>CM017905.1:20773491-22216824 GCA_008369825.1 Triplophysa tibetana | reverse complement strand
AGTGTGATCCAAATCTATGTCAGTGCTATTAGTGCCCAAGGACAGCGGGTCATTGGAATATTTAAAACCGATGCCATGAGCGCTTTTCATCGCTCTCGGTGAATGCGCTCAAAGGGCTTGAGGTTCTTTCAAAAACATGGTGTTGGGTTTTTATGTGATGGGCGGGTAAAAGCATGGCCCGGTCTGTACGTTCTTGTCAGATGCCCACCCCTGAGTGCGAGTCCACGGATCCAAAGCGCCGCAGTCTATTTTGGTGTCAGCACGATGCCGAGGATATGGCGGAGAGAAGCAAACACGGTACAGGGAGTTGAATTGCAGGAACAGCTCTTTGAAATCGTCCTCGATAATCCCTGTCAGCACAGCGCTGAACGTGCAAACAACCTGCTATCCTCCATCTCAGCACGCCGAGAGCAAAGAGAGAAGTCTGCTTCCATCATTGTCACACTTTGTCAAACCGTTTCCCAACACGCCATTCTTCTCACCTCCTTTCATTTGGGTCTTTGTGGGAAATTATACATGTTGTCAGCATGACTTGATACATCCACAATTATCCTAAGTGAACTTACAGTTGTCATGTTCCTGTCATAAGTTACAGATGTCATTGCGTTAGTGGAACCCTGGTGCGATTAAAGATCTTCTGAGAACGCAAACATGAAACATTCATTCGGATCTAAATGTAAATGAACTGTTTCGCTTCACGACTAAAACGGTTGCGCACCCTGCAGCAAAAACTAGAGTTAGGTGGGTTTTAACAGGTCAGACTGGGCTAGTTTAATGGTTTTAAGAACTCAATCGGCAAAACAAAACGGTGTTAAAAAATGTATGGAGATACTACTGGTCTTGTTAGGAGGGTCCATTTCCTATTTATCAATGTCCTAAATTTTTAAATAAAAAATGGTTATAAATAAAAATACTACACCTCCAAGATTCTTATCACACACTAAATCCCAGGCACGAAATCACAAATATATCCAATGCTAACAGGTCATCTTATTGGCTGAACTTGTACTTTTGCTTTGGGATTTAAAGCTTTGCCCTGTATCTTGAGAGGGTCCACATATAAACACACTTCAGGTACCGGTTGTCTCCTTAAGGAAAGGATCTCGACAGCATACAAAATTGACCCAAGGCTGCTAGCAGCAGCTCCTGGACTGCTAATAAGATCTGAAATGCTTTCTTACGAACGATATCAGTGAAAACACAAGACCAAAACCGCTTTCGCAAGTAGATAAACAACCAATCAACACCAGCAGCTCCGGCCTGATTCTCCCCATATTATTACTTAATCAATGTTGATCTGGAGGAAAATAATGGAGAGGAAAAAGCGAGCGGGGGAGGAAACCTGTGATTAGCGATTGTTAACCTTCAGGTGAGTTTAATGTCAAAATGAAACTGCATCCGGTTATGTGGCGTGTAGTTGGATAAAAGAGGTTTTATAATAAAATAATTGTTTCATTAATATATAATAAAATAGTTTTAATTATTTTTACAATAACAAAATATTTAAGTCAACAGCCTTCTGGGCTAGTGCTCCGACATGACACGTTTTCGTATCCCGGCTTGTGGTCTTTCCGCGATCCTGCCCCCTTATTTCTCCCTCTTCGCTTCCTGTCTTCTCTTCCACTTTACTTTCTAAGTATAGGCAAAAAGCGCCAAAAAAAATAATCTTAAAAAAAGATTTATATAAAATGCTAGTTACAAAGTCTATACTTCATGGTAAGTTGTGGCATATTGCTTACTACACTAAAGCCATGGTTTCACAACAGAGTTACTTAGGCAGAACTATGGTTAATATCTGTTAATCATAGTTTTACTACAGTAACCATGTTTCATTTTCTATGGTTGTTTTTTGCAAAAGATCAAATACGAAACTGGAATTACAGTGTGCCGTAAAATAAACGAGTACTGCATAATTGAATAAATGTATGATTTAACTATTTATTTGCATATCAATATGCAGCATATCTCACATTAACTAAGTAGTATATCTACTTCGCTGTCCATATATAAGTGCAACACACAAACAACCCATTTAAGCCCATTTAATACCATTATCTATTTTGCCAGACCCTCTAACAGTTGAGACTCTTCACAAAGTTTTCTTTCTTGTCTCGGGCATACCTGCTCCTGTTGATAGTGGCTGAAGTAGTGACAGAGAGAGATTATAAAATCAGAGAACCAACATTCTTCAGTACGAGGTCCTAGTTTGAGCCAAAGTGGCTGTTGTGCGCCATATCAAACTTTGCAGAGAAACTTGGACGAAAGTCTCAACCGATAAGAAGTTAGACTGGTGTCACTAATGTGAGAACAAACTCCTCAGTAAAGTATTTCTTATGTAAAGATTTCTCAGAGCTAGCTTTTTTATAGGTCAGGGAACACATACAAAGCGACAACTTTAGCTTGGTTAATTTGGTTCAGGACAAACTTTCAGAGAAATGTTCCAGTTAATATTGATTTAATTGACCTTTGAATGCAAACTTGAGTATCTTGGCCAAGATTCGTCCAGTTTGATTTGTGGGCTCTCTTGAAAATCTATTAACGGGATCTTAGGTGTAACATTTGAGAGGCAGGAGACTTTTAATCCCATAACTATGAAAGAAACAAAAGAGAATATCGAAACATCTCAATTGAGTTTGCTTCCCAATTGAATGCGACAAAGCAGATATGTAAAAATAATTTTATGAATGATTTAAGGGGAAATTGTCTCTGCTGTTCTTTCATGAATAAGGCCTTTGAGAATTAAATATTCAGAGCATTGTTTTTAAAAAGTCATTAGGCGTTAGAAGACTTCAACATTTCATCAGGCAGAGACACAGAGAGCAACAGATTTACACAACAACAAGGCAGAGCAAAAAAAGAGGAGGGGTGTGAAAGAGTCTTGATACTGTTGTTTAACTCAAGGTTACACAATGTTAACAAGTTTCGTCAGAGTAGCAACATGGTCTCCCGTCGCAACCAAAGAACAGTGATAACAGGGGCAATGGTTTTACAGATGACAGCAGCATAAGAGCAACTGGACCAGCCGGCTCCTAAGGGGCTGAATCTCTCTCTCTCTATAGGTTTCCTCTGTCTCTTTCTTGCTCACTCACTCACTCACTCACTCACTCCATCTCTTTCTGTCTCGCTCTTACAGTCGTCTTACTCTCTCTACACTAATTCTTTGTTAATGAAATGAATACAGTTTTACCTGTTTATTGTAGCTACAGTATTTCGGCTAAACAGACATAAAGGCATTTCCATAGGGAAGAAAATATTCACAAATGAGTTTATTTTATATCACAGTTGTTTCTCCCAGGCAGGAACGAGATTGCATAGAGGAAAAAGTCTCCGGGTTCGTATATTGTTTTTCTCATATCTCACAAGCATTTGCTTCAACAACATTCTTTTAAATAAAGAGCTAAAAGGGTTTTTCACAACCATGCCATAAGAATAAGCATTTTTTGGTTTTCAAAAGAACATACAGGGGTTACTAACATTGTTCATTTTTATAGTCTGTAGGACTCTTTTTCTAAGAAAAAAGAACCTTCTGTTCCATAAAAACATACTGTGGAGGTTAAAGGTGCTTTATGGAACTTTACAAGCATTATTTTGAAGAAATGATTGAAACATGGATATACGCAATAGAGTGTAAATAAGGTGAAAAATAAAACAGTTACCAATGTCTGCAGATGAATGACACATCTCAAGATGAACCCAATTATTTCTCATTAAACTTTCCCCAAACCAAACGATCTGCTATTCATCTTCAGTGCATTTTATAATCTGTACATATACTATTGTCCAATTCCTGTCCATTGTTATTTTTCCTAAGAAATATTTTATATGTAGCTTTGTCAACCTATCTACCATAGTCTAACCCTGTCACAGTGTTCAGAATATCTAAAGACACACCGGAGCAACAAACAGAATTGATAGATCCACTGAAGAAAAAACATGAACCAAACCTGAAACTGTAAGACAAAACTGCATGACACATACCTGCCATATATTTCTGGGGCATGTTTCATGCCTGAATAAAGAAACATCACCTCCAACCCTTGAGGGAAGCAGACCTGCACACTCAACTCCCTTCACCCTCCAATCAGCTCTCAGAATGGCCGTACGCTCCTGCGCGGGGGCGACTGTCCATGCGGACGTCTCCTGATGTGGTCTGATTGGTAGGTACAACCTGTCTTTGCGTCTACATCAGCCCATCTCTCATCAGTTTGTCAGGAGTGCTGACGTTGCTACCGTTAGCACAAAGCACGGAGGATTTCTAGTCCTTTACATGAAACCCGTGCCAGATCAACATCCACCACCTCAACCGTATCAAATCCACATGTTTCTGTAGCTCAGTTTGTGGAGGATTGCGTTAGTAGCATAATGCTCACGGGACTGAGTTCAAGGAATCACATGCTGATAAAATGTGTACCTTGTAATTCACTGTTAGTTGTTTTGGATAGAGTTGTTGTCAACAACAAATTAAATGTATAATCTATAAAAAAAATAATTAAGCTTTAAAAAATAAAACAATACATCACACTCGGAAATTGAATTTAAAGTTGCAAATAAGACCAGTATTAAATTTCACCGTCAAAGAAATTTCAGAGGACTCTGGTACCGCCACCCAAAATGCAATCCGAAAAAGATGTGGAAAAAGAATCTGAGAATCTAGAATACGAAGAACAAATTAAGAAAAATGAGTCCACCGCAGGTGCTATATTGTGTCTCAACACAACCAGTCCGTAAAGAAAAAAACACAATCGTTCTCTGATGGAGAGAAACAAAGACAAATACCCCATGGCAAATCCTTAGAGACAAGAACATCAAAACATATCCCACCTCCCCTCTTCTCCCTGCCAGCTGTACAATGAATCAGTCTATTCTGTTTCTCCTTTGTGTTTCACAGCACTGCCGGAAAACCATGACACATGGATGAAGCTGAGCCCTTCGACTCGAAGGGAGCAGGGCTGAAAACAATGAGTTTTACACACAAACGCGTGCACACGCTCGCTCAGAAAACATCAAGATCACCCGACCTTTCATCCGGCGGGAAACAGCCACGGGAGAACAAGCCGCAATGTTCATTTTGGACATATGTTATAGGAAGGGGGGCTGTGTACGTGGGAGTTGAGGTTATCTGGACCTCCTTGGAGAAAATAAAGCAGATCCAGTCAGAGGCAGCCGCAAATGATTGACATCCCACTCATCTGGAAGGGGAGAAATGTGTGCGTTACCTGTGCTGCCCGCTGGCTTCTGCTGTACTGTAAATGCGTATATTGCAGAATTAATGTGCATGTGGTTTGGTTTGTTGGTCTATGGATATCAGGGCAGGGTGATATATAGTATGTTGAATATTCACAATATAGCCACAGTTTTGCTGGTGGATGATAATAAATCAGGTTCCATTGTGAATTTCCAATGCACTTTTTATTTGTCCAATAAGATTCCTTAAAGTGATATTTCGCTCGAAAATGAAAATTGCGTCATTTCAAACCTTTATAACTTCTTTTTTTCCGCAGAACACAAAAGAAGATATTTTGAAGAAAGTAACAGCACTGGACCCCATTCGCTTCTGAAGTATTCCATGGACACAAAACCAATGCCAGTGAGGGGTGCCAGTTAATACTTATTTTATTTTCATGGGTTAACTAGCCCTTTAGGTTTCCTAAAGTGTCCATTTGACTTCATCTTGACTTTAAGCATCTCAAAGTTTGTTTCTCTTTTGAAAAAAAATAACCCATTTAAGTCTTTAAAGCGAATATTCCCATAAATATTAAGACATCTTTATAAAAAGTGAGAAATTTCATGAAAAACACTGGGACATGTCTGTTATATCATATCGTCCAGGTCTTGGTACCCAGATTGTGGTCGCCCTCAGTATGAAGTCTAACAGGAACTTTGATTAGATTTGTATGTTATTTCCTCCCCATTTTGTCCAAGCAGTGTCAAAACAAATAAGAAATCCACCTCAACGCTGGGAATGTTTGAGAATCAGAGATACTCCAGAAACCAGATTTCCTACTTTCTTTAACCCGCCTATAAACGGCTTGCATTTTAATCCTTTTAATTATGGATTCCTGCTACAATTACCTCAAATTGAATTACTCCACAAACCTCAGAAGAATACATTACGGAAATCAAGAGAATGAATCTTCAGTTAAACGGGGAACAACTCGGTCAAAGCCTCCCTGTTTCGATCTGTCCGCCTGCATGTAGCGGTCCAGTCGCAATTGGTGCTGAAATATTTCGACGGCCTAAGAGCTTGTACTTTGGAGTCTCTGTAGCCAAAGAGGACCACACACACTTCCACTTATCCTCTAAAATCCCACTCTTCCACAGGGGGTGACAGATTCGACTTGCCCGGCAGGCATGTGACACGTTAAATAATGGGGGGTAAAATCACAAAGGGGCCCAAGGAGGTACCGAGAGGCACTCCCCTCGTGAAAGGCCACGATTGCGTGTGGGGAGCGAAGGGAAACTCTCCAGTGCATGTCAGCAGCTGGCTGCCAAGGTCAAAATGCCAGCCCACTTCCTCTGCCGCATTTCCCATGTTCTCTAGAGACAATCCATCGAGCCGTGGAGACAGTGAGAGTCTTGTGTTAATCTCCTCAAACCGCCGTTGACCTATCTCTCTTCCTCCCCATCTTTGCTGCTCCACGCCTCACTAAATGAGGTGCGTTTTAACATGAAAAATGAAGTAATTACTTGACGTATCAAAATGGTTAATTGCTTTGCTGGATATGGGTCAGTCGCCTAAAGGGATGAGGTTGGGGGGTAAATTTAAAGGGAAGACAGACGGAAAGAGACAGATTTCTATGAGAGAGAGAGAAAGAGAGAGAGAGCAGAGTGCAGATGTCAGGGGACAAAGTGGCATTATGACAGGATTAGACTGGGTCTCTAAATTGCCCGCAGCCTCTGGATGTGACACGCACACTCTTTACGAGAACATCCTTAAAACTCGCAAACATCATTTCACAGTTTTTTCCAAGATGGCCCAAATAAAATATGTTCCTGTAACTCAAAGTCAAAACTGACAAATGCTCTACATGGAATCTTGATGCGCAGAATTATAAACTCTCCCATTCATACAATTCTATATTAACAATTTGTAGGTTTGGGTATTTTGAATGTCAAAATTTGTTATTTATCTTAGCTTCACAATATCAAATGAAAATCTCCTGATGGGCACTGCATCATCATCCGTTCGGCGACGGCTTTGGTGGTACAGAAAAAGCAGTGCATTAACAGGACCAAACAGAGGCCGTGATCTGGCTGTTCACGGTACATATGAAATTCTGGTTCAAAACACGCTTGTAATTAGCAGTGAATGGTGGAGCATTAACTAGAGCTGGTGCTTTGACACCACTAATTGTGTTTGTTTAAAGACCTGCTCTCTCAAGGTCCCTGGGAAATTCATTTAGAAGAAGAAGACAACCTCTGTATTCTCAACGAGTGTCAAGGGTTTGTAAAAAGAACTCAAAAGTCTAAAGAAAATAAAGCTTGTCTAGTTAATTAGAAAAGCCCTGTGCGATTCTTCATTTCATCTAATGTCCAGCATCACAAGAGCCTGGAGGTTAAATTACAATTGTAATCATCGTATACACCTTCCTGAGCCACAGCGCCAGCTCTCACATTCGCACATGATTTCACAAAACCCGAAGCCTTGCGTGCGATGACTGACAGGTCATTGATCTCTCCTCTCGTCAAACGTTCCCGGAGACAAAAAGGCCCGGAAAAGCTTTTCTTTGCCGATGACAGATACTCTCTCCGATGGAGTCGCTAAATACCCAGTGGAGGTGACGTCGGGGAAAATATCAAGTAGCTTTTTAATTCAGTGAGAGAAATGTTAAACAGGACGTGTCGTGGATGGACAATCAAATCTGACACGTCTAAGGCCCTGGACGTAAACAATGACTAGCAAAAAAATCCACTGTGACAGATGATGTGAGACGCCTTCCATCACAGGAAACACAAATAAACGTATTTTGTTAAGATGTCTATGAAGCAAATTAAAGCATTTTGATGTCCAGAAACAGTTTGAGAGAGAAAGAGTCAAAACGTCCATTCACATCCAAGATCGTTCAAAACCAACTGGTGAATAGGATCGAAAGAACGGATTCAACACAGATGATTCAGTCTTTCGGTCAGAGATTATGTCCAATTTGAAATTAAGCGAGACCTGAACAATTTTTTGATTTTTTTAAGTGATTTTTAAGAAAGAACAAACTTAAATCGGTCCGTACCGACTGGCTGTTAATATTCCGATGAGCATGTGTAAAGCAGAATGTGAATTCACTTCAATAAATTGCATTTATATAAAAATCATAAATAATATTTCGCAAAAAGTTAGGCCCAATAATGTCAGAGTTTGCTCTGCTTCGCCTGTTGCTAAAACAAAATCCTGTACAAAACACAATATACTACACACAAGTCATAATAATACATAGCTAGAAAATTGGCATTCAATATACGAATTTCACCGAGAGAGATTAAATGAATGTAGTAAAAAGTCTTCTTACCTGTTCACGGTGTCACACAGGATAACAGCACATGTAAAAGAAGATAAGAGACGTTGTATTAATCTCACCGTTTTTTACCTCAGGCACAATATCACAACACCTTGTTCTTCTTAACCTCAATCAGAAACCAGCTCAGGCATATCATTCCTGTCACTTTCTATTGTCCGTGATATTAAGAACAGGTATTAGTTGACGTGTAATCGACAGATTCAGCGACACCCATCAAACGTTCTGTATGTGCTTCCACCTCAACCCCTGACATTAGCACGTGCTACACATATTCCCGGAGCCTGCTGCTAGGCTAGAGCAATAATTAGGTGCGCCGCTCATCCGTAGCTGAAAGGCGTAAATGAATTTGTCTGTTTGTGTCGGGTAAACACGGCTACATCTGCATGCTGAGTGTTATGACAGACACTTCTCGCCTTCGAGAACTAGCACAACAGATATCAAGCATGCTAGTTCATTAAATAGAAAACTAATCAGGGTTTTAGTTAAAGTTAAGTAGGCTTTTTTGGTAGATTGATTGATATTTGTAGTCGAACCTATGATGGGTTGGGTACTGTGGGCGGTAAATTTGCAGTTTTACTACAAATAAAACCAAAAAACTACAGTTACCACAGTTAACCTTTGATTTCTTTTTATAAGGGTGTAACACAACTGGCTAGTTTAACTTGTTATCAGCATAAGAAATGCATTATAAATGTCACCACGAACATGCAAAGATGTACAGTTCTGGCATCTCAGATAAGATGGTAAAATGATGGCATTTTTATATTAATTCATTTTTTGTGTTCAGCTAAAAGAAGAAAGTCATGGATATAATTAATTTACTTATTCACATTCAAACTGACGTGAATCATAGGATGAGTTATTCCATGCATGATTTATAGACCACATCACAACATGTAAACACTTGTCCAAAAGCACTTTGTCAAGGACAATTTTTTAAATATCATATATATAATTAAATTCTAAATAGATTTGTTTAACATTTTGTTTCAGTTGTAAATGTGCTGTTAGTTGTATTTTGTTGAAATGTGTGTTTAGTGTTAAAAAACTGAAAAAGGATGTAACTGCTGTTTTAATTAGATCGATGAAGAAGAATAGTCTCAAGGTATTTTGGGATGTTTTGGAGAAAGTGGATTGGTCTCATGTATTAAGTTGTAAAGATGTTGACAAAGCTTGGGGGTGTTCCATGGACTCATTTTGTAAAGTTTTAGAGATGGTAGCTCCTATTGAGAAACTAAGTAAGACTTAAGTAAAGATCCGAACCGTGGATCACAGATGGAATACTCCAGCTGCTTAAATTAAGGGATGATAGCTTTAAGAAGTTTAAGAATGATCTGGATCCTATCAGTTTTGAGCGTTATAAACATAGGAGAAATGAAGTTAGGAATAGGATCATTGAAACAAAGAGGAATTTTTTAAAGATAAGACAAGAAAAAATAGACAGGAACCTAAAAAACTTTCTGAAGTTGGAAGGGAGCTCAATTTCTCATCCAAAGGAGGTAGTTTGAATAGTAATTTTATATCATTTGCTGATAACTTTAGTTAGCAATCCCCAGGAAGCCCTAATATTTATATTGAGGTCATTTTACGGACAAAGATGTGTAGTTCATGAATCTTTCAAATTGAGCAAAGTTACTTTTGTATGATTTACAGTCAGGTTTTAGGCCTTCACACTCCACCGAGACCTGTATATTACATTTGACTGACAGTATAAGGAAAGCTTTTGATAGTAGGAAAATATGTGCGATGGTTGTGTTGGATCACCAGAAAGCATTTCATTCTATAGATACAAAATCGTGTTGTAGAAACTGAAGGGAATCGGGTTTGATGAGAAATATTTTAAGTGGGTTCAGTCTTATCTTGTAGATAGAAAGCAGGTTGTGGATATTAAAGGTGAAATGTCTGATCCCCTACCAATTACTTGCGGTGTTCCTCAAGGGAGAATTTTAGGCCCCTTGTTTTTTCTTTTATACATTAATGATTTAAAGGTGGGATGCTTAGAGGAACTTTTTCTCTACGCTTACAATGCAGCAATGTGTGTTGCTCATCAGGATAAAGTGGTCATAGAGAACACAACATCCTTGAAGTTAAAAGAGATTTCAAATTGTTTTCAGATAACAAGTTATTTTTGCATTAGGTAAAACTGAAGCTATTCTTTTTGTTTCAAGAATGAAATTAACCAATCAGGATTCTAGTTTTTGAGTCAAAGTTCATGATGTGGTTATAGAGTTAAAAAGCGTAGTAGATTATTTGGGTTGCCTAATAGATAGTAAATTAACTTGTGACTAAATGGCTAGCAAAAATATGTGGTGGGATAAAGTTTTAAGCAAGGCAAGCTTACTTATTAGATGTTTATTCTTTGAAATTGCTGGAAAATGCCTTGATTCAACCTCATTTAGATTATGCAACAGTTTTTTGGTACAGTAGCTGTTCCGAGAATATGAAGAATAAATTACAAACAGCAAAAAAATATTTTTTAGTGACTGTTTTAAGGAGCTTAGTTGGTTGCCTGTGGGAAAAAATGCTTTTTAAAAAATTGGGTATGGATTTTTAAATAATGTTGTTGCAAGCTATTTAGTGAATTAATATCATATGGTGAGAAATCTAAATTTTTATGATGCTAGGGGGAGGGATTTTAACATTTGTCCTTGTAAATTCAGAAGCTTGGTGGGGAAAAAAATATTTTATATAATAATGCAATAGCATGGAATAAGTTACTGACATCTATATGGAGTAAAATGGAATTTTAGGAGTTTTAAAGGGTATTGAAAAAATGGTTGTTAGGAGATTCTACTTAGTAGTCATTATGGTTGGATTTGTGTTTATATTGTATATTTGTTTCTCTTTACTCTTCGTATCAACATCGAGGAACGCAATGGAATTTGTCTTTGGCTTAGTTTTGTTTTTATCCTCAACAGTTGTATGGGACACTTGTTATTTTGTTCCGTTTTATAAACTCTGTTAAATAAATTTCAACTCAATTACTCTGGACCATCAATGTTACATCTTCCGAAGTGGTCTATAACTGTGAGCACTGACTGATAAAAAATAAATAATACAAAACAGTTTTTGAACCTTTAATTAGGCTAAGGGCAAACTTTGTTAAATAATATTTATACATCTTTTATCTCAATATCACTGGCAGACGCCAGGCATTAGTTTGAGCTCAAAGGTTTTGATTCATGCTATTCCCTCAGCGGTGGTTTGGTGAGTTTTTGCACGCCACGTGTATGCGAGAGGTTAGAGTGTTTGTGCGAAAGAGTCATCAGAACTAGCGGGTGTTCGCACCACGCGGAGAACTGTGGGGTGAAAGAGTTTAATAAAGATCAAACTCATTTACATCATCACAAGAAACCTAGGAGATCACAGCAAACACAACAGCTATGAACCCGACCGAGAGACCTCACCGCTAATTACACCAATTTTCTATTGCTATATTCCAATGTCCATTTTCACAACCTAACTGTACGCAGACTGTATCACAGACACAAGGCATGGGGGGGGGAGGATTGGTCTAGTAGATAAGCATCTAAAATGGTTGTCTTAAGATGTTCAGATTTGCAGGAATTAGGCACGAGTCACCACAATTGCCTGCTAGTCTCCATAAACCATTGATCGAACAAACATTACAAATCTTTCCTGCTAGTGGCCCTCTCGGTTTCTCTTGATCTGTAAATATGTCTTTGAAAGCCCAGCTCTTTTTAAACAAACAGAACCAAACCGAGAAACGTGTCGTGCTTGATGTGGTCGATCTTTGAAGGTGTGAGAGCTCCTGGTTGGGGGTCCCTGTTGAGAGACTCTATGATTTAGTCGATAACACGCCTGTTGCAACGCACAATGAACAAAAAATTCAGCCAAACGCCAGAAGGCCGAGCTTGTGCAGATGCCAACAACTTAACATCACGCTATGCTATCTCTTATGTATCTTTTTATAAAACGGTACACTCATGTACTTTGTTTAGGGGAACTGTATTACTTGAGAAATTCAAAATATAGAAAGGTTGTACAGATATTTGGAGCTAGGGACACATCCTTCGCTGCAATTTGTCAATATATAAACAGGATCTGTCGAGCAAAATTTTCATTTTTCTGGATGGAGAATATCTTCTGGAATTTTTCTGGTAGGAGAATTTGTGGTGCTTTTTTGCACACATTGAGAGTGTATAGTGAACACATCTGTAAGGCTGTGTTTACATTTGAAGCTGTTAGTTTCTGTTTTACATTATAATCCCAAGGACTAAACTGAAACTAAATTTCTCAAGTATTTTGAAGCCATACAGTGTGACAGCTTTGTGTTAAGAAATATTGTTTGAGAGCTTATTTTATTCTGCATTTATGAAGCTGGAAATCTGTTGTCAATACAGCTTTTCCTACTATACAAAAGCTGTTTTTTAAATATGATATGAAAATAATAAAACACATTTTAAGAACAACAGAAGGGTGAAAAAATTATTCAAGAATCATCATTACAAGCAAACCGACCCCTTAGACTCAATAAAGGTTTTGTTCTTTATACAAAATGGCCTTATGGATAAAATGGACGACATATGTGTAAAATTGTACAACATCATTGTTAGATTACTCCATTATATGAGACACGTTCAGCTGGCAGTAGCGCAGAATGAGGATCTATCTTAAATTGGATAATAAACCAGCCTACCAACAATTTTTCTCTTTATTCTTATCGTTCGCATTTGCCAATGAACCATCTTGCAGTGTGGATTCATTAAATTCAGTTAGGAATCCAGAGCGATTCCGTCCCTGAATATAAATGTTATTTTCAATTAACGTCCTCCCCCCAAAAAAGACAAGGCAACTAGCCAGAGCTTATTATCGGAGACCCTGGGCGCAGCCTGAAACATTACCATGCTGGGCGTGTGCGCTGGTGACCTTAGATGCAGGTACACTGTATATGATTCAAAAACAAGAGGGAAAAGCAATAAATTAGCCTGTTGAATGAATTATCTGTTCGCCCGAGTCAGATATATTGGACAGAAGCCAGTAAGCAAGTGAAATAAAACACATCGAGCAATAATTATCCAAACAACATAGGACGGCGGAAATTTACGTTAAGACTTTATTAGGGGACGGGAAGGTTGCGACGTGACGGTGAGGAATATTGCCAAATCTCAATGCCAAATCTAATGGCACGGTAATAAAAGTATAAATGTCACATCTTGCCATTTAGCTACTGGCCTCTTTAATTCTTAACGGTCTACGCTGAAGGTTTTTCTTCAGCAGTCTGAAAAATAATCATCTTTGTACTAAAAGGCTTCAGACAGTTGCTGAATCCATCAGAAATATCATTGAATACACCAAAAGATGTTTAGCAAAAAAATCATCATTCACTAACCCTCATGACATTCCAAACCTGTATGACTTTCTTTCTTCTGCAGAACACAAAAGAAGATATTTTAAAGAACGTTGGTAGCCAAAGAAAAACGCTGGCCCCCATTGACCTCCATTGTATGCACTAAACCACTTAGACATTCTCAGAAATCTTCTTGAGCGTTCCACAGTTTTTGAACGACATGAAGGTGAATAAATGACGGTATATTTGAACTTAAAGTTTTTTTTAATTTACACAGTACACACAACTGTTTTCTTGCCCACGCTATACCAGCCTTGATGTTTTTATGTGGTATCATTCGATCTGGGAACATTAATAAACGTTAACTGTACGAATAAAAGTAGCTCTATTTCTGTAACTTTCTATGACAAATTCGTACCCCATCAAACAAATGATTGTAAAAGAAGTCATACACACCCCAGTCGTAAGCCCACCCAAGGCTTTAAGTAATCCATCCTTGAAAATATCTCATGCACACAAATGGCTCCATTCTTTCTTTTATCTTCCACCAAGATTAAGCGGTTCCTATTACTACCACATTAGGAAAGAACAGTTTTGCTAAATGGACTACTATTTAAAACACAGCTCCCAGTCCATCCCTCACCCCTCCCTTCATCACCGACGGCCGCTGCTCAAGATTAAAGAAAATAAAAATTCATAGCCTTTGATTAATCCCTATCTTTATTCACAAAGGAACACGAGTCCCGGGGGCTGTAGTTTTATGTATATGTACATTCTAGGAGCCAAATATCAATATTACTTCCAGACTTGGCCTTACAAGTGGAGCAGAGGTTCCTAAGCGCATAATCCTGCCCTTCCGATCTTTAAAAATGTTAATACAACAAATGCGTATTGAGTCGTACGTGTGTGATTAATAAGTCAGCGCTTTGTTTGTGCACCTCGGAATGTCAAGGTAATAATATCACAATCAATATTACAGTAAATAAGAGTTAATTAATAATGCACAGAGTTTGGTGTGCTCACTCGCTCGCTACGTGGGATTTATTCACATGAGAACTCATTTAATGAAGACGCCTCGCTATGGCAACCGATGATGGTTTGGAGTAATGAATCTCAGTTCATGTGAGAGACTTTAAACAAAACAATATCTATTAACATACTTGGATTGTCTATAAAACCACCATTTCATCTTATAATACAACTATACTTTCAAACAACTTATTTTCTTCCATAGCCTATGATCACAGGCTCAATCCACAGGAAACTTTAGCTTTTCTCTTCATCTTCTCAGAATTTTTTTATCATAGATAACCATAAATGGTCTCCTGAGAAAAAAGTCTCCAGAGAAAAAAAACACCATTAGCTCCATTGGTATGGCATTGCATTAGCACATCAAAGTTCATGGGTACGAATCATCACACATGCTGATCAAATGTACATACAGTATACCTTACTGCACTGTATTTCATTTATTTAATTTTTTGTTTAACCATTATTTTTCCAGGAAGGTCCATTTGAGAATAAAATAAATCTCTTCTTCCAGGGAGTCCTGGCCACGAGGAAACATTTCACATAAAACATCCAAAACAAGTTCTAAACAAGCAAAGCTAAACTCATTAATCATGAATCAACAAATTAATTAAAACAGTGACATGGTTTGTATATTTTAGACTGCAATATATTTTTAAACATATTCAAAGAAGGAACTGTTTCTAGCGGAGTAATGACTTGTAATTGATTCCTTCCATATCCATGGAGCACAGTTAGTCACAGTCTCCATTGTATGGATAAAAGCATTTGCCTAATGCGTAAAAGTAAAATGTAAATGAACAAGAGATGTCAACAAAGTCACAAACTGTGGAAGCTGTAGAAAGATACCAAAAGCTACAATAAAAAAGAGATTTCAATATAATCTTAATTGTTTCTGCAAAGAAAATCATCTGAGCGTTGCCATCACCTGAGCTATGTGGCATTAAACAAAGCATACGTCAAACTAGACAATTAAAGTAAGACCGTTTAGAACTCATGAGACAATAAAATAAAGCATAAGTAGAGTTCTCGTGAGAGAATTAAAAACAAAATCGGAGCAAAAACTGCTCTGTGACCGGCATTGTTGACATGACAATGGTTGACATGAGAAAGAAAGAACTTTGACTTGAGATGGGTGCTCCTAGGTACAGATCATTTGTGTTGTGAAGCATTTAACAGCAATATTCAAACGGCCTCTGTTTAATTTGACAGAAAGGATCGAGTGAACACTGAATCACACGCTGACGGGCCTTTAGCAACAGAACCCTGTACCCTGACACCGCTGATGATGATGTTTACAGTTCTAACTCATAAAGTGATGATGGCTACTCCGGCTCAAGGGCAAAACCAAAGCACCAGCTAAAAGAGCACTACAGCTGTTTCAATCTTCCAACACCAGCCTCGCTGAAGTGAAGTGAAAGGTCAAACCCTCCACGAGCGTCAACGGTTCTGTAGCCACGTCTCACACCGTTCCTCACAGATCACGTGACCCCGGGCGGTCGGTGGATCTCGTCAGTGTTGATGGGCTTCTGTCACTCGGTGTGACATGTTAGCTCCACGGAGACATCAGAGCACCAATGTGCCAGAGGCATTAGATTCTCGGCTCTGACCGGCCATACAGGCATATACCCTGCTGGAAAAGCAGCATGGATTGTATTTGGAACGCGGTTTCTGACTGGTCTATGGTGGTTTTTGCTGGTTATCCAGTACATCTTGGTCCAGAACTGCTCTGCCATTGAATTGGTTGAACTCATTTATACAAAAGTTGTCTGAACATTTCGTTCATGATTCAACAACTCACTTATTGAACAACTAACAGAACTAAGATGTACCCTATTTGACATAACTGACTCACAATGAGCCATAACAACTTGGGTAAGTGAACTGAGATGTAATGGTATCTTTCAGCTGCAGTGAAACGTAAGTTAAATGTCACATTAAAAGAAGAAATAACAAATACAACATACTGTAAATAATTCAACACACATAAATTATAAAGAGTAATGGACACAATATCATATTTTCACTACTCAATTATTGATACTATCACAGTATCTATTAAAATAAAAATAAGTTATCTGTTTATCTTGGATGTTGTTCATTTTGAGTTTACTTTTGATAATTGAATCACACCCAAACTATGTTTACTACAAACTACTATGAGTGTAGAGAGGATGAAAGAGAGTTTGTAACCACAGTGACTCTCAAAATGTAGAACGGATACAAAACCAGCACCTACTACGATATGTTTAAGTTTCGACCAGATACTGAAGCTGAATTATTCACAGTCTTATTGTAGATGAAGTATGAAAAAAATTATCAAGTGTTCTTATAATTAAAAATCTCGGTAATTAATTACTCTTGATTAATGTCAATTCAGAACTGTGATAATCTATGAAAACTTGACCGCCAGAGATGTAAATAAATGATTGTTTTTAGCAAATGTAACTTATATTATGCTCTACAGTAAATGAGTCAGTTGTAATGACCTTAATCTTGCCAAAAAGAATTGGGACACATGCAATTGATAATAAAACATACTGACCTTGTCAAGAATAAGAACAGATTTGCAAAGTTAAAATAATAGCTAATAACCAGAACAACCATGTTTAAAGAGCAAGAATTTCTCGACAGGTCAAAAGCCCAAACCATCTGTAAGAAATGATGTTTGGTAATTTTTAAACTTTGACAGATTAGCATTAATCGTGCGTACTCCACCGTCACAATGACCGTCACAAGTCACAATGACTCGGAGCAAAGATCTAACCGGAAAGGCACATATAAAAGAGACAAAAATGAAGTGCAGAGGAAGGCAAGAGTGATTAAGAACGACGGAACAAAGAGCAAAACAAAAGGGACTAAGTGTACTCATCAAGAAATAGCACACATGTCAATAGCAGATGGCTGTATGTGCAATGGGCGACGGTCTTGACACAGATTCTTTTCGGAGTAAACAGCTGGGCTATTTCTGCGTCAGGAGTCATGATAGTCTTCGCGTTGTATTTACACAACTACAGAAGGCCCCTAAGGATTGTGGGTTTTGTACCGAACCCCAGCTGTTGCTCTCCTGCGTCTCTTTAAAGCGTATGTGTTTGTGTACACATCTTAGGATGATGCCAAGTATGTTGTCTATATCATTGGTTTGTACAGACGGTGATAAGCCATATTTCAGCAGTGCGGCTTATCGTGGCACACGCGGCGCATCTTAAACTTCTTCCAGCATTGTATATCTTCAAGAACATGCAAACAGAAACCTGGGCCAGTGTTTGTGTTATTTGTAGGATGACAATGTGCTTGCTGGCGCAATGGGCTAGTCAAAGGTTTCAATGATCAAAGAAGCGTTCATTTTGCATTCCTTCACTCTTTCTGACCCTTAAACTGAAAAGGCAATTTTGCTATAATTGGAATCTTTAAGACTGTTTCAAGTAAGCATAATACACTAAGATAACTTGTTTTATTCCCATTTTCCTTCATTTTTAAATTTTAAGATTAATTTCAGCTTATATACAAACTTGAATAGTAGACATAATTGTAAAACTTACAACCTTATAATAATGACATTCTAGGGTTGTCACAATATCGCATTTTCCCAACACGGTTAACGTAGCCAAAATAGTGCTCAATAACATATTACCGTGATATCTACACTATAGGTTTCAAATGATGCCATAAGTTAAATTCAAATTTGTTTAGTTTGTTTTGTGTTTTGACTTTTATTTGGTCAATGAATCACAATAAACATACAAATGTAAGCACGCAGAGAAAAAGTTTCTAACCATTGTGACTCTTACCATATAAACCACAATCTGCCATAGCAGGGAAATTAATATATCGTTTTTTTTGTTTGTTCTGTTGCACACTGAAGGGAATATTTTGAAGAATTTAGGAAAGCAAACAATTCTAGGGCATTTTTTTCCCTACTATGGTAGTCAATGGTGTCCTTGAAATGTCAGTTGCTAACATTTTTCCAAATATCTTTGTGTTCAACAGAACAGAGAAATGTATACAGGTTTGGAATAACTTGAGGGGAGTAATTTGTGACAGAATGTTAGTTTTTGGTAGGAGTATCCCTTTAAAGCCAAATATTAAAAGGGTGCTTACGATGTATGCTCATGATGATGCGATATGAGTATAATCAACATGCTTTTTAACCATCACAGTTATTGTCAATACCGGTATATTGTGAAACCAGTATTATGTTAATGCTTAAAGTAACTGCACAATAATATATGCATAATCAATTGTGACTGGTCTGTCTTCGCTGTATTTTATCTATACGTGCCTGTACATATACTGCCCAGTTAAGGTGCGTTCACACCAAGAACTATATCATATTAGCGTCCACATTACGATAATTGTAAGCTTTAGCATTGAAATGGATGTTTTATCATTCATTTGCCAGACAAAAAATACTCTGAAATAATCCCAATACTTTTGTAAAACAATATATTTCTGGTGTGGATTCCACAATTATACTAATTTAAGAAGAAAAAAAATGGAGTAACAGTTGTGTGAATTACCTTTTGTGTTAATTCTCGAGTGGAGTCCTCAGAAAGAATCTGTTTAGTTTTATAAAATTTTGTTAAGCAAAGACGCTGTTCAGGTTTAATCCTACTTTCTGCTTTTTTATAATGTGCCTGCTCTTGGTATACACCAGGTTGAATTTTTTACAGTTTTGACAAGCAGGGGTGGTGCCTGGAAATCCAGCGGTGTGATGTTCTGTTATGCCTTATATCCGGTACCCCCACAATACTGAATACAAAATACTTTTATTGTAATACTAGATACAATAAAGGAAATCTAAAGACTAATAATGTTGTCACAGTATCACTTGCACCAGTGATTACTGTTGAATATTTCTGCTTATTTCAGTTGCTGTCTGTATTTGGAGATCTCACTTCATATTCACGCATGTCTTTCACAAGGCGGCATTCAACTCCCTCTCTGGATGAGAGTCAGGACCGATGGAGAGCATCGCAGCACAAATCATCATCATTTTATAAATGCCTGAAGGCAGGGTTTGAGGCACTGGACAAACATGAATATTAATTATCACACCAGGGACCAAAAGTGATGTGTTGGAAAATACTGTAGCACTCTCATATTAGACAGGGATAGAAAACTCTGGTCAAAACCCATAATGTAGTTAATGATACGTTGAAGATCAAACAGCAGACTTTTGAAGCTGTGGACAGAGCGGGTAGATGCGTTGTACGTTCTTATTCACGTTCTAGCCGACAAAACATCGCAGTGATGGTGTCAAGACATATACTTTTAAATGGAGTCTATCGTTGGCAGATCTGGGTCTTTTTAAGTCAATATGAAATGAAAATTAACCAGGTGTTGATCTAATGGTCCACAATGACCACATATTCCTAAACTTGTTCTACTTTTGAACACTGTTTCCGTTCGCTGCTGCTTTGAAACAAGGCCTAAAAATGATAGGAGTAGGCCAAATTACATTTTGATGACAGTAAATCAAATATAAGGAAAGTTAATGGTGTCAGTTTTGATTTGTGACAAACAATAAGCAAAACATTTCAAAATCTGCGCGTGAAATTCCCTGAAATGCTTCTACTTCATTTATTGTTGGCTGCACATGTAGAATGACATGTTTAAGCAAAACAGCCCCAAGTATTTCATCTTCTCCCCAAGCGTCGACTGCTTTCTGAACCTGGACCATGAACATCACGACTGACCGAGAAGTCTGCTGAGAGCAGTAAGTGGTCTGGCATAAGTGTTTTGCCATGTTCTCATGTTTGTTGCGTAAAAAACTGTGAAGAGTCAGAGGGGGGAAAACGAGGCGGGACAAGAAATATATGAATGAATCATCGAGTTGCTGCTTTCTTTTTCGGTTCCTTACAGTGTCTTTTTAGAATGATTAGTTTGCAACCGCTCACGCACATTAGCGTAAAAAATTCTATCTATAGGCCGGCGGCGATCAAAGACACAAACAAAAGCAGCACACTGGAGGAAAAGCGCTAACACGGCCCACCTGATGTTCATGACCTCATTGAATTCTCATTAGAAGCAGGTGGTTTATTGAGTATTTTGACTGCCAACAGCATAAAAACCGGCGAGCAAAAACTCCAATCCTTGAGCCATCTCCAGAGGTGCTGAGTAGGCTGGTTATTGGATAAACTGTTAAACCGGATTTGGTTTAAGGGCAGTGATGTTTACCAAGACAAGAAATCTCACATGCTCTGAATCATTACTTATTTGTCCAAACAACAAATCTCGAGTTTTTACAATAGGATGTAAAGAGATTCAGTTTCATTGTTCAAGCTGATGTAAATAATATATATATCGGTATAACTATTAATGTACACATAATGTACATCAATTTATGTATTTTTAAAATTGCTGTTTTGTAATAAACTCTTAAATCGATAATCGCTAATAAATCTAAAAACGAGACCAAATACTTTGAATTTGCTGCTTATTTATTCCAAGAGAATATGGTAAAACAAGGAAAACGAGAGAAACTACACAACAATGTATGGCTTACCACTACTACAATCTTTAAAACAAGTCAATTGGATTTTCTACTCTTTAAAATAAGAAATACTACTTAGCTCTGTATACTATGGTAGGCTATGAGACAAGTTTTTGATTGCACTTATGCTTTTTGTTGTCCTTATATTGTTCCAATTGCTTCCATTGTTCAACTCATCTGTAAGTCGTTTTGTATAAAAGCATCTGCTAAATTACAAAATGTAAAATGTTTTTGTTTGCTGCATTATAATCTACAGTAATTAATGTATGATCACATGTGCATATATTCATTGACTAACTTAGAATTTTCGGAATATTGAAAAAACTGACATTGACATTTCTTGTCTAACCTGAACTAAAGACAGTCTAATAATTTATTTTTAAAGAAGAAATGGATCGATTTGCTTATTAACCTTCACGTTATAAGGTTCTGTTTTTGAGTTAAAACATTTTGCCTTGCCAATTCAAACCAATGAAGGCCCTCATTTCAACCCAGGACAAGAGATACAGCGTTAACAAAGCCCTTACAGATAGGCGTCAGGTGTTTGATTGTTTTCATGATAAGCTATCCTTTGATACACCGCAGTCATTTATCACCTGTGCCGTTCTTCTCCGTGACCTCCGCGTGGAGGTGGTCTGCTCCACACGGCTAGCAAAAGCTATTTATTTCAAACAAATTAAAGAAAACCGGCTCGCTAGCAAAAGCAATCAGGCCGCATGCGGGGAGGAACGCAAAATGTTTAATTTTTACGCGTTCGTGTAAAGGTAATCGCTTCACAAGTCAGCGCGTGTCATTGGGAACAGAACAGCGTGATTCATTGGGGAGATATCCTTCGTATAACAAGATACCAGGATCAACTCTGTCAAACTTGAAAGCGATAAAGTGCCTCTAGTGGGAAGCGCTCACACGGGTACATATGCCAGGCTGCTAGCATGAAAGAATTCAACGTTACTGCGTCCTGTACGCTCCGTGCTTAAACGCCCAAGCCTCGGGATGTGAAGTGAACTGAGTATTCTTTCTCTCAGCAGTGACTTTTCCCAATGTGCGAATATTCCATTCTGAGGTGCGAATAAAATATCACACCTTGTTGGCCATCTGAGCTCCTGGCAGCAGCAAACTGATGCGAGATGACGTTGCGTGACGTAGCACACGGCTTTAAAGCATTTACAATGTACTTATTTATTTTGTTGTCTGTTTGCCTTTTATGGTGAAAACTGTAACCATTTTAAAGGGTTTTGATCACTTCAGTTACAATACATAGCTGGTGAAATAAATGTTAACGAAAAATCCGTGCTTATAGAAACGTTTCACCCAAAATGGAAAAGTATTCATTAAGGGCCTGATCAGACAGAACGCGTCTTTTGCTGTGAGATGCGCCTCTTTTGAATTTGTTTTCAGTCGGGAGGGAGCGTTTAGCACGCTGCTTAGGCCCGATTCACATATTGCAAAGAATCAACAATGGAGCAGCGCGGTGCGCCTCTCGTTTTCGAACACGTTAAGTGCGTTCTGTTTGATCCCACCCTAACTCACCCTAAAGTTGTTGCGAATCTGCATATTTTTCCTTGTTCTGATGAACACAGAGAAAGATATTTGGAAAATGTACTTTTACAATGTACTTAATTATTTTGTTGCCAGTTCTCTTAGGCCCGATTCACATATTGCAAAAATGACCAAAAGAGCGTTTATGAACATGAGCGTTCTGTGTGATCGCACCCTATCTCACCAAAAAGTTGTTGCAAATCTCTTTACATTTCTTTGTTCTGATAAACCAGAGAAAGATATTTGGAAAAATGCTTGTAACTAAACAGTTCTTGGCCACCATTGACTACCATAGCAGGGAAAGTTGCTTAATAAATTTCTTTATGTTGAACACAAAATATATTTTGAAAATTTAGGAAAGCAAACAGTTCTGTGATACTTTTGACTAGAATTTTCATACTATGGTAGAATTATAACAAGAATTTTTTTCAGTTAAGTAAAATTAATTTCTGAAATTCTGTAACAAATTTCTATTCTGTGTACATTTCTTGTTAAATTGTACTCCATATAATCCCAATTAAGAAGCCTATGTGATATAATTCAACAGCTGAAGGCCACATAATTCCATGTTTTTTTTGCTCTTTCTTGATATCAATATGCTCATGCACCCACACATACTACTGAGCAGAAAAACAACAACTAAAGCCTAAACATTAGCATACTGCAGAAATACATTCACGTTTATTTCACAACACAAACACGGATATTCACTTTTCAGCAGTGTTGGTCAAGTTACTTGGAAATAGTAATTAGTTACTGATAACTGATTACTTCTCCAAGAAAGTAATTAGTTACTTTACTAAGTTACTTTTCAAAAACATGATGCACGACCTGAATATGATATAAAGCAATAGACCTTTCAGCCTATTTCTATTCTTTCTGCATATTCCATCATCTAAAGTTTAATCAAATGAAACATTCTCTTTTTTAAAACTTGTTTTATTAGTTTCAATCTTTTAACTTTACAAACAAAAGTTAATCTGCCTTGAAGAAAGTTGTTGAATATTTAAACCTATTTTCTGCACATTCCACCATATTTTAATCAAATAAACAAACTCCTTCTTCCTGTTAAAAATAAAAATATGTTTGTAAAATCCTTCATTCGAATGGCAGCATGTCTTCGACAATATAGCCAGCGACGAGATGTTTTTGTCACCTTTTACCGAGTAAAACTCAAAGTAATGTTGGTACTTCCAAGCATTAAACGCTGCATGGCCTGCTCTCTCCCGCGCTCCATGTTGTCTCTTGTTCAATACAACACATGTCGGTGTTTACCACTGACGTAGCGGCGCTCATACGTCATTGTCACTCACACAACTCACGAGACAGTCTCACAAAACAAAATCACGGTTAAGTAACGCAGTAACGCAGCCTGCTTGCGAGAAAGTAACAGTAATCTAATTACTGTTTTGCCATTTTAATGCCTTAATTTACTCATTACTTGAAAAAAGTAATTGGATTACAGTAATGCGTTACTTCTAGCGCGTTACTGACCATCAGTGCTTTTCAGTGTCTGCCATCTAAACATATACCTCTGGGCGCTGCACGAAAGAAAAAATATTTCCCTGTCTCACAAATGTGTGAAATAAGTTTATCATTTATTGGGCTCGAGGATTGCGTGCGACGTGAGGCGCCAACGAGAACGCGCCTTACGAGGTGCGTTTATTGACACAAGACTTCCGCGTCAGGGAAAATTTGGTGTTAGTCCTTTTAACAGAAATCAAGGCAGAATGTTATCCATTATTTATTAGATCTGAGGGGAAGCAAAATTGCTATTTGTCAGATTAGGAAAAGCATGTCTTCAGAGAATGCTTACTCTGGAAAAGGAGTTAAACGCATCATTTAAAAAGCCTCTTTGCTGTATGTCAACAGAAATATCATTTTGGCTGCTTTTAAGCGCACACGCTGGGTTTAAACGTTATTCCCGTGCAAAATCACGTGCAGATTAAATTGAATTCTCATCTCGAGCCGTCGGAAGTAGCTGCGCAAGGCATCTAGCGCACTTGTTTGGTGGGTGGGTGGGGTCCAGACTAAAGCCGGTAAAGACGTGACTCAGATGTTTTCGCACTGAAGTCTCTGTTCTTTGATGGTGTCCTCAGGGCTGGTGAGGGGAGGTGAGGAAGGTGTTTGAGAATTCAAACAGAGACTTTAAAGAGCACTGTGGGTTATCTTACGTTAGCCCAGGCAATCTTTAATAAATCACAGATGTGCATGTTAACGCCTGTCAAAAGGTCTAAAAACACTTCTTCACACAAACCCCAGTGCTTTGAATAAAAGTGCCGAATGTATTCAAAAGAGTCTTGAAAGCAACACTGTATGAATGCAGTGCGTGTCTTTGTTACACTATAAATGTCACCGTGACAGTTGCATCAAAATGTGGCATCTTGTATAGATAGAAGGATTCACACGTGTGCTTAATTTAGCTGCGGACCTCACAGTTAAATATTTTTTTCTACTGTGTCTTTAAAATGTAAATTGCATTGTTGTTATATTGCTAGACTGAATAAGTAAACGGTTTTGATGGCATGACCACGTGGCGATTTGAGAATAGCCTGATTTGCAGCTCAGTTTCAACAAGCTCTTATTTCAAAGAGCAATAATATCCTGCTTTCCGTGATATGACCCCTTAATAATCACAGATGTGCACGTTAACACCTCGCCTGTCAAAAGGGGCAATATTACCCCTCCGCAAAGGCTTATGTCAGTTCCTTACCATTATTTAAATTTAAAACAGTTTTTTATAAATCCCTTTGTAGTCTAGATAGTTTCATGAACCACTTCCTCTGTTCTGCATCAGAAGAATATTAAATCGTACAGTCATTTAGACGAAGAACTGCTAAACGAAAAAAGAAAGAAGTCAAATCATCTTTTCCAAATATAAACGATCGCTGGGTTCGAAAAACAGCAAATGACATTTAAAGTAGAAGCTGCTGAATAAAATTCCCCGCAGACGCTCGAGGCTGTGCAGGCAGAACCTGCGGCTGTCGCTCTTACAGCAGGATTGGCGCACTGTCTCAACGCCACCGCTGCCGTCAGCCGCCCGCGTGCGCGCGCGAGATGCTGCTTTCAATTCAACACCCCGGCTGGATGCGAGGGAACCAGAAGGTGTTTGAATTGTAATCGCTCTCGTGCAGCGAGGCCTTCACGTGCGTGTCTCTGTAAGTGTGCGAGATTGTAGTTGACGTTTATCTGAGACCTGTTCGATTCAGAAGTTTCTTATTACTGGCGAAAAGCCCATGCCTGCTGTAGTTATCGTTCATAAATCCACGTCCGCGGCGTTTCCTCCCAGTGTTCACCGTTTCTCCTCTGCATTCTCTCTCCCGTGACTCACTCTGCTCGGATATACTCTGTTATTCTCTCTCTTTCTTCACGAAGGAAAGATGCTCTCCTTAATCAGTACCTTTGTCTTGTTTTCCACTCGAAATATCTTTCTTAGAAGATTAATTTACATGTGACGTAAAAAGATCCCTGTGAACCGGAAGTTGCAATCGTTTTTACCTAAATATTTTGACGCGTTTTCAAATAAAACGCAATTTCTAATGACAAAAATAGTGGGCGTGGCTATTTGTTGTGATGTATGGAAACAGCGTTGCAAATGGAACTGGCTGCAGACTGACAGTTGAAGGGGAGGAGTTAACGGATGCTTCGCCAAGCAGTCTATTTAAGTGCATTTTCAGATTTTAACTAAATATTATGTGGGCACACAAATTTTAAAAAGAGAATATACCTCATTGACAAACTATTTACAACAACCACCGCATTAATTCATGACAAAATAGACATTGTACATTTTTAATTTCACTGGGACTTTAAGCATAGTGTTCCATACATTTATTTCCTTTGTTTATGTCATACTAAAAAGAAGACAAAAACACCTTCCCAATGAGAGTTCTTTGACAACTGTGAGCAAATGTACCGTGTCACTTTACCATGGTAATACATTCTGACAATCTTTATCTAACTCTTTGTAGGGAGGAAGGAGGCGGGAACCGGCAAACAATTAAATAAAGTTTTTAACAAAATAAACAAACAAAAACACGGACGTAAAAGGCCTGCAGCACCTCAGAGTCCTGTCGATTCGACCTTTAATGCTGCCGAACTCCTCCGTGGGAGATGCGGGGACCGGTGCGCCTATAGCTGCTTTCCACTATCCACTATCGCCACCCGTCCCGACTTCCTCGCTACACTCTTCTCGGAGATGGTAAGACTAATGTTTAATAAACACAACCGTAAGCGTAATCCCGTTCTTTCTTTCAAAATGACCATTTTACCACACTAACACCACGTTTCTTTTTTCATGGACACCATCATGATGGTATTTTTTCTCATGTTTCACTGCCTCTCGTGTCAGCTGTGAGTTTTGAGCTCACTGTGTGATTACTTCTCACCTCTATCTCCCTCTTTCTCCAACTGTCACGCCTCCATCTGTTCTCATTACACCCCTCCTCACCTCCAGTTAATGGGCTCTTCCAGGTGTACCCGACCCCCCCGCCGTGCTTCGCGAGTGGACCGAGCCATCCCTGCCACTAGACTTCACGATTACTCTCCTCCTCACACGCCATGATGGATTACCCTTATAAAGTGATACCTGGACATTTTTAGCCGTACATCTATCTTTCGATGGAGTCACGTCCCAAATGTATCTGCCTTCCTTGCCATCAAAACGTCATCCGTTTAATGCTACCTTCTGTCAAGAAATATTATAACCGCACAATCAAACTGTCTGTATAGCTACAAAACCTGTATGGTACACAAGTACTGTACGGCTTCAGGGCCAGAGAGCATGTAAACATACAACGGAAAAAACAGCAGTAATCTGCAGAGCGAAGCCTTCTAAAGCTGAATACACACTCACAAAGACATAGACACAGATGCTGGACAAGCTCCAAGCGCACAAGAGGATGCAATTGCCACGGTGACAGGAGCTATGAGCTGTGGTGTAAAAGTGAAGCGCAGAGCATATGGTGGTGTACCCATATGCACACACACACGCGCATGGATAGACGACTATCCAAATACAGAAGCTCCAGGAAGTACCGGGCAACTTAAACAGTTAAAAATAAAACTGAATGAATTGCATTGGTTACAAAAGTGCTCCATGCAGGTAAAGGTAGACTAGACCTTTTCTTAGAAGTACATTTATTTTCCAGATCTATTTTTGCTTTAGCTTTGACCAAAGGTCATTTTTAGAGTTGAAAAAGTCATCACGCATTTCTATAAATGAAAAGATTTCAAGTATTTCTTTTTACCCCATGCTTCATTATATACTTAATAAGATAAAGTACCTGGCTGCTTCTGTTAAATCAGTTCTATACAGTGTGTGCAAATGTTTTTAAAATCGTTTAATCTAAAAGTGTAAGATGAAATACTTTAAATGACTCGAACAAAATTATAACCGTGTCAACAAATCAATTTCTTCATTACAAAGCAAAAAAATATTTTAAAAAAATTCTTGAAATGGGTCAAAGGGTGGCAGTTTAAAGATGCTAAATTATAACTCTTCTTATTTATTTTAGATGCTTTTATTATAATTCCCACACTTACAATTGTCCCTCTCTATAGTTTTGATGAGATTAGTTTTAATGAACAAGGTAGAAAAATATATAAATAATGAATAAGTATTTCCAAACTTTTGACTGGTGTACATGATTTCAGATGCAGTGAAAGTTTGGAATGCCTCATTTTTAGCACATAACATTTTTTTAGTTTACGATAAATGTCACATTATTATTTATTTAGAAATTTAGTTATATAATCCAGTGATGTTACCATATGTTCCACTTTTATTCCTACCTCATTTTCTATTTGAGCCAATGGTGGTGCAAACATGACCATTATCTTTTAGATCTTTGTTTCTCTCCCTCCGTGTTTAAGTCTGACAGATCTCCAGAGTGTATATGTGGATTAAGCCCCATCACAGACTTGTGAAGTTGAGATCAGCTCACTGTGGTTAAGGTGAGCCCCTCCTCCTGAAGAGTGCTAAACGCCCCCCTGCCCAAACACACGTTCTCTCTCTCTCTAACTCTCTTTTTCTCTCTATGTCTGTTTATAGAGAACATAAAACGCAAAGCTAATAGTAAAATAACTGCCGTGTGTTTTAATGTATTTATCTTTAACTGCCGTGTGCCGTACTTTAAGCTGCTGCCATGACTCATGAGTCGCCAGAGAATCGTTTGCTGAGTCAGACCCCTTCGGACAACAGCTTTAAAAATCACCTGTTTTAAAAACAGAGCACCGGCTCCTGTTACCTTTTCAAGAGACAATTTACACACAAGCCGACAGACCAAAGCTTGTTTTGGCGCTTGCACAACTAGCCTGGCCTCTGCCCAATCCACCTGTCATCATTTTGTCATACGCTTATTACGGTCGATACTATTTAGGAAAGACGGTAAATGAGTGCCAGTGGGGAAATGAAGAGACTACCATGAAAACAAGCTAAATATTCTTGTTCAAATCACCATGTCACAGCAGAAATGAGACTTAAAGGATACAAGATGACAACAGGAGTACAGGAATGGGATCTGCCCTCCGGCAGTGGTTCTCATCAAGATTGTGGTTCCAAACACTCTCTATTGCACTCTGTTGGCTAATAAAAACCTGGTTGAGTTCAGCACTCTTACAAATAAAAGTTTCAATCTCAAACAAAGTTTTGTAGTCTTGATCATGACCTTCCGCAAAGAAACTTTTTCTTCTTCGGTCCTTAAAAAACATTTATGTGCTAAATTGCAATATTACTTTTCCTTCAAAATATGTTAACTTACTCAAGAAATCTAACATTAAACCAGTGATTAAAATTGTATCAAATGAAATCCCAAGACTAATTATATCCAATTTCATTATCACATGCATACTTTTGTATTTATTTTTCTCTTCCATAAACTACTTTCCATGTTATTTCCGCCGTCTATAAAATGTTTTTACATTCTGCATTTATTCTTTTCGTTATTTGTTTTTCATTCAATGTGCACTACATCACAACACAATGCTGGCATGGAATAAAACTCTCTTTCTCTCCTTTTACCGCACTGTATATCTGTTCATTACTTGTTTTATGTTCACTGTTACCATGGTTTCAACACACTACCTCTGATTCATCATTAGGGGCAAAATTGATAAATAATCTCAATTCTGATGCTGATGCTGAAAAGAAAAGCTTACAGAGAGAAGAAAAATAAACAGCTTTGAATATATTTTGTGTGAGGAAGAACGCAAGGGATGTTGAGAATTCGCTCTGAAGTGCGTCCAAAGGTACTGGTGGAGAGTGATATAAACTCTTCCCTGTCTCTTTTGCCATCCTGCTTTCTCTCCGCTCAATGGAGTGTGTATTTTCCACCCCTCTTCCTCTGTATCTCATTTTCCTTATTCTCTATCTGTGACCGCGTTTGTTGGCTTTAAAACGGATCGGCACAGGAGCAACAGCCTTTACAGAGCGCACTATGTTAGTGTTTTACCTCTTAGCCAGAGTAAAGAGAACTCTGCTCAAATGATTTCTGTCATCATGATTTTGCGATGGAATATGTAGGCTTTATTTGAACATATTTCAAGTTTTCCGTCATGTGATGGACATATAATGTAAGTCTCAAGTAGAGAGTTGCATTAGCACGCAAAGGTTGTGGTTTTGAGCCCCAGGGAACACCACAAGGCCAACTGATTTTTTTTTATTTGGTTTGAGAAGTGGGGGGACACAAAAGGGGGGAAAATGTTTTTCAAAATCAGAATACTTTTTTGTGTTGATTGTTTAAATTGATTAAACCATGAAACCAAAGGGTGTTTTTATTGTGTTGCAAAAGTTGATGTTCATGAAAGGGAAAATGCGAGTATTGACTGAGAAACGGAGGAAAACATGGCTTGTAAACCTTGTAATCTGCGGTCGGAAGGAGACAAGCCGGATGACTTTCTAAAATGCTTGACGAGGTTTAACGTACCAAAACAACGACCAGAGATGCCCACGTTTCTGTCAAGCCTTATCATAAACACTAACTGCTGTTAATAGAGCGAGTCCTTATTAAACAAAAAAAAGTAATAAATCATACAATCTTTCAGCGATCTATTTTTAGAGTGTGATGGTGACACACACATAGACACATTCTCACACTCTCTGGGTTTTGCTCGGTCCTATTACTTCTCCGTGGCGATGACGGCACGTGGTTAAAAATCATTACAAACAAATTTGAAAGTGAGGGGTACACGAGCTGAATTTTGAAAAGTAGGGGGGACATGCCCCCCCCCTGTCCCCAGTGGAAACTATACCCCCGTAAAATATTAAAGGTATAGTTTTACCCAAAGATGAAAATTCTGTCATCATTTACTCATCTCCCGGTCATTGTCTTCTTTTTGAAGATATTTTGGAAATATGTTGGTAACCGAACAACAGTGGTACCTATTTGACTTGCATTTTGTGTCTACAATGGGTGCAACCATTGTTTAGTTACCAACACTCTTCAGCATATCTTTATTTGAGTTCAGTTGAATACACTCCTTCAGGTTTGAAAAGACAAGTGGGTGATTAACATAGTTTTTATATTTGGCTGATTTTCCACTTTAATGCATTTTGAATAGTAAAATGTTAAATATTCTTAATAATAATTCCCAAAATCGTAACATACACTTTTTGACAAATCGCAACTGTCTCTCAGATGTGGTGTCATTTCCGCCACCACCAACATCTAGTAACAAAACTTGCATTGTTAAAAATGAAAAACGGAACCTGACTCATTTCAGAAAACAGTTGAAAATCAAAGTTAGTATCACTTTGATGACACAGAACATCTCAATTGCAAAGCATTTATGTCCACTTGGCCGACATGTAACGTTTGTTTTGTTTGAATACCAAAACGTTTAACAAAACATGTTATAAAAGTTCAAACTTGTACATTTCCCAAATGGGTTTAAAATTATGAGGCGGATAATGCCTTCATCTTATTAACTTTAACCTTGACCTTGTTATGTTAAGAAATCATTACACCTACTTAATGCATCAAAATTAATTTTCCAACTCCAATCACTGACTATTTGTCTTTCTAATTCGGAAGAGCTAATATCCTTAAAATAAGATACTCAAGCACAACATCCATGCTTCTTTTTTTTAGCCCTGATTGAAGCAAACTTGGATCTATGGACAGTTTTAATCAGCTTAATTTTGTACACACCGAACGGAGACCTCTACCTTCAGCTTTGATTCGCATTATTTCTAATCAAGACATTTGTAATCAATTTATGGTCGTGAGCTGCAGTTATTATAAATAATGGTTGAGCTCCTAATGGTGTCCATCAAATAAACTGTGATTATTCAAGTACCGCAGGTCGATAAAGGATGCGTGTTCGGTTCAGGGATAGAATGACACAGGTTGGGGAAGGTCGCGGGTTCAAAATAACAAGTATAGAATAAAACACATGCATTTAATTGCTTTAAAAGATTTTAAATAGAAAAGATTGGTCTAAAAAAGCTACAAATACACATTCTGTGTCATTCAAAGCCTCTATATGACGTCCATATCTGTGAAACATAAAAGAAGATATTTTGAGAAATATCTCTGGATTTGTACTATGGAAGTCTATGGGGGCCAATGTTGTCTGGTTACCAGCGTTTTCGTTTTAGATCTCTGTACTTTGCTAAAAATACAAATATCTTAAATAAAACACATTGGCTATGATGCCTTATGCCTATTTCGTGAATACCGTCTAAGACCTGGTCTTTTTATTCTAGCTTCTAAATCATAATGAACCGCTAAGTAATGGCAGCAATATCACTTAGATTTCAAGTGGTGCATTCAAATCGCTCACTCAAAGCACAATGAGCATGCTAATAATTTCATTTCAATATCCGACTCAGACGGAGCGCTTGGCTGTGCTCGGTAAGTTCGAGTCAGTTAGCCGCAGCGAGAGCGGATTAGTGATCTTTCCAGAGAAACCTGGACTAACATCTGCCACTCTGCCCCCCTGCCAGCTTCTTTCTTATCACACCTCTCAACCCGGCACCATGTGCTAACCAACAGGGGGGATGAAATTTACAGGACTCTTTCATACTGCATAGCAATGAGTCATTTTTGACTATATTTAAAACGGCACGCTGAAGTAAGTAAAACTTCCAACAATAGCGGCAGTTGCTCTATTTCCAAAGTCTAGCTAAGAGAGCGTCTTCACGATGGAGTTTATGATAAGACATGACGAGTTCCAAAATGAATTAGCTCATTAGAAAAATAAGGGTAACACTTTCCTTGAAGCATGTGTGTATAATGCATTAGGAATGTAGTTTTAAAGCATTGTAATGCACCTTTTAATGCATTTTAATGTCTTTATAAATAGTTGTTTTTACAGTTCATACATTATAACACATTGTTACTCTACACATTTTAAATTGGATATAATTATTTACAACTACATATAACGCATTACAACACACATTATGTATTAATATTAATAATAATGACATTATTACTATCTCTTTATAATGCATTATACATACATGTTTCAAGGAAAGTGTTACCAAATAAGTCATACCAGAGATATACTGTATAAAGTCATAAAGTCCACAATGGTGCACAGCCCGTTTATGTGGATGAACATGTCATTATAGACCCTTTACGTATAACACTGTGCAGTCCTTATTATACGATGTCTATCGCTACTGAGCTATTGAGCTGACAATATGTGACTTCTGTCAACATATGAATCTCTCGTTTGTAGTTTAGCTTTCTTAAATTCTTTCTTTATTTTTATTTTATTTTTTAAGTGACAGACCTCATTAGTTTTAGATACATACAGAATCTAAAATAAACCTTGAACGTTTTCATTTCTATTTGCAAGTGTGTTTTCACAAGTATGTGCAACCAAAATATTACTACAGTATGAATTGTTCATTTTTCAAAACAAATATTTTTATAAAAATTTCCTTTTTTAATCAAAATATTCTGATTTTATATTGTGCATTGCCTCAATTGTGAGCGCATTTATCAAAACAAGTCTGAAGAAAAAGCAATGTTTCTACTACTGCACCTTTAAGACTTCTAAAGAAAAACGAATACAGCATTTTTCATAGATCAGAGTGGGAAGTTAGATTATGTCTTCCAGTACATTGATTTAAAGGAAAAATGGTTTTATAGCTATACAGCTTTTAAAACATACATACAAGCCTTTAAGATCTATCCATCACTTTGAATAGACAGACGGTGCATTAGCACATACATAATATAGCTTGTGGGGTTAAGTGAAGATTACTGAAATACATTGAAGCAACTGCTACAAGATATATAGATCTGTGTTTACCACTCTTCACTTTACGGCTTCTAGTCTTGTCTTATTGCTCTCTAGAGATGCAATTCTATTAAAGCCTTTATATACATGTTACTGTACACGGTTAGAGTATGCAGTATTTTCAATTAATATTAAGAGTGTCTGTATGATATTCGTTACGATTCAATGTCCTCTCTTCACTACAAACCACAAATGAATGGTTTCTTCACTGTGAAGTGTGAGGTTCATATTACTAAATGGATCTGAATGCCGCTGGCAAGACGTCCCTCTGCTAATGAAATAAACAATGGGCATTGTTGAGATGGATTGTCAACATAATGTCTTCAAACGGCCCTTTTGTGTTGCTGGTGTTTGGTGGCAGATGGGCAGAATACGATGGCAGAGTGTGTCCTGTCGAGCGGGCAGCAGTGTCAGGCAGTGTGCCTGAGGGGCCAGTCAGATGGTGAGAGGGGGCCAACATCCTACAGGAGCCCTTGAACACCAGAGCCAAATGCTTCACTCTTACTGGAAGGACGTACTACTTACCTGATGCATTTGTAAAAACAGCTGTGTGTACAGGTTGAGAAATCTATATGAAGTCAATACTTTATTACATTAAAGCTGGGTTATAATAACTCATGGTTGGGTGACGTATGGACAAACACAACTTTTGGTTTAAATGAATCTAGAAAATGTCCATGTTGGACCCAAACAGCTCTGCATTTTACATTTACATTTATGCATTCGGCAGACGCTTTTATCCAAAGTGACTTACATTGCTTTATCCTATACATTTTACATAGGTATTTGCAATCCCCTGGGATCGGACCCACAACCTTGCGTTGTTAACGCAATGCTCTTACCACTGAGCTACAGGAAAGCTTTTTGTGTTTTCAAACAACCCAGCACAGGTTCATGTTAATCCAACAGTTGGCTGTCCATAATTTTTTACGGTGGGTGCACAGAACTAAGGTGTTTTGCACAAGGAGATAACGCATTTACCAAACATGCTCTGTAGAGCAGTTTGTACGTTTAGGGCTACTGTAAAGCAACAAATTCAATGAAAGGGGACCCGCGGTTAATGTACATAGAAATAACTCATTCTAAGGTAATAAAAACATACCACTTCATTGTGTAAGGTCTTTATACATATCTGAAGATATAGTTAAGTATATTATATTGCATTTCCCAAAAAACATTTCTTGTTTACATTATGTCAATCATTGCAGTTTTTGGAGTTCCTGTTTTATTAATACATAAAGAATGCTAAGATTTAAAATAAATAAATACTTCCGAAATTCCACACTTAAAAATTAAGGTTTCTAAAAGGTTCTTTGTATGGCTGAATGGTACCAAATTGGTTAAAAAAAAATGAAAAGAAAAGAGCATAGTTTTCATTTGGTTCTGCTGTTATGGTGGAAAGACACACTGCACCTTTAAATGTTGCTTACTGTAGCTGAAGAGATCATGAACCGAGGAATAGTTTGTGTCAGTTGAGGGAGCTCATAGGACACACAGTAATAAATCACTAACACCCTGCACATCCAGATGAATATTATGTGTGTATCCAGTAAGCCGGGCTCAGAAGCACGACAAGGGATTCGGCCATCATCTCAAGCTCATCAATGATGTATGCTAAAAGTGTTTCCGTTTTCATGCTAGAAAACATAACAATCACTCCTCTCCGCATTTACTGTAGCATCATCATCCTTGACCCATGAGTGCTGGGGTCTTTCACCATCTCAGCCCAACAGACCCGGGTGGAAACACACACACACACTCTCTGACACTTCAACGTTTTTTCACCTGCATGCATTCTGTCCTCGCATAAATAAACATGTTTTCTAGTAACTGTTCGGAATCAAGTGCTAAAAGCGCAGAAAACGTTTCACCGTCGCTATATTCACCACAGAGATGAAAGATTTAAATATAAATGAACGCTCAGCCTTTCAAAGCTGCAGCAGACTCCTAACACGTCGCTTTGGTGTGTATCAGAGCAAACGCACTCTGAACTGTGACTTTCACTTTGAGAGATTCTTTGAGATTTTACACCACAACAGCTCCATTATCATAGCAGCTTTAAATCATCTCACGCTTTCCTGCACATGCCCACAGCCACACAATCAAGCTTTTGCTTTTGTTTGTTTTCTTTGTGATGACTCCTCTCAGCCCGTATTAGATGTTGACATGAAGCAAAAGTGATTGTTTGTGTTTTGTTTTATGGATGCCATTACACATCCGTACTGCCGATCAACGGCGGTTAGCGCTTGCAGACCAGGTTATCAGTGTCTGTGGGTAGAGAAGATCTTACACATCGGTAGGTAAGGTCTAACTTTTGCCCCATTCAATGGGAAGAAGGTCAAATATTTCTTGGTAAATAATTAATTGTCCAGCAATACAATTAATTTATATTTTAATAATTTGGCTTTAAATGTGTTGCGTGTAATACACAGTAGGTAGATCTACTGACAAAAATGCCTTGAATTTATCTACAAATATAAAGCTTGAATTAAATGTCAACGTATATTTTGAACATGTTCTGGATGAAAGCATCTGCCAAACCCATAAATGTACTGTAAATGAATCGCCGAGTGTCTTGGAAAGCTTGTTTGCTAAGCTCAATTACAATTTTTTTCTCCAAACGTGATAAACAAATCAAAGTGAAATAAATATATTCTCAAAGCAAAATGACTTGATTGAATCTTATTTCTCATGTGCAATTAAACCACGTCAACAGTTTGAATAAAACCTTCGGTTGAGGTTTCTCATAGTTTGCACTGCATGGGCACTTTCACGCCGTTGGTGGAATCTCATTGAAATCCTTTTTTTAATTACACAATTAATTACGAACTTGCTAATTAAATGAATTAGTTAATTGTATACAGGGTTGTACACCCCTTGCCACGGCACTGTGTAAAATTAAAGTTAAGCCGCAAGCAATTCTGGTGGATGATGAAAATTACTGTGTGGGTGAACACATGTATGTATATAATGTAAACAAATAGGCTGTCGGGCAGCATGTTGAGAATGCAATGTTTGCATTGAGAAATAATGTATAATGCCTTGGTCAGTGGCCAAATGGATGCACATTGACAAATTATGCAAATACGCTTCGGGCAACACGAGTTTAACTCCTGGCTTGTGTTCCATTTCCCGATTCCTGTTCCCTTTTTCTCACCCAACATGATCTTCTGTTCTCTCTTCACTGTACTATCCAATGAAAGTGTAAAGGTCAAATTAGAAGAACAAAAAAATGGGTAAACAGTCAACACAGACATGTTGAATGGTAAAGTTACAGGAAATCTATTGTCTGGAAGAACGTTAAGTTATAAAGACTTTTTCAACGGAAACAACATATACAAACGTCATGTGCCCCAAACTTAATTTCCAGTAGACCTCCGCAAAGAAACACTCTAGTGCAAGTAGTTTTATTGCATTCTAATACAAATAACATACAACAAAATATTAATTTAAATTAAATGTAAATTCCATTATTATATTATAACCAAACACAGAGTGTGCTTTCAATGAAATGAAGTGGTAATTTTTGCTATTGACCATCCAGAATCACATTCAATGACTTACAGAATGAGTAATACGCATGTTTTCCCGATTCTCCATCGCCCATTTGTTATTTAACAAGAATCGTACTTTACTACACTAGGAAACTTCAACACCCCCTTCATTCTCAGTTTGCCCCATTACACCAAAATTCATCTGTCAAACACTCATAGTCTCTCTCCTTCCTGCGATCCATCATTCGTCTCTTTCCTGGCCTGCTGTCTGTGCCGGCAGTCATGCACAGCAAACATGGCATCCTGCCAAAATGGAGTAATTAATTTCAGTTATACCACAAAAGCAAATGATTGACAGAGTTGCGTTTGTCTTGAATCCTCATTATTCCGTGAATGCGCCCTCTATTCTTCCAGCACCTCCCTCTTTCTGCCCTGCTTGATTTCATGATGTTCTTCATCTTTTGCTCCTCTGGTGTGACCGGCCTGCCGCTGTGTGAACATCTTGTGAATAAGGCTTGGCCTATTATGGACTCAGTAGTTTGTTCTTTACTGTATGTTTGAGGTATCGATTCTCTGTATAGAAACACAATAGGGAGACCCTGAATATTTGCTGTGTTTCTATTGAACTGGTTTTGTCTTGGAATCGCATGGCAGTCCATAACAGTTCCAATACTGTTTATTGTAAAATAATAAACAATTATATAAAATATAATAATTTAACGGTGCATTGTATGAAATTTAGCGGCATGTAGCGGTGAGGTTGAGAATTGTGACCAGGCTCAATCCACCGCTCATCCTCCCTTTCGAACCACTACGGTGGCTGACACAATACTGAGATGTCCTCACATTTTCTTTTCTTTGCCGAAGGAGATGACATATTTACTAAACGTGAACTATAGATTCGTTGAGATAAGGATAGATTTTGTGGGAAATGTAAATTTTACGTCATTTGACTTTATCTTATAAAAGTTTCTAAAGTTACATGCAATTTAAGGTTTCGTGGATGATGACCATAGAGGCTAAAGTTATGGATTGCAGACTAAAAAACAAGCATGAAATGTCTAAAAATTACCTTGAACAAAATCCGGCATAACAAAAAGGACAAACTTTCTTTGACTGATGAATTACTGCATGACTGGTAGTGGTTCATCTTAGAAACAAAGCTTTTGTTGTCAATAACAAAAAATCTTTTCCTCCGTGATGTGGCTGTCAGACTGAAACCTTGAATCTCCATTCTTCATGATTTAGATCTTTACAATTAGTCACCCCTCATGGTTTTGCAAATATTTGATCACTAAAGTATTGAAAAGAGCTTGTAAACTCCCAACAGTGCTTCATTATTAAAAAAATGCGGTGTTTTGTTCATTGCTCCATTTGTTTTGGAGATACAAGATTTCATTCACTCAGGAAGACATTCAATTGACACAAAATGTTCAGCACACAATAGTTCCACTATAACAATAATACCTTTAATCTACAGCTAAATTCTTCGATTAGCATTGTGTTTAATAACACAGCTTTGTGTTTCCGCAAGCACTTAACTTTATACAACTTGCTGTCACAAACCACAAACCAACTTCAACACGCAATCCCACACTGCCTTCAAAAAACATGCCCATGAAACACATTCACCGCATATTCTACCAAACTCAACCGATTAGAAGCTCTACTTCTGGTGGCTTTTGTCTCTCAAGGGTCTTGTAGCATGCCAACCGTACATGTTTTTTTTAAAGGCTCTTTTTAAAATGAAACTTTCTAAAACAGAAGGCAAACTAAAAACAAACAGTGCAGAGGTACAATTTGTAGTCTGTGTATTAAGCGTGTTGCACTGACTGAATGTCTACAGTAGTTATGTTAGCCTTTTGTGTGTTTTTCATTTTTTTAATGAAGCCAACATAACATTACACATGTGTTCTTGTCATGCACAGCACGAAGTCCGTTGGCTATTCTTGGTGTAAAATAATGCTCATAAAGTTTAATTACTGGTTCTTCAAGGTTGCCTGCTGTGTGTGCATCACTACAATCAGTTACTCAGAATCCCCTCAAAGAGAGTTCAGCTTCAGGCATTTTAATCTTTAATGATCAGAACTGAACTATAAACCCACGGCATTGAAACATCCATTAATAAATAAATAGCTATGGGTTATTGTATATTCTCCTGGTGTATTTAAAAAGTGACAACCATCAACCCCCTCCAACCATGACCACCAGCACCACTTCACCCACCCGGTATATCTCGTACTTACTACATTCAAAAATTAAGTCGTTGTTAAGCAACTTGGGAATTTATGTTGTGAATTAGAATGTTGGAAATGTGAAGTATTAAAAAAATTAATTTAAAGGAATAGATACCAAAATAAAAAAAACATCTGATTAGATTACTCAGACTAATGCTATCACAGATGTGAATGACTTCAGTTACTCATTTAAATACGAAAAAAAAGTATATATCAAAATCCATAATTTCCATCCATACATGGATAGGACTAGGTCCAAAAATATTGAAGCTCCACAAAGCATATGCATCCAACATAAATGCAACAAGCTGGTTAGTAACGGTCTTTAAAATCAAAATGAAAGGTGTGTTTTAAATATATGTTAAATATTTTGAGTGAGTTTTAGTGAAAATGAAAGAAAAACAAACATATCCCAGCACAAACTTCAAAAAGGGGACACATTATTAGCTTCAAATCTCATTGGTTCTTGCACATCTCGTAACAAAATAGCATTAACAATACAGTTATTGGCACATTTGTACGCTTTTAAATTATACGTTTACATAGCGCTCTCATAAAATCTGAAAATGGTAAAAACTTAAAAAAACATCAGAATTAGGAAGTGACGCATGAACTGACCTACACTCGGCATCACTATAGCTTAATGTCCTTTGACTGAAAACATCAAATTAATGAGTCAATCTGTATAATTGCTAATTAAAAGCTAATGCATAAGTATTCAAAGTTAACAACAGCTGTATGAAATAAGCATAGTTTTGCACATAAACAACTGCACTGTATTTTAGCTCTTAGCTGTTATTTCCTCACCAAAAATAACGTTCTTTTCCAAACCCTCGAAATGGTAGTGCTTAACAGTATCCTGTAATTATCATCTCAGAGGGTTGCCTTTGTTCGAATGTTTTTCGAGAAAAAGTCGATCGGCTTTTGAATCCCACACACGCCGAGCAGAAGCTGGCGAATCCGGGGATCTCCCGCCGAGTCCAAATGGAGCCCACTCAGATACATGTTTCCCTGTGTTCTTAAGTTGTTGCGCACAATTGCCATTGACAGTCCTGTCAACCGTATTTAAATGAAGTAGGACGCTTTTGAACTCTGAAAGGTAACAAACATCTTTAATGCCTGAACAGGAGTAAACACAGAGGGATGTTATAATACTCCCGACTTTGAAGATTAATACCATCGACAAAACAGAAACTCAGACCCACATCCTCTGTGGTTGGTACAGATCGTATGAAGTTGACAAATTAATCCTCGCAGTCAGTTTTTACAGAAGCTTTCTGAACTCTCAGAGCGTACGGGCGAGGAGAGATTTGTGCTTGACGTACAATAGCTCCACACAGTAAAAACCATTGTTGCGGGGCATCTCGGAACAGGCGGCCTGCTGTGAAAAGGCATCGGTTTTAACAGCTATTGTACGGTATGGTTCAAATACAGTGGGTTTTCTGGATTTAATCTGACATTACTCCCAATCTGTGATCTTGAGATGAGTTATAAATTGTCAATGTTAGTTAATAATCTGTAATGAAATAAATCCACATGAAACCAGTTTGACGATACTGACATCCAGTCCATCACTGCTAAATAAAATCTATTACTGTAAAAATTGGGGGTTGGCCTTGTTATTTGAAAGTCTGCTAAACGAATGAATGTAAATGTAGTTTTGCTTCAGGACGCAAATTTTACAACTGATGTGTTCTTCCAGACAGTCTTGTAATACTTTTTCAAAGACAAAGGAATTTCACAGTATCTGTGCATGTTAGAGTGGCTACTTAGTTATTTAAGTTCGATACATATTCATTAAATACATTTAGTAATTTTTCAGCACAATCTCGGGGCAAAACGTTACTATTTTACGAGGTGGCAAGTTTAGTCTAATTTGTATGGTCTCAATTGTACATTTTAACATTTACTTTGGCACCGTTGACGTTAGATTTAGGGGCAGGGTTAGCGGTGCAGTTTCATTAATGCTCTCTTTCTAGTAATGATACATTTTTATATACGATTCACAACATACAAATTAGTCACCTTTTCTGGAACAAACCAGTGAGGCATTTTTGTTTTCTACGACCCAACAGAACAATATTGTACATGATTGTATGTTTATATTAACCTTTATAAAACTTTAAAGCCAACAACGAACTTTAGAGTTCAAAGAGTTTTCAAGCTGTTAACATCAGAGAAAAATCGTTCTACGATGTACTACTTTCACAGTCTGTCCTGCATGAGATCAGATGGACTTTATAAAATGGTAAATTGGTTTCCAAAGAGGTGGACTTACATGTATTAACTTCACATGTTTGATCATCTTCATCAGACTTCATTCGTGTGCACCAAATCTACAAGCCAATGGACCAGGATTGATTTTACACTCACTTCATTAATACCTGTCCAACTGATCCATATCTGCTCACGGTTCAACCTGTGATCTAAAAACTAGTAATGAAACCGTATGATCAACCACTTCTACATCTTTCAGTCACGTTTTCACCTGTTAATTTGCTATAGTCTTTACAACAGCTTTTAACGTTGCTGAGTATAGAAAATATCATAACTTTGACCAAATTTCGACAATCAAAATTCCATGATGGGAATCGAGATTCAGTTTGTTTATTTTTGACTTAAGACACTTAACAAATTAATTAGAAATTGAAAAAAATTATTCACAATACGTGCTGTTGTTTAGACCCAAACATTATAGTTGTTAAACTAACAACTAACAAAATCGCTAAAGTGGCATCTTGAACTACATAGACGACCGCAACTTAAATGTTGACTGTTCCAAGATGGCGGACGTATCAACGTGTCTGGAGCTCTCCAATGTGACATCTACTATACATTTCTAGGTTCAGAGCTACCCAACGCTTTTAAACTACCGTTTAATAAAAACAAGACTTTGAACAACGTAAATACGAGTACATAAGGATGAAGTTCCCACTTTTCCCACTAGGGTTATAAATATAGCATGTTTCTTACGGCTTGCGGCGAACGCTCGCAACGAAAAAAGGAAACTCAGTCGAGTTTGTTCATCTTTTCTCAGACTGACCTCTAATTGAAGTTGCCATGTGAGTGTGGCGATGCTCTCAATATAGCCCCTGTGTGTGTCCAATATTTGATTATGCAGCGGTCTCCATGGTACCACGGCCATTTGTGTGCTAATTAATTACCAGGCTTAAGAGCTTGTAGATAATTGGTGTGTACACCACCATCAATTCCATTAAAAAGAGCAATTATCACCTACCTTATGCAAATGATTGTTTCAGACCCCCTCCCACCCCCAATCAAATTAAAAGGAGATACTTGTGCGGCTCGGTGTTGCTCTAGAATCTAGATCACACTTTCAATATCATATTAATTGCGGGAAAAGATGTGGATCCATTTATATCTATTCTTAAGAGACCAATAAAAGGTGCGTTTAAAACCAAAGGATATAATACTTCAAGAGCTGTCTAAGTTCAACACTCGTAGCGTAAAAGCGATAAGTGTAGACTTGGTTAAACGACCCTATTAAGTCAAATACGCAAACACACACGTGATAACTGGCATTGACCTTGGTAGACACAGGTGCTTCTGCCGATCTAGAGTTCTGCGGTGGGATAAGTAGGTCATTGTCGCTGGAAATATACAAAACATTAACGTCTGTGTCGCGCGAGACGCCAACAGGGAAATCATTGCTTAATAAATCAAGTAGGTGCTCAGACTGGTACTGCAAGGCTTTCTGAACCCACAGAGACATGACTGACCATTAGCGTATAAATACATAAATGTCCATTTTTTTTCAAAATACATTTCTTTACGCAAGAAGACACCTCAAATCCTGGAGAGAGATTTAATGCACCAAGTCGCATGAATGTTTTCTGTTGACCGACCTTTTGTTGGCGCAAGGTGAGGATGAAAGTTTTTCTATGCATGCTGTTTAGATAAAGTTAACCTTCTTATATTTACACACTACTGCATTTGTTCATTTTTTACTTGATTATTAACACACGTCATTTGTCTTGACGTAACCAGACAGTATCACTAAATCTGTTGATCTAAAATCAGTCTGGACAAATAACAAAAAATATCGTTGGATTTTGTCATGTTGTGCTGTCTAGCAAAGGGAATTCCTATCGGCTGAACATTCATCATCACATAATTATATATCAAACGCTAAAAAGGTACCTGCTCATGAAAATTTGTCCGTATGTCTTGGTTAAAGAAGTAGTTTACTTTAAAAATTGACCCCCTTGACTTGCCGTTATTCATTTTTATGCCAACTATGGAAAGTCAATGGGGACAAATTATGAGGTGAACTGTAATACAATCTAAAGAAACAGTGAAAGAAACTTCCCCTTCAAGAAAATCCTTTTTACAGAATTACATTCTTGGATTTTGAAGAATAGTTCTTTTAAATATGCTGTCAAAGTGTTGACTGCATTTGGTACAAATGTGCATAATTATGGTATTTTGCCTCTGCCTTATTCGTAATATCACTTTCCTTTATATTGTTAATTGCAACATTTGCCATTTTTGTAGACATTGAGTGGGATGACGCACAATGTAGCTGTCAGTAATATTCATGTTGCGTTCTGGTGAAGCAGTTCTTTAAGACAACAGCTGAAACAGAGAGGACTTTTGCGTGGATAAAGAGTGGTTTAAAGGGCTAGTTCACCCCAAATTAAAACTTGTTATCATTTACTCATCTTCATGTTATTCCAAACTGGTTTTACCTTTCTTCTGCAGAACACTAAATGAAGAATGTTGGTTCCATTCGATGAACACAAAACCACCGAGACATTTCTCAAAACATATTTTTTGATCCACAGAAGAAAGGGTCATAAACATGTTCAGAATGACCTGAGGTTGAATATGATAACAGTATTTGGCTGAACGATTTCTTTTAGGATAGGCCATTGCAATTGAGCTTACTCACCAGAGTTGGGGTCCGAATTGCCATCCGCTTCGGTCCTTTTGTCCGGTGAGGCCTGCTCGTAGAACTCATCCTGCGCCTGCACCAGAGGGAGAGGATGTGAGAGGAGTGGCCCACTTCCCACAGGCTCATGGTCCCCCAGTCCACTGTCACTGCAGCTTTCCTGAGACCCATCCGGCAGGTGAAACGTGACGCGCCGTTGCGACTACAATAAGAGAGCAGAGAGACGGAGCCCAGGGTTAATGCTTGTCTCTTTGTTTCCCAATCAGAATTTTACATAATTACAAATTTTTATTTTCCTCTTAAATAATGCAGATAAATGGTGGGTTTCATTTCAGAGGATTAGTTTGAAACCGTTTGGATTTATTTGGCCAAAATTGTCTCTCAGCACCGCAGACCCAAGTCACGTTTCACAGTACAAAGCTCATGACACGCTAGAACATCATATTGCACATCTTTGGATGCTAATCCGCTAATAATATGATGTGTTAACAATTCCTGTAAATGATTGCGTTATGACTGATCACAGATGAATTCTGTCATGTGAAAAGATGAGGAGGTGTTTATACATCTATGCAGTGGATAGATACCATCACAACACATATTATCACTCGGAAAATGATTTCTCAAATGTTTAAGTAACGTATGTAATGGGCTTTGCTTACATTAACACAAACAGGTTGCCAAATCATATCTATTTATTTATTAAACTGTATTTTGTTCAAAGTTTGCCACGATCCACAAGAACTTTCAAAACGACGACTCTATTTAAATATGCAATTAAAGAGATACTTAACCCAGAAGAGAAATTCTGTCATCATCACATGCTCAAATTGTCCCAAACCTGTATACTTTCTTTGTTCTGCTTAACACAAAGGAAGATATTTGGAAGAATGTCAGAAACCAAGCAGATCTTGGACCCCATTAACTACCATAGTAGGAAAAATTACAATGGTGGTCATAAGTGCCCCATGATTGTTTGCTGTCCAACAGTCTTCAGGACATCTTCTTCTGTGTTCAATAGTGAAAAAAATGGCAGTCAATGGTGGATGAGATCTGTTTGGTTACTGACATTCTTCCTAATATCTTTCTTTGTGTTTAGATGGTGAGTAAATTATGACAGAATTTAAATTTTTGGGTGAACTATCCCTTCAAGAAGAAATTAAAATCATTAAGAGATAAAAAACCCTTGTGATCTTCAGGGCGAATCATCAGATGCTACGAGGTAGTGGATGTGTTCCGTACACACGCTGACGGCTGGTCACCGCACGCTTGGCCCGTGGTGCTGATAGGAGTAGAAATAGCACTGCTGGGTTGGCACGGCCCGGCCGAAGCATTCAATTTCACATGCCATGTGCTCACTTTGAGCACAGAGGCTGGAAACCGCACGAGAGTTCTGGCCGTGACTATCTAGGTTTCACAATATATTGTGTATGTGCAGTCCACCCTACATCTGTTAGTTCCTCTGTTGCTTTAAAACCAACTACAATTTAAACATATCCAACATGTTCACACACAAATCAGGCAAATACTGTAAAACGATTCCAAGCACGGCATCTTAATCAAGCATGTTCTCGCTGCTTTGAAATAAAGCAGTTCTGCATTGTCGATCTCTGTCACTTGGTAATTTTGACCACACTCCCAGAAACTCAAATGACATTTGGCCAAGTCCAGCGTCGAGCTCTCCGCTAACCTTTCTGAGTGGGAAGTTGTCTTTTTCTGCACCATCTCTGTCGACCGTCTTAGACAATTCTGCCGTAATTATTGGAAAAAGCAAAGGTCAGCCAATCTCAGCGCCATGCAAATGACCTCGTTATATAATTTGGAGCATTTCAGAAAGCAAGTGACATTCAATTAGACGTGAAAAAGGGAGAAAAAATAACTTCTCTGCCGTTTCAATCGTGACGGTCTTAGAAACGGGACAGTGTCAGATCTCTGGTTTCAGAGGAACCTTACTTTTTATCCAATCACTTAACATTTTGGGGGGGGGAACAGTTCTAGCACCACAACTGCCTTTTACGTTTCATTATGAAATAAAAGGTTACCATCAGGAACTTTGAAACAGGTTTAAGTATAAAGTTTTGAATGATCAAGCAGATAAAGAGAGAAGAGAAACTGAAGGTTTTCTATCATAAATATTCAAATAGTTTTTATCGACGTAGGCCTTGATGGTTCGTATAAACGGTTTCATCGGACGTGCATTGGCATGACACCAGTTAACTTCCGGTCCGTGTTTGGCTCGTGTCTAATAACATAACTATTAATGTTTGATTTAATGTATGTTAATATTAATTTGTATTATTATTTTGATGTATAATAATTGTATTGAATAAACAATTTGTTGATGGGTCCTAGTTCAGTCGCATTTAAACAAACCGTATGATACATTGACATCTAGTGGTTGAGCTTGGTATCAGAGTCTAAACTCAAAATATTGGAGAGACAAGTTTAGCCATGTAACGGTTCTTCTCGGTTTCTTTTGCTTGTTATCAGATATAATCTACAGGCTATCTATTGTTTGTGAATGTGTACTGGAAGTTCAGTTAGGGTCACAAAAGTGCGCAGTAACGTTTGTTTATGTCGTTAAGATGAAACCGTATATAAGGGTGTTTCTACAATAATTATTTTTTGGTTTCGTCCAGACAACATGAGCTACTTAACATGTCTTTCAACATCTGCTGAATCAAAGTGCTCCCTTTTTTTATCAAGGTGTTAAAATAAATACTTAGCGTGTGAAAAGACAAAAAAGGTGTGAAATTTGGTGTGAAATAAAACAAATAAAAACATTGAGTCAATGAATTGCGTGTTAAATGTGTTCAAAGTGTATCTTTGACATAGATATTTCTTTCTGTGTGTGTTTGCGCACTTAATGTCATTTTTAGATGCAAAAAACATGCATGCACACAATAATAAAGTAACGTTACATTGACATCTATTGTTTTTTCTACACCGCATTTAAACACTTAAACCCAACACACACTGTAACTCTACCTCTGGAAGAAAACTTTTTACATTTTTTACAATTTTTACAATTTACAATAAATGTTTTCAAAAAATAGGACATCCGCAAAGGTATTGGTCCTAATTACAGTTAAAGTTATTAGGGATAGTTTACCCAAAAGGAAATTCTGTCATCCTTTACTCACCCACAAGTTGTTCCAAACCTGTATATATTTCTTTGAATAAAAAGAAAGATATTTGAAAGAATGTGAGTTCCAAACATCATTCACTACCATAGTAGATGGTACTATGTTCTGTTGAACACACAATAAGATCTCCTGAAGAATGTAGAAAAGAAAATCTTTCTATGACACCTTAGAATACAATTTAAAACATATTCTACTATGCTAGTCAATGATTTCCCAGAACTAAAAATTGCTCACATTTATCCAAATATATTTCCTTGTGTTCAACAGAACAAATTCATTTTTTGGGTGAACTGTTCCTTTAAGTGAGTACACAGACATGTTGGGTGTCCATGTTTATGGGGACTTTCCATACATCATATCATTTATCAAAAAATGTCCCACAAAGTAAAACATTAACAGTATTACTATAATTGTGAGGAGTAGTATTACTTTCTATCGTTCCCTGGACCACACACACGGTTAAGTAATAGATTTGTGGGATATTATCCGCTGACTGACTTATGTAGTGTAATATTCATATGATATGCTTGGGCTCTTTTGAAACCACACCAAATATTGGCGTCTCATATTGTGAAATACAATATCATACAGCTATCAAAGCAATATCGCGAGTGGAATAACTCACAGAGTGTAATTCTACCCTTCTGAAGCAAGAACAGTCAAATACCATGAACACTATACAGGTATGTAATTACACTTCAGTGCTTTTGTCAAATACTGAAGAGCGGGTGCTGGGTTTAACAAGCAAAATATATGCAGTGATAATGAAGCATGTCTGTCCACAGTGACTGCAATGTTTATAAATGCAGATACAGATTTTCTGAGTACATTGAGTGTTGTGAATTTAGCTGACGTGCCATATATTCTGCCAAACTATGCCAGGAGAGATTTCAGAGCGTGAAACGCTTACATGCATGTTTACAAATAAAGCTATTATATCTAGCGTTTTGGATAAATTTAATGTAACAACACATTGTGGAATATTTACAGAATTATAGGACTAAAAATCGTAATCAACAAATTCCACAGAATTCAAAAAATATATAATTTTGTGTATTACACAGTTTGATAGAAAAATAATAATAAATAAGTAGTAGAAAAATATAAAATTAATAAACAAATTCATATTTACAAGGTACAAAAATATTCAATGCAAACGGTCTCACTTATCTCTCAATGCATCTTCCGTTTTGTAAAAACTGGATTTTGGACTAGCATTGGTTTGTATGCGCATCACATTTACAGTCTATGTTAGCATGTGCGTGAGTGGTTGTTTGTGTGTTTGCCCAGCAGTCACTCGCCTCTGTATTAGCATAAGACCAGCTTAAACCTTTGCCACTGCCAATTTATACGCAATCATGGCTTATCATGCTTGTCAGCCCATATTAGCTGCGTGTTTTTATATCCTAACAGGCCAAACACGCTGGCGATGGCACTGATGCTGGGCAAACACGGGCGCTTTCAGCTAAGATGTTTGCCCTCGTCAGAAGTACACAGAATCAGTGTCACAGAAGTTTGCTACTCGATGGAGGCACATACTCGATTCTCTCACTCAGGGCAAGGCAAGAAAATAAAAGAAATTGACGCCTCTAAACCGCTTTTCAGAAAATGGAGACATCTTTGGCTGCGAGTAAATAGGCAATTACACCATGCATAAACAAATCTGCAAACATGCAGATCTTTAATGAATTGCATTTCCAACGTTAAAGGCTTATGTCAGTGTTTCTAAGCAGGAATTTTAGAGGATGCTACATATCCGACAGAGTAACGCTTAATGGATTTGCATTAAGTCTCACTTTAACCTAACCTCCTGCTCGGCAAAAGTCAGCGCTGTCTTTGGACCGCTATGCCGGTTTAACTGGAGATCAGGGCTCTGTGTAGAGATTAGCTCCAGAGTTTGCTAGAAAGTTCCATCAAGTGTTGGAAAACCTCAGAACACCTACTTTAAATCTCTCCGAGGCACAACAAATCTGATTCGAGTTCATTCATTATGATATTTTTTCTCTTGATGATTTTTGGGTTTGCATAGAATTCGGGAGGAATTCTCAGTAAGCAAGATGGCAAAAGTCAACGTGTTTAATATTCTGTGAGAGGGATACACATTCAGAATTAGGAGGAACTTTTAGTGATACAGAATAGAAATCGCATTACACAAATTTATGACACAGACATCATCTTTTTCAGAATTGAGTTAATTCAACTTGAAAAGATTAGTTAACTCAATACATTTGATGCATCCTCGTCGTGTTAACTATGATTTTACGTACAGTGCATATTTCATTTTTATTTCATGAAAAATATTAAGTATTTAGACATTCTACAATTTTGTAACAGAGCAGTAAAAAATGCAACTCACATCTAAACATGAATAAAAATGACACTTATTTAATATCTTCTCAAGTTTAACAAATCAAATCCTAAAAGTTGAAAAGAGAAAAATACATATATTTTTCAGGCCCTATTCTGACCTATATTCATAAAAAAGGCAAATGATAATTCTTTGTGCAGTCGTTTTTCACAGAAGTGTGTATCTGCTTCTGCATGGCTTGCTTGTATTGGATGCCCCAAGTGTGAGAAATAATAGACTGCTGTTTCTGTCTCGATCCCGCGGGACGATTCATTGGCAAGCACGCCTCTCACTTTCTCTATCTCACCCTCTCTCTCCCATGGGGTGGATACACTAACAACCCCCTCGATTCCCACCCTTCAGTGAGAAAACCGCATACTGAAAACACAGAGCGCTTTTCAACACCTGAAACCACACCAAACCAGTGTTTCCCAACCAGGCACAAAGTTGCGAGCGTTAAGTGAGTCCATGCTGGCGTCGTCACTCATTTTGTACAAAACAAAACAAACCCAGCCAATCAGAACACAGCAATATACATATGGAGAGGAATTGAGGACCAATGAGATTTCACAGTGGGCGGTGCTACCAAGCTGATATGGAAACCAAACATATACAAAACTCTTGTGCGAAATATCTACTTCAGTATACTTTCAAATATTATCAAAACACTTTTTAAATGATTAAATACTCTTTGGCAAAGTTTACAAGCACTTTTTAATACTTTTTGTTGTTTAGGTATTTGCAAAACCCAGAGACAAACATAAAGGGCGATTCGTATTAATGATTTATGGCAGCAAATAATAGATATATAATGTTTTAGAAGGACAGCAGTAATATTTTCTTGCAAAATCTAGTCATACAACCACTTGCTGTACACAGAGTACAGCTAAACCTACACAATATGCCTTGCCAATAAAAATTGAACCTTTAGAAAATCTGCCACACACTGTTTAAAAAAAATACAACTGCACAATGCTTCACAAACGCAGGTAGACGTGCACACATGTGCATGCACGAAAGGGAAAGGCCAAGATCCAGAGAGGAAATTGCGGTTCTGGTCTCCATTATGGCACCGGTGTGCTTTTCATTAGCAGGCTGTAGCTTAGATTGCTCAGACAGACAGAAAACGAAAGATTGAGAGAGAAAGAGAGAACGTCTACCACCTCATTGCAGCTTCCAACTTCAAACACTTGAGAAAATAATCCAATCCAGCAACACCTGCTGAAGGAATCATCAGTAATCCTGTTTTGCAGCATCTGATGCAGATTCATCATCCTCAACACGACAACGCCAGGATTGAGCTGAAATAGATGTCAGATGCTATTGGTATTAACCAATAGTGACAGATATCCTTACTCTTTGCACCTCAGTATTGTTGTGTAATAAACATTATGCGATAATGAATCATTATATTTACAAAAAATGATGGCAATTTATTGAGACATTAAAGCCACCTACCTCTAACCTTACCCTAAACCTAAACTTTATGAATAGAAAGTAATTTAATTCTTAAATCTGCAATCAACACTGATTTGAGAAAGAATGTTTGCTCAAAATAATAAAATAAACAAACAAAAAATAACTGATGGTTCAACGCACTCACAGAACTATTATTTTATCATCGCTTTAAAAATATCCAGTGAAATCAAATCTATAATTGTCATTCCTACTCAAAACACACGCGAATAAGCATTCAGAAAACTGAGACATCATCACACAAATGCATCACAAATTACAGAGAGATCTATACAATTATCAGCATCAGAATACATCAAGCATTTCATATGCGGAGTCTGACAGGACCAATCACAGAGCAGCAACAGTGTTACATGACTACACATTCTGTCCTATGTAGAACCTCCATTTGAAACACATTTAGTTTAAATATAACTCTGTATCTGTAAAAGCCAAAAGGTTTTCTGGTTTAAAAGTGCTAAAATGAGATAATGAGCACGTTATGAACATATTTGTTGAATATGAAGTTGTTTATTTGCTCATTTCGTACATGCTTTCCTTTGTTTAGTGTGTGTGTGTGAGCGAGTGTGTGTTTGTTGAGGTTTGTATGCTTTCTGTTGGAAAAATAATAAGTTAAACCTGACTTCTACAACCACTGTTGACAAAGACTGCCAACATTGCTTAAGAAAAAAGAGATATATGGATACATAGAGTACTATAAACACAAACACACACCCACTCAAGTTGCCTTTTTATTTATTTATTTCCAGATTTGAAACCATCATTGCTGCCGAATCTCTGCTTCACGAGTGATATATATGTAGCTGTACTGAGGCGTTTTTACAGAAAGAAACAGCATTAAAGGGATGGAGAGTTCGTCTGTCATTGTAAAAGGCTGTCTGCCCTCTATTGGTGAAAAGGTGTTACTGCAGCTCTGACAGCAAGGCTGAGCACAGACCTAACACGGTTCGTCTTCCGTGCCCTCCTTTCAGCTGTCCACTCTTTTCATCTACGCATCGTCTGCCTTCCCCCTCTTCCATTATCGCAGTCTCTGCCTTTATCTCATTTTGGTCTCCGTTTCGTCTCACATCAAAGGAGAAGGGTTGCGTGCGTAGCGTCAAAGGCCTCGTATAGCTGGACTCTGCGTAGCGTGGCTCTCGGGCGCATGTGTTCTGTTGTGACAATCCCCTCGCCCCTCATTACAGGCAGAACGCCTCCCATCGTACGGGCCCTTTCATTAGTCTCCGCCGCTCAGATGCCCGCCCATGCCGGTCGGCAGTCATTCACAGTCACGGAAAACATCTTTCGCATTTCGGCCTCTGTCATAAGTCACAGGCGAGGGGGGGCGAGACTACGAAACATAAAAGTCCCTCTGAATAACAAAGGACACACATACACACACGCTGGGCACATTCAGTCTTCGAAATATTCTTTAAAAAAGGGGTCTCTGTCCCAGTGTCCCGGAAACACACCACCCGAGCCCCAAATCTGCTCTGACATGTGGAGAAAAGGTGAATAAAACATTCAGTGCATGTATTTGCCTTGTTTTTTTGTTGTCAAACCCTAAGTGTGCCGCTCGGGGCTTCCGTAGCTCAAGCATATTAAGAATATATTAAGTAGCCCCTCCTCATTTTAAAATAGCAAAATAGCGTTTAGTTTACCTTATAGCGTCTCAATTTGATGAGATGCTAAGGTGCAGCATGATGTCATAAAATCGCTATTCAGTGGAAGACATTTTAATATTTCTTAACTTAATTGATATCCTAACATGTTCTAAAAGCCCAAAATCTTCAATTTGGATTTCAGGGAAACTTACATAACGCCACGATCAACTTCAACCGTAGTAGCGCAACTAATTCACCGGGAAGTTGTGTTCCCTATGCGCAATTGTACTTCGCTACTTTCTTGAACCTTCATATCTCTGCTTCTCTTTGCCAACAACCTCTTTGTTCTCGCTATAGTCACTTTCCTTCTTCCTGGCACAGTGCCACACTGCGTGCATCCGGCTGAGAGAGTCAGCGAGTTGGCCAGGCTGTCCTCCACACTGGTGTAAAGGGTTCCTCTGGAACCCTCCTCTGTTCTGCCTCAAAGCATTAGCTTCACGCTAACAGCTCCTCGCGCGGGCAGAGATACTCTGCTTCACTGAGTGAGTCAGTCACTTTTCTGTGTGTGTGTGCTTTCTGTATGGAGTGACTAACAACCTGATTCTACTTCTAGCCATGGAGCTAAGAAAAATAAAGAGTTTGAAGTCGGTAGAGCATACACAAAATACGGTTAAAATGATAAATAATGGCATATCCCTGTTGAAAAAAAACAGCATATGCTGGGTAAGTTATCTTTGATGATGGTTTGACCAGCTTAAACCAGCTATAGACCAGCACGTGACCTGCTAAAGACTAGCTTAAACCTACACATGACCAATTTAAACCAGCATCAAAACATACCAAACCAGTATGCTGTTTTTTTTTCAAAAGGGTTTGCAACCATAGATGTATCTTAGCTTACATTCTTGGGACTTTATATTCTATCTATATCTTCTTTCTTTGCATTTAGCTGTTTTTGTCATTCATTCATGCACCTGTGAAAGTGTCTCAAGTGAATTCTTCTAGTAACTAGACATTTATAAAATAAAGAGATCACTAAAGGTAGAAAAATGCCAACCCCAAGACAGGAAAACAAAACACATCATTAAAAATTTTGTCTGGATTGTAAGTAACAGTGCCTTATTTACATTTACATGTAAGCATTTGGCAGACGCCTTTAACCAAAGTGATTACAGTGTATTATTAGTCTACTCGTGTCTTTTATCAGTATGTGTGTTCCCTGGGATCGACACCAACAACATTTGAGTTGTTAGCACACTGTTCTACCAACTGAACTACACATGAACACATATATTCAAAATACACAAATATTTAAAAAAAAATTGAAGTAATATTTGATATGAAAGTAGTTATTTGTCCATATGAAAGTGTCTTGTTCAAAACAGCAGTGTGCAATTGTAACCCGAACGAACCACACCTACACCAGGCGGGCTTCGTCGGTTCTGCATGGGAGTCGGGCGCTCTAGCGAGGAGGCTAAAGACCGCAGTCTCTAGCGTCCGTCGCTAGAGAGTCCTTGAGGCCGAGGAGTGAGGTTTACACACTGCACAGCTCTACACTAGCTTGCCTCTATTACACAATGTTCATGTGAACTTGACAGAGGTAAAAACAGCCCGAGCATGAGCATACTTCACATGGTGTGGTTTGAGAGCGAAAAACTCTAGACCCGTTGAAATAACGCTTATTTGCTCAATGAGAATGTGTTTTAGAGATGAGATGTAAATCGATGCAGTGCCACTTGACTCATTTTCATCAGCAGGCACATAGGCCAGACAACACTTCCAATTTCTCTCTCTCTCTCTCTCTCTCTCTCTCTCTCTCTCTCTCACACACACACACACACACACACTCTCTGCTGTGGGGGTGTGAGTGGTTTTCAAGGCCTCTTTACCTTAAGCATTTATGCCTACGTGATTTTACCTATAATGCTTCAGGATTCAATTGAATCATATCAACTATAGTACTTTAGAGGCACTAAAGATGGCCGCTCATGACTAATTCTGTCTTGGCACAACCATACTCTGCTTTAGTGATCTAGATCACTATTTCATAACTCCTTGTACACACCGGACATAACAAATCTTTCTTATTATTGTTAGGGGAGATATCTACACTTAAAGTCTTTAATATTTCACTTTATCAAAAATGTAATTACTTTTTAGAAAAATACTTACAATATTTTAAATACAACACTTCCCTAATATAGCCAATACAATACAATACTATACTATTATAATACTACCCAATAGTATATTCCAAAAAAATAAAATTTGAACAATTGGGCTGTTAAGAGCTATTTTTTCCCATTAGAAACATTCTGAGGTGAGCACGTCTTGCATCAGAGACCTTTCGATTTGACAAAAATCAACAATCTCCTTCAAAATCGATCAACAACTCCAGCACAAACAACTTTTCCCAGCCTATGACTTATTAAAGGTAAACAAACGGTGTGTGCAGGTGTTGTGAAAAATCAAGCTATCATGGCAAAATAACCCCATCATAGAACAACAACAAACACCTCCCCCCTATTCCACACCTCAGCAATGAAAAGGGCAGACTGTTGGAAAAAGGTCTGTTGTGTTGTCTATCTCTCCTTGTTTTTTCTTCGAGCAGAGACCTGAGCCGTGAGCCAATTTCATATTAGACTGAAACAATGCAATGGCCTCTTTAGCGAGGTTAAACGCTTTACAATGCCGAGGTTCTCTCTCTCCCCTCTGAAGAGTATGCCTCAGCTCTCAAACCAGATTCAGATAGGATGTGTCAGGAGATCTTTTGAATGACACGCCATCATTTGAATGCAGGGTTGGCATCACTTATTCGGCCTTGCTCGGTGACCTCCATGCCGCTGTGCTCTTAACAGGACTACAAGGAGAGGTGGACATAGAGAGAATACATCGTAATGATCAAGATCTGCGTGGACACAATGTGACATTTTTACATCGGGTCCCTTAGGGGCTTCACGGTTCTGTCTTCATTCAGGTTCTGTCAACGTTTCTTAAAGATGGCTACAGAATCTGCAGATCTTATAGCAGCGGGCAGATCATTCCACATAGGTGGAACTGATCCGGAGAAGGTACGTGAGAGATTTTTTGCCTTTATGGGATGGCACCACAAGACGTCGTTCGTTTTCAGAGCGTAGGGATCTGACGGGTACATATATCTGTATTAGCGAGTGAAGAGGCCAGGAGCAGTGTCTTGAATTTGATGCGAGTGACTATAGGGAGCCAATGTAACTTTATGAATAGAGGAGTGACGTGTGCTCTCTTCGATTCATTAAAGATGACTCTTGCCGCAGCATTCTGGATCATCTGTAGAGGTTTGTTGTGCAAGCTGGAAGTCCAACCAGTAGTGCATTGCAGTAGTCCAGTCTGGACAGGACAAGAGTCTGTAAGAGGACTTGCATAGCATGCTCTGATAGGAAGGGTCTAATTTTCCTAATGTCGTAGAGGATGAATCTACAGGACCGGGCGGTGTTGGCAACTTGATCTGTGAAGTTAAGCTGATCATCTATCACCACTTCCAGGTTTCTTGCATTTCTGGAAGATGTGATGGTTGATGAGCCCAGTTGAATGGAGAGGTTGTGATGTGTATTTGTGTCGGCTGGGATTACAAGCATTTGGTGAGCAATCCAACTGGCTGGCCTGTTTGATTTGTATAGAGATGAACTGAGATATTTTTTATGTGATGCTAAACTTGGGACATATGATATCCGCTATGTATTTGTAATCTGATCGGGTTTATGAGTGAAAGAGTGGCATGGTTGCGCTTGTGGAGCTTTCAGCTATGCATTTCACAACGAGGAAGTTTCCGTCAAACACCCCTTTACGGAAACACGTCAAAATAAAAGTCCTTTATTTGAGTACAAGTTATAACATTGTTTTTAAAAACTCGGCTACGGAGTATATTTACTTACTTTATTAAATTGAAGTAAATGTGCTATAGTAGTATAGTTTATGTAGACCTAAAAACCAGAAAGGAAAAAATAAAAAATACGGCCTACCAGCCAAATAACCATAGTGATGTAAACATGTTGAATTACATTATGATGGTCTCCTTTGAACATGCTAAGTGCGGTACGTGGTATGCTAATGAACACACACATGTTTTGTTATGTGGCATTTTCTGTTTGCTCAGAAGCATTTGTAAACTGAAGTTCTAAAGTTCAGCTGTAATAAAGAAACTTAAAATGTTTAACATCTTTTCACATCATGTGATTTTTGCATCAAATTATAGAGCGTAGTATCGATAACAATATTGATAAGTACTGGTATCGATAAGCAGTATTGATATTGATATCGATAAAATCTTAACGATTCCCATCCCTACTCATAGTATAACATACTACATTTTAGATGTCTGCATGTCGAATGACTTACTACGCAACAAGGCTACATAATTATCGCAATGGACAAAAAAACTATAAAAATATTGCAAATGTGCACATCACAATGGATTTCAAAAACTGAGTGAAATGAATACTTCAAGAAAAAGTTATGTATAGTCAAGTTTTAGGTCGGTGAAGAAGATTGTAAAGAGACTGGAATATGTTCTGCCTAGTATGTGCACATGAGTGCATCTGAGTGATCTGACATGTAGAAGACGACGAAAGATCTAAAAGAATGTGCAACATGTTTGTTGGTTATGTAATTTTCACTTTTCAGTTCAGTTCAAACTGATTTGCTGAGTTGAAGTTTTATCATCACATGATTTAGCAAGATACTGTACATGCGACGCGTATCACATTTTTCTTTAATATCGTGCAGCCCTACTAAATAATACAATTTTAATTGTCATTATTTATTTATTACATGACAATGATCTGTGGCTTCTACAAGAAGCATAAAGTAAATCATCCCTTAAGTCGTACTACAGATCGGTCTTGAAAGGTTTAAACATTATTCTAGCAATTCAATTTTTCTGTTGAGAAGGATTTTCTACTTGTAGAACTCCACTGCTGGCCGTGCTCTGTTGGCTGAACAGTGATGTGCCCCGCGCTAAGTCCAAGAGCAGACCCTCTGTTAGGAACTTTATGAGAACATGCCCTGACCTGGCCAGCTCCACCCTTCTAAACATCAGCACCTGAAAAGGGCAGGCAGATGGCTGTCTAATGGAAATGGATTGAATTCTCGAAGAGGTGGAGAGAGCGAGGGAGAGGTGGAGAGACAGCCACGAAAAGAAATGCAACATGATGAAAATGGATCTTGACACTGGGTATGACACGTCCACCAAATGTCATCGCTCCGCTCCGGCCGGTGTTTCCAAGTCAGGAGTGCAGACCGACCGAGAAATACAGAGTCTACAAGATGGAAAAAACTTGCCAGCAAAGCATGGTGACAAAAATACGCGCCAAAGAAAATGCATTGAGCAGCACGTTTTTACTGCGAAGCGCCTGTCTCCACTAACGATGAGAGGATAATATAGTGTTCAGTGAGTGTTGCCAGGTGCTAAACCTATTTGCTTACAGAAAAGCAGGATCGCATCGCCTACCCTAATTCCCTGGCTCGCGCGCAGGCCCGCCAGCGATGCGGGGAACCCGAACAGCCGCGGCAACCTGACGAGGCCGAGATTGAAAGAAAGCTCAATTATATTGCTATTGGCAGTCGAACATTTGCAACACGTCACGTAGACCATCGTATAGGATTAGCATTGACAAACTGCTGCTTTTCTTGGCCGTCTACCCAGTTTCCTCCTCGCTTCCAGCATCACGGAGCGGGGGCGGGGGGCGGCCGGCACATCTGCCTACCTATTAGGGAGGCAAACCGGAATGAGTCATTTGTATGGATAGATCGTGTACACGCAGCTCCCGGCAAATCGGCACACGCGAGCGTGCTGGACACCTCTGCTCACGTATAATAAGTGTAATCTGCATCCCGCTACCCTTTCCACGGCGTATGCCGAGAAGTGCAGCTCACCACATCTCTAATCACAGGGATCGAACGCTAATCCCGTTTGGATAGACTGTCAGATGTGGACAGGTGATGCTTTCTCTCACGCGGCCCCTAATGTCTGCAATCCTGAGACCGCATAAAACATTCCGCTAAACCAATAAACCGGGCGACACCTACCGCGTGCCCGGCTCCCACTTTCGCGTATACCAGGTAAATCTCTGAATTATTCAGAATCTCAATCCGACTGCAGTTTTCAATCATAACAGCATCCCTTCATCATCAAGGTGGCGTGAGGGCTTTACGGCAGCAGGTGGGGAAAAATAACATTATATTTCTCAGCCGGAGCTTTTATCACGCAGCCAGCGCAGTTCATGCGCAGGCAGACAACTCTGCCGTGATGAAGTGGAAATTCGTCACAGGGCCGACCAACCGGCACGTGCCGTGAAGGGGCCAGACGTGCAGGCAACGGCACATGCATATGGATGGGAATGACCCATAGAGGGAGAACGCGCTGACAGAAAATAAGCAAACCACTGAGATGAGGCGGTGTGTCATGCTTTAAAAGCACGAAAAAAATTCGCTCAGGCGGTTATTATGTATGTTCTCAAATATCTTGTTGAAGTAACACATGCAATTTTCTTATGCATTGCGGATAGCACTGCTGCGTTGGGCTTAATTTACATCTTAGCAGTGGGATTTGAACCCTGACCTTGGTCATGCTCAACCGGTTAAGCTACAACAACAGTGTAGTTTTTTTCTGCTACAGACTGAATAAAACATGGATTCAGAAAGGATGAAACGCATGGTGGTGTCTCAGACTATCTGTCATGGCAAAATGTACACATTCTACAGGGTACTAAGATTTACTTGAGACATTACAAAATGTTTACATTAATGTCAGAAAGTTGATTAGTGCAATTCAGAAATGTTGTCCGTCTGTGTGAAAAGGCATTTTCATTTCTCAATGAGAAACATGATATTCATAGCTCTCGCTCACTTTCCAATGTTCTTCTTACAAGATTCACGTGAATTCAGTGACTCTGCCCTGCAACAATGAAAATCATAATCTAATCTATAAATCAAATACAAGCGTTCATATGACCAGCTGTCAGATATGCATCAGATTAGAAACCAAGTGACCCACATTGAAAGCCAAATCTGATCTCATTAGTGTTTTGTAATGAGATCCAATCTCTGCAAGTCTGCGGGATAAAAAACGAGAAGGTTGACATCGTAAAACGTGCACTGATGCAAGTTATGGATACTCGTCCGATCCACAGCCGTCACCAAGTCACCGTCCACACGCCGCGGTGTTCAAGGTAAATACCCACATTATTCTCAGATCTGAAACGGTGCATGGTATTACTCTGGCTGGAGCTAAGGGAGAGGCTTTTCACTTATATCCTCCATGACATAAATCAACTCCAGACCAAAAATACACAACATTTTATAGATAACCGAAGGTAAAGAGTAGAGAAAATTTAAAGAAGAAAAATCTGTTCAGTAGCATTAGAAATACAATTGATTCCCGGCTTAATAATTAATTTTATGGTCATTGATCTTAGCAACCATAATTTCTGTTGAACCTAATCATCCGGAAAATAAAAATTGCCCAGATCGTTTTCTCCATTTGTGTGGTTGCCAAGCAGCCAGCAAATTTCCCTCAAACCCGCCGTGTGTGACACGATACCGTGGTTGCCATGCGTCTGTGCTGCGTGTGTGTGTGAGGGAGCGAGCGAGAGAGAGCATGCTTCCACATATTGGTCTACGCATTGCAATTATATTCATTTTCAAGCACCGGAGGGCAAGAAAATAAACAGGAAATGGATGATGTAGGAACACCATCAGTGTGTTGTCTTCGCAGCACACAGACCCCTTGTTCTCTATGAATTAATGGAGGACGTTAAATCCGTTCTTCCTACATTTGTCAGCAGGGGGCACCAACAGCCCCAGCCCTGCAAATGTCCCTTAAGGTTATTTCTACCAACAAAAATGAAAAAACACTTATTATAACAAAACTCATGATATGTTTGGCCCCATTTTTGCATCCTCTGTTAGAAATGCACTAAAAACAACTACATTTTATTCACTGATGACCTGCAATACAGTCTGTCCTCACATTAAAACAATGCAGGTGGTAAACAAAAAAGCTTGTCAGTTTGCCCGATTTCTCTGTCCTCCCTTCTAAAAATTAGTTGTGTCCCATAAACAACAAATTACAAATTAGACTTGATTAACTTTCTCCTAACCTGACATTTTTGCTTAAAAAAACACACAACACATTGTTTGTTTCTAATCTGAACTGATAACCATTAATACAGGAAGTGATTCATCATAGTCATTCAGGTTATAATTCTGCATGATGACTCATTTGATTCGGTCACAAGCAGGTCGATTGATTCATTGCAAAGAGCTGCACCAATCAACAATATTTATGGTCAACATTATTTCTCAACGGCAAGTCTTTCTCATCAAAAACAATTCACAAGCAAACAAATATTTATCTATTCAGCACGACACTGGAGATTCATCCAAGGCATTAAAACGGAGTAATAAACAACTCGCAACACTGTAAACACGATGAAAACAAAGCTACACATGCATCAAATTGCATCAAAGACATGAGCATTTAACACACAAAATATATTGCATTCAAACTCCTTTTCTGATTCAAAGATCAACAATAATATCTCTAATGGACTCCTTCTGGAAATTAGAGGCTGTCAGGCATTTAATAGCCGCCGTTTCTTTTGCATCAGTGACTTTGAAAGCCAATAACGATTGCAAAAAACAAACGTGAAGCAGTCTAGAAAACACGAACGACCATTTATGTGCAAAAATGGCCAAGTGCTAATTACAGAGACTGAATGGACTGCGCTGAATTCGACTGCCCTGCGTGGATTCCGCTGCTGGGTTTTCTAACATGTCATTAGGTATCTCTCAAATGTTAATGGTCCTAAAACATTTTTCAGAGGTCGGATGACTCATTTTCGATTTCCGAGTACAAAAACTTCTTAGCTTTATGCTTGCTTGAGATCAGCTGATGATTTGTTATTCACATACCCTCACAGTACTCAGGCACAGATGTACTCTAATTTAATATGGTCTGTTATATAGTGTAATCATAGTCACTTTTGTCGTTGGAGGCGGTAAAGTCTAAAAATTAATCTGCATAAAGTATTGAGACACAAGGGACCATTAAAAGTTCTCAAAAAATAACAAACCAGATGAGTTTTAAAAGGGGTCATTTCATTACACTGCATACTACGATATATTTTTAGTTTTTTAAGGTTTCCCAAGGGTCCCCTTACTGTGGGTTAGTAAAGTGTTCTGATCCGAAAACAATCATGATGTATTTTTTCACTTCCATTTTTGATCCTTTCTCTAACTTTTACAGTTCAGTGGGCTCTTTGTTTGCCGCTCTGCATTGGTGAGTGCCCTGATCACAAAACAAGTGTTTATAAATAAGAACATGTACGCAGTTTTCAGCACACTTCACCTCTACCAAGATACAGAATGTTTTCATAGTGCAAAGAATTCATTTTTCAAAAGACAAGAAAAGTATATATTTCAACATTTTACTCTTAACGCTCTTGAACAAGCCAAAGAAGAATCGTTTTTGGCTGAATGGTTCTATAAAGAACATCTTTCCCTGAAAGTTCTTTGTATTGGAAAAAAGTTATTTATACAATGATAAAGAAAGAAAGAGATGGTAAAAGACCCTTTGAGTGAACTGTTCTTAGGAGAACCAACCACTGGTTGTTCTATATCATCGCTGTAAAGTTTCTTCTGTAGTTTCTGTAGTCACATTTCTGATGTGATTCTGCCTCATCGTGTCATGTCTTTCTTGGTCTTGTGGCAGAGTCATGGCAAAGCCTTATGTTTTGTGATGAGAGAGACATATAATTGTTATCATTCATGACATAATATGCGCTCTCTCCAATCTCGTCTTTGTCTCAACCCTCTTCCCTTCAGTGTTTCATCCTGACACCTGTCCTTTGTTAATTGTCCTTTGTTAGTCTCCCTTTAAAATGCCCTCGTGTCTATTGTCTTGTCCTCGTTCGTTTTGCGTGTTGGCAAGTCTGGAATATCGCCTTGTCTATTGCCCTGTTCCCGGTTCTGTCGAGTTTGTGGACTTATGATTTATATTATTATTATTGGTCTTTATTTATCTTTCCCCATCGTGAGAAGTTTTTCGTTTGGAATTTATGTTTTGTTATAGTTTTCCCTATTGCGGGTGTTTTGTGTTTAAATAAAATCCTATCTTTTGTTAACCCCTTCACTGTTGCCTGCGCTTGGGTTCATCTGACAGTCCTGACAATTTCCATCCTGTGATACACAACCCAGTCTCACAGGAATTTGTGAAATGGTCACAAAATGTAATTCTATTAATTCGTGTTCTTCAACACGAATTTTCTATTTTTTTTGTGTCAACAGCACAACAATTTTTTATTACACAGACCTCATGTGTATATACATTTATATATTTCTAACCTGATATCACAAGAAGTCGCAAATACTTTAGGAGTTGGCTAACCAACACCTTACCTCAACTCAAACCCTTAAATCACAGCTGCAAAGGCTAACTTAGCTATAACTTAGCTAAAGATGCTAGTTTCACAAGGTGGCAAAATGATGATAAATGTTGCTGTGATACAACAATATTTGACGGATTCAGTTCAGCTCAATATACATACCTTATGCAATGAAGGAAAAGTTCAATTTCAAGCTTTAACACACTGCATTCACGTCATTCTTTTCAAAACCTATTCCCGTTTCACCGTCTCAGAGTCAGATGCTCCTGCTTCAACATTTAATAGTAGTTTATAAATGTTCATAATTACATTCAGTGTGCTTGTGTTCTTGATAATTGTCTCTTATTCTTATCAACCCAGGTTACACGAGCCCTAATTAAAATCATTAAACTTCACAGCTCATTATGGCTCCAATTTTAAGAGACCTCATTAAAGGCCCAAACCTTAATGTACGAGCCCGTGTCGCTACGGAAAAAGAACCGTAAACAATTAAGACATCATGCTAAGAAACATAAAACACAAAATCTTAAAATCACATGCTATATCATGCGGTTAATCCCCTTCGCAAACATCTTAGCACCTAATGCTGCTGCGTATCGGTATATAAAATTGTGCCTGGGGCCTCTGCAACCAAGCCAAAACAACTTAATGGATTAATTGGGGAACCAACAGAGTTAATAAGGCCTTGGGGGGTTATGATTCCACCCAACGTCAACCTTGCCTCAGTCTCTACAGCCCTGCTGAGCAACCGGCGCAATTAGCCGAGATGTTGTGTCAGTGTCCAAGAACTAGCGGGAGGAGAGATCTTGGCGGCAGAAACGAAACGGAGGTGGTGTGAAAGTAAGGTGAGAAATCAGGAATTTAAAAAGTGTTCCCTGTTTAATTCTCGACCTGTTCTAGCAAACAGGGCGATGAACATTTAAATCATAATGAAATTACATATTTTGTTCTTAATGAATAATTTGATTTTCACATATATAAAATGTATATCTTGTAATACAATTTTGCTTCGCTTTAAGCGTTCGCCAAATGTGATGTAAATGTGAAAACATTTTGAATGCATTTTGTTATCATACATGTTATACTTCAAATTCAAAGAATTGTTTCATCCAGCACACGAAGCCAATTCCAACATTCAGATTTTCGCTCAACCGGTGTCCAAGACCGGATCTTCACTGGATAGGCGGGAAAGAGAGTTTGTTGCACACCTCCTCTCAGCATGCAAAAGAAAAGCGTTGATCTAAAAGAATGTTTGTGCCACTCTCAAAACGCTGACTCTGCACTTTCTCTCAATCTTTTTTGGAGGAAGCATCCGTGTTTTTTGCCACCTACGCAGACGCTACGCTGAATTCCAATGCTGGAAACGCCAACGGAGTCTTGTTCTGGCGGTGTTTATATGTACGTGCATGTTTTGTGAGAATCTGCTAGCATCTCTTCCGCCCGCTATCTGATGTTTACCGTCCCCACACCCCCCTTCTCCATCCACCCTAGTTAACGGATGCTCCGCTACCCCCCAACCGCCCCCACCAAAACGCAACCGTCTCCCAGCGCCTGGCAGCGGCCAAATTGATTGGTGTGCTCTCTCCCTTCAAAAGGACTTGAACTCAATTTGCTTGCAATGGCTTCAATTTCCTGGCCAGCCCAAATCTGCCCTCTTTTTTCTGCGTCTTTTTATTTTTTTGGTCTACTCTTTCTGGAGGGCCGTCATTTCATTTCATTACTTTGTGTGAATCCACCTGGCCTCTCCTCCCACTATTCATACTGTGACGGGGATCAGACGAACGCTAGCGTGTACACGTGTGTGCCGCGTGTATGTGTGTGTGGCATGAGAGGGCAGGAATCTGTTTGCTTTGAAGCTGTGATGTCATCAAGGGTCCTTCTACGGCTCTCTGTGAGACAGTAAACACGGATGATTCCAGATGAGCCTTACAGCTCTCCTTCCATACATGTTCGGGCAAAGACCTTTTATCATTATTTCAGGAGACTGTATGTGCAAAACAACAGTTTGAGACTACATTCAAAATCTGTATTGTACCCCCATTTAAACCTGTACATGATTTAGTACATATACAGGATTTGGGCTAATAACCCATGTTCTAACTTGCAAATTAAATGTAAGCAAATTTGTGACATTGACCAATTGAACGTCTCAGTACAAAAGGTCAGATTTCTCTGCTTCCACTGAAGCACACAAGAAAAGATTAAGGTGGTAGAGTCAAAAATGCCCCAGAAGGGTTTGCTTTCCTTCATTTCCTTCTTTTGTATTCAACAGAACAAAAGAAATTATACAATCCTTTTTCCTACCATAGTAGTCAATGACGTCCCAGAACTGTCAGTTGCTAACATTCTTCCAAATATCGTTGTGTTAAACCAAATAAAGAAATGTGTACAGGTTTGGAACAACAGTGAGTAATTCATGACATAATTTTCATATTAGGATGGATATCTCTGTAATGCAGAAAAATCCTTCATAGTTCAGTCAGTAAATTCTGGGTTGCATTTAGTCATTTGGCAGACGCTTTTATCCAAAGCGACTTACAGTGCACTTATTACAGGGACAAACCCCCTGGAGCAACATGGAGTAAAGTGTCTTGTTCAAGGACACACTGGTGGTGGCTGCTGGGATCGAACCAGCAACCTTCTGAATACCAGTTCAGTGGTTTAACCCACTAGACCACCATCTCCAAAATGGTTGCAATATATAGATATTGCATTTCAATGCTATACATCAGCTAAAAAATAAACATTTAATTCCATTGAATTTAGAAACCAAAATGGATTTTACTGCCTAACATCCTTACAGTGGAAACATCTGAGTTACTTGAAAACACAGGAGCCTTACTTTTTAACTTTTTAACCTTAATTAAGTCCATAGGCTTAATTATTTAGCACACCCTTCTTCAATGCCCTTATTAAAAGAGATTCATTTCCATGCCATTATTTTGCTTTTGAGAAACTTGTGAAAAAATAAAGGGATGCCACACTAGTCGACACCCACATCCAGCGCCATACAATCAGTTAATTGTATACTATTAAATCTCAATTAATGGCTCCGGCGCTGCATGGATGATTAGTGCTTTAGCAGACAAAACAGTCACTCTGCATATCTCACACAAAACAGCTGAATGCATCAAACTAAAGAATAAAATAGACCACTCATCCGAGACATTAGGGGGAGTAGACGAACCGCTCTCGCACTTATGGCGGCTGTAGTGTCACCTTACAGGTGTAAGAGCCAACCATGTTATTTCACAGAGGAATTGTGGAAATGGTCTACAAGACTGGAATTCAAAAGCCAAGCCTTAAAGTTAATACAGCCAATCAATGACTCTATATTGTTTATTAGCTGGACTAACCTGACAAATAAGTTTTGTTTACGTGATTTGAGTTAGAGAAGCGCAAGTTTTCATAAAAAATGTATTCCTGATGTGGTTCATTGGAATATTATCTCAACCAAGATGAGGCGTACTTGCAGGACCAGAAATAGCTGCCCGGCGGTTTACGTCAATACGGCTGCTTACTTGCTTTACAAGAATCGGCTGCTCAATAAATTCATTGTGTTCTTCAAAAGGAGCACAGGTGCATTTTTCATAACGCCACTGTACTTCCAAACAGCTACATCGATAAACAAAACAAATGATATGGGAAACTCATCGGTCATGGTGCGTTGTACAGAGACGTTGCTGATAAATTGCTCCTGTGTTTTAATACCTGACCTTGTACTCGTGTCGCAGGTAATTGAGACATCAGTGTCCGAGTGATTAGTAGATTACTGCTATAGCCCAAATTTGTGTTTATGATATACTGGAACGTGTCAGAGAAAAAACAAGACAAAGCCGGATATAGTATTATTTGATCAAATGCATTTTTATATACCTTTCTCTGCGGGTGTGTGAGGGCACATTTAGGACATAATAAAATAATAGACATTTTTATCTTTTTATCATAAAAACTGCGTGATTAACACGCATCAGTGGCTATGTGTTTAAATGTTTCGATTTTTATTTTACTTTCCGGACTGCTTTAAATAGCACAGCAATAATGAAACTGCGCTGCAAATTTTTCATTACGTGACAGTAGCCATTTGTCATTCTGAGATTTGTAATTAATGCCGTTTATCTACATTAACTCTTTTGATCCATCACGGTCCTGTCTGTAGCATATTCTCTCGCTCAAACATCCCAAATAACATGAAAACAAACAGCTGGAAATGTGTGCTTTAATCAGAGTGATGGCGCGGGTTACAACCTCACGCAGAAGCTCTTGAAGATCAGCCAGATTTCTGCCAAACGCACACGCAAATAATTTGCTTAAATGTTGACGTGATGTTGGCCGTTTAAGCGCATCCAAGGCGTTCATTCGCAACCTCTGGTTTGAATCTGATGCTCTCTCATACCCGATCATCAATACAGCAAACAAAATTAGCCTGTGACAAAACAAATTAAAGTCAGGCAACTTCCCAGACACCTAAGTAGCGCACAGGTCCCAATCCCTCCATCACCGTGTCTGTGCCCGCCCGACTGTAACGTAATTGCCCTGGCCAGAGCTGATGAGCAGCACAGACCGTGTCTGCGGTGGCCCGGGTAAGTCGTCCCATTGCTGGGGATGAGATTGGAAAAGCCAGCCCCTGGTCCTCCGGTGCTCCAGGGAAATTAAGTCAGCATGTATTGAGGTATTGAAATGAAGTATTGAACACGCCTCCCTTGGCTCAGTCACCGGTCCAAACAGATCGAGGTAGAGACGTCCAATTCCCTTTATGAAAGGAACAAGAATTAAGCCCATCCTCGGAGACCTCCGGGCTATCTATAATCCTATACTTCCAACCATATTGCAAACATAACAAGTAGCGAAAAATCTAGCTGGCGTCACGAAATGTACATGTACAGCATGGCTCGAAATTCATGCGCACACCTGCAGCCTTCCGGGACCTGTTGGAAAACTATTCTGAGGATGCAAATGTACGAAAGTTGGCCCAAAAAGTACAAAGTGAGATCAAACAAACAGGATGGAACCAGACTGGAAAGCAAGCGATAAAACCGAGCAAGCACAGTACAAGCTAGTTAGAAGGATAGCTGAATGAGAGCTGAGGTGACGTTAGGCGTTTTTGTAGTGCTCAGCCCACACATAAAGGCAGCGTTTGATATCATTTTGCTGGCTCTCTGTAGCTGAATCCGCACAGCTGGTGAGTTTGCCAACAAGGTGATGATAAGATACATAAACTGCTGTCATTCTTTCCAACCAAAATCTCTTTAGCGTTCCGCTCGATCTTGTATTCCTCTTGTTCGCGTGGGTTAAAAAAGTCTTGACTGACAGTTGCCTTATACATCATCAACATTAGGAAAAAACATAACAAGCCGAGAAGAGAATGTCTGGTTGCTGCCAGTGCTTTGTCCAATTCAAAACATGATGGTTGCCAGCCCAGATTTCAGCTCGGGCTGAGCGTCTTTGATTGACAGCTTCAGGCAACTGACTGAACGACAAGAAGTGGATTTATTAACCCAAAAGTGACCCGAAAGCCACCGGGGAGGGTTTACGCAGAACACAGCATTCCACGGATAAAAGAGAAGGTGACAGACAGAAAAGAAAAGAGCCAGCGCCAACACTTCTTTCAACTGAATTGCAAAAGTGAATTTCCCATAAAAGATTCTATTGTTGCATCTTGCCCCGGCATTCAAAAGGCTGTTCGGCACAGTTTCGAGCTCGCCGTGTGCGTAAAGTGCCCATTCTCCACCTGACATCCAGCCATAACTGAGGTAATAGGCATCTGTGCACGCAGCAGGACAGCGAGGGACTTCCTCCCTGACAGGAAGCTGATGATATACCTGTCGCGCTGAAGAGCGCGCTACCTTCCCCTGTCAATCACCGGGTCGTGTTTAGCATCTCATTGAAAGACAAGGCTTGGCATCTCTTGCCAAATACCATAGCTGACTGACATAGATTTGATAAAATATACATTATGCAAGGAATGGATAAATATGAGAATTGACTCGCTTGTTTATTTTCGAAAGAAGGTATGAGTGCTGCTTATCCATAATCAAAAGGTGGCACGATGATGCCAGGCCGTTGCTATGAGGTTGCTAAGTGACTGGATCGTTACTTAATGGCTTAAATCAAATGTCTAAACAGTCTCCATGATATTCAGTTCTCTTTAATCTTTTTATTTTCCATTCCTACATTTTTTGACTCTGGTGCTTGAAAATCAGCACAAATTTCACAATTCCCTTCTCAATGCAGTATTGTGCAAAAGCACCGAGTCAGAAAGATGCATGCATGCTTTGTTTCCTGCAAACAGACTTGTTTTCAAACACCGCCCTCATGCTGTAGTTCCGCTCGTTCCGATGCGAAATCTCTTATCTAATATCTCTTTCACTCAGACTCTCCTTCTCAGCTTTCTCTGGCTCTGTAATTCCTCTGGGCTTAAATGAAGAGATAAGGCATCCAGTGTAAGTAATGGAGCGCACCCACGCAGTCCTAACAAACTGTGCTGCAGTCCACACGGACCACTGCCAGTCCATGGGTAACCCCACTTCACACTGTGTGTGTGAGTGTGTGTGTGTGCATATCTGCGTGTGTGTTTGTCAAAATTTCAAAACTGAAAGCTGGTAGAAAATGCCTTGCTTTAAAGCCAGTGGAGTATGTGCAATTTGGTAAGCGCCATAAATCGTTTTGCACAAAAACTCAGATTGTAAAGTGTTATTTTCATTTATATTCAGCCTGGTCTCACTGGTATTCATAGCTATTTTTGATGAGCTTATCTGTATGAATTCATTCAATGTGAATCGTAATGAATAGAAGTTATTAGAAAAACACAACGTTGAATACGCTGTCCGAACCCCATCCCTAAATGTAAAGGCACTGATCCAAAAGCAAATCTGACTAAATTGATCAATAAGATTATTAGACAAATTCCTGCCAGATTGTGTTGTTACATAACTAATGATTTTTTTTATCCGAGTTTAAAACAATTTAAGTTGTGCTATCGGGTATTGTTGTTAGGATACTGTCACGGTCAGAGTTGACTTTGAGCATGTGTAATTCGTTCGGACGGTGGTACAAAAATGGGCGGGAGCGATTCCTCCATTTTCTTACATTTCAGGCTGGGAAGTTTCGATCTTTTATTGGTCTTACGCACTCAGGTGACGCAAATTTGCAGGTTAGAGATGACGAAACATAACGTTTGCTGTGCAGCCAAATGTGAAATATCTTCAGACGCTTGCATTTCCGGTCTGATGGATTGACATGCGTATGAATGGAAGTCAATCCACCACTGGTCCCCTTGAATGGAATTCACCATGTTGCGTCTACAGTAGCCCTAAACGGACAAACTGCTCTACAGTGCACGCTTCGTAAATACGCTATCTCCTTCCGCAAGGAAGCAAAAACGTGACAGCATGTTAGTCCTGTGTCAGCCACCAGTGCTTCGAAAGGAAGGGGCGGAGTGAGCCGTTGGTTGCAATTCACAAACTCACCCCTAGATGCTGCAAAATTCCATCCACTTGATCTTTAGCACTCATATATGCAAATGCTTGTGAGTATAAATCCTTCACACACTAGCATGCAGTCACTGCATTGTACAATCAACAAACTCTTACTGTAAATGCCAACATTAATGTCCCTCATTACTTCCTCAACAGCTGTAAATGAAATCTGTTTCAGTCTGTAAAGTTCAATCCAGCATTACCATTATCTAACTGAAGTCAACGGATACTATGTAGCTTGATTTCATTCTTTCGAAGAAGGACAGGTGGAAAATATATAAATATATTTATAACAAATAACAATTGATTTTCTTTCACGGCACTAGGTGATGCAGTGAGTAAAGTTGCAGTCCAAAGCAAGACGAATAGAGCTGACTGTGTTTATGTGCACTGCAGATAAATCAATTCAAATGAGTGCATCTGACAAGCGCTTGTAACGATGGTCGGAGCGGATAGCAAAGGTCTCCGTCGGTTTATTGCGAAACTAGACGATTCAGTCACATTCCCGCACGACGGACAATATTCAAAACACTCCCACCTTAATGGATGCATAAAATGGCTCCATAAATTTTGAATTATACACAAGTATTTAAAGGGGTAATTTGACATAAAACTTCAAAGCAACACGGTTTAGTTTTTAGAAAAGACAATGCTTCAAAACAGCTAATAATTCGGAAATCAATGCAGTATTGATGTCAAAAAGCATGAGTTCATTAACATAACAGCGCTAACATTTACACTTATGCACATGGCAGAAAGGCAATAGGGCAGACTACAGTTGATCAGGCCTATCAATATTTCTGTGTTTTATATTGTGACTTTAGGTTTTCTACATGTCTTATGATGATGTGACCAGGCAAAATGAACAATGATGTACCACTCTTTCCAAACCAAGTGTCTACTGCCATCATTGTTTTTCTAAATAAAATATTTGTACAAGTTGCAAAAAATGTCACCTGTTTGAAATACACACACAGTATAATTCGATTGAAATTATCGATTACTTACAATTATTTTAGTTATCTGAACTGTAGCGTAAGTTCATTGCATTTGTCAGCACAACTTTTATTTATTATTTAGAACAATCACAATTGCTTCTTCCCTGTACTTTACTGTACGGTTTGCATGTTTTTTTTTAAGTAAAGTTAACTCATTAGGTTTTACAGTAGAAACTTGTCCCATCTCAGTTAAAGGTGGTGTGTGTCATTTTTTGGAGGAACTATGGACAGAAATGCAATATAATATCCATAACTGTGTCTTCAGAGGTGTATAGAGACCTTACATAAAGTAACGTTATGTTTTTATTACCTTAGAATGAGCTATTCCTATCTATATACACCGAGGGACCCATTAGGATGGAATTCACCATGTTGTTTCTACAGTAGCCCTAGACGGACAAACTGCTCTACATAGTGAGTTTCGTCAATACGTTATCACCTTCGGCAAAGAAGTGTAAACGTGACGACAACTCAGTTCTGTGTCAGCCACCAAAGTGCTCCGAAAGGACGGAGTGGAGTAAGCTGTTGGTTGAAATTTGCAACCACACCGCTTGATGTCGCTACATTTCATACACCTTTAATGGAACTGCAAAAAAATGAGCTTTTAAAAAATGAGAATTAACAAATAAATGGATTAATCAAAGGCCTAGAAACAAAAATTTGAGGGTCAAAAATGCTTCGAGTGTCCTTGACCTTGACTTACAACCCTCAAAAATCGATATAAATCTATAATAAATTATTCAAAAATACTGCACCTTAGGTTACCACAACGGATTTGTCTTGCATGTTTATACCTTATTTCGTTTCATTTCAGAGAGAAATGTACAGATGACCTTCTGAATTTGAAACATACAGCTCATACATCCTTTTACTGTTTTAGCCTACCCTCTGAATTTGTTGAAACACAATCATTCAAAATCAGATGCATTAGAATCATTCCAGCAAACTCCTCCTGAATGCAGTGAAGGTATAAAATATTCCCCTGCATACAGTCTGAATTGAATGTTTAGCTATGAGCCATACAAGCCTCTATTGAAATACGACGGCTGTTTTCAATTCATCTAATCCGTTTGTTCTGTATATATTTCTTTGCTCATGCCTCAATGGACTGTGTCTGCGTGTGTGCTTGTGTGTATCAATGCAATGTCCTCCATTACTTGCGGGACACTGAGGTCATCCACCTCAAACATCAAAAGAATGATGAGCAGCTGTGATTCTGAAAGATGCATGTGCAGGACAGCCCCTCCATCCAACACAGCTTTTTTCTGTTTATCACAATAACTCAGGGTCATTACACTGGGCAAGGATCAATGCGGCGAAGAGACAAAAAATCAAGTGATTGGTCTGCCACTCCAGACGAAAGGCAGACCCGATCCTCTCTCTTACCATGTGCCAAGAGCACACTCATCAATCTTCCTTTAATGCGCTTAACCTAACAAGCGCTGTTTCCAATGAGCGGGGGAGACTGTTTTGTTGCAAAGTTATTCAGGCCAAATCTTCTCTTTGTGATAGATCCTGATGACTCAGACAGATTAGGCTTCCTTTGTATATCACCGCCTCTCTCTTAAAAAAAGGTGGGAAAGTGTCTAAAAAGGCAAGTACTGAGGTGACATGTTAATATGGGCTCTGTTCCAAAGAGTCTGCGGGGTCAAAAGACGCCCCCGTTTTTGAAGGTGTGTTCTCTAAAAGGTCCCTATTTCGAGCAAATGACAGAGAAAGTTCTGGCATGAAACAGATGCTTCAGTCCTAAGGTCTAAACCAATCTAATATAATAACTTTACTAAATGCGGCGCAGCTGATTGGTTCCTTCCGTATCGGCAGCCAGTGAGCCAGCCTGTGCGCTGCCACAGCCGATGAGGCAACCTCTAAAGAGGTGATTTTTTGCGCGATTTAAACTAAAGTTAATATACAGTTCACGTCATGTTGAGTGATTGATTGGAAATATGCTGTTTAAGTGTGATTTTTGCCAGCGATTTTAGAAATATCATTTAAGTAGAAGGGACTGTGGACTTGCTATGAAGTACATAGTCTCGCGTAGCCGCAGCTTATCGCGCTTTCTTTGGCAAGGCCGGCCCAAAAGGCCATATGACCGACAGGTAAACCAACCAATCACGTTTCCTCTTGAGCCGCGTTAATGTTTAGAGGCGTGGAAATGTCCCGCAGTAACAGACCGGAGTAAATTCACGAACGTGTCAAAAGTTTATGCCGTGCACCTTTGCATACTTTTAAGAATTAAGCGTTTATTCGATCGTGATGAAATATTATAGCAACCATTGTAAACATGACAGCTTACTTCTTAGATCAGATGACTTAGTGTTGTTTCCAGGCGGTCCGTTAAAGAATGCAACATGCACCTCTACAGGAAATCCTGTGAAATTTAACCAATCAGATGACGACTTCGAACGTGCTGAAGTGTTTCCAAAAAAAGTGTGCCTTATGCATCAGACGTTCAGCCAACGGATCGTGGACGTGACGTCTGAGGCTGAGACTATGATGTAAATAGCTTCCCAGGGGCGTTGCAAACTTGGCCGCCGAGTGTTTATAATTTATTTATAATAACCTCATGTTTATCTATGATGGATATTTTTTGTTTTATCAGGTGTGGTGAGCATGTCCAACGGCTCAACAATAAGCATCAATGACATTTATCTTTTGACTTTTGCTCGGGTGGATGCTGGAGTCTTATCTTTTGGACTGCAACGTATAATTTTAATTTAACACTATTAGTCTCTTAGTCTTGAGCCGGTCGGCATGTTAGGTGGTTTTGTGTTCATACAATAGAAATCAGTGAAGTCAATGTTGTTCGATAACAAACATTCTTCAAAATATTTTCTTTTGTATTCAAGAATGTCAATGATTACAAAGAAAATGTTTCAAGTTTAAATGTATCTGATAATGAATAAGATCATACACATTATTCCCCATTTCATTTAGTTGCATTGCACACTGAAGCACTTGGGTACAACACTGAATAAAACAATTTCAATTAGTTGCAACTGATTTTTGATACATTTGGTTTTGAATACATTTTATGTAAATTTATAATTTACAATTCACTCACTTTTCTTATTACTTGTATTTTTGTCTCTGAGCTTTCCGCAATGCATCATGGGACTTTCTAATTTATGAGACATACACGCTTGGCTAAAAGTAGGTATCGTCGTTGGCAGCGTAATTAAAAGGCTTCGCATTGGGGGCGTGCCTGATGGGTTATATGCTGTGTTGAGGTTGGGATGTTCACTAGGGTTTGAAACAGAGCCATGGTCTCCCTGGAGGTCTTGTTGAGACATTAAAGGAGACAAAAGAAGACCCTGGTGGTCCGGGTACAGCCTGTGTAAATGTCACCTCTGGATGACTTTCTCTACTGTCTACGTCCACAATGTCATTTCTTTAAAACCCTAATGACTTGGGTTCACTGTCGGTCAAAAATAATAATTACTAAACTTAGTCAAATTCCCCTTAGGCTTATTTTAGATTGAATTCAAGATGTCATATTCTAGTTAGAATCATTTATTTAAAGAAATCTCCAAAGCCTATTATCTGGAAGGCAACTTACAAATTTGAACTGTCAGCAGGATATTCCTGCGTGCTTATTAGGTGTGGGACATCATGAAGTGTGCTAGTCAAGAATATCTGAGTCTTACAAAGCCCATCAGGAATAAAGTTATTCATATGTGTAAACTTACTATAAAAGAAAACGCATTATTTTTCTTAAAATAAAATATACGCATTCATTGCCTCCACCATCTGTAATAAAAATAATATGTATTATTTTTCAATATTATATCATTGAATTATTGTATATATTTCAGTATATTTAATAATAATTGTTATTATTATTTTTGTTGTTGTTGATGTTGTTTTTTGCCCCAAAAAAATACATTTGAAAGTATACATTTTAGTCATAAATAAATAACTCTCTTACTAATAAATAAGTCCCATAATTGTAATGTATTTAAACAGATTGCCCCCTTCATAATACATTTCAAAATCAAGATATCTGGTTTAGTCTGCAATTGTCTTCTCCACTATCATTACAAACATAAATTAGTTTTCATTTCCAATAAAAATAGATGCAATACAATCAAATTGCCATTACACGAGCAACACCTCCACAACATGTTTACAGTCTAGCAGTGAAAGACATGAACAAGCTTCTGTTGGTGTATTTGGGAGAATCTTATGTGCACAATTGAAGAAGCTAAACTTAATAAGCACACACATCCATGAACGCCTTCCTCCTGCACTTTCATTAAAGGGCCAGAGTGAAACGCGAAGAGCATAAGGACTGTTTGCCTTCACGGTTTTGAAAAGAAACGAAGTCTAACCAGTCACTCGAAGAGCTTGCGTGACGAGATCCTCCGCCGTGAACCCGATTCGCAACACTTTCTCTGGAAGAAAATCATAAAGCAGAAAGTGCTCTGATGGAGGAGAAACAGATGTGCAATAATAAAAAAGTGTGAAGGAAAGAATGCAGAAGTTCGCTTTTGATGAGGGACAACAAAGCGCAGAGAAGAGAAGAAGATCTGTTTACACCCTTAAAACCCAAACAGGATCTCATAAGTTACAGTTATGAGACATTGCTCATGCATACACAAACAGAGTTGGAATCAAACGTGTTTTGCTAAACCAGGGTTTTCCAAAGCGGGGTTCATGAAGAAATGCAAAAGTTGTTACAGTACACTGCATCTCTTCCAGTGTTTCTATAAAAAAAAACTTTTGACGTATTCTTTTATTTATAACATGCAAATGTGTACTTAAAAAAAAATGATACTCAGCGGGTGCTTCAATTAAATAATAGGTAAAAGGGTTCAGCTGACAAAAAAGTATTTTATTATAAATGGAAGAAAAAACAATAGGCCACAAGGGTAATGACATCACAGGTAAGGGGTGTGACTTTTATAAAAATGTGCAATTATTAAAAGACAGTAAAATAATATTTCCAAAAAAGGTATATGTATTTTATAAAAAAAATAGATTATTACATTATTTAATAAAACTGTGGACTATATTTGTTGACAGGAACCAATTAGAGTTTGGATGTGCAATTTATTTTATAATATACTTCAAACCTATACAGCAAATACGGCAATAATGTAAAAAGATATTCATTTCTACTGATTCTTTAAAATTTAAATCAATATCAACATTTTCCTCAAAGCCTTCACAGTTTTATAAGTTCCACACGACTAAAAACTGTCATCTATCTAAACTCCTCTCTGCCGCCCATCGTGTCACCACCACAACCTGACCTTCTCAAAATCTGCGAGAACTTATTATTTTCACTGTCTGATAGTGTTATGAAAGTGCAGAGAGGAAATGCTGCTTTTTAAGATGCTTAAAGAGGACAGGATAAAGCCAGAGGACGCTGAAGTCGGGGTCAGAATCTCATCATGGGCTGGATTTGTGATTCTGAAAAGGTGCTCTGTAATGAGGTGGCCATTGCTGCAGGCACACTCTCTCTCTCTCTCTCTCTCTCTCTCTCTCTCTCTCTTACTAATGCTCTAATTGGATTATGATGGTCATAATTAAGGACAGAACATACAGTGAAGAGGCACAAAGTCTACAGCTCATTACTGTTGTTCAAATGCAAACAAACAGGGGCGGCAAACAAGATTTATAAGGCACAAAGGGAAGCGTCTCTCCTGAAATATTAGCCACTCTCTGTGTGTGTGTACGTGTGACAGATGGCTGAGGGGCAGAGTTGTGTTTCTATGTGTGTCTGACCCAGAACATGATGTTAATCTTCATTTCTGCTATGCGATGATAACACACACAATACGGTCATCAGTTTCTTTAAAGCGTTACTATCATGGCGAATAAAGTTTCCCTTGATATTTACAATAACAAACGTACAGTACTTTAAAAACATAGTCTTTGTGTTCATGTACCTTAAATGCACCTGATAAAGTAATGATAAGAGTAAAATGTAGTCTGTTAAACAGCTGTGTTGGTAACACCTGCACTCTTTATACAAGAAGTTGTAGTTTATATCTAACAATACCCTTGATTATTTCGGTGTGATCTTAATATTCTAAGCGACACATTTTACTCCAGATGGTCATGTGAATCAGTCACAATGTAATACAGCTTTTGTAATGGGCATGTTATTAAAACATGGGGTGGCTATATTAGACCATATTGGTGGTTAGATCACGCTCCCTTTCTCTCTTTATGTCTCAAATTGCTTGTAGATCAAAGACCTGTCAATGTCAATCTGGCCGTTGCTCGAATAAGAAGGCATCTTTCGCAAAAGGGCCACAAACAGATACATTTTACATGTGGCACAGCCTCTCTCTCTCTCACACACAGCCAGTTAATGACTGTACATTCATCTGAGAAAAAAATATGCTTTATTGAAAACGGAAAAGCAGAACCCTATTACACCAATGCCCGAAAAAGTGGCATTTGGTGTAAATTTGGATATTAAATGGATAGTTCAACCTAAAATACAAATCCTGTTATCATTTACTCACCCTCAGGCTGTTACAAAACTGTATAAATATCTTTGTTCTGCTAAACACAAAGGAAGATATTTGGAAGAATGTAAGTAGCCAAACAGATCTCATGCCCCATTTACTGCAATATAGGGAAAATAAATACTATAGGTGTCAATGGGGTATGATATCTGTTTGATTACTGACATTCTTCAAAATATCCTCATTTGTGTTTAACAAAACAAATATATTTTTTTAAGGTTTTGAACATCTGAGGGTCAGTAAATGATGACAGCAAAATAATTTTTGGGTGAATCCTTTAAATGCTTTCTACACTACATTTTTCATCATTTTATTACTGTTAAAGTCGCATACAAATATATGAACAACTTTTTCTTGTCAGGCAAAGCAAAACTTTAGCTGCGGTTATAAGCAAACAGGAATAAAAATAGGGACACATTAATATTAATAGGTTTATTTCTCAGTTGGAAAGCCTAATACGGTTCGTTGTGTCTGCTACCTGTCACAAGGTACCGTCATAACAAGAAGGGCGATTTATCCGGCATCCACAGAACGCTTGAGTTCAGTCCCACGCAGGGTAAGAGGATAATATGGAGTCATTTGTCATTAAAATAAAAGACTACACAATCTTTGCTTTCACTCTGTTCCTGAACTCAAAGCATATCACAAATAATGGGCTACACAGTCTCAATTCTTACTTTTGAAGTGTCATTTTAAAGGAACAGTTCACTCAAAATGAAAATATTGTCATCGCCTAGCCTTCTAACTCATGTGAGTTTCATAAACTGAGAATTATTAAAGAACAGATTGCACATTCTTTTCCATACAACGAAAGGGAAATTTGTACCGATTTCATTGGAATCAAGCGTCATTGGTTTTTGCGACTTCACTGATGAAAGAGCGACAAGGACATTCTTCAAAAGTTCTCCTTTTAAATTCCACAGAAGGAGACCCATATATGTTTGCAATAACACGAGACAAGAATTTTGAAATGGTGAGTGAACTACTTCTCAAACATGGAGGAATAATCGAGCGTGAGTGGGTGAGGAAACAAAGAGAAACTATCTTTGCCACGGTAAAGTGAGATCAGATGGAGGTTCTACAGATCAAAGGTTTCACTGTTACCAAAGCAACGGCTGAAGCGTAACAGAGCAAGTGTGACAATCACCCTCGGTGGGTCACGGTGACAGCAGACCCAAGTAGAGACAAGATGGCCACCAGCTGCAAAAGACACAGTTCGTCTCTCTTTTCCACATCGAGTGAACGAGCGTGTCTGTGACCCCGAGTCATGGAGCCCTCTATGAAGAGCTGATCATTACTGTTTAACAGGAAGGAGCTGCTCGTAATATTCCTCTTACCACCGTGAGGTCTCTTTACACATTTTCCCCTTTACAACGCTTGTAAGCCAATGGCTTTGTGATTTTTAAACCGTGAATGCCATGTAAACTCATTGAACGGCGTCTGACACCCAATATTGTTCTTAATATCAAACTGATTATTCATAAAATATTAATTTAATCTTCAAAATGTGCATTATATACGAGAATGAAGTCTGATGGTTGGCAAAATAAGACTAGAAAATAAACAAAGTCCATTTAATTTCATTCAGACTTCAAATTTGTAATGGCCGACGTACATCAATAGCATTAGCCTCTGCATGCATGGTTTTAGCGTCCAAATCATGTTTCTTTGTACCGCTCGCAGTCTTTTCAAGATTTCAATCTCCAAATCAGTTTTACTACCCATCTCACAGTAAAACATTCAAGCGTAAAGGCAAACAACAAAGTAATCTTCAATAGTCATTAGCTTCTTTGAAAGAGTTGCCAGGCTGTTCAACGTCTGCACCCTGCGCGAGGAATTCGTTCAGCGTAACCGTTCTCCTGAGCTGGCATGAAATAACTACATTCGTCACCTTCTATTTAGCAATTAAGCTATTCACACCGCCTTGTGACACCAGCCGGCATGTTGGAAGACGGCAAAAATAGCTGTGGGATCTGGTTCATCTTCTATTTACGGCCAGCCGATGACCTAGCATTACACTTGGAGACTCCGCATTGGGTGACCTCCAAAACTTCAAGCCCTAATGAGGTTTGCTTAGCTGTTCCTAAGCGCCAACAAGAAATGTGTCACTCTTTTCATGTTTTCCTGTTATTACCTTTCTCTTTTCTTCCTCACATCTCAAAAGCTATTTATCCACCTGAATTGATGCTAAAGGTCTAGTTCGCCTCTCGTCCCTAGAGCGTCTGCTAATTATTCTCTCAAGTGCTTCTGGAATTCAAGCCCATTCTTGAGCACTCTCCCTCTCCTCCTAAGGGCTGAGCGGTGTTTTCCAAGGCATTTTCTGGAGGGCTTGACAAGTGTCCGCAACTTCTCAAATCGCCTTGGTTTTCTGCGGCATTACAAGCTTCCGTCCGGCACTACGGAGACTTCGCATTGATATCAACCCGCCAGTAAATAAACCTTTGAATCGTTAGGTTGAACTTGACTGTCATTTTTTGAGAGCGTGTCAATATTTGATAGATCTCTCTGAGCGCGGTGTGGCAAAAGATACTGATGGTCTCAAAGAAGTTAAGTTATAGAGTTGTTTCATCAATATTTTAGCAAACCAACCTCATGTTGCATTCATGAGTGCCCGTGGCCTTGTGGGCAACCCCAAGCACCTCTCTGACTCATCTTCTTTCCGTGCAAAAAAATGTCTTCTGTGCTGCTTTCTAAGTGCTCAACTCCAGGTGCCCTCTACTCTTGTTTGGTTAAGGGGGAGGAGTTGATCTATTGGCAGGAGGAAACAGTTCCTTAGCGGTGGATTACAACATTCTGTATTCTCGATTGTCTTACGCAAGCAATTTCTTTTTCCTTCCTGTTCCGCCCAAACTCAGCGTCTCTGGTCTGAATTATGATGTGCGAGGTCAAGTGTCAGGCTGTGCTTTTAACACCACCATTAAATGGAGAAGTGGATGGGGGACAAAAGAACTGTGGAGATTATAACTGGATTCTGATTGTTCAATAGCCATGGTTTATTGACACATGTTGTTCACTTCCATGCTTCGCAACATTTTGTTTCTGTTTACTATACATTGAGAGGTTATATGTCTAAAATGCGCAAACATGATGCCACTGTATGTGGTTTGTAGTGTAAATTAAAATTTGATAAACTGTTTATATCTAACAGTCATTTCAAAAGCTCATATAACCGATGTATGAACGTATTCTGGTCTCTATACTAATGAAGCCTTAGTTACACTCAAGTGAATCCTGGTTTTAATCAAAAGACCAGCACTGTAAAATATATATATAAACTGTATAAAATGTTTGAACATTGCTTTTTGTCTTTTAAATATTTTATTCTAATTGCAATGTTAAATCTAAAATATTTATATGATCTTTGTCCTTTCATTATTAAATATGCAATCTTTAGCTTTTGCCTCTCTGCCGCCCTCTCTCTTTGAAACATAAAATCCAATTTACTTCTTTCTCTCAACAGGTAGTGGTCTAGCTTTAGTTGAAACCAGTAACTTTGTATTGGCACCTATTTTATTATTGCTCCTGTATAACATATCGCTTATTGCTCCCTTAAGTCTTTGTAAGGCGCTTTGGATAAAGCGTCTGCTAAATGTAAATGTAAATACTGGATTATTTTCAACCCAGAATCGGGTTAAAAGTGATGAACCCAATCGTTGGGTTGTGATTTAACCTATGCTTGGTTTCAACTAAATGTGTGGTTAGGTTAATTTACAACCTAATGGTTGGATTCATCCTTTTTGACCTATCGCTGTTTGAAACAAAGATTTTTTAAGATTTTCTCAAAAATTACTTTTAGTTTGGTTTTCATCAAAGGATATGGATTGCGGCTTTAATAAAAATCGCAAAATATGCACTTTTCCAGCCAAAATAACAGCATCAAAAAGAAATAAAGCCAGGCATAATCGGTTAAAAACAAACATTCTCACGCTTATATGACAGTAATGCCAAACATACAGCTATGTCAACTCAACCAAACAAACAGGCCTTATTACACCCAATGGCACAGAGCCGGATTAGGTACTTAAGACAGAAAATTTTAATGAAATGAGACTTTAGCACTGTCAAACCTTCCAATAGAAACTCCCCCCCAATCTCCCCAGTAACTATAATTATAGTTTGAAGACAGCTTGCTGTAGTTTTTGGAAGATGCCTGAAACCTTCTTACTTTAAAAGTAAAATGTCATCTGAGGTCATCAAAGTTAACCTCCCTAAGTTATGCTTTTCTCTTTACAAGGTGTGTTCTTGCACAAAAGGTGGAATGTTCATTATAAAAATCAGATCAAATTGTTGAAACGGACTACAGCAGTGCTGTTTTCAAGAAGAAAATTTGTATATATGTAATTTGAACGATTATTGTTAGAAAAATACTGAATAATTATTTCGTCATTTTCTAAAATGTAAAAATAAGACCTCATAAAATAGTTATTTCTAAAAGTTCATGACATTGTATTGGTGTACCTCACACACACCAGTCTTTGTACTTGAAAATAAATGTTTGACCATATTTAAGTTTTCCTGGAGGAAAAACTCGATATATGCTTCTCTCTGAAAGAAAGCCCATATCTGTGATTTTTACCAGTAACTCGGGAATTGGGCAACCATAACTGAGGACTTAAAACTTTAACACTACCTCACTTTAATACCTTTCTGTTTGTGCCCTACAGCAACCGGTGGTCAAACGGTTATTTAACCGACAACTTTGAAATGACTACTGAAATAACAGTGTGTGTAATAAATAATAAGTATTGCAAAGCTGAACTGAAACGGGCAATAAAATATCTCACTATCTGTGACCAGACAGAAAGACAGCTTGCCTTGATTTAAACTTTGCCTCTACTTTTGTCTGGCTGGTGTGTGGTCTGAACGGAAATCTCTCCTATATCACTCTCTTGATTCAATTCAACTTGGTGTGAATTTAGGCCGGTTATTTTGGCTGAATTGTTGAAAAGCAGCTTTACAGAAATACATTTTAAAACAAACATTAGAAAAAAAAGAAATCATCAAGTTTAAATAAAACTGTATATTTATTAGGACTGTGAACCGATTAATTGCGATTAATCGCATCCAGAATAAAAGTTTGTGTCTACATAATATATGTCTACGCACTGAACATGTTCATTTGCATGTTTATATGCAAGAAAATTATCAAATATAAAAATTAAGAAACATACTATATAATTTTAATTGTTAGTAAATATAAATAAATAGAGTAAATATCTCCTAAATATGTAAACATGTATGTGTATGTGTTAACAAATACAAAATTAATCTGCACAGTTCACAGACTGTTTTATGAAAACACAAACTTTTATTTTGGATGCGATTAATCATTATATAATTGTTTGACAGCCCTAATATTTATATTAACATAAATAGTTTATATATTTCCTAATATATATAAATTTCATTAGTCCAAAGATGACTAAATAGCACTAAAAAAGTACTAAAATATCATTATAGAGACAATAACTATATTCTCTCTCTCTCTCTCTCTCTCTCTCTCTCTCTCTCTCTCTCTCTCTCACTCTCTCTCTCACACACACACACACACATGCACACAGACACAGCTGAGAATCATTCATACGTGACCTCTGTAAATCTAGACAAATGATCAGCGATGAGTATTATCATTTCATATGCGCGGCTTGTGTTTTATTAAATGGCAACGGTGTTATTTTAAGAGCACTCAATAATAATAATAATATGCAGCTTGAGACTGTATGCCGAGAGACGCCTGTGACCGGTTCAGTGCATTTAGAGCGTAATCGTGGTGTTTTGTGTCAGTATGGGGCAGTAGATATAATCTGATCCATGAGGTAATGTCTTATTTTACCATTGAGAGAGCATAGCACAGACGGGCAGCTCTAATGACCGCTGTGAGTTCTCTTAGAGGAGAGGCTCATAGCACAGAACGCTCGATACGACAAACAAGCGTCTTTTCTATTGACAAAGACAAAGAGATGTGCTGCAGTTCAGGTTAAGTCAAACACCAACAGTCCTATTTCTAGATCGCTTTTTTCTATTATGTCTATTGTCGCTGGACATATTGCCTGTTGGTCTGGTTGTATATCTGTCTCTTTTTGTTTTGTTTCCTCTTACAATGTTTGTAACCACATCCCTGTCTATCCTTGTCGCTCTCAGTGCCAAAAGAAATGGAAATTGTCTCCCCGAGCTCTCTTGCCATCTGACCTCCATTACCATGTCGGCAAACAAAATCCGAATGAGAATCTGGCGCGGGGTGATGAGGTCACGGGCGAGCGGCATCCAGGCGCTGACTCTCTCACCCCGATCATGCCGCACGGAGAGATAGGCCGCACGCTGTTCCGTGGCCTGCATCACCACCTCACCACAGCACCCTTCACACGGTTCTGTCCGGTTCACGAAAGAGCTGCAGGAAGGTTCCACGGTTCAGACACTGAAAATGTGTTTTATTTTGGAGATTTAAAAAATTGTTTTGTGCAGTCTGTGATTTTACTTTTAGTTACATGTATGCATTGGCAGATGCTTTTATCCAAAGCGACTTAAAGTGTATTCAACTATACATTTTTATCAGTATGTGTGCTCCTTGGAGATCGAACCCATGACCTTCCCACTGCTTAGACCCAATTGAGCTACAGGAGGTGTTAGATTAGAGGTGAAAGGAAGAAGAGGATGATGGAATGATGGTGAGGAAGATGAAGGTAGGGGAATGCGGAGAGGGTCCCCAGAGGTTGCGGTGGCGGGTTAAGAAAGAAAGATGTTGACAAGGTCTAAGGAAACTAGATTTGCACTTCCTGGAGAAAATAGCAGTGTTGCAGGGCTGCATAAGAAAGGTAAATTGAGGTTTTAGTCTTTGGTTTTGTACAAATGCTATATCAAAGACCCAGCATGTGTCGTGTCTGCCGTGCATGTTGTAAACTCAGCTATGTTTATAATCTATGGTCTTAAACCTAGTCCCAGACTAACTTAAATGTAGAGTTGTTTTGATCGACAATTATTTAGATTGACAAATCTTGAACTATATCAGTGCAATTGTTTTGTCTTAAGAATTTTAGTAAAGTTTCTTTTTGAAACAACTTAAATATCCTATTTAACACATGCCTAGTCCTGTCTAAAGATAACCCTGTCTGGGAAACCACCACTATGTTTACTAATTCTCCCGTACGCATGTTATGTACAGGCAGTTGCATGCGCAGAATACCTTTATAAATAAATAGTAGTAGAGAAATGCGCAATTCATATATGCAATGTCCAATACAAAAAAGGCACTTACAGTTTTATGAATGTTTATTGGCAAAGGAAAACATGCTTAATTCAGAATGTAAACATCAAATAAAGACCAATCACAAATCATTAAGACTGGGGTCTGTACAGAACAAAAAGGAACATTTCTCAATTGTGTACTGTAAGTTAGTCCTTAAGTTAATATGACTTATGTTATAGAATCAAGCTTATGTAAGTCATATATATCGTAGATACGTCAATTGCACATGTTCCAAGTAATCTTAAAGTTCTTCATATAAAGTAGAAAATAGCTTTCTGGAAAAGTTCTAAAAATAGATCACATACCTCAAGGCTGGAATGATCTATAAAAGTTTGAAAGTGTTAAGTTGTTGAGCTGAATTAATTGCTGAAGTTTAATACTCGGGGTTAGGGGTTTAGAACAAACCTGTTTGAGGAATATCAATACACCGCCGCACTACAAGCGCTGTAATTATTCACGGTGAGTCATAACACAGCACTTCAGAGGAACAGGAGAAGAGAGGAGAGAGGGTACGCTGTAGCCTAATATGATGAATAGTTTTAGTCCAACCTCTCAAAATCCCCCTCTACACACGTTAGGCATCCTGAAGCAAGGCAGTGAAAAGAACCCTTAAAATATACACATGTGTGTGATGCACAAACATAAGCTTAACACATACACAACAAATTAACCCTCATGCAAAACTGACTTTCGGATCTTTATGTTTGGGTTCCCAAACCCCCAAATGTTGTAAAGACATTCTTTTCAAAATGACTATTAATTTGATCATAATACTTTCAAAGTTTCAAAACCCAGTAGGCAGACACAACGGAAGGTTTAACGAATCGGTTTTACCCCAAATTGTACTAATGTTCACAAAAATATAAACTTTTAATCAAAAACCAAATAAATAAATGCCTGAAGTGAACTCATAAAAGCTGTACATCTCTGAAATTTAATTGCATTTATTCATGTTTTACGTTGCAGGGTCTCTACACCCCCAATCATAAATAATGTAAAATCATTTGTGGAGAACACTTGAAGTATGTTTACAGTTTTGTTTGCAAGTAATCATTTACGCAGAAGGAACTTCGTTATTATAAAGCGAAGTGAAGAATGTATGTGTTGCTTATAGGACAGTTGTGTAGAAACGCATCAAAAGTATAATACATTATTTGCCTCCCACAAGCATACAATCCTGCACTTCATGACACCCATTCGGGACACTGAGGTGGCCGAAGAAGTTCATATGATGAGATTAAAATTGAAGACCCTAAAACGATTATTAATGGTGGAGCGAAAGCCAAACGACACACATCCGACGGGCAGGACGAACCGTATCAAGCAATTTGGAGCTGTGATCCCCGAAAACAACTCAAGTCAAGTTGAGCTTGTTACGGACCAAAAGGCGGCAACGTCCTCGGAGAGCTTGAGCCCGTCATAACGCCGTGAGAATCCAGTAAAAACACCCGGAAACAAAACGAAAAGAAAGCAGCGAATGCCAAAACACATTTCATCTGACCTCGAGAGAGAAACGGATCAATATCCAGAAGTCATCCTCTCTCTTTACAGAGGCCTGCACTTTGATGTAGCACAGAACCCTTTCTCTCGCTTTCAATCCGTTCTATACCCTTCAGCCTCGCTCTGTGCTTCCCCCTGCCTGGCCGTGCTCCCACCAGGGGCTTGCGATCTCTCATACTGTATTTATTACATTATTTTTAATATTACAAAACAGCACTTTCGCCGGAATGATAGATTGGACGCTGGATACGGTGCATGTACTGTATGCATGTACTGTATGCGCGCATGCCTTGTCAGAAAGTAGTGCGCTGTGCAGTGAAACTTCGCCGACACTGATATATTAGTTCCCGTACACCCCATGCCGCTCGCTGGCCTGCCCTCCCTGCTCAATCTTTTTCCATTAAATTGTCAAACATGTCACACATCGCAGACATTATTCCAATAAAAGATGGAGTGTTAAAATCAATAGCACCCTTGTGACCTGTTTGCCTAGGAGGCTTTGGCGACTGTGGATACACGCCGCAGGTCACATTCGGCCCATGGAGCTGATTACCTTCGGACCCTCAGGTCAACGTATCAAGATGCCTCCCTATCGAAGTGCGAGCCGCTTGGATAATGGATGGGGGGTGTTTGGAAGGTTTTTCCGAGGACTAAGCTGTCTTTGACATATCTAGAATTATAGGCGATTTGGAGTTCAACAAGTCTTTTGGTAGATTTGTGAGAAGCTAGTTACTATGCTGAGAGTGGACACAAACCTCACCAAAAACAGAACATATGCTTTTAATAGGATAATAGGACTGAGGAGCGAAACATAGTACATTTCTGGCTGTTCATTCTTGGCTCATTTTGTAAATTCTTTCATTCGTTGGCTGAAATTCTGAAATGAATGTTGGATAATTCCGATTTCGCCGACGCTGTTTGGCTGCCGTTCCTTTTTTAAATGAACCCGCTATATCTTTAATGAATTGAGAAACAGCTGCCTCAGTTGTTTACAAACCGTTCACACTTTGCCTCAAAGATACACAGTGAATAAGAAACACGGTCTGTATGCCAATCAACAAGACAGACCATCAATCCAATGAGGATGTGACAATTCAGCTAACGCAATCCCAAGCAATGAGCACACGCTCCATTTAACACAACAATCAAGGGAACGCACAACGCATATTAAAGGTAGAACATTCTCATGCACCTTTCTTTCCGGGCACCTGGACAGGCTACTGTGCATGGTCAAGTCCAAGGAGAGACACCTTTTCTGGGGTAATGGATTTCCCAACGCTAGACTTACTCCACTTTTTTGGGTTACTGGGATGAGGGATGGGTTTCTGGTGGCGGAGAGGGCTGCCAGGTGTTTCGTGGCCCTGGGATAAAAAGAGATATATGGATCTATCCCCAGCTCAAGAGAGGAGAGCAGAGGAGAAATGAGGTTGGAATTACAGTACACAACATGGGCCGATTTCAATTCACTAACCCACAGAAGATGAAACCAGGCAAATATTGTGCCTGCTTCAATGCTATTCTGAATGGAGTTGAACAGGGATGTTTGCTGAAGGCATATACATAAACACTGGTTCATACATACAAATGTTTCCTCGCAGGAAGAGCTGGGGCTCAACAGCAGGTGGTCAAGATGTTTTGGAACATTGTGCATGGTTTATTGATTGGACCGCCTAAACCAGTTACCGACGGATTGCTCGAGCCAGAAAACATGTTAACCAATGACCACCTTTAACTCTTTCCCCGCCAGCCTTTTTTAAAATAAGTTGCCAGGCAGCAGCAGCATTTTTTTATACATTTTTACCAAAATCTAAGGGCTCACAATACATTGTCTGTAATGAATATAGGGACAAACAATATGTCCAATGAAAGAACAGAGTCTCTGCTTTTAAACAAAAGAAACCGCATTCTTCTATTTACATTTGTTCTTTTTTTATCACTCCTTAGATGTGGGTAGGTTTCTTAAAAAGTGCATCACTTTGAGATGATTACAATTTGATGAAACAATTTTCAAAGACTTCGCCCAGAACACTCTTTGAACACTCATTAAAAACCGATAAGACATATACGTTCAATGTTCAGAGATTCTTTTTTCCCAAAGGTGTGTAACAGCGCCACCTGCTGTATAATAGTTCAAACACCGATTGCCGTAATAACTCGTCTTTAAAGTTGTTTTTTTAAATGACGAGATAACTCGTCAATGGCGAGGAAAGAGTTAAGCTGCAAAGCGTACATTTTGACTCCAGATTGCGATCTCTGTTTGGAACAAAATTATAGGTACTTTTACATGCATTGAGGTGAAATAACGTCAAACTGACATTTACATTTACATTTACATGTAGGAATTTGGCAGACGCTTTTATCCAAAGCAACTTACATTCCTCTTACATTTATCCTAAACATTTTACATAGGTATTTGCAATCCCCTGTGATCGAACCCACAACCTTGCGTTGTTAACGCAATGCTCTTACCACTGAGCCACAGGAAAAACTTGTCAAAACAAACCAATATTATAGTAGTACACAATATACCATATAATTACCATTCCGAATTGTGGTAAGATAAAGAGTTTTGAGTGATTTTTACGTACTTGCTCAGTAAATGATCTTAAGTAAAAAAAAAGTACAGATTGTAGCTTTAAGATGGGTCCATAAATAAGTGCAAAAAAATGAATATTTCATGTTCATTATTAATTTATTGCCGAGGAGCCTTATTTTAAAGCTGATAATGTACACTTATCATTATCTAAAAATAAATTGGTTAACGCTGATACAAATTTTTTTTGCGATAATGGCGGTCTGACTGTACATTATCTCCTACATAACTCTGCATAATTACACACAAGGACTTTAATAATTTAACATCTATGGTGTAGTTATTTTAAATGCTGAAGCATGCCAGCCAACGGCATTCCTCTTCTTTTTTATCGCATGCTAACCAACCGAACCCAGTGTTGTGGCCCAGACAGAGAGGGAAAGATGGATGGTTCTGCCAGCATCAGAAGGTAAGAGATGTCTGTCAAAGGTCAGTCCCCGCTGACTTTCCATTTCTCATGACTCAGCGCCTTTGACTTAAGGAGGGAATTCACACGGGGTTTTTAGACAGGCATGATGCCGGTCTACCTAATAGCGATACGCACTTTAAGGTCCACCAGGCAGGCACAGATCAGGTGAGAGACAGACACGGCCTATATATAATCCAATGTTCTCGCAGCCACGGGCGTCGGCGAGCATCGAGGGTGATTGATTCAGAGAGAGAGACAGAACGCCACGCTTGCCTACCGGCACTGGAAATTATATAAATAAACGAAAAGACTGAACAGCGAGAGAAGTGTACCTGTTATTTCTGGTGTTACCTGTGTCGCTTAAATCTGCTCTGAATCTCTGGTGACACACACGCCTCTCTTTCCTCTTCTAGCTTGTGTTATAAAATATGCTGAACAGCAGGCTTCACGTGGCTGCAAACGGCCGCATTGCCGAATCAAGCTTTCAACAGAGCCGAGCAGAGGGGCGTAGGGTTCGTTCTCCACCCATCTCTCCTTCTTTTTGTCTCTCCTCTCTTCCGTCTGATCTTTCTGCTGTTCTGGCTCCTCTTTTATGCTGCTCCCTTTTCATTTGATTCTTTTGCTCTATTCTTTCAGTATTAATCAAAGCCTAGCAGAATGCTCACCACGGCCCTTTAATTATTCATGCTAATTCCTTGCTTGTAAACCCTGCACACATTTATCCAGCGCCTAATCAAAACATGCCATAGACTTAAACCAAACCCCTAGCTCTGTCCCTAAAACACAACTTTTTGCATTTGCAGAATTAAAACAACAACAACATTAAGAGGTCCAATTATCCCCCCATACAAAGTCTTGTATATTGGGTCCACCAGAATAAGTTATGCTGGATTGTTCCATAAACCCAAAATGTGTAAAACATAATAGGAGCTCTTGTATGAATAATGCATGACATTACTGGAAAAAGGCAACAGAGTTGTTTTGCCGTTTTATGGAAATACTGCAGACCATTATAACCAGTTTACCCAGATAAACACACACACCAAGCTCTCACTATACCCACAAATGATAGTAGTGATTCTCAGTTAGTTTTGCTTAGGACCTCAACATTACCTTATACAACAGCTTTTCATTTTACCTCCCATAGTATTGAATGTGTTGTCCGATTTGTCAAGCGTCCATCAATTAAAGCAACCGATAAACTGTAGTGAAATTATTATACAATTTGCCTTACACTTTAAAAATAAAGGTGCTTAAAAGGTTCATCACAGCGATGCCATTCAGTCAAATGTTCTTTAAAGAACCATCTCTTTCTTACTTTTATATAATCTGAAGCACATTCGCCACAAAGAACCTGTTGTGAATCAGAGAAGTTCAGATGTTAAAGGTTCTTTATGGAACCATAAGGATCTTCTATGGCATCTAATGACCTTTTGAAGCAACTTTTCTTAAGAGTGTATAGTAAAAGACAGCAGTTACTAAGCCAAAATGTTTAGCTTTCCCTACTCCAGTATGCATAATTATATGGTTGGTTGCATTTTATTTGCATCTGTGACACATTCTTGGGTTGTGACGCACCGGTTGAGAACAACAGACATAGACGTCTTACTGTTTGATGTTTAGAACCCTTTATATCCAACTAACCTAATCGAAAGACTTCAATAATTAATGCATCACTTTACCTCAAAACTAGGTTTTGTCAGATTTGGGCTAATTCTGTCTCTTAAGTGTCTCTCACACAAACTTATCTCTTTTATTTTGCGTCTTGTTTCTCTTGCTTGCAACAAATGCGTTTAACGTTTGATAGATGCCGTAAAACTAACAAGATTTATGCTTACTTTTTCACGGTTACCTTGTACACCAGCGTGAAAGGGGTGCTATGATTCCACCCTACGCTAAATCTAATAAAATGCCCCCCTGCACCAATTCTCTGTCCTTCCACAATATTACTGCTACTTTCATCTCTCCTCCGAGCTGATTATCGCAGCACACAAGCTCTTTCAGGCACAGATAACAGGCCTGTCTATTGTACCGGGTTTGAAGGCTGCGGGTGCCCTCCGTTACGCCACCGCCTCGGAAAAGGAAAGGTGGGCTCTCTCGATAAGGACCCAGCCTAAATCAACCCGCACTTCCTCCATAACAGCTAATTAGCCGGCGCTGAGCGCCCGGGCGCGAAATTCGGCCGCGCTGTCCATCAAGCTCCCCGCAGCCATTGACATCCAACAGCAAATGTCAAGTCCGCCTTTGTGATGGAGACAAGCCTATTACAGAGAAGCATGCTGACGGGTGGGGGGGGTTCAGACTGGCATTCAGAATAATAAAAAAGGTGAGAATAGAGGGGTGAGGGAGAGTCTTTCCGTTAAAGGCCCAGACATGTAGCGATTGCAGTATTTCTAACTGGTCGGCTGTCAGAGAGAGGTGGCTACTAAAGGCCGGTTAGAATCTTGGAGGAAAATTGTGCACGGACACCAGAGAGAGAGAGAGAGGGAGGGGAAATTGAGGGTACATGGAGAGAAAATGTTCGCTTTTATGTCATCATCCAACAAGCAAATAACAGTGAATGAGAGAAAAATAACCAAAAGGCCTTAACAAGGCAGTGCTAAAGTTCAGAGTTGACATCAGATGGTAAAACCATGGTGGTGTGTATGTGCCAACAATAGTACAACACATAAAAAGCATATTTAAGCAATAATCATTGACAAAGCGTAAATTCTTCTCAAATTCTTCTAAAACACTACAGTGGTTAGAAATGAGCAGATAAATAAGATAAATGGTTCCAATTATTAACCTTAACCCATCAACATATTTCCCATATGCTGTCAACTACTCTGGAAAGAAAACATCTGCTAAACGACAAATTAGTATTTGATGAAACAAAAAAAACGGAGGAAATTCGAATGACGTTGTCATCTATGTATACGATTCGGTTGACGCCAGGATATCTATCATAGTGACAACGAGACAGAGATTTTGGTTTCTAGATTTTTGGAATGCTCTCCTTTGTGTGCCTCCTCACAGAAACCAGAAGCTGTGTCATGTTTTTAAAACTGACGAAAGTTTTGGGGGGGATGTGGCAGTGAACGAAACTCTACGAGAGTGACACTCCAAAGAACGGAGGGAGGCATGGGTGCCAGCTCTCTGTTGTATGCTAGTGACAGAAGAGCTTTTAGAAGGAGATAGCCATCCACATTTAGTCTCGAGTTGAAAGATAATGCCATGTTTTATTACCTGACACATTGTTTTGCTTGCCTAGTTCCAGTATGTAGTGAAACTATGGCAGTTATGAGAGTTGAAGACTTGACATCTTGCACAGCATGTTCATTCATTCATAGATGATACTTGACGTGCAGTCCTGCAGTATACACCGCTGTCATAACAATGCTTTTAATATGTATCTCAAAGGAGACATGTCAACAGATTTTTATAAAATGTTCTCCTCAAATTTACTTGACAGGACTTTAGACCATTTTCAACTCTTTTTCTTAGACGATCCGTCCAATGGCCACCCCCCGTCCACTGACCAGCTGCCTGGTGCCCTAGGCAGGGTCCCTAAAATTGCTGTAACCTCCTAAGCCCCAAGTTTATAAAGTAAATGAACGGTGGCAACTATTCTGTTTTCATAATATGCTCATTTTAACATAAAAAACACATCAGCGCTAAAACAGAGGATCTTTATTTTGTGTATTATGCTTGAAACAATCACACGAGTAATATATCCTTGAGACAAACAAGTAAAACAAATGGCGAACGAGTGAAAAAAACACCAGATCCACACGACAGCCGTGAGAAAGCAATACAGTTTTGAGGGGCTACTGTTTGCCCATCTCCGAGCCATAAAAGCTGGAGAAACAGTAGCCTTTGGGATAACAGAATGGATAATGGTGTTTTCTCAGACCACTGCGGTAGACCGGTTCGCATTCAATTACTGCCTGCCCTTTCTATCTTCATGCCCCCCCTTCACAGATGCTGTTTCAAATCATTACCTGCAAGGAAGAAACAGAGTGTGGGCTGCCATCTTTACTGCCTCCGAGCCATAGCAAAGTCTCATATACACACACATAGGAACGGGCACACGTAAACACACAGATGGACTGCTCTGCTAGTTGCCCACAAGCTAGTCTGAACAATCAGAGACAGATCGCACACCCCGGTGGCTATATCAACAGCGGATGATTGTTTGTATATATTTTTGCCTGTACACTGTCTGTCAGCAGAAAATGAGACCTCCACTACGGCTAAGCTGAACCAATGAGACGCTAAGAAGCACATTAGCGCTGGCGCTAGCCGGAGAAGATTATCACGTTTGAAACGTGCGCAGCATGTTTCCAGATCGGTTGATGAGCCGGGATAAAAAAGTTAAGAAGTAACCATTTTGCACAAAACTATCATTCAGACAACTCAACATTAGCGCCCTGGGCTAATTACCTAAATATTGAGGTAGAGATGCCTTGAAGCGTATGTAACAAATCACCAAGACATGTGTGTTAATATTTGACCTTTATCTGCAGGCTATATGGTGGAAATGCTGACAACACACGCGCTGGAAATCGGAAAGCTGTTCATTTCATGTTGTACGTTACATTTATGTTTCAACAACGTGAATCTGCGCTTCAGAACTTAACATGAGAGATTAATCAAGTTAATCAGCGTTTAAACCTAAAACCGCCTTCTAACCAAATGATTTGCGATCAAATTTCACTCATTTCATTGTGGATATTAAAGTTCATCACGTTACAGTTGCGTATCACGGGACTTGTAAGACCTAGCATCTTAAATTAAAGATCAACGATAGCATCACTTGCTTATCTGCAAGGCTTCGCTAACGCATTTGCTCACTAATGTTTAAATAACATCATATGATCCTTTAGCTGAGACCAAAAATCTTCAGTCAAGCTAATAAATGTTGATGCTCAAGGACAGTGACTCAGCGTCTCCAGGTTCGACCCGGCTCATGGGGATAAGAAAATATAACCAAACCCCACAGTCCACTTCTCCCCGCCGCTCCCTTTTACCACAGTCTGAAACTCAGAAGCATCGATCACAGGCGGATGAATTATGAGTGTGTCTGGAGAAGCTGGAGGCTGCGGCTGGTAAGGGGCAGCCTCCAGAAGAATGCCCCCGCTCAAAGGCACCTGCAGGTGGGGAGAGGGTGATGGATTGGGGATCCGGGAGAGAGATGGTGAAAATCTCTTACTTCCATTGAAGGCAGTCAGTGTTCAGCATCAAGCCATCCTCATTTGGGAGAAAGAGACAGAATGAGAGAGAGAGTTTGGTAACAACCCAAAAATAAAAATGTAGATGTGTAAACTCTCGTGTTATGAATTCTCACATTCATATTTCTACGGTAATACCGTCTCATGTAACACTCAAATAATTATCAGTGCAGAAACAAATACGGTGAGAGGGAAATAATATATTAACAGCCACGAAAATACAGAGAACAGATGTCGCAGCATTGGCGAATAAAGAGTAAATCTATAGCTAATCAGTGCTGCGGGTACGACAGCAAAGCTATCAGTCATTCTGTGGAGCGGTACTGACACGAGCAGACAGAGCACTGTGGGGATGAATTGAAGCTCACACTGGGCTTTAATGGAGGTCAGGAGACCCCAGTCCACGTCAGACCCAGAGACACAGAGCTCGAGCATCATTAGCAGAGGCTTACCGTTGCCCAGTTGCGCAATTTCCATCTCTGTGATCTCCCCATGATGTGCGTTTAATGGTGAATAGTCACCTGCGCGGTGTTAGAGGTCCACAGACAGGGGACGGATGTACGTACAGGGCGGCTGTAAAACGGCGGCCATTTAAGCAAGAAAGAAGAATGTTCCACAGATCTTATCAAGCAATTTCCGCTCAATGCTACATAACTGTGTGAATGTAGCAAATCTAGTTGCTTTAACAACTAAAGTAACCTAACACGGTCCTGTTTAGTACATCTTACAATAAAGATTATATGAAATGGTATATGATATATTAAGATATCACCTTAACAGTAGACCTGTTTACTAAAACGCGGCTGTTCTAAGGAATAGCGATTTTATTATTATTTTATTGGAGGGTGACACAATGGTACTCAATAGTTAATTTATATTAATACAATTTTTACACAGAACTACAAGGAATTTTAAAGAATACAAGGGCATTGCTATAGTAAACCCCCCAAAAAATGCAGTTATTGCGACCCTATGTTGGTGGGGTTACAAATTAACCTAATGTACACTGGGTTGTTTCAACCCAAAATGTAGGGTTGTTTTAAAATAATAGTTCACCTAAAAATAAAAGTTCTGTCATCACTTAATCGTCCTCATGTCATTTCACACCTGTATGACTTTCTTCAACGGAACCCAAAAGAAGATATTTTAAAGAAAGTTGGTAATAGGACTGGACCCCATTCACTTCCATTGTATGGACACAAACCAATGTAAGTGAATGCGGGCAAATTGACAACATCCTTCAAAATAACTTAATTTGCGTTCTTCGAAAGAAAGAAAGTCAAACAGGTTTGAAATAATAAGAGGGTGAGTAAATTGTGAGTTTTTATTTTTGGGTGAACTGCAACTTTAAACCATTCTTGGTTCAAAACAACTGTGTTTCTCTATTTTTGATCCAATGATGGGTTGAGTGTACCAGAAATCAAAGTATGACCATGTTACGGCAAAAAAAAAAAAGATGGTATTATAATATCACACATTGGAGTGAATGATAGATGTAGCGACTATATTTCATTGTGGACAAAGTGCATATCGACGTACACGGACTTCTCATATAACCACTCTGCATGTCATTACAGTTTAGTGTGTATGTGCAGATCTATATGATGTTATTTGGTTATTGCGTGTTGTACTGTATCTACTGTAGAAACCACAGATATCTTAGATAGAAGCAACTGTATCTCTGGCAGCATGCCTAATGTTTACCACACACATAAGCGCTGTCTCGCTTGCTTTCTTGCTCAACCACCCACACGTACACACACTCAGACACAACGCTGTATTCACATCAACGCTCTGCATTCCTGTCACACTTGCGGTTGCCGTTGCCTCGGAGATGAATGGGGAGGCGGGATGCTACATTACATGAGCCTGGGAGCACATCGTGTGAGCTGCAAATGAAAAGGTGCCTTTTAAGCAAATTTTGCGATCAGTGTTAGCGTGTTCCGTTTTACCACGCCGCCATCGGCCATCGCCGTGGTAGAGGGAATGATGGCACAACAAGGACATGAGGCGGCACGCATCGCTCAAGTGGCGTGGACGGGTAGGGGCGGTACTTCATACGGCTGCTAGGAATGGAAAGGGTTTGTTTATGTGCACTTGTGTGTGCGTTTGCGTGTTAATGTGGTCGGGAGAAGCTCTGACGAGAAGAGAGAACCGAAGTCTTGCCAGGAAGAGAGAGAGAAATAGAGAAGAGCAGAGGGAATAGAAGTGCTTAGACATTACAGAATGTCTTTTATTACCTTGCTGTCGTTCTGTTAAGAAACACAAGATCATTAACACACATATACAGTCTACAGAGTCATGCTAATGTAAACATAATGTAAACATCAACAAGTCGAGTCCTGCACTATATTTGCCGTAAAAACCAACATGCCGGTTACAATCCATGTTATTGTAAAACGATATTTAATGCGAAAGAAAAGAGTAAATCAGATTTGTATTGACGGAATGGAATCAACAATGAACAAATAGGAACAAAGGAAGAATAGTTAACAAAGGACAAATACTGTATGTCATAGTCAGAGCAATTTAGTACATTCTGGGGCCAGTTGCATAGCGGCTACTTTTCAGAATTCAACTAGACCAATGTAATTTTTTAACTGACTTAAAGAAGTTATGTCCCATCTTGAAGAAAAAAATGAGATAACTAACTTGTAAGATTAGTCTAAGCTTTAACCTGATGAAATGTTACGAAGACTGATGAAAAAAAACAATAACTGGAATTACAATGAACTATTCAGAAACTTTCCAGAGTACATTTTGTTCTCGTGTTCTCATGACCTTTCAAAAAATAGACAGGCTTTACTTCCTGGTGCAATGTTTTCATGACTTTGGATTTCCTATTGCCGCAGAGCCTCTCAGAAAGAGAGATGAGATCAGAAGGAAAGTGAAAAGAGTACTGTAAGTAAAAAGAAAACGAGAGTAACAGGAAGAGATGAAAATAGAGAGTAGAGGAGAAGAAGAGACCCCGAGGAGGGCAGGTAGAAAGAGAGAGGAAGAGAAAAGGATGATGAGAAAAAGGAGATGAAAGATGAGAAGAGAGAAAAAGGAAAGGAGAGAGAGAGGGGATGAAATAAAGGTGGACAGATAGATGAAGAGAAGTAGAGGGGAAAGACAGGTGGAGAAGACGAGGAGGATACACTATCGATATAGAGAAGAAGAGAGAAGCAAAGAAGAGAGTAGAAGAGAAGAAAAAGAGTGGAAGGCATAGAGAAGAAGGGAGGAAGAGGATATTTTCATGATTTCTGTCACACTTTCAAAAGGAAGGCAGGCAAAGCAGGGAGGAGCCGAACATGTACGCTTGTGTCCTTTGCAGGAATTTTCTCAGATCCGTGAAAAGACTGTGCGCTCCTGTCGGAACGTCGATCCGGCTGAGAGGAGATCTTTGAGCTTTAGCATGCTCTGTGAGCTGTCAATCAACCAGCGAGAGAAAGCTGCTCTCTGCGCTCGAATCACAGACTTCAATTTATTGTCCATGATATGTACCCCTGTAACTTGAATTGATGCCATTCAAGTTTCGATAGGATGGAGGAAAAGTATTGTGAGGGGGAAAGGCATGCGTAATGTAAATTTACAAGGAGAAACAGGGAGACAGCTATAATATCAAGGGTAAATTGTCTGTATAGACAAGAATGAGAAAAATAGTAATCCATCAATCCATCAGTTTTTTTCTAGAGTTTCAGAGGAGAGCTCAACAATTTCTTACACTGTGTACATATATATTATCTTATCCGATTATAAGGATTATTTAAGTTTTATACCAAACATAAATATACAAACTTTTACCCTTAAGGATAAAGCTGAATACATAATAAAGATGAATGAAGCGTAAAAGAACCCTTCAGATATGAAACGAGCAAAACTTTGAGCACTACAATTTTCTGACATAATCATTTAGAGGCCATGAAATATAATACATTTTTCCAAATGCATTGAAAAAGGAAAAAAGGAACAAACATTGAAACTGTGTTGTACGACCCAGCAACAGAAGATACAGAGATCATTTAGTGAAGCTATATACAGCTATTTTAAATTCGCAACCCAAACATTTACCGATAAAAATGAACAAAAATGAGTTGTTGACTGTATAAAACTGTCTCCTTACGCAGTCATAAGCAAACAGGCAAACGTTTGAGATGTAAGCTTTAACGTGCGAGTCAAATATTGAGGATTGTATAGAGAGAGATGTGTAAATCACGACACAAGTCACATGAAACATCTTTTGCCCAAAAAAACTCAAAAAGGAACATTCCAAAATTCCAAAAAAGGCTTTAAAAGAAAGATTTCACCAAAGACTCTTTCAATTTTGCCACTTTCCCTAAGGACGCCGCAAAACTGTTGTGAAGATGCACCTCTGATGGCCTAATTTTAACAAGATCCCATCTCAGTATCTCTTACAAGCACAGACAGACACAGAACATGACTCCTTGATGTGTCAACAACTTATCAACGCTACCCTACAAAACAAAATCAAGGTGTCAGGCTGTGCTTCACAAGCCCCTCATCCTGACGGAAGGTGTGTCAGAAAGCTAGCTTAAAACTGCTTTTATTGTTCATTTGATCGGCAGTATTGAAACGGGAAGAAACAGAGCGCTGACCTCACAATCTTTAAGAGCTTCTTTTTGACGTATTGTTGACATACAAAGTCTTCCAAAAACTCCTTTACTGGAAGGTTGAAGGCTTCCGTTCATTAGACGACCATTTCATCTTCCCTTGTCTTGCATTCTTTTAACTCGTCATTTCTCTTTTCTACACTTTATGTTTAACTCGCAAATTAAATAATTCCTCAGAGTCCGTGACTTCTTATTTCCCATCGTTATTTTCTGATAATTAGAAAATAGAGAAATGGAGCATTGTAATCGTTTTAAATCCAGACTTTCCCACAGCGGCACGCTGTTGCTGCCACAGTTGACTACGCCATATTCAAGTTCCCGAAAGAAAGAAACATGCTCCTTTGACTATAATTGAAATCTATAATTTAGATTCGCCGTTGAATTTATTGGAGCAATTTGGTACAGAGTGCCAGAGTTTCTCAAGAACACCACCTGCAGAGCTCCAGCTCTGTTTTGTACAGCTCCGCCAGCGAAATGGACTGAGATGTGAATGGACACCTAGATTGGCTCTAATTGGTTTGTGCTATGTGCTTCATTTTTGTTGAATAGTATATTACTTTACTATGGTCACCAGATGCCGTTGATTCGAATGTTTTGTCACTTTTACACTGACAGACTTCCCTAAGAAGTTGCAAAACTTGCGTAACAAGACCTGCCAAATGTTCATTAAAACTATCCCTATGACCCCAGCACAAATACCAAAAATCCAAATATTTCACTCAAATGCCTCAAATACATTTACAGTCCCTGTTATGCAATACGCACTTTTTTGATGTTTTAAAACTAATCGTATAGTTGTAATAATAAATAACTTAATTTTACTTTAGGAATGACGAACGAAATATCCCCTCGTATAACTCACAGAATGAAAAACAAACGACAACAACAGTTTAGAAGAAGCTGAATTCAGTGGGAAAACTGCAGACCTGGCAACCATGCCAGCAGGATTTGTGTATTTCCTCAGGAACATAACGGTGACTATTTTCTTAGGTGTTTGGATAACTACACAGGCAAAATATTGAGAACTGGGCAGCGTTTTGCAGCTGCCTTCTGTTGGTGCATTTTGTAACTACAATTTTAAAAAACCTTTCTCTCCATTGAAAGCCATTATAAAGTAGCCATGTTGACCTTCAGCATCCCAGTAATTAGTCACATGACTTAAAACTCATGTAACTGGTTTAAAGTTATGAGCACCCATGATGGCAGGTTGTGTAGTTTTGGCACCTGCCTAGCAACAGCCGTTGAGATGAATGGGATTGTTAAAGGACATCTCTCTGCAGGTACTGTATATTAGACTTCCCTGAGTCTGTGCAGCACTAATGCATTTCCAGCGCATGAAATGCAATCAGACGCAGTATTCAGAGGCAATAAACTGTCAGGAAAAGGTTGCACAGAGCCCATTAGAATTGAACACTCTGTTAATACACTTGAAGTCGACTTGCATTTACTCCAACGTTAACTTGCAAACCTGATTGTAGGGCGATCGATAAATGTATGTGCTTGCATGGGAGCAAAAGTGCTTTTTAAACACATAACAACACCTATTCTTTGACTGGGAGGCTAAAAAACACACACAATGCAAGCGCGTGAAACCATTTTAGGAGCAAGTAAAACAATATAATGAGACAGCGAGAGAGAGGAAGGAAGAGAAAACGTTATCATCGTTTGCATTGTTATATCATGTTTATTTAGAGTAATGGCTCCATTCCAGCATGGCAGGAAAACAATAATGTTTATTTTATGCGTCTGAAGATAAAACGGAGGAGAATGAGAAATGAGACAATGGCGAATGAGTAACGTGCTTGGATATCAGCGCGAGTCATTTTGAATTTCGGTAAAACATCTCAGTTATCTCTGTGTGTATTTCTTTTAAAAGCTGAAACTTAAATCTGCAATCCGTGACTTATCTGGCTAAAAAATATTGTGAAGTCCGGAAGTGATACTTACTGATGTATGGTTGCAAAATGAAATAACTCAGTTAAAATTATTGTGCATTCCAATAAATATCAGTCAAACTGCAACTGGTTTGATTTAAATAAAAACATAAGTTTTGAAAAGTTTTCTCAATTTGGAACCAAACTCTTCATTTGTTAAGTTCGCAAAAAAAATGACATCATCAGCTCATCTAAAATGAGTTGTGCTATTGTGGCAATAAAGAATTTTCTAATTTGACTTCTGTCTTTAAATATTCCGTATTAAATATTTTTTCTATACATTAAGCATATATGACAGGTTCTGCACAGCGGGTTTGACCTGGTCTCGTTCTCAGCGGGCCTCACAAATCTCTCTCCATTTGACTGTCATTGTCACCGACGCTTGAGGTGGGTGTGGAGATGCTCTTGTGGAGTCAAGAAGCGAATGAATGGCAGATTGAGGACTGAGCAACGGTGAGGTGATAGACATCATGCTGGCACTCACATATTAAACATTCCACTCGGAAGAATGCAAAAGAACGCCACATAAAATTCTCAAAAAACTAAGTTGAACTCAACGCTTTCTTTTTCCTTATGAAAATGAACATTGGTTTACCAATAGTAACCATGATGTTTTGTTTCATTACGTAAAACTAAGTAATTGAAACATTGGTAGTGTAATGCAAATGTAATTTTATCCCCAAAAAAACATTGTTACACTTCTTAAAAACGGGTGCAACAAAATGTAATTTACAGAAATACCATAGAATAACCACAATCAGGGTTTTTTTTCTTACTTTTGTACAATGTAAATAACATTTTTTCACTACAAAGAACCTTTCATGAAACAGTAACATTAGTTACTGCCTTAGCCTACACTAACTACAAATAAACAAAATACTTTGTAATCTTAGTTTATATTCATTTCTGCACTTTTTAAAAGCAAAAGTTTTTAACATTAGTTAATGCAGCACAAACTAACATGAATAACTGTATTTGCATTAACTAAATGATGATTTAATAAACTAGATGATTCAATGCTGAAAAATACTTTGTTAATTGGTAGTTCATGTTTACTAATGCATTTACCAATGTTGAGTAAATATCCTTCGGCTTATAAAAATGGCATTGGCTCTTTTTTGAAGAGACCACTTAACTTTTATTATAATAAACCCATGGTTAATTTTCCAAAGGGTCATTCAAACAAAATGTATTGGAAACTCAAAATACCTACATCAAATAACACCCTTTTATCCAACACTGGAAAAGACAGATGTGTAAAACGCAGCATGTTGAAAATCGCACACCTGAACAACAAATGCTGGCAAGGCATAACAGCATTTATGCTCCACAAGATGCCAGGAGACGCCTTTGTTGACAGTCAGCTCAATTGCTGACAATTGCCATTTTGGATCGGCCAAGGAAAGACCTATGGTTGAAAGTCAAAAATGTAAACTTTAGGAATTTGAATCGCACATCTGAGTTTAAATGAAGGCAGTGCAACACACAGAGACACACACACAACTCTTTCCGAATATAATTACTAGGCATTCAACTATTCAAACCCATAAACTGTGGGGTAATAGAGTTGGTTTTAGCTGTATTCAGTGCAAAGGACTTTTCATCACTGCACAGCGCTGACGTTTTCGAGCAAGGAGAGAGAACTGTTCTCCAGCAAAACAGAAACACAATAGTCTCCTCGGTGCATTACTTCCAGGCCGGCTGAAGCAGATAAAGCGCAGCAAAACAAAGAACCCTGCAGCTCCCTGAAACTTACAGATCACGTATATTCGGGACTCTCTGGGTAATTCAACGGCCTGGAAATTCAGGAGAGAATTTATGAGTGCGTCTACCCTTACAGAGTGACTGTACGGTAGGGTGAGAGGTGCGAGGCGTGAGGTTGTATCCGTGAAGACTGTCAATACAAACAGCGTGAGGTAATATTGACTGGGCTCATTTATCACGGTAAAACATTCAAATTGACCTTTTCATTAATGGTTCTTTTCGAGTTACATGCAGAAGAAAGCACTTTTATTAACAATTAAAGCCTGATCTATTTTTAGTCAGAAAAGGGGAAAACGACGAAGATAAATACACTGAGGTGGGTGCTAAATTCTTGTTGAAAACGCTGTCCAAGCACAAAGTACAAAAGCGGTGGGCGTTTCCTAGGCGGCACTAAACGCTTTATGTTTTTCAGTCTTTTGCCATGTAAGCGTTTGCTGGTCATTTCGGTTGAATTTAGAGCCTTTGTTATGAAAATTACTCTGTATTCAGCATATATTAAAATGCAACCAAACATTTGCATATGAATTTTTCGTTAACGCATGCAGTTTAATTATAATAGTATAACGTAAAGTTGAGAAACTGTGTGAACAGGTTTTTCCCTCACAAAACAGGTTAGCTGAATTTCAAACAATTAGCCCCGCCCCTAACCCTCATCATTGGTTCAGTCAATGTTGCAATGCAAATAAACCTACAAATGGCGTACTTATGGTTGTCTATACATATTAAGTTGAATATCTAAGGTCATCTTCTGTAGTGCACACCAGTGGGCCCTGGGGAACAAGATAACACATGCTTATAGATCGTTAAATCACCAGCCCGAAATAATTTGAGTGGCGCGGAGCTTTTCCAAGCCATTTTCTCTCTTTCTCTCTTCCTCACGCCACGCTCGCAAGATCTCACTTAAGAACGGAAAAAAAAGCTGTATTATCACATGCTGAAGACATGCAAATTTCTTCAGTTAGTGGAGTAAGTCAAACGCAGATGAGTCACTGCTGCAACTGTTTTGAGGACGGTTTTGACGATACAATAACCACAATTAAGCAAACTGTCTACATAACAACCTCAATGATTTTGTGTCTCAGGCGCATTGCCGACTGCTGATTTAAGGTAAATTATTCTTTTAATCGTACTTAATTCGCAGTGGCATCAAAAAGGACAAACAAAAACGACATTTGAAGGCTGTAAACATCCTCCGCGGGGAGCACACGTCCACACAGAGCGACCTCAGAAATCAGCACAAATAAATCTGAACCGATAGTAATGCATTTCCCATCAGTTTAAAAGTTCAATTATGATAGATGCGACAGTGCATTTCATGGCTTAGGTCTACATTATTGATCACTTCCCTAGGGGATAAACCGCGCTACTTTTGAGGAAGACGAAGATGTGCCTGACCATCATTTCATTTCATTCAGAGATGATCACCGTATCTCAAAATGGCCCACAAATCCTCGGATGAATTTACTTAACAGTTTCACGTGGCATCGAATTCACCTTAACTCATCATGCGCATTATTGGAGACTTGCTTGTTTCTTGTAAAAATGCGCATTATGAAAGAGTTCTAAATAAATTACGTGTAAATGAAATATAAATAGTGAATATTGATGCCTCTCTTCTCGAGTGTATTTCTAACAGCATCTTTCAACACATTCGTCTCTCTGCACATTGAACCACACGTGCTTGTAAGTGCAGCTGTACGTGTTTTGTGCCGAAAGCAGCTAGTTTCGCTTTTGTAGCGCACGAATATTTCAGTTTGAGGAATAAACCTCTCATTCTACATGTTGGAGTTCTGAGAGGAAGCGATTGAAGAGAGGCGAAATTTCCTTCGGGACAGTAGCTCTAATTAATTTTCAAGCTGCTATAACAAAGTCCATTAAAATGCTCAGTGTTTTGAAGCAGATTTGGCATTATTAACTACAATGGATCGTGAAGCTCGGCAATCTCAAGGCCGTGCTTTATGATGAAAGATGCATGTTTCATAGAGATGCATTGTTTTTATGCAAACACGCTCTAGCATAGCAGATACATTATAGCAACAGCGGTTGCAGTTCATTGCGCGGTTGTTAAAAATGAGATGAAAACTAAGATGAAACCAAACAGACGGCACATGGTATTGTACTCGACTTTTAACATATAACAGTATGGATTTTTTTTGCTATTTCATTTGATGTAGCCAATGACACAGGAATGGCACACATCAAGTTAATGCATATGTCAATAACATATTTGACGGTCAATTATCCAAATTTTGGATTTGATCACTATGCTCCCTAGGAATGAAACCTGCAATACTCTTCAGCAAAGGTTACTCAATTTTCAGACAGAGAAAAACCCCTGCACTCATCTGCATGAGAGCACCAAATGATTGGAAATAAAGCACATACATTCCAACACATGTCCTTAGATGTTTAAACAAAAGCAGTTTCAACGAAATCTGCCGGAAATCCTCCCCCAAATGATTTCAGCTACAACACAAATAACATTAGTAAGATGAAAGTCAAGAGGCATCGAAGGATAATGAATCAAATCTTCACCCAAAATGAGGCGAGCCTTCGACAGAGCGCTCCAGAGAGAGAGCGAGCATCGGATGAGGAATCTAACTCTCATTATCAGAAAGGGGAAAAGCCCAAGGTAATTAATGGCTGGTGTAAACTATTTGCGAAACGAAGCTCAGATCATTAATGAATCATCTAAGATATATAATCAAGTAATTGGAAAATGAAGCGGCGAGAAAAACACAGGAAGTCGCCGTAATGAGGAATGGTGATTATCAATTTGAAGGATCTCCCGATGATCCGCGGGGACCAGCATCACATCCTCGGCTTACAAAAGCCCATTTACCCTCATCTCCCCACCGTGATACTACCGACCCATAGCAGGGTGATGATCAAAGAGCTCATATAACAACACAGTGAATTTTACATCTCTTTATAGTGTTTAAAAGATGATAAAGGGGTCGGGGTTTGGCAGTTAACTCTTGCTGATACTGTTCATGCCATGACCAAACCATTATCCTTTTTATGAGTAACAATTCAATTGAGAGAGCTCTGCAATAAAATAAAATGTATTGATAAAAAAGTAGAAGGTATATATACACCCACTACTACTCAAAGGTTTAGGGCCCAATAATCTTTATTTTTTATTCCACCATTATAATTATATAAACTGTTATATTTCTTGTTATATTCTAGAATATTATGTACTAAAATTATCTCTTCTCATTTTGAGGTATTTTTAAAGAGAGCTTTGCCCAATCTGCACTCTTTTTGAATGTTTTTTCTTCATTATTTAGTCCAAGTCATGTCAAACATCAACATTCATTCACAGGTTTCCAAAAGGTACAATTGTATTTTGTCTAGAAAATTTAAACATTTGACCTAAGTGTATGCATGTTTTTGTTGTATTGTTGTGTATGTGTGTATACACACATTAGGTTTGTCACGATACCATAAATGAACTTGGATAAAACTGGATCAACAGAACTTTTGCAAATATTGTGGTATACTTTGATATTTACTACGGTTCAAAACGACTCAAAAACACTAGCATTTAAGTTTACTAAAGTCAATACCAAAGTACACTTCTCATTCAAAACTGCAACATATTTCATCTATATAGCAATGTTTGAAAAAGTGAAATGCTAGGCTTACTTTTAAATGTGAAACTAAAATGGTCAGTACTGTAGGTGGGGACAGTGTTTACTGAGTCAGTGAATCATTCAAGCGATTCATTCAAAAAGGCCGATTACAAAGTGTAAGTCATTTTTGTTTCGCCAAAGGTTATATAGTTCTTGTACAATTCTATGGTGCTCATTATTGTGGTTATATTTATTTTAATGTTGCATCAATGTTTTAGTGTATATTTAGCTCAAGTCAATTTTGAGCTTATATCATTAATCATGATATATCGGTATATTGTAAGTGAACAAAAAACCTACAAATGTTCACATATTTATTTGATTATTTAACCTTTTTTTTCAATTGTCATTATCAGATTTGTTTGAGATTTCTGTAGCACAGGGAAGCTGGAATGAAGCGATGATGGGTGACTACGTCTGAATCTTGGTTTGTGAGGACAGTATTAGTCATAAAAGCCAAAAACAATCAAATGTACACTTCTGAAGTTAGGACAACACATTTTTAATAAAAGTTATTTAAATGGTTGTTTTGAACTTAGTGTTATGCCAGTACCTTGTAATTTCTGCGTACGAGTAATAATACAGAAATGTTTGAATTTTTTTTTTGAGAGTACTGTCGATGGTATAGAAAAATGAGTTTGATTGTCATATTCAGCATGTTACACTTAATGAAGAAACAGTAAAAATGATGACAAAAATGAAATATTTGTTCCATTGTGTTGTTCAATGATGCTTCAACCGGTACACTCTGCATCCACGCACACATTTTTTATATCAGAGAAGTAAAGTTTATTACAGCAACTGTAAAAACAGTAAAACCTACAGTGTCTAATTGTAAAAGTGTGAGTGTGAATTGCTCGTGTAGAAATATGTTACGTTATGGCTTTGTTATTATTTCGCTTTAGCACCCCTAAGCTGTTTCATATGCTGCAATTATACCAACAGCCAAATATAGCACTTTAAAACTTCATCACATATTCTCCATTCAGCTCTCCCCGTTTCATTCTCTCTCACTCCGTCACTCCTGTTTTTAGTACTCGAGGCTACCCACACAAACATTTACATGGGGACTGAAGTATTTAATGAAATTGGTGCGAGAAGTAATTAAATCCCCTTTTCTCTGCACAAAAGGGGCTGATGAGGAAGCCCCCCTCCACATTTTCGTCTCTCATGTGCTCTCTGATTTAAATCAGTACCCTCGTGCGCCCGTCTCACTAATCAAATGCTCAAGAGCTTCTGTTAGTCTTACAAAGACTGTAAAGACTGCGCAGATAGATTAAAAACCAGAAACTCGGGATGGGAGACGAGTGAAGTACCGCGAAATCAGATCCGAGAGAAAAGGAATCACTGTCGTAACGTACATTCTTACTCTTTCTATAAAAACAGTCGCAAAGAAACTATTATTATCTCAAAGGGCCATCGGAAACCCGGAGATGTCAGTCTCTAGGTCTTCCTTCAACCAGGAGTGCAGTAGTTCTATCACTCCTGTACATCAGTTCAGTAAAAACGGTTTGCTGTATGATGACAGCTCTACTGTGCAGATGTACTTTTTCCGCTGGATTCAGAAAAAAAGTTCACCACAAAACTTATACTTATACTTTCAAATCTATATGCTGTTGTGCGCTTCAGGAAAACGGCATGATGTTTTCAGGAAAATGCAGATGTATCTCTACAACAGCTGTTAATAGTGAAGATGTCTGCCAAGCTCCGAAGAGGTAAAAAAATAAAAGTGTGTTACATTTTATATTCTAAAGCCAAAATATATTTATGTCAGAAACAGAGATTTGATTATATATTGACTTTTAAGGCCTGTGCCTTTTTCATTACAACGACTTCCTTGTATTGACTATCATCAGAAGGAGACATTGTAAGTAATGCTATAGGGTATATAAATCAGACAGCATTTGTAGCAGGTCGTGACATAAACGTTTTTTTATCAATAAATGTTGTTTAGTGTAGTTTATAATGGCAAGCTGTTGATTTCATCTGTATGTCTACTTCTTAACCACTCAGCATCTGTATTCTGTTTCTTAACCCGATGGCTGACACAGCATTCACTTCTGAATTTGTATAAGTTGTGACATGAGATGAAACTATAAAGCATTCTTTGTTGCTTTTCATGTGAGCACCTTCAAGACAACTAAGAAAAGGATCATAGACTTGACCACAGAAGGAGTCTTTGAAATCAAAGGAAAAGCTTGGTCCTCAGGGTCACCTCGGGAATTAAATGATGATAATCAAAAGCCAACCTCCACAAAAACATCACTGTAGACAAAAGCAAATGCACGTTGGATCCTTTGGCAAGACGCTTCGACAAATAACCGTGTTTACAAAGCGGCGCTAGAAGAGATTCAGGGTTCAAGTCTTGGTCAGATTAACGCCCAACAGGCTTTGAGTAGACAGAAGTGGCCTTCAAGAGGATCGGAAGGGTGCAACAAACAGGGGCGTCGGTGTCAATGACTGGCATCTTCAAAAATGTGCAACAGAGAGGCCCAACAGTCACTCGAAACGTACAGTGTTTTGTCACTTTTAATCAGTCAGGGGCCACGCTCTCATCAGAAAAGGGGGGGACGACAAACCAGAAACGTGAGAGGAAAGCGAACCACTAATTCAACATTTCAGCAGTAGTAACAATGTGGGGTAAGCCAAAATATTATGAAGCTTGTGTAATTATGTTTCACTTTCATTTTGGCGTCATTGCACACATTTCAAGACAGTGTGGGAAGTGATGCAATCGGCCGCATGCAAATGAATGCACAATTACAAGCGGGTGGGTCCTACAGGTTCGTTCCTCTCTATAAAGTTATCGGTAAAGACTGCCAGCACATACGGCGTCCCGTTTATCCACTCGGGTTGCTCATCAGGACTCCTGTAGATTTTATCAATACTGGCACCCAGAGCAACAGCGCAGGCGATGCGAGAAATAAAATGAATGCTCTCGAAATCACGCTATCAAAATAATAACCGGCTAAACGACTGCACGATCTGTGCCGTATAATCGTGATTAAACAATATGGGAATGAGAGGATGAATATTAGAAAACCTCCGAGGGGAAAAGAATGCCTAATTCATTGGGATTTAAAAGCGGGGGATTATCCGAGAGCGTTTAACCTCCTGTCGTCGTAAACCCGCAACATCTGTGCAGGAGATCTTATTATTATGAATTACATATTATTACGTTTCAGCCAAAGATAGTGTAGGAAAATAAGCCCGTGGCCCAGATTCTAGAAACCGTTCTGAAACAAAAGCGCCACGGATTCTCAGTGTCAAGTTATTCAGTGCCAAGACTCTAAATAACATATCTCGGAGGCATAAACATGTATGCCGGAGTTTTGTTTTTTACTTTTATTTCTCACACTCTCGCCTCCTCATTTTTTAAGCAGTATAAATGACAAAAAAACATTCAAGATGCCTACATCATTCCACCAATCAATCCTCGAGTTTCATGAGTGTAGATTGTCACTGGTTTCACACCTCCTCCCAGTATCACCGTGATGTACAACCTGCTCAGTTGTGTACCTGCCAAAATATAATCACTTCAGTTTGAAGACACTGAAATGTCGTCCTAAACTTCTACTGTGTTATCTTAATATCTTTTGTTATCTTCGACCCTTTTAAAGCTTCACAGATGTGATCACCGCTAACCACAAATAAGTGTAAAAACACTTAAAATATTCTGCCTTTGTGCTCCGCTGAAAATATATTACATACAGCTTTGAATCAAAACTAGGCGTTTTTCTTTATTCTATACCCAACTGTATCTATTTAAAGCTACACACATAGTGCATCACCACCGATTTATTCCCTTCCACAACAGGTAATGTGTTTTTGAAGCAAACTCATCAAGCGTGAGGATCGTTCCAGAGCAAAGACTCGAAAATGCGAGAAAGAAGTGGGCCAGAGCAAATATAATTGCCGTCTAGACTTGTGGTGAGCGTGCGGTCAATGGGCGACATTTTAAGGCTATCAGCGAATGACGCAACCTGGTGCAACCCAGAGAGAAACAGCTTAAGGTAAGCGGCGACCCTCGTGTCAGCAGAATCCGTTTTTAACACTACATTAGTCAGCAGTATGTGGGTCTGTGCCAGACATATACGAATTTTGCATTTGCGCACATACAAATCTAACAGAATGAATCTCTTAAAAACATGGAAAAGGCACATTTCACCCAAAAATCGAAAGAAAGTATGTTTTGCGTTCCAAAAAATCAGAGAATTTTTGTATTTTAACATTGACCTTTCTCTGTAAGTAACACTCACTCCACGGAAACACATAAATCCACATTTAGCATGATGTGGTGCTTGACCGGGTCATATGAACATAATGAGATCTGTGTCCTCAAATGGATCGACTGTGTTTTTTTTGCAGAGCTCATGATCAATACACCATAACTCTCCGTGCAGTCACGTCTTTCACATTCCACAACTCCAACACCTTCAACACGCCGCTCGGCGCTCGTGAGCAATTGATTTATCTATTTCGTGTGTGACCAAAGAGTAATGGCCTATCGAAGTCAAACTGTGCCAAATCTTTGTCTTTTCTCCTCTGATATCCTTTTGCATTTTCTTCCCCTTGTGTATGATATCGATCCCCTCGACAAGGCCACATTCACACACAATAAGCATGTAATAAGGTTCGATTGGTGCCTGGATTTGTTTAAAAACAAACACCTGAATGCGTTCTGTGATCTGTTACTTCTGAAATAAATGGGTATTCATTTCTAATATTGCTCCAAGAGTTCTCGTCCTTTGGTTTCACTTCTTCCACAAAACTAAGAGCAGCTATAATATAAGTTAGAGTTTCACTTCATCCAAAAGGATTTGACTGGATCGACAAAATTGAATAAAAGGCATTTCAGATCTGCTAAAGTTAATCATTTTTTAATGTGCACAACACATCTTAATAAGTCAATTAAAAGCGTAAATCAAATTAATATCAAACCCAGCATTCTTGCAAGCTTTCCAAAACCGAGCCGTACTGAACACGCTCTCTGTTTTGCAGAAGAGAAGCAGCGAAGGAAATGCCGGCGAGTTCCGGGTCGTTCCCTAATGCAATTCCTTCTGCCGCTGTTGACAGGCTAGAGTTCATATCACAGTCATTATCAGCTTATATCTGCTCACACGTGTGATTAACGTACTAGCGTAATTGCAGCCAATTGCCAAAATATTTCAACAGCTCCTGGCCATCGATCATATACAGCACACAAAGTAATCAATACAACACGCTGCCAAGCGCACTGAAGCCAGAGAGGCCTGCGAGATACAGTACTGACACACAGATCACACATTAAAACGCTAAACTTGGACTTTTTACGGCCCTTATCGCATATGCTGCAACAAACGCAAGCGATCTGTTGATCAGCAGTATAACTGTGAGAATAACTTAGTGCTTTAGCTGAATTCTGATAGTAATAGTTTGACCCCATATGTTTATTCCGTCATTTATTTACCCTTGCGCTGTTCCAGAACCATCCATTAGAAAAGATTAAACATGGTTAAACTATAGTAACTATAGTTTTTTGGTTTCATTTTTATTAAAGTGTAGCCACAAATTCAATATAGGGATTATTAGTTTACCCATCCTCCAAATGTTTGACAAAAACATGGTTACTTCACTTTTACTACAATAAAATCTTATTTCCAAAGGGATATTTGATGTAATGTAAAACATAAAAAGAAGTTGTAAATAACTTCATTGTGAATCCTCTCCATTCAGCCAAGCTTTTCCATTCAGTCAAACTAAACACACCCAGTAAACACACACACACTAATGTGTTTATTCCTAAAATATGACTCAGATTTTAGAGCTTTGGAACAGAAAATTATGAGTAAATAATTACTTAGATCTATTTCTTTAAGCCATGCAAATATCCAAAAGCCTCACTACACGTCTTGCCTTTAATATCATGTGTAATAGCCGCAGCCTTGAATTGTCTATAGTACAACCACTCAATACATTTTTTATTTTCATTCATTGATGGTTTGGTATTCAAGAGCTAAAAGGCGTAAAAGTGACCGTAAATGAGCAGATACACCCCATAACACTGTGGCAGCCAGTTTCCAAGGCGACCACAGAAACAGGACCTGTCACCACTTCCGGCTCCTAAAACTCTATTCCAGTGCAAAGTTTTGAGAAATTACAGCCAACCCCGCCAGCATCAGCATTTTTCTGAAATCTGTTTATTCTTCAAGACAGCTTCATTGTCCTATTGATGACACGGGAGGTTTACAACCGGTGTGACACTGCTTGCGGGGCTGATAAGAGCTAATATTTTATATGATTCATATCATCACTTCACCCCTAAAAGTATAGTTCATCTGACAATGAAAAATCGTTATAATTTATCATAACTAACCCTCATGCCATCCCAAATGTGTGACTTCCATTCTTCAGAACACACTTATAAACGCCGTCATGATAGCTTGTACAGGACTTGAAGCTCCAGAAAGCACATATAATCCAAATCATATCAGTGCCGATAAATGCTGAACAATTAATGTTTGAACATATTTAGCAATAATGAAACCAAAACAAGCAGATCCTTGTGCTACACATAAAGCAAAACCTCAGTAACTGGAAATCTAAATATAATTTTAGGTGAACCATTAATTCAATAAGTTCAAAGATTTATTTTGAATTTATCGTAAACCAAAAATCATCTGGAACTATAAACCTGCAGTCCTGAGAAAATCGTACAGCGACTCGGTTAGCATTCTAGCATGATTTACATTAAAGAAGTTCACAGTCAAACGAGAACAAGGAAGTATTGGCGACGACATTGTGCTTCTTTTCCTTCTGACAGATATGTCATGTAAAAAAACTTGAATTATTTACTGTGCGTCTGCTTACAAACACACAAAAGCTTTTAGAAAACTTCCGTCCCGCTGAGTGACACCCCAGACAAGCGACAGATTTCGTAAAAAAAAAATCATAATAGTATAATAGACGTGCATCCAAAATACAGGAAATGAAATATGAATAGGAAAAACAGCATCAGGTCCAGAACATTAGTGTACTGTAACAGCCATATTTATTACACTTCAGTAAGCACTGTTTGGATCTGCTCTTACAGAAACTTCTGAACACACACACACACAAAGACTCAAAGAGAGATCTGCTATCAAAATAAAACCAGAACATTTTTAATGAATAGTGTGTGTGCTTAACGTTTACATCATACAGTATGAGAGGCAATTAGTTTTGAAACGCTATCCCACTGGAAACACAAGCTGTGTTTTGATTACCAGGGACCCTGCGTAGTGTTCCCTGCTCCCCACGCACTCAGCAGGGGGTATCAGAGAAAGTTCACTAGATCTTACAAACTTTATTCATTGATTGATAATTTCTACATTATCATTAAACACAAAGAACAACTGGCACAACAAAGATCAGGAATAAAAAATATGTCCACATTATATGATTCATACGATATACACACTCACATATATATGTTTGTATGTGTGTTATATCTATAAAATAAGTATATATAAAATAAATATATACTATATATGTATTTGTTAATTAATATAAATAAACTTAAAACATAACATACATTTAAATGCGATTTGGTTTACTTTGCAACATACTTTTGTGCACTGTAAATACATCCATGCACACTTGTATACCCTTTATATATTCGAGATGGCCCGACAATCCTTGAAGTCCACTTCTCAGGACACTATCTGTCGACTTGAATCTACCCATTGAGTGCATCTCTACGATTACCCCGTGAAGCGTAAGCTAGATACAGTATGACCTTCGACCTCGAGATGACTACAGGTAGAGCTTGAAAGCAGTTCCGCCCAGTACCACCTCACCAGCTTGACATTTTGAGTTTAATCCACTCAAAGTACCTCAAAATATCAAACCGCCTTCAAACGGAATTCATTGGACCCCCCTTAAACCTCCGCCGGACAGAGCCCTTCACAATCCGGTCGTCAAGGCGATAAAGTAGCGACTGGATGCCAGGGAAGCGCTCGGTGCGAAAGCCAAGAGCATCGCAAGAGTCACTTTGTTTGTACGGTTTGTTTCATAAATACTTTAAGAGGCTGCACATCAAAAGTGCCAACACACACAGCACATAAACATGTGCTCTGGCACCCATTTACGCTTCTAATTAGGGAAGCCAGAGTTTGAGCTTGGCAATATGCACCTATGAACGCTTCTAAAAGCATCCTTATAATTTATGATGGAATACTTGACTTGAAGAGGGATTTGGCAACGCTTCTGAATTAACCCCTCAAATGCTGGAGCACAGATGTGGGACCTGCATGGCTCTCTAATATCTAAAGAAGAAATAATATGGAAAATAAACGGCAGCCTTATTTCTAATGTTTTCTTATGACAATTAAAGTTTTGTTTCTCTCAAAATCTCACTACAGCAATGCGGTAAGACATGTGAGCTGGTTTGCAATTCTCACCGGTGATCCTCATTAGATTCTCAAATTAAAGCAAAACATAGCAATTTAATCTATTCTGTTCTTTATTTTAATCCGAATGGGCATTACAACAAACACTGTAATGATTCAAATATGTAACATGTGACACATTTAAATTTTTCTCTACATTCCAGTAATGAGAATCGGGGGACTTTAAGCTTAATCGTCAAAAAAAATCATGTTGCATGTTATGAAGCCCTGACATCTTGCGCGCTATTCCCGACACCGTGATGTATTCACGTCACAAGTGATGCATCTTCTGACACGTTTTTCTTTCGGGCTTCATCAAGTGCCTTTGTTCTGGCTTCACGACCCACCCACCAAGACGCAATAAAGGACTTCCTGTTCACATCAAAGTTATGGATGTGTTGGGTGCAAGAGAAACGAGCCCCTGCTGAGCACGCTGAAGTGCCGTTCAGGGCGTTAGTAATCAGTCTCACTCCAGTATGAAACCTCGCTCCACTCCCACGCCAACGCTACTAATGGATCTTCACACCCATGATGCAACGTTTCAGCATCACAAACAAATAAATAAACGTAAACTAAACAAGTCCAGGATTTCTTCGCTCTGGCCTCATGGCAGATGATGCCTAGAAAGGCGACCTCCATCTGCACGATGTCATCGGAGAGCAATTCGCCGGCCAAAGCACATTCAGATGAAAGGAAATGAGCGAGATGCTCGTAAAGTTGCCTAAGGGCAGGATATAAATGCTTCACCGAATGAATTTATCCGATATGACCTACATATTTTCGACACAGCTGTCTAACTGGCATCTTTCCTGGTGTTACGGCTTATCCAAATGTTTTTTTTCCTCCGCATAGTTTCTGTATATCAAATGCATCCATCTCGCCGTCTCCCCCGCACCATCATATGCCGGACCGTACGTGCAGACGAAACGCAGTCCGTGCCAAATTCGCCTCAATGGCTTTGACGCGCGACTACCCCTTACTCTCTTATTTCATACTTTTTGACGTCTGAAGGCGCGAAATTGACGAAGTGTTTAAGAACACGCTGAGGTGGAGAGTGTTAACTTTGAAGAGGCTGTAAGTAGCCTGACAGCTGGATGTGTGGAGCAGAGATGCTGAATGACAGCGGTTTTCCGTATGCCTGACCCGTTCCCCGACCTGCCTTGAAGAATATTGAGGAATGGCAGGTAGAAATAGTTTTTTTTGAACACGCACTAAAACAAGAAGAAACAAGAAAGGAAGCGTGCAAATGAGATTGACAAAATAATGTCAACTGATTACATGTCTTCAACCAAGCTGGAGTCTTTGTACGGAGAAACATTTTAAAAGCAAGAAAACCAAGTAAATGTCTCAATTTGTTCTTCATTTTACCTCTTCTATGACACTGAAAAGATCTCATTTGTCATTTGTCTTTCCTAAATGGTGCAAAAAAAAAAAGATTATAAAAATGACAATGTGAAGTGAAATTGTGAGCGTGAGACAAATGCATAAATTAATTGACTCGCACACAAATGAATAAACAAGAAACACTGACAGAGTGACAACATGCAGATACACATGTGATGGATACACCGTTAGAAAAAGCACCCCGCTTCAAATCACTCAATTTCATTAACTACAGTGAGAGATTGAACTCTGGAAGCAAATGAAAACGGCTCATTTAAAAGATATCTTCACATCATGGAAGGTCACAAAAGGTCAGAATGGTCACATGCAGTAATATTTCTTCCAGTAGATAAAGGAGGGGAACGACCCATCTTAACTTCATTAGGCCAGAGTGACGCCTACAGCTCGATGCATGATCTGTGACTCCGTCACTATCTCTGTTCTTACCCATAGTTCTTTGCTTTAGGCTGAAGAATAGATCGTCAACTTGGGAATGATGATGTCTGTAGATAAATTCTAGTTTTCTTTGACGCAGTGTGGGCAGTTTGATTTACGGTCTGCATTCTTTCAGCGGGTCTCTGCGACGGGCCACAAAATCGTGACATTATTCCGAAAGCGTGCCGCTGATATCGGCGGCGAAACGGTTTCTTATTTGTTTCAATTTGCGTTATTTTCAAAAACAAAATGATGGTTTTATGTCATGATGTTTTGACACCTGTGTGAGCAGGTGCGGATAAGCAAGTTGCACGGAGCGAGCCGGAATATTTAGAAATCTGAGGATGTTTCCTCGCTCAAGATGGCACCCTGTAGTTCACAGTAAGGGGCGACAACAAACACATGTGGCACATACACACACCGTAAGGGTTCCTGCTGGAAGCCAAACTATGACACATCATCTCACACATCCTGCATTCACCTCCATCACATATAACTTTGAAAAGTTAGACAACAACCTGCCCCCCACGAAGAGTTAATATAAGACTGAGATTGACCAATCAAAGGTCACACACACCTGATGCTCAAACGATCTTTGTAGGTTCAAACCCGAAGAGGATTTAGCCTTGTGCCTTTAGTCAGTTTACTTTAAAGCATTTGAAGTTTCTACTGTACAAAAGTGTATTGTAGGCTAAATAAATTAGAAGCATGAAAATAATGTCTGTTCATTCTCACTAGAGTATGTACAGTATATATCAACTGTCAATGAACCGTTTTCCTCAGAGCCTTCTCTTGTGACTATAAAGAGTTTTATCTAAATTACCAAAATGATTAGTAAAGTATTATAGCTGTCCAAGAAAACAACACAATGTATTCTTCATATTTTATATCATTGAATTGTGTTGGTGGAGATAGAACAACTCGGTATTGGGAAGAAATAGGAAACATAAACAAATTCATTGATTTTTTTTCTGCAACATATTTCTCCACTAGCAGAAAATGAAATTGGCATTTCTGTTTAAGCTTCAGCAATTGATTTTTCGCCTGCTGGGTGGTTTGTAATAAGACATGAAAGAGAAAATCTTTCGGCTTTTAAGAGAAAAACACAGTTGAGTGAAGTAACCAATTTATTTATATATTTATTAGTTCCTTGCCCTATAACGGAATCAAGTTAAAGGTTTAAGAGAACTCTTTGGATACTTTCAGGAGTGCTAAGTCCGTGTCAGCATGAAACTGTTTTACTTCCATACCGTGGACTATTTCCTAAAGAAACTGAATTTCTATTGGTGGGACTTATTTTTAGGAATTAATTAATTAATTAGGAATAAAAGAGATTCTACAGCACAATAGCTCCAGATCTGAGTTGTGGGTATTAGGCCCGATTCACAGTTTGCTTCTTTTCTGCGCGTGTCAATAAGATAAGAAGAAAATTTTGTTTATTTGTTACTGGGGATGAAACAATATACCGGTTTTGACAATAACCGTTACATTAAAAACCATGATTATTAATACTGCGTAATTTTATTTAATAATTGTAGATAATTCAGCACTTGCTTAAACTTCGCCTCTCTCTCTTACTCACTACACTTGTATTGTTAGTGTAATTCATTGTCAAAAAAAGAAAACACAAAATATGCACAAAAACATTATTATAGATTATTAAAATATAAAAGAGGATAAAAAATGAATAAAAAACGTATTCAAAGCTTCAAATTCAAGCTTTAATCCAGCTAAAGAGCCATCAGCAGCATGGGCAAGTTTTTATTCAGGATAACCAGACAACACAATAAAACCTTATTAATGGTTTTACAAAAAATATCCTTCCCTTAGATTTAACCATCATCTCAGACAAAACAAACTCCTGCAGCGAGAAAAATGAGCATCGCCGTTTCAAACAAAATTGGGAACAATAAATGTGTTTCTAATGCAACAATTTATATCACCCCTCGACATGACATGTGTTGCATAGCCAATCATTGAATCATTACACCCAGAGATTGCTGAGGGCCAGTTGGTACTGTGAAACAACAATCCCAATGCAAAGACCTCATCCAATTGTCTAGATACCCTCACCACACCTCTCTTTCACCTTGACTTCAGCTAAATGAAAGGCATAAAACATCCAACAAAAGCTGTTGAGCTGAGATACAAGCATGAAATTGTGAGTTCAAAGAAAAGCCGTCGCCCGTGAGTTAATGTGATGTATTTACACACGGTCAGCAAGTGAGACAAAACCGACTGGCTCGATACGTGTTTGGAGGCATATCCAGGACAAAGCAACATTATCTGCAACAATCGTGTTTGTGGATGAAAGTATTTGGACTATTACATGCTTGATCTACACTGAAATGAATGAATATACGGTAGATAATCATCGACAAAAGCCATTTATTGTCCAATTAATTGTCTTCGAGGTGGTTACGATACACGCGCAGACATGGACGCGGAATACAAATGAACTGCAGATGCATGCCAAGAACAAATGTAAGAGAATCAAAGCAAAGCTGGTGTTCTGTAATTTCATCTGAACTACAGATCGCAAACACTGGATGGTTTTCCTGTTTTTTAACCTGTTTTCACTATAGATGCTGATGAAAAAGACAGAAAAAGACAAATTTGTGAGTGTTGATCAACTATACGTATAGCTGAAGGAATTTGTGAATTACGGAACTGTCATTGTTTTCTAATTGCCAAGAGTCAAGCTTATAGTCTTTAAAACAAAGATGAGCAAATAAACCTATACAACACATTATAATCCCCTCCAACTTTCTCCTAAAGTTTAGCGAAAACCTGTCTGTCCTTGCTTTACCAAACAAGACCCTCATTACTTTTGGGTCAAGAGCTTTCTTACGTCCTTTCAACAACAGGAAGACGGACAGGGACTGCTTGCGGGAGAGGTGGGCTGTCTCTCGTCCCTCCATAAATCTCATTATGAGGTCTCTGACCTCTAGTGTTAACATTGCCTCCCTTAACAGGAAGAATCCGTGAAGAGAAATCACATAAGTACATCAACTTCCTGTCAGCATTCTTTTCCATTAGCTTAAGCACTCATTTGACTTCAGCCCCCATGCACGGGGCAGGAATAATTCAGCAGGTAAAGGACGAGCTGTCGGAAGGTCAGAAGTGGACGTTCTGCTAGCGCTACGCTGACGGCAATCACTCACGGCGATAAAAGGTCAAAGAACATGCCAACGCAAACACGCTTTTAATAAGCGAGATGGATGCCACACTGGTCACGTCAAAGCACTGTTCTCCATCAAAATCGATATCCAGATTTAAGCCGCCCAGGCGGTGAACGAATTATTCAATGACTTTTAGAGGGATCGACTTTAAATGTGAATTTCTCTCAGTGAACTTTGGTCGGGGTTCGTCTTGCGCAACCCAACTATCTTACGGTCACATTCACACATTGGTGAAAAGCTGCGTTTTGAGACATAGTAACTGGTCTTACACTTACACTAAGCGTTAAACATATGGATCAACCCTACCATAATTCACACTTGCCCCGGGGAACCGAATGGATCAGTATTTGGATCAACATCTCTGAAACATCAATAAAACATCTGTATATTGAGCAGTTTGGTGCTCTTGTGGCCACTCATCTGTGAACATATATATTTTTCCTCCAAGTGCTCTTTTGGAGATGTTTGGAGCATTTTCTGTGACGGATTGAGGTCGTTACTGTCCCCATCAAATAACTGCTTTTCGTGAGGCCACGACATCCAAAAACATCCTTTTTTGTGTGGCCTAAAAGCGAGGGATTTTTAACATGTTGTTGTTATTCCCTCAGGATCAAACGTCCACTGTCGGAAAGCTAGAGATCCGCTTCTCTTCTAATCTAAAGACATCAACTTAAGTACCACTAATGAGGCCGCAACAGATGAAATATTTAGAAACCTCGTAACAATGCGTCCCAGATCATCCTAGAAGCCTTTGATGTTATCCACACTCAGAGCCTTTAAACATCTCCCCTGATCATATGGCTGAAAGCTGGAGGTCATTCACCAAGAAACCTTAATCTCCATGATCTTCCCATTTACCTGATTGAAATCTGACGGATCTTTCATAGATCATGACAATACAAAGAAAAAATAACCAGAGATCCTTCTTTAAGTAATTACGGTGGCCATTTCGTGAGGGCTACCACGTAATTCTGTTGGGGAGTCACTGAGAACGGGGATTTGTTCAATTGTCTGATTGAATCACAGGAAGAATAGGACTGTCGGTTAGAAAGGGTATCTGGTTTTGAAGTCGTTCAAGGTCGAATGGATCACAGCTCATTACTCAAAATGAAATATTTAATCTGGTAAAATGAAATCATAACTATGTTTAGGGCTCAGAGACATCAGAAATATCAAATGTAATGTGATTTGTTGTTTCTATTGCTTATAGAAATAATACAAAGAAACTAAACGGGATGAAAATAAATCCAATGCACATCCATCAAGATAGTCCAAATAACTCACATGCTCTATGCAAGATTGTAAAACCCAAATACAGGTGAAATGTTACAATTTAAACCATACGGTAAGGAAATTGAACACACCGGGGCTAGTTGTCATTTAGCATAGACACTATATGTACACTGTAAAAAATCATTTTTCTGTCATTTTTTACAGAATTTTTAATGTAGTTTCAAAATACAATCATAAACCGTAAAATTACAGAAAAAGACCGCTAATTTACAAAAAAAAAGGGGAAATGTAATTTAACCGGGAAAAAACTTGATTTTACAGTTTATTTCGGGCACCCCAGCTTCGTATTTTTAACAAGATTTATTTTTTGACAGTTTATTTTTGAAAGACAGTCAAAATTATAAAATTACAGAAAAAGACAACAAATTTACAAGAAAAATTCGGATATATATATACATATTATATGCTTTAATTTAACAGGGGAAAATATATTTTACGGTAAATTTCAGTTGTTTAACAGTTTCTTTTATCTAACCATTTTTTCTGCGATTTAATAATTATTTTTCGATTGTTTTGCTGAAAAGCCTATAAAAGTTGGTTTAAAGGCAGGCTTATTTTTATTTTGTGCACATGTAAGATCCTTGTTTAATATTCAAAAAGTCAAGTTCAATCTTACTTTTCCATAATGTTAAATATTTTCATACCATTCCATACCAACATATCTAAGCCTCTGTGTTATGTGTCCATATGAACTCATAGGAACTTTACTGTTATAAGACTTACTTGAGAAATATTTACTTTAGAAAGTGTGACAACTAGCCCCCAGTCTAGTAAACTTTTAATTTAACCCCAGCAGAGGAAGCACAAGTAGATAGTTAAAAAAATACCATATTTGAAGACTTCATAGTCTCCTTTATTGATTATAACCGTGTAAGGTTATTTATTTACTGCACTGTGCAACTTGATTCGGTTTTGGAAGTTTGAAAGCATGTTAAAAAAATAATGCCATATTTTTTTTAAAACTTCATAGGCTCCTTTATTGATTATAACCGTGTAGGGTTATTTATTTACTGCACTGTGAAACTTGGAAGTGTGTTAAGCTGAAAAACCTTGTCTAATTACCTCAGTGGAGAGCAGCACACATCCTCCAAAATCATCCGAGACATCCACAAGCTTTCTGTTCCCATGAAATACATTAATCTTACAGCCTCAGAACCACAAAGCATGTCTGTCCAACATGAGCAACAGCGATAGCTTTGCTAAAGTTCTGCAACTAATTATTTTTCATTGTCTACAAAATTAGGCTAATGGATACAATGGAGGAAAGTGTCATGAGGAGATAATTTGAAGGAATACTATTCTACATCAGTTCTCCACACAAGCTAAAACATCCGTTACATTTGGACACTATCTATACAGCAGATGTCAAAAATAGTCCACAGAATGAAACCAAAGAAAAGTTAATTCCACTTTTATTTACGAGCATTTAACACTGAACGATTTCAAGTGAACATGAGTTCTAAGCTTACAGGCCAATTATGAGCAAAGTGGCATTTTGGTGTTAAAGTTTTCGTCTGAAAATAAGCAGCGAGAACAAATTCCAAGCATTCAAAGTAAAGATGAGGAGAAACTGTGGAAACTCTAAATTGAAAGTGAATCAATAAACACACACGCTGGATGAGGAGATTCACAAAGACCAGAAGATTCACACTTACACCCTCATACACATGGACATGAATAGACAAGCGTAGCATTTCCTAAATCGCTAATCAAGTTTTCTCAGCATGTGTTTTTGTATTAAAGGTTCTGCTTAGCAGAGATTTCTGCAGAACAAAGTTCTTCTTTCTCCAGACATTTGTGAGGGAGTTTTCGAACACTGAGGATTATCCGAGCTTGATCGGTAAGACAGTTGTTCGTGGCTAAACTCCAAATGATGGGGGTGGTAAAAACGAAGGAATGATGTATTTGTGTATCTCAAAAGAATCTTTCGTGAACATTTCCCAATCACGTCAAAATAAAAACAGAGGAACTATATTGTGCTTAAACTAAAAAAAACAGTTACTGTAATAAAGTATTATGTTATGTTACAGTAATGAGAATCTAATGAGAATCACTACTGAGAATAGTGAGAATTAAAAAGTCAAAATTAAAACATCTGGACGCATTACGGTAATGAGAATTTGGGAAGAAAATGAGCTTAATTGTCATGAAAATAATGTCACATTGCAAAATATCTTAATGATTCTAAAATAGGTTTAATTTTCTTTATGGAAAAAAGAGGATATATTTATTTCCTTTTATTGTTTTGTTTTGGGGTGAAACACAATCTGCAAGTGTTTTCGTGAGATCCTTGTGTGTTTGTCTATGTGCGAGAGTGCGCATTTTTTAAGTGCACTAGATGGATTATATTCTTCAATCCATTTCCTCTCCTGCTGGCTCTAGAGTGTTTCTGCTGCTTCCTGCCTCTCACATGGTTGTTATTGTATTTCTAGGATGTCTGAAGCAAAAATGAAGAGGAGAGAAATGAGAGAATATGGGGTGTTGCAGTGGACAAGAGCGGGCGAAAGAGAGTTCAGAACAAGAGCAGGACAGATGTGCGAGTTTATAAGAAAGCTTTGATTGTTTGGTGTCGCATGCATATGTGTGGCAGATTAAATCCTTATCTAAGCAGGATACAATCAGGTCAGGCTGATCAGCGCAGAAGGCTTAAGGTTGGCTGAGCATCTCACTAACGCCCGGCAGAGGAAACTCTAAAAGGGTCTGTTTTCTCATTGGATTACAGCTGGCATCGATGACTTGAAAGAGAGCATTCTCAAAAGAAGGAAAAGAAAAAACGAATATTGTAAATATAACCTGTTGTTATGAGTAAACCAAAACGTCTTTCCGCACAGCAGTCACATTGTGATGGAAATTGGCTACAGTAAAAACACTCTCAATACATGTTTTCTTTCAGAGCCAATTTTTGGAGTGATTGTTTGCCGACTAAAATTAGAATCTGAATTCGCTCTTAGAGGAGAAAGTTGTTTTAACAAAACAATGCGAGGTGGGTTGAAAAATAAATGTTACTGTATATACATCCGCGGATTATAAATATGTACAGCTCTTTCCTGCAGCTCAGTGGTAAGTGTTAACAATGCAAGGTTGTGGGTTCGATCCCAGCGGATTGCACATACCTATGTATAAATACACAGGATAATGCAATGTAAGTCGCTTTGGATAAAAGCGTCAGCCAAATGCATAAATGTAATGTGTTTGGGAAAAATTATCAGTTTTGTTTCATTCTGTGAACTACTAACAATATTTCTGCCAAATTTCAAACAATAATATTGTTTCTATTTACATTTATTTGCATAAAAACTGGAGAAACAGGGGAAAATAGCAGATAAGATGCTCTGTTTTTTCAGACCTCAAATGCTGCACAGAAAACAAGTTCATATTCACTTTTAAGCAATCCAACAGTAATGTTTGTACATGCGTTTAGGAAAAGTTATTTCCAATTATAAAAAATATTTGTTTTATGTGAAAACGTGTATTTTTGTCACAGTTCCCATGTGTCTTGTAAGTTGTCAGTGTTTCACATTGCTGTTGGATGACTTTATATCACTCCTGAGGTTTGATTTGTTTAAATTCAACAGACACTGGACTGGAATGGCCACAACACATCTAGACATGGTGAACAAACGAACATATGGAATGGTCGTTATCATTTTTCTCAGCGGCTGTACACTGCATTTCTCAAGCATGAACACATCAATTCAAAGTAAACTGTAAATCCTGTACACGCTGCCTCCAAATAACTAAAGCACGTACCAAACCACAGTCTGTGTCACCGTGTCACGCTAACACTTTATTTCTTTCCAAACGATCAATGGGCTTTACTTGTCCTTGTACAACCTGTCAAATGTGGTTCGGCCCTGCCCTGAAATAAACTGAAGGCTACTGGTTATTTGAAAAAGGAACAAACTCTTCCCAGTTTGACAGAAAACAACACTGCAGTCATCCAATCATAGATATTGAAGTTCAAGTGCAAGCTAACATTACAATCTAAAGCAAGTTCAAACTCTTGAAAAAAGCTTGAGTTTAATACCTTTCGCTTGTCCCCATGTTTGGAGAGATACGACGATTCAATCGTATACATGGCTCTCTTCTTTCGTACTTCCTGCGCACACACTTCTGCGCTTCTCGTTAATTACGGCTCATGTGGAGTTAGATGTTGCGAGAAAACGATATAATTGAAAAAGACGGCTTCGAAAGGCTCGGAGGTGTAAAGAAAATGAAAAAGTAAACATGTAAGTGGGCGTTTATTGAGCTTGAAAATGATAATAGAACATAGATGCGCCATAGACTTGCCACTGCCACTTGGCCCATAAAGCCACCAGCAGCTTTAAGATGCTAACTGCAACGGTAGAAAAGTCCCCAAAAGGTCCTAAATTGAACTTTCAGCACACAAACAAATTAAAGTTGGATTGTGGACCGTACCGCTGCACCAGAACCCATTAGTGATGCAAAAACAAGGGCACGCTGTCTTTTAATTGGAGGCTGACTCAACCGTGGAGGCAAAGCACTCGAAACCGCATGGGTGAGCTGGGAGCAGCCGACGACCTTTGAGACTACCTCAACATGCGCTCCATCCCTTCTCATCTCCTTCTCTCTAGCTGGCAGTTCTTGACATTGATTTAGACGCTTTAATTATTAACTAAACACACAGCAGACGTGATTGTTTCAGCAGGAGATCATATCAAAATAAACAGAAACCAAAGGGTGATCTTCTTCACCACCCACATAGAAGCGTGTAGCCTTGAGGAGCCGGGACGGGAAAGAAGTCGGAGGGAGAAAAAAGAGAAGAGATTGGAAATAAGGAAAATCCCTGATGGATGGTTCATCAAATGGAAAATCAACTTCAAAGTCTTATTTCATCGGCGGAGTCTTGTATGCCTTGGCCAAGACGCGAGCCGCACACAGTAGCCCCTCAGGTACTCGGGGTAGTGTCAATACACGGATAACACCAGCTAATGAGGCCTTCAAAGAGTACAGGGTCTTCAGAGGTTGACCAACCGAGACCCGCTCGCTCCTTTCTCATTTTCTCTCTCTCTCGCTCGTACACATTGTCCTCTCTCTTTTCTCTAGCCGCTATTTATTTATTAAAAAGCTCCCAGCACCTTGATTAATCTCCTCACCCTACATATACGCCTCTGATTAGAACAGCTACGCGCTTTCCCATGGATCTACGCTGAAGCGGGCCTTACTGTGAGTGTTTATGGACACGCCAGACAGGATTATAGCTCATTACGCGCAGGGAAGCATTCAGACGCGCCGTACCGCTGACCACAATACACTTAATGGACAATAATGACAGCTGGCCAGCTAGCAATTATTCTTTTTGACTCACATATTAGGTACAAACAGATCCCATGATGCCCTGGATTGTAAACAGCCTCTAATTTTCTCGGTTCTACGTGGCCATTGCCAGTTAATGTCAAAAAAAAAGGAAAAACGACAAATAAAAGGCTATTTGTGACCTTGTTAGACTTGCTAATGTGGACCCGGCCGGCATTCTGCCCGGCCTCTTAAAGGGGGCACATCGTAGTTAACAGGGTTTACTTGATCTTGTAGACTAGCTTTCGTTTGGTTCAACCAGATGGCTTATGATGAAACTGCTTTGCAAAAGCGGGCCAGAAATTGCTATGGTTATGACATCACAGACCAGCACATGCTGCGATGAATAATGGCAATACACACGTACATACACTGTAGAAGCCCACGCAACACAGTCAGTTTACGCCAGTTTGTTTCTGAAAACTTGGAGATTACAAGGTACAATTTTCTTTTTTCTCCAGAACACAAAAGATATTTTAAAGAATGTTGGTAACTATGGTGATACCCATTAACTTCTATTGTACGGACATGAAACCAAAGCAAGTCAAGCGGTTCCAACATTGTGAAAATCATCTTAATTTGAGTTAAGCAGAAAAAACAAAGAACTATCCCTTTAATACTTTTGTATGGCCAAAAACTCCAACACATTCCATCTCTTTTCTTCTGTTATTTCCTAACTTCGTTAGGAGAATTTCGCTAGGCAATGATAAAAAAAGCTTTGAATTTCAAATTCAATTTCTGCACATCCATTTGCTTCCTATTTCCTTCACTGGTCATATAGTTATATGTCATTAAAATAGCTTCACATGCTCCTTAAATAGCCTATTTTTGTCTCTGTGGGTAATTCCTCGCAAGAATAAGCAAGAACGTGCACATGATCTTTTTCTAATCTGATGCAAGGTCATTCTACTCCAAACTATTAAAAATAAGGCCACTATTAAGTTTCTAATTGGCTGCGGAAGGATCTCATTTGCATATTTTAGAAAAGCACGGCATAAAATGTATAGAACGAGAACAGAAAGAAACTGTATTTTGTGAAACAGACAGAGAGAGAGAGCAGACAATATGTAACCTCTTGATTCCATACTGTGTGCATACTTAGATCTGTCACCCACTGTTTGGTCACGCTTTGCAATACTAATACGACACAGATGAAGATGTTTGTGCAAAGCTGGCTTCTGACGCCACATTACATGTAGATGAAATACATTCACAAACACAAGACTCAAGTTGTCGCAGAAACCCAAACAGTGTGTTTAAACCGAGCCAATGAGGGCAAACGTAAAGACAGCCGTGAAGAATTCAGAACGGAAGGAATTTCCTCCATCTTTAGATGAAAGGCTAATGGCCTGTTCACACCAAAACGATATGTTTGTAAAAATTCGTAATTGGAGAGAACAATAAACATTGATAGCCAAGAATTTGAGCGTGGATCATTCACACATGCACAGTGTTCTCAAAGAAAAGCCTCATGAATATCATGAAAAGTCATTTTCACTTGTGTCCAACAACTCTACACGGTTCATATGGGCACAAACCTGCTCTAGTAACCCGAGTAGATAACGTATGCAGACTAATTGCTAAGTTCACTCAATAGGTAGATCGTATCCTACAGCTCTCCAGGATCTTTGCTGCCAGGGTGTCAAGACCACATGTCCAAAACTCCTCAGTATGAAAGAAACAAGTGAACCTTTACTGTCAGCCCCGCTCTGAATATCTGCCTCCAACCCAATTAGTCCAGTGCAGCACTTCCAGATCTCAATCCCTGTGGATATACATTAAAGAGAGGTGAACGCGATATACCTGCAGACATGATGGTATCACAGAACAGAACCCGTGCCTCTGGATGACAGCTGGGGTGGATCTCAGGACAGCTTGTTTCTTTTCCAGGAAATCATAAGAGATTAGCATTAGAAAGAAACGGTATCATGGAAGTTAGGTCAACAGTCATGCCATTTGCAATAGATGTTTTAGATACCTATCTAAGCAACATTTATTGGCAACACAGAGGGTTTAGACATTAGCGCAATGGCTTCATCAAAAAGACAAGATACAAAATAAAGAGTATGAAGCTCTTCTCTGATACACAGATCAAAATCACTGTACGGTACAAGGAGAAATGATGTGTTTTTTATTTGAAATAAAGTAACAGTATTTGATCAGACAAATTACTTGATTATGACCATAATATGTGCAAAATTGTGCCTGTGCTTTCATTTACAGAGCAAAGATCCTATAAAAGAGGAATGACCCATGTTTTTTACTGTCAGGACAACTAGACAAATCTTGTGTAATCTGGACCATCCGGGGTAGACCAGGACGTCTGGTCAACCTTCTCTTCATCCTGGTTTACAGTAATATTCCTAAAAATCAGTTTACCGTGTAGTCTCGGTACAGCTTATGATATTAGTGAGAACGGTTTCTTATACAGGGAACGAGTGATTAAATACGGCAGATTTATAATACTGAGATGAACACGCAAGAGGTTTAAAGTAGCGCAGTATGTTTTTCAATGATTCCTCTCTTCTTAAAACCCTCTCAGCGTAATGAGAGGGTCGAGACCTCTAATCTCCAATATCTAATTCTGCACAAAACAATCTGATTTAAAACAATATCATATATCTGGATGTGTGTGCCTGTGTGGACATCACAAATACATGCCAGTTGCATTTCAGCTCATACCCAAATTAAAGAATAAAAATGAAATTGTTTTAAATTAAGAAAAATAAAGCCTTTTAGAAAATAAGAAAAACAAAAGTAATAATAAAACAAATAATGAGCAATATTTAAATAGAATAAATGTTAGTTTAATTATATTTAGTCAATAATATATATATTAAAATAATGTCAAAAAATAAGAATAATATAAATAATTAATTATTTGTATTATTATTATTGTAGTTGTTGTGTTTATTTATGTATTTAGCATTGTGACATTTATTATTTGTAAATAATACTAATTATTTTATTAGTATTTATTATTTACAACAATTATTTTTAAAGTCTCTTGACTGTAATCTGACCACGTTTTTTTGTTTGTTTGTTTTTACTGTGTAGTAAGTCATGCAAATATGTCTATTTAAATATACATTTTATTAAAATATTATTATGATTGAGATTGAGATTCAATTTTATTGTCATTACACATGTACAAGTACTATGCAACGAAATGTATCAAGACGGAAATACAGCATAACATGAGGAAGGGGGGGAGAAAAACAAGCAAACAGTACACATAGACATGACTTGCAACAGGGTAAGTAATCCAGCTCCGGCAAGCAGCCATCCGGTCCTGCAGCCATGAAGGCGCTTTACACAGACCCGCTTGCCAAGCTGGCGGGTCAAAGCGATGGAGGCTTTGAATCGGTCAGGGAAATTGTATGTATGTATGTATGTATGTGTGTGTGTGTGTGTGTGTCTGTGTGTATGTATGTTGTATGATGGGGGAGGGAACGCAAGAGCGTCTCGCCACATTGCTCTTCAGGGTTGTTTTTCCAGTGTCGGCCTTGGCCAAGGCCAGTCCTGGTTAAGGGGGACCGAAAAGATAAGATTGCAGTTGTTTCGTCTTGGGGCGAGTAAACCGCATTCCAATTCCACGGCTACTCTCTTTGTCCATTTTGGTCTCTAGCATCATCAATTTTTCTTTCCATAGTTTATACACATACAAATAAATATTTTAGTCAGCGTAAATAAAACTTATTTGAGAATTAGGGTTCAGCTGGAAGATTTGAGAGAATCCACCCGTGTGTGTGGCGAGATGAAGGAACCAATCGTGCCCTTTAAGTTGGCAGAGCTTTATGACGCTAAGAGAAAATATGAAGAACAGCTCTTTCTTTCCTTCATGCAGGGAAATAACGAAGTGGCACCCACCCACAAAGTCAACTCCCTGAGACAATTTGATAAAAGTACATTTTATAGGCATTGCCCCAAATCTCCAAAGGCCAACATCCTGCGTGTGTGTGTACATGCAAAAAGATACAGCAAAGTGAGCGAAAAATTGGCCATTTTGAAGGACTATCTCTCTAAACCACTTCATATATGGGCCAACTTGGCATGAGAGCAGAAGATCTTTGAGGTTAAGGACTATTGACAGACAGGCCTGTAAAGGCCAGATCTGGTTCTCTTGCACTCGTGGCCTCTGTTAAGCTCTGTAATCCCCCATCAGTACTTCTGAGATGTTGTCTTTATTTAAAATAGCGGAAATGTGTCAGAGAGCTCTGGTGAAAACCACAAAGTGATAAGTCACTGAATCTCCTTTTGATAAAAGATCATTAATATGGACTGGGGATATGGGGGATGGCCAAAGCCCACCATCTCTGATCGATTTGATTTGTTAATGTACTGTATCAACTTGGACGAACGCCATCTCTGATAGTTATCAGTCATAGCAAAGATAAGTGTCCTGTGTCTGTTTCTCATTTGTCTTATAGTTTTTCCCTGTAAACAACCACCTGATTCAACAGACGAAACATCTATTTTCTAACAACAACTGATCATTTTGTTCTTCATCAGTGGAAAACCTTTCCAAAGATTAAAAAAAACCACTTCACGGTTGACATCACCAACCCCCTTTCCTCGATCCAACTGTTACACACAGTTCACATTAATTTCAAAAGCATGATTGAAAATATGTCACATTATGGAGGTGATGCTTTGTGACTTTTCATTCCGACTTCATGAACTCCTTCGGAGGAGATACGGAGAGTCTTCGCCAGCATACCTGTTTCAGCGTCTTCTACCTATTTGCAAGATAAAAAATCTGCCGAGGCAACAAACGACGGCTCTTTTTTAAGAAATGGAACTGTGCCATTAGGACAGATGCCTCGCAGACAGCAGAAACCAGAGGAGACAGAAATCGCCTGAAGTAGAACAAACTTAGTTTCCTACGGGACAAGCTAATTATTTAGATAATTATTATCTGAACTCTTCATCTGAACGACGGTGACAGCCAGACAGCACAGCTGGTACGTCAGGCCATAAACACGCATTCATTTAGAACACGATCTCTTGAATACACAATAAATACACAAGGTAGCGATCAATAAACATATTGCCGTTAACCAAGACTCCGTTCGATAAATGTCCTGAAATAGAAAACGGCCATTGAAAACTGAATACGCTAATGTCTGCCATAGCACACCTTGCTGCGATGCTAATAATACAGTTTATTACAGTACTTTAGGTTAGAAAACATGCAATCAACCCAAATGCTCGAAGCCTTTGTATTCATGTGCTAACGTACAAAAGGACCTCATTAATTCAATGAAACTGAAAATATCACCGAAGCGATAAGCAGCGTGAAACTGCGTCTGCCATACGTGGAGATACAGTCAACGTTTATGAGCTGCGAAGTCTTCTCAAGTCATCCTGCCAACCCTCGTTCGACTCCATCCAAGAGAGTGTTCGTCAGAATTCCCTGCATACACCTTTCTTTCGTGTCTTTAAAAATAGAATACAGTTGATGTGTCGAAGGTATTGAAGGATCGAAGTGCGATAAATGTGAACAACTGACAGGTTTCAGAGACAAGATGCATTTTGACATCATCAAAGACCAGGACGCATGTATTGCATGACAACAGAATGCAAAATTCCGAGTAAACTTTTCTGATGGGAGTGAGACTGTCACGATCTGGCAACCCTTGTCCTTTATAGCCACCAAACTGGGGCACAATATGACATTTTCTTTCTCACACACACATTTCATCTGGAGCAAAATACCATCATGCTGTTATCGATTTGACATTGATTCTTAGGGTATACGGCCCTTGTGCAGTCGTAGAGACGAAAAATGCAAGTTTTAGTATCGGATAATAAAATATAACCACGTCAAATAGGTTGTCGTTGGAGCGTGAAGCTAAAAGTCGAAATGTCCCTATTCGAGTAGCAAGATATTCTGAAGCACCGCTGGGGCCCTGCTTTCTACACTAATGCAACAGCTCTTATCAAACAAAAGCATTTTAAAGCGCGGAAGGTCTTGCGGCTGCAATGCAGTCTGCTGCTTTCAGGGAAATGTTTCAAACCATCCATCTTGACCAAATAAAAGAGTACCCTTCACCTGTAGACGCCTCCAGGAGTGACCACTTATCTCAAGTCACCAGCTCTGCGGTTAATAACGGGGAGAGAGAGAAAGAGAGAGAGTGAGAGAGAGGCAATGACAAAATGGCAGAAAACAAGGTTGGGGGCTGTAAAAACAGTGTCTGCAACTTAATAATGACAAAACTTGATTTAAAAAGAGTCTTGCCAACACAAAAGCATTTTAGTTCCAACAAAAACCTCTGCAGGGTTTTAAAGTATGACACTAGAAGCCAACAATGTGACTTATTTTCTTGAGCTATATCTATAATTTATGCTTAGAGTCGTGCTCATAAGTTCACATTCCCCTTGCTCTCAGGGGCATCATAAAAATTTATTTTTATAAGTAAGACATTTTAAACGGTAGACAAAAAACCAAATTCACACAAATTAGCTGCTTCAAAAGTTTATGGTGATTAGCCTACATACAATCGAAGAAACAACGGTTTGCATTTTTTGTGTAAGTTGGAGACTCATACACAACTGTCACAAAAGCCAAACATTTGTGGTGCTCAAGAAGACAAAACGTTAAATTAAGAGACAAGACAATGTAAACGTAATTTTACCTTCTGGGACACATACTGTTTGCATCTTCTGACGGGCAGTAAGACATTAACATTCATAAAATAAAAACATTTCTGTAAAAGTAAGTCATTGACAGCAGTAAATTATGACGAATTTCATTTTGGGCGATTTAATATTGAAGCATGTTCTATTCTGACTGTTGCCTAAAGAGTTTTCAGCACTCACTCAATGCATACGGCGTGCCGTAATGTAATCGCTGGGATCCATTCCCTGGAGTCTCCCTAGTCTTTACTTAAGAAAAGGATCCATTTCCTATCCAATATCTCAGAACAGAAACGGTAGCTCTTCACACATGCATAATTCAAGAAGACTCTTTTACCTCACGAAAGCCTTACTGTAAATACACCTTACTCTATAAAGAGGGTATTGACCAACTTTCTAAAACGCTTAGAAGCAATCTTTCTTCCACACAAAGTAGGCTGCCAGCACAATCCAGAACAAACAGAAGTGAATTTTTTCAATGAACCAAATGCTGTAGGCTACGCTCTGTTGTTATCAAAGATCAAACTTCCCGGTTCCCCAGTGCTGCAGAACTTAAAGAGTTAACGTTCCTCAAAATCCCATAATGAGCGAGTCCATCAAGGTGTTGAGAGAGTTCACACTTAACTACCGTAAGCCAGGCCATCGCTCAATTTGGTCGGCGTCACACAGCTTAGCAGATTTCCCTCTCACCGGTATAAATAAATTGGGCCTGGGCTGTCTTCAAACCACCTTGCCCCGACAGAAGGTCAATAAATCAATAATGCGTGCACATACATGAAAAAGCAATTCAAAGTTGCCATTTTCCTCCCTAAGCATGTTCCTACAAGCTCAGGAACGTTTCTCTTCCCCAGCTGACAGGTCTCTACAGAGTGCTTCATGAATATTCCGTGACATGTTGAGGGGAAAGCAGAGGAAAATCTGAAGGCTGGAGCTTCAGTGTCAGTCAAAAGACTCTGGTATGACTTCGTAATCAATCCCAGGATTCATGAGTTCCCTTACACCCCAATGACAAATCCAGCAACACCCACTTATGGAACAACAATGCAGTGATTTGAATTTCCAACTTACATGCAGTGCCCATGTTTCAGGTTATGAAAGACTAGTTCATTTTGGATCAAACAACCTTTATTGACCCACTCGCTATATAACACGCTTAAATTCCCATTCTCTGCACTCGACATAAAGCCAGGCATAGCAAGGTTATTGTGATTAAAACGAGCCGATTCTACTGCAATTATACTGGACGATAAACCCGATTGGTTTTGTTTTCACTATGATTCACTTTAACAACAAATATTGGTTGTAATATTGGTTCAAATGCACAAGGGAGATATAACTGACAGACTGAAGGATACGCAACAAGCGTAACTGAAAGATCACCTTTGGATATAAGGAACAGGTACCTTGTGCACTTCTTTCCAAAGTAATGCATTCTAATGGATTGTGCGCGGCGTCTCGGGTGCAATTGACCCGAGGTTAATCATGACTCTGACCTTTGAAAAGGGACAGAAGAGGAAACAAGATATATTGCACATTCCCTCTGACCTCCGCACAACAAGCAATATGTTCTCTAAAAACAGCCTTTTTCATAATACACCTGTAATCCTATTAGGAATTCAACAGAATTAAATTCAGGGGAGTTGTGAAGCCATTTATTAAATGGAGGTTTTACATTAGAGACATAAGTCGTGAACGTGAACAAAATACACAAATTATCTCCAAAAATGTAAGGATTGAAATGGAAGTCATCTGATCCCAACACTCTTGAGATGAGAGAATGACACATACACTCTGGAGTTTTCAGTCACTTTCAGCCAGATTCAATATGCTTTGAAAGATCAGTTATTCTAGTCTACTGTTCCAATAACACCAACTCGTGACCCCTCGTGGTCATATTGACAAGTAAGTGACTTATGGTGACCCACCTTGAAACCAACCCTGAGCCCCGACCGGACCTCATGTAGTTCTTCGACAGGGCTAACTGGTCAGTTGACAACCGGGGTCAAAATAAGGCTTTACCTCATGTAACAACAACCCAACCATCTGGAAGCCTACATCACGATTCTTAAAAGACATCTATGGTCTTGAAAGGGAGCAGAGAAATAGTGCAAAATTGAAATGACCCTCATGCCACTTAACAATCTGTACGATTTACCTTGCCTCAAGAGAAAACAATAGAAACATTTTAGAAAAATGTTTTAGTCGTTATTTCCAAGATATTATTCTCACTTTTGGAATGTGAAACTTTTCCCTGATAGCACACATACATCTGTCTGACGTCTATTTGACGTCTGCATTTACATCTTACAGACATCTACAATACATAGTTTGCTCATCTGCAATACGTCTCGGAGATGTCTGCTGTCAGACGTTATATAGACATCTTGAAGTCGTCTGTTAGATGTTTATGATTTAGAATGGATGTACATCTGCTCTTTCTAAGATGTTTTGCAGATGTTTTAACACAGCAAATCTCAAATCTCAAGGCAATCGTGGCCTAATGGTTAGAGAGTCGGACTCGTGATCAGAAGGTTGCCGGTTCGATCCTCAGGGCCGGCGGGTAATGATTGCGGTGCCCTTGAGCAAGGCACCTAACCCCTACACGCTCCCCGGGCGCTGCAGTGATAGCTGCCCACTGCTCCGGGTGTATGTGTGTTCACCACTTGCTGTGTGTGTGCTCACTAATCACTGGATGGGTTAAATGCAGAGGTCACATTTCGGGTATGGGTCACCATACCTGACAAATATAAGTCACTTAGATCTAAGTGAGTGACTTAAGTCACTTAAGTCACTCACTTAGATCTTTAGGAGACGTATTACAGACATTCAGACGTCTCCGAGACGTATTGCAGATGAGCAAACTACGTATTGCAGATGTCTGTAAGATGTAAATGCAGACGTCAAATAGACGTAAGCCAGATGGATTGTGCTATCTGGGTTATATCAGATTCACGTTTATTAAATGGATAAAAACAGCTAAAATATTGTTTCAATAAATAATTTGTGTTATGATGAAAAAAGTTACTTGTAAAAATTTACCCACATAAATGTATTAAATATTTCTGTTATATATATTAACGCAGTTCAAGATAGGGAAGGAAGGAGACGGGAACCGGCAAACATTTAAACATTTAATAAAGGAATATAAACAGCCGGCGGCCCCTCACGGCCGACCGCCGGCGAACAAACCAAAACACGGAAGTAAACTTTACAGCCGGCTGCCCCTCACGGACGACCGCCGGCGAACAACAACACAGTAAACTGTAAACCATAAACACATATACATACACTTCTGGCCCGGACCTCTCTCATCGACGGTCCGGTCGCTGGTTCCTTTTATATGCTCCCAATCTCCTACGTGATGCGAGGCCGGTGCGCGCACCACTGGCGCTAATTAACAATTACTTACCGGCCTCGAACCACGGTCTCGCCCCGCCTACTCCACTACATATATACTGTTGACATTTCATTTGTTTAATTATATGCATAATACTTATAAATATAAGGACTGACAAACGATTAATCGCATCCATAATAAAAGTTTCAGGGAGCGTCCAAGGGAAAAAAACGAGGTAATGCTGAACAATATACTTTTAATGTAGCATTAGAGAAACTCGATTACAAAAACAAGGTTACAGTAATAAAGTTTTAATATATTTAAGGTAGAAAATTTACAAAATATCTTCATGGAACATGATCTTAACTAAATACCCTAATAATGTTTGGCATTAAAGAAATATCGATAATTTTGAGCATACGTACTAATGTACGTACATACAGTACATGTTATAAATAAATACGCACAGCACATTGACATATATTATGTATTATATAATATTAACCGTATTATCAATTGTGATTAAGCCCTTAATTAATATACAAACTGTACTGTTTGTATAATAATTACATTCTACACCACAATCACCAAATATCCCTCACTTCATCCATAACAATCTGGTACAGGTTGCTCACTGCCAGAAACCAAACATTATCTGATCAGCACATGCTCGGCCCTTCCTCTCACCCAACTGAGATCCAGAAAGCGGCAGAAAAGATAGTTAGCCATCCCTCACTACCTTATCATCTAACCTCACAGAAGAGATTCAGCACAAAAACAAGGAGGCTCAAGAACAGCCTCTTCTTCCCTTGAACGCTCGTTCTCATTATCAGCCACACAACGTTCCAGCCAAACGGTCAATACTGCACTTTGGACACAAAAATAGTACTTTTGGCATTTAGCATGTTTCTTTACTGCACCGAAAACCAATCCCTACACCTACACACTGTACAGTCGAAATCCCAATTTGTAGTATGAAATGTAGAGCACTGGCATGGTGTAGCACATTCTTTATATAAAGGTTATTCCATTATATTACATCACGTTTTTTCTTCAAATGTCTAACATATAGGGTTGGTTTCCCGGACAGGGATCGGACTAGTCCTCGACTTAGATAAATGTAAAGAGCTGTCCAAACTGCAAACAACTTGTACTGACATATCTTGAAAATACATCAGTGCCTTTGGGTTGTCTCCGGGAAACCGCCCCATAGGGTTTTATGAACTATCTGTGAACTATATTGCTACATGGTACCAAATGCTGTTTATCCTTGAATAAGAATCACATGGGCAAGTGTCCATCCATACTACAGTAATGAGGGTACAGTGCTGGGATTGGCTGCACTGTCGGGCCCTCTTATGCATTGTGACATCCTGCAGTATGCGGGTCGACTGTCCCTGGAGAATCCATATACCCTCTGGAAATGGGAAGCAGTGACACAGAAAAGAAGATGCAGGGCACAGACATAGCAAAGTGTTGATTATCAATGTAACCCATATGTGTTGGTAAAAAAATACAAATGGACAAAAAAGAGGTGGAAATTACAAGAAATCTTTCTTCACCCAAACATAACAGCTACCTACGTTTCCTTCCTCACTACAAATTTTCTACCTCTTCATTCACTAGCCTCTCTCTCTCTCGATGTCTCCCGATGTCTCACGCTCTCTGTCACACCCACACAAACCACTGATAGATCCTAGTAAACTCATTCAAGCTCCTATAAACAAATAGAATACATATGTAACCAAGTCTTCATCAGTTTGTAAAAGCAAATGAAATGTGTCTAGTGTGAACTAGATTTCTTCACACTTTTTGATGAGAGTGTTATACAGTGAGGAGCGGTTGAAGAGTGGCCACCAAAAACATTCAGAAATTAAGCCATATTTAAAAAAACTAAATTGAAATACAAAACAATATGAAAACAATTGAATTATTTTGTGATGAGAATTTGAATAATTGTCCTTCTTCGTTCAACAAATGTCCTGTTCGAGAAATGCTGCTCCCACAGTTTTCTTAATTAAATGTCATGTGGTTTGATGTTTTTTTGATGTGATTATACTTGCACATTTATAATAAATAAAAAAGTGCCCTGATACTTTTTGGTTGCCACTGCATAACACATCTTCTGAATGCCCCTTAACTAAAGCCCCAGAGGTCGAAGAGCGCAGAACATGCGCTGAGAGTGCCGTGTTGACCGTACACCAACCAAACAGCCAATAATTAGCATTTCTATTTCCAGATAAACAGCCCTTTGCAAAACAGAACATTGTGCAGCGATAAACACTTGCAAATGACAAGTATCGACTGACGTAATCGGTCAAGTGCTTGTCTTCAGATTAACGGTTGGACACAGAATCTGGAGCCATAAATGCTTTTCTCATAACCACCACAACATTAAGATTTCGAGCTTGGGCATGCTATTTCTTTCTAAACAATGTTTTAATGACAGCAGAGAGCAAAAGAATAGCAGAAAAACAAGCATCATTAAGTCAGTGTTAGTGGCAACCAACATTTAATGCAAGTCATCCCAACTCCCAAAAGACCAGAATCCCAAACTCCTGTACATACACAGGTAATGGGAGCAATGGGAGCTATGTGTGTTTATGTCAAATTAGCTCGGTTCTAATGATGCGACGGTGAAGAGATGGTTGTTAGAGAGGTAACTGAAGAAACCCGTAAGCAGAGAATCAATACAAATAGCAGGTGAAAGGTGTGTTTTCTGAGATCTCTAATGAAGCTAAAGCAGCGGCCATTTTATCAATCTAAACAATTCACACGCATTACTCACCAGAGGTGTACAGGGCGTCCAGTACTCTGGGTTCAGCTCAGCTCTTGAACGAAGGTCCAGATAGTCGGGGTTCAGTTCGGTCCGGGCACGGGTAAGAGTTCCCTTTAAAATAAATAAAAGAAAGATTTTTTTTTTGGAACATTGGGAAACGGATTGTAAATGAGTGATGTGGCTAAAATGATATGGTTTACAAAAGTAACAAGATCCAAAGACAAAATAGGAGGAGGTGAGGTTGCATTTGTAAAAAAAAAGGATAGGAGGTAAATTACATCACTCCTTGAGGTGGCTATAGAAATGGAATCTCCGCCTTTTAGTTAAAAGGTTTTTTTATTTGAGCAAAAGAATCAGTTGCTAGATAAAAAATGGCTGCCTTAGAGTGTTTCCAAGATCGTTGCTTAAAGATGTTGCCAAAATGGCAAACCCAAAAGAAGTAGAAGTTGCCAAGATGGCCACCTGAAGGTGTTGCTAAGATGGCTGCCGAGGAGACTATAGTGAGGTAAAGCAACCCCATAAAATGTACAAATGTGTCACTTTTTACTCTACTTGATGTCACCTTACATATGAATACATAATTAAGTAAATAAAAGGAATATTTACAGTTTTCCGTTTGATGAGAACCAAAAAAAACCTTGTAAGACCAGTGATGTAAAGTATTGCAAACTTTTGGCAATGCAAAAATTAACAAACTCTTCCAACTTCCTGTTTCCACAGAAAATACTGTCAAGACAGGAAAGAAACTGCACTTGTTACGTTCAAATTCTCAAAGTCTTTGAAAGAACTGTAAGAAACTTTGAATAACAATCATTATCAGGAGAATGAAAAGCAGAGAAGGACTAAACGTTCTTCTACAAACTCGACTCCAAAAAATATTTGTGACCCTCTGTTTGGTACCTAATATTTTACAAGCGAACGTAAAATTACAGGGCTCTCAATTTCCAAACACTTGGTCAACTCCGAAAGTGCCTAATTACCCAGAGCTTTTATAGGTGAGGCGGAACCGAAGATGTTTTCTTCTCCACGCTTTGTGTCCGGAATGATACAGACTGATTATATCTCCTTTGAAAATGAAATTGCCTTTATGGGCGCACGCTGTTTGTGTTTGACAAACCTTTGCCGTGAATCTGAGTAAAATATCCTGCCTTCAAATCAGTCTGCCCTTTGTTAGGTAATCTGCTTTTCTCTCTCTCTTTCTCACTCTCGCCTTCATGATTTTTTTACATGCAATAGAGGGAGAGACGCATATGAAACAAACACATATGAGTGGTGACATTTCAGCTGATATTAAAATGATACTCAAGCAGGAAAAGCAATCAAAAAGGCTTTGGTCGAAGGCCTGGCAGGCTCATTGAGATTCAGAAACAAAGCAAGAGAAGTCGAAACATATTGCCCAGCCATGAATTAAAACGTAAATGCTGGTTTCAATCCTGATTGAAAGAATACAAAACAAGTAAAGGGTTTCATATAGCCTATTCATTTGTATCTCTGCGCACCACATTCGAGACTCGAGTAAAATAATAGAAGGCTGGCTAGGCGTCGCATGAATTTCAAGGTCATGCAAAAGGCAAAAGACAGATGACCTGAATATAACAGTTCGCCACTGTATGAGTGTCCTTGATAAATTACGAATTCCTAGGAAATTGTTTATTTGCTTTAGAAAGAACCGTTTTTCATTTTCCACCTCTGTTTGTCCCACAGCGAAGGACCTAGGCTAATCCGTGAAACGGCAGCGATGCGAACAGCGTATGATGTATACCGTAATTATCTGTTGATTTACAAAATGGCCGCCCAGTAATGAGCCAGGGCCGAAGAGAGCCTTGGGCATATATCACTGTCTCTAACCCCAGAATGCCTCAGAGAGCTTTCTCTCCCACTTCTACGTTGTATTTATTGGTTTCTTTCTCTCATCATCTTTCGACACTTTGCAATGCGAAATCTGAAGTTGTACTTGTTGTGCCAAGGCTTCAAAAAGTTTTTTTTTCTCAACCACCGTGTCTATTTATTTACTGTATTTGTCTTGGAGCTAGAGCCGCCCACGCTTTGTGTTTTAATTAATGTCACGTTGACCTGGACAACACACTTTGGCAGTTGGCGAAGTCGCTAATGCCAGCGTGAATCTCTCCTCTACCCATTAGTGAGCGAGCAGGCAGGCGCAACGAAGAGTGATGAGAAGTCCTTTTCTTATAGTTTTTTATTTATATATATTTTTACAGTAATCTAAGTCTGGCGCGTACAGGGAGCGTGTGTAGTGTTAGGAACAAGCTTTCTGCGTTTGAGAGCTTTCTAGAGAGCAAGATGTGTGATCAAAGCCAGATAGAAGCTGCTTCCATCCTTTAAAACTAAGAGCTGTCTGTCTTTCATTCCCTCAAAGCATGTTCTACTGAACTCAACATATTCGTGGCTGTGAGGAAGTACAGAAAAGAGCCCTTGTGTTTCCAGTGTAGTTTAAAGAAGGCTCCAATAACACAAAAATGTAATGCAAATTGTACGTGTAGAAGTCTTGGTGCTCCAGATTTTCTCTCAACCACACTGTTGCTATTGTTGGAATGTATATTATATACAGTAAATAAGTCTGTAACGTTAGCGACTGTTTTTTATGTTTCCGCAAGTGAGACTATGATACAATATTGTAAATTCAATCCATTTGATAAAAACTGATAAAAATAATAACTTATCTCCATGGCAAAAGTTATTTGATGTCTTAAATAAGTTATTCATTTGACATTTGGTTGGATGTCATTAAACACAAGTTTTACACTGTCTCCAGATTTATTTGTCCTACATTTTACCGGTATTTGGATGGAAGACCTACTTTATTTGAATAAAAGTATTTAAAGGTGCTTCGTGTAATATTCAAATAATGCGATATGACATGCACAACTATTTCTTCAGAGATGTATAAAGACCGTACACAATGAAGCGTTACGTTTTTAGTATTTTAGAATGAGCATCTACATGCACCGCAGGTCAACCTTGCATTGAGTTTGCCATGTTGTTTCTGCATTAGCCCTAAATGGACAAACTGGTATACGGAGCACGTTTTATAAAAAAGTTATCTCCTTCAGTAAAGAAGTGAAAACGTGACAGCATATTTGTCCTGTGAGAGCCGTCGTAGTGCTTCGAAAGCAAGTGGGAAGCGGTGCATTGAGCCGTTGGTTGCAGTTTGCAACCTCACCACTATGTCGCTATAAATGACACAATAAACTTTAATGAGGAAACATGACCATGTTTTTGTGAAGTGTATTAATTGATGGATGATTTTTTGACTACAGATTTATATAGATGTTGTCTCACTTTTTTCACTCCGAGCTGTCAATTGTTTCATTTACGATACTATGTATTCCTCATGTGGCTATTATTTGTTGTCGGTTGGTTTAGGATGTCCAGACAGATGATCTGAGTGACCCGGAGCAGCTCGCCACAGCAGCCTTTTTTATTTATGAAGAGGAAAAGGAAACCCCTGCTGACATTGGCATTGTTATAGAAGGAATGAAGGTTCCGAATGAACAGACTTCAGCTGGTTTGATGAATGTATTCAACCTGGCTGGTACAAAACCTCTTCAATTGACCTTTAAATTGTTCCAGAAACTACTTCTGCAGCTCGGAGAGCAAAAGATGTGTGCCAAAGTTCAGTCTATACAGTAGATTTGAGACCTTACGTCCAAAGAAAATGTCAATTGTAAAAAAGGTAATTGTATGTGTGTTACCAATTGAAGGTTGGAATACCGTTAAAGGAATAGTTCACCCAAAATTGAAAATTCTTTCTTTAACTGATCCACATTTCATTACAAACTTGTACAGAACAAGGAGATATTTTGAAGAACGTTGGTAATCAAATGACACAGGCCTCTATTAACTTTCATTGTTTGGAGACAAAAGCATGTGACATTTCTTGAAATATATTCTTTTGTGTGTTGTGCAGAAGAGAGAGACATATTCAGGTGTGAATAAAAGATCACAGAATCTTTAATATAGGGTGCGCTATCCCTTTAAGTTGATCCAACTCTGTGCATTGTACTGCTCAAACACAGCAATGCAATGGTTTACTTGCAGTTGTCTCTGCATATTACACTACACGAAAGGAGAACGTTTTGTAACAAAAATTACACATAGACACTTATCCAAAATATTTCGAAATCCATATTACTAAACTGCATATGTTTCCCAGAAATGAGGGCTCTACTCTGTTTATAGCAGCTCTTAATAACTATAATGGGCTTGATATGATCATATTAGCCATATTATGATGATTAACAACAAGATGCATATGAGCACCGAATGCACTTTTTTATCACTGTTCTTCATTATCATTCAATCTGACGACTGTCGCATCCCACCCACCGTGATTTATTAAAGCAATAGAGCCCGGGCTCAAATGACAGCGGCAAGCTAAGACATGCTGACATTATAATTTGCCATATATCACACAAGTGCAGGAATATCATTACCAATTTATGAATGTGCTTAATGGAAATATTACTCTGGAACAAGTATCCTTGCGCTTTTAGGGTAAATAAGTCGGTATGTGTCCGTCCGTGAATGACAGACAGGTAATGGTGACGGCTTGATTATATGTGTGTGTTCTCATTTACTTTGTATAGCTTGATTATTAGACCTCATCATTTATTCAGAAACCTTATACAGAGAGGGCTTTGTTCACAAGAAGTTAAGCACTAAAACAAACAACCATGTTCACCACAATATCAAAGACACGTAGTTGTGACCAGATCATATGATATATTATAGATCAAGTGTTTTTTTGTGTTTAATGTTGCAACGGGGGTATTATGGAGTGTACACTAGAGTGTACAAGTTAATTATCATTTTAACCCTGTATGATTTTGGTTCTTCCTCAGAACACAATGGAAGATATTTTGAAGAATGTTGGTAACCGAACAACAGCGATACCAATTGACTTCTATTGTATAGACACAAAACCTAGTCGAGTCAGGTACAGTCATTGTTCGGTTATCAATATGTTTCAAAATATCTTCTTCTGTGTTCTGCAGAAGATAGAAAGTCATACAGGTTAGAAATGACCGGAGGGTGAGTAATAGATGACAGAATGTTATATTTTGGGTGAGCTATCACTTTAACACCCACCAAAGGATCTCTGTTTCTGTGATTTTTAACTCAGTTTTAATGTTAATACAGTATGTTAATAAAGTGACATAACTGATTGAGCAAATAATCCGTTTCACTTCCATAAAATACAGAATTTATTCATCAAATCATTTTGGTTGTCAAACTTCAAATCATACCCGACAGTTCAATTAAAAAGAATAATATACATGTCAGCTTACCATAATAAATCATTGTATAATGTAAAGACAATGTTGCACTTTTTTTGTGTAGTTACTCAATTGCTGTTTTTTTTCATGTCCTCCCTAAAAAGTATTTGCTTTAATTAAATGCACTGAAATAAATATTCTCTCCTCGGTTAGCACTGCGCTTTTCTACTGAATTGAAATTTTGTATGGTGTCACCACTTGTATTGTTTTCTCCCTGAATTAATTGTTTCTGCTTGCATTATTCTCATTTGTAAGCCCGTCGGATAAACGCATCTGCTATGAATAAATATGAAATTTGGCCTTTAAAGCGAGTTCTTGAAGCACAACTGAACTTCAACAACTTAGCTAAAACTGAGAATGCAAAGAAATGTTCGCTGGCTCTAACTAAAAAGTGTTGTTTTAAATATTGATTTTAAATCAAAATTCAGCTATTATCCTTGCTAATTAAGTCTGTTCTAGTGGCTGTAAAGCCTTCTCACAATCCTAGCCAAGAGAAAATAACCTAACACAATGGTGAGAAAGTGGCCACTGTTAGAGTTGTTATTGCAACTTGCGAGCCGGTTTTGAGCACCAGGCAGTGAAGGACACAGCAGATCCAAGCAACCAGATCTGGCTTTTCAAAACAGCCAAAGATCGCTCCGAATAATGATGCTAAAGGGTCTAAGGGATGCTTTGAAAAGTCACACAACTGTTTAATAAATTCACCCTTATTTCTCAAGAACGACGGTGGCCCGGAACAAAAGGTGTTAGGGGGTAACAGTGGTATCATTTAAAATGCTTCCTCCATACACGACCCTGCTGCGATCCGCACCTGTGCGAAAGAGCAAACGGGCTTTTCCGTCGAAATGGCACCGCCACATCGACTCAAGGCCTCTTCATTAAAGCGCCCAAACCATTCAGCCTAATTAATCTTTTGAGCACACTTCACTTCTCTCCAGATAAGCCCATTCTGTTTGTTTCCCCGTGTGATAATCAGGCAAATTTCCAGTAACGGTGGCACACGTGCCTCTCGCCGAGCCCCCTTGGGTCATTTTAGCGAAACTGCGGATGCCGGCAGAAAAAATAAATAACTGAATGCATTTTATTAAGGTTGAAGCTGGGGGCAAAGAGCTCCTGGAGGACACAAAACAAATAAATACGCATCGCTGTCTTCCTCGCCGAGTGTTTACCGACCGCATTACCTGCAGTGCGAGCTCATCACGGCGCGTCGCGGGGGGCCGTTTGATAATTACTAAATGGATCCTTTGCAGCCATCTTCAGCCACCGAGCGCGAGGCATTACGGCTCTGATAAATGCCTGCAGGTTACTTCGGTTACAGCTGCATTAATAGTTAACAGCTCAGTAAAAATCAATCAGCGCATTATCTGGCCTGGCTCCTGAGACCGGCCCTGTATGTTTAATATATTTGCCACCGTGTTTTATATATCGGCTTCATAATCGGCCCTTTACTTATAGTCTCCTCACTGTGCTTGAGTTACTGGTCCACCAGCGCTGCACAAATGAGCTCGTAAAAGAGGAGAGAGAGACCCAGAGACATCTTCTCTGTCTTGCCTTCTTTATCTATATTCATTACTCATACAAATCTGCACACACAATAGATAAAAATGGTGAAAGACTAGCAAAACTCCAGAGTCAGAGAAATTGGGATACTTGTACAGTAGGCTAAATGTTTGTTCACTACACTCGTATGATAAATATTGTATGTTGCATATAATAAATTTGTAGCCTTAGCTCATATATTTACGCACAGCCCAAAATCTGATTTGAAATTTCAAGTAAATACAAACATCAAAATTGTGTACAATTACACTTTGCACAAATACAACAAAAAGCAAAAATTTCCGGTACATATTTACTTTGTACTTATAATCATTTGGCCAATGCTTTTATCTAAAGCAACTTACAAATAAGGAAGCATTTATTCATTTCTATCGCATTAACTAGAAGTCAGCACTCACAATCTTTGTGATGCAACGTTAAAAAAATTATTGCGATAAACAAGATGATGTGTGCATTTGTAAACTTGTTGTTTCATTGGTCAATTTCTATCCAATAAAATAAATCAATTGAAGAGTTTACAGTATTTGCAAAGAACAGAACTCTGTTTTAAGAAATATATATTTTTAGAAAAAAGTTAGCTGTATGTTTATGTTTTTATTACTTCGATAAAAACATAAAAATGACCCAACTTCAGTTTGATAGAGGTGAAATGAACCATAATATATATTTTTTTGTTTGAAAATCAGTTATCTGTTTTGCAAATGAACTATTCAGGTACTTAGGTCATGACTTCAAATAACAGTGGCCAAACATATCGCTAAAGAACAACACCCTACCTTTTGTGCCATGCTGCCCCTACATTGCATGTTTTTTAATCAAAATTAGACGTCTTTGCATCGGTATTTTATATAAAAATATACATAATTGGGTAATAATATATCTTGGGATAGCACAAAAATCCAATTTTTCTTATACCGAGTCTCTATATATGGAAGGAGACAAAGAAATGGAGATTAGGAGAGCGCATTAGCGTTTGATTGCTCAACGCTGGCAGCGATCAGTCTCTTCAGTGACTCTCACATTTGTGTTTACCGTCCCGCTGCTAAACCCATTTTCACGGTGGGCTCAAAACGACAATGTATCGACGTTCCATTTAAGTTGACAATGGCCTGAAAGAGTCTCTATCTAAGAAGATGTGAGCAAGGCGGCAAATAAAAAAACAGCTGCGACGCCAGGGCCGCCACTAAAAATATCCACCCAATTATCCTCAGCGCTTTAATATCATTCAGGAACTAAAGAGGTTTGCTTTTTTGCCGGGGCCTTTTACTTTGTACTTGAAGAACAAAAGCTAACGCGCTATCTAACTCGCCAACCCCTCAAATAACCACATGTACCCGGCTCCCATTCAAAGCCGCTGCTCTTTCTTATGCAAAACACTCCGTCCAAGCTGACAAAAATATATTTCTGAAGACTGTTTGTTATGATAATTAATTAGTACCTTATAGAAAACCAAAGTCTTAGCTCCTCGGAGAAAAACACAAACACATGTGAACTAGTTTGCATGAAAACGAAGAACCGGGATGTGATTGAGGTTACGAGAGGTCACGAGCGACTCCAGACAGCCCTGGTCTGTAATGGCTTCTGATGACAGAGAATATTCCGAATCGATCTCTCTGTCCTTCGTCCAACCGTCCACTCGCCCCTTTGGCTAGATGACACGTGAAAACCGCTTTGAGAAATTCAAGACCTGAGCACAAAGAAGAGGAATGCTCGATCAATTAAGCAGTCGAGACAAGGGGACGGTGGATGACAGAGGTCTGCTGTTGTGCTGTTCATTCACAAGAGACGAAGCCTTTATCGATTTCTACCGCAGGCCATGTTCTCATCATTAGAGAACATTAGTGATCTGAAGAGGACCCCTGACCGTGCTATTGCTTAATGACTGCCTAAAATACAGTGGCTTGGCCCATCCAAGCGAGTTGTTAATAGGGTGAATCCCACCAAACGTTAGAAGAGGATGAATGGGTCATATTTACGCTAAAATGACGCGTAGACATTAAATTTTGGTTGACAAAAATGAAGCCTGTTTGTAGATTTTTAGGCAACACTTTACGATAAGGTTGTATTTGTTAACATGAGTTAATGTCTTAGCTAATATACACCAACAATGAACAATACTTGTACAGAATTTATTTATTTTAGTTGTTGTTAAAAAAAGCAATGTAGAGATTTTAGCTGCAGAGGTAAAACAATTTAGTCCAAAAAAGCTAAATCAGCATATAATAATATTCAGCATTCCGAATAATCCAAAAATACTAAAAGTTTGGATGCATTACGGAAAATTGTCCTCGATTGTCTCGACAATATTGTGAAAAAAATCATGTCGCTTTTGATCATTATACACAATTTGACCTAGAAACATTTTGTGAGATTCATTTAGTTTCTCCATTCAGGTCTCTGAGACAACACAAAAGACACATTTCTTCTGTTTGCACCCAAACATAATAACTTATAATGTTTATTTCAAGGGCAAAATTACATGTCAAACAGCAGCAGTTATCGCGTCTGACAGTTTAGGAGTAATACACAGCAAAACTAAACAAATACAACTGGTTATTTGTGTGAGCGAGACACTTATTCTTTCTGTTCATGAAGTGAAATAAGAGCTGAATCAGAAATGCCACACTATACAATGCTAAATATATCAAATCAATTCCAGCTTATCTTCTCTTTCACTACAGTATGTCTGTCTGGCTCCACACACACACACACACACGCACACAGTTGCTGTATGAGATGTAAGGCAGCCTAAACGGCTTGTTTGGAATTATGTGAGGTAGACTCGGTGCACTGGCTTTGGAAACCCTGCTCTAAGGATCTGTCACAAAATCTTTGCTTTATGTTCATCCCCGGAGAGATGTGCGGTTTCCCGTGGCTCTCGCTGTTCCTCGCTGGTTTTAACCACCTGTAGTAACTCGTTCTCCTTGCTTAAAGCTCTGTATTGTTGTTCAGCAGTTCCAGAACAAACTGTCTCTGGGAATGTTTATATCAACCTGCTATCCGCTCATTCGTGTGTCAGTCACTAAACCTCACAAAAACATTAGGTTCAGGTCACAGAGGTGCTGTGCTGTATGCTGCTCTGCATTTTGTTTCATTCAGGAAAGCCACTTGATAAAGAATAACACATTTGTGACCCTGGACGACTATACCAGCCTTAAGGGTACATTTTTCATAATTTAGATTTTTACATCATCTGAAACCAGAAGAAATAGACTTTCTATTGATAAAATGTTTGTGAGGATACGATACTATCTGGCGGAACAACTACTGTTTAAAAAAAAGTATTGAGAAAATCGCCCTTGAAGTTGTTAATCTGAGGCACTGTAGCAAACCATCCACTCACAAAAAGATCATTTATATACATTTATGGTAGGAAATTCATAAAATATCTTCTTGGAACATGATCCTAACTTATATCCTAATGATTCCCGGCAAAAAGAAAATTTGGTAAGTTTCACCCCTACAAGGAATTTTTGGCGATTACTAAAAATGTTCCAGTGCTAATTAAGACTGGGTTTGTTGTTCAGGGTAGCGTTTAGCTTTTTTCACATTTCCAGGTTTGAGACTGAATGGAAAGCTTATTGTAATATATTTGAAAATTAAACAAATAACTTGATTCTGTTAGATTGAAAAGATAAAAGATCAGCTAAATTTAACGAAAGACAACAAAATGCCTCAGTTAGCCTGAGGTGGCTATCTGGTCTCCCAGCCTGGCCAAGCTGATCAAGCTGGTTTGTTTTGATGGTCCTACAGGGATCTTGGACACATGTCAACTGGTCAGACTGAGCGACCAGCTGGTCAACCAGCTAAACACCATCTTGTCCCGGCTGGGAGATCTGGTTAAATGAAGTTCCACCTGCCACTCCTCTCTAACCCCAGTGGTTCCCAAACCGAGGCATACAAACTTTTTCTTTTAATTAGAGACTTGATGTCCATACCATGTTTTTGTATAGTGTACACCCTGCAGTGTATAAACAGTGTAAACTAGTGCGTTGATGGTTTGAATAACTGGATTGGTTTTTCATTCTCTTGGACACCTGCACCGTATCTGTGATTTCTAAGTCTCACTGTGCATCTCCACTATAAGTGAAGGAATCTAGCCAACACACTCGAAACACCAAAGCGCCACCGTCAATCTCAAAACCAAAAAGTGTGTGACACTTGGCTTCCCAGTGCTAAATTAAAAAACACTTTTGCAACGCTCGGAACACCTATGGAAACATATAGCAATGTTCAAAAAGCTCTAATAAAATTGACTTTAGCTTTAACTGGACATGTGGGTTTTCAGGCACTTGTTAGCATGTAAAATACTATAAAGGGCTGTCAGATTGATCATCTCAATTAATCGATTCCAAAATAATAGCGTGTTTCTGTAATAGTGTGTGACGTATAAATTAATACTTATACTGAAATTGATATATACATGTATATTTTTTATAATAAATATTTAAATCAACTTATATACATATAAAAATATGGCAAACACACACTTCTTAAATATATACATGTCTGTCTCTATACATACAGCATATATATATAGAATCGATTAATCACAATTAATCAAAATGACAGATCTGCTGTAAAAACAAAGAGATGGATTGTATGTAGAAAACAACCCATGGCTCTCTCAAATACAACAAAAAAATACTAGTTACCTGGCGCACACTCTTCCGATTAATAATAAAATATGATTTATTTTATAAAATGTTTTGAAAAAATGTTGTTTGGTAGGGTTTTATCTCTTGAAAAGTTAAATGTGTTTATGGATTAATATGTGATCATAAATGATACAATTTTGCTTATCCAACTTGATCTCTAGCCAAATGGCATATTTTCTTTTATTCTATCAAATGCATTTATGTTTTTCAGTTTACATGCAGAAGATGTATTTAGTTTTGTTTCTATTTTTTACTTGCATATGTGAGCTCTGGGTAGTCAATTTACATACTTTATTAAATATTGTAATAGAATACATTTTTAATGTGTTACGTAACCATTACACCTCTGTGTATTGCACTCAAGGCATTCGTTGAAAAGAGACTGCAACTCTGTATATAAATATTGGAGATTTGTTCTGCTGTGCAGGGTCTATTGATTTCCAGTTGAGGAGTCCAGTTAGCAGCGGTGTAACTTACCACTCACACTTTCCCCAGATAGAGCAGGGCAAAAATAGCAAGAGTTTGTACCTCATTACCTCGGTATGCCGTGATTTACTATTTAGAACGTGTGATGACATACTTCACAAGAGTGTGTAGAATCCTCAAAGGTTGTTTTGGGGAATCCGTGGTGAACTATTAATCCGGGCGTGCATTTGAAACTGATAATTCACCATTTCTCTTATGTAGAAAAGTGTCTCTTAGAACCGGGCCCCGATTCAGTCCGAGGCCTCGGGGCCCGAATTTAAAGGTCTTTAAAAGCAAATTCACTCCACAATTACAGCATGTTCTATATTTCCATTAGACTAATGTCACCCGAGCTCTCGCTTAAATAAATGAGTTATATAATTAACCATCAAATTAATTAACTTTACAAGTGGCACACTTCAGAAACTCTGGAGGGGAAAGAAGAATTCTTTCTTTGAAATCACGTCGAATGGCTGAACGTCGCTTCTGTCAGAAATGACACGTGTGGGCTACGTTAGCGTCCCTTAGACTCGCCTGGCAACCGACACGCCACACTGATGTGATCATTAAACACGTGAAAGACAGATTTGAGAAAGAGAGGCTTGCGGGGACAGTTCACTTCTTTCTCGAGCACTTTGATGATTCTTCAGAGGAACGGGAGAGCGAGCAGTTTGTCAAATGCAGCGAAGGTGGCAATTTGAGAAAGTGTCTGCGTTCTCCTGTGGCAGGAGCTGTCTTGTCTTGCTGCCTATTGATCGGCACTCTGTAATGAAGACTCGGACAGGAACCGAAACGCATGTTGAACTGATGCCGAATCAGCCCCTATAATTCCTGAAAACATGATGCTATTCGGCTCCCCGACATGACGTGTGTCTGTGTCATCACGCCTTCAGGTCTGAAAACCTGCGGCTTTTAAAAAATATTTTAAACTTAGATGCCTGATTTCACAGACAAGGCTTGAGACAGTCCCAGACTAAAATGAAAGTTTGAGCTTTCGTAATTGAAACAAATTGCCCTGAAATATCTTACAATATGTCATTTCCTTCGTTTTGTCTCAAGATGCACACCAGTCATAGTTTTATCTAAGGTTATGTTAATAGAATTTACTTAAATATCTCAATTCAACTGAGGCATAGTCATGGCTTAAACTAAACCTCGTCTGTGTGACGAGGGCAGAATAAATATGATGTTTGCTGATGTTATTTTATTAATTGTCACAATTATCTTTTGAGGTATCTTTCTTGCCGTGAATCGGCGTTATCAAACTAAGCAACGTTTTTATGATTAAAATATACAATTGCAACTTTTAAAGCAAATCCTTACCCCAAAAAGATATTTCATCATCATTTACGCAACCTCAAGTCCTGCCACACCTGTAACTATATTGAAAATCAGTGCATCATGTCCCTTACAAAAAAGTTCATTCAATGGGCTAGTAGTATACTTCTTTTACCCTAGAAATAAAAAGTTTGCATTCAGTCTGCTTAAATGTACTTACTTAAAAGTATAATTGACCTACAGAAAGCTATACTTGTACACAATTACACTTTCGACTTTATCTCAATAAAAATATTAAGTATTCTAGGTAGTGTACTGTACTTTCATAAACAAACAAAAAAGCGCACAGTACACTTGTAGTATAGTTGGAGTACAAGCGTAAATGTGGTTGTGAGCTAGTTGCTTATTCAGAGTTTACTTTTTTACGCATGAAAGTATACTTAAAAGTATACTTTATAAACTTAAACTTGGGCCAATGTGATCCCCAGTGTAGAAATAGCACACTCGTAAACATGTATGCTACTAGCATGCTGAGATTATAAGTATACTTGAAAATATTTTTTGTAAATAATTGTTTGTGCACAGTCCTAATCTGGATACTAGTGATTGTCCTGAGCTGTACCATAAAAAAGCAACATGCTTTTTTGAAGAAAATATAAAAAAGTCTCTTTTTAATGGCCGTCCACGAGAAACATGCTTTTTGGCAGCAGAGCAGTGTGTTTACAGCATCAGGATAATTCATGGTAAACCCTTTCAAATGCTTCCAAAATCTGCTTCAGACAAACGTTTGCTACTGGTTGAGTTGATATTGTGCTTTGTTTTTTTACCACTCAGAATGCCGAAGCTATTGAATGGCTTTAAAAGATTCTCTCATTACACTCTTGCGGTGATTTTGTGTCATTAATTTACAGCAAGGTTATATCGGTTTAGAACAATATTCTTTAAGTGAACCATCCCCGATCTTTTATACTTGAAATGACAAGTGATTCCACTAGACATTCATCCGTACAGTATAGATCCCAATCCTTCCTTAAGGGGTGGTTTCCCAGACAGGGAATATCTTAAATCAGGACTAGGCCAAGTTTAATTTAAGATGTTTTGCCAAACATGCCTAACTAAAAACATTACTTGTGTGCATTTTGAGACCAAACAAAAGCAATGATGTATTTTAAGATTTTGCAGTGCAAGTTGTTTTCGGTTTGGACAGCTCTAGCATTTATTTCAGTCTAGGACTAGTCTAATCCCTGTCCAGGAAACCACCCCTACAGTACGTGTTTCATCTTTGAGTAACGTAAGATCTAGCAGTAAATAAAGACTTTGTTAGTGACTGAGGATGCTCAACAAATTTGATTCGATTTTTCTCCTTAAACAAGTAAATTTACTGACTGTGGTATTCTTCGTTTTTTTAATGAAGAAATAAAAGCAGATCTAAAAGACACAGTAAATCCAATTAACTTTGATCATGTAATGACCATCTTTGTAGACTTACACCTAAAGACAGCAATGCTCCTCATCTAATAATTACACCCCAGCGATGGTGTTCGTTGGTTTTTTCAAAGATGACGTCAAGTTTAATAGTCAAAGATCACTTCGATTTTTCATCTCATTAAATGAGGAATAATTTAATCAGCATGTATCTCGCACTTGTATCTGTCTTTCTCATTGGCCTTTGTGCGTGTGTGCGTATGAAGACATTGTGATGCAAGCGGCACAGTCAAAAACACATATTTTAATACTTTCAATGTTTTCCCTAATTAAAATAATACTGCTCTCATTTTCTATTCAACTACAGCGTACAAACTCTTGCATGCGTGTGTGTTTCTCTGTGGATCATAATTGGCATAAACGCCTCCACAGCCTTTGAAAGACTGATGGTTCCCTTGAATGACTTTTACAGTTATTAATACTTTTTGTTCGAGTAGGTCAATGAGTGAGTGTGTTTGCCGACTGAGAGAACTCTATTGAACGAGAGTGAATGAGTGAGATCAATCTGATATTCAGAAGTCACTTAGGGGCAAACTCACTAAATAGTTCTGCCACTTCTCCAAACCTCTGTCTTATTCGCTAACCGCCGGCTGTCCAGTTGCACGGTGGCATCATTTCTATGTAAATTAGTCTTATTATGCGCTTTATTTACGAAAGTCAGCGCTAGCTGCGTGGCGTAATTACGACAGTGCTGTTTCGCTCACAGAAAGCAGGTAGAAAATAAAAGTTTAAAGTAAACCTGATCGTGGCAGCAGTAATTCATCAAATTATGATCGGATGATGTATTGCAGCGCTTAAATGATGCTCTGTCATCAATTTTCTGCATCATCAATATCTATAACTCTATCTATTTAAAATGGAGAGCTATGCCATGCAAATTTAATTCGGCACTGATTTCTTGGCCATGTTTGAAACTTCCTTTTCACTGTTTTTCCTCTAGTCAACAGGACGATAAAAATTCCCTAAGAACTCATTCTTATAGTGAATGTTCCCCCTAATGTTTAAATGAACAGCCATCAAAAAGTAGGGTTCCAAACGCTGTAGCAACAGCTAACCAGTAAACATCTTTATCTTATGCTCTCTCTCTCTCTCTCTCTCTCTCTGTCTGCTATCTACTTCTGCGTCTGTGGCAATAAAGACCTGTAAAGAAGAATGAGAGGAAATATCGAGATAGAAATCAGAAGATCCTATTATGTCTAACCCACTACAGATAGTGATGCATATAAACACAACACACCAAGAGCGAGAGGGCAACCAATAATTCAAAAAGTGACAGCAAATAACGGATATAATTCATCTTACAGCGGAGGGAGACCAAATACATGCTGGCAAGAACGATTTTGGCTTTTCGAATATGATGAACCGAGAAATAGATAGTCTATAAATAGAAGTAGGATGTAGGCCTATTTGACACCCAGCTTTTTGTAAATCTTGATTCTGATTGGTCAATCACATTTTCAATGGGAAAATAGAGTCTATTGACTTCTAAACTGCACAATCGACTTTTCTCCCACATATCTGTGTTAGTTTCATGTCTCTCTTTCTTCTCCAGTGATATTATCATTCCCACCCAAATCAATATTTGCATTTATTTACTTACTGTATTGAGTACATAGCCTTGTAGAGTCAGCCAGTCGTAATTAAAACAACGCCTTAAAAGTCAAACAAGAGACCCAGATCGTAAAGATTTCCATGCGAGTGTATCATCCTGCACCTGTGCATGCGTGTGTGTATGCGTGGTGCATGAATCAGTGAGTGACAGGTGCTAAATAAGGTGTAAGAATAAATGCGAGTGTGTGAGATGCTGGAACGCAGCGAGACTTTGCTATCATATCTGTTTCTGACACCTGTCAATCAAAAATCATTTATGAGTCTCCTCAGAATCCTGTCAGATTTTTGCTCATCTCTTTGGGGTAAATGCTGTTAGATTGTTAGAGTTTACAGTATGCTCGTATGAGATGGAACTTTGTCAATCATAGCCACCTGCGGATGACACCGATGTAGAACCAAAGTTCAGAAATATAAAAAAAAATGTTTGTCAAAAAAGCCGATGTCGACAAAAGCTTAAAACAAACCAATATTGTGGTGGGAAAACTCATCAAAGGTTAATCCGGTGGTTGGGCTCGTTCCTTTTTAACCCAGCATTTTTTACATCTTCCAATAGGTTTGTGAGTTCTTAAAATGATAAGAGAGTCTCTTCCACCGTAATAATTTGGTGGAAATCGACATAAATGTATCATGTAATCTTTTGCTAAAAAGTATGAAGTAAAAATATGGTAATCCATCAATATTTCTCTGAAAGTGTGTGTGATTCTCTTTAGATTTTGCACTCTTTTGATGTGCGTTCATGACACAAATGAAGAAATGACTATCACGCAACACTGGTGAAAATTACTTGAGTGTTTACTGGAAAAACTATTTTCTCAATATCCACAAACTTCACAAAAATGTTTGTTGGGTTCATGCGTAAATTAGGCAAAATCGATTTGTCATAGGGATAAGAATCCAAGGTATCCAAGGCTTTCTGAAAAAAAAGGGTTTAAAGATCTTGATATATTTATAGAGAAAAATGACTTAAAAGTCCTTCTGAAAAAATTCAGATTGTTAATGAAATGAAACCTTTTCGATGAGACAATGTGTACTGTAGTTTGTCAAGATTACTTAATTTAACAGTAATATTGTGAGGTACATCAATATAAATAAAAAAAATTTGCCTTTTACTATAGTCACTTATTGAGTTTACAGGTAAAGCACCACTGCAGATGGTTTTCTGAAGTAGTTAAAAGGTTTCTCCCACTGCATCAGGCTGTAAAGCCTTTTAATTTGAAACTTTAGTTTTAGAGAAATCGCTTAAATTAAACCACAGGACAGTGCAGAAAGCACACAGTAATCTGATAAAACTCAAGATTCATTACCATTAGAGATTCAAGAGGTTGCAGCCCTGCCACCGAACAGCTCGATAATAGAGCCCATTTGCTCAGAAATGACCGCTCGCTGCGTTTCTCACTTTAGAAAGACCAGATTGCATGCTAACATTTCACTGTGAATGTTATCATTCTACTACGAGTGCTTTGGGATCTAACCAAGTAACAACGCAATGACTCATCTGGTTTTATTAAGGTCATTCGAAACATCCAAAAGACATAAATTCCTCCAAACATCCGCTCGTGGCCTCGTTTCCAACAGGGGCCCCCGTTGAGACGCTGGAAAGTCGGGTGTAGGAGAGATCATGAGACCCTGCTGGCGAGCCGCCATCGGGTTCGTGACGGTTGATAGAGATGGCCAGAGCAGCTGTTTATTGTGTGAGGTTTGCTTGAAATGGCCAAAGCGGCGCCCTCTAGAGATGCCCCGCACATGCGGATAATTCTCCCTGGCGGCTGCGCTCGATGAGAGCGAGAGAGACAGAGGAGGAACTCATCAGACACGTAGCCCGAAGCAAATGAAACGCTCCCGACTCGGCCACAATCGATGACACCATCATCTCCAACTCCAGATAATGATATCTGCGGTCGGGTGCATTAGAAAGAGAGAGCATGTGGGAGCATGCGTCCACGCGTGTGTGTGTGTAGTGACCTGGATATCTCTTTTACCTTCTCCATTGTCATGCTGTCTAATCCGAGATTCACTAATGAGAATATCTGTCTGTCTCTTATTCACCCCCGCCAAGTCATCTTTCCATGCTTCCTTATCTGATGGTCTGAGACGACTTCCCATGAGCAAAAAATCATTTTCTTAATCAGTATTTTTATCTTGTATTCCAACAAAAATATCCTTAAAACATGATTTATTTACTCCGGAAGCAGAATTGCATGAGACATTAAGCGTTGCTTACAGAGAATTAAAGAGAATTAAGTTCATTTTTCTTACCCCATTGGCAAATTGTTCTTATTTTAGAAAATAATTAGCGAAGCTCATGCTTAAAACAAAAACTTAATGAGTCTCTTTTCTGTGAAAAAAATGTAGAAAGATTATTTGTGAATGTGACGGCATCCTCATTACACACATTTGTCCAAAAGAGCTATTTCAGCCCCACCTTTATCTCTGCCCAGCATTCACCCGTCTCGTTTTCCTAGGGGGAAAAATGTCCAGCATTCATGAACATTGCCAAAAATTCACATGTTAACTCTAACGTGGTGAACATGTGCAACGCTGTATTTGTGTTTCCTATCGCGTTTATCCCGTGCAACATTATGCTATCGCAGCCATCTTCAGGGTGTCAAAATCTCTGCAACAATTATAACAGCCCCTCTGAGCGGAAGGCGCCTTCACCGAAACATTTGCATGAGCTCATTTCACAAGGAGAGGTAAAAGTGCATAATTTATGAAGAAATGCTTAGCGATACATCAAAACTTCAGTGTCTAGTTTACACATGGCAGCAATTAGCTACCTTGACGCGCAGCTAATAGAACATCTGTGCAGGCTGCGTCTGCGTGCACGTGTCTAACATAAGGTGAGAAATGACTTGATGCCTGTCTGTATATCATTACATTCATGCTGAGGGAGGAATGCACAGGTTTTCCGCTAACAATAATGGCGATGCTACCAGTACCCATAGACTCATTAAGAAGAACAATGAGAGGCAATTCTATGCAGTATTAAAGCAATACGCCACATGATGCCATCCTTTACAGTCATTTCATCACGGTTGCAGAATGTTGTAAAGGCTCCCTTAACTGTGGTAAAATCATGTAATGAATGGCCTTGAGTGGCTATTTATTTGATTAGTGATAGCGGTCCTTGATGCTGATTGGTTAAAAGCTCTGGTTAATGATAATGCACAGCTATATAGTATATGAGCCCTTCACCGAACACTTATAACTAATTATTCTTTTGGTTGCATAGCAATATCAAGTTGCTTTTCACATGTCAGGGGTAATATATTTTACATATAGATTTATATATTGTAATTTGAATAGAGTATAGTGGAGAAGAGAGGAATATTGATATTTCTGGGATAACTTTCTGGGCTGCGTTTACCGATAACATTGTCTCTTAGCGTGCAACGAAGACTATATAAGGTATATCTTAACTACAGGTATACATTTTCGACGTGTGTTTCCCGAACTATACCTTATGAGTTCACTTTCCTACGTGCCACGTTATCAGGGGCTGTCCATGGCGTTGGTGCTGAATTTATGGATATCGATCGCTCGACAATCATTTATTCACTCTATTCAGGGACCGCTTTATGTGAGATATCAGCGTTTATAAAATAAGCACTTTAGAAATAGTTGAGGTCGCATTTATTAGGACTCATAGGATAAATTTATTCAATTGCGAAATGAGTGTGAGTACCCGCTATCTCATGGCCAAATGTCTCAACACGCTACACTAACTGGCAGTATAGTCATTTATATCAAAGGTTCTCAAACTTTGGGTCTTAAGGAGGATCACCCAAAGCCACTTACTGTTGCGGTGCATTACAAAACAGCAACTAAAAATTAGAATAGTTTATTGTGTTTGCACGCTGGATGCGCAAGTGGCGTGTTCACAATATCAGGAGGAATAATATAAACAAGTATGCCATAATTGTGCAGCCCTAAAATGAGGTAGGCCTATTTTGATATTGCAATTATATTAATTAATTCGTGACAAGAAATATCAGTGTTTTTTCCCTATTTTCTCATTTAATAGTGTGCCATGAGATACCTTTCATCATTTGGATTCCCTGGTTTATACTATCATAATATATGTTGCTATAGTGTCTTTATTTACTCGATAAAAGTGATGCATGTGGAATGTATAATCAACATCTAGGGTAGGAAAGACACCTGGATTTAGGGTCTGCTCCGTTGAATTTGTCTCGAGTAAGACCAACAGGATCTAAAAGCTGGCGAATTTGCTGCCGTGGTAGGTAAACTTTTCCCTTCTATAATTATACCTGCAACATACATTTTAGACTGTTTAAACTGATTAAATGCACATACACTAAATGAATCCGCAGAAGGCGACAGGCTTTCCGGTAGCTCAGTGGTAAGAGCATTGCGTTAACAACGCAAGGTTTTGGGTTCGACCCCAGGGGATTGCACAAACCAAAGTATAAATGTATAGGTTACTGCAAAGTAAGTCGCTTTGGATAAAGATAAGAACGACGTAGCGATTAAAAAGGTTTCGGGAAACGCAGCCCTGTGCATTGCCAACATTCTTCAAAATATCTTCTTTTGTTTAATGTAGGAGAAATAAAGTCATACAGGTTTGAAATGACAAGGGGGTGAATAAATGGCCACATAATTTTCTATTTGAAACTGCAGTTATAGTCCATTTAAATGAATCTAATTGTTATATTTTAGTCAAACTAATTTTTGTGTCTTTCATTTTTAAAAGCTGTTTGGCATGATAATATAAAACTCAGTTTGGGTCACAGGTGTGCATGTACTGTATACTGTATGATTGTGAATGGGGACCAATATGATTTTATTTGTTTTCGATTTGAAATGTCTGTTTTATAATAACTTTTCACTCTGCACCTATGCCAGTGTTGCTTATGACTTGCACGTTATAAAACTTACTACTCAGAAAGTGCAAATACAACCTGCATCTGTTCTTGCCACTCCTTTGGCTGTTTTCGTGCGCCTCTCGATGCAAAGGAACAACAGCATGCCACAAAGAACAGCTCCCACGGGCCCCACTAATGCGCTAACATGCCAGGCGCTCTCGTTCGCCACCGCTGTTTACCGTGATGGGGACTGACAGCCACACACAGCACTCGAGTCAACCTGCGAGCCTAAATTAGCTCCCAGACCGCTGCGCATTAATTATGAATTGAGAATAATTGCAATGGGACACGCCAGAGTCGATGCATTTGGACCAGGCGCAAAATGTAAATATGACCGTATATGCTAAGAAGAAACATCATAGGTAAACAAAATCGCTAACAACAAACCTTCAAAAAACCTTGGCACATGCTCGTCGTCACATATTACGATGTGCTGGGGGTTGTGTTGATTAAACATGGAATCGCAATAACATTATGAATATTCATGACTCGAGGTGTGTTAGCTAATGCCACTGCGGTTAAAGCAACCTGCTGGAGATGTTGCTTCACACCAGATGTGTGGAAGGTTACAGACATGCGTTAGATTACGTGAAATGATTCGTTTACACTTGGCTGTATAATGATGAGATTGAGATTGAAACTGAAACGTGTCACAACGCGTACAGTGCTAATAAAATTCATTGTGAGGTTACGCCTCCGCATTAAGGTACGGTGTCTTTTAATGCTATATTATTAAGGTTGCTTTATTATAAAAGAGAGAGCTGCTTGTTTTGACTTTTAGCTTGGCACGGCTGCCCCATCACCCAGTTTGGCAGCCTGGACTCCAAGATGTCACCTGATATTTCTTAAAGTCCAGTCTGATGATTAAATAACACCAGGATGATGAATGGCTAGTCAAAAGTTGGTGAAATTAGAGGGAGGGACATTGTCGTTCTAAAGAGCAATTCATTGGACAAAACAAGCAAGTTTGAGTCATCGATGTTTTAAGGTTATTAGTAGGCCTGGTATTATATTTGAGTTGTTAGCACACATAAAACCAAGTTATTAATCTAGAAAAATCATAGCATGTCACTACCGAAAACCCTAAAAAATAGGTCATGTTTGTTTCTTGCTATAATTGACCGATTATAGGATTTCAAGATTCAGCACTCAAATTTTATTTATCAATAAATATGATTTTATTGACAAAACAAACCAAAAATGCAGGAAGTTGGCTTCTGAAAACATTGTATAAACTTTGACATGTCCTCACTAGACTATATAAACTTATTTTTGCAGATTAATGATTTTCAAAGGCTGGGTCAAACACATTGGCAAACACTTTTACCCAAAGTAACTTACAGTATATGAAATGTCTGCAAAAAAAAATCTGTTCACAATGATGTACCAGTTGATCTTTATTTTACAGTGCCCGTGTTACAGTGTAATTATACATTTAAGTACGGAGTAATAGAAATGAACTACATGTACTTATTATAGGGTTAGGATTAGTATTTGTTTAAAGGATAATTATATGTGATTATGCATAGTTTATAGTAAATACTAAAATAGTATGAGTAACAAGGGAATCATAAAATAAAGTGTCATTGAATATGTTTCAGCAGTTTGGGCCATTTCCTTATGATGAATACTTAGGGTTAGACTTTAAAGGTACCATTCTTTGGCTGTTTTCGTAGGTTTAATTATGTTTTGGGGGATTTAACAATCGATGTTCATGTTTCTAGTTTCAAAAACGCTTTATATTTCACATATTTCAAGTCTATTGATCACCGATGTCCCTCTACCAGATTTATACCGGTTTATTAGTTAATGCCTCCTTCCGAAACGCTCTGTCTGGTAAGCTGACACAATCTGTCGTGATTGGTTCCCCGCTTAGAGTGTGTCTGAAGATGTCCCACCAATACCATATCAGCGAGCTTCCGCTTCTCAGTCTGTTGTGATTGGTCGTCCCCCTCTAAGCGCACGTGTATTCATAAGCTTTGGCTGTTTTAGCAATAAACAACTTCAGAACTTCACTGCATCAGTTAAAAACAAGCAGATTGATCTAAGTGTTACAGAGGTTCTGCTAGTGCATTCGCAAATGTCAATCTTTGTTAGAAATCACAATTTTTTTCCGACATTGGCGAGGGGAATGACACTGGACCGATTGGGTCAGACCGGTTACATTGACTAACACTAACAACAGAAGCGTTAGTCTTGCCTTTTTATATTCGACCCAAGTTTTTTGACCCGGAGACATTTGCAAGCAGGACTTCAAAGGACGTTTTATAGAAGTGTTTTAAAGGTAAGGCACACACAAAATATCAGTGTATTACACAGAACAGCTTTCACAGGCGATGGTAAAGTCATGGAAGCTGTCATTTGACCGTTGGTTATCTTAGAATGTGTGTAGCTGAATTCTTATTACCAGCTGTAGGACTACGATGAAAGTGAAAGTAGTTTAGCTTGTAGCTCAGTTAAATATTTACAATCTCTGATAACCAACACTACTCACTATTCCTTTGGGCGGAAGTTATTAAAAACACTCGGAATGGTGACATCATGTACCCTTGAGGTAGAGGGCTGTAGTCCGATCCAGCCGTTCTCTGTAGTCCTTGAAAAGCGAATTCTGTTAAAGACAACATTGGCACTGAACTTTGTACTTTATCATTTTGCAGGTATTATTTATGCTCTATCAGCAACATTACTGAAGTTTGAAAATTGGCATCACGGGGAACAGCACCTTTAACAAATGCTAACCAGACTGTTTCAGGAATATCAGTGCAATGCTGTTTGGTTAGCACTGACGCGATAAATTTCTCCCAGGCACTCGGCTGAAATGCAAAATATTCGTGTGGCGTCTTCAGCTCGTCAATATCAAAACAGGAAGCGAGTGTGACTCTCTTAAGCTCACGTAAACCACAAACCCATCCGCACCCTCCCGAGAGGCATGATGAAAGACGCGACGAGAATGTTTTCCTTTTCTCTTTTTTTTGCTGTTTGGAATAGAGTTATTGAGCTGTAGAGTCCCAGCAGACGTCAGGCTCTGATATCTATAAAATGTGCTTCGATAGGGATCAAACGCTTGGAACCCACGGGTCTGTTCGTCTAGCACTCTGTACATTCCACTCGTTTATTCATGCAATCGGCGGCGGAGTCCCAGAGAGCAGAGAAAGCACAGCGTGTTAATATACACGTCAGAGGTGCGGCTCTAATGCCTGACCCAAATATGCTGGTAAAGCTTGCCGTTTCATGTTAGGAGGAGTGGTACTGGTAAGATAATACGCTGCTAAATTGGGTAACACGGACAGCCGTGCCAGGAGGAAACTAGAGGGTTCTGGCTATTGACAAACACAATCGTCGTATTCACCCGCTGGTTTTATAGCATTTACATAGGCTAATTCTAGTGTAAATGTGGTTAACATTTATGCTTTTGGCAGATGCTCTTATCCAAAGCGATTGACAATGCATTCAAAAGCCTATACAGTACATAGTTTGTTTATCGGTATGTGTCTTTACTGGAATCAACCCCATGACCTTTAAATTTCCGATACAACGCAACAGGAAAACTTTTTACCGTCTTTAACATCTTAAACATCTTCTGACTCTATTTTAGGTTAAGGAAGTTCATAAATAAAATAAAAAAATAGCCAATTGTTTATGAAATGATGGAGAACCCATTCTAGGGCAGCAATGTGTTTGTTTATAAGTTTGAAGCATCTTCTGTTTCACACTAATGTTGCTTAAACATTTTTAAAAGGATACTTCACCCAAAATTTAAATTTATTTTATCATTTACTCATCCTCATGTCATTCCAAACCTGCATGACTTTCTTTCTTCTGCGGAACACAAAAGAAGATATTTTGAAGAATGTGGGTAGATAAACAATTTGACTTCCATAGTATGGACACAAAACCAATGAGACATTTCTCAAAATATCGTTTTTTGTGTTCCACATAAAAAGAGTCATTCAAAGTTTTGAATGATATGATGGTGAATACATGATGACAGAATTTGTATTATTTTAGTGAACCATCCATTTAAGCCTTGCCATAAGGTACTCTTTAGTATCTGTGTCACAAAATGCCACACATGCTTAATGTATTGTAAATGAGAAAAAATATAGATTATAAAATGCAAAAGAAGGCACCCCTCTGCCCTGAATCCAACCGCAATGTACTGGACCAATTTGTCACTATAAATATATTTAAAATTTATAGCACTAAAATTGGTTCTTGGCTCGTAATCATAGGGGAACCACTTTAAGTGCTATATAGAACCACATCTTGGTTCTTGAGTGGTTCTTCAGCAGGAAGTACCATACAGGGGTTAAACAGTTTATTTATACAGGTGCTGTGCTATATAGCACCTTAGTCATCCCAAAGAAGTGCTGAAGAACCAAGATATAGTTCTTTATAGCACTTAAAAGTGGCTCCCTTATGATTAAAAGCCAAGAACCAGCTTCAAAGCTATAAAGCAATTTTGTGAGATCCTACACGTTGTTTTACATATTTTTATCAGTTATATAGATTGTATTCAGTATACAGGCTGTAGCATGCAGTACACTAGTATTCCAAACACAACTGACTTGATTTATTGATTTGGAAACAGAAAAATCCTGCCTGCTCTGGCAGTCTGGAGAGGAAGTTAGGCATCGAGGCATGTCCGACTCCATTGTGTGTGTAACATTGTGTCTGCCATTGGCATCATGGCAGCATACTTGCATCCTTCGCTGCCTTTGATATCCCACAATCCTATACGTGCTGTTCGGTGTAATGGAGCGTGTTATAGTAATAAATGCATTCATAAATGTCTATTCCTTTTTCTTAACTTCCGATTCAATTTACAACAAGCTAGGATTGTAGTCATGAAATATTAGCATGGATTTTCCAAAGTTCACTTGAATTTGTTCCAGATCATTAGAAGCGATGTTATGGTGCTGTTACACTGAAACGCTGCCAGTAAAGTCATTGACTGACATTTTTAGTTTTGCTGTGTAGTCTGGTATCACTGTGTTTATAAGCCAAAACGTTTTTTTTGTTATTTGTGCTATTATTGTGATCTTATGCTTTGGGGATTTGCTGAATTATGAATTCTCGACAGGATTTATTGACTTACAAACTTGCGTGGATATGGGATTTAATATATATTCAGTGTATTTTCCCACTATGTATTAAATGGAATCTACTTCAAAGCACTTTCAAGCCTGTGCACCTATTGAATAGCCGGATTTAACAAAAGTCTTTAAGGCCTTTCAGCTTCAGAAGGAAAGGAAAGACAATCGGCGAGGAATAAAAATGCACTTGAGCAATGATGGCTAAGACAGGTGCATGTGTCACGTGACCAAAGTGTGTGGAATCTGATTGGCACATAATACATGTGTGTTTAAAGGATAGAAATGTGAATGAAGAAAGACACCTGACTTTAAACAAGACTTTTCATGGCATAATATGAAAAAATAACAGAGGGCACTATAACCAGCGTCTCATTGCTCAGGCAGTTTAGTGCATTAGCAAGAACAGCAATTTCCCTCTGCAGAGACTTTGCCTCTTGAGAGTTTACAGAGAACTCTGGGACCTCGGCAAAGAGGCTCTGTGCCTTAAAATTTTTTCCATATATGTTTTGTCGTTCAAAAATCTGCTTGATTTCCATTTAGCCTTCTCTCACATCATTCTGCCCCTTCCCATGTCCCCTCCCCTAGCTGACCATCTGTGTTTCCTTCCCTCCTGAGGTTCAGAGTAAAAATTGTACGTCGACCCAGCAGCCATTTAGTGTGCTCAGCACAGGAGAAACAAATCACATTGGGTGTGAAATACAATGGGAGACTCAGGAACACGAGAGGAAAACACGATAATCTCTGAGAAATCTCTCAGTTGTTTCTCAGCAATTAGATGAAATACGGGGCAAACAGAGAATTAGCGATGTCAGTGTCTCAAATTGTCCTCAGATTTGGCTGCGATTTGGCTGTGATTTCAGAATATCCAGATATCTGATCACATAAATTTGAACATATTCAAATTGTTAAATAATATTTAGCAAATTTTAACTTAAGTTCTCTTTAAAAAAATTATTGGTTTGTTTGGTAACTCAAAACTATTGCTTAGGTTTTCTTCACTCTTGTTTCTCCAGCTATGAGGGAGCAACATCTGAGCAGTGAGGTTTTCTTCCGGGTACGGAGGTAAACGGAGAGATTGAGATGAAGCCGAGAAGAAACGGAGAGAAAGTCAAATGTGTAAGTGAGACAGTGGGAGTCCTGCTCTGCTGAAGAGCGCTGATAAGACACCAAAGCCCAGCTGAGGTGCCATTTCAATCAAATCCAGCCGGAAAATGAGAGGAACCATGAGGGGTGAAGAAAAAACCTTCAGTTACATCAAACATACACCATCGGGCAGCGACATGTTTAGGTAATGACAGAATTTATCTGTATACAAATCAATAGGACAGCTGCTGGCGCTGTAGTTTGTAGTCCGGGCCCATGCTGAGGGAAAGCTCAAACACAAGTGTTCTCTATCCTCTCTCTGTGTTGTGACAGACCTGCATATAACCAAACTCTCTTTAAGGAAAGTCTCCCCACTTGGCTCCCATATTGGCAACGCTTCCAGACAGCTATTTCAATCATACAAGTCCTATATTTTTAGGGGAAAGACAGATATCTTTAAAATTGCTCACTGAGGTCACGATAAAACAACCAGACATCAATTGTCTCATAAATTCTGCTTACATTGCATTATTTTTTAATGCCCAGATTGGCAAGTACCATTCTCAGTACAGAACTCCACCCGGTGAGAATCGGCAGTCTGTAACGGATGTTGATTGGCTGTTTTTACAGGAAGGCGGGACCTTCTTTGATAGAGCAGTCATGTTAAGTGTAGCACTTTTCCCAATTTACATTAGTGCAAATGTCCTGTCTTGTTAATATCTAAAGTGTTTGATATATCTCAGACCAAAAAAAAACAAAGCATAAAGCAGCAATCACGCTGTGTTATACGAGCTAGCTGTCCATTATCTGTCTAATAACCAGTCAAAACACCCTGGCAACCACCTGGCAACAGCCATTGTTTTTATCATCAGAACAACGGGGTAGGGTTTTTGCATTTTCCTATCAGTGGATACATTTTCTTTTCATGTCAATAAGAGCTCACACACAGAGTAAATATCATAGCTAATATGCTAATGCATTCTCTATGAGTTATAGATGCTAACGCATAAACATTACCCGCATGTGCGTACATCAGGTTATTTGATTAACACTTGCGATTACGCATGTACGCACGAGCGTGATCGCGAGAGCTCCATTACTAGATTTGCAGGCGCTTCCTGGCACACAAACACACATAAATTAGCCGAGGTAGATCACTGTGGCAGTGTTTTTCCCTTTCCTTCCATCGCAGCATGTTAATATTCTGCTCTTCTCCATTAGGGCGGATCAGGATTGCATGAGATTGATTGTTTGTGTACGACATTAGTGGCTCTTCGAGGCAAGCGCTCTGAGAAAATCAAAGCCATCAGGCGCTAGGGCGGAAGAATTGGAAAATTAAATACGGACCTGCGTGGCATCATCACACAAATAAGGAATGATGGTAAATAGATCTGCCCCGATTGCCAAATGGCTTCTTATTGTATTTGATTTTCTTCCATTTTAGGTGGAAGGGTCATCGTGTATTAGTCTTAAGGGATTAAATTCCATTTCATGCAAATTTACTTCAACAACAAGTACGGCTTGGCTATTCAATGTAGGGGTGCGAAAATGCTAAGTGCTCACATTTCAAAGGGAAACAATATTAGCGGCGCTCTGGAAGCGTTTTCCGGTACGGTGTATAACTTATCCGCCGAGCCTTCAGTAGCCGTCCATTTGCTTTGTGTGAGAAACAGAGGGAAATTCGAGCCGTCATTCGCTTTAGCTCTCAAATCTCATTTGCGCTCGCATTTAAATCCGATTTTTTGATTTGTGGGCTGTGGCGGAGAGGAACATTTAAATTCATCATCCCAAATATCTTGCCAAAATCTAATACATAAATGCATGGGGTATGCTTTTTGATTCTCAATGCCCTTTAGGTAAAACAGAACTCCCGACATGTACAACGCATTGAAAGAAGGCATCTCATACACGAGTGACAAAAGGTTGAATGAATGATGACAGAACTGTTAGTGAACTAGGCCCTCAGGTCTGCCGCTTGCATGAATAGTGCATTATATTGGAAAAGCGCAAATATGAATCAGCTCGGGCTCAAATTCTGACATTCTAAGCGAGATGCTCAAGCATTTATCAGCCTAATGCAGTTTGCGAGCCTCGATCGAGCCCTACAGAAACTTAAGAAGTCCTCTGACAGAACTTGAAGTGACACGACTCAGAGAGGCGAGTAATTTTGCCAGCTTCATTTTGATTCAGTCAGCAATGAGCGGAGGTGGAAATAAAAAAGCGGGTGGTTGAGGGCTAGGCTTTCCATACGGAGGAGTTTAATAAAAACCAAGAGACAGGCTGTTTACACACCATCAAGCCCACCGACGCTGCGGTAGCTGCGGGGCGGCATTCTGTACGAGAATTAATACCAGTTCAGTTCTGCATATACATAGATGCATACAAATCATAGAGACGCAATCCAATCAATCGCAGATATGTTCCACGACCAGCTGTGCCGAAATAAACAATCCTTTTTGGGGCAACAGCTGACCTTTGAGGTGATTATTTTACAATTTTTCATTCAAATCTATGCATTACTGATTGAGTGGTCGTAATTATTATTGACCGTCGGGTCATTACGGGCATGGGTCAGAATTTTAATCGATCCGGAACTCCAGCTCGCGAGTCTACTGCTATGTCTTTGATGTCTCTGAATGAAGCCGTTTTTATTTCCATCCATCGTTCTGAAAGTACCCAAAGCGCTTTTTGTCCTCCGCCGGTCTCGTTTAAAAATGAATGTTCTCAGTTTGAGGGCAGTCCAGTATAATGCTGTTGTTTGTCAGAGAGGAGAACTGTGACACAGGGTCACTTTCAGTACCGTGAGTGTGAGGCGAATGCGGATGAAAAGTGGCCCAGCTCTTTGATATTCGCAAGGGGCTGCCTTGGACTCGCGCATCACGTCACTTCCACAACCTCTGCTGTATACAAGCTTCCTCTGCGGAGATATTTTTAAGTCCGAAGGGCCTTGACGGTTTATCACCTTGGATATTAGAACAAAGCAGACGTTGTTTGCGGTTGGGGGTTATGGGGTAGAGAAGACGGGGTCATTTGTTGGAACAGGAGTTGGTCAGACCTTACCCCTAATGTGACCTTTTAACGCTTATGCAAGGATGTCTGGGATACATGCGGCTTCGTAAGGATGCATCGGTGGATGGGGTTAGAGACACTGGCTCGCCTCTTCGAAAGATTCAGGAATGATGGGAAAACAGGGTCATGTGTGATCTGTGTGTGTGTGTGCGTGCATGTGTTAAGAGGGAATGTGTCAGGAGGCAGTTATCTCATATTAAAAAAAGTCATTCCTTAATAGCAATACATACCAGAGCAAAGGGTTCATGGACTAATAAACAGTTCAACTTCTTAAATGTGTTAAACACAGCAAACAATAATTTATGTCGATAACCACCAAATTCATAATGGTGGGAAAGTTATGGGAAAATACAGAGAGGCATGCCAAGATGAAGACAATGAATCTGTTATTTAGTGGTATGAGACACAAGACAAAGTAGTATTTCAATGCTTAGCAAAGTCACATGTACTCGTCTGCATGTATTGGCTAGATAAACCTACATGTATAATATTATAATTCCCTAAACAGTCGTAATTTAGAGAAGGCCTTAATTTTCGGTTGAATAATTATTCAATATGAGAGTAACTTGGGGGGTTCATTAACCTTTTGTATTTTTAAATCAAGCATTAAAAAGCCAAAACATTATATGAAGCGGTTTCTAAATCTTTGCCAAGCTTTTTTGTTAAAAATAGCCTTGTTTTTTAGTTCGAACGGCAAAAATGCCCAATTAAAAAGCAAATAATCAGATCGAATGCACTGCGATTAATTAGTGAAGCATTGAACTAGCTGAAATATCTGAAGAATTGGCAACACCACATGTTTACAAAAGATGAATGAAAAATAAATCATATTAACAAGAAATACATATCTGCTTTTTTTTAAATAGATTTTGTAATGTCTAACGTCAATATAGCACAACTGTATTGGTCATACAGTTAGTTTGGGATGTTCATTCAAAGATTCAGTCATGTTAGTGAAGCCAACCAACCCAACTCACGAATGCAGAAATGTAAGTAGAAGCACAACCCTTATCTTTACTAAACACATGACTTAATGACTTAACCATAGCAAGCAGCCATCTGTCCAAAACATTACGGTGTTAAAAAGCCAAGGGGAAAAAATTAAATGAGAAACTACTGCATTACGGATATTTTTGGCTTCGGAAGCACAGAGCGCCACTGCGCAGATGGTGAGGTGAAATTGAAAAAGCGTGCGAGGCTTGTAAACGAAAGACACGGAAATAAATAAATAAAACGAGTGATAGTGGAGGAAATAAATCCAGGTGTCCGTGTACTTTATCAGGTGCATTATCGGGGGAAGAAAGCGGGGGCCCGGCGTCAATGTTTGGAGCGAGATAGCAGAAAAACAATTTGACCCTTCTTTGCTAATTCAGCTCTCCGTGCGAATGCAATCGCGTCATCTAAATAAGGCGCACAAATGTTCGACACCTCTGCATATACCGCAAGCCGCGATAACGTGTGACTAGTCGCGGCCCCGGATGTCATTTCCTCGAGACGTGTTCATATTTTTCAAATCTGCGCGGGGCGAGCGCAGCCGAACGTGGAGATGGTCGCGCGCGCTGCCTGAAACTATGTGTTTTTGAAAAAACCTGCCATTGCCCTGACGGTAAAACAGCAGATAGCTGTGTTTTATGTTTGCGTTAAATATCCCTCGGTGCAGCACCTCCGTGACGGCTTATTCGCTGACAGATTGAGCGTGGCTCTTGTGTTCTCGCATTGTTCAAGCAAACACTGAAAATCCCGTCAAGAGTGCCAAGGTTCCGTCGCTCCGCTCGGCCGGCTGGATAAAGCCCCGGATCAATACTCATCCACAATCCATACATCGAACAGACTCGACAACTTCTCACTATTTGTCACGCGCGCACGTGCTCTCCATAACCGCCTCCTTGAGGAGCTGAATTATGTGCTTTTGCTTTTCAAGCTCAATGTCAGATAGCTGTCGAAGCCAGTGTTGATCCAAATAAACAAATAGTGACTTAACTGCGTTTTCAAGTACGCTGCGACAGTAACGTTTTCTTTTTCAGTAATGTACGTTGCGCAGATGAACAATCCGAGTTAATGATCAAATAAGCTCTCGTAAACTTTTCTCTCTTGTGTGCAGCATTTGAAACTATGATTAATTCTAATAAATTGGCTGGTTTTACGTTTGTAGCTGACATAAAAAAGTTCCCGAGGCCCATTAACTCTTCTTCAATAGGCTTTAATATTGTTAGTACTGTAGGCATGATTGCACATTCTTAGCCATATTGGGTGCAAAGGTATCTGTGTTCAGGTTTAATCCCACCAGCTGTCAACCCAACTGAGTTCATTCACTCAAAACCCCTTTTGTTACTGTGCCAGATAAAATATAACTTTGAAGAAATATCATTTTGAGAGTTATTCTTGAACGTCATTAAATCCGTTTAGCTAGCTTCTTCATGCCCGTAACTAACCTTTTCGAGAAGAGTAGCTCTACTCGTAGCTGAACCGTTTTAATTTACGAGTAGCTTGTTGCTTGCCAAGAGTACCTTCCCCAACTCCATTCCTACATATTTAGGCAACGGCGACCCGCGTGCCTTCTTGAAAAACTTGGAACCAGTGCCTAATTATAAGATTCCTCATCAGCACGCCGAAATAAAAATGCGTCCAGCGCCAGGGGGTCGGTAAACAGCGGCTCAGACAATCAGCGAACGAGCACAAAATGAAGGAGCGTGGCTGGCCTGCAGCTTTTGGCACCCGCCGTGTCATTACAATCAAAAGGCCATCTACATGTATATTTACACTCCAGCACCTGTTCCACCATCGCGTCCCTTCAGGAAGTAAATCAGCATCGCGGCCTGCGGCGTTCGCCTATCGTCCAGCATCTCGCAATCAAGAGCGCCGGCAATCAGCCGGGTTATTTTCCCGCGCTGGCAGCGTTAGCGGGCCACTTCAGCGCATTACCTCTCCCGGCCCGGTCGTGAGGCTTGTCAATGCGGCGCAATAAAAGGAGATTGAGACTGAAAGTTGAGATTGAGTTTTATTGTCATTTTACTGCGCTTTACGGACATCGATTTGCCTCGGCCGAGACAAAGCAAGAGATAGATATACAGATTGAAGCAACTAATACCGCGCCTGCCGTCGTAAAAATCACAGACTGCAAAGTCAGTCTGAAGAGGTGATTTTATGTCTTAAAATGTAGTCTTGGAGTGCTGAGCACCATTTTTTTCCTCCGGCGCAGCGGTGTTTCTATTGTACTCTCTTGTTCTTGCTCTCTCAGGTTACAGTGTGAGTGTCTGAATATTTATATATATATATATAGATATTTAACAGTGACCGCAAAATGTATTTGGACACTTAAAACTGTCTGAATTTATTTGTATTATATCACCATGGCTTTTTGTTTAAAGAAAGATAAAACAAGCATGCATTCATACATGCCCTAAATATTACTTTGGCAGCACTTCCTAAAGAAATGTGAAAACCTCAAGCATCGTTTTGTAATCGAATGAGATTAGGTTATAATTAAAATGCACTTTCACATGTGTTTTGTTTTGTAGTGCACATGTGGAATTCGTCTTTTGAATGTCTTGAGCACTGACACTTTTATATTACTATAGTGATACTTCACCGTCTGTCAACCGCTTGTCAAAGCAACAGTTTGTTTACACAAGCCCTGCACCGCTTTCCAGACCAACGAACTGACCCTGAACTATTTCTGCTGTAAATATTTACACCTCTCTATCTTATATTTATACATTTCAGGGTTAAACAGGACGGCGTCATTACGGGACCCGCTGGTCACCCAGACGTCCGGCGTAAAGGTCATCGCTGAGGGAGTTTTTCGGGCCTATCTGCCTCTCAGTATTCAACCGCAGCGCGAGCTCATCAAGCCATCAGCATGCCGACGGAGGCCACGCTCCAAAAAGGGAAGGGATTAAAGAAGGAGTTTAAGCCTCGGATGTGTTTGCTCGGCACTTTGATTTACACTCGTTTACTCCGCACGCGTTTGTGAACATCTAGAAGCCGACTCGCAACCGAACACCTGCTCTGTGAAGCGACAGGACACATTCGGTTCTAATCTGTTTTGCTTCTTATATTATTAAAGAGATTTTCCACCGTTGTGAACTATAAACCAATCAAAAATAAAAGAGGCCCGGTGAGGAAAAGGTGGAGGAGTGGAAATCATTGTAGGTGAGTGTAGAATGTGTCAAGTGACTCTGGGGGAGTTCAGTATCAACAATAATCACATTAGTTAGCATGTAAAAAGGTAAAGCACAGTCTCACTGGAATTTGTGACATTCTGTAATCTATTGACTCGTGTTCATTTTTTTAATGTTGGCACAACTTTCAATCTAACATCTTTCATATGTACAAATATACATTAATGAAATCTGATGGGAATTCAAGGTGGCTCATTCGTGTGCATTCCTACGATCTCCTTTATATTTTTTGTTATGATTTGACTCTGCCCATGTGACTCGGGGTTAGGGTTACCCTTTACTGTTGCTTTGCCAACTTGTGAAAGCTAAATTTGCCTTTGCGTCTATGATTTTAGGGTTCGGATTGGGTAAGGTGTTGGTTAGCCACCTATTAATATGTACGACAGACATACACGGTCTGTGTATTAAAAGTCGTGACACAAAAAAGTTGTGTTTAATGACATGAAAAACTTTGTGTGAATTAACACGAATCAATAGATTCCAAATGTCGTGCCTATGCAGAACTGCGGTGAGACTGGGTTTTACTATTTAGACTTTGTAAGTTTGTTTACTACTGTTCTTCATTATACTGTACTACATGGTCAAAAGCAGGTAAACAACAAAAAACATGTGCTGGAATTAACAGAAGTGATCTAGTCTTTTTCTACTAGATGTTGGATCAAAGCTTTTCAGACGGCGTTCCAATTCATCCAGTTGGTCTTCAGTGGGGTTCACGTCTGAGTCTTTCCAGGTCAAGTTCTTCAATGGCAGATTCTGTAAACTTGTTCTTTATGGACCTTGTTTTGTGTGTGGAGTGTTACAAGGATGGATAAACATAACTGTATCCCATACCAATATATTAGTGTTCAGTGGAAAAGCCAGCGTTCCTGTTCTAAAAAAAAGATGTTTTCGTTCTCGTCGCTTTATTTCAAGAATTCATTTTGACTGCATCATGTTACACTTGAAATGATAACTATTTGGGTTAAATGTTTTCATTTTGAAATGTTTCGAGTTGCTCAGTTGGTAGATCATTGCATTACCCTAGCAAAATGTGTCTGTTCAAATCCTACGGAACAGGCATACTGATAAAAAGTTTATCTATTACTATACAGTATGTTGCTTTGGATGAGCGCATCTGCGGTGTGTATAAATGTACTAAAAATGAGGGTAAACATATTTCCGGCCATGTAGTGAATTAACCTTTAGCCCTCTTGAAATCTTGAATGTTGTATAAAAGAAGTATCCTATGACATAAAGAAGCACAATGCTATACCTCCAAAATACTAAATGTTACTTTTAAGCTAAACATATTCACAGTGCTTTTTCTTTCAGGTGATTTACCTCTTAAACTAATTTTCTTCTAGTTTTTTTAAAACCTTGAAATGCCAGGTCTAGCACAGAGCTGCAGGCTTTATTCTCCTTTCATATCTTAAAGACAGATTTTAAACAGTTTATATTCCTATTGTTCTGACGCTCGAGGCAACAAGTTTGTAATATGAGCTTTTGTAAGCTAGTGCTTTTCACAGTCATATACTATACTTTTATCCTTATATTTTCAGTTGGATAGAACCTGTTAGGAGTAGATGCACCATCTGAACTTCTATTATAAAAAAACAGCTGTATCACATTTTCAAGAATCTTTCTTACAGTAAACTTACAGTAAATTTACAAAAAAGCTTTGAACAAAAAATGCTGATTTATGTCCTTGGTGATGGTTCTTGTTCTCTTAAAATCCTTAACATTAATTATTATGTCTGTCAGTCTATTTAGATAGAAACAGGCTCACGTTAACTACATACCAACAAGATTTAAAAATGTTTTTAATTATTTAATTTTTTTACTTCACACATTTTCATTTTACTTGAAAATCAGATTTTCTTACATTCTGTAACATGCACAGTTGGGTTAAAGATACTCTCCTGCGTGAAGTGTTATAAGCACTAAAGTGTTTGACATAATGTGAATAATGGATACGCTTTTATCCCCATTAAATCCTCTTATCTGTAAAATGTTGACTCCTTGGGTTCGTCGTGTCAGCAGTGGATGTAAAAACAAGTAAAAATATCACTTTTCAACATTTATTATGAAATTAAAAAGATATCACCGTTCAAACAAGGCTCAGCAGAAAAGAAAAGAAAACAAATAAATAAATAAAAAATAATAGTAATAATCATCAAAGATTACTTGAGCCGAGTACAGATTGCAGTTGGGAAATACATTATAACAAGCGGAGGAAAAATATACAGGAAAATATTCATAACAGTCCATTATAGAATAACACAGCACATTAAGCAAGATTACCAGGAGGTCAATTTACATAAAACATCTTTTATGTACATTATAAATTATGGTGAGTGCAGTGGAGGGGTGGAACAGGAGTTCACTACAGATTACGGTAATCAAAGTCATTAATCTGAAGAGAGGGGAGGTGCTGGGATCTGACAGGATGCCTTTTTCAACCTTTCTTAAGGCCCTCAGGGGCCCGTTGTGTCAAGATGACATCCCGTCAGAGAAACAGCACGGTGAGACGGGGCAGGGAAACGTGCACTCATAAAAATCAAGGTTCTGCAAAGTTTCTATAAGCATTTTTCGGGGTACATGCTTTTTTTATACAGAAGCTTCTTCAGTATAAGTGTGTTTTGGTGTCTGGGTTCCTTAAAGCACCCATACTGTACATTGATGTTGTTTTTTCCAAAGAATTAAATAAAGTTTTTCTAGGACTACTGGAACCTTATTTTTTATGAGTGTAAAGTGATATTGACGTGAGGTATGTGTTTTTGTCCCAAAAATGCATGTCAGGATGAATTGGTGCACATTAAATGATCCCCTGCTGCACCTCACGTGACATTACAACAGTGTAAAACATGCGGATTCAAATGAATAGTGTCCACAACATCACAACTCAAGAAACATTTTCTTCCACCGTATCTACTTAAGCCATTTTATGTTGTCAAATCTTTTTGCCTTCTTTTTTTACTGTTATTCAACATTGCATGTTCCTGTACCTCAATTGCACTAGCATCGCAAAGGTCATTGGTTCGAATCCCAGGGAACACGCATGCATACCCTAAATGCACTGTATGTTGCTTTGGATAAAAGCGTTTGCCAAATGTACACGTATAAAGTTGATATGATGAAGGAAAGGGTTGTTTATGTATTTTGGACTCATGCAGTGTTAATAATTAAAATAACAAGGCTTAACTGATTAAAGTATGGAAATAAAAAGAAGGAAACATTTCAGTGTCTTTATCTAGCCTGTCGTAGATCCCAAAGTGAATCCTACAGTCGTCTTGCATCAGTCATTCTGCTTTATGCGATGAAGTTATGAGGAATGATTCTGACTTTAGCAAATTACCTGCCCGTCCAGAATTCAGAGAAGAAACAGCATAACTAAACAAAATCAAAGTGCCCCAAAACTTAAAATATCCAGACTGAAAATTTTGGTCACTTAAAGGGATACTTCACCGAAAATTGTAAATGCTGTCATCATTTACTTACCTTCGAGTTGTTCCAAATCTGTCTAAATGTTTTTGTTCTGTTGAACTGAGAGAAAGATATTTGGAAAATGCTTATATCCAAAAAGAACTTGACTCCCATTGACTCCCATAGGAAAAATTATTTATATTTTTTTGGTTCAGTTGAACACAAAAGAAGACATTTTGAAGAATGTAGGAAAGCAAACTGTTCTAGGGCACTTTTGACTACAATTGTGTTTTTTATGTCTGGTTGTAAGCATTCTTCCAATTATCTTTCACTGTGTTCATCAGAAAAAAAGAAATTTTTAAGGATTTGCAACAACTCGAATGTGAGTAAATAATGACCGAATTTTCATTTTTGGGTGAAGTATCCCTTTAAGACTGGCTTACAAATATGTGAAGGTCACTGCATGTGAAAGCAAACCAACGTATAATTTTAACACTTCACAGAAAGAATTTTGTTAGGTTGCAAAGGCCGACATAATAGATTTATTGTTAAAAAAAGACAGAGTATTTAGAAACTGCACCTGTGGTTACTAAGACATCTGTGTGAGTTTAAGGGAAGTGATGTCACTCATTCGCAAATGTAATTTGATTTAAATTGGTGCATGGTATATATCACTTGAATTTTAAGCATTTTAAGTGTCCAAATATTTTTCTGGTCCACAGTTGGTTAATTTAGTAACAATTACTCTGTGATGATCATGAAAATGACTAAAAACAAATCCTGTTAATTTGCCAATGTCCTGCTCATTTTTATAAATAAATAACCCCCCCCATCGTTTTTTTAGCGTTCATAAAGTAGAAAAAATTCAGTACATTGTCTACTCAGGCAGAGATAGAGAGCTCTTGTTTTACAGTATTTTCCTCAATTGACAACTGTATGTCTGCACGTCTCTATAAAAGTCTTGAGCTTGCTAAAAAGTTATGCCGGTGTGCCCATGTGGGGCGCATGCCCTTCTTCCTTGCAGCTTAACTTACAGTTTATTCTCTATATTGTAGAGTTTCACGCAAGCTTTCCAATGGACATCCTGAGGCGACGGTTCATTCTCTGCACAGCCTGCCTGACAAAATCGCCCGTCTTCCATCAGTGCCCTATGGTAAGGCTTGACAGTTTGGCCCCAACATGGGCTATAACTATAAAGTACTTTAGACTGAGTGGGTTCTTCAGCTTCGCAAATTGAGCCTTACAGGGACACAAGATGGAGGTTTTACCTCAGCAACGGGTCCACAGTTTGTGAAGTCAAAGGACTCCGTGTTCACACCAGGGATCTAACTAACCGTATTAAATGCTTGTGCAACACAAAATACGTTTATAAGTTTAAGTTTTTTCCTACTTTGAGAACTAGTAATATTACCAAAGAAGAGTACTTTAGTTTATAGCGGGTTTTTTTGTCAGGTTGGTTTGGCAGTAGCCTAACTGAATGGCATCGTGTCCAATTGCCATCTTGAAGGTGAAAAACATTCCCTCACACCCCCCTAATACAATTCTCATCAATTTACATATTATGTCCACAACGCGTAATGAATCGAAGAGACTCTACAAGCCAGACAATGAGAGGCATCCGCTGCTAAATGTCTTTCTCAGACCCAACGGAGCTCTTCTGTCAACTCAACGTGCCAGATATCGCAACAGACATCCCCCTCAGGTGCAATAATGTCACAGTCCATTAATCTTCTCAAACTTCAGGCCCTGATCCTGGGAGCCCCGTCCATGCTAATCCCTTATTAATGTGGTAAATGAACCTGTGGAGAAAGAACAACTCCCTCTCGGCCCTTTACCATCACAATGCCGAGTCTATTACCGCCTTCCCTTGTACCGTCTCGAGCCGCTACTGTTTGCATAAGGATGTCCATTCATTGAGGCATAACGCCACTCGGGAGGTCTGAACACACACACAAAACACACACACACCTCTTCATCCCTCATATTATTCGCTCCATGCCCTCGCTGGCAACCTTTGTCTAGCTCACATATGGCAGAGTTTTTGCGGGAGCGAGCCTGACGCATACGTAATCTCTTAAAATACAATGTTGCGATTCAAGTCAGCAGCTAGACACTTTTGTACCGTCCTGGTGTTTGTCTTAAGCCGTTGTTGGCACTGCTGGGAAGGACTACGCGTACGGATTCCTTCTATTATGCGAGAGTGGGAAAGACCTAAGTGCGCTCTTCTTTGCCAGATTAGAGAAAACACTGCACGCAACACAATAGTCGGGTCTGTAAAAACAGTCTCACGAAATTGCTTCCTAATCCAAGCAGCTTGCTAGAAAAACACATCGCTTCTAAATAATCCTGTTTCAGTAACGCCCACTTTTGGAGCTCAGAGTCCGATATTCTGCTCCAGATCAGTGAACACATGCATATAAATGAGGCTATTTAAGAATATTTCTGAAAATGATCTGAATCATGTGTGGGGGCTTAAATACGGCACACTCGCCCAAAGAGTTTACTGCGAGTCCATTCAATACTATACAATGGATTAAAAAAGTAGATTATTTCAATGTGTTCAATCAACATAGAACCGTTTGAGTGAAGATTGTGTGACAGATTTTTGCAGTGTTAAAACGTGATTGCTGAAACTGGGCAGAAGATTTCAAGTTCCCAGCATGCTTTGCATGAGACTGGATGTGCAAGTAAACACAAAGTGTGAAAAGCATGTGAGAAAAAACAGCTAGTCATTTATTTTTGTGATTTACTATTTACTACATAAAACAATCCTGTGTAATGTAAAGAACATTATTAGCTTATTTTCTCTGAATTAGATTTTATGATTTTTTCAAGCAAGACGAGAAAAGACTTCAGATTTTTTATGTACAGAATATAAACTATGTTTATATTTAAAAAATAGATTTTCCATTACTTTGAAGTTTTTCAGACGTTACCGCAGTACACAAGAGTCAAGCATTTGCTTAAGTTATAAACAATCTCATTGAATGTTAAATGTTCCTTTGATCAAAAAACCCCAAAACAATTTTATTAACATGTATGTACCAACATTAAATAAAAAAAAACATATTGTTTGTTGCGCTACTAAAGTGATTTAATAAACTTGTTTTGACCGATCTAAATTAGTTTTAGATAGATTCTGTTACCATGTCCACAGCATGAATAAAACATTGTATGGAGGAATTATTTTTCTAAATATCTTCTTTTGTGCTCCAAAAGATCTCATATAAATTCTGACTGACATAAGGGTGAATACCTGCTTTTTAAAGAAATAATTGAAAAGAATTTCACAGAAAAGTTCCCAATATGCAACACAAATGCTTTAGGAGCATCAGAAATGTTTGTACAATTTTGGTCTGCAGTCGTCTCTCGATTTAATTTCTTCACTCGAGTTTATTAATCAGGCTTGTTGAAGAGTTTTCCTGCCGAGCGGAGAGACTCGCACACTACGCGTGCACGCTTAATCAATAACCTAAATGTTTCATGCACCTCGTAATAGACTTTTTAATGTGCCTCCATCCTGAGAAGCTATCGAGCTGAGCGTGTGTGTTTGCCACATGCAATAAAATCCTATAAATGAGAAACAAATGGTCTACTTGGATTATTCTGCGATAAACGCTGTTCATCATGGGGTTCTTCGGATGCTGAGCAATTTGTGTTATATGGGCGAAATCACACAGAAAGCAGGCGATGACACACATTGACGCTGATTGAAAATTACCCTCTGATACGTATTCCGTTCCACCAGAAAGTCTTGTAAAGTGGAGAATATTAATGAATATCCTTTTGCGTGACGTTTTCGCGGTAGTCGTAACTGGAAGGCAGATGACGGTGGGCGGCCTGCGTTACTGTATGCTGACGCAATCGCAAAGCTAAGATTGTCATTTTACACAGCCGGTTGCATTCTTCACGACCAAGCGAAGTGCAACTGTTAATGGTTGCAACGCCTCTGACTCTTAGGCGTCTTTGCATTTGTTCATCGTTGTTTGCGCTGCTTCAGTTGGTCAGTTGAACAGAAAGGCTGAGCGTTAATTGCCCTACGGCTGTCAACAGAGCTTTTTGGTGCTATAATAACTTGGCCACTGATGTGCCTCTAGCCGCCCTAACTAACTCCGCATGGATGCTGCGCTGCCTCTAAGAGCTTGAGGAAATGCACAGTCGATGGCTTTTAAAGGCTGGAGAGACACAGAGGTCAGCTGCGCTCAAACAAAAATGGGTCTGGACTGCAAGAACACTTGCAGCTACAGAGTTGACGGGCATCTATTTCTGCGCCTACAGTGCTTACTATTGTTTTGGGTGACTGAGTCATCGTGAAGACACGTACAGCGCGACAGCATGCTTTCCAAATAGGGTAGAGGTCGCTTTTTAAGAATTGCAGTTTATTGCATAATCTGTTTTTGCACAATGAGAACATTACCATGCTTCTTTTGCTCACAGACAGGGCAAGCGGATGTAATGAATCGTCTCGCATACCCCAAGGGTTCTTGCAAATAACATAACAGCCCCTTTAATCCAGCACACTCTAAATCTTGCTTTTTGTCGTTTTGGCACGGGTCGTGCTGTAACTTATCTCCTCTGTACAGATGCACGTCTGTGGCTGGAGTGTCATCCGTCCGGAAATTAATATTAGTCGAGCTTTTGTTTGCATAAGGAAATTATAAACATTCCTCCGCGCACATATTCTAGAGATGTGCGAGCTTGTTTGCTTTGCTACTGTATACTTTAGGGACAAAACTGTGTGCAGAAAAGTATCCGGGATCTGACAAAAGCTCCCTTCGGGGACACTGGGGGATGTCTTTAATTGTACAAAAGGTTTATAAAAGCAGGAAATTATCCTGATTTAGATACAACGGCTAGGTGAACATGTGGTTGTTTTGCTAAATAAAATAAAACCTCCCGGCGGGTCTATCTTGAATTAGAAAAATGCAGTTTAGCTGTTTCTTTGCAGGCAGAGTTTGAATTGAAATAAGATTATAAGATTATATATACTGTATGGCCTTATTTAATAGGCCAAGTAAACATATGTTGCATGTGTATGTATGTTCTCTAACGTTCAGACCCTTTCTTCCACATCTGTAACCGCCTGTATTCAGCCCATCATTAGACATGAGCTGTTTACTGAGAGAGACGCTCACGCACAAATACTCACACATATGCAAGCACATAGACAAAAGGGCAAGGAAAGGCATGGAGACGGAGAGAGACCAAAAGTGAGCGAGTCAGAGAGAGGGAGATAGAGAGAAACAGCCCCCACACCTTCTCAATGCATTACACACACACACTGCATGTTGGACCATAGCCAGATTATGCCATACAGCACAACAGTGCCACCTACAGGTAATATTCCCCTCCCTCCTGCCCACCCTGTCTTGCATCCTATTTTCCCTCGGCTTGAGATGCTGTATTTTGTTTACATGCTCTTGCTATTGTAATCCTTTATACAGTGCATTTGTCTTTGAATAGTATGCAAGACAAACTACTTTTATGACAATACATGACAATACTTTGTATAGTGAGACTGTAGAGCTAAGAAACTGTGTTTCTGCTAACTGTGCATCTACTTTTCCACTGTCAATAGATGCAGTCCAAGAGCAAAACTAAGAGAAAGAAATCAGGCAACGCTAATAAAAACTCCGTAAAAATAAGAAGAAGGTAAAATATTTTTAGTGGTTACAAGTGTTTGAGAATGCCTACAGTCAGTCTTTTTCAATTCTCTTCTGCGCCTCAGAGGAGTTTAGCCAAAATGGGAAAATGGTGATCGAAGTAGACAGGCAAGAAAAAAATGTTTCTTTCACAACTTCTCAGAGCATTGCATCTTTGAACCATGACAGAGCACCGAAACTGAATCTAGCCTTGTAATTCCTAACAAAATGTTCTCACCCATTAAACCAACTGCTTGTGCAGCATTTGTTTCAAGTAGAGGTTTATAAATAAATAAAAGAATGAAAAAAACTTTGTATAATAAACATAGGAGATAAACATTGAAATGCACGTGATAAATCGATGACATTAGCAATTCGCTTGGCTCTGCTAGTTCCATATCAAACACATACACTTCTTTTTTGGTGTTTATGCAAGAACATCTATGAGAGGTCGGTTCTATTTCTACGTAGTGCATCACAAATATATCACTCGGGGCAACTAAGCTATAACAGGCACTTCAGTATTGAGCAGGGCAGTTATAAGCAGTACTTATAGACCAGTAAAAGTGTTCTTTTACCTGTCTGGTGTGCAAAGGTGCCCCCTTTGACTTGAAGCCTCCTTGTGAACTGCATTCAGAGGCACTGAAGTGATCGGAGCTGGTGGACGAACGTTTGGAAAGTGTGTCACAGCCTCCAACAAAGGTGTTGTCCAATGGCAGCTCCTGTATGACATGGTGTTTCTTCACAGAAACCGGCGTGTCGGCTTTTAGGTGGAAGGCCGACTGGGGCGAAGCCGATTTGTAATGCCGGGCCAAGTCGGGGCTGCTGGGTTTGAAAGTGGTAGTAGGGGTTGCATTCCAGTCAAAGCGTCCGATTCCGGGCTCCTCGAGCTCAGCGGGGAGGCTGATGGTTCCGTTTATGGGTTCGTGGGCCGGGTCGTCAGGTTTGTTCTCCTCGATGGTGACAAAGTTCAGGAGGGAGCTTTTTGGCGACTTCCTCTTCTTGCGCTTCTTCTTTTTGTTTTGTTTGCTCTCCTGGTTGGGGGACATCCACTCGGCGCCCTGCTTCTTTCTCTGGGCGGCCTTGAACTGCGAGGCGTGCCGGCAGCGGACCAGAACCGTGATGAAGATGACCACGATGACCACCATGGCGCCCGTAACAATGGCGATGATGGTTTTCAGGTTGTCGACGTTCTGATAGGTCTCGCTGCTCTCGCCGATGTTTCTATCCAGAGGCGTTTCCATCGTCCGTCGAATGAGCTCGTGTACGTACGATTGATTTCCAACAGTGTCATTGACGAAAAGGAAAACGAGGACAAGGGTGTGCAGGGACTTCGGATAGCCGAGGTCGCTGATGTTGACCACTAGCCGATGTAGGCCGATGTCTGCAATGGTTGGTTTCTCCTCCAGAGTGATGTTTCCAGTTACAGGGTCAATTCTGAAAAGACCTCTGTTGTTGCCGCTCACGATGGTGTACTTCAGCTCTGCGTTCATGCCTGTATCGCCGTCTACTGCAAAAACCTCAGACACGACCGACCCCGGGATAGCAGATAGGGGCACCAGTTTGAAAGACGTGTTCGATGACGGGTAGATGACAATGGGGGTGTTATCGTTGACATCAATGACATTGATGGTCACCTTTGCAGCTGAGGAGCATGGGGGGCTGCCACTGTCCACGGCTCTGACGTCAAAGGTGTACGAGCTTTGCTGCTCGCGGTCGAAGGACACGTTGGACTTTATGACTCCAGAATCTGGGTCAAGGATGAAGTTCTCATTATCGTTAAGAATCGAGAGTCTCACCACAGCGTTCTCACCGGCATCAGCATCTGTGACAGTGATAACTCCTACGGTACTATATTTAGGCAGATTCTCAGACACAAAGAACTGAAAGTGGTTGTGTGTGAATTTGGGGCTGTTGTCGTTCTCGTCGAGTATGGTAACTATGACTGCGGCCTGACTCTGCAGAGCCCTGGTGCCATTATCTCTAGCAGTCACCGTAAACAGGAACCGCTCTTGTTCCTCTCTATCGAACACCCTCGAGGCAGTCAGCACCCCGGTTTTGCGGTCCAGATCGAAGAAAGAAGCGTTGGGTCCGACCTGGTAGACGATTTCTGCGTTTCTCCCGCTGTCCTCGTCTGTGGCGCTGATGATTGTCAGGAACATGTCACGTTGGTTGTTTTCCATCACAGCCAGCTCGATGACAGGCTGGGTGAAAATGGGTGGATTATCGTTCTCATCCTCCAGCCTGACTCTAACTAGGGCAGTCTGGTTTAAACTGGGTTTTCCAGAGTCAGAGGCCACAATCTTGAAAATGTACTCCTTGGTTCCTTCATAATCGAGCAGGGCGGAGGTTTCCAACAAATATTGGTTGTCATAAACAGCTTTGAGGTGAAAAGGGACATCTTTTTCGATAAAGCAAATCACCTTACCGTTGACATCCGTGTCTTTGTCGGATACAGTAATGAGAGCAATTTTAGTGTTTATTGGATCTTTTTCAGAAAGCATTACAGTACCGTTAGTCGGACTGATGATGTATCTCAGGTCGATGTTAGGAGCGTTGTCATTAACGTCAGTCACATTGATAGTCACGGTGGCTCTCGCTGGACTTGAACTTCCATCACTGGCTAGCACTGTTAGTTTATGAATGGCAGTCTCCTCTCTATCCAACGGCCTTTGAACAGTTATGAGCCCTGTGGTGGAGTTCAAAGCAAAAAGCCTTCGTGTGGCCGGAGACACTTGGGCTCCAAACATGTATTTAATTTCTGCATTGGGTCCGACGTCTGCATCTGTTGCTTGCAGCTGAACAACTGACGTCCCAATGGGTGAATTCTCAGGTATGTGAACCTCAATTTGGCTTTCTTTAAATACAGGCCGGTTATCATTGACGTCCGTGACGGTCACCTGTAGAATGGCAGTGCTGGATTTCTGCGGGCTTCCTCCATCCTCCACTTTAACTTTCATCACGTATGTATCTTTCTGCTCTCTGTCTAAATTCTGCTGAACTATGAGCTGAGGCCATTTTTCGCCCTCTTGTGTCTCCACGATGTCTAACCCGAACGCGCTCTGCCCGTTCAACAGCTCGTACTTGTGGACGCTGTTGGGTCCTGTATCCGGGTCGGTGGCGGAGGGAATGGCAAAGCGGCTGTTGATAAGCGTGTTTTCCGGAATAGAGATGTTGATGACGGGGGACGGGAACATGGGAGCGTTGTCATTTGTGTCTTTGACGATGATCTTTATTTTGATTAGTCTGAAATAATCATTGGGCAATATGACCACCTCGATTTCAAAAGAGCACTCGCTGTCCTCAAAGGACAGTCCGGGACAGAGTTTTTCCCTGTCTATGCGGTTAGAGGTGGTGAATATTTCTCCCGTATTGCTCATCACTCTCAGCAGCGGGTTGTCGCCTGCTTTTGACACGAGCCGGTAAACTAGATTACTGCTTGTCCCAGTAGCAGAGTTCATATGGGAGATATTCAAGTCTTTTGGTATGTTTCCAATAAGAACATTCTCCTGCAGCTCTTCACGAATAGGATAAATGAGCTCTTGGGCTATGGTCGGATCTAACCAGAAACATGCAACCAGTGTTGCCAGCAAGAAAAAATCCCTTAAATCCATGACAGCAGTTCATACGTGTTCCCCACTGCTTTAATTCAAACAGTTGTCTCCATATGGTGTTGTCAGAGCCGACACAGAGCCTTACATTTGTAGATCGACAGCAGTCAAACACGAACCTACAAACACAACATTATAATACGTTACAATGTATTTCAGTACACAACAACACTCAAGTCAAAACTGCTACTAATAATCCATCATAATCAATAAAATTGTAAACAATGTTAGAGAAACTCATTGGAATTGTTTCATCAATATGTTCACAACAATGTCTGAGTGAATTCAAACTGGCATGCATCTTATATAATTACAGAATTCTTTAATGCCTTCCAACCATCACTACATTCTGATCTTTACTGTAATAATTTTACTGCGCACACACACCCGCGCGCTCGCGCACACTCATGGGCTCTGGGTAAGATAATGCGGCCAGTCAAGCACTCAGCATCATTCAATACATTTCACATTAATGTGAATAACGAGTCGTGAAACGTCTCTCATGTCTCCCTTCTCAAAGTTAAACATCATGCGTTTATAAAGACATTATTCTTGCCTTAGAAAACAGTGGATGCGCCGGGCATGGCGGTGTCATTTAAATAAGGCAGTGTTTAAATTCTGGATGCACACCCGTTTGGGTGTATGCATGCATCAGTTCTCTTACCTCGCTTCTGAGCTCGCTCTTACGGGGAGAATCGGTTATCGTTTCCCGTGCATAGTGTCCAATCCGTGAAAGTACTGAAAGGAAAAGAAAAACTGATTCCAGAACAATGTGAAGATATCCGTATTTCTGCTTTTAGGAATAGGTCAGAAAAGACTATTTGAAGTCATTTGGTCGTGGGAAAAAATCCAATACAGCTGGGTTTTGGGGGAAATGTTGATTTCCCAGCAATCGGTCACGTTTGCGTTGAACTTTCCCCCGCAGATCGGGGCGCGCGGAATGCGGTGGTCGGCGATGAATCAGGTGATCCGCGGTAAGCGCGCGTTAACGGTCCCGTTCGGTCATTCCGCATTACCGGAGGAGCCTTTAAGAGACGCACCTGTTCTGCTCAAAAATCAAACATCAACTATCCCATGAGCAAAACAAGAGACAAGTTCGGATGTGGTGAAACGCACTTCCCTCTCTGTCTTCAAACCCAAATCCACGGCTTCTGTCTCAAGCGTGATGTGCCGCGCGCACCTGAACGAGAGAAAGTCCGCACGGATGCTGCGATGCGCTGGGATGCTTACTCTCGCGCTCTCTTCCCAAGACTGAATTTCAGGCACTAACTCAGAGTATGCCCATAGGGAAACGCCCCCTTTCTCTCTGGTTGGTCCGTCTCTTCATTAACGTCGCGGTTAGGGGAGGGGGAATAATGTGATTGGTTAGAATTAACGTCACTCAAGATGCCGAGATGGAGCGAAATGCTTCAGAAAGATGCTGCGGGCGCCGGGATGCGGAGGCTCCGTTTACTGTCACATTTCACCTCGTTAAGGCATAAGATCATTTATTTACACTATTTATATGTTAATTCTATTTTTAAGCATCAAGGAAAGGTTTCGTCACTTGTGACTGACATTTTAAAGATGAGACATATCAGCAACGTCAGATTTAAACTGTTTGTGAAGACTATACAAAAAGCAAATGTTGCTTGTTTAAAAGAAAAGTGAGACATGCGCACGCTTAAGCTTATTGTTAAGTTGGTAGGAAATATAAAACTATATAAGAAACTTTACACTATCAGCCTTTCCTATTAAACGTGCAGCATTTTATGACTTAATAACTGTTTATGACAGATTCAAGATAGCTATGCTTGAAAGTGTCCAAATTTCGCTTTAAAATATAAATACAAGTAGTGGCTATCTGGCCAGAATAGTCAAATAATGTCCACTGATCGTTTGTATTTCTTAAGGGTGTCATTCAATGTCATTAACTCTTTATCATATAATCTTTTTTTTAAATGGTGTAGCGTTTGCCTGTTCAAGCGGCATACATTTTAAATCGTTTAATCTGTTTTGGAATAAGGTTTATTAGACTGAATAAGCGAGAAGAGATGGAGTATATTTCAATCTGTTTTACAGAGAGACACCAGAGGGTAATGGGAGCAGATCGAGTGGAGTTGCGGTGAACAGCGCCATCTAGAGGACAACATGAGAGACGTGCGCTTTATCTCTAATCTGATCAACTCGACAGTAGTGGGTACATCGCTCCTGTCCAATGAGTGAGAGAAAGATCAAATGCTCTGTTCGGTCAAATAGGGAGGACAGAAAAGCCAGTGAAGGTCTTGGAAATTATTGTTAGCTCAACCGATGAATAGATTATAAAGAAAGCAGGAAGACACAATGGGAGAACCTATTTGGCTGGTTGACAACCTGGGCCAATCCATCATCCGCCTAACTCATTAACGGCAGTTAGTTGAAAGAATTCTCTCCTATGAGCATCCAAACTGTCAATCATATGATGTAAATAATATGTTGGCCTAAATAAAAGCTTAATTTCTGTATATTATTCTTTATTTAAATATTAACAATCACAACTCCAGCGCATGCATATTTCAAAAAGCGATGATCGAGATATTTTATCACGTGTTGTTAAGTGTGCTGGTGCATTGTGGGTATTTCCATATAGATCCAGTGGCTTCATGGTCAGGTCAGAGAGCACCAGAGAGGCACTGGATGATTTCCATGGATATTAGATTAGCTATTAAATTTTGCTTTTCCACTGCAATAAATTAAGAGTCCCATAAGAGCTGAGCTTTGATTTTCAGATCAAATTTATTCATTTAATGTTCTGCATTGCAGATATACATCTTGTTTCTTGCATAAATACTGCACAAAAACTCAAGTTTATGTCTTATAGTCTATACTGTCGGTCATGTGAAGAAATTACAGAGCTGATAACCTTTCAATTGTGTGTTTTTACGGTTTAAGGCAGACTGTGGAATTATAAGACAAAACATTATTGATATTGATGAACTTGTATTGATAAAGCACCTTGCACGGTGAACCAACATAACTATACATATATTCTCAACCGTTCAATAATGGTAATTGCTTTATATAAATCCTTTATGATTAAAATTAAGGCCAAAGGTCAACTAAGGAAATCAAGCATTGAAAGATTTTGACATATTTGAGAGGTTCCTTTGTGAGTCAGGAATTGAGTTTTCTCCTTCCAAGAAGTACCACAATACAGCACATTTAGCTCGAGTGTTCTTCAGAGATCAAATAAAAAGGACCAAGTTGCTTTTGTATTGTACAAACTAATAGATGCATCTTGTTGACCCTCTAGATGTCAGATGGATCGTGACGAGTTTTTTAAATTGCGTAGTACCTTCACCTTAGATGAAAGAAAGAGGATTTGTGTTTGGGATTGTCAATGAGTGGGTGAAGATTTTACGCAGGCTTCAAAATGTCAATGTTTTTGTCGGCACAGTTAGAGGTTAGAGAGTGTTTTGGATAAAAAATACTAATCAGCGCGTTTGTCTTGTTTTAACATTACTAAAGCACAGCTGCAAGAGCAAAGGTGCTGCCAAGGTCCCAGGTTATGTTAACGAGAAGCAAAATTGCATGACATTAACACTTAACTCGTTTTGAAACATGACGAAATTCTGAAAAATCAATTCTTAAGAAGGAAGTCTTAATGACTAATTTATATTTTAAGGATATTTTAACAAAACAAAAAGACAAAACTGTTTTCACTCATTTGGCTGTAGAACACGACTCCATTCGAAGCTGTATGAACTCTTTAAATATTAGCAAATGAAACCTAAAGTGTCACCACTCTTAAAGGGATACTTCACCCAAAAATAAAAATTCTGTCATAATTTATTCACCTTCATGTTGTTTCATATCTGTATACATTTCATTGTTCTGATGAACACAGAGAAAGTTATTTGGAAGAATGCTTGTAACTAAACAGATCTCGACCCCCATTTATTACAATAGTAGGAAAAAAACAATGTTAGTCAAAAGTGCCCCATATTGCCGTCCTGCATTTTTCGAAATGTCTTCTTTTGTGCTCGACAGAACAAAAAAATGATAAAGTCATTTTTCTCGGGAGTCAATGGGATGCAAGATCTGTTTGGTTAGAAGCATTCTTCCAAATATCTTTCTCTGTGTTCATCACAACAAAGGAATGTACACACATTCGTAATAACTCGAAGGTGAGTAAATGAAGACAGAATTTTCATTTTTGGGTGAAGTATCCCTTTAAACGAACACGTCACTTTAGCAAGAACACGCACAGAAAGAGTTCAAAAAGTCATTAAAACATGAAACGTATTAAGAAATAAACCAGCAACTTCCAGACTTTTGACCCTCAACAAACAGTTAAGCATCTTAGTGGAACTTTAAGGAATCCGAATGCTCCACAAAGCAAATTTTCTGTTTTCGGCTATGAGAGAACGCTGGGGCATCTGAGAAAACGTGTCTAGCACATGCAGAAATAAACAGACACATTCGCACATGTGCCCTGATGACTAAAGCCGGCCGGATGATGGTTTCAACGCGCTCGCCTCGTACTGACTGCCAGCCTGGCCTATCTAACTCTCACTGTGTGTATGTGTGAAAAAGACAGAGAGAGAGAGAGAGGGCAATCTCAAGGGTTCTGAACATTCCTGCTATCTTTAGGCACAATCTGGGCCGGCGCGGGATTGGACAGAGCGGGCCAGAGAGTGATAAATGTTCACCAATGGCCTGTGTGGCACTGCCAAGAGATTGGTTTACATCACAGTCTCATTACAACTCAGATGCAAGGTTACTGGGACAACAAAGCATCGTCCAAAACAGAACGATACCAACCCGGTTAAAATGAAGCGAGCGTGATTGAATATCAAGAAAGAAACGGCCAGGGCCTTAACTACCGCAGATATTCAGATTATGGGTTTTTTAATAGCCGAATTTAAAATCATTACATTCGGTCCCTTCAATTTTGAATATGTTACAGAAGGCATTAGCAAAATCCTGTAATGAAGGCTGGCGTACGGCATGATTCTTTTTTGTGAGGAACAGACTGAAAACCAATGGCGCTCAATTATAGCTCCAAACCTCCTCGCAGAGCTGATTTTAGAGGATTTTGTGTAGGAGGTTTTTCAGGCATATGGCATCACTATTGACAACCTGTTGATGTATGACTTTTGTATTCCCCTGAAATAATAACAGCGGATTAAGAGGCGACATGAAGGCGAGTAAATAATTACTATTCCTACCATTCATGTGAAGTGAGTCATTGGAAAGGAAGTCAGATGTGTATATTACAGGAAAATATTAGCAGAAGCGTGATGTCAAGAACGCCTGGTGTCTGCTGCGTTTAAAATAAAGTGAGAAATTTACCAAATCAAGCCCATGGGGAACTGGCAGATCTGTTTAAGGAATCTTAATCTTAATCGTACGCACAGTGGTGAACAGAGTACTGGAAATTAGTTTTTTTAAGTACAAATACTTTTAAATTGCTGAAATTGTACTCAATTACAAGTAAAAGTACTTGTGTTAAAAAAGTAATTGAGTAAAAGTAAAAGTTACTTTTCTCAAAAACTACTCAGAGTACTAGTTACTTGTTACTTTTTAGGCGGTGTTATTTAATGAATTAAGAATAATTATTAATAATCAAATTTGGAGATTTATATAAAAATGACAAAATAACCATTCAACGTCTAATTTAAGCGAATCGATCAAACTGTGCAAAAAACTGAACATTATTTACGACATTATAACTGGTAATGCACAGTTTGCGAAACTGCTTTGCATGCGTTCCAATCCCTTATGTTCCCTACTCACTTCTAAGGGCAAAGCACATGATGTAGAGACTTTGGAGAGAGATGGATGATTTTATATCATGATATAGCCTTTTGGATGAAACTTGGCGAAAGGAGTGATACAGGAATTTTCGTTTTTGGGTGAACTGTACCTTTAAGGCATATCATACTTTTTACTCCACTACATTTCATAACTCAAAGTATCGTTTTTTTACCTTTTAGTCCTTGAGTATATTAAAATCTAGTACTTTCTTATACTCAAGTATTTTTACGTGTGAAAGTACTAGATTTTTTATGTACTTAAGTACTGAATTAAAGGTAACAAAAATATTTTTATGTTTGTTGCATTATATATGCTTTACAATGTTAAACACTCGTATAAAATACATATACTCGTACTTAAATTCGATGCGTGTCATTTTCTGGAGGATCTAGTGACAGAAATGCCATATAATGTTTCATAAATATATTATCTCCATCGGTAAAGAAGTGAAAACGTGACGACAACTTTGTCCTGTGAGAGCCGCCGTAGTGCTTTGAAAGGGAGAGTAGAGGGGTGGAGTGAGCCGTTGGTTGCAATTTGAGAACTCACCGCTAGAGGCCGCTAACATCTCCACATTTCTCCTTTAAGTAAAAGTGCTATCCATCTTTGCTTTAACCAACTCAACCCAAGGCTGACAACCAGAACATTTGCACACCTGGGGTGTGCATCTGGGTAGTTTTGTCATATGATGTGAAATAGCAACAAATAAGAAAACAAACTGTTAACAATATGTTATAAAAATTTGACATTTGTAAACATTGTTAGTATTTCCAAATTTTTTGTTTATTGTTTATTTATTTTTATCAGTATAATACACCAGAAAACATTAATTTGAAAAGTGTGCATGTGTTTTCTTATGATGTTCAAAGATTTATACATTATGGGCCATAGGGTCGCAATAATTTTTGTGGGCCACCGTCTGCATATTTGCTTTTACCTGCATATTCTTCGCCTTTTTCCAACTAAGGAAAACTACCATACAGTTTTTGGACTATTCTGTTTATCTTCCGCACTCTTTAGGTCACAGGTCGTCTGCAGAGATGCAAAGTGTTTTTGTACAATCCCGGAGGTTTTAGGGACCACGGCTAACAGGAAATGAAAGAAAATGACGAGGAGAGAAACGAAGGGGAAATGTAGAAAAAGTGGGAGAGGAGATTGAAATAAAGGCGTGTTGGACTTTCATAACAATAATCTTTACACTTCCAAATGGAATTTCATCGGCTTGCTTGCTTAGCCGCTGTCAGCATCGCAGCCCTGCGGGACACAGCCGTGTGTATTAATTACAATTCTGACGCACGCTTATTGAAATCACACAAAATTAAAATTCTTCCATTTCAATTTGCTTCCTGAGAAGGAAATGTCATCAGACAAAGGGTTTTCTCTGACTTCGGGGAAACGCGCCTTATTTAATTATTTCTCGCCCTCTTTCCGAGCTCCTCGTGACATTTGTTAATGTGAGTGTATGTTTCACATTTTTACCATTTTATAAACGGCAGACTGCAGACCAGATTGGCGCAGCTGGCGTTGGGAGACAGATAAAACTCTGATTAGCCCACAGTGACACACACACAAATACATATATAGACACACACACACACTCAGCAGCAGGTGTCAGATGCAACAGCAGTCTCTGTTGTCTATGCATCAGATGGGCGTCACATACTGTACAGGACGATATTCAAAATTCAATGTTAACAATATTTAAGGAGGTAAAGACTTTCTGTCTTTTGTACACACACAGATCAATCCCTTCACAGTACCCACTCGACCTCAGGGATGTACAAACATGCTACTTCGACCACCATTTACTTCTCTCGTGTCCAGATTTCCTGTCCACTGTAGACAAAAGACATTTTCATTCCTTTCAAACGCCTTCAATTCTATGTGTGCCATTTGGAAAACGGCTGCGCTTGATAAATAGAAATCAAATAATTTGTAGACTGACAGGTCGAGCATCTCACTTCAGAAAAATCAGAGCGAACAGTCCGGTCATTACAGTGCCAATGGTGTGCTTGGAGAAAGAATAAATCAGTAAAAACAAAAAAGCAATTTCGGTGACAATTCTTTGTTCTTTACTTTCCAAAGAGAGACTTTGAAAAGAGATTTTGTGTTTCAGTGGTCATCTAATAGTTTAGAATTGCTTTCCTGGGCATCCACAACAAAGCCACTTTACGATTTACGTTCAATCAAGTACACAGCGGTACTTTCGCGCTTGCAGTTGAAACCATGCAAATGTGAAACAAGAGCGTATATGTTGGGCTGTGGGGTTTAAGTAAGAAACGTATAATCTGCTCATCTCTCTCTTCCTGTCCGTTGCTATCAAGCCGTCTATCTATCAACTCTCCCCTGCCTCAGACAGATACCAGGAAGTGACATCATCGACAGAAGACAGATGGTCCCATTAGATAAGAGGGGTTGGGGTGACATCGCAGCTGGGTGGGAGCTATCAGCAAGGCATTTGTCAACAGAACAACTGAATGACCTATTTACTTTCACCAAGAGCAGGAGATTTGTGATGGGCTGGAGAAATGAGCTGATGCGCATGTTTTAGTCTGATCAGTTACATTTAGGGGAGGAGCCTATTTCTTCTATTTTCTTAGAATTATGCACTTTTGTACATTTTGCATCATACAAATTGATACGAAATTCCAAAGTTCTAAAATAGTTTTTCGATGAGATCAGGTTGGCTGGATGCTTAAAGACATATTGTCAGTCTTTGAAATTTAGCGGCATCTAACGGTGAGGTCGTGAATTGCAACCAACGGCTCACCCCACCCCTCCCTTTCGAAGCACTATGGTGGCTACAAAGAACAAAGATGTCGTCACATTTTCAGTTCTTTGCCGAAGGAAATAAAATTTACCAAACACTCTTTAGAGCAGGTTGTCCGATTAGAGCTGCCGTAGAAACAACACGGTGAATTCTATGCAAGGGGCCTCGTGGTGTATGTAGAAAGAAACAGCTCATTCTAAGGTAACGCTTCATTATCTTTATACATCTCTGAAGACATAGTTATGCATATTATATTGCATTTCTGTCAAGAGATTTTCCAAAATATTTTACATTGCACCTTTAAAATTCATTCAAGTACATTTGCTATTAAAGTGATAGTTCACCCAAAAATACAAATTTTTGTCATTATTAACTCACTTGTCATTTTAATTCATATGATTTTCTTTCTTCTGCAAAACACAGAAGAAGATATTTTGAAGTATGTTGGTAAGCAAACAATGATGTTACCATTTCACTTTTTTCGACACAAAACCAATGCAAGTCAAAGGGTATCGCCGTTGTTCGGTTACCGCATTCTTCAAAATATCTTCTTTTGTGTTCTGCAGAAGAAAGTCATACAGGTTTAGAGGATCAGCAAATGAGAACAGAATTTTCAGTTTTGAGTGACCTATCCCTTTAAGTTGAGGCCACTCATCACATCTAAAATGTTCAAGGAAAACTTTACTCATTTATAAACATTCTTGTAGCACTCAAATCTGGTCTTGCTATTTAGATTGATCCCTGACGGCAAGTACATTTAATTTTTTGATGACGTAAACATTTACCCACGTATCTTGAGCCAAAACTAATTTACTTTTTCAATTTCCATCTTCTTTAATCTGACAAGTCTTTTACTGTTCCTATAGACTTGTGTTATCATGGGCTAGCCGCTGTGCTCGGATGCAGTTCAGGGAATGGAGATGTGGCGGTCTTATGTTAATGTGATCAAGGTTGTAATTTCTGAACGATTTATTTGTGCAGCCTAATTCAATTACAGTGTTTCTGTAGCTTAAATGGTATAGCATTGCATTAGCAGTGCAACACAGCATAAAACAAAGCTTTAATGCACTTTGATGCAGCTTTGATGTAAGCTGCTTTGAATAAAAGTATCTGCCAAATACTTGGGACACCCAACATATTGACACTGGCTCAACCGATTGTGTTAAGTTGTCTGTTTGTCCAACCAATGGAAGACAGGACTGTTCGAAAACAAAACCTTTTATGAATAGTTCGCCTTCAACATGAAAATTCAGTCATCATTTACTCACCCTACCACAAAAGAAAATATTTAGAAAAATGCTGGCAACCAAAATCCGTTGGTCCCCATTGACTTCCACAGCATGGACACAATACCAATGCAAGTCAATGGGGACCAAAGGTTTTCCGTTACCAAGTCATACAGCTTTGAAATGACAAGGGGGCGTGTAATTAATGACGGAATTTTCATTTTGAAGGTGAACTATCCCTTTAAGGCGGAGAACAGTAGAGATATACTTGTATGTTTGATTTAGTAAGGCACGATTGTGGGTTGTTGTGGAAACATTTGACCGACGGCCTAAAAGCTGCTGTTTGCCCTGAAGGGCGTTCACAGAAAGCGGGCAATGTCACACGCTAACTTTTAAAGACGTTATTTTATGCAGCCAGGTTATCTATTCACCCTCATCGTCTTCGCCCGACTGTTATTTCAAAGTAAAGGTCTTTGTACATAAATAGTCTATTGAGTGCTGTGATTGACACCCTGCTGGATCAATACAGATATCCTTGGCAAACCAGACAAACAAGGGCTCGAGATATCCTCTCTCTCTCTCTCTCTATCTCCGCTTATTTCCTTTCCCCTGACTTTCTCTCTCCCCTGTATCTGTTTCTCAATTTCTTTCTCTCGCTCTCTGACGCTCACACATCACATATCATGTTCAGGATGTGCACTGGGAAAGGTCAAGCATTCTCGGCTGGTTTGTTTTGCCACAGCTTCCAAAAAAAGATGTCTTCTGTCTTCGAGATGAGGAGGGAAGCGTGGACACCGAGCAAGGGCGCGAGATTGATACCACTACTGAGATGATGGAGAGACTGACAAGGGAGGAGGAGAGGAAGCTATTACCCGGGACGGAGATTAGAGGAGAAATTCGGAAGCTAAAATGAAGGAGCGTGAAAGAAGGGTAAAAGACCACCTGAAATCAGAGCATTTTACTGTATTTTCTTAAAAGATATACTTTGACTTATGGTGTATGATTTATAAGTGTACATTGACTAAAAATGATAACATCATAAACTTTCTCTTAGTGTCCTCAATTGGACAAATAAAAGTCAAATAACACACATACTGAATAAAGAATACTGTTTAGCATTAGTCAGGTGCACACTTTCACCATCTGAAACTTTCCAAATATGATCTCAGACTAAAATCTACAGTCCCTCAACAGTTGCCAGCAGCCGATAAATGACCATTGTGAACAAATATTTTTAATCTGAAAAAAATCTGCCTGTCAGAGTTTTACAACATAAATTTTAGCGTGACATGGGGGGCTTATAGCAGTGATCTTATTTGTGGAGTGTATCACAATAATCGTAAATAAAAATTACACTCGACAAACGTTTGAACAAATTACTTTTGATATCTCAAAAAATTATTTAATTGGACAAATGTTTACATCTTGTGTCTATAGTCCCGATGTTTTAAAGCATCTTCATAATGCATCAGCACTTTTGAAAACGGCTATTCGTTTCTGCTGATGTCATCAAGACCATTTTTGGAGTGGGAAAAAGGGTTTTAACCCAAAAAATATTAACGACCTATATATATATTAGGATTAATATGCATTTATTAGGGCTAATTAATCAGGATTAATCACATTCATAATAAAATTTGTGTTTACATATTTCTGTGTACTGTGCATAGTATTTTTGTATTTATAAACACACACATGTATATATATTTAGAAATATTTACACATATTTATTTATATTTGCCAATCATTGAAATTCAAGTTTAATATTTGGTTATTTTTCTTTAAAAAGCATGAATGTGTACGTGTTTATAAATACTAAATTATAATGCACAGACATATACATTATAATGTAAACACAAACTTTAATTCTGGATGCGATATATCGTTTGACAGCCCCAGTATTCATGTTTTTGAAAATATGCATTTTTCTTCATTGTATATTTCATTCATATTCTGTCCAACAGTTTTCCGGTTGGTTCCGTTTACTCACGTCATTCCGAACTTCCATGAATTTCTTTCTTCTGCAGAACACAAAAGAAGACATTTCTCAAAATATTTTGTGTTCCACAGAAGTCATGAACAGTCATAAAGTCATAAACAGGCTGTAAATGGCATAAGGTTAGATTTAGGGAGGCCTGACAATCTAAACATGAAGTTCATACTGTATTGTGTATTTATTAGATTGTTTGAAATGTTCTCATAACTGGTACAACCAAACCTTACACTCACTTACACTTGAAGGTCAAATCCGAATAAAAAATGGGATATTGTCATCTTTTGTTCATCTCTCTTTCTCTGACAGACACACAAACTTCCTTTCTAAGGGCTTTGATTCAATTTTTCTTCATATATTTTCTTCATGTTCTTTATGTAAGAGAGAGACAGTTACAGGAAGTGATGTGGTGAGATGCAGACTCTGTGAGCACCAATACAGTTCAATAAACCTTTTAAAGCGCAGCTTAAGTCTAAGAGGGTCACAGGTCCGCCATTGCAACCATAATCTCACATTAAGCTTTTCTGCGCCGGTTAAAAGTTTGAGCTGTCCGCTTAAAGCATTTCAGAGAGGGTGCAAAACTTGTGCTGAATAATTGCAAATAATCGGGAAGAGAAAAGCATCCAGGCACATGTTTAATTCTATTTGTCTAGCGTTTCGGAAAGACAGGAAATATTAACAAAAGACTAAGTGCTTCGCAGATGTAAATTTGAGAAAATGAGAATTTAACAGAGAGGGATGAAGAACAGAAGAAAAAATCCCCCAGTCTGGATTCACTCGACGCATTGGAAATGTTCATAATGACCCATTTTCACACACACACATGCAATTATCCCCACTGAGGTGCTACACGCCCTTCGATGGTTATCTTGACAGTTAAATGGCTCGAGTGTTATTGTAATGATTTAGGGTTGGTGCCGGGGTCGGCTCTGAAACCTCTTCAGCTGGATGTATATAAACTCTTGTTTCCTCTCTGGATGCCGTGGGCCTCCGCACCTCTGGATCGGGTTTCTGCTAACCAGAGGTAAAGTAAACGGTGATGATGGTTCGTAAGCCCACGGTGTTGATGCAGAAATGCGAGTCCTCTGAATGAAAGGAATGAATATATGAAACAGCCGTTGAGAGTTTTTACACAGCCATTTGTAGAAGAATTGGTGTGGAATGCAAACCACTTGGGTGAGAGCGTGTGGGTCAGGTTATATAGGACCCTTGTGCACCAAATGGATATTAAACCTGATATCAAACCACAGCACCTGGAGGTTTATCTACTGGAATTACGTAGGAGGAAAATAATTTCATAAAATTCAATTATAAATAGTGTATTGATAAAGTATTAATAAAGTCAAATGTTTGGGGCCAATTGAGTGAAATAATTCTACAGACCTTTTGATCTGTGGGCATGTTTACATTGAACTAGTTTTGTCGCATTTGTGCCAACATCTACTTTTCTTTTATTATAAAATGTTAGTGATGAAAACTCCTTCAAAACCAATTAAAATGCACTCTAAATTGAGACCTCAATATAAAATAATATCAAGATTCATATCAGTAATTGTTTACAATACAAGTTATTAATTTAAATAAGTTACAGGTTAATTACACTGAGTGTTTTATTTGTTTATTTTGATCACAACGTAATTCCCATAATTATATATGTTTTTCCACAGTTTTGATACATTTTCTTTTACTTAAAATATTATTTATATAATTATTTAGGTCACTATATTTTTTCCATAGTTACATTTGTGGTATTCCATAATTTGAATGGGTCTAATTTTACTAAAATAATTTTTATCTGTTTGTTTGTTTGGGTAACAACATAATTAAAATAGTTAAAATTGTGTTATTTCATTGTGATTCTTTTTCATAGTTTCTTTTACTGAAAATAGTTTATTATTTATTTATTATTTATTTAATCATTTGTTTATTTATATATTTCAGTAACATCATCATTACCTTAGCTACATTTGTGTTATTCGATAGTTTTTATCAGTTGTCTTTTTACAAAAAAATAGAATTTATTATTTTTATATAGTCACAACATCACTTCCATAGTTACATTTATGTTACAGTATCCCATAGTTTTTATGAGTAAAAATGTTTTTCTTATAATTTATTTTTTAAATAAGGAAGGAATTATAAATACGGAATCATAAACAGATGAAACGTACTGTCTATACGTTTTTTTTATGGTAAATCACTACACAAAAACCAATGAACCAATTCTACCAAAACCCAAGAAGTCAATGGAGAGTCCTGATCATGAGGTGGTTTACTTTAGCTAGACTTTTCTTGGCTCTCCCATAATGACATTGACCATATTTTGTGACCTAAATAGCTAATGTAGCGTCTCCTCTCAGATGTTGTGATTGATGTAAACATAATTAAACCTAAACTGGATTTAGATTAATTCTGACAAACATACGGAGCAGCGCGACCAGGTGCAAGTTTTATGGCGTCTGCTCTTCCACGGACCCAATGTAAACAGTGATAAATCTACAGTGGATAAAAAGAATCAGTTAATCATTAGCGCAGAGCTTGTTTTCCAGCGTTGTGTGCCTGACAGGTTCATAATCTCCCAATACAAGTTTATTACACAGACAGGTGACGACTGGTCTGGAAAATGTCAACTGTTGTTTTCTCCTTGTTCTTTTTTCTAGGGAACCAAGGACAGCACAACACCATCTGTTTGGCCCGGAGAGCACACGACTACAGGTGTGCGCTGAGGAAAGCGAGACATGCAATGGTTTGGAAAAGTTTTTCCCCTTTTCTCTCTCTTATCGCTGCGGTTGTATACGTCTCCCAATGACTCGCCTTTCTCTGTCACTTTCAAAGCTGACCGATCTCCATCGCACCTCATTGCGTTTAAGCTCCGATAACCTGAGTGCCAAGCAAACGTCCAGAATGTTTTATTGCCACTGTCATTGTGTTCCTCGCGACGTCGACCCATATTACACATCACGCTTAAATCAATTGCAATCTTTAGAGAGGCAGAAGAGAAAAACATCAGGTAAAGTGTTGTTATGCTCTGTGCAGCCGTAAGGCGTAAACCTGGAGCCAATCTCCATTACAGACCCAGCCGAAGCAAGTAGAGCAGAACGGCAAAAGCGAGTGATGGCGGAGAGAGAGAGACAGTCACAATTTTTGGTAATATATGGACAGATAGTTACAGTAGCGTCTACGCTTTCTGAATGAAGAATCTGGAATGTCGAAAAATGTGTGACAGAGTGTGAGTGTACGGCCTTGTTTTTTGATCCCGGCGGGGGCCTAAACCTGAATACACACTACCTCATGGGGACTCTATGATCTTTAGTTTAAGGGGTTTGGTTAGCAAATGCAGGTATGATATGTTTTGACACGGGTTTGCTGGTTTATGCTAGTTTAAGATGGTCATGTGCTGGTTTAAACTGGTCATGTGCTAGTTTAGGATGGTCAAGTGCTGGATTAAGCTGGTCATGTGCTGGTTTAAACTAGGCCTATGCTGGTTTAAGATGGTCATGTGCTGGTCCTTAGCTGGTTTAAGATGGTCATGTGCTAGTTTAGGATGGTCTTATGCTGGATTAAGATGGTCGTGTGCTGGTTTAAACTAGTCATATGCTGGTTTAAGATGGTCATGTGCTGGTCCTTAGCTGGTTTAAGATGGTCATGTGCTAGTTTAGGATGGTCATATGCTGGATTAAGCTGGTCATGTGCTGGTTTAAACTAGTCATATGCTGGTTTAAGCTGGTCATGTGCTGGTTTAAACTAGTCATATGCTGGTTTAAAATGGTCATGTGCTAGTTTAGGATGGTCATATGCTGGATTAAGCTTGTCATGTGCTGGTTTAAACTAGTCATATGCTGGTTTAAACTGGTCATGTGCTGGTTTAAACTAGTCATATGCTGGTTTAAGATGGTCATGTGCTGGTTTAAGCTGGTCATGTGATGGTCTAAACTGGTCATGTGATGGTTTAAGATGGTCATATGCTGGTTTAAGATTGTCATGTGCTGGTCCTTAGCTGGCTTAAGATGTTCATGTGCTAGTTTAAACTGGTCATATGCTGGTTTAAGATGGTCATGTGCTAGTTTAAACTGGTCAAGTGCTGGTTTATGCTGGTTCATGTGCTAGTTTAAACTAGGCCTATGCTGGTTTAAGATGGTCATGTGCTGGTCCTTAGCTGGTTTAAGATGGTCATGTGCTAGTTTAGGATGGCCAAGTGCTGGATTAAGCTGGTCATGTGCTGGTTTAAACTAGGCCTATGCTGGTTTAAGATGGTCATGTGCTGGTCCTTAGCTGGTTTAAGATGTTCATGTGCTAGTTTAAACTGGTCATATGCTGGTTTAAGATGGTCATGTACTGGTTTAAACTAGGCATATGCTGGTTTAAGATGGTCATGTGCTGGTTTAAGCTGGTCATGTGCTGGTTTAAACTAGGCATTATGTGGTCCTTTGCTGGTTTAAGATGGTCAAATCAACATCAAAACGTACCCAACCCAGCATATGCTGTTTCTTTCAACAGGAAAAATATGTAGTTTTTACAGTATAAAAATCATTACGCCTATGGACTGTCCCCATAGAGATAATAAACCAGAAGTGTGTGTGTGCATGTGTGAAGGTCATGTAATGTGTAGTAGATTCTTATAAAGTCCATTGATACTAAAGCCATTTTTTCACATTAGGTGCTTGGAGGATGTTAGTTTGGATCCTGCTTGTGCTAAGAGAGAGAGATAGAGAGAGAGAGAGAGAGAGAGAGAGAGAGAGAGAGAGAAAGAGAAACGGAGAGAGAGAAAGAGACAGATGCAATGTTAAAGTGGGCACATTGTGCCAGTGCGTACTGGACACGCCTGCAGCCCTTGTGGATTTGCCTGTCTTGGATCATCTGGAAGTTTTCTTTTCCAGGTCAACTGTTTCCTGTGATGCAAAGCATTTCAGAACAGAATCACAGTCTAGAAACTCTGCTGCATAGTCACTTCTCTGTGATTTATTCTGCTGTCAACTGTTTAGTGATCAGCGTGCCGCCGCTAAATCTGCAGTCTCAAATCTCCACAGATTTCTGCAGGTTACTCACGATCCTGTTCACAATCCGCAATGTATTCATAGCTATTTAAAACATTTACGTTCCTAATATCATCAGAGCTTTTCTTTGTGCCAGACACTGGCTACAGCCAAAAGATGTGGGTATCTGCATCCCTCCCTAAAACACTAGAACTGTCTGATTTCACATTTTGTGGTCCCAATTCAGTCGGATTGTTTAGTGCTATTCAAATGTCCAACACTACAATTCACTCTCGATTTCAGATGTATCTAAACTTAAGCACATTCATGTTTAATCACACAAGACTCTCCGTGTTCATTGTAAAATACTAAACAGAAACGTTTCAGTTGATTCTGATATGAAACAGCGTCCCAGAAAATGCAAAAATTGTACATGACATCATATTTTAAACGTTTTTATCCTAAAGGCGCTAGAAAGGGACTCACCTTATTGCATATGCAGTTGAAGGAGTTTCTTCTTCAGAAGCAAACTTTATTTGAGGAGAATATTTAAATGAATCACGCAATGTGATTTACTGAGGTTTGGTCGTCCTTGTACTGGTGTTTGCGGCTTTATTTAACGCTCCGAAACATAGCTTGTCTCAATGAGATATTACGCCTGAGTTTTATAAAGGAGTTGTTCACTTCAAGATAAGACCCCACTGACTTTCCACGGTATTTTTTATTATTTGAAGTCAATCGGGGCTTATTTTGAAGATAACACCTTTAATGTGGGCCTTGTTAATAAATCACCCGCAGAAATTTCCACTCCGATTTAAAATTGCGCTCTCATGCTGTTTAGTAAAACTGGTCCGTAGAATCTAAGCTAAAGCACATACATCTTTAATAACATAAGTCTATCCGTGTTCACTATGTTAAATACTTCTCAGAATTGTTTCAGTTGATTTTGATATGAAATAATCGAAAAAGTATACAATAATTGAAGGCAGCATTACATTTTAATATTTAGTTAACTATGTTGGGAATAGGTATAGAAATAGCACTTGAAAGGCTCATAATCTATTTAACATTATAACACCGATGACTCAGTTGTTTTCAAATGTATCTTAACACATTATAGGACTCTGCAGAGTTAAACTGCAGAACCTGCACAAATTAAAAATAATAACATATAGATGTTTCATCAGATGCACATGCCTGGCCTGAAGTTTGTCTCTGTTTGTTTATTGGTCTGTTGTTTATTGGTCTGTTTGTTTATTGGTCTGGCTATATCAATTTACTTCAGATTTAATGTATCTTAACTGTGTTAATTTAAATTAAATTTGGGCCACTTAGGGACGGTTTCCCGGACAGGAATTAGGTTAATCCAGGACTAAGTGTTTGTTAAATTAGGAAATGTATGTAGTTTTTACAAACATGCTTTACAAATAAATATTATTTATGAGCATTTTGAGACAAAACTATTGCAGTGATGCATTTTAGGATATGTTAGAGCAAGATCTTCTCAGTTTAGACAGCTCTAACTTTGTTTTAGTCTAGGACTAGTCTTAAACCCTGTACGAGAACAAATTTAAAAACATTTTGGAAACAAACTCTTCATATATTTTTGAAGGGGGGATTCTTTGGGGGGGTCTAACAAAATAGGTACATTCACGGCAAGGACAATAACTATAAAGTTTTAAAATTGAAGATAAACTACAACACACTAAGGGACAGTTTCCGGACAGGGATTAGTCCCAACCTAACTCAATTGTTAGAGAAGTCATGATCGAATACAATTTCCAATGACATATCTTATAATACATCTGTGCAATTCTTTTGTGTCTATGCACACAGTAATGCTGTTTTATAAAGTATGTGTTTAAAAACAACTTAAATATCAGAATTAAACTAAGGCCTAGTCCTAAAGCCATAATCCCTGTTCGGGAAACCGCCCTTAAAATTGTAACTTATATACTTCATACATTTACACTATTAAATGTGCTTTGTTGTTCAACCAGCATTGACATTCAGTTGTCATTTCCACACTTATGTCATACCAAACATGATTTTCAGTGTGTTTGAAAGATAAATTAGTAATGAGTTTTGAAAAACATGGCAGTGAGTTGATGTAAAAAGTTATTGTAAAAATAGAAGTTTTACTGAAGTTAAAACCCTTACAATTAAGAAGTGTCAAATCTTATTCTGTTGCTCTCTTTCCAGTGTTTTCCTGTCAGTTCTCTGATGAATCATGGCAAAAGTGAAAAGGCTGAATGTGTGTCTATAAGTATAGTTTTAAGTCAAACGAGTGTCTTTAGTAAACAAGCAGGTTATTCATTTTTATCTTCATCATTCATCTCTGGAGTTAGATACACATTTTTTCTCTTCTTTCACCACACACACACACACACACCCAACACTAATGTCACAGCTGCCCACCCTGTCTAGTTGTGTTTTTTTAATTGTCAATCATCCTCGCTGCCGTTTGTGGCGTTGGCTAACAGCCCGACACTTCGTCCTGTCCGTCTGCCAAGTGTTACCCTAGGGGTAAAAAAAACACACAGCCGAGCAAAAGACAAACAAACATAACTCTGTGTTTGACACCAATATAAATATGTTACATTATATTATGACTTGCCTGATTATCATTGTTGAGTCCACATTTAAAACTGTTTCTTACTGTTGTGATACTAAGCCAGTGTGAATATTTTGTAAACGTGACGAGATCGCTAAATTTAACCCATATAAACAAGTTTTCGTTAGTTTGACAAAATGTCACTTCGCCTTCGCTGTGGGTTTTGCTAAGGATTCAGACACAGCCCTCATATTCTTCTCCATCCAGACCATCGGGTTATGACTCCAACCAGACCCCATAGGAGACAGAAGATATCAGTATAAAAAGCAATAAAGCTGTTTGGTCCTCAAGTGGAAAATTCAAGTAGAATTCCGCTACAAGTGAGACAAACAGAAGTTGAGAGGCTTATATATCGGCCTTGTTTATTCAACACTTTGTAGACTGTGACAGAAACTGACAGGTGGGATTTGCATATTGTACCTTATCTGTGGTGCTGAGTTTATTTGGCTGATAAGCTTCCTCTTTAGTGTGTAATTAATCAGTAATGTCATATGCAGTTATTCAAAACACGTCTGTCAAACGTCTGAAGCAGGCGGGCGATTGGTGGAGAACAGAATACAAAGGAAAAGTGCAGAGGAAAAGTGAGTTTATGAGGCTGGGGGAGTCACTGCGTCATTACATCCGTTTGAATGTGAAGCCTCACTGGCTCTCGGTTGCGTCATGACGCGTAATATCTTGTTTGTTGGTCATTTTCTTGTACTTTCATTCGTGTTTTGCGTTTTGTATGATTAAGAAATTGTTAGGTTTATGGTGGGGTTTAGGCTCCAAAAAATATTTTAAACCACACATTTTCATGAAATGATTGATACTATAACAAATAAAATGAATTAAAGCCAAAGTGAACAACCTAGAAGTACATGTCAGCGTATCCGTTGTTATTAGCTGCTGGTCCTAGGGGGCGCTCATCTTTGAGACAAGACTGTTGGTCAAAATAAGTTGCTTGTACAAACGACTGAAAGGTTCATCTTTTTTTGGAGGACAGTGTAAAATGTTTACTATAATGTGCATCTGTGTATTATAAATCTGAAATTTAAACTTAAAAGATCTCAAGATAAATGGACCAGGGCTTGACATAACCTGGGAGGTTGATGGCTCCGTGTCAGTGCAATGTTTATGATTTTTGGACGGATCAGGCCTTAATTTAACATTATTCACAAAAAAGTTGTCAATCGTTCTTTTCATCTTCTCTTATCATTCGTGGCTACATCCACTCTGTTTAACTGACGGCCCTAGACTCCTCACCTCCCTCTGCAGCACACGCATTTACAAACGTACACACCAGAGGTTGCACTAGACTTTTTTATTGTCCGTCATGTTTGGTTGCATTTGCGACCAAATTGGTCGCACTCTAGAGCCCTGTAAGACGCGTCACATTTCCATCATAAGCTTGCAGTATTCGACGCACTGGTTAACTGGCCAAACCATCTTTATTGTCTGTTTAAAAAAAGGCAAAAACGAAAAACTAAGTGATTAAATGTGACACGTCATCCAAACAGCCAATCAGAGAATCTCGAGCGTTCTTGTGTTCTGAATATTTAATACCGTCTCTCCCCATAAGAATGACATTTGTATTTTTGTGTGTTTAATTGAGCTCGCTAGTGTAACAAAGCCACGAGTGACATTTAATCCCGTCATTGTGTAATTTGACGGCGCCCGCTCGATGCCCTGGATATTAACAGCACGGAGCTTTTACCGCGTTACGCTCGAACACACAAAAACTGACTGCACAGATGAGAAAATTGTTCTCAAACAGACAGATAAGAACAGCTTTATGATAACACAAGAGAAATTAAGCTCGCTCTACAGTGTCATCGGCGAGTCACGAAAGAATAACCAAGAAAACGATTCTTTCCACCCGTCTCACCTTTTAATAACTCGGGAAAATGCAGTACACCTGAGGTCATTTATTCTTTCATATCGGAGCACGAATATGAAATGCCTTTTTCATGCAAAATGACTTGCTCTATCTGTGATTCAATAAACAAGACAAATATAAAGTCAGATATAGAGGGATCTAAAAAACATTCAAATTATAGTAGTATAATACAGTGTTGAATTAATATAACTTGAATTACCATACTTTTACTAGATATCATGGTTAATCTATGGTTACTATAGTAAAACTGGTTCATTTTCATAAGGGTTGTGTTAAAGCTCTATGTATAGAAGGCTCGATTGTACTGTGTCTGTATCTCAGGTAACTGTCAATAACAAAATAAAGAGCCCTTAAAACACTTTCTGTAAACATATGTTTTAACACAACAACATGTGAACAGTGCATGTTCTTCAGATATTCACTGAGCAGACTGTTGCGAGAACGTACAGGCACAAAGATATTCACTCATTACAAGTACTTGAATAAACATGATGTTTGTGGGCTGTTTGTGAAACTATATACAAAGTTTAATTAGCACTTTAGATACTCTATGTAAAAAATAAGAGAAAGACATCAAGACCTACGATGAATTCGGTTAATGAGTAATGCACAGTATGCTTATGGTAAAAATGTTGACGTGCCATGCAGCATACAACAATATTTACATAAATTATCATTTTGAACAAATAAATTTCATCTTGTACAGACAACAGTGACGGGCTTAAAGGTACCGTTCACCCAAAAATTCACCCAAAATTCTGTCATCATTTACGCAACCTCGAATTGGTTCAAATCTGTATGAATGTCTTTGTTCTGATCAACACATAGAAAGATATTTGGAAGAATGTTTGTAACCTTACAGTTCTTGGCAACCTTTGAGTACAATAGTAGGACTTTTCTTCTTTCTGTTGAAAATAAATATATTTTAACGATTGTAGGAAAGCAAACGGTTTTGAGGCGCTTTTGACCGCCATTGTAATTTTTCCTAATGGTAGTCAATGGTGGCCAAGAACTTTTTGGTTACAAGCATACTTCCAAATATCTTTCTCTGTGTATCGGAACATAATCATTTATACAGATTTGGAAAAACTCCCTGGTTAGTAAATGATGATGTGTTTTAGAATAACATGCCCTGATGAGTTGTGTAAAAAAATGAATACATTTTATACTGACTTTGTTAAAGTCCCCATGAAATCAAGTGTTTTACACAGTGTTACAGTGATTATTATAAATGATTTATCCGTGCACACCATGATTTTTTATTCATCTGCACTTGTTATCTTTAATATGAAACATTAAGCTCACAGTCCAATGGCCAGGTGTTTTTAGTCCTCCCTTCCAAGACCAACTTACTACTAAACCAATCAAAAAGGGAAGGGCAATTTATTTTTTATTTCAGAAACCGTTTTACTCGGATATACGTCACGATATAGAAAAGAAGTAAATCGCAACTTCCATTCCACTTCGTTTCATGGTAACTTTGACGACGACTCTTTAACGCAACTATTATTTGCGTTAATAGTAACAATTTAAAAAAAATCTGAATTGGTGGCTAATTCGTATAAATTTGTGCAGTCTCATTTTTGTACTTTTTCATAAAATCTGCTTTGCCCCCAGAGACAGTTGTGTTTTTAATAATACTTCATAAAAATCATACGAAATCGCCACCTCATAAAAAACTCACATCAGTCCGAGAGATCAGGTGGGCTCCTCTCTCCAGGCTGTACTGCAGTATCTGTCCACATCTCTTTCATGCAGTATCACGATGCTTCACTTGCAGAGTTCAGAGAGTGGACTCGTATCCTCTGAGACTGAGAAGGCTGTCTTTAGAGAACCACCAACTGTCTGCAAAAGAGATGAAAGGACGAGTGCTGACGGAGTGCCAGCATCAGCCCAAAAAGAAGTGAACACCTCCGTCCCCGGCCGATGGAGAGCTCCAAGGTCATGAAGTCATCCATGCTGCCTTGGCCTTGCTTCTCGGGTCACATATGACAAAGTAAAGACACTTTTCAGGCTACCAAACCAGCAGTTTGTGGATTTTCGGTTTCGGTTTTATAACAATCATAAGTTTTAGACCATAATAAACCATAATTGAAGGTCTTGACTGACTTTATACGGACGATTTTTCTATTCCATTCTATTCTTTTCCGTTCATACCTCCCTGCCTCTGACTGTAAGCACATCTTGAGATATTTTAAGACAGCCATTCAGCCTGCCTAATGTTCCATCAATCTTTTTATTTCCTTTTCCAAGGTCGATTCAAACTTAATTCAACAGGATAGAAACAGATAAAAGGAACCATTAGGATGCACGATCGGCGTTCCTCAACCGAATGCGTCTCTGCGGTACCTTCAGGTGGGTGACAAACCTCCATGCCCTCCATATGGGCCCTTCTTGATCGGCGCAGAGCACTCGACGAATCCGCCGTCTATCATGGCGATATAATTCAATGCTCAGGACGTAACACTACAGCTCCTGTGATGGATATAAAAGAAAGCTTCTATCAAGTCATATATCTCTAAACCCTGAGCCAATGATCCCAGCCAGAGCAATTTATAACTGCTGAAAAACAAGCTTCTTATCTCCTTATCTGGCTGCTCTACAAGAGTCGTCGGCTCCATGGTCCACTGGCTAAAACACCATACTGCAGGATCTCACCGAGACGAGGCAGGCGCTGGGGAACAAAGAGTTTTAGTTATAAACTGCTGTTTAAAGAGATTTGACAGGCCCTGCCAATACCGTAAAGACATAAATGTCTGAAAAAGGCGTTTGATGATATGAATGGCCATACGTGGCGTATCGAGAGTGTGGCTAAGTTCTGTTACAGTGAAAAAGAAGAATGCAAAGCTATTGTGGCGAGCTTCTTTCACTCGTTTCAAGGAAAGCTTTTAAAAAATGAAAAGAAAGTCGTACTCAAGAACTAGTGTAGAAGTTTCTGGAACACTTCAGTTGATGACTGTGGTTTTTAATGCATCGTACAGGCAATCCATATTGCATTATAATGCTTTCAAAATGATTCATGGGCACTTTTACTATTCCTTTAATTCAAGCACAATCGCTTAGAAATAAAAATAGAAAACAAGAGACCGCTGTCAAATGCATGTAGACTGTAAAAAAGTTAATTTTACAGATTTTTTTTGTTATTTTCCACAGATTCTTCCTACACATGTGATGCCATAGAAGAGCCATTATTGCTTCCACAAAGAACCATTGAGTCAAATTTTATTTAAAGAACTATCTCTATCTTACTTTTTTATATAGCTATTACTATTATATAATATTATATAATAATTCAGATTTTTAAGGTTCTTTATAGAACCAAAAGGTCTTCTATGGCAGTGGTTCTCAAACCGTGTTACGCTTACCACTAGTGGTACTTGAAGAGACCCCGGAAGTAAATGACATGACACGACACAAAATTAAAAAATCTATATATTAATTTACATATATATTTAATTTGTGTTTTAAATACAATTTCAATTGTTTAATAAGCCTACATGAGTGATACGAATACGGAATACATCACAGCCTGTATGCAATTTTTAAATAGTTGTATGAATTATTCTTTATTTATCACTTCAGACGGGCTGCAAATTAAGTTTCTTATGTATTTCTGCACTCGAGTCGCTGTTTAAACTGTTGTTATTGCTGTAAAGTTCTAATTAAACACGTGTCTACATCTACGCAAGGTTAAATCAATGAATTGCGCGTTTATTTTATTAAATTATAATTTTATAAATGTGGTACTATTAGGATCAAATTTAGATCAAACTTTTGTTTAGCTATTAAGTTTAAGAGTCGACACTCAGAAGTCTGGATACAGGGACCAAGAATGATACAGACACAGAAGTGGAGAAGTGCAGTCAAATCTTTCTTCAGAAAGAACCAGTATATGAAGGTAGAGAGGAAGTGGGCTAGTGCTAATAATGGGCATGGCCACACTTCAGCCACGGGCCATCATCATGCACATAAAAGTGTAACGCAATACGTGAGTTCTGCATTCTGCATACATCAGCTGATCTTTCACAGACATGGTTAAAAATTAAAATCATAAGTCATGATTACAAGTATTGTAATCATTAAACAGGACATGTACATCATCATCGCAAAACAGGATACATGACCTAAACATAACATACACAGGGAAACTTTAGGTTTATATAATCTCAAAGGTACTTGATCTGAAAAGTTTGAGAACCACTATCCTATGCAATTGAATAACTTTTTGAAGCACCTTTTTTAAGAGTATATAATGTCCCACAAATACTGTAATTTTGATACATATATGGTAAAAAAACTTCTAATTACTGAAAAAGAGAAACAGAAAAACAGGGGGACAGTGTAATTTTACAGTAAAAACGTTATTTTAAGGAATATTTCTGGAGCTGCAGCTGTCAGAAAATTTTAGGTTTTTACCATATTTTTCCTATTAATGATCCCATGAATGACTAGAAGAAATAGTTTGAATAATAAAGAGATCTTGTTTCTGGTTAAAGTAATAAAGCTGAAGAGAGATTATGGCTGCATTGTCCATTTCAGACTTCCTGAAAAAGCTTTTAAAAGTGTTCCCATGAATGATCGTACCAACCGATCCACTGTAATATGTTTTCACACTCATGCATTTAAATACACCATCAAGGCTTCATTTCATTTTTATAATTCATTATACTCATAATGACAAATAAACCTAATTGATGTATAACTGTGCTTACAACTACTTGTGCACTTACGCAACAACGCATTCTATCTTTTCATACGTTTATAATGAAAAATTAATTTGTGAATCGATTGAAGAGCATATACTGTATCTCTAATTTGCCTTGGGTTAATACTCTCATTTCCTTGACAGCATTTTAATGGTAAATTAAAGCATTTCATCAAGTTTCGCTGAATATCATTATCTTTTTAGTTATAGCAATTAAATGTACATTTTACCAGAACGCCATGTGTTGTGACATATCAAAGAAAAATGACTCTTAATCACTTCTGTCTTAATATCTCACAGAAGACTTCACCCCACTGAGGGGAAAGGTGAAAACAGTTCAGTCAAGAGAAGTGAGGGTGGTCGAGAAACACTCTCTCTCTTCCGTCCGGTCTAAAATCACCAGTAGGGGTGTAAATTCGATCTTGTTCTTACAATTCCATCACTGTCACATTTTAATGAAGCACACGCAAAAAAAGAAAAGCAGGGGTTTGTGATCAAATGCACACTATGGCATCAAAAGACAAAGAGTTTTTGAATAACATAAAACTTGAATCAACTTTGGATGATGTTCTACAACTGTGTACTACATATCTTTGATAAAGTTTATAGTTATGAAATATTTTTTCAGGATTTTTTATTTCGGGATACTTTCCCTTGAAATGTAACTATTCCGGTTCTATTGATCTCCACCATTTATTTTTCCAGATAATCGATAATCTACTTCGCCTTCTTTAGTTTCACATATATAATATTAAACGGTGTGGGAACGTACGTTACTGTTTAAATGTTAATGGACACTTGAGTAAAATATTTATTTTGACCTTATAAACCTTTTGATCTGAAGGTGAATCGACGACAATTCGTTTTGTAGGCAAATTGGTGTAAACATATGAGTTTCTTTCATAATAGAAAATAGTTTTATTAATTTTATATCAAGCTATTAAATTGTTCATTTTATCATTTAATAAAAATAACTTTGAAATAGAAAAATGAATAATTGAGAAAATAACAGCCTAGAAGAGCCCTGCGAATTCCTTCAATACTGATTAAAAAGCAACTCAAGAAACTGCTTGATGTGATGAATTCATTTTTATTTTATTATAAAATATATATTTGATGTATTTTTATAACATTTTAGTTCATTTTACATTCATATTTATTATTGTTATTATTTTATGTAAAAAAAAAATATATATATATTAAATATTATTTTATTTTATTTAATTAATCTAATTATATTTTATTTTGTTTATATAAAAATGCATTTTAATTTTATTATATAATTCTATGTATTTAATATTTAATATTTGATTGTATTTTACTGGACAAGCAATATTCAACTCCCCAGATGAGATTCATTTGAAGGGATCCTCCGCCAAAAAGGAAAAATTCTTTCATGATTTAGGCTACTCCACCCCACGTTGTTCCAAACGTGTAAATGTCAATGCTCTGTTGAACACAATCAAACATATTTAGGAGAATGTTATCTTCTGAGATCTCTGAGGTAGTCAAAAAGTTGTGTTTTCCTAAATTCTTCAAAGTATCTTTCTTTAGTGTTTTTTTACCATGATATACGATTCCCCAGAACATATCAGTTGCTAATATTCATCCAAATATATAAAAGTAATTTGTGACTGAATTTTTGGGTGTTTTATACCTTTAAGGGAAATAATACCGCCACGTGATCCCAACGACTCTGTAAAAACTGAGTATAACATGTGTAATACAGGCTCAGATCTGTCATAAATGTATTTGCTGAAGGGGAACTGTTCCCTTAAACATTGATTTCCAGGGTAGAAAGGTCAAAGATGTCAATGTGGATGCAGTGTGTATTCTACGATCACTCAGAGAAACACTCGGCCATTAAAGAATTCTGACCAAGAAACTAAATATATCCACATCAAAGCAATAAACATTCCAGAAGGTCTTTAAATGTCCACGGGACCAACAGACGTGTGTCAGCATCCATCCACGTGTAGCTAAATTTCCCGTGAAGGCTGTAATTAACCTGTGTGCCTGAACCGCCAGAGCAATACTGCAGATAACTGCTTCATCAATATATTCACAATGAATTGTGGAAACAAACACAAACGCCTAGAGGGATATAAACTAGAGCGCTAATGTCTATTCACCCTTTTTTCCGTCCTCCAAGACGCCCTCACAAGTAACATCACATTCGTTCTGCTCCAATGAGCTTCCATTTGAAACATTTGCTACTGACGATAGCATTGCCAATTTGGGCCTAACTAAGACAGATGTGCTAATGAAGGACCGCTGTCATGGCGATGTAAACATTAGCCCCGTGGAATGCTGGGAATGATGGCATGGGGGGGGCATTGGCTCTTCCCGCCAGGGTCATTATGCTAATAGAGGCTAATTTGCGAGACCTAGCATCGCATCGCCGCAGACGACGGCTGATTGCACCAATTTGTTCCACTGCTGACATGAGACAGGCCATCATGAAATAAAAACACCATATTCGGGTGACGAGACGGTGGCTGCATCGTACCTTTTGTGTGAAAGTACTGAATCCGAGATGTAATACCATCATACTTTGGTAATGCTAATAATATCCCAATCTGAAAAATAATCGCTCTTTCCTTTATGCAAAATATATCTTTTCGTTGTTTTCTATGGATATGCTGTTAAATATGACCATTGATTTGATAAGAAATATGACATTTCCTTGCAAGTGCTGACGGCTACAAAAAGTCAACTGAAAAATAACTAAATAAAAGATACAACCACATTCATTTGCGATGTTGTGCAATAACACTTGCATTTGCACTTGCAAACTATTTCTCACAACATCACTAAGAGATATACATTTAAAAGTTTGCGAGAGGCCCAAAATATCGAATGACAGTTTACGTTTTTTTCCCTCTCACAAAGCACCAATGCATTTAAGAACAGCTGTACGATACAAAGACGAAACGCTAGGAAGGAACTGAATAAACAAAACACTCAAATAAATTGTAATATCTCCTTGATTTGAGGTTATCTACATCTGTGCGTCGTCTGGAGCTTCAGACACACAAGGCAACACCCAGAAGTCATTTTCCTCTCGGATGAGTCGCATGATTTATATCCGAACGAGGCTGAGCTGCTTCTGTACGCTCAACAGTTTAACTCTGTAGTCTGTATTTAGCGTCCTTGCCTTGCAAATCAAATTCGAATTGTTCAATAAGTTGCCAACATCTCGTGAAAATAAGCAAGACACGGCATGAAATTGGACTGTCAGCGATCGGGCGCAGGTACACATACAAATGTCCCATTACGCTTTATTGCACAAACACAGGCAAACACACACACACATTTATATATGCACATGAGCGTAAAGCTTACAAACGTGACATGTTTTCTAGGAGAGAGAAATGTCCTTAACAATCATTCTTTGGTAAGTGGACATGCAAACGCAGGGGCATAGAAATGTATGAGATTTGAAACGCTCCACATGGAGAGCAGCAACAACATAGGGAACACTTCAGATCAACTCCATTGATTTTAATATTGTTGTTCAGATGGGCACGTGCAACGGCAAAATACTCATGCACACACAAACATACAGTGAACGCTAATTTTGAATGGGACATTTTTTTGTGATATGGAATATTATGTATTTTATATTATCGTCCTTTTCTTTTGATTTACCAACCTGGATGGATTATTTTCTGGCCGGGGGACTGCTTTCTGACTTCATTCTGTATTACCTGCCTGTTTTGTGGAGCAATGCTTAAATATGCAGCCAGAGAAAAAATTTGGAGACCATTTCAAAATGTGTTTTCTTGCTCAGAACGACAATTTTCACCTTAAATTTGGACTCAAGTTACAGTTTTGTACAAATGATAGTGTTTTACTTTATAAGATCAAAGCATTATTTTCTCTTTACACAGGGATTGGTGGATCTTGAATCTGTTGGTTCTAGCAATCCTTGATGCATTACGTGTCAATGATGACAGATCAAATATAAGAAAAAGCACGTATTGTATTTTTTTCAAAGTTTGCATGGCTGCAATTCAAGAATTCATTAGAGATATTTTAATACCCTTTTAGATTCTGGCTTTGAATGTTCATGTCTCTCTATATTGTACAATCTCAGAGATAGGTGGATATTAGAATTGTACCTATTTTCAATGGTCAAAAACCAGATGTGGGGCTGATACTTTTAGTATCTAAAACATGTTTGTAGAACAACAAAGTTAAAACAACAATTTATCTTATTTACTTTTATCAATACACCTGCAGTTAGATTTGATATTTGTTTCAGATTCTCTTAGAAATGTGGAATTAAGGGTTTTGCTAATTAGGTCCCGAGCATCGATCGTGGAAGAACTTTGTTTTTCGTTCTCCGCAATGACAAAGTACACTTTTGAGGGCCTAAACTTTTAAAAAAATGTTTACTCTGTAAATATTCTATATATAAAAAGGTTATCACATTAAAAATAAATTGACTTTTCATAAATACATGTGCAAACATTACTGCTGTTTTGTTTAAAAGTGAATACGAACTTGTTTTTTTTGCAGTATTTGAGGTCTGGACAAACGCAGAGCATCTCTTCAGTTATTTTGACCCGTTTCATTTTCTGCAAATAGAAAATAAGTTTTTGTTTGAAAAGTGGGATAAATAGTGTTCTATGTTACGGTTAAAAGAATAATAGAAAAATAAACATTTTACCCACTGTTTAGGGGACAAAAAATGACTCATCCCTGGCATTAAACATTTTGGTTTTCTTCTTCATTTAAGCATTTATTCGTCTAAATCACAGTTTTAAGTCCGGGACCTCTCATTGAGTTGACACGAATGACCCAACAGCTTGTTATTAAATGCAAATTGAAAAGGGCCTTTAATGTTACCGCTGACATAATCACTCAGAAAAACCTTCTAATGAACTTTTCTTTTCATGCATAAACAAGAAAAAAGAACAGAAAGTCACACTGCATCACGCCAGCCTTCACCCGTTCCCAAAACACCAGCCAAACGTCTGCTTCAATCCGTGATGTACAGTAACGTCTGGCTGAGTCTTTTCAGTCCAATTTCTCTCTCTGCGTTCCCAAGGCTAAGCAGCATGCTCGCGCCCATGTAATTTGAATGTTAATGTTCTGAAGGCGGATTAAGGTTTTCTGTCTTGTTCCTCCACACACGGTGCGGTAAAAGAAGCCTTTTTTTATGTAATCACCACTAGCTCCTTTTAGAAAAGATGAGAATTGCTGTCTTCCTCTGTTCATTTCCATTTTTAATCTAGTTGTGTCTGATTGATGGGCCGTAGGAAAGACATCAGAGGAGCGGATAAAACCCTCTTCTCTCAGCCGAATTACATTCGGTGGGCCAAAAGAACGTCACCTCTGCAAAAAAAGCAAATTTAGACCGGAACCATCAGAGCACATGTTAATTATTTTACAGTTTCCATCAACGTGCAAGAAAGGCACACAATGCACGAATGTATTATGACCTGTGAAGCTTGTAGTGCCCAAAAAAGCTTTCCGGTAACAACCGGAATGAATCAAAGTGCTCGAGACAAACGGAGGGAAATAAAACAAACTTGAACAAAATGGCAAATTCATGCTCCATTATGGTAAACGGAGACGAGCACGAGAGCTCAATCTGATGACACAATCGGACCTATAAACCCATCAGAAGTGCCCCGGACTCGAGTCACTCCCTCAACAAGCCATAAAGTGCCATAAAGAAGCCATTTCTCTCCTTGACGTTGTAAAGCGTTATCAGGGCTGGTGTAATCATAAAGAACACTACTCAAAATCAAAGCCTGTGGGGACCGAGAACACTCAATGTTGGTCTTTGAAGCTTCACTCTGAGATTCACTCTAAATTCAACCATCTACTGTAAATTGTATTTAGCTGAAGGATAGCATTTCACTCATGGGTTTATTATCTGTTGAAAGGGGTCCCGGGCCTGTCCGAACGTTTCCGGATAGCTGCCACTTAGTCGTCCATAGTAGCAAACTTTAAACACAACTTCTAAGTTTAGTCGGAGGACCTTTCGTTCCTAGACTTGAGAATCTCAGATGTAAATGGATAGTTCACCCAAAAAAAAAATGTGGTCATCATTTTTTCACTCTCATGTCATTCAGAATCTGTATACCGCTCTTTCTTCTGAAGAACATAAAAGAAGATATTTTGAGAAATGTCTCAGTGGTTTTGGGTCCATGCCATGTAAATCAATGGGGGTCAATGTTGTTTCCTGACCAACATTCTTCAAAATATCTTCTTTTGTGTTCTTTAGAAGAAATAAAGTCAGACAGAGGTGACTCGAGGGTTACTCAGTACATTACTAAATGATAAAATAATTTTCATTTTGGGTGAACTACTCCATGAAATTAAAATGTGGGCTTTTTGTACACATAGGACATAGAGATATTTGATAAAAGCATTCAAAACTTACATACTATCACTTTTGCCGAAACGGATCAATGATTTTATGTCATCATTCTGCACTTCCTCATCTAATCAAATTCCTGACAGGTGAGACAAACATATATGGCTATTTAAAAGGGGGAGGAGCCACTCCATATGCTGCTCATACAATTATAGTTTGAACAACTAAACATAAGAACAGTTGCTTGCTAACATGTTATTTTAGTAAATTCAGTTATTATTATGAGTTGTGGAATAGATCTGTTATCTGAAATATCTTATTCAAGGCTTATAAAAGTCAAAATCGTTTAATCTGTCCTATTAAACGTTTGATGCTATAACTGTACAGTATATACAGTTACCATTATAGTTACAAGGTTAAAATCTCTCAAATAGATTTTTGCTCCGAGACATGAACCCAATCATCAGGTCAACTAAACTCAATGTTGTCTTTGACTCCTTGTGTCACCATGGTTACAAACGTGCAAGCAGTTCTCTATTTTTCAAGCGCACATCTGAAAAACGAAAAGTAGCGCTCTCCCTTTTACTCTCTTTGTACCTTACGTGGAAATTGGGTGGCCCCAAGGGTCGAACCCTCAGGAGGAGACTTAAGTAACTCAGACCCGGGCCCATTTAATGCACAGAATGAGGTTGCAATAAACTCAACTCTCCAAAGCAATATCTGAAGGGCAGGTCAGGCTTTTCCTGTGCGACTGCACTGAGTGCTTTTAGACCGCGGGGAACGCAGTCTGAATACTCTGACTGTATAAGCCTAATGACAGGCCTCGCTCAGTGTCGACCCTTGACTTTTTCGACTAATGCGGTCGGAAAGCGCAAATATAACTGAAGCACACTGTGAAGAATGAACCTGAGCGAGTAAAAGAATACATAACTCAAGAGCTTCTGTTGTTGGTAAAGTTTAACAAATGTAGAGAAAAAACAAAATGTATTCCTTTTATTTTCTAAACAAATGTGTCTTGCCTATCGTGCAGAATGATTCAAATCTGCCAACTTTCTGAAACAGGTTTTCTGTAACAATGACGTAACTAAAAGGGCTGTAAAAATGATATTAAAGATAAAATATCTCATGTCTTGTCTTACATTAGTATTCGCTGAATGCTCTGAAAAACAGCATGCAGTATTACAGAAGATAGATGCCTTTTGAAAACTTTATGTTTCATTCAAAGCTGATAGGTGTAATATTTGAACCATTAGCATCACTGATGTTATTAGAGCACTTTCTCCATTTGCTGTTGGCCAGATAAGCTCCGCCCCTAACTTACACCACTCAGTTAAAGGGGTGGTTCGCCGGAAATACATGTTTTTCTTTGGTGTGTTATAAGTTGCCCATGCATGTATTAGACACGTAAAATTGCAAAACTTTAAGTGTCAGAACAAGAGATGTATTTTATCTCGAAGCGAATGCTCACCCAGACCTGCCTGAAACACCACATGTAACCACACCCCAGCGAATCTACGTCAGTTTGTAACACGATTTGACCAAGACCGCCCAAATGTATACGTAAGTAAGGTGGCCGTAACTGTCAGTACAATTGCTTTGGAACCTGATGTTTCAAATCTGGTAAGAGGCGTTACATTTCCATGCAGTATTAGACCAATCATAGCACACCTCACTTTTCAGAGCGATGAGCTTTGTAAAATATCAGCGCGTTTCAGAGAGGCGGAGCAAAGAAGAGATACAAACATGCACGGTATATGAAAAATACAGCGTTTTTTTACCTTAAATCGTATATACACATGTATTACATCCAGAGCAAACAATAATATTTGTTTTAGCCACGTCATATGACCCCTTTAAAGGGACAGTTCACCCATCCAATAAATATATATTCTGTCATACTTGCTTAATAAATGTTTTATTTTAACTGAACATTTACTGATGTTATCAGAGCACTTTCTCCATTTGCTATTGGTCAGATAAGCACCGCCCATAACATACAGCACTCACTTAAAGGGACAGTTTACCCAAAAACAACAAAAATCTGTCATGCTCAGTCAATGTACATTTTTTAACCAAACAGAGTTACAAATTCCAGCTTCAAGGTTAAAAAGAAATGTGCCACTTTGTACACGACCAACTAAGATCTTCAAGTTCAGTTTAATGTGCTTTAATGATCAGGTTTTACAAAATTTATAACATAAAACTTTCTCAGAAATCTATTTTTTTCCAAAGTCTTGCACAATCATGTAAGTTTGTTGACTAAATCAAAGATCGTTCCAAAAAGACACTTCGCAGCATGTGTTCATGAGAAATAATAAGCACAATTTGTTAGCGTATCGAGGGAGGACCATAAGGGGAAAGCACTTTTATTGTTTACATTTGTTTCACTTTCTTTTGTAATCGGATGGGTTGTGAAACCGCACCCCCACACCTCAGTATATATTTAGTTTTTCTAATGTAGAAAAACATTTTGATGAATGTGATTATATTTATTTTCACTATTGTTCGTGTGCTTTGTAGTTTTAATTAATCCCATGTGGCTTCAAGAACTGTTGTTAAAGGTTATTTCACGTTTGCGAGACTTCTCTTCACATTAGAATCTTTTGCATGGAGTTAATGCGACTGTGTTTTTATTTTTTCTTTGTAAGGGTTTCTTTTAGAAGATCACTCCTATTATAAAAAGATTATTTCATATGGAAACAGAAAATAAATTAATCTTCTTAGTAAAAATCTGTCACCTACCGACTCTAATTGCCTGCTGTCTGGCACATTAGGGACACTTGTTGTTAGTTTTACTGAAGCAGGTGCGTATTTATAATATGATGTTTTTATTATGTGTATTCTACAATTAGCAGGAAACATAATAAAGTTCAGCCTTTAGGAACAAGGTATTAATATGTTTTTAATATTCTTCCTTCAGTTTCAATTCAGTGCTGTTTTCGTGTAATGCTTCTGCTGTTTTTATTTGCTCCGTGAGCTAAAGCGCATCTGCTGTTTATCCAGGCCGACCTGACAAAGCAAAAACAGAAAAAGCGGCACAAGCAGATGTTTCACGACAGAACGTGATAGCACATTATGCTCGAAGGCGAATTCAATAAAAGCACAACAGGTAAAAAGCGGGACAGGTGGAGTACAACAGAGGCGGGTGAAATTTATGGTAAATTTGAAGGTGAATTAGAATGAATGGTGATACCTGCCACCTGTATTAAAAGTGCTAACAAGGAAATGCAACTTCATCTGTCCGTTACAGCACAAAATAACAGCCATTCCTCCCAGCTGTTGTGCAATGTTGTTGTGAAGTCTCCCACTGAAATGAGGCAGAGGGTCTGAAAAATCTGTTAAGAACAAGTTTGTTATATTTCTGACCTACTTTTAGAAGTTTTTTCGGACTGACTTCTTAATTACAGACAAGCATTTCAAAGTTTCTCTGCCCACTTTTATGACCATAAAAACACTTTCCTAAATCCTAAAGTTTACAAATATGTTTCACACATACAACAGTATTTGGTTACATTAAATGTATCATGTTTAAATATATATATATTTTTTAAGTATTTTCTACCTACTTCACTCCAGAAAAAATACCGATCAAATGTCGAAGCATGGCGTTAACAACGACAAAGTCGTGGGTTCGATCCCAGAGGATTGCACATACTTACAAACAAATAATGCAATTTAAGTCGCTTTGGATAAAAGCTTCTGCCAAATCCAAAAATGTAAAGTGATAGTTCACCCAAAAATAAAAATTCTTTCGTTCTCGCGTAGAATACAAAAGAAGATATTTTGAAAAAAGTTTCTAAACGAACAGCGGCACCCATTCGCTTATATGGTATAGACACAAAACCAATGCAAGTCAGTGAGTGCGAGTTAACAACATTCTTCAAAATATCTTCTTTTGTGTCATACAGGTTTGAAATGACCTAAATGATGAAAAAAATATATTTTTGGGTTAACTATTACTTTAAATGGAAGCATTACAACATCAAAATAATCTCTATAAATGCTCTTTATTTTTATCTACCTAAGTGAAGTATAAATTCTTATTTCTTTTTTGTGACATGTATAGGTTATTGTAAACTCCACTTTATGAAACTAACTTAACTAAAACTTCATGAAATAACACATAATTTAACATTCGTAAACATAAAACCTCTTCATCTTCACAAAATCACAAGTGGCGAGTAAAAGGCAAGATTGGTCTTTTGTTGTCGTGCATAAACTGTCATGATGCAGCGTCTCTGTTGTTTGCTGAGGTTATTTCTGTATTCCAGTTGAAAAACACATTTGCACAAACAACAAACAAAGCATTCTGCCACAAAAAGGAAAAAAAAATGTGAATTATAAAAACATTCAGTGAACTCCTCCAGAAATGACCAGTTAAACATTCAACAGTTAGTATATTATACACACAGAACTCTTTGAACTTTAAGGAAATGTATGTAGTAGACATTTTAATAGCCTCTTTATTAAAAGCAATCTTTGTTGTATGCATGTAGATTTTCATTGCAAAAAAGAGGTGGGTCAGATAGGGAAGGGGAGGGGTCAGAGAGAGAAATTACTACATTTCGTTACACTGTACTTGTATATGTGTAATGACAATAAAGTTGAATCTAATCTAAAAAAAAAAATATATATAAGAATAGTGCATAAAAGTAAGGAGAAGGGAGAGCAAGGCTGGACGTATAGTTTTGTCCAAGGATATCTAGTTTACAAGCTACTAAGTGACTAAAAGATTTAATGTGCACTTACATGTGATGCTTCTAACACTGCTCATGTCAAACAACAAAATCAAATGATCACTTCTTTCTCAAAAGCTCTCATCGTGTCAGTCTGGAAGTCGCCCGGAAATACATAAACCAGCAAACCAACACACATTAAACATTTTCTCTACACGTCAAGCCACCACCAGCATCTGTTTCTACCCCAGACGTCAGCTGCACTCGGAAAAATAAGCGTAGCTCAAGATTTTTCATTTCCCCTAGACACACATAATGAACCCGGCTAAAGGCAACTGTGTCCGTGTTGTCTTCTCCACTGGAACATTTCGATGTCAACCCAAACATGAATGAAAAATGGACTGTTTGTCAGGTATATTGGGCCTTTTGTTTCTCTCCTTGAGCCGCGCTCAAACCCGGCCTTTACAATTCACATCATGGCCGCCGCATTTCTAGGGGACCTATTAGCACCGCCGCACAAACAGGCCCGGGAAATGAGGCATGTCAAAGTCAGTTTCTTTTCACACACTCTCTCTCTATATCTTTTTCACTCTCTTCTCCCTTTAATGCCAAACAATCTCCCCCCTTTGTTCCCTCCATCAATTTTTTGGCCTCAACCATTTTTTGTCTCCTCGCTCCGCATTCGTTTTTTTTAAAGTTTGTCAGGCGGCTGGTTGCAGGTGCTATCGATCTTCATAAGTTTGTGTGTGTGTGTCTGTAGCACATGGTTTCCTTCACCGTGGTGCTTTGCTTTATCAGGAGATTGGAGTCGGATGCCTGACTGCTCTCCCTGATAAGGTTTCTCTCTCTCTGAAGTGACAAGCACTCCTCCACTCCACTTCTCCTCGCCATAACCCTCATCTGTCCGGTCGGCTTTCCCAATCCAGGTTTAATGCGGTGTGGTTAATGCCATCATTTCCTCAATGAGTTTGAGAAAAGGGGCTGTTTATGCTGAAGTGCCCTGGATTGAAAAGTTTGATATGATGCGTTTGGCAAAAAGGCAAACGGAGTAAATCTGTCTCATTACTAATTTTGCTTGTGTTAAGTCTGAGGAGGCATATAAACATGTTTAGGTGACCAAACAGTATTTATGCAGTAAAGCACAGTTAGAATCAATCCCAAAATAAAGGGATTTTACTAAAAGATCGAGTGTATGAAATATAGCAGCATCAAGAGGATTGGTTGCGCATTGCAACCAAAGGCTCACTCCACCCCTCCACCCTCCCTTTTCGAAGCACTACGGTGGCAGACACAGGTCCAAGATGTCGTCATGTTTTCACTTCTTTGCTGAAGGAGATAACGTATTTACAAAGCAAGCTCTTTGGAGCCGTTTGTCCATTAAGGGCTACTGTAGAAACAACATGGTGAATTACATGTAAGGGGACCCGCGCTGTAAATAGAAATAGCTTGTCTGAGGTAATAAAAACATAACTTTTTGTTATGTAAGGTCTTTATACACCTCTGAAGAATTATGTACAAAATATTAAATGGCATATCAGTAGATCCTCGTAAAAAGTACACACTGGACCTTTAAGACATGTCACTTCAAAGTCATTGGAGACGCTGAGATCCACGCATTCATCATGCTATATGTTATGAAAGAACGTCACAAACATGAGTAAACAATGACCAAATGTTTACTTTTGTGCGATCAGTCTCTTTAAACGTGCATACGCAAACATCCAGACCTGTAACTGGCCCCGAGGGCACATCAAATTTACCACCCATGATTTTCTGTAAATAAGAAAATGCCCAGAAATTGGATTCCGAGTACAACTGCCGCCGAGGAAGGTTTTCATGGAAGCGGGTCAGTCTGATAAGAAACTCATATAGGTATGATTGATTTGAAAAGGAAATAATTTCTCTCCTGCCGCCGCTGTTGGGGAAGTGGATATTAAACCCGAGAGAAGGCAGTAATGAGGGGAGAGGGAGGTCACGGGAAGGCAGGAGGTCACAGGACGGTCTCTGCCCATCAAATATCCACACAAAAAATCAGCACGTCGCTTGTGCAGGACTGTTAAAAAGACAGGAGAACACACATGGCAGTTAAACCCTGGAGTTTAGCACTGAAGCATACTATATGATAAAAGACAACAATGTGTGACGAGAAACGGAAAGCTTGCCAAGTAAAACTTTTCAAGTTGGCTTTAAAAAGCATTGACTGAATGTTTAAACCATCTTGACATTTGAAGGTTATTCAGATCTTTTTTAGGGCATTTTCAAGAGCAATGTGACTTCTGAATGTTAAATACAGCGTGTTCTTGCTTAAAGCAGAGGTAACATGCTATTTCATGCATTTTGACTGACTTCTCAAGCGTAACATGGTCAACTTGTCAAAAAACGAATTGACAATATGACCTGGTATTTCTGTGCTTGATTCACTCCCCCAGGGTTCCGAAAGTTTTTTTCGAACATGGATTCCTGTTTCGAAACAAGGGTTCTTAGTCCCTTTTTGGACAATTGTCTCAGAAAAGCATGCCCACACGTCATACAGTGAGCCAAAGAGCATGCCCACGCGTCAACCAGTCAGCATTAAAAAGAGCACGCCCATCAATGCCGCTTCGGAGTCCGAAGTTTAGCTGTGTTTGTTTGCTCACTGCATTTCGGTGATGAATCTTACATAAATGGTGGATATAATGCTGGACTTGGAGATCGTTTGAAACTGATAGATGGTGCTGTCCGAGAGCAAAAAGATGCCGGACATAAACCTCGGTAAGTCAAACTAAGTCATATGTCTGTGTTTTGTTGGCAATAAACAACACAAACTTATGCAAGGATTATGCGACGATGTATTGTGTGCGGATTCTGTCAAATTAGTTGTCTAAATCAGGTAAATAGGTTGAAAAGTTGGTATTTAAATGTTATTACTTCCAAAATGATACAGTCTGTGTATAAAAAGATATATTTTTTAATGATCTGAATTTTTCAACATACAACTTCATCATTCAATTTTAATAGAGTGCGTGTAAGGAAGTACAGTATACTTTGGAAGTAATATACCTTTAAGTGTCCTTCTTTATTACTGCTTGGGACTAAGTCCAAACACAACTACAAGCTCAAGGCTATTTTAGTTTACTAAAATTTTAATTGAAATCAAATCAAATATTGAACAAAAAAATTTTGACATATGTAACTCAAGGAAAAGTTGAAATGTTGCCACAAAAACAAACTGAAGTAAGTTTAAAGCAGTAAAATTATAATAATAAACTAAAACTAAAACAAAAATAAAAAGAAAACTTAACTAATCTTATATACCAACCATGAAAATGCTCGGGACACACCGGCGCCAAATGTCGGAGCACGAACCACTCGACCATCGGCTCTGACCTCTCTTATTTTTTGTCTTGTTTTTGTTTTAGAGGTTACTAATCTAGTAATTTGTAAGGAATGCCATTCGTCAGAACATATGAGTTACAAGGTCAAAATGTTTTCACAGATTACCAAAGGTTTCATAGATAAATGTGTAACAGTTATCACCAGAAGTAGTTTATGTTTGCCAAGCAATAATGCAACTTGGCTAAATACAGATTTTAAATGATGTGCGGTCATGGCTTATCAAATCACATTGCAGAGTCAGAATCATTTAAAGCAAAAAGGTTTTTCTCTATGGCTTTGTTGCTTATGTAAAAGACAAAAAGAAAATAAAGTCTACATTTGCGATTTTCCGTACTGCAGAAATGGGGAAAGATCTACCACAGGTCCTTATGTCTGGAGAAACAGGACGGAGCAACAGCAAATGTTAAATAAGGACAGGGAGGGGGGGAAAGCCGAGCGGATGAGAGAAACGGGTGCTTGGCAGAAGAAGATAAAACCAAGACTCAGTGGGTGTCTGAATGATCCGCAGCAGCATGTCAAAAGGTTTTCTGCTGACACTCGGCGTTTTGCTAACACGCTCGGAGAGAAGCTGTCGACAAACCTCGCACAATAGCTTCAGACGGACGAGGCCATTCAACGGCGCATCTAAACACCCGTTGCCAGCGGCACGCTGAGAGAGGAAATAGGAGCTAATTTGGAGTTCACTATAACATTCATTTACCGGCTTTTACTGATCGATCCAATGCAGATGAATCGTTGTCCGAGCAGCATTATGAACATGTTTAATATTTGTCAGTTTCTACAAACCTGTCGTTCAGGATAGACTCAAAACATCTATACTTTCAGCCTAAATGTTTCTGTTCACCTTTGAAGGAAGGCGAGAATTTTAGGGTTATCATTTAATTACGTCTGGAAAGGTCCAGTGTCAATTAAAAATGGAACATCAATACAAGAATACAAATCAACTACCTGAACGATTGAGAGAAGCCTTTTCCTCAGAGCTGTGAACTGCACAAAACTTATGAGCTGACGGACATCAAACGATTCGGAAAAGGCAAAAAATCCTTACATGTTGAAGGAAAGTCTCTTTTGGTTGCTATTCACAAAGTTTGTGAAAATGCCTCATCCTTCAAACTTTCGTTTCAGAGGAGTGTATGGATTTCAATAGATCATTTATTCCTTCGTTGGAGGGACTCTATCATGGGCATACAGCAGATTTACAGAAGTACTACAAATATGTCTCATAAAATTTACATTGTGTCAGAAGTTACAGTATTTTGTGAGTGTACATTTAAGTTTTTCATGCCTCAGTAAATTGCTTACAGCTGTAAACAGACAATTTAGTGCTATAAACAGTTTTGCGTTGTCTCAAAACTAGACCACTGTCACAGAAGGTTTGGAGCTTTGAACAAGAAATCCACAGACAGCTCTACATGTGAGTCTAATATGTATTATACAAAAAATAAAAACACATTAACCAGGTGTTTTCAACCTTTTTGGCTCCAAGACCCGTGTTGTATTAAACAATATTCAAAGGCCCGCCGACTCTGTCCCACTCACGAAAACCTTATTCCTACCCAATAAAGTAAAAAAATGGAAATTGACCTATTAAAACTGAATAATATTTTATTTATGTATTTCGGTTCTTATTTGTCACCTTGAGGCCCCCCTGGACGTCAGCTGGGGCCCCTGTGGGTCACGCCCCAAAACCAACCCCCTTCCCCTCCCCGTTGAGAACAACTGACATAAACAATATACTTTTATAATTATTAAAAATATATATAAATATATCATATAATCGCAAAAACTCCTTTGGTTGTGTGTTTAGTGTAACAAATCCTCAAAAAACTAACTACAGAATGAAACAAAACATAAAAATCTAAAACATTAAAAAACAAACCTACACTCTTTCTTTACACTTTTTCTAGTCCCTGGTCATTAAAATGTAATGCTGTTCTAACAAGACTGACTTTCCAAAACACTGAGTCACAAACAATCTAATTTATCACCAATACAAACCTTTGAATCAAACGCTCTAAATTCTTAAAGAGAAACTCCTGAAACTCAATGCAGGTGATAAAAGTGAGATGAAGGTGATTAGACTTCACCACAAACAAAAGGGCAATATTGCACATTCACCTGACAGGATTAGTCATTATGGGTGATGCAGTGTGTTTAAGTGAGCCAGTATATTTCATCTGGGCAACTGAATTGCCTGGAGATGTTTTAATATTACATGCTCACCTTCAGCTTTTAATTATTAAATAGTGCTGCGTAGATTTTGATGAGCCGAATGATTTTCAGTCGGTGAGTGGAATTCACTAGTCGAGCCGCTCGAGTGATATTGTATAATTAAGATGAAAATCTGACCTTGGGAAATGGATAGATCTTAACTTCTAGGTGTGAGTCTTTTTGTAAATCACTATTTATTGTTGGCCTAGTCAACCTTAAGAGTACGAGTGAGCGAGCAGTTGCTTGATGTTTATTATGCCTGCACATCTAACCCAGACTTTCAACAATATTGTACATCCGTCATCCTAAAGTTTATTGTGTATCACTTTGTGTGTGCTATATCTGTGAAATCATATATAAATTTATTCATTTTGTATGGGTCTGACAATTTTTTTGATATATACGTACCATAGTCTTAGCATATTTACCATTTTTCTTACAGTATTTATACTGCAAAAAAGACATTTCCTTCCACACTATTTTTGTCTTGTTTTTCAGAACAAACATTCTTAATTCAAGATGAACTTACTGGAGAACGAAAATTATTAATATTTTATTATAGTTATGATTTTTTGGTGAAACTAAATGAAGTGTACGATATAATCAAAAATCTGCTAGTAGGCTAAACTAACGTAAAAGAAAATAGTTTCATTTTTTTTACCAGACTGGGGGAATTTCTTTATGTTTTAGGCCTGCATTTTTTTATTAAAAATATATTTTTGTTAAGTCTTAATTTAACAGTGTTTAGATATTTGTACTGGGAAAATATATTTTTTTTGGCAAAGTATTATGATTCTCTTCCAGCTATATACACAAGTCAAGTGACCTCTCTTTGCCATTACATACCGTTATGCATGCAGTTTTTTTAAAATAGAATGCAATATACGGTATATACTGCAATGTATGCACTAAGCAGTTCACTAAACATAGCAAGTGAAGCTTAGAAAGGTCAGATCTCTGTTTCCTTTTGCCCTTGCTCAGATATAGAGATAGAAAGAGAGGAAGGAGGGTTGTGGTGTTCCTGTTGTCATTCCATTGGGAATTCCACACATTATCCCCCCAAATAAACATTAAACGTTTGTAACTTCTCCCCCGTGCAATCGGATATCATTCTGTGTCACCTTGCAGAGACACTTTCCCCAACAGAATTGGGAAAGAAGCGAAGAGGAAGAAGACCACAGGTTTGTTGCACTGTTGGAACAGACACAAGGTTGCCGCTCCGTCCCCTTCCCCCATTTTTCCTCATCAGGGGTGAAACGCGACACCTGTCCCTATTGGGTAGATCGATGAGGTGACATTCGGTAGGCCAGCGATGTTACCGCAAAGCTATTACACTGTTGCTGTCAGATTACATCAGCTTGTGGTATGACGGCAGCAGGTGACAGCTTCAAATCAGGTGTGAGATGGGAGCAGGTCACTGGACCTCCATACGTACACATAAAGACATCTTAGTTTTCATCTGTATTTCTCTTTTATTTCTCCATGAACTCTTTGTAAGTCGCTTTGGATAAAAGCGTCTGCTAAGTGACTAAATGTAAATGTGTTTTTACTATTGGAATGTTCTTAAAAGCATGTAAGATCTCTTAAGATTCATCACACCTCAAACAAGCTTTGATCTGTAGGGTCTTCTTTACATATTTGTAAGGTTTAGTTACACCAGAAAAACAAAATGGCTGCCACAATTAATAGACTGCAAAAATAAATAACTTTCACAGTATTTTATAAGTTTCCAGTACAAAAGAAGTGTTTACTAACCAAAGCTACCAACACAATAAAACATTATAAAAACACATTTTTTGTCATTTCACAATCTCATTTTGGAACCAAACTCTTACATTCTTACATAAACAGACGTACAGAAACTTGCATGACTTAAGACTTAATAAAAAAATTAAAGGGATATTTCACCCTTTCAAATAAATTTCAAAATTTCACATAACAAAAACACATTGTGTCATTTAAAACCTGAATGTTCAACTTTACGTATATTTTCTTGTTTTAAGTTCTTACATTTTATTTCAGAATTTTTTTGGATAGCCTAATAAATGTTAAAATTGGTGGCTTGCAATTACACTTCAACATTGAAACTTAATCTGAAATATTTGAAAATGTGTTTCCAAATTATTTATTATTTATAACCATCATATATTTTCACGTCTGCAGCCTGTTTTACATGTGAATCAGTTAGGTTCTGCCTTTCTTCCCATTTTCTCTGTCCATAATGTTTTGAGATGAGTATGAAATTTGAACGAGCCATTAATAAAGCCGCAAAGAAATATACACAGTTAATACCTTGAAATTTTAGAAGAGAGGGATATAACTAAATGTACAGGACTGTGGTCATTTTTACCCAGAATTCCATGCAGTGGCTGTGCCATGCTGAATGATGTTGGCATGCTGAAGTGCACCAGCTAAGCCTCTGCAGGTGGTCCTGTCACCACAGAAACAAACCTTAAATTGCTGCCATTCATTACGGCGGCCACCCGGCTGCACGACTCTTCGCCCGCCTGGCGCGGATACAGACCGTCCTATCTATCCCTGTCACTTTTAACTGCGTCAATGACAAAATCTTAATTATGCCATTAATTAATTCAAGCGTTTGAACACAGCTTGCACCCTTGGTCCCATACACATTAAGATCTTTCAATGTGCGATAGCTCACATCAGATCACCGGGCGATCATACAGAGCCACGCGTGCCAAAACGAGACCACACAATCACCCTCATTTATTTAAAGGCAAAGGACCCCTAAGGTCAGTTGGTCGTGTTTCTGGCAGAGGAATGAAGACTGATGCTGAACACTGGCAGTGGAGCGGAGTTGTGTGGTTTACAGAGTGATGCGAGTCAAGTTGATGCTTTGGGAAAAAGCACAACAGCAGAAGTGAAAATGCCATTTGTTTTATTTATATAGACATTGATTTTTAACAATAACGTCTGTCTTACAATACAGACTGTGAGCGACAATATTTGCCTATGTCTGACTTCACTTAAATTTTCAACAAAAAGTTTATTTCTACTATAATTCCTGGATTACCTATAATTATTTTAACCTTATCTCACAAGAAAATGTAACTAAACTGTAGTGATTGCTTTATTTCATATTTTATTTTATTTTTTATATAATTATTTTGATAAAATAATATTATTATTATTTTTATATATAATTATTTTATCGTATATTTTATTTTATTTTAACTTTATCTAACTCGTATATTATTATTTTGCGTAACCAGTAAACTTTCAACATAGTATTTAAGTTTTTACAAGCGGTAAATTGATTTATTAAGTGGAAATAGCTTAATTTGAAGTTATTTAAAAAGCTTTAACAACTTAAAAGTACAGTGAAATAACTTGTAAAGAAATTGTGTTGTACGTAAAATTTTACAGTATATTTTACAGAGTGAACATTTTATACAGTATGACATCATACTATGAAATGATTATTAAAGGGGTAACTCACCCAAAAAAGTTGTTCCAAACTTTTCTTTTTTGTTTTAACGCACAGAAAAAGCTTCATAAGGATGTCAGCAACTGACATTCCTGGGACGTCATTGACTATCATGTAAGATTTGTTTTATGTTAAAAACACAAAAAAAGATTTTTCAAGAATTTAGGGGAACAAGCAGTTCCGGGGCATCTCTGAGTACCATTTTTGGACTAGCACAGAAATCTAAGCTACTGATATTCTTCTAAGTATCTTTCTTTGTATACAACAGAACAAAGAAATGTATACAGGTTTGGAACTACGTAAGAGTGAGTAAATCATGACAGAATTTTGGTAGTATGATAGTATCCTTTTAAAAGTATGAAGGTCTATCCCTAACCCCACCACTTTACATAATCCTCACTGGGGCGATAGCAGACTGCATGGAAACATACTACTTACGTATTTCTATAAATCAGCCATTAAATCACTAAAACATAAAATTAGTGACTGTTATTTACAAGTTGCATTCCTACAACCGCATAAAAAAGAAGTTTGCTGGAAAGCTAATCTGCTTCCATACTTCTGATTAACAGCCGTGCTAATAAAGAATTTAGTTAGTTTACAACTTTTACTTAGTTATTCCCCAACACACATCCATATATACAGACTGAGAGAGAGTTAGAGAGACAGAGGGCTCTTTGTTGAGTCTGTCACTATTCATTGTGCTGTGGGTGATTAGTTCTCATTAGTTATGTTTAATATTAATAGAGTTCGGCATCGATAAATTCCCTCTGTGTATCCAAGGGCTTTGGGGAACAAGAGAAAACAACAGAGAAACAGGCTGGCTGCCGGGATGCTAATGTTAATGTCTTTGTAAATGATGAGTCTGGCTCGGCCCACACTACAGATGGTGCAAACACCACCAGGGTTCTTGCTATTATTCAGCATTCTGGTTGTTAGTTTGTGTAAGTGCATTATTTGATTTCTGCCATCGTAGTTTAATCCCGATTTGATATTGAAGCTAGTTTAAATATTGCAAAACAAACGAGAGGAAGACGATGTCGAAATGAAAAGTTTTGAATGTAACATAAACAAGCGTTGTAAATAAGCTAGTTGTGATGTCATGACAAGAGCTGGGCTCATAAATATTCATTTGGATCGTGCAGAGGCAGTCAGGTGACCTAATGAATATTCATGAGCAATGCATTCACCACATTAAAGGTTCTCTGTTGAAAATGGTTGGGGTAATATGGCATTGTGGATTTACACAATTTGGAATTTGGATACAATATCAGAAATGTGTCTTTTTATTAACTTCATTCTTACGCTATGAAATCATAATGTATATGTAAAGTCTGATGCAGGCAATTACAATGTCTCTTTGCAGCCCAGATGGGAATTTTATTGGTCATATGTATTACTTTTTGAGAGAATGGGCAATGGGTATGGGTATTATTGTGTGAAATATGATCAGATATTGAAACCATAGCAAAGTCTCTATAAGTTCCCACGTAAGTACATATTTTAAAATCAAGCAAAAAAGTTTATACTGAATAAAATACATTTTAGGACAGGGGTTCTCAACCTTTTTGAATTCAAGGTATTGTATTCAACAATATTCAAAGGCCCCTCTCACTCACAAACATTTCTTCCCAATAAAAGAATTAGAGCTTGACATGAACTGGAAAAACGTTTAATCATAAAATTGCCAAATAATAGGAAACATCTTATTTCTTTATTTTTGTAAATCTTCAATGCTTATTTTGTAAAATATTTAAACATTAGTCATCTTGAGACCCCCTTAAAAGTCAGCTGTGTCCCCTTGTGGGCCAGTGTTAAAGAAGATATTTGTGGAGAGGGTGAGTAATGGAGAGAGAGCGAAAGAAAGGTGGAAGCTATTTATAGATTTAGGACACACCAGAAGCTGGACCGTCTCATCAACACTGCTCATCACCGCCCTTCACGCTCAAAAGCCTCAAAGGATCATGACACTCATAAATAACCACCTTAAGTCTTAACTAAATGATACGCTTTGGGATTAAGCCAAGTCGGACTACGTTCATATTTAACATTTTCAGAAGACAAAGCTCTGGAAGTGTGCTTATAGAATTTTTTTTCACAAGCTGCGTCCGATCAGACGCATCCACCCTGAAAGGAGAAGGCAATAAAGCTCATCAGATCGTTCCTCAAGACCTCTGCTCACCTCAAACATACTTTGTCCACACCTGGGCTTAAAGGAACAGTGCAACCAAAAATCTACATTTACTCACTCTTACAGTTAATCATTTCAAACCTGCATGACACAAAGACATGACATGCTTTTGGTTGCCATATAAAAACAAGAAGAGTGAATCATTCTGTAAATCTCTGAAAGGACATAAAGCATGATAAAATTAGCTTGTGCATTCAAAGTGTATCTAAAGTCGTATGCCAAACAGCTGTGTAGTGGTCGTCATCGTCATCTTGGAACAGTCTTTGGGAAAGCATGAACAAAAATTGAAATGTAAAAAATTTGTAAAGAAATCCTGTTGGCACATATTGGCTCAACAAAGTGGGTACAACCTGCAATTTATACAGTATATGACGTTATTATTGTTATCTGTCTGCAAGGAATAGAGTTCACGATAATGAGAAAAGCGAAAATTACTATCCAGGAATCGCTGCAGTGCTACAGCTAAGGTACGAACCTGAATAATCTAATACTTTACCGAATATTCCCAAAGATAGATTTCATTAAATTATACTCCTGACGTCTCTATTTCGGATGCTAATCTTAGCCGCCGTCTACGACTCCTTCATTTCCTCAGAGGGCGTTAAGAACTTGAAGATGTGCAGAAAAATGTCCATAAGTGTTTCAGTCCTGACAACTCTCTCCTAGATTGCTGTCAGATTTCACGGGACGTTTGGAACGTTCTTTAAATCACAAGCACAGGAGGACGATTTTTGTAAAACTTAATAAATCATAAAAACCTCTCGGTTAACCACAAGGTAAAGAAGGGGAGAAAACAGGGTCAATAGCTATGCGGTTGTTTATTTTAGTGCATTGCTATGTGATTGGGTAGTTGTTGCTAGAGTGCTCTACGTGCCCATCTTCATGTTCAAGTAATATACCTAAATGTTTTGGAGCATCACAGATGGTTCCATCCAAGGTGACTTACAAGGTGCACGCATCATTAGTATACGTGGTCCCTGAGATTCAAACCCACCCGGCTGCAAAAACAACAGAACCCTCCCCAGAACACAATAGAAAATCTAATGGATTTACAGTAATGGTTATAGTATTGGTTTTATTATGGTGTCTACGGATTCTATTGGTGGGATGTCAAATCCTATTGGAATGATGCCGAAACCCACTCAAAAAAGGAATTTTGTAAAGTTTTAATGGAAAAACGCTAATGGTTCACAATGATATTTTAATGGAACCATTAGATTTTCCGGGGTGGTTTATATTGGGTTTTTGAAAAAAATGTCAGCAGGACATGACCCCTGTTAACATAATGCTGTACAGATTGAGATCCGGTTGTTGAGATTTGGCTGGTGCCCCAAACAGGGTGTTAATACTCAGCAAAGTTCCTGTCTGGTGGAATTCGGGTCACAAGATGTATAAGCCAATTTGGTTGTGTTTTTAATAGTATAACATACACACAAGCCGGCTATACACTGAAAGCACTTCAGTTTATCTCTTTGTTTTCTAGAGTTGATATAAAGGCAGCTATTAGAAGCGTCCAGCAGATCAGGTCACAGATCAGAACATATGGGTTTGGTTGGCAGCCAAAACCCACGGCAGCCGATACTTGATCTCTCCCTCGCTGTTTTTTTAAAGAGCTATATGGTTTATTTATCTGGAGGTGGAGAGGATTTTATTTCGTATCCCCATCTGCAGTTGAGTATTTCCACTTAGAAATGAAGTGCTGGAGCTGATGACCTAGTATTGGAGAGATTTTTTAGAGATATTTGCATGTGTGGATGTATCCATGCGCTCCTGTTACTACTGCTGCGGGGCTTGACTTTATTAGCAAGATCTGACTTGCGTTCATAAAATAGTTGGTTATGACTAAATAGATCTCAGCTGTTCCCTCGCTGACTCACTGAACCTACAACCGTCCCTTTAAAGCCTTTTGTTTTGCGGTATCGCTCACTCGCCAACAAAAGTATCAACAATGCAAATCCGCATTACATATGCGAGTTTATCGACCAAGAGACCAAAGTTCTCCACTGGAGTTCGGCCTCGATGGTTTGCATGGCTAATCTTGACTCGGGGCTCTTATTTGAAAACCAACCGCGCACCGAAACTGGCACGTGTTGCGATGTTGCAGCCTACGAATGCAAAATGCGTGTGGATTGCGAGTCAAAGGGGAAACTCAACAGGGAGGCAACAAAAAGCCAGCGCCATTAGGACGACCTATACCAGCACCCTTTGTTAAAACGCTAATGGGATCCAGCAGAGATGCAGATTGGAAAGCAGGAGCTCTGACCGAAAGAATAAAAATATAAGAGCAAAGGCTAAACAAGTGCATATATTTGCATCAAAGCTGCCGAACGTGGGTCTCGATTGATCTGGTGCATACGGCCGTGCTCATAGAGAGGTGATTAATCTCACTACCGCGGTTCAAAACCTATTTAAAGGGAATTTGTTTGCCCAGGCAGCCAAATGTGTCCGTGGTAATTACGTGTCACATTTCTTTGCCACCAGCGATATTTCATTTCCTGCGCTTCTGTGAGGGGGTTCACCCCAAAATGTGACTTCTTACCGACCGCACACAAACACGCCCCATACACCAAATGTATGCAGTTAACGCAAATACAAAATGAACGATTTTTCGCAAACCTTAGCTTTAATGGATCTGGCAAACGACGCTTTGTTTATTTAAACCCTGCCCTGCTATATCAAGCCCAGACTTTCTGTTGACAGCTCCTGGAGAGGAAAACAATGAAACGCGCAGGAAAAACACCCGGGACGGAGAGAGACTGAGTTTCATGAGGGAAATTAAACCTGTCAAAAATGTACACAATTAAAATTTGTTAAATTAATGGGCTGAAAAATGCAAAAAGGGTTGCAGCAGGTATCCAGATGATCGGGCCAACAGGAGACGCTATTAAAATGATTATGATGGATGATGACAGATCGGCAAGCGATTAATTGGGACGGTTGGAGAGATGTGATGAAATGTTTGGTGGCCACCCAGTATCTCAGACATCTTGTTCAACACACAAGTACTGAGAACAGCTGGTGTGTCTAAAGGTGCTAATTTTTTTATTAGCTCAAGTGAAAATGTGGGAACTCCCAACAATGTTATTTTTCTTTTCTTTAACCATATAATAGAATTTTCTTTTTTGCGAAAAGCAGATTTAAAGGTCAAATGAGTAATGTTTTGGAGGATCAATTGACAGAAATGTAACATAATATACACAACCGTCTTCAGAGGTGTATTTAGACCTTAATAATGAAGCTTTCTGTTTTTTTGTTACCTTAACTGTACGTTCACACACCCGCCGTCCAGAGTGTCAAAAATCACTCTAGGAGGAGCGTTAAAAGTCTTTATGCTCGTGTGGACGCGCTCGCATTGTGTGAGAGGAATAATGAGCGGAGTCGAGCATGTTACAAGCATAATTCGACCTCCCGATAATTTTCAAACATGTCAAAAAAATTCGGGAGTTACCCGTTTGTATGTGAAGTTGAACGAGCAGATTTGGCAACCATCTGAAGTTTACTAATCAGAAGTTGACATGGGCAGGACCAGCCAGCGTTGCTTGATGCGTCATGCTGCATTTACCATGACAGACTCATCAAAAATGATATTCTACAGTGGATGGCTTAAGTATATCGAGCTAGTTAGTGGCCTGGAGGTTGAGGAAAAAAGATCTTTAAATCCGTGGCCACATTGTAAACTGTATCATAAATGTCTTTATTCAAAAATGTGACGCATTTGCAAAGCTGTAGTCCAGGGATCTTCAACCGGGGGTCCTGGAACTGCAAGGGTTCCGATAATTACTGTTGACTCACAGGCAATATTTTGTTAAAAATGTAAAGCATAGGTAAAGAAATATTACAACCAATGTTCTCTTTAAGCTGTGCACGTGTGCGGCCACGTGGGCTCATTGAAGCTCCCGCACATTACAATTTAAACCTGCGTGCGTGCAGACAAAAACAACCATTCAGGAAGCGGAAGCAAGCGATGGAAGAAATTTTACGTCTGCATCGTAAAAACCGGTAGGGTTAGAATCACTGCATTCTCTAGTAAATATGTTATCTCCTTTGGCAAGAAGCATAAACGTGACAACATCTTTGTCCTCTGTCAGCCACCATAGTGCTTCAAAAGGGAGTGGTGGAGTAAGCTGTTGCTTGCGATTAGCAATCTCACCGCTAGATTTCACACACTGGACCTTTAAAAACAATAAATATGGAAAGTAATTTTAAAACTAAGAAATGCTAATAAAATTAATCGACTTATCATGTTTACACAACAAAAAAAGGTGTAAAGGGACAGGTTCACACCTGTTTCAGGCAAGTGTGTGATTCTAAATACAGGTATAAATATTTAATCCTAGATCATTGAGTAATTAAAATCTTGGTCCAGCTTCTGTTTCTGATCTCGTTCCCTAGGACAAAAAATGTCTAAACATATCTCTGGACAACATCCTCTAAACTGTCAACCTGAAGTTGTGTTGGGCAGTGTCAGACAAGCCTCAGCTAGAATTACCTTGAGAATTACCGGCTGGGACAGAGAGACTCTAATGGATATCAGGATGACAAATGATCCACCTGACGCCTCCAAGAATACATCACGAAATTACAGGCCACGTGTCCGCTCGTCACCTTAAGATCTGCTCATAAACCCTCCATTTTCTTCTGGGTGACTTGAGATAACTGGCTTCAAACTGGTTTGTTTGGAGAAAATTGATCGGCAAAGATTGTCATTAAAGGACACTTCTGTGATGACAAGAACCAAAGGAAATGTCATTTTCACATACGTGCAAGGTGCCTCGGACACTTACGAGCCAATCTGACAAATGCTGATAACCTGTTGCGATTCTGAGAGACGGATGATTGAGATGCTGAAATTGGACAAAGTCAACTGAGCTGAGGAAAGGAGAGAGAGAGACCATGCACAGAAAATGGCCTTATAAAGCCTTTGTCATTTTATATTCCTTCTTTTTAGTAGCGTTCATCTGTATTCATCTCAAATAAAGTCTGACAAAACAATATCCTTAATTGTTTATAGATCTACTGTTTAAAATTCCATCAATTAAGAAATATCACGTACATAATTAAGAAAATAAAGCAGAATATACAGTTTTGACATCTAGTTAACCTGCTTCAATGTGGGATTCAACTTGGACATCTAGAAGTGCTTCTTGTGACAACCCTGTCTCCATGACATGATGAAAAGTTCTTGTCATAGGCTAACAATAAGTGGCTTTAAATACAAAAAATGACAACATACATACACCACATTTACTTCCAGAAGCGACAAGCTGATTCTAAAGGGTACTTTTGGTAAAGTGCCCATTAGTGATGCCCATAACTTTGTGAAATTCTTTGTTGGCGAACCATTCCTGCCATCCTCCATTCGACTCATGAATGGAAGCAGAAGCATTTTGAATTCTCCAGCTTGATCACCACAAACACAGAAGTCAAAAATATGCTGATCCTGAGACCTTGAAATGGAAGTGTTGGTGTCCGTCAGGGCGAATGAAAGTGCTAAGCAGACAGAAGGGCGATGAGTGACCCGTCGGCGTTACCCTGAACTCAGCAGCTCTGGATCACCTTTGATAAGATGTCATCGCTGCGGTACACTGCGTAAATACCGCGGTGTCAGGAAGGATGAGATCTGACCTGTCGTGCCTGGACGCGGCACACAAATACACAAACGCGCGCACACACACAGATCAAACACAGCGTAGGCATATCTGAATCTAAGCCTGCCACCTTCACATCCAAAGGCTTTCAATGGCTTTAGAACTCAACTTCTTAGTCCCCAAGTTTACTCTATACGTCCGAATTTAAAAAGGGTCACATCATGGAAAAGAAGCGTTTGGTGACTTTTGGAAATAAACTCTTTTGAGGCACTGTGTGGACATATTCTAACAATCACGATGCATAACTACACGGCAATCCACCAAGACTATTCAGGGTTACAATGCTGCACAATTAGCTCGTTCAGAAAATGTCATGATGATGTCAGAACCATGAGTTCATTTACATGAATCACACGCTTTGATTTCCCAATGACTCGAAATAGAGTTGTTTTTACCGAAAATGCTGGGCTGTTTTAATCCATTTTTGTGTCAAATATAAACATTGTCTTTATTAATTTAACCAAATGGTTGAGATTGTCTCTTTTTGACCCAAATCTGGGACGAAAATTAACCCGGCAATATTTAGAGCGTACACTTTTGAGATTCTTCATTTGGCAGCATGTACACCATGTTAAATCTCACTGGTTCTCAGGTGTCTTTACCCTGTTGAAAGTAGGTTTTGAAGCTTGGTTGCTGGTTTGTGCTGGTTAAAGATGGTCATTTGCTGATTTAAGTGTGTCATTCGCTGGTCATGTGCTGGTTTAAACTGGTCCTAAACCAGCTCAGGAGAAGCTCTAACCAGCACATGACCAGCTTTAATGCAGAACAAATCAACATCAACGTGCCGCCATATTTAAACTTACAGCGCTGGGGCCAGTTGCACCAGCTGTAAGTAAGTTACAACATAGCCTAGTTTTGACTTAAACATGTAGGTTATAACTTACTACTAAATATTTTTGAGGTTTACCATTCAACTTAGTTGGCGCCTAAAGTTAGGTAAATATTTACACCCCCCCTTCAGCAGTAAATGTAGGACTAAAATACCAGACTCACTGAACTAACTGGCTCTTGTTTCACTCAACATTCTTCAATGATTTACACATGATAATGCTGACATTTACAGTAACTTACCTTTTAAAATTGAGAACATTATGTGATGGCATTTCATTTTTGATGGCTCTTACATAAACCGTCCTAGCGTGTGTATATCTGCCTGTGTTGTGCACCTCAAAACAATATTACCTTCTTTATATTTCATTGGTTGGCAGTAAAATGAAACGCCCCGTATTGGATTTCATTTATTATTGCGTCGATTGGGCTGTATTGATTTTAATCAGCATTTTATTAATCTAATCTAATTTGAAATATGTAATTCATGATAGGTGTTATTCTATTAAATCTGTTATAATGTTTTGAAATATACAACATTTCACCAACTTTTTCTCAAAAATGTAAAGGTTGCCATTGGACTGTTGAAGGTGAACGCCATTTTATACAACTACGCAGTACTTTACAGGGAGAGCTTACGAACTACTATCTATGTTCTTCCTAAAGACCAAATGGAGCAACCGTATAACATACAGATTTAGTTACTTAGCCTCTCGTGGACTTTACGTTCAAATTTAAGAAAGAACTTGCGCTGGTGCAGCTCTAACCTGATCTCTGTGTCGCTAGGAATATACTACAAATCAATTGCTTAAAATGTTTATAATTTAGTCTCACAACATATTGTTTTGCTTCAGCAGACATCTGTTTACTCACTAGAGTCATTTGGGTTACTTTAATGATGGACAGATGTGATTTTTGCACTTCGCCATGTTGTTCATTATTAGAAGAAGGAACTTGAGTATAACTGCTGTTCATCTGAAACATTGCATCGCCATATTTCATGACTTTTATTCATTATTATTAGTAATCATTATGTTTATCACTGGGTTTTTCAAATAATTAACCAATAACAAGCATACAAAAGTGCTTGTCAACTTTGACAACAAAGTATGCAATAAAAGTGCAGTGTTTTTGTCCATTTCATAAAAACGGGGAATCTGGACATACAAGGTTTCAGAAGGACAGCAACGATAATAAATCATTTATTCCTGTTTTGGGAAATGATATGAGGGTGAGTAAACTAAACTGCAAAATTTTCATGTTCAGATGAAGTATATAATGTACAGGTACATTATGGTATAATATTTCTGAAGGTGGCAGTACATTTCCGCAACAGTAATTGTCCTCCCATTATGAAGAGAAAGGGAAAGGATTTCCTTTCCCAGGGCAAACCTCAACATGAAGCGTGCTAGATGTTTAGAGAGCAACCTGACGTTGGTTATTTAATCCCCTGAAGGAACTGGGGATCAGTGTTTGATTAAGACAGTCGTTTACGAACAAACACGGCTGACAGCACGATGAGCTCTAGACAAATTGGCTTTGGCGCTAAATTCATTCCTCTTACGTGAAGAGAGATTTCTTCCTCTCGTAACCTGCATCAGGGGGCTCTCCATTAGGATACGGGCCGGAGCGCAGGGCGACGAGCGATGCAAGAAAACGACAAAGCTGTTTTGCCTGCGCAGGTTATTTTGGCATTAGCATAAATCAACCGCCCCGTATGTGCTCTAGAGCGTCTGCTCCAAGCCCCCCCCACTTCTGCATCCCATGATGCAACACTATCCCCGTGCACTTGTTGCACAGGAAGAGGCGCTAGCTTTGCCTTTTAATCCTCGGCTCTGCCAAATTAAATCTGCGGGCTAGATGGAAGAGACGACCGAGGCTGCAATCATTCTCGTTTACTATTTAATTGATCTTTCTTGCCGGCGGTGGTCTCGCTGGCTCACCCCTTTCTTCCGTCCGCGCGCATCAGTCTCAGATCTCGCTTTAACCTGGCAGAACTGGCCGACTCCAAATTGAATCTAGATGGGGAAATGGGGGGGAGGAGGGGGGCTTCTCATTTGAAACTATCTTTGGAAAGAGGGCGTTAGGAGAGACTCCCGCCGGGCCGCAGAATGTGAGAGATAATAATCACAGACCTTATGCTGACACGTGTGCATGCACACCCCGCTTGCCCTAAAACACGCACATACACATAGGGAGCCCAAATCCCTCGTCCTCGGGGCGCCAGGAGTTCTACATCTTAAAACAGTCAATTTTCTCCCAAAAGTGTGCCACTTGCTCTCGGCAGCTGAATGGCTGGCACGGGCGAGATAAGTGACACACCGCACCTGAGGGATTTCCAAAATCTGCCGCAGCTCATCAGATTTTCCTGCTTTGCACTTCAGAAAAGTTCTGGTAATCACAGATTATAGTCTAGGATGGAATGCACGTCTGTATGTGAGCGTCTGTGCCCAAGACTTTGTGTTGGTTTATGCATGACTGCTTGCACCGGAGTTTGAAATAACCTTTATCACTCCCACACTCGCTCAGGATCTCAAACTGTCGATTTGATCACACCAAACAATAATACAGAGGCCTGAATGCTTGGTTCCACTCAGTATCGTACATCTTTGTTGATACCAAGACTAAGGGGCTTGTGCCGTTCAGCCCATTTTGTCCTGAGGTTCATCAGTGGCAACTTAAGTGTCATTTTTAGCTGCTGATTGTTATTTTGATTTTCAGATCAGATTCATGTCAATTCCAATGTGCAGATACAATAACTTGACATCTTTCATTGACCAGGCAAACAGTTCCTTCCTAAACTTACACCAGTGGTTGATTCCAAGTACACTATTTAGCTACAAACGGCATGAAGTGAACATAAAATGCTGTTAGCAAACCATTTTACTTGAGGTTATTGCAGGATGATAGTTAACTTAAACAGCAACTAATAAAAAATGTTAATTGCAATAAAAAAAAGGTCAAAATATTTTTTGAAAATCAAAAATTACAAATTAACTGAAACAAGTTATTGAATTTAAGGCACAACAATTCTTAGAGGAGAACAAAAACAACAACAAAAGGGGCTGTCAAACTATTAGAATATCCAGAATAAAAGTTTGTGTTTACATCATATATGTCTGAGTAGTGTGCATAGTAATTTTGTATTTATAAAAAACAGGTATCCATATTTAGCAAACTTTAAGATTTATTTTGTAATATTTACCAATAATTTAAATTATATACAAAATGTATTATTTTTAATATTTTTCTTAAATATGAAATGTTTGTGTATGTGTTTTCACAGAAATAATCAAAAAAAAATCTGGATGTCATTTTTCGCGATTAATTGTTTGACAGCCGTAAACATAAAAAAATATAATACAGTTAATAAAACAATATAATATAAAACAAAATTTCTAAAAACTAAACTGAAAAACAAAAAATCGTAGCCTTGGAATTATACAATGTATCTGCATTCTGAGCAGTTTTGAGATATTCAGTTTTAAAGTTTTTGCATTCCATTTTACTTTGTAGACAGAACCTTTTTGTTTTCCTAAAAAACAAAAGTTTTCACCAAATGAAAATATGTGATTTAGACAATTTAGACAACAATGTCAGGTATAAACCTGTAATTCCAAGATGACGCAATATATTCAATGTTTTGAATTAAATTTGTATCGGTACTTGCGTGAAATCAAACCTTCGACCTTTGTTTTTCTGCTACAGGAACATTATAAAAATGTTATAAAAAACATTAACAATAAGTAGTCAAACCTCAAAAAAGCTCCCTTCTAAAGAACAATTCATAGCGCCTAATTCACATCCTGTGCAACATGACAGCACGCAGCTCGCAATCAAATCGAAATTTCATAATCTCCCCAAACCTTCAGCTTTCTGTCAACACTATATTTCATTTCACGCATCACTTCACTTTAATAAAGCAAGATTATCTTCTCAAAAACAACACAAACAGTTTCACCCTTCAGAGCTGAAGATCACGCAGCCACAAGCACGCAAACACACGCAAGAGATCTCGTAGGCAGTAAAACGCTCACCCTGGTAAAAGAAAATCTGCAACTCAAACAATAGAGGAAAAATAAAGATTAATTTTAGTACAAGAATCATGTGTGTGCAGATTATTCTAGGGAGATGACTAGAAGGCAACAAAACCTGTGATCTGAAATCGAAGAAGCAAGAACAACAACCAGTGACCCATAAAACACATAGAAATGTTCGTTTGATATTAATTTATTTCAATAGAACATACTTAAAAATCGTATCGACCATACCCCTGCAACTACCACAACATCATCACGTCCTTCTTAAGTTAAATATGGGTAAGCATTAATTGTATTTTCTTCATACTGTACTCACTATAACAAGTGACCAAAGAAACAGACTCGTTCAGATGCAGAACTGAGCAAACTGAAAAACATAAATCCACTTAAACTTAATCAGTGCCTGTGGGAAATCCTCTTACATCATCATTAATTAATTTTATATGAGAATAATTAGATATTGCTTTGTTTCTGGTGTCATATCTCGTTTTATCTTAAGACAAATCTTCAGTTGTGCCCTGGTCAGTTTACTACACACGTTCTTTTATTTGCATTCATCATTTAATGGGATATGCAGTAATGTTCATTCATTTTAATCTGGCCTCCGGAGACATCACCACATCATTAATAGAAGAAAGGCTTGCTTCGGCCGCAACTGCCGTTTCAAGATGCCATCTTTGATATTTTGATAAAGGACGTTTGTCTCTGTACACAAAAACTTGGAAACTTTAATAATGCACAATTACAATCCAACTATAAAAGGCTTGATGTGTCCGACGATGCATCGGTCTCATTAATAGAGCTCGGGAATGTACACTGTCTTGGGAAGATGAATACGTTAAGAGCACTCTGATGATAGCACATTAGCACCCAGAGACTGGAGCCAGTTTATTGAGTATGTAAAGTAATGCAATGTATCACTCAAATACAATGTTTTGTCACCAAAGAACTCTAAATGGTGTCTAAAGACAGTCTTTTTAACAAAACATCGGGCTACACAAACGTGTAAATTTGGACAGTAGGAATATAAATATAATTTAAAAATAACATCTTTAAAACACACTGATATATAAAAAAATCAATGAGACAACTTTCCCCAACCTGACATAATATGAGGAAACCTTAAATTGAGATTTCTTGAATTAAGATCAAGTTCTTAGGGTGTGAGAGAGAAACCAACCTAGTAAATCCACTGTGAGAAGTAGCATTCGCTCATTTTCACTATTGACTCAAGTTTGAGCAACAGTGCGTCTGTGACAACTAGCCCCGGTCTCTTAAGACCTAATAAAAATTCTGTCACAAACAAATACTTGTATTTGTACAAAGTACTGCATTTCTGTAACGTGACCTTTTCTTACAAAACAATCTAACTATTCTTTTCAATTTAATGTCAGAACCTCATTTAATCGTCAATCATGGCCAGCTATTTCTTATAATACTGTACTTAAAACAGTATAGGGCTTACAAATATATGGTATTCACAGACCTCCGTTCCTTTTATAACAAACAAAGAGTAATAGAAATATTGGAAGAGCGCATGCTGTGTCCTTCTCAAGGTTTCTTAACTATTCAAAAGAAGAATGAATTTTTCAATGGTAAAGAAATAACAGCAGGCCATTTGACCAAGTGACTATTATTCTTGGCTGTTCGATAAATTGTTGAATACGTTTTCATTCTGTATTGGCAAGAGTGAGAAGCAGCTTCCAACAATTTAACTCCAGTTTAAAAAATATCATCGTAAAATCATGCTTGAGAAAAAAAGAACAAAAGTATTTTCGTTTGCACTCAGGGAGATAATACACTAATAGAAGCGTGTAATTTGTTGCATCAACAGAATTGTGAAGATTAGGACTGCTTTAAACTTGTGATATTGGATGAACATATACTGTTCAAACAGGGATTTCCGGTCAGCTGGAGTTACGGAAGCATACCGTCTTTCCTGTAATTATACGATAAGATAAATATTTTTTCCCAGTTTCTCTTGTAAATTTGCTGTCTTTTACTGTAATTACATTTTCCGAAGAAAATCTGTTTTAAAAAAATGTACAGTGTAATTATTCAACATTTTTAATGGTTTACTTATCTCTGTATTCTAAGCACTAACAAGACAAAGCATCTTAACATAAAAACATGCACACATTTATGCACACAAAAATGACATTTCTATAAAACACACTACCAGAGTTATAGTACATTTGAAAGTCATAAAAATGAAATGTTAAATAAAATATTACGAATCTTGTAAGTCATTACTGTCTTGTTCTGTTAAGTCATTTTCAGCTGACATCTATAAACGTATTCTGTAAAATTAGACGCTTGCATGAATATCATTAGAATGATAATGATCATTATCGTGCTTGTTAATGAAATGATTTCTTCCTGCTCTCCGGTGTTCTCTGCTCGTCTCATAATCACTTTCTATCACTGATAAACCAAAACAACAGCAGCGGTTTTATTCAATCACTCTTCACACATCAGCACAAACACATTTAATGCTTCCCTACAAAGAACTAAGATGGCAAAAAATAACAACTGAAATTGCAAGATCAAGGATAGTTTTCACCCCTTTTTTCCCCAGTAAATATTTCACAGGATCGCGTCTCTAGACTCACCAACTTCCTGTCGACAATGGTCACTGCCGCTGATTGACCGTTGAAATGAATGACATCACGTTGTCCCTGCCGGTTTGAACAGGACTTTAGTTTTTTTTGGTTTTGTAAAGAGTTTAACGGTATCAGTTTTTAAATTGAAAACCTTGAATGGTCCACACAGACATGCACGTAACCTCGAAATCTGAGCGCCATTGTGTTCACTTACACCCATTTTTTAACCATACAATTATTCATATCATTCAACAGAATTTTAAGAATTCTGTGGCCTTGTGAGTGAATAACAGCCAAGCTGCAGTAAGAGAAAGATGGAATACAATTTTTAAAAACTAAACTCTTATGAAAAATATGATTCTCGATCCTGAAACTTGCAGCTACATAAATAACCAGCGCAGGAATCATTATTCCACTTGGGCCAATTAGCATATGTAAAACGAATGGTTTGGTATCGCAATGTCAACAGAAATCAAATCACACATCACGATCCGGATGGGAAAAGGGTCGGGCTGATTTCATCTGAAGACGAGAGGGACGACCAAATCCTGATTAGAGGAGAAGGGGGAATCAAAGAGATTTTATTAGATGAAGTCGAGATTAAACAAATCTTCTGATGAAAAAGAGGGGCTTCTCATTTCCTGCACTTAAATGTGCATTAAAGTTTAATGGACAAACATCGCTTGATCTCTTTAACAAGTGATGAGCGTTTGATTTAAATGCTTGGAGACTCGCCGGTTGCAGCGTGAAAAGCGTACAAGCTCAGTCGCTTTAGGCTCTTCACCTCACCTTTCAATCAACACTTTGCTAAGTCCCGCCTTAGAACATAACGGACCAATCCTACCTTGGCGACTGTTTCTGGCCCCATTATCAAGGTTTTATTGTGTTACGATAGTTTAAAAAAGATAAGAATTATCCAAATATGTGCTGAAATTAAAAAGTATCAGGTGAGGATACATGTGGGATTTATTTCTTTACAAATCTTTTAATGAATCTCGTCAAGTGTGTTAAACAATGTTTGCTCAGAATTACAAACAGAAATTCATTTGAAGACTGATTGATGTCATAGTGAAACAGAACAATCACCATCAAATGAGGCTTTTCTTTTTTCTCTGGCTTGTGATAAGTATTTGTCCCCATTTCTGATTCGCAGTCTCTGCAGTTTCTAATCACACAGCAAAGTTCAACGTCTGAAGAAAAATGACAGATAAAAATGCTCCACAACGGCACACTTCATTCAAGCTATCAAAACAGTAAAATCTATTAAAATGTTATATGAATAAGTCAGAAAGGATGTTTGTTAGAACCAGAGGGGGCGGAGCTTAGCACATGGCAAAGAGAATTGAGCAAAATGAGACATTACAACCATTATTCTGTAGTAAATGAAAGCTCATTCATTAAGACAGAAATAATGAAGCTTTTGAGAGACAGAGTAAAGCTTATGAACAATTTTCCACTAGCTCTATCTATTCATCTGTCTATCTATCCATCCATCCATCCATCCATCCATCTATCTATCTATCTATCTAGAACATGAATCCTGGGATACACACGTCATGACCCACAGTGTAGATCCATGTACACCAAATACATTTTAAATACATGTAAGCATATATATATACAGTATATATATATATATATACATTGTAAATAAAACTATAGACGGATTCAGTGGCAACAACATAAACAAGCGTTATGTTGCCCAAACTAAACTTTTGGTAGACTATTAAGTAGTTTTAATTTAATTTGACTCATCTAATACACAATAAAATATTAATATAAATTAAATATAAAACAAATTGTTGTATTATGACCAACACACACTGGAACTTAACTTCAGGCCAGGCGCGTACATACAATGAAACTTCCAATCAAAAAAGCTTGACCATTCAACCTTGTAACCCTGTTTTCAAAAAATGAATTAAAAAAACTTTAATTTAAGGAAAATATAGAAATAACTCCAGGTATAATTTTCATGTACCAGAAACGTCTGTTTTAGTGTCAAAGCTTACGTTAAAAATAAAGACGGATACATTTACTCTTAAACCCCAGTGTAAAAAGCCGCATTTAACTACATACGGTAAATATTTAAAACTTCAGCATTACTGAATAATGAAAAGCAAATAAAAAGTGTTTTTTCCCACAGCAAGTTATTGAAATGAACTGGTTGTACTGATTCTCTACAATGAATTGAACCTTGAACTCTTGTTGTAAAGGCTGTGCGCTATACAATCCAACATAAAAGACATCAATGCAGTATTTGACGCGCTTACGCAACATCTCACATGAAGAAATTGCTATGGTTACAGTCAAAGTCGCACTATTCTAGTAACACATCACGGTTTTATGGTATGTTTTGCCCTCTTTTTTCTTCTGTAATTTCTCCATCACTCGATGCTCCGTGTAGTTGTGCTCTTTCATTCTGGGCCAAAGGCCACTTTTATTTACAGATTTTGCGCTTTGACAGTTACAGCCATGTGGAGAGCTCAGGGGTCAAGGAGCGCAGTGGTTGGCCATAAATTTCTGGTCAGCGGGGCACAGCCGTGGAGCCGGTGCGAGGAGGAGGGCCTGGCGCGTGCAGATAACGGCAGAAGCGATAAGAGCCTGTCAGAAAGCTGCTGGGACATTAATGCGGCATTACGTACACAGATCTGCAGTTACTGCTGACAGAACAGACCTTTCCAGACCTCGCTGCTCACATCAGCATATGTGTGCTTGAAGAGAGAGATTGTTCAAGGAAAAGCTACAGAAGTCGATTGAAAATGTTTTCTCGTGCCGGATTGATTGGTGCTGTGTACTTCGACGGTAAAGCCGCCAAGATCAATTAATCCATCAATTAGTGTAAGGAACCGCATGAGAAACCTGGAACATGTTTTGGTGAGGTAAAATCGACCTGCGCCTTTAATAACACTTCAATGCCAAGTTGAATAAGGTTACCCAGGTCAACATGTTTATCAATTGTCTTTATTTATACCTGAAGCTTTCCATTATAAAGAGAATTCAAGAGCAATCTTAGGCGGAAACAGAAATGCATGTGCTCTTCAAACAGGGTCCCTAAAAAATTGTTGTGGACCCCCTGGACTAGTGCGACGTCTGCTTTGGACGAAACAGCAATCCTGTCTTGGTCGAAGCCTCTTAAAATATCTAAATCTCAAAAGGTTTTATATTACAAACATCTCCTATGGTTGTATTAGCACCTGAAGGCAAAAAAATACAGGAATTGAAAGAAAACCCCATTCATCTTGTTTGGGAATGAATAATAAATTCACAAGTCCAGAAATAAAAAATAAAAATAAATGCAATATTCATGTTCAAATTTACCGTCGAACAGATAACCGTGTTGTTTCATAATGTAATGTTGGATTTCTCTTGCCCAAAGGTCAAACCATAAATTACACTAAAATTAGCCCAGCGGTCTTCCATTATCTTTCTCTGCATGAAACTTTTCTCCCCTGGATTACTCAGGGTGACCTTACTACCTGATTGTTCGTCTGTGCTGCTTTTTTTAATATTCTTCCTTGGCCATTCGGCTTCAATTTCACTCCTAATATCTCCTCGCACACTCATATGCTTCCAGATGTATTTATACTTTTTACCATCTGTTGAGCAGTTGGTGGCAGTCGCCGCTTCTTGGCCGGCACGCGTCCTCCGAGACGGTTAGGCGAATGACCAGCTTTGTTTTGATACGCTAGCGGTTAGATGAATAAATTCGCCATATTGCCAATCTGGACAGCTCTGCCTCTGACTAATATTAAAAATGATTACAAGTACAACGGCGCAGACAAAAAAAACGGAATTGCGAACGACTTCTGGTGAATCATCTGCGAGAAACACGAGTTTTTCACCTGTGATTGGGTTATACACAGAAGCTGAAAGGTGAACCAACTGAACGAAGACAAGACATAATTGCCAGTTGCAGATAGGTTGAACATTAATTTCTAATAAAGGTCGAGAGTCTCTCGGAGGGATTGATTGAATCATGTAATAAGCATATAAAACTGTTTTTCGTGCCGAATTTCTTTGTTGAGGTTTTTTGAGCGTCTGGCAACCTTGACAAGCGCTGCCCTTTAAAACAGCCATATTTTGTCTACGGATGTAATGATATTTTATTTAAAACCAACTGGCAAATGCTAAAATGTTAATGATACGCCAAACATAGAGAAATACCCTGATAAAGGGAATCACGAGAGTAGCTTTAATCTAGTTTCTTCTGCTAGACAAGAAAGACTAAAGATGCAAAGGCCAAACGCCACTGCTGTCTCTGTATATGTTTGTTATTTTTATTGTCTATATCTGAAAATAGTTTTAATTGGTATTTTCCTGACATGGATTAAATATTTTCCAAGCAGGTTTTCGTATGGTGCTAAGAGCAGAATGTGTCACATGCCCAAGTCCTCTTATATAGGCCAGTGACATCCTCCGCTGACACCATCAAATCTGTTAGTTAGCTGTTAATGAAAATCATTATCAAGTTGTAATTCAATTAGTACATCAGCACCTGTCAAGTAATGCAAGAAGAACACTGTCAGTGACATATGAAGTGAATTAATATAAAGAACTGAACAGGATACTATAGTTATGTACCATCATTCACTCAGTGTCATGGTTACATTTGTACAATTTTATGTATAAAAATAATAATTTCCCAGAGGTTGATCTTTCATCTTTTCGGAGATTTGATGGAGTTCTCATTAGGGTTGGTATTGTTTGAATTTTGTCAGTTCTAATTCCGATTCTGCTTCTTATCGATTCGATTTCAAAGTAAAACATTTAGAAATCAGCCTGTGTGATCATTGAACATACTTATTGACTTATTGAGCAGCGTTGTGACAATAAAACAAGGATGAGATTTCCTTTCCTTTACCAGCAAGTAGTCAGGTTTTTTATATTAAGTAGGTGTAGGAGCAAATTCATATTTTTACAGTATCACTATGTAGTACCGTAGTTTAACCAAAAATATTATGGTTTAACTATGGTTTTTTAATGGTAAATTTGGCCATTGTGGTTTTACTCCAAATGTCATAGTTAAACTAAAGTTGCTGCAGTAAAAACATGGTCGATTTTAGTAAGGGCTTTAAATGAGATAGTAGATCACAAGTTAACAGATGCACATTCTCTTTACTCAGAGATGTAGTAAAATGTATAGTTTCCACATAGCATGTCGTGTTACGTACCTTTTTCTCTTATTGTCACTCTTTTGCTGGGAAATAGCAACAACTTTTACATTTCTAGCGGGAAGGTCCAGGGTTGCCAGATCTGCAGGACAAAAAACAGACCATTCCAAACCAGCCAGAAGGCATCCCAACAGAATAGGACTTTCTTCTAGAAGAATAATGCATTCAGAGTTATAATCAGACCCGGTTGCAGGATAAAATGACCGAAGGGGAATGGTAAGTTCTTAAGGGGTCATGACTTTTAACCAACTATACACAGATAGGACTTTTGTAAGACATATGTTTGAAGCCCTTCCTAAACACTCATATGCAAACGGAGAAGTGGACTAAGTAATTGTAGACATTTAAAAGATAAGTCTTTTAACAGCATTGGCATTTAATCTCTACATTGATTTGTCATACAAGTCCACATTTTACGGCAAAAAATTAAATGTTTACGATAAAAAAATGGCAAAAGCTATCAGGTCCACATTGGAAGCCCTCCGATTTTTTCTGTAATGTGGTCTCGTCTGCTGTCTGGTCTGGGGTTAACTCCCTTGCGCGAGCTTTGCGAAAAATTCGGTCACACTGTGTCATGATGATGCTGTGACGATCGGAGCAGTAACTGTACCTGACCACATCTGAACATCTCAACAGCTAAAATTTCATATAAAAAATACAAGGCATATGCATGTAACTGCTCTTTCGTCCCTTCTGCGATGTGCAATAACAAAACTTGGTTTCAAGAAGTCTTGAAAACACAGCAAGTAATGATAATGTTTAACTTCCGTTATTCTCGGCTGCGTGTGAACCAGAGGCTTGTTTTTCAGGCAAACGACGAAGGTGTGTCACAAGTTTCGGTGCCAAACGTTTTGTTCCAAAAGGATGCCGTCTCCTCTGTGTGAGAGCTTTCATCACCATCACTTGCTGGAAAAACAAGCCTCTGGTTCACGCGCAGCCGACAGATAACGACACATTACCGTTAATAGCATTGTTTATTTGGATATTGCGATTACACAAACGCATTGATTCGCTTCAGAAGACCTTTGTTAAGACCATGGAGCCTTGTCAAGCAGCTCTTTGATCGATTAATGTACTTTTTGCAGCTTCAAAAACTTTCCCCCCATTCACTCCCCTTCTACCCCTTGTAAGAAAAACGTGGTATTATAACTCCGACTGCATTTTTCTTCAAGCAGAAAGTCGTATTCAGTTAAGATGTACTGAGGGTGAGTAAATCATTTTGTTTCTTGGCTGAAGTATGCCTTTAAGCAAAAGTTTCCATCTGCCCTCTATTTAAACTCACTGATGTCTCAGAGAAATAACTGAGATATTAAAGATATTTCATCTGCGATTTTTCTTTCTTATCGGTTGTCAACTTCAAAATGTATATTCATTTCAAAGCGCGGACAACTTTTCCTAGTCCCGAATCTGCCCTAAAATTCGTTCCTTGCTCCGCTTATCACAGCGTCACCGCTCGCCGGTTTATGAGTGCAGCAGAACATTAAAATGATGTGTACTGAATTTCATTAAGTTAAGTTCTCTATCAAGAGGCATATCCTTAAGTGTAGGGCCCATCTGTGTGCAGGCCCAGACATGCTGAATGCAACACTTAAAGCATCCCACCTGAGGGCCCTGCTCACTAACAGCACTTCAGTCCAGACCTGGCAATTAAAACCCAGACCATGAGCTCCCGCCACAGGGACATTTCTGCATGATCTGCCGAGCGAGAACGGCCACACAGATGCGTAAAGTATTTTATATTTAAAAACATTTATCTATTGACAAATCATTTTTAATAAAGCTAGTTTGTACAACTCCTAAAATTACAGACTATTTCCCTTTTCTCCTCAACAAAAAAAAACATGAAACCATTGATTTCTGTGTTGACGAAGGATGGATCTTAAACTCACCTAGTTAGTAAAGAAGCCTGAAGGGACGATTGCAGTAAATTTTCCTTAAATGTACAAACACACTCATACACATTCAGTTCAAGAACCCCACGGGCATCTCTGGCAACAAGAATGATGCACCATCCCGCTTCATCAGGACAGGAACTAGAACCTCAAAACACTAGACATTAATCTTCAGGTAGGATGGTAGATTTCAATCGAAGGCCCGAAGAGAAAACTGATAAACTCATTATTCCATCGGAGTCATGTAGGCTGTTACTTTCCTCGCCCTAAAACATGGAAGAAAGTGCAACAAGCTTCTGTATTTTACAGGCTAATGAAGTCACCGGTGAAAAAGCACATGTGTAGTGCTGAGCCCATTAAACAGAGCGGAGTTACTTAACGCATGCGCAACAGCGACAAAGACTCGAAATTCGCTAATTCTGCGGTTAATTAAGTTCCTGAAACACACTTTCACTCTCGATACTCCGCCTTCTCCATCCACCTACTAACTGAACCTTTACCATCATCATCGACGGATGACATCTGTGTCGTACACCGACTCCACCACCCCCAGCTACAATTGCATATTTATGCTAAAAAGACAAGCGTCCTTACGGCACACCACCATTAGATGCGACGCAGACTAGCTTGCCGCCCACCTAATGAAAGCATCCCTTTACCTTCTCAAATTCCCTTCCTTCCCTATTTTGTTCTCTTGTTACCATAGCTACTGCTCGACACTGCTTGAGTTGCCCTCAAATATGAATGTATAAGAAAAGAGTTTGTACGCTATATGGCAAGTAAAAGCTTTTCAGAATGTCGGTCGTACTGTGCAGTGAATGACTGAGACAGTTTGAGATGTGAGCTGCCACTGGAGGATGTTGAAATCTCAAACACCATTATTTAATACTTTGGAGGATTAGGCCACAGCTGAATTCATGTCAAATGTTTTGTCTTGGATGTCTTTATAACTTCAGCGGCACTGTAAAGACCCGTTTTCCTAAACACCGTCTCCTAGACTGTATAAGAAAACTATTGTTGTTAGACATAAAGAGGATTTATATGTGTACCTGTCATGGTTTCACCTCTCCTAGTCAGGTGTTTCTTGGTTTAGAGGTGGAATCATACAGAATCCTTTGTTTCATGTGGGGAGTAGGGATGAGTCACGAATTTCGAATATTCGAATAGTATATTAAAGTATAGAATTTCGAATAGTGTGTGCGATCTTAAAAAACTCGCCGTCTTTTCACGTGTAACGCGTTCATGTAACCAAAGGGTGGCGCTGCCAATAACGACGCACCTAAAACCTAAAGGCTGTCAATCAAGAGACAGTAGAGGAAAACATTTTCCTACAATAATTGTTAACGAAGTTACGCACACTGTAGACCCGCGCGGCATAACGGAAACGATAAATTGAGACGATGTCAAAAATGAGTTCTCTGTGAAGGTCCTTTAATAAAATGAATGAGAATAAAGTGCAGTGCAAACTCTGCAATGCAAAGCTGCCTTATCATGGATCAACAACTACGATGCACAATCATTTGAGGGCGAAGCACCCAGCAGGTCCATCCACAGGTCAGCAATCAGTTGCTACTTTATGGTCAGAACAACCAATTTTTTTTGGCGGAGCAAATAACGACTCTAACTAGCAACATGATCGCTAATGATATGCTTCAGATCGGCTTAGTCGGAGGAGAGGGTTTTTATCTTATGGAGTTTGTTCAGCCCGAGTTTACTGTTCGTCTAGAAAAACGATCACTGCCAGACTGCAGAAACTTTTTCATGACAATTTGACAAGCCTTTTGAGCTGTTAATTCATGAAATCGCTCCGAACTGTTAATAAATGCCGTCATTGATATGTTTTACGCGTGTTTAGTCTGGCCTAACATCTTTATGGCTTTCATATATTTTCCTGATCAATCACACTGTTTTTTAGTTGGTATAAATGTGCATGCTCATATTTTACAAGGAATCGTCCTAGCATTATGAGCAGTTGATGCAGATCGACGTACTGTTAATAAGTGCCGTCATTCGGTTGTTAATATATTAATGTTTCAGCGCGTTATCTTAATGTATAGCTTGATCTAAGATTGCCTATTCCATAATAAATAAAGCAGTGTGTCGTCATACGGATTTGAAGCGTAAATGTTCTCTCTCTCTCTCCGCTTGTGTGTGTGTAATACTGTAAATGCGTCCATGTGGGGGAGGGGTTCGAATTTCGAATAATTTTCGAATAGTTCTCATCGATCTTCGAATATAATTTTTGCTTTAAATGCCCATCCCTAGTGGGGAGAGATGTTTTTGAGCCTTGTGCCCTTCCATACTCTCCCCGAGTCGCGTCATTGTTCCCTACCCTCCTGTTTCCTAGTTTGTGTTAATTACCTCCCCTATAAAACATCCTCATGTTTCTTTGTCTGGTGCGCGTTCATTGTATGTGATACCTGGTCGTTGTAAGCTGTACCTGTTCTATGCCAAGTCATTGTTCCTGTTTCCTGTTCCCCGTGTCTCAGTAACTGTCAGTTTAGTGTTTGTTCCCAGTGTTTGTTTTCTTAGCTTAGTTAGTCCTGTTAGTCTGTATCTTTGTTTGCTATTATTTATCCAGTCTTGTTTTCCCCATTGTGGGTTTTGTTTTGCCTTTTGTGTAGTCTTGTTTAAATAAACCTGTTAACCCCTTCACCACCGTCTCTGCCTGCAATTGGGTTCACCATGAGTATTCATGACAGTACCGGCTCAAATATGGGGGGATGCATGAGGCAAAGGACACGTTAAAATACAATTATAAAGAAATAAGAATGAATAAAATAATATTTGTCTTTTAATATGTGTATTTACTAAATCACTTTACATTTAAGAAAAACAACTTTTTGATTGATGACCAATGATGATCTCACAGGATTTTTATTTTTTTTGTAATTTTACGAAGTGGCTCATTTGTATGAACTTGTATGAAAGCAGACAATTTGTATTGAAAAAGGGATAATGGATCAAAGCGTGCCAAGTAGAGATGCATCAATTTATCAAAATGGTCCTCACAGCTAAACAAAAGATCCAGGGGGCAAGGTTGGATCCAGATCCAACTCCTCACACTTTATATACTTAGCCGCAATTTGGAGAGGAAGTTGCAACTCATGGTTGCCAAATGCCAACATCATGTCATCATTTAGCGTGCGCCTGTAAGTAATGATCACAGTTAAAGGGGTCATATGACACAGCTAAAAGAAATATTAACGTTTGTTTTAGATGTATGGCAATGTATATGCAAGATTTAAGGTTAAAAAAAGCTGTAGTTTGTATCTCGGTTTTGCCCCGCCGCTCTAAAATGTGAGGTGTGCTTTGATTGGCCAGTTAACCAATGCGTAGTGATTGGTCGAATACTGCATGCGTGTGATGGAAATGTAACGCCTCTTACCATATTTGAAACATCATGTTCTAAAGCAATTGGACTGATAGGTACGCCCAACTTACTTGCGTATACATTTGGGTGGTCTTATTCATATCACGAACTGACGTAGATTCGTGGGGGTGTGGTTAAACGAGGCGTTTCAGGCAGGTCTGGATAAGCATTCGCTTTCAGATAGAATGCATCTTTTGTTCCTAAACTTGCATTTTTGCAATTGTTCGTGTTTAATACTTGCATTGGCAACTTATAATAAACCAAAGACACAGAAATACACGTGTACGCGCCATATGACCCCTTTAAATATTTGTTGACCCAAACCCTCAACCTAATTAAATATTTTATTAAAAATACCCTTACGTTAACCCTAAATCGAATAAAATATTAAATATTAAAAATATGTTGATAAATAAAGTTTGTCTTTGGATCTAGATCAAACCTTGCCCCCTGGATGTCGTCTTCTGCAGTGAGGAGTTACTGGATACATCGGCCAATCATTTGATCGGTCAATTTCGCCCGATAGTTTAAAAACAGCCGATGATCAAGGCCAATACATCCAGTCATAAAAAAAGGACAGGAATTTGTGCTTTGTATATAGAAAATTTTTAGAAACATCACCACTTTGATGTTCAATATTAACTGTCATATATGAATAACATTCAGAAAGTTAAGAAACATGAATTTAATCTTCAAAATCGGTATCGGCAGATAGCACTACAACTAATCGGCTATCGGCATCGCTGGAGAAATTTAGTATTATGCATCTAGACGTATAAATAAGCTCCAACGAATTCATACAAATTAGCCACCTCATAAAATAGTTACGATATTGTTGGAGATATTGACATAAACAAAATGTAGAATCAGATATATGAATCGATTCATAAAAGGGGAATCAAACCATTAGAATAGAGGTGTTTATGAAGAATTTTCATTTTTGGGTGAACTATTGTATCTCTTTCATGTACCCATGATTCACAATACAAGGAAGGATTTCCTTTTTAGGAAACGTAATCGCAAATACATTGCGTCTATTCAATAACGCCCACCCCTACGTCACGTAGAACACGCAAACACGTACAACAGTACCAGGATGTGAGGTATACATACAGGCCCAAAGGACACATAGTACAGCTCGCTTGGATGTGTCATATGAACGCTCTCCAAGACAACCAATGCATCATGTCATGTCTCTACATAATGACTCCATTAAAATCAACCTAATTCAATCTCCAAGTCATAAGGAGACATTCTCATATCTCCACATGTGGCCCTTTTAGGGACAGGCAATACGGCGAGAGTTCTCTTCCCGTTCCAAATGAGATCCCCAGCCACACACTAGTTACCAATTGTACAAAACTGATTTCATTACACCCCGAGTTGATTGCAGATAACCCTGTTAAGGATTATAACTGTGCCATGAAAATTCCATCATTGATATAAAGCCAAAGAGAGATGGAGAGAGAGACAGGAGGCAGGATATAAGGGCGGAGGACCAGAGGAAGAAAGAGTGAATGCAAGTAAACAACAGCACTTGTAGATTCAAAGGCTCGCGGTGATGTAAAATGGACTGAGGTAATGCCCGAGGTAATCGCATGATGGAATATTAAGCAAATATGAAGAGACAGACGGAGAGGCAAACGAAGTTCAAGTCAAACATGACTCACTCACTGTCACAATAGACCAGACAATGGGAGAGAAAGAGAAATATAATAAACTATGAAATAGGATTAACTTCCAAGGGAGGTTGTCTTTTGGAGATTAAAGTATGCCTTCTAATTCCCTCGCATGATTGCAAATTTGATTGAGTTTTATTTTACACTAAAATAGAGTTCAATAACAAACATTAACAAAAACATCAAAATGAATAATAGCATATTTTTGATTTCTTTCACAGGGATTACAAAGAATCAATAATAAATATCAAAACACCTACAAACACACTTTTATTTTGAGAAGCTTATTTTTTACTTATTTATGAATAGTCCGCTTAACATTATTATTAATTATTATTATTAAAAATACTAATAGAATATAAATAATAATACACTATAACATTACAAATCTTATTATTATTATTATGCTCACAGCAACAACTTCTATAAATGTAAAAGCATATACTGGCTAAACATACTGTATAGAGCTGTTGAGGTTCAATTGCTTGCAAATGAATTCTGTATGAAGCAAACTTGACCACACAAGTCTCCTTTCTGAAATAAAGAAAAAAACTCTTTGATATCAAGCAGTGGCTTACACAGAAAGAGCCAGAAGGCCGTGGGAGACTGTCACAAATTGAAAGTGAAATCATACCGGGCTCAAATAAAAAAATTGTTCCCATCTAATTGAATGTAGCAGCGGGTATCAATACCTCCACAGATTACTAATGAAGTCTTACTGGAAAACTATGGAGCAATGCTGAGCGAAGAAATAGTAACTGATTACATCTCCACATTCACACACTCATTTCTTTCTCTCCTTTCACTAGACACATGAATTACTGTAACTTTAAGTGTCTGTTTTATAACTTCATCTCTAACAAGATATTGCAAGCAATGCGTGTTTGTACATCTCGCATAATCAAACATTGTATTGGCTGTTTAACATCATCTAACTTATGGCACAATGTAGTCTTAAGCTGTGTCTCACTTTATATAAATGTGTGCGCTACCAAAGGCCTTTATGTACTCAACATTGAGACGCTTATGACTCGACTATGTCCAATTTGATTAAATGTCATGTTAAAACGTGTCTATAGTATTTGATCATGAACGCTGCTTTATAACACACAATTACCAAAATCCATCTGGTATTATTTGTTTTGATTATTTCCCATCTTAGATGTTGCTGTTAAAAAGTAACCATTAGCAGAAAAGTACTTGTGACACTACGCACTGTTTATCACACACTCTTCTTTATTTCTTTCTCCATACCTCCCTCAGTTCTCCCTTCTGTTGAACGGAGCCCAACAGCTGGAGAGTAATTTGCCTCTTGCTTTTAAGGGAGAAGATCTGTTTTTACCAATTGTTAAAAGCTCGACTCAAAGACCCCATGTAGCGTGCCTACTATACAGCTGAGAACACTGTCCTGGGCCCCATAACGAGGAGGCCCTCTTAATGTAATCTATGATGTATCTCACATATTGACCCCCAGGGGTGACCCATAAAAACTGTGAGGTAACGCCTGTTATTACATGCATTTATTGCCAAATAGTTCTTTAAGTTAGAAAACTAACTGCCAGTATTAAAATTAATAGAGAAATGTGGACACTACAGTATACAGTGCTTGTTAGACTTGTGGGAGTATTTAAAAAAACTATGACCCTATGCACAATAATGCATTTTTGGTTCAAAACGCATCTTTTTCTCTCTGTTTTGGCCTTCCGTCCAAACAAAGACGATTTTTTTGTCAACAAAAACTGAGCTTTTCGAAAATGCACTGGATACATTTGAAATCGCCATTATCGTATCTTAGTGTGGATGAGGAAAACGTACTGTTACCAACTCATTTTCAGGAAAAATTGCTAAAAGTCGTTCAATTTGTTGCTAAAAGTTGCTTAATGACGTTGTGATGTCATTGCGTGACGTCATTACGTAACTTTGCAAAACTGAGAAAATACACATTTGGTGCTCCCAATTTCCTACTTATTATGCACTAAAAGTATGTACTGCTGTTTTTGTTATGGAAAAGTATTTACATTTAGTGTGTAGCAAAACAATATACACGCACTAGAACTTTCAACAGGAAACGGATGTGGCCGTTGTTGCCTAGACAACAATGTGGCCATTAACTGTCACACAAATCAAAATACAGCTCTTCTGTCCATTTAAGTATTTATTCATTCAATGATTCATGTGTAATGTTAACTGTAGAATTATATTTATTAGCAGTAGATGGCGATACAATCACATTAGAAGTATTATACCTTAATGTATCTTTAAACATACTCTATACTTTAAAGCTCTTCTCCATTTAGCTAGACACGGTGACAGCTGACAGCCTTACAGCTCCAAAAGATCAATAGCAGATGTTCTTTCGCCTGAGAAAAATGGCTATTTCCAAATCTTTCCTCATCTGGCAAACTTGAGCCAACTCATCAGTTCATTAGTAAAGACCTGAATTGGATGTGGCATTTTGGCCGACGGTTTTATCCAAAGCGACTTAGATTGCATTATTCAAAACTTGAGGGAAACATATATGATAGAAAAATTCTAAATGTGCAGTACGAGGGTCCTCCATGACTGGTTTGGGAACCACTTGTCTGTAGACCTTTGCAGCCAAAAGAGTGTGTGAAATATAATTTCATTGTTTTGTGTAATTTTGAGAGAAAATGTTTGGTTTTATTTTGTGAGTCACTTTTTAAAAGTTGCCAAATAAATGTAGAAAATAGTAAAAAATGTTGCTAGGTGCGTTTTGAAAATACGGTAAATCTAGTAACTAAATTGGTAAATTGGCAACACTGGGGAACGGACAGGATTTTTGTCATGTGACGCAATTGTTTTGGCTGCTCTCTGTTTGTTAGCATTAATGTCAGGTCGTACATAATTTAAACTACATTGTAAGAGATGGAATATTAAATTCTCCGCAGTTATTGTTTGGCAGGGGAGTGTAAGTTAAGTTTCCCTTTCATTTATGTCTAGCATGGCACTACTGCCGGCGTTCGGCGTGTTTCCTTAATTCTTTCCAACAGAAACGCCGCGTTTTTTGAAATCGCTAGCAGCAAGAGTTCTTATCCGCAGTCTCAGTGCTGGCAGATGCAGTTTTTTCACGCACAGCATATCATAGTTACCAAGCACTTACAAAAAAGGTCTTTCAAGCACCAGCACCTGGCGATTTCAGCTGCGGTTCATTATGTAAGGTTTTTATACACCTCTGAAGTTATGTATATTACATTGCATTTCTGTCAATAGATCGTCCTAAAAATGACACTCAGCACCTTAAAGTGAACGTAAGGAGAAACACAAGTTTCTCCAAGAAAGACAAAAGTTTCATTAAGTCTCCAAAGTAGCATTCACTGAGCAACAACAACTTGTGTGTTCCATTTTACTTCATTGCAGTCTGGTATATGCAGAGTTTGAAACAAAACCACTAAACAAACAATAAGCAAAACGTGTCATTCCTTGCCCGGATGCTAATGTCAGATAATTACACAATCTACAATAATATAACGTTGAATATAAAGCACAGACAAATGACACAATCCCATTTAATTGCAAACCGCAAAGCTGCGAACAGATCTCCACTGTCGCCTCTCCGGCTCTCATCTGCATATTCTAATCTCCAGGTATTTTCATTCAAGTATGCTGCCACCTTATTGGCACCTAATGTGTTTTTAACACACAAAGTAATGATGCCGCCTGCTCTGCAATCTGTTTCCACGAGTGACTGGCCAAAACACAGTATCTGTAAGCGCCCTCTCTCCTCCCCACGCTCTTTAATGGAGACAGATGCATTTTTATTGCGCCTTTCGCGGCTCTTCTTTCCCGGGACGCGTCAGTTGCTTCGACGAAAGGGAAGGAAAAAAGGGAAAGATGATTCTCTCCTTGAAGCGAGGAGGAGGAAAGGGGGAATTTGCTAATTGGATTAGGTCCTCCCTGACTCAGTGTAGTAAATAATAATCTGCTGTCTGGTACAAACCAATGCCCTTGAGCTGCATAAACACACACAGCCTCAAATGAGTGGAAAAGTGAATTGCTGTACGCCGTTTGCGATACAGTATGACCGGAAACATGACGACGCGTACAGGCGTTTCGACACACGAAGGGCGTTTTCATGCTTTCCTCAAAAGATTAGTACATTTATTGGCTACCTTTGCAACAGGCCTGATCCTTTCTTACTTACAAATAAGGAAACATGAGAGAAAAAGATGTCACCATGATGCTGTAGACGGTTGCCAGGGTGTTGCTAGGCAGTTGTTGTGAGGGGTTTTTAGTCACTGTGTGGTTTCAAAGGTATTCTTTGTGTAGGCTTATTTGTCAAAGTCTCCAGCCCCTAGATAAACTTTTCAACGTAGATTTTATTTGTGAAATTTGAAAAGTCCAGTCAGTCAGGAGTACACCACTCACCCCAAATGATTTAAAGGGGTGATTCGCCGGAAATACGTGTTTTTCTTTGTCTTTGGTGTGTTATAAGTTGCGCATGCATGTATCAGTCACGTTCAATTTTCTCGGAACAAAAGATGGATTTTATCTTGAAGCGAATGCTCACCCAGACCTTCCTGAAACACCTCATGTAACCACACACCAGGGAGTCTACATCAGGTAGTAACACGATTTGACTAAGACCGCCCGAATGTATACGTAAGGAAGGTGGGCTTACCTGTCAGTACAATTGCTTTGGAACCTGATGTTCCAAATATGGTAAGAGGCGTTACATTTTCGTGAAGTATTCGACCAATCACTACACACCTCGCTTTTCAGAACGATGAGCTTTGAAAAATATCAGCGTGTTTCAGAGAGGTGGAGCAAAGAGGAGATACATTACAAACATGCACGGTATGTGGAAAATACAGCATTTTTTAACCTTAAATCGTGTATAAACATTGAATACATCTAAAGCAAACAATAATATTCCTTTCAGCCGCGTCAAATGACCCCTTTTAAGGTAATATTCACAAACATTGAACCGTTACGTGCTACAGTTTTAGTCAGGGTTTGTTGAAACCCTAAAACTTAGTTTGAGCAACACTAGGCTAACCGACCATTAAAAATGTACCCGACCAACAACAATTAATTCATATTCTTCATAATAATGTTCTTCCATTGTAGTCCCAACAGTGGCCTGGAAGCCTTTCAAATGGCAAAAAACACCCTATAAAATCATGGCTTGTTCCCAATGAATTCGGTACCTTTACACACACTTTCCCAAGTCAGTGATCCCCGAATATATTTCAAGTCAGGTGTATTGCGTCATGATTAATTGCTGTGGGAATTAAAACACAATATCAAGTCTAAAACTCCACGTCCTCTGAGGGAAGGTCACTCGAAAGTAAGTTTATAGACAGCAAGGGAGTCATTTGGCTCTATCATTGATATCTTTGTCAGCCTCTTTCCATTAGGCCATGATAATGGGACTCGTGTAGCTTTTGAAAGTCGGCACTGCAAGACCGCAAAACCGGTTCTCAGAATGGGGAGCACCGTAGAAAACACTGAGTTTAACGTCTCGCTCCACCATAAACAAACCCCCTTTTTAAAAATTAGAATTGTTGCAGAGAAGTCATGACTCATGTTTATTTACATAATTCTCAAAGTGGTTGTATAAAATAGTGGCAGTGAATTAAATTTGCCATTCTGGATTTTGCTTGTTATTGCCAGTTTGCTGTTGGCCCAGTCAAGTCACCAGCATAGCCAAGAAGTTAAAATATTAAACTAGAGCCTGGTACCCTTTCAGCGTTCTCTCAGGTGAATAGTTCACACAAAAATGAAATTTCTCTCTCTTTATATATTACCCTATTTGCCATACTAGATGAAGAATTTTATATTTGTATTTATAAAAAAAAGATCCATTACTTCATATATTCAAAGCTCTAAAAAGCACATACATCCATCGTCTAATAAAACTCTTCAAAGAGAAACCATAGATTTGTAAGAGAAAATAATTCATGTTTTGAGCACATTTAGCAAATCTTCAATCCAAAAGACGAAGATAAAATATCATGTTTACAACTAGACCTGTGAAAACCAAGATCTGAAGTTACTGTCGTGTTGCCATATTTGAATTTAACACTTCCGGGTTGTGATTTATTTTAACACGCTCAATAAACAGCATACATTTTTTTCTCAACCACATCCATGTTCTTCTTTATAAGATATTTCCAGTGCTACCACATGGGAGTAATTTGGATTGATGGATTACTGGATGGATGTACTGCATGAGCTTTATGAAGCTTCAACATTTTGAACTTGTATAATTGATAAAGGTATAGATCAACTAAAAATGACATTTAATTCACCCTTTACAACACTTATAATGCATTATGCATACATGCTTTAAGGAAAAATTAGTTTTATGTATTATTTAGTGACTATGCTTTGCACCTTATAATGCATTGTCATTAATACATGTTAACAGCTATCAATTCATTGTTACATTTTGCATTTTTAATACGATAATAAATCTTTACAACAAAATTGTACATATTACAACACACATTACGAAGAATTATAATGCATCATAACCTTTAAGAACCTTTTTAATACATTATACATAAATCTTTAAGTAAAGTGATATCCAACCCTCTTGTCATTTCAAACCTGCGTGACTTTTTGGTCACACTTCAGTATAGGGGGCAATTCTCGCTATTAACAATCCATTAACTACTATTTTTCCACCAAATAACCCCTGAATTTGTTGCTTTTAATAGTTAGTAAGGTAGTTGTTAGGTTTAGGTATAGGGTAGGATTAGGGATGTAGAGTATAGTCATGCAGAATATGTGTTTATAAGTACTAATAAACAGCTAATACACCAATAATAGGCACGCTAATAACTAGTTAATAGTGAGAATTGCCCCCAATTACTGAAGTTCTACCTACTTTTTTCTTCTGCAGAGCACAAAAGAAGATATTTTGAAGAATGTTTGTAAACCAACAAAGGTGGCACTTATTGACTCCTCAGTGGTTTTGTGCTCATACCATAGAAATCAATGAGTAAACCAGCATTCTTAAAAAAGATCATTTTTTGTGTTCCACAGAAGAAATAGTCTAATGCAGCTTTTCAACCACATTCTTTAAGACAAAGTCAAGTATCTGTGATGGCATGAGGGTGAGTAAATGAGAGAATTTTCTTTTTGGGGTGAACTATCCTATATACAAGACACCACATTCCAATTTCAGTGAAAAGCCTATTAAAAAATTGACAACTTTCTTAATATTTGGCATCCAGTCATTTCACTTCAAATTCTGCTTCATATCAAAGAATGTCCATCTGATACAGTTCACTCAGCAAACCATGTTTCTGCCACAGAACTCTATCTAAAGATGGTGCAGATATTAGTCAAGTCATTCTCCTTGAGAGGAATAAGGTACTTGAGCAAAATATTCACCCCATTTGTAGCTAAAGCAGGACGCACTCTAAAATAAATCTGCTCTTGGGCTCTGGGGAGGAAGTACATATTTGTCTACAAGATGAAGCAGAGCTCCATGTCACGACCTTCTATGGAATCAACAAGCCATAAATATTTACAGGCATGTCCTCTCCAAGGTAGTCTGGGGGCATCTCGAAAGGTCACCGCGATGTGCAGTCAACATCCATTTATGCATTTCCACATAGAGACTGAATATACCATGTAACAGTTTAACCTCTGAAGATGCTCTTGTTCAATATCACATGAAAAACGGGCTTCAACCGCTCACGGTGTACTGCTTTACTCAGCTCTGTGGAGAACATATGTGACGGAAGAATGAAAATTGGTAGAAGATGACAGACGGACCGGCTCAGCATCTGTCTGGAAAACACTGCATCCTCAATAGAAAGAACAAATATTACACACTGTGGGCGGCAACCGTCAGAGCCAATGAGTAATGAGTGCAAAAAAATGTCCATCGACGTGTGCTCGTGAGAGACACGCGCCACGTGGACCACAATGCCACTTCTTCATTTCAGTCTGTCTGAATGAGGCTGCAATTTATTTCCCAATCGGAAAAAAGAACAGCCCAAGAAAAAAAAGAAGAGAATAAAGTAACCCAGGCATCTCTCTTTCAAAATGATTTATGGAGAAGCATTTGCCTATATTCCTTTGCCGATAATAAGAAAATACAGCAATAAATCTACAAAACGTCAGGTGATTTTGTTATCACCTTGTCGGAAATCAGAATACATTATCTTTTGAAGAGGCCCGAGATGGAGACGCACGTGGGGGGGAAATAACGCCAGGGTCAAAGGTTAACGGAGAAAGAGGACGGCACAGAGGGGTGCAATCAAGATCGCAATTACCCTTTCGCAGCTGAACAGGGGCGATAATCACTTTGAAATATCCAATTCTCTATTTGCGTTTTGTTTGGGCTCATTTCATTCGACAAGATTAATCCTCTACCAAATAGTGGCGAAATCGATTTTTTTGAAACAATGTCTGCTTGCAAAGATTGGACAATCTCTTACGTTCAAATGTTAAAAGTGTGCAAGAAACACATCAAGAGAGAACATTGAGTGCCACAGAGCAAGAACATAATGTGACGGGGACAACACCGGCCGCATGGTGGGAAAAACGGTTCTATTGTGAGCTGTTTGTTGGGCTAGTATTCACATTGTAGGTGAAAATGACCTTCATGCTCAAATCTTAAACAGCAAAAAATTACAAGGTTGTCTAGAGCAGTGGTTCTCAAACTTTGGTACACGTACCACTAATGGTACATGAAGAGACCCCAGAGGTACATGAAAAATTAAAACTCTTAATATTCATTTACATATGGTGTCTGAAATACAATTTCAAATGTTTGATAAGCCTACATGATTGATAAAGACGGAGTGCATCTCAGCCTTTGTCAAATTTTTAATTAGTCGTATGAACTATTGTTTATTTATCATAGGTCGCTGTACTCAGCCACGTGACGGGTAGCTCGCTGACAGGCGTTTATGAGTCCCTCGCTCTCTCTCTTCCGACTGGCTGCGTTTTTTTGACGGGTTTTGTGTAAACTACTGCTGCTTACAAACTTGAAAACATGGAAAAAACATGTTCTTTATTTTGAAAACAGCTGGTAACTAGTGTTTGTGGTATGAATAATACATTAGAATTTGAGGATGAGGTCTAAAGAGATAGATCCACAGCTCTACTAGTTATTTAAGTGTTTATTCATGTGATTTTCTATGGCTGTCATTAGATGTACTTGGAACAAATGATTTTATCAAAGGTGGTATTTGATCTGAAACGTTTGAGAACCTCTGGTCTAGAGATATGGATTTGATACAAGCAGGCAGTATTGTATGGCATCCAGCAACAGGTGACATGACATTAATTATATTATTATTATAAGTTTTTATAATTTATATAAACTACAGGAATATATTAACTATAAAATATGATGTATAATATACATATAAAATAATAATACAAAATAAATATTTCATATTACACGTTTATTAATTACGTTAAGTATACTATAAAGATAAATAAAATGACATATTTAAATAATAATAAATAAATAATCATCCTGAAACAATAAGGATTAATAGTAGTAGGTTTAATAATTTAAACTATATACATAACTTAAACTGTTTTTCAATCAATTTTGAGTCAGGTGAGACATTATTTCTGTTGCTGGCTTTAAACATTTCAAATTGGAGGTTCCTTCATGACACAAACATGGACAGCAAGGCTGCTCACTAGGGTTTGGAGAGGAGCCTAAATGTGTGCTTGGAACGTGAAGACAGAACAGGAGAGAATGGTAAAGTAATTGCTTCAGAAGTCACAACTGTTAAGGAGAAAACCACAGTCTAAAACTGCAGAATGAGTCAAGATTCCTTCACACGCTTTACTCTGCACCGGCCCGGTACAGAAACACAAAAAAAAGAGAGATAGAGGGAGGTGTCTATTTGAAAAATGAGCTACGGTCCCGACGACCAAATTTGCATGATGAATCCGAAATTTATTTGCTTATTAACCTCCCACGTTCCACATGAAGCCCCAAAGTGTCTGAACGGGCTTCAATAATCCATCAGCCCCAAACCGAGGGATCTCAATGTTATTTTTGCCCTCTGCATTTCCACACTTGAACTTGTGGAGAGTTGAGAAGATGGCAAATAAACTGGGTTAAATGCATATTAAAACGCCTTTATCCTGTGAAGTTTCGAAAGGGTCAAGGTTTGAGAGGTTAGCATGATCCGTTTACTGTACATCACTTTAGGGGCAAAAAGATAAAAGATCTTTCCCAATTTAAAAAAAGGCTTTTTAGAAGCCTCATATTACAGGGACAGCTCACCCGAAAATGAAAATTCTGTCATCATTTACTCACCCAAAAGTCCAAATTAATTTCTTTGTTCTAATGAATACAGAATTGCTTTATAAATTTTGTTCTAAAGACAAAGGTAGAAGAACTGTTTGGTTATAAGCATTCTTTCAAATATTTTTCTCTGTCTTTATTAGAATTTAAACAGTTTTAGAATAACTTGAGGGCGAGTTAATGATAACAGAACTGTCCCTTTAACATGAAGAAACTTATTTATTCCGTCTATGTTTTCTAAACAAAGCATGTGTGCTTTTGTAATGCCATCATCCAATCAGTGTTGTCAGAACATCAAGAAAATAAATGTATTTCTAAAGAAATGCTAGAGTAACAAATAGTTTTAAAGAAAAGGTAAAAAAGGTACACAACGCACACTTTTGTATACTGTACTTTAAGTGCTCGGTAACGGTAACACATGAATTTTGTACATTATGTATTAAACATTCTACTTCCATACTTCTATTCATGGTGTCTCAGAAAACTTAATATACAAAAAATTGTGTTAAGTACTTAAGTACAAAATTAGTGCAAATAAATAAATTACATTCAGGCTTATTATAGTAGACCTTTTTTCACTTGGGCTTGGAGGTTTCAGAGAACACAATTATTTATCCTAGTTATAAAATAATCCTAAAAACTGCTTCTAGAAGTGCACTCTTGCACAACCATTTCCACTCTTAAAAGGGGTCATATGGGGTGAATATGTGTATTCTGTGTCTTTGGAGTGTTATAAGTTGCCCATGCATGTATTAGACACATTAAATTGCAAAAAGGCAATTTTCGGACCAAAAGATGCATTCTATATAAAGCGAATGCTCACGCAGACCTGCCAGAAATCCCTCACAAATCCACGTCAGTTCATGGTATGGTTTGAATAAAACCACCCAAATGAATAATCAAGTAAGGTGGGCGTACCTGTCAGTATAATTGCTTTGGAACCTGATGTTCCAAATATGGTAAGATGTGTAACATTTCCGTTACACGCTTGCAGTTTTCGACAAATCCCTACGCACTGGTTAACTGGCCAATCATAGCACACCTTGCTTTGTAAAAATTCTGCATGTTTAAGAAAGGGGTTGCAAAGAGGAGATACAAACTTCACGTTATGTGGAAAATACAACGTTTTTAACCTTAAATTGTGTATACACATTGCATTACTTATAAAACTAATGATAATATTTGTTTTAGCCCTGTAATATGACCCCTTTAAAAACCTTCCAGAGATTCTGAAAGAGCAACATCTGAGCAATGAAATGTTTTCGTTTTAACCAGTTATGAAAGTTTTTGCACGTATTGCAGCATGCATTTAAAGAAAGGCTTTCACAAAATGAATAACTGAAAGCAACCAAATAACTGTTGTGGGCAGAATGTAACGGTAAAATGCTTTATTAATTTCATTGAATCAAACTGAACATAGCCTTGAAGAAGATAGAATGTACATCATACAGTAAATTAAATAAACCCAGAAAAGTTGGGTAGGAAAAGACACTATGACAGTGATTGCTTCTTTCGGGCGTTTACATAAATATTACACACCGGCACCAGATTTTTCTGCAAAAGCCATTCTGTGCCTGCTTTCCTGTAATCTCATCCAGCCCAAATTATTCCTTGTGAAGGCAAGAAATGTGCTGATATTTAACAGTTCTCTGATCTTAAGGTATATAAAGCCATTCTGATACATTAGTTCTCATTTCCTTTGAATATTCTCAGATAATTGACACGAGTCTGGCAACAGAGATCTATGTGTTCCATTAGGCCCCGAGTTACGGGCTCCACAGATGCCTGTTTGTCATCGACATTTCCTGTCGGCTGAGGCGAAAGCCCAGAACGTGCGACCGTTAATTAATGTAAATTAATGAAGTGTCAAAGTTATATGGCTTTAAGACCAGAACGTTCATATACCTCTATCCTTGAAAGCTCAGGTTGTGGTTGACGGCTGTTTCCCTCTCCACAAAAGGGGAAAAAAACAGCCTGTCGCTGTGTTATTGTGTCTAAAATGTATGAATAAATGATGTTAATGGATAATTATAGATTAACAAAGTTCGGGAGAAGACAGAGCACATAATTAAGACCGGCTGGTTCGCAATCAGCAATAACCAGCACATAAGTAGACAAAGATTCTTACCTGAAGCCATCTCTAAAGGATTACACATCCCACCACCTCCCCGGCTCCTCCATTTGAGCTATTGTCGATAGCAGAACTCCGGGGCGTGAGAGCTGGGTTCGGCCGTTTCCGAGCTCGGCGCCTGCTCCCCGGACAGCACGCCAAACACGCATACTTTTACTACCCCTGCTATCTTCATTATCTGCTCAGGTGAACTCGTGAAATGATACAGGCAGAGGTCTAAGGATAACATATATGCAACAAATATTCTGATGTTCAATTCTGGGCCCTGTCACAGGTTCATTATATCAAGCCTTTTATTTCTTCCCATCTGATGAGTTCTCCTTTTGTTCTTCTCTCCTTAAAGGGGCAGTTCACCCGTAAATGACAAATCTGACATCATTAACCCCCCCCTCTGTTCTCTTTTTTATTTTTGTATGGAAAAAAAGCGTCTTTGAGTTTTAAGAAAGGAGGAAAATTACAAAGGTCTGGAATGATGTCAGAGGTAAGTGATGCACTCTGAATTTTTTTAGGTCTTTACAGCGTCTTTTACAACCTCGTACCATTTTTGAGCATTATGCTACAAAGCACTGTTTTTTTAAGATGATATGTCAAGTTAAAAATAGCTTCTCAGGAACACCGTATTCCTATTCTGTTACCTTCCGCTGTGCCGAGCTGAAAGATTCATTCGACATTGGGAAAGTTCACGTGCCTTAAGGGAATGCATTTCATGTCCTTCAATAATTCAGATGCCCATACTTGTGGAATTCCCTTTGATAAGACTAATCGATACACGCATCCAATTGAGTCAATAACACTTGGAGAGACCCATCCATTAGGATTCCCATTCATCTCAAAAGGAGTCACTCGAAATTAAACAACCTGTGTTTTGCAATCTTTGCTTTCTGGGCATCCAGTTCTGAAGTCTATTTCGGCCAATCACTCAAGCCGCAAATGTCACATGACTGACCAGTCTGGACCTGGAGAAAAATACTACAAATTATCCTCCCTGTGAAAGAACTCGAACATCAAAAACCAGACGAGAAAAACAGAAAAGCCCTACACAACAAAACTGGTCACATCTACGATAACATTTCAGCGAAATACACAATAGGCTACTCTTGATTGGCCGCTACTGTAGAAATGCCATTTTTTTTTTTGAGAATTTTGTACTAATTTCAAAGTTGTACAAATAACTTCAAATAACCCATTGTGTAAGGCTTAAATAACAGCGATTGAGTGTTGTTCATGTCGCACAAGTGGGAGCAATGCTTGTTTATCAGTAATTTGCGCTAGGCCATTTTCTTTCACAACACTTTTGTATTTGGGTTTATTTTCCTCATTACAAATGTTTATTTTGTATTTTAAATCACAGTACCTCCCATTTTCAGGATTGATCAATCAATGACAACCCCAAAAATTTTCTTTTACAACACAACGACGAGCTTTCATGTTTCACTTATTAACATTCAGACCGTTTTCTAAAGCTAACGCAGAAGTCACTATTGCTTTCAAAAGCATTACTGCATAAAACTCAATGTATTACCTAATAGAGCATCACCATCCATAACCCCTCCTTCATAATGCTGTGAATAGTGCTCTGTTTAGTTTAATATAAGAGTGGCCTCTTTCAAGAACCCTTCAGATATTCTTTAGATTAGATTTAGTTTGTCAAAAGAAAAAGTTTCATTTCACAAGTTTCCACTCCAATGTAAACGTCGTGACAATGTAAAAGACACAGAAAATAAAATACGGTAGTTTCTCATTAAAGGTGACGAGTGGTGCGGAAGATGGTATCCGTCGTTGGAGTCTTCCTCGCTGCATCTTCACCTGTGAGAAGATGATGGCAGAGAAGCTAAGGTGGATTTGTTGATGTAATCCCCATATTAGTGCCACTTCATTTGAGCCCTGTGCACTAAGCCCAGGTAGTAGTTACATTTAATGAATCTCTAGTGTCCCACCTCCCTAAGCAAACAGAAAGAAAGAGATAGGCAGGGTGTGCAGGGGGGGGGTGTGGTTGAGAGAGAGATTGAGAGATATTTGTGTGGCAGTGTTAGACTGCCATCTACTGATTGTAAAGAAGAGTTAAGGAAAAACATGCAGTATGGCTACTCACACATGTACTCACACATTCCCCCTTTACATATACTGTAATAATAAAAAATACATTATTAATCTTTCCTTATTTTTTTAACAATACCAAGGCTATGGGTTCGAGTGGCAGAATGAATATTTCCAGATAAAAACATTTCCGAGCTGGGCATCTTCCACCAATAGCGTCCCATTACATTTTTATAATTAACAAGTCAAGGGGGGTCATTGCCTTAAAAAACAAAAATGTAAATGGTCCAAGCATTTTCAGTGTACGTTTTCTTGTTTTCCATAGATCTCAGATTTTTGCTGTATAGACTACACAGAGACATCATTGTGGATAGCATTAAAATAGATTTACTATAATCATCAATATCTACACAAAATGAAACCACACACATGCGGATCCATCAACAGGATTCCGTTATTTTTATGTGGAAGTAGAGATTCTCATTTTAGCATGTAAAGTGGTTTTGGTAACAATTAATATGGCTGCACCCTGGAGAAAGAGTTCTTACCAACAGGTGAAAGAGAGGTATATAAACCAGTTGGCTTCTAAACTATATGCTTCATTTTTTCCCCATAAAGGTACAGTTCACCCAAACTTGAAAATTCTGTCTTCATTTACTACCCCTCAAGTTGTTTCAAATCTGTAAAAATGTCTTTGTTCTGTTGAACACAGAGAAAGATATTTGGAAGAAAGCTCGTCCTCAAACAGGTCTTGGCCACCACTAACTACCATAATCGGAAAAATTGCTTTATAAATGTCTTTACGTTAAATACAAAAGAAGATATTTGGAAGAAGGGAGGAAAGCAAACAATTCTGGGTGCTAGTCAAAGGTGACCAAGAACTGTTTGGTTACAAGCCTTCATAAATGTTAAAGAACATTTATGAATTTGGCAGAACGAGACGCTTTTAAAGCGACTTACATTTCATTATACCACACATTTGTTTTTGTTCCCAAGTATGTGTAATCCCTGGGATCGCATGACCTTGGCATGTATGTGCAAGTATGCAATCCCAAGTATGTGCAATCCCATGACCTTGGCGTTGCTCTAACCAACGAGCTACAGGATATATTCTTCAGAACAAAGAAATTGGTTTAGATTTGAGGATGAGTAAATGATAGAATTTTCGATTTTAGATGAACTGTCCCTTTAGCAGAGCATGACCGAGGTTACATGTTCCCATTCATGGCAAACTCATCTTAAACTGAAACTGATTAGATAACACCATCAAATAATGATCTTGTTTACCTGTTAAAAATCTCTGCAAAGGTTAACGGTTAAACAAAATACGATATCTTTCTCAAAATGTAATGTGAAAAAAAATCTCATTTTCTCAAGTTTGTAATCTTTGTCCTCTCTGCATGATGCTGTAAAAGAACATGTCTGCTCCTATGACAGCGGCAAGGTCATGCTGAGATAATTGGGACCTAACTGCCACGTGTTCGCAAATGCTCTATTACATATCGCCATGGTAATACTGGATCAGGAGATGGGGTGGCTTGATTATTTTAATTCAATGTTCAGTTTCTTACTGGAAAACCTCACCTGGAGAATACCCATGCACAGTGATTTCAGATACACGGACTGCTTCCACACACACGACATGGTTTCCACCACCACTTTCCACCAATCAAAACAAGTCAACAAGTAGACAGACACCGCAACAATATTCAATTAAATGTTATTCAAAACTAGTCCATTGGTCTTAAAAGCAATAGCATCAAATTTTTTGTTTTAAATGTATAGTTTACTCAAAAATGACAATTCTGTCATTATTTGCTCAACCTCATGTAAAAGACAATCCAAATACAACATCAGGTACAAGAAAACATACAAAATCACAACCTGATTTCAACAAGTATCATCGTCATCGCAGCTCTGTGCCTTCACTCAATGTTGGGTGTAAGTAGTTACTAAGTAATTAGTTACTGTATTTTAATTACGTTTCCCTTGAAAAAGTAAAGTAAGGGATTACTCTTATTTCTATTGTAATATCATTACAGTTACTTTTGATGCAATTAAACTAAATACTTTGTGCAATACATGCATTTCCAATAGTGTATTGACATCAAAATTCGAAGTCTAACTTTAAAATCTGTGCTTTAATATATAATTCTCACATTTGTAATACTTTGGTCAGTTAATAATATTATTTATTTGAATGAATTAAATAAGCGGTTTCATGTCTATCCTTGAATTACTTTACTAATCAAGGTTGATGTAGGATATAGAAAGTAATTAGTAATGAGAAACTAAATACTTTTTGAACAGAGTAACGTGTACAGTAATCTAATTACACTATTGAATATGTAATGAGTAACTAGTAATTAGTTACTTTTTTAGAGTAACTTACCCAACACTGGCCTTCACAAAGCCAGCTGGAAACATTCAAACAAGGTTGTCTTGGTTCTCTATCTAAATATGATCTAGCGGTTTGATGCATTTGATCATATAGCAACTGTAGATTCGGTTTTGTCGTCGTACAAATAATGAGAATTCTAATTATGGAGATGACACCATCAGAGAAACAGAGGCCTTGGTTGTATCTTATTAAGAGGATCAAATCCTGGGGGAAAGACCGCAGGCTTTATATTGCCGAGCGAGAGGGCGAGAGCAAATCAAAGCAAATTATTTTGGAAGACAAAGCAAGATGACAACATTATAGTGATGATAATCAAATAAAACATTATAACAGACAAACATGACTCCGTTTAACTGGTTCAGTTCGGAAGTGTTAATTATGGACATCCTGCAAGTCAACCAGTCCAAGACATGATATCAAATAAGACACAGAACAGAGATTATTGTCTGCCAGACAACAGGATTTTTAAAATAACATGCTACTAAACTACACAGTACAAAGACAGTTAATATTGCACACAATTGAATTTCACTGGTCTCTCGACTGCCAATAGCCTATTGCAGCACAAAGCACATTGTTGTTGTTGGCACAAAGTATAACTTTGTTGCAAATAAAGCCTTGTAAAATGCAGTCTGGGTTGTTCTTGACTACCTAGTGTAGACTTGTCTATGGTTCCTAGAAACCTGGGACATGTAACCTGTCCACGTTGGAATCTGTAAATATGCCAACATGGTAGCTTTCGCCAGTTAGCTTCTGCCAAGCATTAGACTAATTTCCGCCAAAAATACACTAGATTTGGAAACACGCTTTAAAGTCTCAACGCCAACTTCTGCGCTGTAACGTTTGTTAATGCTGTTGCTTTGAAACGTCTATATGGATATTGAGTCGAGATGTTTATTGTGAAATGTCACAAAGGGGCCTCTTTTAACTACACATACCGTATATCGTTTTTTACGCATTGCATTGATACACATTACCGTCCCCCTGAGCTTGTCTTTATCTTATTTCCTGCTCTTGCTTGTGCTTTTATCTTAATCTTTCATATGCGATTTACATGCGCTTGCAAAAAGGGGGATGGCAACAGCACTCGGTTACCATGCTGAAGCGGTCCCTGTAATTGCAGTTCTAGAACAATCATCAATAATTACGAGGTACTCTGAGTGAGTAATTAGCAGTGCATTGTCCTATTTGATGTCTTTTCATTTCAAAAGCAGTTTAATGAAGGAATACAGCATGCCTGTGTCCGTGTTTAGTTAAGCATAATAAACTCTATCACTAACCACACTTTAACTTGCCACACGGCCATTAATTAATTCACTCTTAATGAAGCAATTTAAACTTGCAAAACAGTAAAGCTTTAACATGCTAATAACAGAAACACATCACACTTTAAGATAAGATATCCTTTTACTCCTCAAACTGACACTTGAATTTACTACCCAACACAGCTTATATGGGTATATAATTAGAATTTATCTTTACTGGAACACCTATAAGAAAGAAAATTACAAATGATATCTCAATTGCTTCAACAATGGAGAGCTAATGGAATCTGAAAAATTAAATTCTTCACATGATGTGTTTTGAGGGATGACCATGTGCGTATGTATTTTAATGGGAAAGTGAATTCTCTAACATCCTTCAGCAAAATAAATGACTTCAAGTTTATAAAGGAGTGCCCGAACACAACTGCCATGGTTGCAAAAGCAAAGCTATAAGCTAACTTACACCATCGATGGTCATAACAACTGCTTTGTCTTCACACAGCTATGCTATTAATTGTAGTAACTGCAGTCTGGTAATGCGTAAATGTAATTTAAGCATAAAAATTCAATTTCAAAAAATAAAAACAGATTAAAGTGCATACAGTTCACATCGTTTCTTCATAAAGTGTGATTTGATCTTTTTCTAAATCACAAGTAGGCTGTCATCTTTACATAAATGGTCACGTGACTTCTCCATTACAACATAAAAAGAAAAGAATATAATAATTTTTTTAAGACTTAATTGAATTTATATTCCATATTAACACACATAAAGCGATAAAGGTTTAGCATATGTCGCAATATCTTAAATGTAACACACTGGCTAACTTAGATCATGCTAACTGCAGACTTTGGGCCTCCCATATAATCATCATGCTACTGAACCATACAAATGCTTTAACTATACAAGAAACTGTAAATACATTATTAATGTATAAGCTTATAGAGTAATAAGAGCATAGTGGGCTAGTTGCACAAGATGGCGCCAGAGCTTCTGCGACGTCAGAGTCCGCTAATTTACGGTCGTATAACCCATCGAGTTAAAACTGTGAATTTACTTAATGTATTCAAGATTGTATTTTTTTTCCTTCTTTATATTTTATTCCACTGATAATTAAAATTGTAATTTTTGTGATTATTGATGAAGACTCTTGGCAGTTTGTTATATTTGTTCTTTGAGCAATAAAATAAATAAATAACCCATCGAGTTGTTTTGGCTTAACGAAGAGCTCACCAATGTAACGAGGATCTACCATATCACTTATATATTACTTTGTTATTTTTTTATAAAAAAAAACACACCCATATTTGCAAAAATCCTCATTTTCCCATAAACAAGACCTCAGCACTTATTTTGACAACAAAGCGCACAGATCTGACGACAAAATCTTACCTGAACACGAACGCGAAAATCCATCAGTTTGACAGACTCCAGCCAGTATAAACATTTACAAATGAATGGAGCCCCATATCTAAACATACACTCAGACAACTCCACTCACCGCACGTCCATTGCGGCAGATGTATAAATAATCCTGTTTTTCAGCTTTTCACATAATATGTGAAATAAAATATTATTACATTTTACGTCTCGATCCACTTGTCACGCTGGTCGCAGTGTTGACGACGCGAAGAATTGCTTAAAGCTAATTGGCTATTGAGTTTCCTCTCGCAATCATTGGTTACTAATGCGGAAGAGGGCAACTTTTATTAGTTACATCTTTGCGTGTTTTTAAGCAAGAAGCAACGTACAAGAAATTAAAAATAGGAGGTCAAACGAATGAAATAAATGACAAAACATTATTGGGTAACATGAATGTATTTATTCTGATGAACGTTTTGCTACCATTGAGAGAAGCTAACGTTATTGATATCAGTAATAAAGACGCCTCAGAGGAGCTACCATGAAAACATTATTTATGTTATATACAGCTGATTTATGTTTACAAGTAGTAAAATTGACTTAAATAGCAGTAATGCTTTATCACTAGTTATATTTTGCAGGACCTTCGAGTTCGACCCGTGCTTTGTGCACTCGCCTGATTCGACAGACCAGCAGAGGACACAATCAACCGTTACCAAAGGTACGTAAGTACGATTGTACGCGTCCTTAGCGTGTTATAAACCTCTTAACTTTAAAATAAAACAGCTTTTATTACAGTTCTTGACACATCTGAAGAACATAACTAATAATTGAAAGGTAATTTAATAGTGTCATCCACAAAAATCAATATGGGAGAGAATAGCCTTCACAGTGTATTAAATATGGGGCCGCTTTTAATGTCACTAAATGTGGCTTTAATACCCAAAAAATATGTTCTTTATCTACATGGATGGATGAATGATAAAATATTACTGATATTTGTTTTATATATTGCTATGTTTAATATATGAACCCTCTATTTGTTACCATTGGTCATTTATTGCCATTTGAAAGGCATTTCTGATTAGTCCCCTATGAAAATTAAGCATTGTAGTAGCCTATTGGTAGTTTACCGTGATATTTATAATAAACATATCTTATCTCGGCACAGAGACAGATGTGAAGTCTCAGGACAATTTCACTCATATCTTTCAGATAGTACCGCACATTTCCTTATACTAAAAAACAGTTATGGCCTTCGGTTCTTTTAATTTGTAGAGGCAACATTGCGAAATATTTGAGCGAAAGAAATATGCTGAAAGCAACACTGAAAAGGGACAAATAATCTTACAGAAGAAACATAACATCCCTTAAATTTACATTTTGATGCATTATTGATAATGTTTTTACAAAATTGCATCCATGGGTTTAAACTTTTGATATTTGTGCTGCTCAGATGGGTCGTCCGGTCAGCGATTATGTGCGATCATTACGCATGATGTGCAGGTAAAGGCCGAGTCATTACGCAGCCGCCCGAGCAGAAAACGAGGGCAACGCCGTGGCATCCTGCCATTCCTCCGCTGGTCGCAGATGCACCACAATGATTAATATTAACACGCACACCTTCTCTCTTCTCTTTGGGTAGCCCAAACATGCTAATCACTGACTGTGACGTTAAGGAGCGGGGCAAGCTGCATCGTCCGCCATATGGCGCAGAGTAGATACTCTTTAAAGGGCTGGCATGCGGAATGGGGGGTCTTCATCTAAAACCTGCCAGCTAAGGGAAAAAGCAGAAAAAACAGACCAAAACAAAGTCACTCAAACCGCTGAGCACACAAGAAGAACACCAGCTCACCTTGAGCCCGTCCTCCAAAACGGCCAGGTGAGAACAAGAAGAGATTTGTAACTCAATTAACCTTCGTTCACCTTTTCCAAAGTTTAGAAAATCCTTCCAAAGTCGTCCTTTTTAATTCTGTTTTTAAACATACTGAACTGGGCGTGCTATTTATGGAAGCATATGTGGTGCAAAATTCAATTTGCAATGTAATATTCAAAATGGCAATGCAGTATGTAAAATGACAATGCAATTGTGTATCTAACTATACATTTCAAATAACGTATGTGCAACATTAGGTGCAAAATGAAAATAAAAATTCAATTATATTTTACAATTACATTTGTAAGTTCCTACACTAGTTTTAATGTTATTTAAATGGATATTTCTAACGCTCTTTAAGTTGCAAAATTAAAATGCATTCCTGGATTGATTATACATATTTAAGATAGTGAAGCAAAACTGTAGCAAAAAGAAAATTCTAATGTCATTTTCCCTTAATGCATTAACATTAACAGGTCAACTATGGAGACAATACCGGGTCCTATATCTTTGCAAAAAAAAAAGTTTTGCAAAAAAAAAAGTTTTGCAAAAAAAACAAAGTTTTGCAAAAAAAAAATAGGGTATTAAGCAAAATGTTTCATCTTCGCAAATAAAACTTAAGAATCTGCAAAAGAAAAGTAAAGCACAGAGAGAAAAAATCAAGTTTAGCAAAGTAAAAATTCAGCAGCAATACTTTTGCAACACATCTTTTCTTTTGCATCGCTCCTTTAAATCCGCGTTTCATTCAATCGCTCCTTTGCGAAACTGTTTTTTCTTTGCGCTTCACTTTTCTTTGCGCCCCGCTTTGTGTCCCTGATTTGACGTGGGGGAGGAGACAAGAGATTGGGGCGTGTACAAGCGACCTGAACCTGCCTCCCCCTACGTTCAAGTAGTCCCCGCTGCAGACTGTAGCGCGGTGAAGTCATATATGTTGACGTCATCCATGCTTTTGTGCCCGTGCGCCTTAACGTTAAGTGGTCAAGCAAACGTTATTGCGCATGTGTGTCCTGTTTACCTTACGAGGTGATGTTTTCATGTATTTTATCTCATGAATGTGTAAACTCAGACCTTGGATATTATGTCCAAGATCAATGCATTCCTGTCAATCACGCGGCGTCGGGGCAGAAGATACTTTATTCATGTCATTTAGTGATGTAAAACATTTACTTCTGGGTTTGAGGCTTGGAATTCCCGAAATCCGAGTTGTCTTGAACAATTCGTTAATAGAGTAAATGCGTCTTAGGCAAGGCAAGTTTATTTTTGTAGCACATTTCATACACAAGGGCAATTCAAAGTGCTTTACATAAAATGATTGACAAAGAGAAATAAGACGTATCTTTAAAATGGCAATTATTTAAGATCACAAATTAGATTTAAAGAAAGAATAAAACTGCAATTAAATTGATTAAAAATGTGAGAAAAAGAGATTTAGAACAAGAACAATATAAAAATGAATTAGAATTAGAAGTGCAGTTGATGTAAACCAGCAGTACTCAGGTTGTGAACGCACAGCTAAACAATACTGATTATAAAAACGTTTAGCTCTGATATTTTCAAGCCTTAATTTGTTTAAGAGATCTTTTATAAAAATATTAAAAAGAAACCGTGCCATTTCAAATGTAAACCCGTATCACAAACTAACGTTTTTTTAATGACATCCTCTGTGACTTGAAATTGAATCCATCCCCGTGTTGTTAGAACATGTTCCTGTATACGGAAGAAAACAAAAAGGCATGCGCATGCGCACGTATACATGCATGACGTCGGCGCGCTACAGTCTACTTGAACGTAAGGGGAGGCAGGTTCAGGTCGCTTGTACACGCCCCAATCTCTTGTCTCCTCCCCCACGTCAAATCAGGGACACAAAGCGAGGCGCAAAGAAAAGTGAAGCGCAAAGAAAAAACAGTTTCGCAAAGGAGCGATTGACTGAAACACGGATTTAAAGGAGCGATTGACTGAAACGCGGATTTAAAGGAGCGATGCAAAGGAAAAGATGTGTTGCAAAAGTATTGCTGCTGAATTTTTACTTTTTTAAACTTGATTTTATCTCTCTGTGCTTAACTTTTCTTTTGCAGATTCTTAAGTTTTATTTGCGAAGATGAAATATTTTGCTTAATACCCTATTTTGTTTTTGCAAAACTTTTTTTTTTTGCAAAACTTTTTTTTTGTTGCAAAGATATAGGACCCTGTATTGTCTCCATAGTCAACATTTGGGATTGCATTTTCATTTACACACAGCGCGTTGAGGGTGCAAAATTCAATTTGGACTTGAAAATGCATTTCGAGCTGACCACGCCCCCTCCCCGGTACAGCGTCATTGCGTAAAGGCGGAGCCAGCATCGCTAGTTACAAGCATGGATCTGCGGCTGCAAAGCTGATAAAAACATTAAATTGCATGCACACGAATTGGAGCACAAAGAAAAAAATTAGTTGGGTGTTTTTTTAAGATTAGTACGTCTCTGTAGACGATAGAACCAGTAGCTACATTTCTAGATTTTTCTGCCTTTTTTTTTTGTCACAATATCTTCATACAATTGTTCAGAAATGGTCGTTTGGTGAGACCACTGTTCAGTAACTGTACAGTACAATCACAAACGCGATACATCCACGTGAAATACACCTCTGTGCTGTGCTTCTTTCGTGCTGGAGAAAGTGTAAGGGGAGAGATTATGCACAAATACACATAAACATTGCCAAAGTGGAGCTCTGCCCTTACGAAAATTCACCTTGGTTTCTAATTCATCCGGATGCTGCAGTTTAGGCTGTGACAGATCCACTGAATAACTCGATTCCTGAAGTTAAGGAAATGTTGCACCACAAAAACAGTCAATATCTTAACATAATCATTCAGAAACAAAGACAACAAATACTGAACGTGTTTATTATGAAAACGTGTATGTGCAAGCGTTTTAACGCTTTTATCAACTCTGCAGTCGAACGTGTTTTCAACACCTCAAAACAACACACCTATCTAGCAAATAGCGATGCTGGCTCCGCCTTTACGCAATGACGCTGTACCGGGGAGGGGGCGTGGTCAGCTCGAAATGCATTTTCAAGTCCACATTGAATTTTGCACCCTCAACGCGCTGTGTGTAAATGAAAATGCAATCGCAAATATTGACCTGTTAATGTTAATGCATTAAGGGAAAATGACATTAGAATTTTCTTTTTGCTACAGTTTTGCTTGACTATCTTAAATATGTATAATCAATCCGGGAATGCATTTTAATTTTGCAACTTAAAGAGCGTTAAAAATATCCATTTCAATAACATTAAAACTAGTGTAGGAACTTACAAATGTATTTGATATAATTGCATTTTCATTTTGCACCTAATGTTGCACATATGTTATTTGAAATGTATATTTAGATACACAATTGCATTGTCATTTTACATACTGCATTGCCATTTTACATATTACATTGCAGATTGAATTTTGCACCACATATGCTTCCATAGCTATTTGGTGTCTGAACATAAAGTTGAGCCAAAAAGGTATAATAGTTTTCATATTATGGGTCACATTTTATAGTAATAATACACTCAACAAAACTATAAAATAATTCAAATCTAACTATGGGAAGCATGTCAAATTCCATAAAAACCGAGTAATTCGGCAATGATATTTTGTTCTATGTTCTGCATACATGTCATGTCAAGTGCAATGTTCACATTGAAAAACTAGCTTGCATTATTTAAACAAGGTTGTAGTGTGTACAAGCTTGGTTCACATGCATGATATAATAAAGCTAAAGATTTTTTTAATAATCTGTTTTTGATGTTAAAATTTTATAGGTTTAAAAATTCCTTCTCTATGGTATGTTAAGGAAGCCCCAGTCACCTGAACAGTACGCAAACCAAGACTGAGCCTCGTCCGTCTGATGTGACTTGTCTTATCACTGAAGCGGGTATCAGCGTAGTCTTTGTGTTTCTCCAGTGCAGCCCCCCAGCCCCTCACACAATGGCTTCTGAGCTTATCAGTTTGCCATGGCTCCATTGTGCCGCCTGGCGCCACCCGCATCGCAGTTTCACTGACGTCCTGCGCAAGAGCGATATAAAGCAACAGATAGAAACAGGAGACTGGCTGCGCTGAACTCTTTCTCCTCTGCACAGTTGTTTTCTCTCCTGCCCTTTCTCACATTCTCTGCCTCTGAGGATGTCTGTGTTATCATAGTCATCCACCTGTTGTCTAGGGCCGTGACCTGTGCGCTGAGGTGTCTTCACTGCCAAAATAAAGACGAACGGCACTGATCTATGCTAGAGGATAAATGACAAAAAGATTATTTTAAAATGAAAAAACTGATGGAGGCTACATCATCCATCTATCCATTCTTAAAGGTTTAGAGCAAGTTAAGTACAGCATTCAATAAAAGGTCAGAAAAAAGAAGATATTGTTGAAAAGTTCAGAAAGTATTATATATAAAATTGTTGTATTGAAAATTAAATAAATAAATATTATTTATTAAATTATTTATATTTAAAAATGATTCTATTAAAGTTACTAAGGCTGCAAAATAAAGCAAAATTATCAGAATAGAGCTAATGTATACATCATAATATGCTTATTAAGGAATAGTTCACCAAAAAATCTAAATTATCTTTGAAGAATGAGTTCGGCGGATTGAAACTTGCTTCCACGGCAGACTCAAAACTATATGTCACGCATCTTTCGCACTACACTACTGAATACCTGCTGATAAAGTGGCACTGTTTTGAAACTTTTTCTGGGGGAGGAGCCACCTACATTTTTTGCAATTCCAAAGCCCATGTCCCTGCAATAAATACTGCTATAAAATATTAATTTGAATTAACCTGACCAGACAGCCAAGGTATGGCAGCCGCCAGCCCCTGCCTTACCCAAACGACACCCCTGCTCCCAAGTTTTTTTCCTTTTACAGTTTTGGTTCCCTGCCAGAATTGCCACTGGTTTACTCACTGGGAGACTGAAGAATTTGCTTCATCCATAAATAAACAACTTGCATGCGCGTTTACATACCTACAGTGTAGTTTACGCAAAAATTATAAATACTCATGTCGAGTATTTATTTTCCCTACGGTAAATGGCGGAAGAGATCTGTTTGGTTACTGACTTTTTTCAAAATGTCTACCTTTGTGTTTAGCAGGAAAAAAGCATTATATACAGATTTGGAGCAACCTGAGGGTCAGTAGATGATGACATAATTTTAATTTTTGGGGGAACTGTCTTTTTAACAAATATATTCTAAATACCATATACTGTCTTTAGTTTTTCCCTCACTACCATTATTATTAGTTTTTAAATTATGACGTATGTAAAGCTGCTTTGCAACACTTAACATTTTGAAAAGCGCTATACGAATCAAATAGAATTGAATATTGTACGTCACAATCAGTGTTGGGTAACTTACTCTGAAAAAGTAATTAATTACTAGTTACTCATTACATATTCAATAGTGTAATTAGATTACTGTACAAATTACTCTGTCCAAAAAGTATTTAGTTACTCATTACTTATTACTTTCTATATCCTACATCAACCTTGATTAGTAAAGTAATTCAAGGATAGACATGAAAGGGCTTATTTAATTCATTAAAATAAATAATATTATTAACTGACCAAAGTATTACAAATGTGAGAATTATACATTAAAGCACAGATTTTAAAGTTAGACTTTGAATTTTGATGTCAATACACTATTGCACATACATGTATTGCACAAAGTATTTAGTTTAATTACATCAAAAGTAATTGTAATGAAATTACAATAGAATATGAGAAATCCCTTACTTTACTTTTTCAAGGGAAAAGTAATTCAAATACAGTAACTAATTACTTAGTAACTACTTACACCCAACATTGGTCACAATACATAGTTATTGAATAATGCATTGTCTTCAATATTGTGCAGCTCTAATACCAACTAAGTAAATGTTACTAACATAACGTAATTAATTAAAGATAAAAATGCAGATTTAACAGATTGTGAATTTAATTAGCTAGAATAATTATAAAGGGTCTAATACCCTGCAGTCCAGGACCCCGGACCCTCCTGAGATGTTTCCGTCTCTACAGTCACCATTGACCCTCATTAAAGAGCTTTCATAAACTGACGCTCTAATCCTTCTTATGGTTAAAAATCCTGTCACAGTGCTAAAGAGCTTTAGTGCTGCGCCTGCCATATGAAGTCAACGCATCCTCTTCGACAGCACTCAATACTTTCCCATTAGTGGGAAACTCCTTTGGGATGGGACCTTTGGCTCCCATTAGGCAAGTCAATAGAGCTAATACTGTACCAAGAGTGGAAACGCACCTATAGGCAAAGCTTGTTGTTGCAGATGTGTATCTGTGTCTTGACATTTGGGCTTTGAGCGCATGTGCACATTTGATAGTTGTTCTTGCCTTTTTTTTATGAACCGGCATGTTTTATCTTTTGTTTTGATAAACAATCTTGTGCTCCTGGAAGCGAGATTGACATTTGCCCCTCATGGGGTATTACTTTCTCAATGTGCCCATTAGAAGTGGCAACAGTCTGGGATCCGATAAAATCCACCTGCACTCTGTCGAGCGGATTATTGAACATTGATCGAGTGTCAATATTCACCTTGTGCACTCTAATCCCAGGGTTTGGACTTCCTATACTTGTATGTGTTTTACGAGAATATCGTGTGCATTTATGCATTAAGCAGACATTTTATTAGTGTGTGGGCAATTTGTTGTGGATGTAAGAATTTGAGTTTAACTTCGAAATCTGAATTCTCAGAGAATATATTTATTAGCAATAATTAAATCATCCGTTTATATTTTACAAAACCCCTGGTGATATCTAAATAAAAATTGTCTATGCAGAAGATTTCTTATTTTAAGGGAAATAAACATTTGTGGATGTGACCAGAAAGGACACACCTTTTTAATAGACATTTTTCTATGAATTAAAATAGATAAACCAGACATTGAGAATGGAGAACGAAAGGCTCCTCATGGAAGAGAATATAAAAAGTTATTTTATTTCTATTTTCATGTGCCAGATTATTCGGAATATGGGCCGTTATGAATGTGGCAGTTCTGTTATGTATGTGAGAATTCACCTGACTATGGACAAGAAATAGTTTAAAATCTTAAGAGAGACTTCACATGGGTATTTAAACAACCAAATATGGCATCTGAGCCATCAGTTGACATTTGCATGGAATTGCCCATGTGTGTTTTCTTGTGGGAACTGATCCCGTGTCCTTGGTGTTACTAACATAGAACTACCAGTTGAGCGACTCTAGATATATATAATAAACGCTTAGCATATGTTTGCCACTTTTATATGTAATTTGTGAGTCTACACTCTTCAACATAAAGGTGCTAATGAGAGTTCATTGCATGATGCCATAGAAGAACCATTTTTGCTTCTTACTTGTGGAATCAAAAGGTTCTGTTGATGTAATAGACTGAAAAATAACCTTTTAGACACCTATACTTTTAGGAGAGGGCTGCATGTGTAATAGTGGTGAGTTTTGCTGAAATGGAAATGAGTTACATCAAATGTTTCTCTTTATGTATTCCACAGAAAAACAAGGAAAAAACAAAACAACAGGAAAGTGAGTAAATAATGAAATAATTCTCATATTTTGTTAAACAATGTACTATTTCTCTCGCTTGGAATAAAAGTCAGAGCTTACATAAAATTCAAAGTTTCAATCAATCATAATACCAATATATTTGTAACAAAATGTATAACAATATATGGGACAAAATAGCTCAAATGTTTATGTTTCATAATATTTATGTACGTTTATTTCACATAATATTTATTGATAAATATAGCTGTCAAATGGCCAAATGCAAGTGAATTGTTAGGCCTGTAAATCTGTGTGGTTCATGTTTGAGCACAAGAGGGAGGCAGAGACACACTTTATCACTACAGGGGACAATCTCTAGCCAAGACCGACCGGCCACAATGATGTTTGAAACATTCATAAAAATCCTTTCTCTAAATATCTGATTTTAAATCACTTACAATATTCTTGCTTCACAGCTCATACTTGCCCAAAAGGTAAATATAAGTGTTGATTTTCTGCTATTTTTGCCCTAGCTTCTATGCAGCTGACAATAAAAAACATGTTAACCACGCATGGACCAGTAGAGTGCAGCATTACACCTTAGTAAAGTTGAAATCGAGAAAACGGCTTTCTATCTATTAGTACATTACATTGAGTAAGTCTATTAAGTATTGAATTTTAAAACATCACTCCACTCTAAAAATGCGTTGGCGTGTTAGCATTCTAAATGAAGATTTTCTGTTGAAAAGCATGTCATTTACATCCTTTAGGCTAGATGTTTATTTATTTGCATGCATGCACAACATGTAGACATTTATGCATGTGTTAGTCTGGATAGATGCAGTATGTGTCCATGTTTGACTAAAGCGGAAACCCATTGACTGTGATGGAGCTTACAGTGGAGGTTGTACAGTAAGAGCATTGCTGAGCTCTGGTCGAATGTGTCGGTGTCATACACACACGTTAATGCTCAAAGCAAAAGGAAATCAGATGTTTGTATGCAGTAAATGCTGAGGACACCTCTCTGGAGACATCGCACAAGATTTTGACACTCTGCAGGCCGCGTTGCCTACTTCACCGAGCGCAAAAAAACAGACAAATACACCCCTCTTACAAGCACACGCTGGGGAGCGAGGAGAAAGCCCAAAATCAGCGCTATAAACGTATAAATAATTAAAGTCAATGGGGGTGGGATTTGGCCTGAGCTGGTCCAGCGAGTTGATTTTAAACGCTGCTGATGGAACATATCATTTCTAATGAAGATCCATTGGTGCGGAACGCTGGAGAAAGCACGATGATGCTCGGATAGCGATGTTGTCTGTCTCTTGAGCAGTGTTTTGTCCACCTCTTAGGGTAAATGCTTTACTCTGTATCTGATGGCTTTCTAGTAAGTCTCTTGGTTACAGGAGGCCCGTGGCTGGAGTGGATCACCATCACAGGTCTCCAGTGCAAATGCTTGGGCTTTGCTGACACTGTGCTATTTTTGGGTTGAAAGCGTTTTTTTTTCAGTATGGCTGTTGGACCTCTGGAAGGTTTGGGTTTCCATTTAAGTCGCTTTGCCCTTGTGGGTCATTGTAGCAGTTAGAGATATTTCACAATTTGTTTTTGAGATTCAGGTGCCCATCATTCACAAAGTTCTAGTTGTACCCTGCCCTTTTATGGGTTAATATTCAGTCAACGTTACCCAAATTGACCCTTTTTAATCTCAATTCAATTTTCTCTCTCTTATTGTCTACAGTTAATACATGTATTATTTTCCAATTTTGTTTACTTTTTTAAATGTAATAACTTCCTATGCCCATACAAGACTTTTTGGCTGATGTTTTGAATTTCTCCTTCTTTTTAGTCCATCTCCTCCAATCATCCGCCTCCATACTGATCTGAATTCGTTCAGTTCATGATCATCCACATTTGGAAAGAATAAAGTGAGTAGTGACAATTAGTAACATCATGCCATGTTATATGTGGTCTTAAATTATTAGGTAAACTATTATTAATATTTATATTTTTACCTCAAACTTTTGATTGAAACATTTAAATATTGACAATGACAGTTTAACACAGTTTTTAAAAATAGCTCATTCTAAAGTAATAAAATAACCTTTATGACTTTTGTTCTGCAGAACACCAAAAAAGATATGTTGGGGAGCATTGCTAAATAAACAAAATATGACTTCCATTGTATGGACACAAAACCACTGAGACATTTTTCAAAATATCTTCTTTTTTCATCCACAGAAGAAAGAGTCATATACAGGTTGTGAATGACATGAGGGTGAATAAATGATAGCATGATTTGTAACTTTGGGTGAATTTCAGTCTCCCATTAACAATCTGTGAACTCTATAGATGTCATTTAGAATTTTTGTCAATTAAGTGTATCAATCTAGTGCTGAAAAAGGGAACTGTGGACTTCCTGTTCCTGGTGAACTGCATCCTGTATAGCCAGTGGCCCCTTCACCTTGTTTGGTAACACGTGGCCCAGCGAGACCCCCGTCATTTCCCCTTCATACTCTTGACAGGCTCGGGTTAATCAGTCTCTCTGGGAATACCGCGGTTCTCTCTCTAAGCTGTTAAGAGAAAGCCTCTGTTCTATAATACGCATATCAGAGTTTCTCTTACACAGACAGCCGCCTCAAGACACACTCTCTCCCTCTCTCTTTTACACTCAGTTACAGTTTATTGTGACTTTGGATGCCCATGCAGCCAACCAAGCCTGTTTTTTCTGATGTACAGTATGTTTAAAATTTACAGCATATTTATAGTATTACATTATACAGTTATTGTTACTACTGTAAAACCATTGCTAGATTAATATATTTTCTGAAGCTAATGCTTCTCGTATCTAAGGTGTTTAGTGTAGGGTCCTTGTGGGGACTGTGTAGGTAAAACCTGACCCACGTACACCAATTACACCAGCTCACATGGTCAACAAGTGTGACAGCACAGTCAGATTTTTCTCCCTGTATGAACCTCAAACTGTCAATGTAGTCGAGAGAGAGAGAGAGAGAGAGAGAGAGACACAGGCATGGGACACTTTACCCCATAACCACTGACCCCTCAGGAAAAGCCGAGCCCACCTGCGGCCAGACGTCCTACCTCTCTCCACTCGCTCACCTCATTTCCTCTCTGTCTTCCTGCGTTTGATTGGCAGCCTGTATACTAGCAAGAAGAGTGTGGCTCTGAGCGCTCGCTCTTGTCCCTCGGCTGTATTAATCATACTATTGACAGACACACACAATGACAGGCTGCAATAAGAGATGATGCCATCTTTATGAGTGTCCCACAGCCCTGCAGCACTGGGTGAGAGAGAGAGAGGTGGCCGGCGGGCCTATAATCACAGTTAATTCACAGGAGGCTACACTGGTTTGTCACTCACACTCATGTGAACACACACGCATGTGCTGAGGAGTAGCTAGTATCACAAAGCCGGACTTGTAGCATGAAGTCTGATTCACTTTGAACCTCGTTCTGGGCGAGATCCACACACTGACCATATGACCAACACGTTAAGATGACAACCACAGCTCTTGTTCATTTTGGTTTTGATTTTATGAGTCATTTTGGGAATGGGTTTTATTTGTTTCTCTTATATGAAATAGACCTTTAGGAAAACAACACTATTGTGTGTTGACACAAATTAGTAAACCATATGAAGAGTGCATTTGCAATAACAATGTTTTACTGTGCATTCTACTGTAAGTAATATCACTCAAACGGCAGTTGGGTTGTATTGATAAAAGCAACAAAAAAACAAAAAAAAACAGCCAACGAACACGAAAGAAACATAACAACAAAAACATGATAACATAATAAAAAACATGATGTTGGTAAAATTGTATTCGTTTTTTGCCCCCAAAAAACGCTTTATATTGTTCTGCTTATGATTGTCTGCTTGCAAGTGCCTCCAACAAAACTCAATATTCTTTAAAGATTTGAAGCAACAAACCTGTGCAAGGCCAATACTGACTAGTACGTATGGATTTTGTAGAAATGTAATGCAAAAAATGTTATTCAAAATGTAAGTCATGCTCTATGGTAAAGGTGTTTTGAGGTCATAATAAATGTGAATGTTGAATGTGGTGTTTTAGCACCCGAAATATTAATTTGAAGGTGCAGCAAATTTCACACGTACATCATCTGATAGCTAATAAATACGCTTTACAATGATGTATGTTTTTTAGCAAAGGACAATATTTGGCCGAGCTATAACTATTTAAAAATCTGGAATCTTCGGGTGCAACAAAAAATCTAAATATTGAGAAAATAGCCTTTAAAGTTGTCCATCAAAGCCGCTGTAGCAGGCCCCTGCTAAGAAAAAGCAGGTTTGTTTTAACGCTCTTTATGGGCTTACTGCTGTAATGACGTAATGGAGAGTAGATTAATCTGAAAGGTGTGTTTCTGGCCATTTATGTTCGCTATTTTGTGGCATCCACTCACAAAAACAAAGTTTTTATATTTTTACTGTAGGAAATTTACAAAATAACTTCATGGCACAGGATCTTTACCTAACATTCAAATGATTTTTGTTAAGTAAAATTGATAATGTTGACCCATAAAATGTATTGCTACAAATATACCCATGCTACATTACTGGTTTTGTGGTCCTGGGTCACACAAAGGTATACTAAAAGTTTTGAAAAATGTGTCTAGTCAGATTGATACTGTCAGATGCCTGATTTATATTCATTTGCTATATCAACACATAAACCAAATCTTCTTGCTGTTCAGCGCTGCAGTAAATGCATTCTCAGAGGAGAGTGTCAGAGGTCACAGGCCAACCAACCGTTAGACGTGTTCAAGTGAAATTCAGCTGCCATGCTAACTTCCTCTGCTATTGCTTTATTAAGTCCCAACTGAGACCAGCAAATGAAATACAGTGATATAGCTCAGTAGCTGTAAAACAGCATGCCGACCGAGTGATATGAAGTGTTCCTTGTGTTAATGAATATTTGCATTGTAATTGTAATAAAGACCTGAGTATGTGAGTACTTGTGTCTTTACCGCACACACACATGGTGTATAGCGAATGTTGTTTCCAGTAATGATGGCAGGGGACGTGTCTTTGATCACAGGTGGAGAAACCACAGACTTTGTCTGGCAACAGCTTCGGAGGTTTGATCGACAACTGACTCATTTGTCTGCAGATTCACTTGACAGGTTTTCTTACATTCACTATTCCCTGAAAGACGTTTGAAACCACTTTCAGTCTTGGCTTCCTTGGAACAGAAAATCTGTATGGTCAGATATAGGAGAAAAGAAAGTTAAGAAAATGAAGGAAAAAGTTCATACGAGCAAAAGTGTATCTAAATTTTTTTTGTAAATTCTATAGAACACCCATGAATATGTTTTAGAAAAATTCAATTCAAATTTCAAAATAAAGAAAATCTTATATCATTCATACCTGTTATCAAAGCTTTAGGCTAATGTTTTTTATCTCATGTGTAAAAATGTTAAGGGATTGCTTGTAGGATTCAGAGAGAAAGAGTGAATTGTCATGTAAACCACATTTCGGGTTTTGGTGCATAAATCCTCATATATCTATTTTAAATCTAGATTTTTCAATTTGTTAATCATTGAAGTAAATCATTAGATATATTATAAAAATGTCTTGCATCGAAAGTATTTTGGCATAAAACTCACTATATTTTGTCTTCTCTCTTTAAACAGAACATCAAATGTACTGTTCGATTGGTGACATCATACAACACCCCAACGGGTGCCAACATGTCCTCAGGTGAAACAACATCAAAGATGTCGGTCGGCTTTCGACTGTGTACTTATTCATCCGAACGACTCGGACAATTTCAGATCAATACGTTTTGCTTTCATAAAACAATAATCATTCATCAACTCAAATGGGCTTGTCTGGTGTTGGAGGAATATGCAGGTTGTTATGAATGATCCCAAAGTAAGAGCATTTTTAAAGAACCACTTTGCGGTATCGTTCGCTCAGGTATTTTCGGGTGGCGTCACACGTCTATCTGTTATATATTACACGGGCTTTAATCTTTCCATTAGAGGCAACATTTGTGCCTTAAAACTGATTAATTGCGGAGATAAATTGGTACCAGCGAGAAGACCTCAGACTATGAGATTACAGTTAACTCATAATTCAATAATTGATAACGTCTCTGATTGTGATTGCTCTGCGAGATGGTAGACTATGAAAAAAAGTCACTTTAAAAGTTTATGGGAGTAATATTCGCTAATGGGCGTTCAGAGTTGTTCAAAGCACATCAATCCATTTCCTGTCCCTCATAGTGCCACGTCCCATAATGCACTTCAATTTGTTATATCGGACAAAACTTTTGGACTTGTCATTTCTTATGAGTCTTAATTATTTATATATTTTTCTTTTCTTAAAAGATCACTTTCATAGATGTGCTTGACAAATAAAATGCAGTCGAACGGCCTGTTTGTGTTGCTGCTTGCTATCGCAAATGTAAATGTAAGTCGCTTTGGATAAAAGCGTCTGCTAAATGACTAAATGCAAATGTAAATGTAATGCTTGCAGGACACTCTTTAAGTATTCAGTTTTCAATACTTGTGATTGTTTTCTTTAAGCTTTAATTCATTGTCCATCTCTATCACCGCACAGCTTTGCTGTTATACTGCGAGGACCTTCAGACTGCTGTGACATCACCAATAAAGGTTGTTAAACAGACACGCTAGGTCTTTGGAAACGCTAATACGAGCGTGTCTTTTAATTTTCTGTCTCCTGTTTTTCGATCCGCCCGTATTGGAGCGGAGATGAAGATGAGGTCGGCTGTCATCCTTACGTGTGTTTCATTGCTCGGCTCGGAGTGTGAAGGGAAGTATGTCAGAGTGATACACACGAGGGGAAATTTTATGTGGCACTCCTTCATTTCAATTCAATTCAAGTTTATTTATATAGCGCTTTTCACAATGTGTATTGTTTCAAAGCAGCTTTACAGGGCAAACAGGAAAAACAGAAAAGATAAAACACAGCACAGTGCATTGTATTTATACAACGAGTAAGATCATACTAATAAATAATATATAATTTATAAATAAATAAATAAATGCAGTCTCCCGGTGAGCAGGCCAACACTGCCCTGCTGTGGCGAGGAACCCAAACTCCAATGATTGATTAATGGAGAAAAAAACCTCGGGAGAAACCAGGCTCAACCGGGAGGGCCAGATCCCCTCTGACGTGTCATAGCTGCACTCAAACTGCTGACATGTGATTTAAGTTTAGCATTCAATACCAAATATTCATTTCACATTCACACACACTTAGACTTTGAATGGAGATGTGCTAGCTTATTTGTAATTCTAGAAATTCTTTTAGGACTGTTGTTTATGTTGGGTGTGTGCCTGTGCGTGACTCGCAGTTAATGAAATATTAAAATGATTGCCCTACTTCAACCATTCCCTGTTATACAAAATCATTTTTGTGAACTGCCAAACCTTCCTCGGTTAACCAGGTTCTTCGGAAAGATCAAAATAGCGGACCAGCTTTAAAAATAGTGCGCACTGTATGTCAATTATTCTAGGCTTGTTTTTGCCTACAAAGACACACCTTACCCATGGTAAAATTACTTTAACACATGGCCTCTCGGGGAGCGTGCTTTTGCTTTACCCCACATTTCACTTCAGTGTAAGGTTTGCAAGTTTATAATACCTTATTTTCTTCTAAAGTATTGATATTTTCCTCAAGAGGACGTAAAGAGTTCAAATAGGCAGCCACAGAATGATCGCCATCTCAGAGGGCCAGAAACATTACTGTGTAGTCCATGGAAATCAATACATTTAGCATCTGTTCCCTGTACACACGCGTCCTGATGCAATTTCCTGCTCTCGTGAGAATACTCACTTCCGACCTTTCATGATCTGATGCTCATCGACAGATGTGATCATCTTTGTTAGTGTTTTTTTAAGTATAACGCATTGGAAGATAGTTTGAGGACCCACATCAACCTCATTTTCTTGCTTTATAGATGCAGACAAATGCCGTTAACGTGCACCTCCTCGGGAGGTGAGGCAAGAAGCTGTCCAGAGCCGGGAAATAAATGGCTTTTGAACGGAAGAATAATGTCCTGTCTGGAAGAGGAAGTCTCAGGAAGTCAATGGGAGCTGGGAAGCCAAAGGCCACGCAGCAGCTACAGGTGAAACTCATTCCTCTCCGACTGACGTAGATTGATTCTACCAATCTGCGCCGCTGGTGTCGCAGTAAGTCGAATCTAAATAATTCAAAGGGGGCCAGATATTTCAGATTACTTTATTTTATTCGAATGCGAGTGAGAATTGGACACCGTTTGCCGTGCAGACATCCTGCTGTGAATAAAGATGTGATATGATGCGTCTTTTCGCATTTTAGTTTTTAATCTAGAGTTTCAGTTTTAACTGGATACATGCCTATATTGTCTTCACACAAACATGTTTTTGTTAAGACTTTTCTAACAACATTTGTCAGTTTTTGAGACTTTATATTAGCCCAGCTAGCTGATTAGCATACGTCCTTACAAAAAATTATGTTTAAACTGATAGTTATCCAAAAATGGAAATTCTTCCATAATTTATTCAACCTTTTGTTGTTCAAAACCTGTATTTGACTTCTCTGTGAAACACAAAAGAAGATTTTTCATGAAATATTTCTTTTGGTATTACTTACCATACAGTGGAAGTCAATACGGGCCAGTCTTGTTTGGTTACCATCATTTGGCTTCAAAATATCTTTTGTGTTCTGCAGAAGAAAGAACTTCATACAGGTTTGGAATGACATGAGTGAGAAAATTATGAAAGATTTTTTTTATTTTTGGGTGATCAATCCTTTTAATATCATAAAAATACTCAAAACAACTGCCAATACATATTTCATATGGATGTGCAGTTTTTTCCTGATCTTAAAAGACAAAACAAAATGTGAAGTTCCCATTATAAGTTACACCACCTGTTTACATTAATACACGCCACAGCGCCCCTTGTGGCAGTACTGAGAATGCAGCAGGAATTGGAAATGCTGGTTGATCGGTTAAAGGAAAAGGTCACTCTAAAAATGAAAATTCTGTCTTCATTTACTCCCCCTCAAATTGCTCTATAAATGTTAAAAGTTCTGATGAACACAGAGAAAGATATTTGGAAGAGTGCGTTTAACCAAACAGGCCACCATTGAATAACATAGGAAAAATTGCTTTAGAAATGTCTTTGTTCTGTTAAACACCAAGTGAGATATTTTGAAAATTGAGGAAATGAAACAGTTCTGGGGCACTTTTGGCTACCGCTGGCAAAATTTTGGTTTCATGCATTCTTCCAAAAATCTTCTTTTGTGTTCATCAGAACAAAGAAATGTATATAAATTGGGAACTCAAGAGTAAGTAAATGAAGACAATTTTTATTGTTTTTGGGTGAACTGTCCCTTTAAGACAGTGATGTCATGCGATGTACAACTTGTTGACACACCTAACTCAGGTACACCTTCTTGTTAATTTCTCTGCGTAACTATGGCAGTAACTAACCTAAAATGTCTTGCTATCAAACCACATGTTATCATTTGCACATAAGACCAGTTTAACTGATGCCCACAATATGTACATACTTGCATTGCAAACTATTACAAAACTACAACTCGTGAGATGGAGCAGAGTGCGTTCGGGCCTCTTTCTTAGATTGTTGCAATGGATTTTAAAGCAGCTAGCATCAAAATCTGCGCACGCTCCTCGCCACACAAAGCCTCTCATGTTCAAGGCCTCCTTTTCCTCCAAGACATGCGAATCTGTCAATCAAACGAAAAAATAACTAACCAACCCTCATTCGTTTCAAGATGGCTCGTGATCAATATCATCAATCCAAGCCTCCCTCCTTGTTTTCTTCCCCACGGTTTCTCTCTTTCCGCTTGTCTTTCGTTCGTTCGTTCGTTCTCTCGCTCTCTCTCTCTCACTCTCCCCATCTCTCCTGCTGTATCCATTTCCTTCTGGCAAAAAGGGACTTTATGAATAAATGATACTGAATAGCTGAAGGTTCAGTTACTAAATAATGAATTTCACCACCAAAAACACAACAACTTCTCCAATCATAAAATAGCGCTCCCCTTCCGTATTGATTGTGCTTTGCTTTGGCAACCAGATGCAGAGCAACACGAGCAGCATCCATGTGTGCGTGAGAGAGTGTGATTCTGTGCAGGAGTTACACGACTTCCTCCAACCCAAAAGCAGTGGAAGCCGGGGCTGACGCTCCAGAGCCGAGCCTGGGCACCGCTGCGGTCCCGCCGGCTTTTTTCCGTACCGAGTGGAACGTGCCCGAGATGGAGAGGCGGAATATAAGAGAGGCGGGGGGAGAGGGGTGTTGGTGGAGGGGAGGGGGGTTAAATTCAGCGAAAGAACTTCTTCACGGGACGCCTGATACACAGTAAGTGCGGTCATCTGTTCTGTGGCTTTTTCCAGCGAAGGGTGATGGTGTTGTGTGTCAGCACGCGTGCGGCACGTTGAGGCGGGCGAGCGAGCATGCGATAGAGAGAGAGGGTGGGGTGGGTGGGTAACGGGCTGATTGCACGCTCTAGAAAGTTTGATTCAGACTCACTGGTGTTCTCTTACAGTGTTATGACCCGTGTGGACGGGCGCGTGTGCGTGTAGATTGCTTCACACCTGCCTGAGCGTGTCATTGTGTTGAGCAGGCCGCAGTCTCAGAGCTTTGTGTTGTTTTTCTCAATGAAGTGGAGTTAAAAAAAAAAAAATTAATTTGTGCTTTCGGCAGATGTAGCATTTTACACAAGGACGTCACAAAATAAAAAATATTTATGAAAGGATTGTTGATAATATTTTGTGTTTTTATGCCTATTATACTCCCCAAATATCGGTAACATTCATGTTTGTTTTTAAAAGTTTAATAAGAATATAAAAATGTAATTAAAATATATATCAAGAATACTTTAAAATAAAATGCGTTAAGTACTGGAGTACAAATATATTTCAAAATAAATGATATTCAATCAAAACCAGGGAAAACTGATTACGGCTATTAATTAGATGTAATAGAAATATCTAGATATTCAACAATAACCTTGTTTTAAAAAAAGAAATCATCCATTTATTTGAAATGAAATGTTGATATTAAATCTATCTTTGATGTGACATTGAATGCAGATTGAATCTAGAAATTAGATTCAGATTAAAACTCACCTCCCTCCCCCAAAGTCAAACAATCACATCCAGACGGAGTAAATGAGTTCAGGTTACCGACCTCTAGTAAACAGATTCAAAATTGCAGGCTGAGTGTTAAATTATTGACATCTCAATGAATATGCGAATGCGGCGATGACGTCATAACACAAGCGTGTGACCTCACGACGGTGAAATTTGTGACCGTTTAGAATTGGAATAAAACCCTCTGCGTCGAGATAAAAAACATTTTTGGTTTTGCTGTTGTGCGTTGGTTGCATTTAGCATTGTGTTGCGAAGTTTTAATTTGGTTTGAAGTTATTGTGTTGCGTGTGTTCCCCTGACAGATATTGCAGCTTCCCTTATGGAGGACAGTAAAGTCAGTTCGTGTTTCATGCATTTCCAACAAGGTTTAGAAGATCTGCATGGAATGAAGTGTAAGCAACTGAACTTGTTGAAGAGAATTGTATTCTTAACTACTAATTTCTTACAATGTTTCTCTATTTAACTTCTTTATCCTGTATTTCAGTAATTCATTCCACTTGCACCACCAACTGTATAATATTTCTAAACATCTTACAGAAATACTATACAGTACTACTACTTAGCAATACAATGTAGATAGTTTTCATTTTAGTAATGCTACCTATTGTTGCTTTCTTATAAACGTAAAAGGATTCACGTTGAATGAGAGAAGCATTTGAAAATCCTTAACAGTGATTACATCATTGTAATATTTATATAGTTATTACAGTGTTTTCTTGTACACTGAATTGCGACTGGTCAGGTCATCCTGTTACGTAATTCATCATGTTTACAATGCTTTTCCTACCTTAATACATTTATATTCTCCTTAGGAAACGCAAATGTATAGTTTTCAAGGTTTTGGTTACAAAGTTCAGAGACTTCAGTATATCAGCATTAAGTAACCTTAGATGTAGATGTGCTCCATTTTAGAATGTGTGAGGACAGAATGGCTGGAGAGAGCCGAGACTTCTTGGCAGAATTTCAGAGCACACTATAAAAGTTTGATGTTAATAAGGTGATTTTGGATTGGAGATGACAGGTCCACTCTCCCTTACTTCCCCCTGTCTGACTCTATTAGACGCCGGCACTGAAAAACTTCACATTTTCACGCAGATGAGATGCTATCACACAAGCTTGCTTATCCATTTTCATGCTACATATTTCTACACACTTTATACGGTGCGTACAGTATGGCCCTGCTTTTGCAATATTCACGAGACTGACAAAACCAGCTTCTGACAGGAAAAATAGCACAAGGACGTTTCGGCTTGCATGTTGTTTAGCACTTGATTTGTCGGTAAATGTATATTATATTTAGTTTTAGGGCTGTTTAATCGTGACTCATCTCATCCAGAAAAGTTTGTGTTTATATAATATATGTCTGTGCAGATATTGTGTTTATATAAACGTTTATTGGTTTTTCTATTTTATGTGTTTACAAATGCATAATTAATATACACAGGACACAGACATGTATTTTGTAAACGCAAACTTTTATTCTGGATGCGATAAATCGACAGTTCTATATAGTTTGAACTTACCTTCTGTTCTGACATGGTTCTGGATCAAAGACAAAAAAGGGTTTACGCATAAAAACAATAAGTGTAATACAGCTTTAAATTACTGTTGTTAATTTATTTAATGTTTTCTTTTAATATTATATATATCATCATATATCATACATTTTTCCCTGATTTAAAGAAGGCGCCCACTAAGATGTCATTCCGTGTAACAATCTTGTCAGCCATATTTACAATAAAAATCAATTTATGACATATTAATAGAATAAATACTTTCACCTCAAATGCTAATTAGTTGTAATTTTGCATTTTTATATTTGCTTTTATACCAGGTTTTGCCCATTTGTCAATAAGAATGTTTTGATCATTTAAAGTGCAATAAAATGTATTATGCTCCCTTATTCTTCATATATTTTAATATGTACAAGTCAGAATAAGCATGTTGTTTGAATTTGTACATACATATTGTGTTCCACTGAATGATGACGTAACATTATTTCAAACATATTTTACATTTTATTCTCCAAAAACTTAGTTGAAACCATATAATAGACATTTTACTTACATTTAATGTGCTTTCTATGGACATAAAATCCCTTTTGTACATTTCTTTGGATGGGGACTATTTTTAACATAAAAGCACAAGGCCCTTCCTTAGGGTCACCAACTTTGTGGTGATAATATTTCGTCCAGTGTTCCACACAGCCCACGTCTGTTTTACACCCACATCTCATGTCAGAACCGCAACCCCTGACATGCGTTGGCTCTGTAAATCACCCTGCGACTTGAGGGCCCCAAGTCCCCTCAGCTGCCCCCGACCCCCTCAGGCACAGCAGACTCTCCCCTGGGTCTGAACCCTTCAGCTGGAAGTGACGAGGTTGAGCTGGTCATTATTAAATCTCTTGCTTGTCTCCCTCGCTCTCGTTTTCTTTCCTGCTATTCCCCTGTGAGCAGTAGACTCATCCCGGCCCGCAAGCTTCCTTTCATGTCTGAGATTAGGGTACGGGGGTAGGGGGGTTCAGTGTGCTCTCTCGAAGCATCATGGGTAATAAGTGGAAGGCCCTTGGGGGCACAGAAGAGAAAGGCAGAGGGAGAGAACGCGGTGGCTTTTTGAAAGTAGGAAGGTTGTTTGGTAAGTTGAATTGGGACAGTCGTGGCAGAGATGTGTCTCCTGCAGCAGGGCTTTTTTCATCTGGAGAGATGTAGATTTTGTGGGAAATGCATTCAGTCTTTAGATGTTCACCAGTTCAGTGGTCCCAGTTGTCCGTGTCGTGCTTTTTTTATGAAAACAGCTTCCTCATCGGTAAACTGGAAGTTGTCATAGGCAACAGGTGCAGGTACTCTGTATATCACATCTGATGTGTCGATCAGAATATTCCAACTTTGCCTTTATTGTGTGTTGAGATTAAAAATCTACTAAACAATTTTTTATAGAAATTTATTAAATTGTAGACCAAGTTTATACTTCGTGTAAATCGATTAATCGTGACTAATCGATTACAAAATAAGTATTTGGGTATATAATATATGTGTGTCTTGTAAATTATTTGTATATTTAAAAACACAAACATGTTATATTTAAGAAATATGTGTATGTATATTTATTCATAATGTTTATTATTTTAATATATATTTCAGTCAACTTGTTTGATCGATTTATTGTGATTAATCGATTTAACAGCACTATATACAGCAGTTTATACATACATTTATAAATTTTACATACCTTTTTATTTAAATGAAACCCAACAGAGAACTCCTGAATCTCCTGAACTACAAAAGAGTTACAAACTTTTCTCTGGGCTACAAAACACAACAATATGTAAAGCAAAAGAAAACAGTCAAGCATTGTCACAACGTTTACTCAACATCAGAACATTTGCGTTTTAGTTCCCTGAAACATCTCATATTATTATCTGTTGCCCCCAATTATTCAAGCAAACACAAAGCTCGATTTGACACATCTGCACCATAACAGCTCAGAAAAACCTCCCCTCTCACTGTCACCCTTGAGCGATGTGGAGTTTTCGCAACTTGGCGCGGGATGTAATTTAAAGCTGCTATTTTGTAAAGGGTTCCTCTGTTACGACTTATCCTGTCCCAGTCCCCAGGAATTATTAGGAGCATCAATATCTTTAGCATATTGCTGGAGGCTCTCAGACACTATCTGGTTTCATTATTGGTGTCAGTTCAATTATGGCTCACACCCAAGTGTTTTTCCACCAGCGAGTAGCATCAATCGACAGGACTATTTGACGAGACGGAACCACACACACTCGCACGCGCACACGCTCCTGTCATCCGGCTAATGTGCGTGGCTGTAAGACAGCGGTATGCGTAATGGATGCTGCATTCTGGGCCGTGGTGCGCAGCTGAGGCAGCCGAAGCCATTTTCATCAAATATTAATGAAATGGAAGCGTACACCCGGACTCCTCCACCACTGCGAGAGAGAGAGAGAAGTGGAATGTGTTTAGTAGTGAGGTCTGATGACCGTAATTAGGACCTCTCCAATTAAAAATTCAACAGCAGCAGTTTATTTCTGAGCATGAATCTTCCTCTCGCTACACCATTTATTTCCTTTTACAAAGTATTTTATTTTACGATGCTAATTGCAGCAGGCTTTTTACCCTGCGAATCTCCATCCATGTCTCTTGGCATCCATTTTCCGCTTTGGCCTGTGGGTCTTTCGGTTGGTACAATATTTCAGTGTGTTCATTTCTTGTCTTTTATTGGGTGGGCTCTTTATCCTGGTTTGTTTTTTTCTGTATCCATTCTTCGCTTTCTTCTCCTTTTCGTAATTTCTCATGAATTTCTCAATTCTGAAGCATTTCAAACTGCCACTGAAAATGGTGTTTTCAACCAAGACTGCTCACACTAAGGATGATAACTATAGACAGCAACAACGTAAACAAATGCTATGCGATGTGACCCTAACTGCCTGTAGACCTCCGCAAAGAATCAAGAACAACAGTCACGGAAGGGTCCTGTAGATTATTTCAATACAATTAATATAAACTAAAATATTAATATAAATGAAAGTTAAAATAATTCGTTTTTTCATACAGACCCATTAACCCAGCCAGGCGCATGCGTATCATGAAACCATCTATAAAAATTACATTTTTAAAATGTTTAAATTTAAAGAAAAGCACCGTCCACATTAGAACTGAAATAGTACAGAAGAAAACAAGGATCCCTTTCAAAATTATTTTATTAAATTTTTTAAACAACAAAACTTTTAACAGCCAATCAAAATCCATTTGAATTTAACGGGTTCACATATTTAAAATGTGATTCTGCATTGCACACACTTTAAAATAAACATGACATTATCATAGACACTAATAGCGTTATCATTAGGTTATCTAGTCATCATTGATGTTGTGAACGGTCCTCCCTGACAAATTCTCTTAATTAGTTTAAAAAAAAGTTTATAATAATATTCTCTACGTTTTCAGTTTTTTAACATAAATTTAAATTTTATTATTTTGAGGATGCATACCGTTTCCCATACTATACAAAAACAATGTGCTATTTAGTAGTGAGTGTTATCCCACAGGAAAATCTTATTGTAGGAAATTTGATGGAGGTGGAACCCATGCTGGGTTGTTTTAACCCCTTGTTGGGTCAAATTACAGACAATTTCTGGGCAATTTAATCCAACGGCTGGCTTTGTCTCTTTTTGACCCAACACTGAAAATAGTCACAGACAGTTTTTTGAGTGAATACACACACAAAACTATAAAATCTAGATTTAATATCATATCAAGTTGGATGAAAATGATTGGCTTCTTAAAATGTTTGTTCACTACATATTTCCGCTGTTGTTTTGTAGTTCATGTTATTAGTACATGTTATTCTGAAATGTGTAAAATTAGTATGATCAATATACAGCCACTGACAAAATGAAAGAGACTTTTGTTATGTGATCGGCATTTCTAGATGTATTGTGGTCATTTTCCACTCCAGTGTTTTCGTTGAATTTGGACATTTTTTTTTATACTTTTCCTGAATACATTCTTTCTTGTATTTGAGGTCTGTAAAACACAGCATCTTTTCTGTTATTTTGACCACTCCACTTATATCTCCAATTTTAATATTTTCAAATTGAAACAATATTTTTATTTCAAATTTGGGAGAAATACTGTTAGTGGTTCACAGAATGAAACGAACAAAAAATAGTAAATTCAGAAAAATGTTAGATAATTTTGAAATGGTATCTGAATTGTATATGTATAGCCAAACCTTTGACTAAAAGCTTATGTCAATGTGCATGTGAGTTTGTAAGAGTGTATGCATATTGCCTGTGTTTATTTCCTTGCCGTGATGAAATGTGTTTATCTGAATGAACCTCCATTCGTTTTTGCTCCTGTCAAAACCAGTTATCTTTTGTGTTTGTGTGTTTAATTCATTCACCCCGACATGTGTCTGTGTTAAACAAAGCCCTGGAGAAGCTCAGTTTAGACGAACAAAACATAGAAGATGAGAGCAGAGAAACACTTTGGCCGCCACGCTTCTGATAAAGCTGGTAATCGTCTCCTGTTGACTTTAAAGTCGTATTGGGAGAGGAACAATGAAAAAAGCTAGTGTTTCAGAGCACATGCACGCAAATGTAACAGCTTGGATGGTTTCAGTATGTTAAAATATCTTCCTTTCATGGCCCTGTCACCTTCTCTCTCTCTCTCTCTCTCTCTCTCTCTCTCTCTTTAGCAGCACTGCTGACAGAGACACAGAGAACAGTAGCACGAGAAGATGCCAAAGGTTTGTGAGAGAGAGGGAGAGAGAGCTTTCCCTTTGATGTCGTTCAGAAGGCGAAAAACAAAACAAAAAAACAAAAAGGAAACAAACAGTTGTGCAGAGGTGCAGCGGAGCCTGAGTCTCCCTGTCTTCATTCAGATCTTAACCCATTATCAACAGCACATCTAAATCCTGTCACAACCACAGCCGAGCGGCCCACTGAACCACAAACCAAACCAAACCGGCTTTCATCTTCATCCTAATGGCATGATGTTAACCATAAAAGTGTCTTTAAGAGTAGAGTGTTACTTCAAGAGCATGTAAAAAGGTTTACGTGTATAAAAACATAAACCTACAGAATATAGGGCTGGTGATATAATGTAGGTATGAATTGAAGGTCCTAGATTTGATTTAAAGCAATTGTGGAATAGTTTTACAAATATATTGTATTATTATGATTTATGTCATATAATTGTATGTTATGTAGCGACATTGAGTGGTGAGGTTGCGTATTGCAACCAACGGCTCGCTCCATCCCTCCCTTTGAAAGCGCTACTGTGACTGACAGGTGCTAAGATCTCCTCATGTTTACACTTCTTTGCCAAAGGAGATAATGTATTTATGAACCGTGGCTCTGTAGAGGAGTTTGTCCGTTTAGGGCTTCGGTAGAATTAACTTAGCGGTGTATATAGATAGAAATGGCTCATTCTAAGGTATAAAAAAACATAATACGTCGCTATAGTACTAGTTTACTTTATTGTCCTCGAAAGGAACATTTTCGTGGACTAAATGTTGCTGCAAATAGAAGACAATATATAACAAAAAGAGCCAAAAAAAAACAATTAAGATAAACATTTCTTAAACAAACGCACAGATACTGGTACAAAATAATTTGTGAATTGATGTTACGTACACATGGGAAATCTGTATCTTCTGCCGGAGGGAAGCGATTCATTATACTGCATTTCTGTCTGTAATTTTTTCTAGGTTTAGCAATAACATATAACTTTAATCAAATGCTTTGTGTTTTATTTTGTTTCTTCATCATAACTTTGAGAGAACATTAAGGGAATGTTTACTAAAGTTGAAAAAACGTTCCTTCATAGCTGGGTTTATACAGTACTAAAACTATGGTTGGATTAAAATTGACTAGACTAGACTAGACCAGAATGAAACAGAAAAGATTGTACTATAACATAAAAGACTAGACTAGACTAGACCAGACCAGAAAAGACCAGACCAGATTTAACTAGACCAGAAAAGATTAGACTTGACCAGAGCAGACTAGACTAGACCAGACTAGAATAGAATAGAAAAGAAAAACATTCCCTCTTAGATGGGTTTTACTGTGCTAAAAACATGCTTGGGTAAATTAGACTAGACCAGACCAGGCCAAAACAGAAAAGATTAGACTAGACTAGACTAGACCAGATTTGACTAGACCAGAAAAGATTAGACTTGACCAGACTAGACCAGACTAGAATAGAATAGAAAAGAAAAACATTCCCTCTTAGATGGGTTTTACTGTGCTAAAAACATGCTTGGGTAAATTAGACTAGACCAGACCAGGCCAAAACAGAGAAGACTAGACTAGACTAGACCAGATTTGACTAGACCAGAAAAGATTAGACTTGACCAGACCAGAGCAGACTAGAATAGAATAGAAAAGAAAAACATTCCATCTTAGATGGGTTTTACTGTGCTAAAAACATGCTTGGGTAAATAAGACTAGACAATACCTAGTCAAAACAGAAAAGATTAGAACAGAACAGATTAAGACTAGACTAGACCTAATTTTTTTATACAAATGGTAATCAATCTGCCAAAAACACTGTTATGTTTTTTTGTTGTAATTTTACTATAATAAAACCACAGTTCATTTGTTTACTGTTTTGGAACAACCATCTTTCCCTAACATTTTTGTTTTTCATTTATCACATATTTTAACTAGTTCGATTCTCACATTTCGATTCAATTTTTTCTCTTGAATTTCCCATACAGTCAGATCCCATGTGGGTTTGATCATTATATATCAGAGGCTCTCAGAATTCCAGCAATCAGCTGTCCGTGTCAAAAGTCGGCTAGTGATAAATCTGTATATGCATTATAATTACCATTCGCCCCCAAAATACTCAGTTATACACACCTAAGCACACATAGATCTCGGGATAACTGCTCTACCTCTGCCTAATGAGCTCATAGATCACAGGGTGGAGGGGCGGGTCACGTCTTCATTACATTTAAATGAGATCTGTCCGATTCATTGTTCAAACAGACTCTCGTTTTTACCCCATGGAAGATTAAAAGCATTCAAAACCATTTTCTGTGTAAATTTGTCCAGGGTTCGCGGTGTAATTGAGCATTATCCAGGACTGAAATCAGACAGAAATGGATGAGATTCGTCCTCTGTTCGGTCTACACAAACAATATCTAATAAGAGCTGTTCCACGTCCTTACAACATAATCCTGCTCCATTATTTCATTTCGTATCGGATCATATGATGTCTTTAAAATAATTCATGTTATATTATTTTTAGTGCTTGCAATAAAATTTTAGATCTGCTACTGTGGTGCGTCTCACAACATTATCACTTTTAGTGTTGGCAACAAAATTGACTGATTATAGTTTTTTTTATTCGTTAATCAATTTTAAATCAATTTTATCTCACCGGCTACAGATGCTGCAGTGTTAGGTGTACCTGTTTTTGTTATCCTCAAACTTTAAGATTAAAGTTTTAATATATTCAAGTGATTTAGCAATGGTGACATCATCATCCTCATCGGTGATAACATCATCATGTATAGCTGCAGTTAAACTATACAGCTGCTGTGTTTGACATCATCCAACATACCATTTATTAAAAATAAACACTTTCTTAAATCCTGCAATTATCCTATCAGTTTCCGAAAGAGACTTTATTGCTCCACATTAGGATTTCCTTTAAGACCTGCGTATTGTCAATTTTGTGTGTGTGGTTGTGTGGGCAGTGCTGTGATTAAACCGTGCTGTATGATCACAGACAGACCCATATGTTCATTATTGCTGGGATCACAGACAGGTTCCGCCCACGGCCGTACACTGAGACAGAGGAAGTGTGTGACTCCAGGGGGAAGAGGGTGGAGAGACCCCCATAGACCCCTTCATATACACACACACACACACAAATGCATGCACGCAGTACCATGCATTCACGCTTTTATCCACAAGTGACAGTGTATCTGTTTATGTGTGAAATGGTGGACTTTACTGTAAAGGGACAACTTGAAATCTCTCACTTGTCATATCTTTATTGAGCTCATAGACCAGACACACTTACACAGGTTTTTAGAGATGCCGTGTGCTGAGATGGCATGTGATTATGCCATCTCAGACGCAAAACGAGCAATGTCAAGATAACTAAACATTTCAAAATTGATGAGCGCTTTTAAAAGATTAAAATGATTCACTGATGATCAAGAGAAAACTTTTAATACTCAGATGTACTCGGGGGTTTTCAATCTCCTTGCCCAATCTGAGCTCAGGTTGTGACATTGAGATCTGTTCAGAAACTCTAATGGAGACATTTGTGAGATCTGTGTCAGGAGAAAAAAATATCTGAGACGGAGGAGTCTTAAGCAAGTTTCTCTATTTGCTGTTTGTTTAATATCTCTGATGCTTAAGAGTATTAGTTGCTTTATTAATGAGATCTCATTTGTGACTTTGCTTTTCTTGGAATCCCACTGGTCATTAACACAATAACGCATCACTTCTCTGTTGTCGAATACAAACAGAAACCATCTTGGGTGTGTGATATTATAGAATCCCATTTTTTATGTGCATATATGTGAAGACAACAGTACAACAACATACTTTACAATGTTCTGCTTGCACAGATTTGCACATGTTCACTTACTGTAGTCTGTGTGTTTTGTTTTATGTATTGCACCTTGGTCCTGGGAGAGCGTTGTTTCGTTTCACTCTGTGCTCTATTGTTGAAATGACAATAAAAGCCACTTGAACTTGAACAGTCAAACCATCTCCCACGTGTTCATTCTGACAGTCATTTGAATTACATTTCATTAACACGAACCTTACGTTTTTCAAAGAAATAACACATCCTGAATACTGACACTTCCGGTTTGGGTGAGAGACCTTTAGGTTATGAGAAACGAAAATGTGTGAATCTGTACATGTAAACGCCAGGCGTCCAAAGTGTAAATTAGCATTAGTGAGCCTCTCGTGTGGTTCAGGTCCTGTCAGTGCTGTCTCAGGGGCTGTGAGGGCCCCTGCTGTAGAGTCTCTCATCTGCTCTCATAGCCTCCAGCTCTGTGCCATAAGTGCATTGATTTCCATGTACGTCTAATTACTGCTCATAATCTATTCATTCCAGCTCCGGCGGAGAGCAGCAGCTGTGACTGGACTAGTTCCTTATACCCGCAGACCCACAACACACCTACACACACACATGTGATTTAATCATCATACAGACACATGCTGAAATGTATTCGTCGAGAATTACACGACTTGAAACGAGAAGGCAAAGGAACTTTGGTGACAAATAGACATTCAAAGAGGCCACATACATGCCTTTACACGTATACAAGTGAACATGGCTGCTGAGGTTTTTTCTGGATAAAAAGCACAATAACTTTGACATTTTTTAGCTGATTTTAATTATTTATGACCTGTGTGAAGTACAAAAATGTATTGTCTCCAGTTACTTGTAATATAGTTAAAGATGGACAGTTTTTTAGCATCAGAAGCATGGGGTCAGTTGACAAATAAACCGCACATGTGTCTTATGTTGTGACTTAACAAGAATTTAGAAAACAAACTCTCTCTTATGCTATTTTATATTCTAAACATACATATTAAGAGTATAAAATAAATATAATTATTTACTGTTGTCCCATGATACGGTCTATTTGTAAACTACCCATCTGTAAAGACTCATTCCTGATAAGCAATAATTTGTTTTTTATTCATAATGCCAGGTCTAGGAATGTGATGAATCCCCTCTAACATATCTCAAAAGCCTTTTTAAGAAATAGTTTAATATTTAATAATAATACTCTTCAATGGAATGAAAACCAAAATTAATCAAAAAACAAAAATTTTGAATGATAAACCGATGTATCGGCCAATAATCTGTATCTTTTAAAAGAATATTCACACTATCAACAATGAATTTGTGCGCCGTATATAGAAAATGTTTATAAACATCACCAGTTTGATGTTCAATATTAATAGTCATTATATGAATTAATAACATTCAGAAAGTTAAGAAATATTAATTTCGTATCGCAGATATTGTATCGGTGGAGAAATTTAGTATCGGTGCATCTCTGATCATTTTCGTTGTTGGGTAAACTATCTCTTTAATTGTGTTCAACAAGACCAACAGTGAGACCTCTTTTTCTCGCCTCTTCGTCAGTTTCAGTCCTTTGAAGCCGTCCTCGGATATGCTGATTGGCTAAGAATATTGAATGGTGTATTCAAGGTAAGGTTGATTTCTGTATTTAAAGTCACGTGGGGAAGGTAGACACCGGTCGGCTCGATAGCCCGGTTCATGTATTATTAACTGACAGTTCACACTGGCCCACTGCAAACTCTATTGATTCTTCTTCTTCAAAACTAACGCGATCATCTGTGTTCTGATGCCATAATAATTAGATGCTATACAAGAATGTTGGAGCCGTGTTGCATATCATCGTAGTGATTTTTTGTCCTTTACCATATTCTGCTTGTGGTTGATCAATATAGATGAACAGGTAATATAGAGATCTATCCTCCTGGGATTTAAGGTGGTAAGTTTTGTACCATTTCCAAGGTGTCTGTCCTGGGTCGGATGTTGTGGTCCACCTTTAATTAGCCAGGGTAACTTCTCAGATTGCGCGACACTGGACACCATTGTCTCAAAAGACAATTCTCACAGGGAGGAGTGTTGTCGTCCTCCGGGCCGTCTGCGTTTGGACAGTCGGTAGCTCACCTTGTGAGGAGGTTTGTAAATCAGTCTTGACAGAGGTGCGGCGTGATGTTTGCCGGTTAATAAGCTGGAGAGGAAGAACAAAGCCGTCTGCTTTCCTTTGAATTCAGATGAGATCTTCTTACTGCTGTAATCTGGCACATCAAATATTCATACGGGAAAAATGAGTATGCATCAGCGATTATGCTTTCAAATTTACTCAATAAAGGATTCGGCCCTGTTCTTCTCTGTACGTTTGAATCAAGGATTGAAATTCTTGAATGTTGCTTTTTTATTGGGCTTTGATATACTAGAGAAGATGCACCGATATATCTGCCAATAATCAGGATCGGTCGATTGTTTAAAGACAGCCAATGATCAGGGCCGATATATCCCATCAATCAAAATGAATTTGTACTCTTAATATTGAGCATCAAACTGATGACCTTTTTTTAATGTTTTCCATATACATAGTTATTATATGAATCAATAACATTCAGAAAGTTAAGAAATATTAATTTGATATTGAGAATCTGTATTGGCAGATATCACTCCAAATAATCTGTATCGGTGGAGAAATTTAGTATCGGTGCATTTCCAGCATGTACGCAAAAATGATATCAAATTTTAGCTGAAAAATAGACATTTGGTGAAGAGTGTCATTTGTTCAGATATGTTTTTGACCAAATATAAATTGTCATTTAAAACAATTTGTTTAAAACCAATCAACAATGGACACGTTTTTCTATGAAATTAAATAGCAGGGTGTGGTTGCTAGGGTTTGCTATGTAGTCGCTAAGGTGTTCTAAATGTTTTTGAATGCATTTCTATGTGGTTGATTGTTGTACGTTTAACAATTGTCACACGGCCAACCTGATCTCACAGGAAATCGTAATTGTTTGATGAGGTGATGAGTTTGTGTACGTTCGTACATTGTGTATTGTTTGATGGTTGGAATTCTTTTTGATTATTAACAGCACAAGAACGAAAATCTAACAATTGTAGTTAAAATGATCGTAGTAAAACGTACGAATGAGACCAAATTAGCCACCTTGTAAAATACTTACAAATTGTTATGAGATTGTATTGTCAAATTTTTTTCAATAAAGCATCATCACTTCTCGCTCTCATGGGACAGTTATTGGTCACAGCACATTGACCAATGGTTCTCAAGATGTACAGAAGTAAGTTGGCATGGATCTCAAAGTAAACGTCTGTGGTTGTGAAGAGAAATGTTATTAGTGGGATCATCTGACAGTTGGGTTCCTCTGGGTTCGGTGTGTATTAACAGTCCCCTGTTTGTTTAATTCTTTTAATCTGCTGCCGTGCTCCGTGGGGTGTGTCTGATTAGTCTAATTAATTTACAGAGCAATTAGAAACAGTAGAAGTGTGCTAACGGAGCATCGCGTGAGTTTGTGTAAATTGCACTCAATTTGCTGCTTGCCTCAATTAAACCTACTTGTCCCTTTCAAGGGAATATCAATCCAACACACACACACACGAGCACACATGTACATAGACCCACGTACACACTCACTTTATAACCTGCTTTCTGATTTCAATCAGTTCCATTCATAATGTAATTATTAACAGTTGTATTTATATTAAAGTCCCAGTAAAATAAAAAATTACAATGCAAATTTTTCATGAAATATTGAAGCATTTATTGTAAATAGCGTATCAATGTGGGTCCATCTATTTTTAAAATCCATGCACGCTGTCAAAATCTGAAAAAGTACTTCCGCCCTGTATTGACTATCCATCTTAAATGAGGTATGTTAGACGACTTGGGCGGACCATCCGTTAACTCCTCCCCTTTAACTGTCAGTCTGCTGCCAGTTCTATGTCAAAAGGTAATGGCTGTTTTTATACATCCAATCAGATCGCAGAAAAAAACGTAAGCCACCGCCACTTTTTTTGATATTCCAAATTATATTTCACTCTGAGATGAGTCAAAATACGGAAGTAAAAACAATCACTAACTTTTACAGCATTAATAAATGCTGTAAAAATAAATTGTTTGTTTGTGATAGCTAATGCAATACTGTCAATAAATAGAACCTTATTGTAAAGGGTTACTTGAAATTTTTATAGAACATTTTAACTTGACAACATAAAAAAAGCCCATCATTGGGTTAAAAACGGACGAACCAACCATTTGGTTGTAAGTAAACCTACGTAGGCTTGTTTCAATTCAGAATATTGTTGTTTTTTAACCCATTACTGGGTCAAATGTAAACTATCTTCTTTGTTAAATTAATTCAACAACTGGGTCCCTTTTTGACCTAATACTGGGTTAAAATGAACCTAATTTTTTTTTAAGTTTGACTTTCTCATACATATGTGAACATTTATAACATATGGAGTATTTTCAGAATTGAAAGATCTTAGAACTTAACATTTGAAATGTCAGTTGTAGAAATTGAATTTATTTAATTTTCTTTTTCGAGCTTAGTGTAAAGAAAACATTGTTATCATTAAAAATATATATTCCCTGGAAATTAATTAAAGGGGCAAATGATTTAATATTACGTATGCATCATTAATCTGGTAATTAATTTGTTTTGTCACATGTTGGATTAATGAAATTCCTCTGTGTGGCTGTTGAATTTGCAGTTCACACAATTTCTACTCCCATCATTCCAGTCCATTCTAAGGGGGCGTGGCTTATTCAATTCAAATTTCCTCATGAATTGTAAAGGGCAATTCTTAAATTGGAGATTTGGCTCTACCCCGCTCCACGCACACTCTTTACCCTCTGTCTCGTGCTGGTACATTAGCAAGGGGCGTTCCTCGCTGACTAATTAGAGCAAAGAGGTGTGATCTGTTTTTTCAATTAAGGCACGTGCTCGAAATGCTCCAGAAGTCTTTCGCCCCCACTTTCCCATCTCAGGGTATGACTGTGGTGTATGCCAAACGTGCAGGGGTAATTAGACTGGAAGAGTGTGTCTCACACTAGGCCTGTTTAAGGGTTAATGAGGCCCAGGCTGCCCCCAGCCGAGAAGGGGGCGGGTTTAAGACCCGGAGCTGCCCCGCTTCAAGAGAAGAACCACCCATAGGGGTTCTCTTTGAAGTGTCAGAAGGTTCCCCTTGTTCTGGGTGGCGGGTGTTTCATTTGTGTGAGTGGCAAATAAAATATTTATGAAGCTGCCTGGAGTCCCCCCCACCCCGTGTCTGACGCACACACACACACGCCCCCGACATTATTCACAGATTATCTGACCCCTCCTTCTCACCCCTTAATGACCCCCACAAAACCCAGTCGGAGTGACAATGGAATTAGAGACGTAACATGTTGTACCGAGAACACGCAAGATGGAGAGCTCTTTTTCCGGAGCGTTCCAGTAAGCATCCCATTCTTTTAAAGTTCATTAAACTGAAGCCTGAACATTTTGCCCATGAATATTAAACCATCATTTGTTTAACTTCCTTTTATTGCAGGATGTTGTGTCATCGGGTTTCATTCATTCCCGCCGTTCTGTCTCTTGTATTGTGACTCTTGTGTGTGGAATAATGCTTTAATTTTGGACCCTTGGGAAAACACTTTATTGGCCCTATTGTGGCAGGCCGTATTATATGTCAACATTGCCAAACATCTTCCATGGTCCATCTGGCCATAGCCAATAGAGAACATGCATGTAAGAGCTATAATACAAGCAAAGACAGATTACAAACATAAGGATAAAAAGTTTTTAAAAAAAACTGTGAAAATAGTCCACATTCAAAACAGAGCTTTAAAAAATAGTTCAACCCCAAAAATACAATTTCTTTAATTCTTAATTTTTATTTAACCTTTATTTAACCAGGAATGCCTCTGTGAGATTAAAAATCTCTTTCACTGTCCAGGCCAAGATGAGTAACAGTACCATCAGTTTCAAGAATTACACAACAAAACAACAATTACACATCATTGAACCATCTTCCATTTACCATCATTTTTAAATCCTGTTCGTAACTCTTTTTTCTGTGGAACACAAAAGAAGGTATTTTGAGAAATGTGTCTATACAAAGGAGGTCAATAAGTGTCAATGTTGTTTGGTTACCAATGTTCTTCAAAACATCTTCTGTTGTGTTCTGTCATACAGGTTAAGAATGACATGACTGAGAGTAAATGATGAAAGAATTTACATTTTCGGGTAAACTATCCCTTTAAGATACATAGAAACTTACTAATCATTCTGCATAAATATATTGAGATATTACAGTGGAGGGTTTCAGTGAAATTGCAAGAATGTGCAAGCTTTTAAATACCTATTGCCTACAAAAGGCTCATGTCAAAGTGGTCGGGTCAAATATGGACAAACCCAACCATTCCAACCATTAAATTATCATAAACAATTCTGAATATCCAGCGCTACTGCACCATAGATTGTAGTTGGACCGAAAAAACACTTTCATCGAATTTTGGCTTATAAATACTAGAAAAACTGCAAATACCTCATACAATTCTTTTAAATTGAATGTAAAATCTGGTGATTGATCTATTCCCACCATTTATCAGACATCGGAGACGTTCGTAATTACGTTTTCAGAATAAAATGATAAAGTTACTCTTTTTCTCCTCATATTGGAATCAAGTTCGCGTGTCCTTCATTCATCTGACGTAAAGTGAATGTTTTTCTCTTATATTTCTCATCGATTGCGTTCTTGAAGTTTGAAAAGCACATTATCATGTCCGTGCGACGCTGCAATCCATTACCGTCCTAGTCAGCTGACTGAACATTTCATTAGGGACACCAGAGACCTTCTAATTTCATTCCCATCCACTTTGTGGAAATCCAGAAATGTTATTATGTGCGGCAGTATATCAAACATCTCATAGCGGCTATTTATTTCTTCTTCATTCGTTTAAGTGACACGGAGCCCGCTGAGCGTAATTGTTTTAGGTCTGCATTTGGACTGGATATTAATAAATCATTCATCTTCTGTAGTGTTTTTAAATTACAACCTCAACGGCGACTCCATCAATGTTACCTGTCCATGTGACTTCTGCTGTAATGATGTGGACCGACAGAACTTCTAGCTGGTTCTTGGAAGTTTGACGTTTGTGCGTCGAAGATGTGACGCCGGTAATGACAGTCACTTTAATTACTTGCCAGGCTGAGCGTATCCGAAATGTAGGTACGAGGACGGGTCGTGTGTCTCATTGATGTGAATTGTCCATTGGCAGGCAAATGAGACGGAGGTAGAAAAGATGAGAGTTAGAAATAATGTGGGGTCTGAGCCTATGAGAACAATGTGGTAATGATCTTCTTTGATAAGTGTGGGTAAATGATCAAAGTTGATCACGATAGCGTATCTTTTGAAAATCTCTCCAGGAATGTAGCGTTGGATATTTTTATTTTCACCCTTAATCTTAGATTTGTGGCTTTTTCCTAAAACGCCACGTACAATCTAATAAAAAAGTGCTGGTAATGAGATGGTTGCTCATAGGCTGGTGTGTCATAGGCTGTGTGTATGTTTAGACCTGTAAATGATTATTTGTGCACGGCTATCCTCTTCGCGGAGTACCCGATTGCGTTTTCTCATAATTGGAGAAGGCCGTGCTGTTTGATCTATGTGATGAATAGATGATGAGATCTTTACGAAATCAGTCATGCAGGGCCTCGTGTACCCGGCGTTCACGCTCGTGATCGGGGGCCGTCTGCCTCTCGGGGCCCGCTGGAGAACAGACCCCAGGGGAGACAGGAGCGGTCACCGGAGGTCAAGTTTATGGGTAATGATATATCAGCCTGGCGTATTTAAGGCTTTGCTAATTCTGCTCTCAATTATGCCCCCCTCCCCTCGCCGTCCCCTGGCCCCTCCGAGCACTGAAGCTCCACATTCAATTTGGAGAGGGTGTTTCTAGGAGATGACAGCACGCTTATGCTGCAAATAAGAGCTGCCCCGGCCCAGATGGGTTCTCCCTCTCTCTCTTTTGCTTTACATGAGTGGAGATTGTTCAAGAGGAATGGAAACATGGTATACGGAAATGAAAATGTTCCCAACAATTAAATGCATACTGGGCAGCAGTGCGTGACACCATCCTGCGGTCTGTTTATAATGGGACGAGACAACATTTGGTATTTATGAAATCGCATACTTAGCATGCAACTTTTTTTGCGGTTTGCAAGCTACTGACAATTTAAAGCAGTTAAACTACAGTCAATCTACCCTTTAAAACGTTGTTATGTACACTTTAATAAAAAGGAGTTATTGCATTTAAAAAAGCAGTAGGGGTCAACCAATAGGACTCTCACAATATCCTATTAACCGTTATCGTGGCCAAAAGCGTGCGGTGACAATGTTTTCATGGTATTTATCTTTTTCTTTAATGAACATATAACGGTATCAGGCAAAGTTATCTTTCAAATTTTTTATTTTGTGTTTTCTTCCTTTTTGGCCAACAAATCGCACTTGAAATTAAAGTGTAACTCCGTGTCTACAACGACGCGACAGGCAGGATGCGACACGACAACAGACATTAGAAATACATTAGACCCCATTATAATTTTGTCCACAGTGGATGCGCGGCACGAGGCACGACGTGACAAACCCATTAGGACAAGCAGGTTGTCATGTCGCATCGCGCCTGTCGCGTCCGATGTAGATTAGTGAAAGAGTTTGTAATCATTGGGACTCTTATGGCAACACTTTAAATGGGTGCTGGATTTTTACGATATTATCATATGTGTATTATTAACACAATTTTGATAATCATGGATTTGGATTTTAATATTGCGGTTATTGACAATACCGTGACGCCTATAGTTTACACCAACAATAATACCTATAAAGGTACAATTGTGTTCAAAAGTTTACATACCCCTTGATTCTTAATACTGTATGATGTTGCCTAAACAATCAATGACTGTTTTTATGTTTAGTCATAGTTGTTTAAGGGTTTTTGTTTATCAAGAGTCAGTAGACTGTCCACTGATCTTCAAAACAATCACCCAGGTCCTCCACAATCTTTGCTTTTTCTGCATTTCTGGATATTTGACTTATATTGAGGACAATCATAAGACTCATACACAACTATTACAATAGATAGAAACATTCAGTGCTGACCACAAGTCAACACAATTCATTTAAAGTCACCTGGGTGTAAACCTCTGAAAATGGTTTTACTGTAAATTGTTATTGTTTCATTTATACATCTTATTTTTTCATTTACTAATGTCCTTCAGAAGATTTAAAAATACATAAATGTTTTTCAGGAAATTATATATAATTTTTTTACACCAAAACCATTTTCAGAGGTTTTAAACCCACCTGACTTTAAATGAATCGTGTTGACTTTGTGGGCAGCACTGAATGTTTCTTACAAATACAAATGTGGGACGATGCAAAATATCCGGCTTCCTTAAAGTAATAAATAGAACTGAGTAAAAATTAAATAAATGAAGAATTATATTGTATGGCAACAACATAAAAATTGTGTTTTCTAAAATTTCAGCTTTCGGGTGTGTTTACAAAAAGCTTTGTTTTCATTGACAGAAACGCTGTTTTGGTGTAGACAGAAGGCCAAAACTGAGAGAAAAAGATATGTTTTTTTCAGAAACATTAGTGTGGACAAGGGCCTAAAAAGTGATCTCAATATTGTTTCTTTGTATTGTTGTCGTCATAGTTGTGGTCAGGACTATTTTGGCATGAAAGATGTGTCTAAATATGATGAATACAAGTGAGTTGGTTGTATCCCATAAAGCAATGTGATCAATTTACTTAAACTAAAACACAATTAGAAGAAAAGAAAAGTATAGATTGGTTTTATTTCAGAGATGAAATTTAAAGCAACCCTGTGATACCACAACAGTAAACCATACTACAAACATTACCTTTGTGTCTCTGTTTTTAACACTGATTTTGAAAACATAGTATGCAGTATGTGTGTTATGTTAGTAAGTATGGACTAGGCAGGAGACGTAAATTCTATTTCACACACAAATATTCACCCACACGCGTCTGTTTAGCAGAAAACCAGTGCTATATCTCTAGAATAGAGTTATGTTTCTCCTATCGCCTGTCTCCAGAGTGACGTGTGTTCTGATTGCTGTAAATGATGCAGAAGTGAGCTGTTGTTGTAGCTCACACACTCCTCGGTGTGTAATTGTGCACAGTAGCGATTCTTTCTATACTCATCTGAATTCCTAAACAGCCCGATGTGACACACACACCAGTTCAACAAGCTTCCCAATCTGTTCCTCTCCACAGCGATGTCACAACCGCTTCTGTGGGGGAGAGAAACAGACACACGTCACATACACTGTGTGTGTGTCTATGTATAGAAGAGAAGAGCGACTTGGACGTAGAAGAGAAATAATGTGGGAAAGGTTTGAGAGAGAGAGAGTGTGTTGAGAGTAGAATTCGAAGTGTTATGGTCGTGTGACCCTTGCATGCTTGGAAAGTGGTCTTAAAGGGAAAGTTTACCCAAAAATGTCATTCTGTTATCATTTACTCACCCTCTTGTCATTTCAAACCTGTATGATTTCTCCTGCACAACACAGAAGAAGGTATTTTGAAGAATGTTGGTATGAGAAAATTTTGAAGTTATTAAATGTACAGTTTGTAGAAATTGCGCTAGAGGTCGTACGATGAAAACAACAACAATCGCGTTGACACCGTGTAGAAGCGTGGAATCATGGGATATGTTGTCTTCAACTCCACCGCTGATGGTACCGCTGAAACATCAATGATACGGGAACGAGAAATCATGTCAGCGGGAGAGTTAAAGTAATCAAGTTTTATAAATGTTTCGTTCGATGTAATCATTTTATTTCATTATAATGAATTAGACCTGAGTAATGTGAGGTTTAAAACTAAATTGTAAGTCATAGATGTTACAGTAATTGTCCAATTCGATGGTGTGATAACACTGTGCAGTTTTAAGTGTTCAAATCAATCATGGTAAAAGTTATTTTGAACGTTCCCACATCATTTGCAATAATGCTGGACAGACCGTCAGTAAAAACTACTTCCACGGTCGCTGCGTCAGTAAAGGCGGTAACAAAGGGTTAAGCGGATATGACGCCATTGACAGGCGACTAAACGACTCCGGTCCACTGTTTAGAATGGTGATTTTCTCAGGATTTAGAAGGAGTTGGAAACATTTGAGATATTGTAAGTATTCTTACAAAATTCTACAAACTCTACCTTTAACAACGCTTCTCAGTCTATAAACACAACTTAGCACAGCAAAGTTGATAACTTTTTGTCATTTTCATTTGTTACGATACAACTTTAATATATGCCCTGCTGAAAAGTTCATACCTGCAATGGAGGGAATCCGGTTCACGGGGTCAAGAAAGAAACGTAAGGGAAAGAGAAAACATAACAAGCGTCTGTCAGTTGTGTGCGCTTCATTCCTGGCAGCCTCTCTTCTGAACGCCTCATATCAGCTGCTTCTTTATTTCCATCTGTAAAGCTTTCTGACATTGCACACAGACCAACAGGACTCATCAGGTGTGTGTGTTTGTTTGACGTGTGTCTGTGTGTGTGTGTGCTGTCTCTGGTAGACGGCTCAGATCAGCGGGCTGTCCTTACTGTGTGTGTGACAGGAGATCCGAGCTGATCAATACACACTCCTGGCATCTAACCCCTCCTCACCCACAACCCCTGTAGCCCAGCACTGGCCTGCTCTTAATGATACGTGGCTTCTTTATGCCCTGCGGCCAGAGACCCCGGATCACCCCCCACCACACACACACATACACCTAAAAACAAACATACAGAAAGGATAGTAGGTAGCCTCTTGTTTCTCGAGTATAGATATATAGATATACTACATCCATCCATCTGTGAAATCGGATGTATTATCTATTGATTTTATGTTGTCTGTCTGTCTGTCTAAACTTTCATATATCTGTCTGTCTGTTTATCTATAGGATATAATGTAATATGTGTTTATATTGTTTACATTTGTCTGTCTGTCTATCTATCCTTTCAATTCATTTATATGTCTGTCTATCTATCTTTTTGTCTATCCATCTGTTTGTCTATCCTTTCATTTATCTGTCTGGCTGTCTGTCTATCCTTTCATCTACCTGTCTGTATGTTTGTCCGTCTATGCTTCCGTCAGTCTGTCTGTCCGTCTATCTGTCTTTCTATCCTTTCATTTACCTGTATGTCTGTCTATGGGATATAGTGTAATATGTATTTATATTGTTTACATGTATGTGTCAGTCTATCTATCCTTTAATTTATATGTCTGTCTATCATTCCATTTACCTGTTTGTTGGTCTGTCTGTCTATCTATATGTCCATCTATCATTCCATTTATCAGTCTGTCTTTCTGTCTACCCTTCCATGTATCTGTCTGTCTGTCTATCAATCTTTCTGTCTGTGTGTCTGTCTATCCTTCCATTTATCTGCGTGTCTGTCTCTCTTTTTATCGTCAGTCTGTCTGTCTCTCTTTTTTTTCATCTGTCTGTCCGTCTAACTTCTATTTATCTCGTTGTCTGTCTATCCTTCCATTTATCTGTCTTTCTGTCTGTTTATCTAAATGTCTACCTATCATTCCATTTATCTGCCTGTTTGTCTGTCTATCTATCTATCCATCTGTCTTTCTATCATACCATTTATATGTCTGTCCGTCTCTTTTTTTTATTATATGTCTGTCTGTCTGTATATCCTTACTTACATTTATCTGTCTGTCTGTCTGTCTGTCTCTCTATCCTTCCATTTATCTGTCTGTCTCTCTATCCTTCCATTTATCTGTCTGTCTGTCTGTCTATCTATCTGTCTGTTTATCCTTCTATTTTTCTCTCTGTCCATCGATCTGTCAATCTAATCTTCCATTTATCTGTCTGTCTGTCTATCCTTTCATTTATAGGACTGTCTGTCTATCACTCTGTATATCTTCCTTTTATCCATCTGTCTATCTATCTATCCTTCCATTATCCATCAGTCTATCCTTCTATCTCTCTGTCTAACTATATATATATATATATATATCAATCTGTCTGTCTTTCTGTTTGTCTGTCGGCCTGTCATTGGTAAACACAAAGCTATGAATATATGAAATTGTGTTTATTCCAGTGGGTGATTTTAAAAGTGGTCCTGTGGCTCTGAAGCTCTGCACACTACAGCACAGAGCGTCAGAAACACTCCAGTGACATTTCAGTTCAAAGCCGCGTTCCTTCCTCGGCTTCAGAATAGATTGTTATCGCACACAGTAACCCACCCTGTGATAATTATCGTCAATAATTTATGCAGGCGTGCAGTGGATGGTGTTTTTAAATGGGGTTGCTGTCTGCAGTTGCGCTTTGGCCGCTGCTGCTCATTTACCTCACTTTAATGTGCCATCTACCATTATCTATATGGGTCTGCTGTGCATGTTTTCTCTGCTGTAGTTTTGTGCAAAGGGGCAGTTTTCCTTTCTCTTATAGCCTCTCTCTCTCTCTTTGTTTTGGTTTGTTCTGTTCTTCTTTTTCTGCTTCCATTTCCTCTGATTTTGTTTTATATTCTTTGTTGTTTATCACTAACTATTGTTATTTTGGACACCTGGCACAATGCTGCTAGACAGGTTTTTAGACATTTAACATGACAGTACAAAAAATGTTTGGACGCATCTAAAATTTTTTGTATAGAGCTTGTCAATCGACGTCACGCTGTGTTAAATGTTCCGCCATGTTGGGAGGCAGGCTGCTATTACGTCTAATGGAGTGTTTTGTTTGATTAAGTAATACAACTATGGTAGGTCGGTCTTGCTGTATTAAAAACTACAAAACCATTTAGCGGAGTCGTTCTGGAAAAGGCCCTGGTAGTTTCACTTTCGATGTCTCCATATATCAAACAAAACAACGATACATATCAAAACAATAATAACAGCGGAGTATGAGCCTCCCAAGATGGCGGAGGAGCCGGAACTGGTACATAAAACGCAGAGCGTGAGACATCTTCACATTCTCTATACTGTGGATCATTTCAACTTTTATTTACATACAACCCAGTCTTTTCACCTCTGAAAAAAAGGCATTTTTGCAGTAGGCTAATTCAGCAGCGATAGCCTTATATAGTGGGCCTGATTTGTGTTTAAGAAGATGATGCTGCTGTTTTCAGTCTGTTTTGAGCTACGGAACAACACCATGTGTTTGTTTTGTTCTGTTATAGCGCATTTGATGCCTGCTGTAATGGTGTGCTGTTTCTCTTTGTGAACACGCAGGCGTTTATTCGGTGCTTTCAGGCAAAGCGGTGCTAAAGGAGGAATCCTGGTGCGCGAGACGGTGTGAGCGCCGGGGTTTTTTTGAGGCCGATTTGTGTCAAGAGGTTTGTTGGCTCGCGCGCTGATGTGCTGAGCTTCCAGTCAGCTCGGGCCAAACGTGCACCATTCTGCCAGCTTGCTGCACACATTGTGCTGACAAAGACCTTTATGACAAAAGATACACATTTTTTAGCTGCCTAAGAGAAGTCTTAGCTGGAGGCAGTGTGCTTGTGTTTGTGTGTTGGAGAAATGGAGAAATTGTCGTGCCAGAGAGAGGTAGGCTAGAACATGAAAGCTTTGTTTTCGCGTGTAAACCCACCAGTTGCACATCAGATATTTTAATATGAGATCCATTTCCATAAAAGTGAAGACTTGTGCAGTGTGTTATTTAAAGTAAAGTGGCTTCAATTCGTACATTTTGTTTGAGCAGAAGTTCTAAGCAATGTTTGATATGCTGTGACATTTCTCCCCCCTCTCTCTCTCTCTCTCTCTCTCTCTCTCTCTTTCACGCGCATAAAAGAGGCGCTCGCGGATCGTTTTGCCTTCCTTTGGCAAAATGAAAGTTCATGGTCAGCATTGACTGAAAATGATACACTCTCCCAGGGGAATCTGTGCACTTTCCAAAATGTAAATCGCACCTTGGAAAAGAAACGCGCACTTTATGTGTGCGCGCGCGCGCGTCCGCTCCCCCGCTGTTCTATAAACTCGCGCTGCTCACCTTTAAACAGCGCAACAATAATCAATGGGCCGTTATTAATGATAAAAGTCATTTATGTACACAGTTCTCGCCTCCCGCTGGGCACGGTACAACTTTGTAGTGCTGGAGAGGCATCTGCGCTTGATCTGTGCTCCGTATCGGATTCTTCAGCAATGCGCACAGAGGTCCAGAGCATCCGGATCGGCTCAGGCGCGCGGCGGATTGATCCAACCTTTCAGAAAATATGGATGTGCTCGATGCCAAATGAATTCACCAGGACGACTGTTATATGGACGTATCTTTGTTTCAATCTCAGTCAACTGAAAACGAGTGAGGCTAATGTTTGATTATATTGACTGGTCACCCCGTTCCTCTCAAAAGCATGAGACATTTGGTTTGTTGCAAGGGAGAAATGGATTATGTTATTGATATCAGGGGAGCAAAATCTCTCTCCTCTGAACATATTATCATTCTTTGAGAGTATGCCTGGAGTTGCACAAAATATAAAGTGACAGTAATACAAACGCGTGTTCTCTGTTCCAGCATATTAAGACCTCATGAAAAATCGAACATTGACCGTTTCTACTGTACAAATCATCCAAGTCAACCTACAAAAAAACTTTATGATCAAAATCCCAAAATGTATATTCCTGCTCTGAATTTATGATACTTTTCTGATACTGTCAGCTCGATGGCTTGGGCCGCAAAGTTGAACTTAATTTCTGGGTTACACAGATTTTAAGGCATCATGGTGACATTTTGCAGTTAACAAGATTACACTGAATACAAAACCTGACTAAGTGTAATTGTCTCACGTTTTTACTAATACACACACATATCGGTGCATCCGTCTGAAACCTTGTCCAAATGCAAGGAAATGGTTAAATGAATCAATTTATCAAATGAACAAGCACTTTTTAACACTTTTATTGGTTAGATAGTTTCAAAACTCACAAAATGTGGAGATACAAGGTTTCAGTACAGCAGAGAGATGGTTATTAAAAAAACAATGCATGAAGGCCCAAACCTAACTGAAACCCATTATACTTAAACGTTCAAGTGAGATAACAAAATAGTTTTGAATTGCCATGAGATTGTGTTTATCTACAAAGATCTGAATCCAAAAATATATTGTGAAAAACACAGTGGAGATACCATACTATGTAAATAGTTTTGGAGCAGTGCATTAGAGTTTTTGTTAGTTGTCTACAAGATTATCAATGTTATAGATAGTATAGTTATGAAAAGAGAAATTGAATTGGAGAAAGAGAGCAAGAGAGAGAGAGAGAGAGAGAAATCCCACATCACAGTTCATTAGGATAGCCATGCATAAATCATATTAATTACAGAGGCAACGCTGTATTAAGAACTCGTGGTGGGAAAATGAAAGGATCAAGGCTCATCTATGGCCGGAGTTAATGAAAATACTCATTACCTGATGATAAACTGAGAGCGCAGGGAGATGGAGAGTCCGTGAGCACATTTGTATTAATCGAGGGGTAATAAAGTTTCCATTTTATGCTGAGTCATACTGTTTGACTGGTTAATTGACCATCACTGCACAGATTTTATTGGTCAATTACATCGCAGCATCTGATGACTCAAACCGTGCCATGCTCAATTATTTATTACTCATTAAATAGTTTATGTGCTGGATGCTGATTGGCCAATATGAGATTCCAGACATGCAAAATTTCACAATATAGTAACAGATGTAATGCAAAACACCTGTTTATCAGGGTTTTTTTTTTACTTGGTTTGAATAAAAATGTTATTACACTGTAATGTTGATATATATTTGACAATTTATCCTATTGTTAACTATTGGGGACCACCTGATACACACACACCCAGATGCAGTCCCGCAATCATACCGGGGACTCTGAAGCTGTCTTTGTTTAATTTGCAGTTAATATCAGATTTTGTCCCCATTGATTTTCTCTGTGTTTTCACTCTAAATAATTCAGTGACATTCCTCGCCCCCCCACCTTCTCCCTCTATAGTCATTTAATGGTCAATAAGTGGGGTAAAAGTGTATGATGTCGGATGGGGCTGGTTTTGACGTGCGGCGGTGTGGATTCTGTCCCCTAGAGGTGGGGGGTCAGGGGCGGTGATATTGAGGGCTTGTGTAAATTTAGACAGACGACGCAGCACCGCATTCAATCAGAGCAATCAAGACATACATCAATAGTGGTTTCTCTGAGCTCTGGATAATGGACAGAGAGAGGATGAGGACAGTCAGGTGAATGAGTTTTAAGTGGTGCTCAAAGAGTCTTCATTGAACGCACAATTTTAAAGGAATATGCTTGTTGCAATTCAACTTGAGCTATCATGACGGCGTTTAACGTCTGATCTGATGACCAAAGACAATAATTTGTTCTTTCCATCCTCATCAATATCAATAGATTCGCCAGCACAATCTCACAGGAATTCGTAACTTTATGAGGTGGCTAATTCCTATGATTTGCTTTTATGCCAGTGAGGTTATGCTTAGGGAAGGGGCTTCGGTATTGCTTTTTTTCTTATAATCGTACATTTAAACCAAAAATACCCAGTTTAGAAAATGTTCATGTGTTTAGCGAATCTGTTCAGGCGTGTGTCAGAGATTTGGGTAGTTGAGTCGGACAGAGCATGGATTATGTTGTTCCTGTCGATCTGACCTCTCATTCACCTTCATTTCCTGCCCTCACCCTGACAGCTTGATCAGGTTGGCCAGCGATAGGGGAGCGTGAGGGCAAATCCAGCTCGCCCGGGCTCCGGCCTCACCTGTCACTCTCAAACATCAGGGGGCTCAAGGTTTCCCTGGTGGGCTCTGGTTAGAGACAGAACTCACTCCTGATGACCTGCGGCCGTCTCAGGCAGACACAGTACCGACATGCTAATCAATGACGGTCTGTCAGGATGACGGGCTGATAAGACGAGAGGAAAATGACTGGAAATGAACTGCAGTGTGTGTTTCAGGGTGTTGCAACTGCTCTGGTTGATTCCTCTCTGAGTCCAAGGGAAATGATGCTATATTTAACCCAAAATTTAATTCATACGTTCAGTCTGAGGGGTTTGTCACAACTAATGTGTGTTTAACTTTGTATTTGTTCAACTGGATAAGGAATGTATCCGAATATATCAAGAGCGTGATCGTGTGTGTGTGTGTGCGTGCATGCCTGGTTGTGTGTGTCCACACCTAAGAAGTGTGTAACTGGATCTAATGGATAATATTTCAGTCTGGGAGCAGGATATGAGCACACGTTTACAGATTTTTGAAGCTAATCTTGTGAATTTCTTTCATAATAAGACAGAGGAAAGATATTTATTAGCCTAAACATTGACAGTATATATGCAAATGTATATATTATATTACAGACACACAATAAGCAGTATCCATTGAGGGAGGGAACAGTTGTCTGTGTTTATTTTGAATATGAATTCATAGCAGTTACAGTACGGCAACATTTTCGTAGGTCAATTCAGTAGAATTGCGCTGACACACAAACTGTCACAGATCAAAAACAAACACTGTTATTCAGTCCCGGGCATTGGCGACGTCGTCAATTATTCATAATGTTCTTCTTTAATAACCAACCAAATATTTAAAATATCATTTAATAATTCATGCACGGCATATGAATTTATGCACAAACTGATGAGTGATGTCACAGAGTTCAACTCACTGATTCAAACTAGACTTTTGCATTTTTATAAGAAAATGTTAGTCACGCTTTCCTATTCAGATTCTGATCTATGTGTGGTTACCATGGCATTGCTAGAGTAATTTGAGTGGTCCTTTTTTGGTTGCTAGGGCATTGCTAGGTGATTGCTTACAAGGCAAAAGGCACAAAACACGCTTTATTACTTGTAGTTATTCATATACGATTTTACAAACACTCTGTCTTCTGTTGGCTACGATTTGAGATGATTCCTTAAAGGAACAATTCTGTCATCGTTTACTCACCCTCCAGATGGTCCTGTACAAAAATCTTTATTCTGATGAACACAGTGAAAGATATTTGAAAGAATTCCAGAGTAGGACAAATGTCTTTGTTCTGTTGAACACAAAAGAAGATATTTTGAAGAATGAAGCAACCCGTTTTGAGGCACTTTTGACCACCATTGTAATTTTTCCTACAATGGTAGTCAATGGTGGGCAAGAACTGTTTGTTTACAAACATTCTTCCTAATATCTTTCTCTGTGTTCAGCGAAACAAAGAAATTTATACAGATTTGTGACAAGTCAAGGGTGAGTAAATGATGACAATTATTTTTTGGTGAACTGTTCCTTTAAATATTTTTTTGTAATGTAAAAGGAAGCAACTCAGTGACAATACTCCAAACACACATCTAAATCATCTCTCTCTCTCCGTCCCGGTGCTGTAAATGAGTTGGGCTAACCTCTCTGACCACGCTCTTTCCTGTCTCTGCTGAACCACACATCTCATGAAATATTTAATGTGCTCGGGAGTGACCGACCTCTCTTCTCCTCTTTTCTCCTCTCCTCTTCCTTCAATTCATTTTCTCCACCCATCTATTTCACGATTCCTGTCCTGTGAAGTTCATCGCCGTATTCGGCCTGATCCTCTCGCCCACTGCATTATTCTTAAAGAAAAAGTTACCACAATTATGAATATGACGTCATTATTCACCCTCATGTCATTTCAAACCTATATGACTCTATTTATTCTGCTTACACAAAAGAAGATATTTTGAAGAATGTTGATAACCAAACAACGTTAAACCTCATTGACTTTCATTATATGGGCACAAAACCATCAAGACATTTCTCAAAATATCTTCTTTAGTGTTCCACAGAAGGAAGAGTTAGATACAGGTTTTGAGGAACACGAGGGTGAAACAATAATGACAGACTTTTTATTTTGGTTGAACTGTCCCTTTAAGACAGTGTATTATATATTTCATATCAGTGACATTTGCTCACATTGCCTTCTATGCCATTGACTCACAATTTTTGTATCTCATTAGATTTTATCAATGAGAAACAACTTAAATTATGGTCTAACACACATTTAACACACGACTTCAGAAGGTTTGTAGCATTCGTTCCTCTCTCCCATCATCTCCATGTCTGAGGTCGCGTCTGCGAAATTTCTGACGTCACATCCGGGCGCTGCCGATGACCTCAGACTGCAGGACATTCCATCCCGTTTCATTCGTCCTTTTTGCATATGGTTTGGCATTCTAGAGCCACTAGATCTGGGGCCGGTGTCTTGTTTAATCAACACTGATGAATATTTGATGGTGTGGTGGTGAGCACAGGGGTGGCCCAGGACGGCTCTCTCATTATCTATACACACACACAGTCTGCGATACACATACAGCCTTTAAAACGTTAGCAAGCACACAAAGTTTCAAACTTGGACTATAGACTAGAGCTGATGAATGTATCCAGGCGCCCGTCGCTAGATCACGCTTATCCAGATTGAAATGTGACGACTGGATGAGTTTATAGTGACACGGTGTTGGCCCATGCTGTCAGATCTTGTTTGGGATGTGTTTCATGCATAATGTATCGCATTAGGGCTATCTTTACCTCTACGCGCAGACATCTGTGATCGATAAGCCATTCATTGGGATAAATGATCAGCTTCCTATTTTTCCCATGTAAAGATCTGTTGAGGACCTTAGCGGAGATGTTCGCTGTCACTCCACGGCCGAAGGTGGCTGGTTTATTTTTTGACAATTTTGATGCATTGGTATTAGAATCTAAAGTCAGATCTTTTAATTGTATTTGTATTGTTCATAAAGATGCAGATCTTTTATTATTTAGGAGACTTAGATGTTTCTCCTAAAATTCCAGTGGAGGAATTAAAAGGACACAAATGAGTCAAAAGTTCACATGTTACAAGAGGAGCGATAAAAATTTGTCATTTAGTATTAAAATGAGTGAGTACGTGAATCATTTCACTTGGAAATTTTGGTCTTGAAAAGAGTTAAAAGATGCAATTTTGACGTTTTTGCAGGATAAAAATCTAATAGGTGAAGTGAAAGTCTCCATTTAATCTCATCGCTGTCAATGAGAAACTATTGATAAGAAACCATGCTGTTTGTTAATGTGTTTTCTCTGAAGGGTGTTTACTGCAACGCCTCGAAGCATGATGGGGAATAAAATCCACGTGAAATGTGAAAATCCATAACTCTTGTTTATTTACAGATGTTCCACATTGTTAAAAAATGATCTTGTCATACCAAAAGAAAACTTTTACATGGATTCTTTGGGCAACAAAACTCCATTTAAAGGGCCCATTTGGAAATAGTGTCAGCCAGAGTTGGTTTGTAAATATCTCCACGCTGTGGTGAAGAGGGATTTCGGGAACAAACGATGAACTCCGGAGGCAAAATGAGGATAATGATGAGGGGCGAGTGTGTTCAATAGAAGGTCAAAAAGTGCAGGGCCCAGGGCCACGAGAGCGTTAAAGAGACAGGATGAGAGAAGGCACTTGACATTTATACGGCCCTTCATAAAGAAACAGACTGACAGCTCCTCTAACGATCCAATGAGAGACTCAGAATACCTCACAATTCTCACACGCTTCAAACCGGAGCAGGATATTGTTTGGCAGAAAGAGCTTGCTGGCTCTTTAATTTCTGATAGTTTGTTCTTGAAGGATGCATTTGCTTTTGGAGTCAAGGTGTCTCTGGTAGAGCAGCATTTGATGCACAGATAAATGCAGAGAGCAGAGCATGTTTTGATCTACATAAATACTTTAACCTCTATTTCGTTCCTTGCTGCCACAGCGGTGAACGCTCTGGGTTGGGAAGCGGGAGGGGGTCAACCTTCCTTATCAAATATTTTTCTACTTAAATGACGGATTTATTAAACAAATAGGTTTTTGGTCTGACTCTGAACCCCATGTGATTGAAATATGCCGTTGTGTCAACAGCCGGGAACCTCTCGACGCTGGAAGATCACTGAATAAATACAAGTTGGAAATGAACACAGATCCCGAGGATTCGCTCTCCAACCCCCTGTCTGACATTTCCGTCCACAGGCCATCCTTCATTGACATTGTTATAACCAATATAGAGCCATAAATTTTGTCCTGGCTGCACGTGTGCTGCACGTGTTTCCCATCAACCGCGATGCTGGTGGCCAAATGACTAATTACGCCAATTAAAATGCATTCATAATATTAATACACTTTTGTATTTATTCGATTTTTAAGTAGCCTACAAGAAATTGCATGCTCATATTATTACTAAATATATCTATAGATCTGTTCATTTTAGAAATAATCATAATCATAAAATTACAATATAGCGTAAAATAATATTGCAATTGCTCGTTATGCAATCACTAGGTGGCAGCGTGTGAATAACAGCAATATTGACGAAAAAATTGTAATCTTATTTAAATTCGGTGGATTGAAATTGTATGACACAGAAATCCTAAAAGGCCAACGCTCGGCTATGAGTTCACTTGGAGTTCATTTTTCCTGTAAAAACATATTCGTATGAACGACGCTTCGCGTAATTCATTTCGAATCATTTATTTTAAACTTTTTTCTTCCTATCAAACGTACTCGATCACAACGAGGATGTTCGTAATTTGAGAAGAAAGACACACGTTTCTGTTTATACTGTTTATACGTGCATTTGCTGCGTAAGGAGCACCAGCAACGGGTGTTGACATCTTACATATTTAACTGTTACCCATCGTTTGCCTTTTCCTTTCAAATCCGTTTGGGCGTTTGTGTTTTGCTTGAAACGGGCTGCCTGTTGTTTTTTGTTGTTTGCTGAACTTTGAGGGTGGGATGCTGTTGAGTTGTGTTGATGAAGCATCTCTTGATTAATAGATCCACGAGGCAAACCGGCTGACATATGGCTCATGAAGCAGCTGGGATCTGTACCTGCGGCATCCCCTCCGGCCATTAACATATTAGAGGCTTTAGAGCAGGCAGAAAGACAGCAGCACCCTAGAGCTGTTTGATATAGACTCTCAATAATGCATTATTCTTCAATCTGCGAGGGAGCTGTTCGTGGTGCTGAAATATGGTGCGTGCGCGCGTCCTCGCTTTTCGGGAAATGCAGCCAGAATGTAGTTTATCGCTAAGTTTTGTATGAATATTAAAAATAGGATTTGGCAAATCATAAGAGAGCATTAACCGACCAAAAGGAATTAGTGGACAATTTCAAAACTAAAAGATAATGACTGCAGCTTTAGGCATTGCGCTGTGTAAAAGTGAATACGGGCAGTTATTCGTTTTTTATAGTTTATCTGACTTACGAATTTGTATTGATGCAGTAAAATTATATCGTCAATTTTAATATAGCCAGTTATTTAAATGTTACCACATTAGGATTAATGAGTTATTTTGGATTAATTAACCAAATACACAGTAACCTCTTTTTTTGTCGACTATCTAAGTCACCAAAAGTCACCAAGTCAAATAAAAAAATCAAATTACAGCCAAATAAAAAATACTACAATTTAGGTTGCTGCTGTAGGAAAATAAATCACACGACAAAATTTTAGTAAAGCATCTTTTTAATGTAGCGAACGTCGGCGATTGCCGTGTTGTCTTATTCTAAACTAAAGCTGGAAACGAAAAATAAAATTTGCACTTGTTTAAAAAGCTGTCGAATTTAAGAGAGCATCGAATTTTGACTGGACGATTGAATTAAAAAAGTGCCAGTCAAATGATAGCATTCATTTTTAGTCTGAAAAAAATGTCCATATACTCACACAACCGCGTTGCTGTCTTCGTTGCCAAAAGCCAAACAGAAACAATAAATGTGTCTTTCTCCAGTAGCACTGCAGCTGCGACCTGCTTTCATCAAGCGCTTCCCTGAAAAACCCCGATAGCTGTCTGAAAATATTGCATTTTATATCAGCAAAGCGCGATTAATATTGCATCACCTACATATAACATATCTTTTTTAAAGGCAGCAAAATGTAAAGCTCCCACCCCTTCCTCTTATATTTTCCTCCTCAAGTTTACACCGCGAAAGACTTGCAATGTCGTTGTTGTTTATGAATAAACAAACTTATAAGACAAATTAGAAACCTTTCTTTAGTGTTAGGTCGCATCAAACGACTTCTTTACAGCGCTGTTTTTAAAACATACGTTTGCTCTGTTGTTTGGAGACGGCCTGGTCTCAACCTTCATTAAATGTTTATTGTGAGTTTGATCCTATCTTGTGGTTCGGGGGCTGATGTTATGCTCTTCGAATTCAGAGAGATTTTGAATGAAAGGAATTACATTTAGGTGGGGTTGAAATGTAATTCTTATGTTACCTCATTTAGCAGACACGTACATGGCCCAAATACCATTTGTTCGACACGAAAGATCCCATTAGGCGCCGATAACAATTACTGAGGTTTTTAATTAGTGTCTTGTTGTATTTCATTTATTAATTTTCCAAACCACAGAGCATGAATTATTTAATAAACCGTAGTAAGGGTATTTAAAATTAATGCTCAAGTAGAATAAGGCAGAAAATGGCGTGACAGTTACGAAAATGTGTTCATTATTATTATTATTATTATGCAGTTAATAAATAAGCCTATATTATTTATTAATACATGCGTTTAATAAATATTTCGTGAAAGCAAATACTGATTTTATTTAGAAAGCAGTTCAAATACGAAATGTGATGGTGAATGACCAGTCTGTATAGTCTGGATTGCAGAACACAAAAATGATGGGAAATAATGTATAAATAATGTATGCCTTTTCTAGTAATGACTGCATATCAAACGTTCGCGTTTGTAAGAAAAATAAAGGAAAGAAAAGGTTTATGGATCTCCGGGAACAAAGTTTATTAGGTCAATTTCTCTCTCAGAAAACAAGGGAGGCTTACATTTTGCACCATTAAATTTACCCGAGTGTGACCCCATAGTAGTCTTTTGGGAGAAGGGTATTTCATTTCAGCATGGCCTTATAATTTTAGCACGTAATAGGAAACTACTGTACCTATTACGAATTGCATTGTGCACTGAGTACTATTTAAAAAAAAGAACATAAGGATAGTTATAAAACTGGTCAAATAATTAGTTTTAATATAAAATTTACTTTCAATATTTTCCGTGATGTGTACCTGTAACTAGATTAGGCTACAACTGTTTGGATACAGTGGGTGAATATAGGCCTGATAATTGAAGGTCTGTCTATCCATGCTGTTGAACGAGATTTTCATCCGAAACACCCCAATGACAGCCTTGACTTTGGTTTTCCATCGTTTATTTAGAAGATTTGCCGGGACTTGAGTCCCTGCAGCTGGATTTGGCTTACAGAATGGAGAAAAGTTTGGATGTTCAGGTTGTAAGACAGCAGACTGTTGGACAGGTGCACAGGTATGACAAGAGTGAGACGTCTTGTGACGCGCACGTGGCCGCTGTTTGTAAACATACTTGTGCACAAAATTAAAATATTACTTACACAGTTTCTTTTTTTCCTGAACAATTAACACGACAAACAACGTTGTGTTTTTATGTGAACACAGGCATTAAACAGTGACTTACACCATCCACAAAGGTCTACCAGTAGATACTCTATGTAGTGCTTGGTATTTTTCTTCTTTCGATGCATAGAATGTTTGCACTGCAAACCAAAGTATACAAACCAACGAACTCATATTGTAGGACAATTTCTTTGCAAGTATAATTATCTTAATCATGCGAGTGAACTAATATCCGCCACTAACATTTTCAAAGGAAAAGTTAACGCCGGAGGAAGAATTCAGATTTTCCACAAAATCAAAATAAATGTTGGGAAAATTGAGTTTTGCACGGTGAGCAAGTGTCATTTGTACGTATATTTATATATATACAAAAGCATGTGATATATCTAATCAATCTAAATAACAACAAATGTCAGTGCAATTTCAAGAAATACGAGCGGTGGCTGCCACCTTAATGTCTCATCAATTAAAAGGGACTTTCGAATACTTTCGTTTCCTTTCTGCTTTTAAATTCCGTATTAATAAGAGCAAACATTTGAAACACTGAACGATAACATTATCAATAAGACTGTGATAAACTGGGTCTGCTTTTAACACATTTAATAATCAAAAATAGAGCAGTTCCCTATTACGCATGAATAAATACACAAATATGCTGAAAATAAATAAATTCATAAATAATAAATAAATTAGTATAGAATTAAACTATGAGGTAATCCATAAATGGCTATTTTCATTATTTGAAATAAACGTCATTGTTGAAAAAATCTGGCTAAAATAAAGCTCGATTTAGCTAATTTAACAATGATGTTTTTATCGTGACGATAAAAAGCATTGAACTACTGAAATGTAGTTCATATGGATTACCTGTTATTTGCATACTTTACATTCACCAGTACAGTGAAAAGAAAGAGAGCACGTGAGTTCTGAAATAAAACTGTAATAATCATATTTGTCGTGACTACACGGATTTGAAAACCAGCACTGTCAAAGCGATGTTCCTTGGTCCCCAAAAAGTCAGTCCAACTCAGTGTTTTTTTTTAGAAGTAGTCCATCAGTGGGCTGCAGAAAATTTCAACCTCTTTTGTTTTTGTCTTTGGTTGCAAAACCATACTCGCACCACGTTCTTTTTGAGGTCCAATTTTTCAGCTATAGCCGCGATTTTCTCCGAAGACGGTCGAGGCTGAACAGCAAAATAAGCCTCCAGAGATCGTTTCTCCGGAGCCGCTATGGAGGTCCGCTTGCGCTTTTTCTCGCTCCCGTTGAAAATGTCGGGTTTGTTCATTTTTTCTCGCTGCGCGCCCTCGGCCTCCTCCAACCACGCCTGAAGGATCGGTTTGAGAGCGATCATGTTGTTGTGAGACAGAGTTAGAGACTCGAACCGACAAATGGTACTTTGGCTCAGCGAGCCCACGCCCGGAATCTTGAGGTTCGCCAGCGCACCCCCCACGTCCGCCTGAGTCACACCGAGTTTGATCCTCCTCTGTTTGAAGCGCTCCGCGAACGCCTCCAGCTCCCTCGGGTCCGTGTCCGAGTCGTTTATGGAGGACAGTCCGTTGTTACAGAGTCCCGGTGCGCCCTGATGCGCACCGCCGTGGTGGCCCGGTAAGAGGCCGTGGTGGGTGAGCGGCGAGTTCATGTTCATAGCAGCCTGATGAGACAGGTGGGTCAAACCGTGCATGTGAGGGTGCGTGTGGGCCGAAGTGGAGATCAGACCACCCCCGCCGCCCCCTCCGCCGCCTCCGCCGGCTCCTTCGTGCGCGCTGGGCATCAGGGACAGCGACGGTGAGGTGATATGGTCCATGAGGTCGGGCGGCTCGAGGTTCTGGTGGTGGTGGTGATGATGATGGTGATGGTGGTGGGCGAGGGGCACCGTGGAAGAGGACGAGCATGGCACGGTGTTCATAGTGTGGTACGTGGCGTCGGGCTTGAACGGGTGACTCTTGCTCTGGGACACAGCCATGTCCACGGCCGCCATAGCCTCGGCGCGGGCCAGGAGCGTCTCGTCCAAACTGGCGAAGATGTTGCTCTGTAGCTGCAGTCGGGGAAAGAGAGAGAGAAAAGAAAGGAGATATGTCAGCTGGGGAATAGTGTCAACACATAACACACAGAATATCCCTTTTTAGAAGCTTCCAGTCATAAAATTAATACAAAAACGGTCTAAGTCTAAGCCTTCAGTGAGCATGCCTTCAGAAAAGATCACAGACGTGGGGATGATTGCCGTGGAATACATAATAAAAACATTAAGGCAGTTTGTGCCTCGCAGCGCTCCTTATCATTACGCGCTCCTGGCGCGCGGAGGAGAAACCGGGCGAGAACGAGAGAAGTTTGCTGCTCGTTTACCTGTGGAGTTTGTAGACATGCTCTCCTGATCGCCTCCGTGCTCGAGTGCAGAGTTGTGTACTTGTGCTCAGGTAAGGTGGGATGCATGGCGAAATGATGCTGTTTGCTGTTCATGGACATCATCTTTGCTACTGATCCCGTCCGTATAAAGTGCACGAAAGGCTTGCAAAATACAAAACAAAAACAAATATACAATGATCCGGTTTCCTGTCCTCTTGTTCCCTGTCTTCGAGCAGTCAGGCGGATGCTGGAGTCGCCGGCTGCTTGATGGTAAAGCGGAGATGCCTGTAGTGCGTCTGAGTCTGTTTTGCTGCGCTGTGCGCGGATGAGGAGCGCTCTTACACCTGAGTCCCTCACATCTCGTCCGGCAGCCTCGCCTATTCTCGCGAGACAAGCGCGATTGACTATTTTCTCGTCTTTGCCTCTCCCTCTTTCTGCCCTCGTCTCATCTCGTGTTTTGCCCACCGAGAGAGGGAGGCGTCCACACCTGTGGATTCAGCGCGCATGCGTGCTGCACTGACGGGCTTGTGAGGCTTTGTAAAATTCGTAAAGTGGCTGTTTAATGCTTATGAATTTTGTAATCATTTAATCGGGGTTCATTTTTAATTGTTCATTTGTTGTGCTCATTTAAACCTTAAATAGAACGGAAGCCTTTCATATGATCAGAGATATAGTTTTTTAAATATTCATTAAGATATGAATACAATTAATTTGTTGAAAATAGTATTGAAAAACCAATTCTAAATGAATAGAATACATATTTGAGTACAGATCAATTTAAATATTTTAACAAACTATACCATACATGTTTAAAAAAATTGTCACATAAGAAAACTGTTTTTGCATTTCATTTCTAAAAATTGTTCACATAAAAATCGTACATTTAGGCCTTTCTTCATTTTAGACATATCAAAAGAAAAGATGTACCAAAACATTACGTATTTAAAAATCCTGTATTTAATCATTTTTTTATATATGTACAAAAATATGTAATCCAATAATTTACAAAAAAATAAATTAACATTGAATCGATAGATCAAGCTTATCAAAAGACACATGTCCTATCTAATAATACATTTTAGTCTACTCATTTAAAGATATAAGTACTGCAAATATATTAGCTTATAAGAAGAGTTTTCAAACATCACTGATGTTTTTGGAGTCGTGATGTCAAGCTGTGAGTTATTACACAACTTTAACTATCATATATATTTCACTTAACTTTAATCACTGTATGAATTTTAAATTGCCTAACCCTTTTCTAGTTGGAGCTAATGTAGTGTTAATACACTAGGATTCATTCATTCTTAAAGAGACTTTGGATTTGTTTAGTGATGTCGAGGATAATCCTCCACCAAACAGAGACTAATAATTCAAAAATAAAACCACTGTGATTGTTGTTGTGACAAAAACCATGAAATGAATTTAAAATTATGACTGTGTAGGTACAGTATGCACATTTTTATACTGTTTTATATTTAAAACGCAATATCAACACCTAATAAAAGCATTTAGCATAAAATTCATAAAACGTTTCATTTCAAACTGGTTGCTTTGATTGAATTTATTGTTTTTACAGTTCAAATACAATGAATGAGATCTCTTCATTGCAAAATAACTCGGGACTCAATTCATAAGAACGAATGTTTTATATAAGCACCTTCCTCAGGATACAGATGTTAAGAACTGCTGTCATAATAACGAACAGCAAAGTAAATTTGTAAGAAAGTCCAGAGAGAACAACGGTGGTCAAGAAAATATCTGCAATGTTTCTGCTTCTAACTTAGTTTTGAAAGTTTGGAGGGGCTGGAGATATCCGATCCTGTGAGACACTTGCGTTTGGTGGACAGCCCGGGATGTTCTGCGAAATCAACCAATGGCTCTTTTTCCTCAGAAATGTTAGCAGCATCACAGGTGTTCTCCTGCGTCGTTGATGTGGCCTGGTTCTCTCTTGCCGTTCCGGGATCAGCTAAGAGGTTGCTACAGAAATCCAGCTCTGGTATTTGTGTGGCATCAAAGGCTGGCGAGCGCGATGAAGAGGATGCTATGGGAAGGTGAGAGACCTGACCGCTGGAGCTCTCACCATCAGCCATCATAGAGTCCAACTCAGAGATCTTGTTCAGATATGCCGCATCCATGGAAGCTTCGCTGTTTCCCGTCAGGTCCTCGGCCAAAGATGTGTTTTCAGACCGCTTGAACTTCTCTCCGTTTTCATCTGGCTGTGGAAGCTCAGGTCTGCCGTCCATCCAGCCCATACAGGAGGCCTCATTGTCAGAGTTCTCAGAGGGTTTCTGATCGAAAGAAGCTCCTGTGCTCACTTGGAAGGTTCTCGGGTTTTGGTTGACTGAGCCGGTTGAGGTCTGACAATCGTCAAAGCTGAGTCTTCTCAGGTACGTGAGAGGCTTGAGACCCAACTTCCTGTCACTGCAAACACCAGGACTCTTTAAGCTCAGAGATCTGAGAGCCGAGGAAGGAGTAGAGGGAACTGTAACATCCTTCTGAGGAGTCAAGGGCCCTTCTAAAATATCCACCCTTTGGCTCACATCGGACGTTGTCAGGAGGCGAGAGTGGTTGTTGGGGAGCTGTGTAGGCTCTTGGTCCAGATCTGTATAAACAGAAGTCTCTTCCATTTGACTCAAGCTCCTCCGCATGAGGGTAATTCTTTCAACTCCACCATCTTGTGTTCCCCCAAACGCAGTGCTGGAGTGCACGGCCTCTTCAGACTGAGATCCGTCGCTCTGGTTTTGGGCTTCGAGTTCTTCTATGTACTTATCGCTGCGCTCTAGAGCTCTCCTCAGCTGGGCTACGTCCCGCTCATACTGGTGGATTTTAGCTTCCAGGGCTGCAACAGTATACCTGCCGAATCTCATTGGAGAACACAAACAAGCCCCTTGAAAACATGCATCTATCCATAAATACTATGAAGGGGAAGATACTGAGCACCTCGAAATCTTACGTAGTGCATCACATACGGAGTACTTACTTTTGTGGAGATCTGCTGTCAACTTCGGCTTTCAAACGCATATTTTCTTGGATTAGGTCAAAATTCTGTGACCGTAGAGTCTTGTTGGCCTGGGGGAAAGAAGCAGGTTGCCTTCAGAACGGTTTTCTTTGTATTTTCAGGGAACTCATAGTCTCAAAGTCTGTGTTTTGCAGAGAACACAAATAACACTATTCCCCGCACTTTCTGGGGTGTGGGAAACTTTATGTACTGCACTGAGAAACTCTGGGAGCACACATTCCTCCTCAGAAATCGAAGTTCAAATGTTTATCTATTTATCCATCCATAAAGTCATTGAATATGAAGAGAGTAAACGGGTGTATTTACATAGAACAACTGAATTAAATCTAGTGATAAAATAATACATTTGCATATTTGGTTAATAAAAAGGTAAACCCATTCATAGTAATATTAATTATATTTAATTTGAGTTTGTTTTTGAACATGACCCAAGTTAATTCCTAGTACAATTTTAAAAAGAACCCACAATCGTACCTCTTTTAGTCTGTCGAGATCCTGGTTGACCTTCCTGTAGAGGTCATTGGCAGCTCTAAGCTTATTGGCTGACTCTTCGACAACACTCGTGTCAACAGCGCCGCTGGTTTCAGTCTGAGGAACTAAGACGGAGACTGGTTCCAGAGCGGTCTTGAGTTGCATCTCAAGGCTCAAGGTTTGGCTTTTCAACTCCTCGTTCTCCTTCAGAAGGGATTCGATTTCATCCTGTCGGACACATGATTCACAACCTCCGCTAAGAAATCTTACTGGCTTTCAAAGCATAGCTGGTGTCTTTTATATAGACATTAGTTGAGACATTTCAAACTTTATTCAGCTTTTGAGTTTGTAACTTTTGGTTGAGGTCATCTATATTCCAGTGTACTGCAGAAAGCGGACAGTATTTTTTTTAGATGTTTGCTTGGTCTTGCTCTTCCAGAGAATTTGGCCAAAATACTGAGAACTTGTTCACATGGCAAAATACACATTTTTGTCCAATAGAATGTTCTTAAAAATTGCAGCATTTCTTCACGTGTTTTGCTTGTCCTACATACAGTATTTTGCCAGGTGCTGAGTTTTATATGAGCTGTGGCTAAACTTAAGACTTTTCAATGAAAATGCGTTTGATTTGCCCAACCCTTACTTCCGGTTTATAAAAGCAAAATCAAAGAAAACTGCTTTTACCAAACCATTTTTCTGAGTCCAAGTACCTCATATTCCCGGAAAAGCAGCTCTCCTCGAGTCCTTCTGAGGCGTCTCTTTACAGAGCGGCTCTCGCTGGACTCACTGTCAGCTGTGGCTCCTGTAAGCGCAAACACACACACAATTCATATTTACTCTCTTCACATCTCACAGTATAATCTTAGATGCCAAAAAGTAAAACAACCCAAGTCTACAGATTTGCAAAAGCACAGTATTGCTATATTCATAAGTGTAATGTAAAATAAAAAAATGTACAAGTGATGTTTTGTTACCAATGATTTCTCTGCAGGGGTTTTCTGCTGTGATGGCCACTCTGCAGGTCGGGCACTGGCTGTTCTTCTCCAGCCAAACTTTAATGCAGGTGTTGCAGAACACATGGTTGTTGCAACAAATGACCGGATGACGCACCTTTGATGCAAAAGAGCAAAGCAACAGGTAAATGCTATTTCATCATGATATTATTACAATACAGTGAACAGTATTTATTGGTTACAATGGGAGTTGTATTGGTTTTAATGGAAACTATAATTATGTTCTCTACTGGTGTTTGTTTCTATTGGGGTGTTGTCTGGCAGAACCAATGGAACACCATTAAATCCTACAGGAATATGACCAAAAACACACAACATATAGGAATTCTGTAATAGTTTTAATGCTACACAGCTAATAAACCATAGTGGCAAAGGAACCATTAGGTCTTTATCAGGGCAATGCTAATCATAAAGCGTACGACTGGCAAGCAGAAAGTAATATTTACTTTCATAGAATATAATTGAAACTAAATCTTTATTGTGTAAATTTTATATGAAATATTTCAAAATGGTAAACTTAACGTATTAACTTAACGTTCGCCCTTAGTTACGTTATGTTTACGCAAATATAGTAGTTATGAGGGAGATCTTGAGCTTGCACTCTTAAAAACGAACTCTCTCTTATTTACTTTAATAAGCATATGCAGCCTCTTGCAGGCTTATATCGATCCTTGAATAATAAAACGACCAAACACTAACGTTAGTCATACATTTGAGATCAAGGCTGGGATGCAACATGCAAGAAACGCGTTTTAGATTGAAAGCTAGTTACCTTTCCTAGGCATATCTGGCAGGAAATCGGTAGAGTCAGAGAAAGCGTCACGTTTTGAAATGGATGAGACATGGTTTAGCTCTAAAAGAAATAAAGGCATCAAATTAGAAACTCCATGATACAAAACTCCCTCCCGCAGAAACAATAGCACGCGACTACGGCAAGCGCAGAGTATGAAAGTCGACTTCGTGCGGCACTGCGCTAAACCAATCGGGGTATGACATCAAAGCACCGCGCGATTTCAAACCCGATGTCCTCTCGCGGGACTTTGTTGGGAAAGATCGAGCCCTCAGCGTTGCGCAGCTCCAAAACGGGTGTTAATAAACTTCATTTCTAATCGCACTAAAACAAGTCAAGTTGAGAATATGTTAGTTGTAACTATAATACAGCAGTTAAAAACCCTTATCACCATGGTTTAAGACAAGTGAAGTGACAACTCGATCAACCGATAGTTTGTACTAAAAATAATTGTTCCTTTAGTTAGATAATCGTAAAATCGTGGCTACTCTTGTTTAAATAATTCAATTATGAGTATAATTGTTAGTTCTTATAAGCCAAGTAACTTTCATTTAATTTGTTTTAATTTAAATTATTATGTTAATGCCGGGACACAACTACCATGCTGTATGAATACTTGTCAGACTGAATAAATAGTAAATTCGTTTTTTTGTCATAACAGCAATGAGTGTTTTTGTCAATATATTTTTTGGAAGATGTTTTTATGTGCCAATATGCATACTGCCAAGCTGTAAAAAACAGATTACATTAGTCCTTTCTCTCTTACAGTTTTAGATCTGCCGTTTGTTTCAATAATTGTATCACAATAATGTAAACGTTTTTTTTTATTCATTTCTATTAGATCTCATAATTCATTGGTCATTGCCAAATGATGGGTTTATTATCCTATGGCAGAGCCAGCGGCCGGGCGCTTGTGACATAACTTCATTAGCATCGAACTGATGCAAAACAATGTTGTACATTGATTGCATCAAGCAGACTATTGGTGCTGCGACTACATTACTGTCATTTGTTGCAAGTCTTTCATGTCAACACACCCCACGGCGACTCGACTTTGTCTAGACTACGAAAAGTCTACCTGTAGGCCTCTAGCTTTCGGCCCGAGACTCAAAATAAGACACAACATCTGCATTTGTGTTGAGTGTAAGCAGGCAAAATACTGCTGAGTGTGCTTTTACATACAGTTGTGATATAAATGTGCCTCGTTTTCTAATTTTAAATGCCCCCACATCCATTTTGTCTCCTGTAAGGGAGATCAGCGTACACAATGCACGCACAAAATCGCTTGCTGCTGACTGTATTCGTAAGTGAAACTAGGGCTGTGCCAACAAGCCACGTTGATGTCATCATAAAGTCCCATGTGAAATGATTCACACAGTGGACTGAACACCTCATCATCACATGAATCTACAAAAAACATTGAAACACTGATGAGACAAAAATAAAAAAGTAGCATCATGTCTTCTATTTTTAGAAAACAGCATAGATTTCAATATGAAGTTTGCACATTTGGTAGACACTTATCCAAAGAAACTGACATTCAAAGCGTACTTTTTTATTAGTATGTATCTTCCTTGTATGTATAGTAAACCCACAACCTAGCACATTGCTAACAACTGAGCTACAGGATAACATATTGCATTTAAAGGGATAGTTCGCCCAAAAAATGAAAATTATGTCATCATGCAATCACCCTCAAACCTGCATACATTTCTTAGTTTATTGAACACAAAAGACGATATTTGGAAGAATGACGGAAACCAAACAGTTCTGGGGCACCATTGACACCCGTAGCGGTATAGTTTTTACAATGAAAGTCAATAATGCCACAGAACTGTTTGGTGACAAAATCTCCTCTAAATAGCTTTCTTTGTGTTTAACAGAAAAACGAAATGTACACAGGTTTGGAACAGCTTGAGTATGAGTAAATGATGACAGAATTTTCATTTTTGAATAAACTAGTCATGTCTAATGTTTGACTTCCTATTTCAATTCAGTGGGCCATTGGAAATGCATATCATATATCAATGACTGTATTTGATAAGTAAAGAATTCTGATTAATATTACTATTGCTTATACATAAACGTCGCCATGTAAACATAAACCTAACCCAAAGTAACTTTCATTCACATACGGTACTGATAAAAAACTATGCCTTAAATACTTTAGATAAAACCGTCTGCCAAATGTATGTACTTGTGTTCATTTTATTTCCTGGCAAATAATAAAACGGACCAGATAAATCCCATAGACTTTCATTGATGAGCTGAAACTTTTACTCAGTCCTAAACACCCTTGCAGCCATAAAGCAACATGCTAAAAACAACTTCACCTCACTCTTAACCAATACACGCTGTACTATCAACCGCTTTTCACATGTTCAGCTTAGCATGAGCGAATATTCACATATTCTTTAGAAAATGTACAGCTGTTGTTCAAATTATATTCAGTTCTGCTCCCCCTCCCATCGCTTTAAAGATCGTATTTTGCCCACATATGCTTCAGACAATGGTTTGTAATCTTTCCCTCATTAATTGGTGACAGTCAATTAATCACAGTTGGTTGAGGACTCCGGCGTCTATTGATCTCGTTGGAGGCCTTATTTATCATCCCCTAAATGACACAGATCGGCACATTTGCCTTGGCCGGGTAATGGAGGGCGGAGAGCCAATGACCCGTGTGTCGGGCCTACATGTGTCCCATGCTCCCCCATTGTGAAATGGCATATTTACCATTTAGCCAGGAAAGGTTTAGACTGCCCTAAGAGCAGGGTGGTGGGACGGGCTTGCTCCGCTGTTCGGCTGACCTTTACTGTTTAAAGCTTAATCACTGACAAATGCTTACATTAATTAGCCTGCCCTCTCTCTCTTTCTCTCGCTCTCTTTCTGCCGCCCACCTGATCCCACAGACGCACACACCAGTGTCATGGCAATGGCTTTTGCCTCGCCGGCTAAACGGAGCGATATGAGCACATCTTAAGCATATTAAGACACTTTCCTCCGCCCTCCCGCAGACTTCATGTATTGATTAGCGCGGCCCCTGACCGCGATCGCCGCGGTGTGAGAGAGCATGTCATGGAGATGAGGGGCCCCCGGTGTCCGCGGGGGTCTTTCCTAAGCCCCAGCTCTCTCTCTGCAGTCGAGCAACTCCGCAGAGCTCCAGATGCCCCCTCCAACACGCAGCCGCGCGCTCGTTGCCCTTTCACAACCCTGCCCTTTAAAAGTCGGAATGGTATCCGGTCCTTTACGTTTCGTGGATTGAAGCTCCAGCAGCTGGGTAATAACTGTTAGAAGGCGCGCAAAGAAGACAAAAGGCCTGTAGGGGTCGTGCAATAAAGGTGATGTGTGTGATTTTTCAGACTTTGGAATATTTCCTCCTATACTTGAGACAGTCATAAGTCAGCCACTCGTAGGATGATTCCTCAGAAAGTGCAAACATTGTTTGATAAAAAATGTAGTTTTTGAGATGTGCTATTGAGATAAGTTCAGTCGTGTTTATTCAGTTCTAATTTAAATTTATTTCTTTAATGCTTTCCACAATTTTTGTTTGTTTTGTTGCAGAGTAGCCTAACAATAAATATATCACTGCTGTCATGTCTTCACATTTCGTGATTTTTATTTTCTCTCATAAATCATTATTTTTAGTCACCCTTTATGTTTGTCACTGGGTTTTGCAAATATCTAACCAATAAAATGTATTAAAAAGTGCTTGTCAACTTTGACAACACAGTATTTATACATTTAAACAGCACGTTGTTTGTGCACATTTTGTGATGATTTTGCGTGACATAAATGAAATGGACAACATAAGTTGAGTTAAAACTAACACAAAATATATTGTCCCATAAATAACACAGAGAGTCTTCAGTTTGTGTTCTGTATGTTGTCCTTAACTAAACTCAAAATGTGTTGTTTGTAACACGATAACAGTTTATAGTGTTTGTTTGCATTATAAAAATATTTTAATTATCAACAAGTTATTAAAATTGCCACAACACACGCAGTTTCCGCCAATCTTATATTAATGTTGAGTACCTATAAAGTAGTATGGCATACTTTGTATCTTTAAAGAGTTTTTCTTTTTTTAAATAGATACAGCTGTACGATTATTTCATTAAAATAGGACCTCCTGGAGCTGTACGGGGGGGAGGAACTAAATCCGAGCATACAGTAGCCTCCATCATCGCATTATCCCTGCATAACTATTGATTCACTATAAGTTTGTGTTGTTTACATTATGCATCTATGCGCCGATAGAAAAAAATAAAATAGGTTAAACGCTTGTCCGGTCAATGCTCTAGCTCTGACCACACAGATTAGTTTTGGAGATCAGAAGAAGTTAGGCATGTAGCGCTCCCTTTATGTTGATTTGTCTAACATATATCATACTTTGATAATACATAAATCGCTCAAAATCTTTTTTTACGTCTCTCAGTAAACCATGAATTAATCGGACAACATATGCTACTTTTATTTTTGGTAAATAAAATTAATGCCTGTGAGAAAACAAACTGAATGATTGAATGAATGGCAGCAGTGTGGCCGGAAAAAGTTGTCTGTCGCCATTTTGTGAAATCACAGAAAACACAGATATGACTAAGTTTTACTTACCTCATCCTGTTCATGTCCGGCATCTTTTAGTGCTGGGACCGCTTCATCTATCAGTTTCAAACGATCTGCAAATCCAGCGTTATATCCACCGTTTATTAACACTGAAATGCCATTAACAAACAGACACACCTAAACTTCACCATTGCAAGAGTAACGAGCTGCAGCTACAGGCCCACAACGTAGCTAATCTTTCTCGCAGACAATCTTGATGGTAAGCGGGTCTCACTCGTTGGTTGGCGCCAACAAGTTGTTGTGCTGAGGGAGTCTATCAAGCACAGAAATAACATGTTAAGCATGAGAAGCCTGTATGTTTAACATTGTAAATGCATGAAACACCATTGCATGCCCTCTAAGTTATTAACAAATATACTATGATTTTAAAATTGATATGAATACAAAAAATATAAATATAGTAGGATACGAACGATATACAATATCAAAAATTGTGCAGACAGAACGTAAGACCACATCCTGTGTGAACGTGCCCTGATTCAAGTGTGGATGCTCTGCCACGGGCCATATGCAAAATGAATACATACACTTCATAATGGAGAGAGAGAAAGGAAGCCACTCCAATTATAAGTATCAAAGTCTACTCTCTAGCTGTGCCGCCACCCACTTCCTCCCTCTCTCTCTTTCTCTCATATTTATATGCCTCCGCGGGTGCTGTTTTAGTGGTGGGCTATGCGACGCGGTGCAGAGCGGAGCAGCGTGCAGTGATTTTATTGCATTGCCTACAGGCTGGTTCAGCCGCACGATACTCTCGTTCTACACCCCCCCCTTCATGGTGCAGATGAGGCTCCACTCAGCCTGAGAGAGACCCTTCTTCTGCTATTCTCTCTCTAGGGGCCCCTGAGAACCGAGGGTGGATTATTATGGAAATATTATCATCCACTGGCCCCTAAGAAGCACAGCTAGGCATCGTGGGTAGGGCCGACCTTTACGTCACAGGAAAGATAAGATTGGCAAACATCACGTACAACTTGATTAATATGTGACACTGGGTGAAATGCAAAAAGACTTTGTATGGTCAACCTATATCAAGTTGTGTGTCAAAATGACCTCGATAAATTTTGTACTTTTTGCCTCCGGTTTTATTACAGCTCGCGAGCAGGTATGTCTTATGGGACACGTGTAAATAAGACTGTAAATACATTTCCATCCCAACTATTTTATGTCCACCCGCATGTTGCGCTTTGGAAGAATTGGATCAGTTATTCGCTGGTGTTTAATGATGTAATGTTGTGTTACAGTGCTGTAGTAAATGTTAGCAGGTTTGGTTCCTGTAGAGGGACGGATGGCGTGTATGTACAGTATCAATCATAGTGTCCGGTCCCAATGCTGACCAGACTCTGAGTGATTGCGTTTAGTTCCCTACGAGATATTTCTGCCATTCTTGTTATCAGATTAACCCCCCCACTGAGACTTATCATTCACTGCCCAATAAACGGGGTCAGTCTCATCCGTCAAATTACTGTAGTCGAGCCTTCTGTCTCAATCTCGTTCACTCGTTTAAGTTTAACTGTTCAAACGCCTTATTCATGTAAATAAAACCAAGTTATAAAATCTCACTTCATGATGTAGTTCTATTTTAGGAATAACGTATTCTCATGTGTAAGACAGGTACATGCCTGGTGAAATTTGTCACAGTGATCCATTAAATATGAATAAAACCTCATTAACTTTTGCTAAACCAGAGCGTTCTTTATTATTATCTCTTCCTTTTGACATCACTTCCTCCCTATAAGAAAAATCGCTGATGAGATCTCCGTCTCATTTACGTATTTCTACCAGGCATCAGTGAAATTAAATGGAAAGAAAATGGAAACTTTCGCTTAAATCATATCAGAAATTTCTGTTGGGGGAAAGAGTTCAAGAAGAGATGTCAACAATATCTCAAACTAAGCACAGATTTGTCAAGTCTGTAATCACAAATCAATATTTTTGAAGATCTCAATATGAACTCACATTTCCCATCAAATTTAACTACATAAAGATATTCCTCCAAAGTAATTTTTGAAAAACATCTAAAACCAAGTTGATCACGAAATGAATCACAGAACTTCATTAAGTCTTGTGAGCTATGAAAGCTCAAGAGCAACCAAATCAAGTTTTTTTTCTGGATCTTTATATTGTGATTCATGAGGACACCAGAATCTTTGAGTAAACGATGTGATCTGTCGAACCCGTCAATTGAAAATGGAATCTAACTGCGTTCATAAACACAAAACCCCAAACTGAGATAAGTCCGAAACAATCATTTTTAATTGCGGCCGCACGGCAGGCGCGCGGGCACGCAAAGAACACGCCTCCTGTAATCAAACACACACTCTCGACATAAGGCCTTATTAATTATTAGTGCCTGCTTGACTTCATATTGTGCTGCCGGTGGCCTGGTCAAAGATTATAATTACCACTTTGCTGTTTGTATCGTATTCATCTCGGCTTGCCGGTGGTACTGTATTACTCTCAGCATCTCCCTCTCTCTCCGTCTCTCTCTCTCTCCCTCGCCCGTACACAAGACCAAAAGTGCAGGCACATCATTTATTGATAAGACAAAAAGAATGTAATGAAATTATCAATGTTCTTGAATTAATTATGAACATGATTAAGAAAGCTAAAATCTCAGGAGCCGAGATCTCATTACCCATTCTGTCCCAGGGATTGCTTTCATTCCGGGAGACGCAGTAGAAGCCGTCCGCCCGGCCCGGCTCGGGCACTCCTCTCTCGCCCCTGCACGGAGCTCATCTCGGCTCCTGTGTCCCGACCCTCTGATTTATCTTCTACCGGCTCAGTGGCCTACGACGGTCCGATGCCCCGGAGCCGAAGAGATCTACGACCGTTGCGCGCCGAAGGGTCCTGACCTTCCCCCCAGACGTCAGTTTCTCTCGGGAGGTAAGAGACACAAACGGGTTTTACCGGAGTGCAGCTGCCCAGCTGGACTTTAGTTTGGTGTTTGTACAATTTTCTTTGTAGACGTGGGCTTTTAAAACTGTAATTGGTGTGATAAGTGTGCGGCGCGTGCCGATTCTTCTGTCTTGGATAATGACTCTTCTGAACTGCAGAGGACAAACTTTTGCTCAGAGCTTTATGAAGCTTCTTTGCGTCCGTGTGTTTGTTGCTTGATTTGGATGTTTTTACATTTATTAAAAATGTTTCGAAAGTATGGGGTTCATCAGAATCTTAAAGAAAAATGGTTTGATGGAGTATAACAGAATGAACGGTTACATCTAAGGCCACAGAATTTGTTGACTCTAATGAGTGCTTTGACTGAAAGAATTTCAGATATATTCAAATTCACGGTTATCAAAAATCTTTTCTGTCATAATAATAAATTATCTATAGTACATTATTGTTCTAAGATGAAACTGACATGCTTATGTGAAAAGACAATTACATTTGTACAATGGCATGAAGTATAAATCACATTTTTATAAGCAAACAGGTTATTATCATACTGTAAAACTTTTAAAAAATATACAAAAGTAAGTTACTTAGTTTGAACTTTTTTCTTGCGTGAAATCTCGCTTGAATATTTGTCGTCCAGTCGTGCATGTTTTGTAAATTGTGCCTTCATTATGGATTATTTGTTTTAACCGCTTGTTCAGCACGAATTAGAATAAGTCGCTGCCGTGGAAACGAGTGTAAGAATGACAATTGGTCGTTATTCATTTCTTTGGTCACATGGGAAAATGTGCACCAGCAAACTGGGATCCCCAAAGGAGTTTCTGAATCCCACTTCTGTCCCAGTGTGTCTGTCTTTCTCCCTACCGGTCTCTCTTTCTCAAATCTCTGTTTTCTTGGCTTTTTTCTCCATCTCTTGTGTCTTACTACCATGGCTCAAACACGCACGCATGCTTACACGTTTGTTGCACCAATGCATTGTAAAGCCACTCAACTGAGTATGTCGCATTATGAGTTTACTCTCCAAACTACTATCAGGTGCTACAGTAAACATGCAAGAGACTTGATGTCTTTACCCAGAGGAGAATGGTCATGCTCAGGGGTCGAGCTTTCATAACTCGTAAAAATTATTAAAGTTTCATTTTTGTTTTAACAATGACTTAAATGTTTCCTTAGAATAAAATAGACACATCTAAATAATTTCTTGATATATGGTAAGGGTATAGAGCTGTAAAATTAAGGTGGAGAGTATAAATAAACTAAATGAAAATTAAAAGAACATTGGAGTTTTATATTAAAATCTTTGAGTTTTGTATTGCACAGGAGACCTATTGAGACACGAATGAGATTGCTGGGTTCTTAAGAAAGATTGTCTTAAAAGTCTCAAATTTGTCTCCATTTAATCTCAATGCCATCTATAAGCAATGATATTCAAAAGATGGCCATTGTGTTTTTTTGTAGTGTCCTATAGTTCTCAACTCCTAAACAGTAATATTATTATTCTCACAAACCAAAAGGTTTGCTTCTGTGTTAGTTCGTAAAATCCTACTATGTGATGTTTGTGCCCGGACGCCGAGGATAAGAAATCCTCCGGAGGATAATGAGAGCTCTCTGGCCCCAGGATTGATCCACGTATTGGATCTCACATAAGACTGCTGTTACTGGATATTACCCAGTGCTATCGGCCAGTCGTGATGGCCTCCCGATAAGAAGTGCTTACCAAAGGGGAAGCTCCTACAGGGCAGATACGGTTTCTCAGCGCCTCTCTGGGGACCGTCAGCTAAGGCTGCTGAGCTCAGGAACTTTTTACCTCATCAAGTAAATTCAGACCCTTATCAAGTTACCAAGCAGGCCGGTTGCAGTCGAACAAATATTTCTAGCTGTTGTCATTGTCGGTGCTAAAAGACCCGGAATGGTTGCATTACAGGGAACCTGTTTTTCATTGATAACCGAGGAAGTTCGCGCGCCGGTGGATTTGTTCGCGTAATTACGTCTCGCGGATAAGCGAGGGCACTGCGGATGTACCAAACTTTAGCTGTCTTGCCGGCCTACAGCAAAACTAAGTCAAGTTGTTTTACTGAAATTCGTTAAGGAGTCGTTACTTTTAAGATCCTAATTTGCGCAGGAACACGAATTCCCAAACGAAAGATTTACAATTGACAGCGGGTTTGTTGAAGTTTAATGCACTTTAAAGATAATGGCATTGTTGACAGTGGCCGTCCACTTCCTGTGGTGCTGTTTAGTGTGTCTTAGCTCTCGGATAATGAAGTGCTCCAAGCATAATGTTCCGTCTCCACGACTTCAGGGAGAGTTTCTGAGTTTCAATGCAGTATTTAGGGCCCAGCCGAGAGGCGATGTAGCACCCGCGGTGGAGTTTGTCAGTTCCGACGCTACCGCTGCGGCAAAATTAGCCAGGTGGCATCTGGCACCCGTCGGCTGCCAGCGAAGGAGGGCCCAGATGGCGCGTTAAGCAGGCTAATTATTTCAACACAACACTCTGATATCGCAGCCCGCCAGGGTCCAGTTTCCCTCTTTTGAATCTTACTCATTGGGCTTTGTCTCGGAACCTCCCCCACTCTCCGCCGCTGAATGTGTCCAGGCGGGTACGGGTAACTAGATCCCACGGACCGTGGTAAATTGCGAGCGATCCCATGCAGAGGAAGATGACAGCTGTAATGTCCGTCCTGAGAGGTGGTGTGCTACAGAAGGACAGACTGGTGGAGTTTTAGTCATTTACATAGTGAGGAGAGAACCAACATCCTGAAATCTGCCCCTTAGCATTTGAATGATGCATACTTTGTCACAGATTTTAAGAGGTGATTAGAAGTTGTACTTCTTGTTGTCTGCTTTGGTATCTCGAGTAGAATTGTACAACTTTTACAATAACTATCTGGGGACCACTTAGAACATACTTAAGGCCCCCTGGAGGTCCCCGGACCCTTGTTTCATAAACTCTGGTTTAGAGGATGGAAGAGATAAGCCCAGGTTGTCCAAACCGTAGGTCCTAGCGTAGCAGGTCTTCAACTAGTTGGTCACGACCCAAAAACTGATCACAGGTGTGTTTTGGGGGGGTCCTAAATGTGGAGAAATAAAAAAAATTTGAAACAGAAGATGCATCTAGCTGTATAATCCCTCACAGTTTAGATGGGTGAACAAAGCTCATGAAATTTTAAAATGAAAACATTATATCATTTGTTTTTTGAGATCCCAGGGCTGTGACTCTATCCAAATTAGGTAGATGCCAACATGGAGAGATTGTGACATTTATCCTCAATCTAAACAAATATTAAAAGAATAGTTCACCCAAAAATAAAAATGTTGTCACTATTTGCTCACGCAGAATTTTTTCCAAAACTATATAAATTGCATAAATAAAGAAAGATATTGGAAGAATATTTGTAACCGCACAATTCTGGGGCACCATTGACTATAATAGAAGGAAAAAACTACTATGGTAGTCAATGGTACCCCAGAAGTGATTGGTTTTAAACATTCTTCAAAATATGTTTTTTGTGTTTAACAGAACAAAGAACTTTATATAGCTTTGGAACACTGTAAACGATCAAAGCGTTTTATCGGTTTAATAAACAAAGTAAATAGAAATAACAGAAACACAATTTGTGCCATGCCCTATTAGTCTTTATGTCATTTTCATCATTTTGCATATTGTTGCACGTGTGAAGTTTATAGTAATACATAAATAAAAGTTGGTGTTTAGACACCAGTGGCCTTGGAGTTATCAGTGCTGTGGTGCATAAAGATGCAGAGTTCAAGTTGCCGACGCAAGTTTGAGTCTGGGTCTCTTATAACATGTCCTGTTCTGTATTTACAGGAATCGCCAATAAAGGTAACAAAATGAACAGAAATGTAGGGGTAAGTTATATTTGTGAATGTAAAAAACTTAAAGCTTGCCAAACTATATTTCAGTTCTCATCATTGTGAAATAAAACCGTAGTTTCGCCGCCGAATGTTCACCATTTCCTCATTCATTGACCGGGCCGTTACTGTCCAGTGATAGGGCCACTGAGTAATGGGTCAATAAAGGCCGAGCCAGTGCTGAGAACCCGCTATCAGAGTTCAGCAATAATACCGCAATACTGCCTGCTTTCCCTTCAGAGACCTCAGTCCTCGTAGTACTGTCCGATCCCGAGTCTTTCTCATAATAAGGGTCACTTACAGAGTCAACGTTAAAAGCCCATTCCACAATGAGTCCAGAATTACACAAGACGTTAACGTCTCCCAAAAGTAGCAGTTAACGCTACGTATATTAGCAGCACATGTTGAAATAGTCATGAGTTTATTACCCTATCACATTTTCGTATGTTTGACAACACGATGGGTTTATACAAGTCATGCTTTTCACGTGCCTCGCGATGGTTCCACTGGGAACCGGAGATTGTAGAAAAACGATATTAACCGCCAGGTGAATGTTCCCCTTTGAGTTAAAGCATTCATTGATTGTGCTTTGGGACGGGTCGAGGGCAGGCTAACCGCCACCCCTCCTCCAGCTCTGCCCCGAAGCAACACCTTCACCTCGATAAAGACAAGGTGCAGGCCTCCTGCTGATAACCTGCTGACTCCTACATCACAGGTTTCCTTGCTGAGATTGAGTCCTACATCATGATCAATTGGGTGATGTCATGGATGAGTAATGCCACCCTCCCAAACACACACGTACACACACGCGTACATTTTAATTAACAAACAGACTGAGACGGAGGGAAAGTGTCCACTGGACTGTCCATTACACAATCAGCTATTGTACTGTTTGCTTTATGCTGTTACACATCAGTATATTATACTAATAAGTAACAGTTAAAGTTTTACTGTTTTATGTATGGTTGGGTATCGAATGCCGGAATCGATCGAGAATCGTAATCGAAAGGCGAGGAATCAGATCAGAATCGATAGGAATAGGATACTTTTATTTCAATTCCTTTTATTAATACCTCTGTGCATGTTTTCAGAAATGTGCATGTGTTAACTTGTGATAAAGCACAGAAGCCACAAATTGACAATAGTTTCATTATATTTACTTAGTTTAACCATTTTGTGGTTAAGCTATGGTCATACAAATTGTAATAAATCAGACAAACCATGGTTGCTTTGTGTATATATACACACAACCAGTCAATATGCGGGCTAAATGCATACAGGTTGATATCTAAACGTTTTACTTAAGTGTAGAATCGGAACTGGGAATCGATAAGAAGCAGAATCAATTAGCAGAATCGTAATCGATGAAATTAAAACGATACCCAACTCTAGCTTTAAGGCATATTTTGTATTGTAGTTGATTTCCTCCGCATCTGAAATCACTTTCGCTTTTGGGTGACATTATAAATCACTTAAAATGTTCAGCCCCTCCCATCAAATCAATTACCAATAGATAATATCACGTTTCACGTTTTTTTTACATTCAGGCTTATTATCTTTTGCACCTTTTGTATGTACCACAAGTATCAAAATGCTTTTTATTGTTAACAAATTTGGTCCTTGAAGCAACAGTTTGGCCAGAACCGAAAAATGGGTTTGGTCTTCTGCTCATTGTGCGTTTGATATGTTCTGGTTTTAACAAATTTAAAAAAAGTAAATGGCCTAAAACAACAGTTCAGTTGCAGAAAGGAACTGGACGCAACTTTCATGGAAAGTGTTTATATTTTAGTTTGCTTTTTGTCAAACCTGTTTGTATGTCTTCAGGACACCTGTTATATACAGCACTTGTCTTGTTGAGTCCTTTTTAAGTTTGAAGAGGCAGTCACCATGTTGTTAACAAAAAACAGCAAACACCATTTTTATTTTGTTATAATAACTGAACAAAGAAAGCTATTAAGGGCAAGTACAACATTTTTCCTTTTTAAATGAGCAAACTCTTTAATGTACACTTATGCATTTGACACTTTCATCCAAATCGATTTACAGTGCATTCAAATTATTATTATTAGCATTTGTGTTCACTGGGCTTCGAACCCATAACCTTAAGCCATTAACATAATGCTCCGCCAGAATACGCAATTATATATTAATGAGTAAATGAACTGTGACAATAAAGATTGAGACATAGCTGCATTGACAATTTTGTTGTTGTTCTGCTCAAGCTCCACTCGGGACGACTACGTTCTGAAGAAAACTAAGATGAGCAAATTTCAGACACCTGCTTTGTGAAAGTTAATCATTTTCAGAGCGTCCCATTGATCAGCGCTGCATCTGGAGACTGGCCTGCTGCCCTTTTCCCAAGAGTATTAATGCCCTGTGAATTAGCAGCAATAAAGCTATAAAACTGTTCATTTGTAACCGCACATCTTTCTCCCCCCTCTTCGCTCCCTAAAGTGTCTCCCATCTGCTTTTGGGACTGTTGGCTGCGACCGTACAGCAGGAGCGAGATAAGCACAACGTTTTCATGTCGATATGTTTCTATTAGCCTCTTCAGCTGCATCCATCAGCCGGGTCTTTAAGGAATAGTTCATTTTGCTGTCTTCGGTGGACACCAAGGATGAATCTTTGAAGAGCATCCTTGCCATCTTTATAGAGGAGATGTCACGTAAAAAAAGCATCATAAAAAGTTATGATGACTTGTGTGCTGCATTTCAAATCATTTGGTTGTACAAGTATCAAATTAAGTTATTGTGATTAACAAAAAATAACATTTGTACAATTACGTTTTTCCCAATATCATAAAAATCATTTTGGATGGTGCTTCTTTATCTTTTAATACATTTAAAATCTTTTTCAGCTACTTGATCTGTTATCCATATAAATGTTGGCCATAGCTGTGGATTTAGAGGACGAATGGACTTGTATCGAGGAGGATTTTCAACAAGCAATTAGCGTCAAGTGTGTTCATTTCTAATCCACTTTAAGAGCGTTTAAAGCAGATGCACAAAGCCACTAAACAAGACTAAATCAAACATGCCCTATTGATATCGCCGAAGGTCACGACCTGGAAATGATGTCCCCTGTCGGTCTCTAACCTTTCTCGCGTTGTGTGACGTTGCAGGATGACAGCGAATATTGAGATGTAGGTGACAATGTTAATGTCCCATTTAAACACAATAGAAGAGCTCAGTCACAGTGAGATTGGTTATTGATTGCTTGTTAACTACTTGAATCATGGGATTTGTGTATTTGAGCTTTCCAAGGAAAGGGATTTTTCTTCCACGCGGTGAGGAAATAGTAGCGTTTGATAAATTCTGTCACGTTGAGGTATATTACAGCTCGCCGGGGGAAAATGTTATGTTGAGAGGTCGCTCTTTCAAAGCTCCGTATCATTCAATATATTTAATATGGTGTCTCAGATGTGGCTCCTTAAATTCCTTAGGATGACTAAAAATAGACCATTTTAAAAGAGACATTTGCTGAGATAAATGTAGAGCTGTAAAATAGAAACGCAACAATGTATTGGCCTATTTTTTATTAAAAAACATTTGGCAAATGTAACAAACTTAGTACTATCTAAATAAAAAGTCAAATATATAGTTAATAAATAAATCATCTCTGAAGGTTGTCATGTGTAATTTGTAATTTTGTAATATAATTCAACAAAATGTTCAATGGTTCTAATTCACGTTCAATGAAAATGATTCTATGATTCAGCAAAAGCTCAATTGCATATCTTGATGTGTTTTTAAACTCAAAACTATACATTCTTAGTATAAGACAATTGTAAAATAACATTTTAGGAATGTCAAATTTGGTATCTATGCAAATTCAAGAACAGATTTTTGACAAATATTGTGAAAGATAACGGAGGCTTTTTTTAGAAAAACAATTTGTGAATGATGAGCATTTTAATTCGCTGTCTTTCAATCTTATTGCTCATTGAATAAAATATAGTACACACAATACCACCTGCAGTTTATTAGCAGTGGGATAAGACAGACTTTTTAAAGCGTCAGGCTCTTTATACAACGACAGCATAGCCTACTTCCCGTAACGGGCCTCAGTTTGAAACAAAAGCACTACAGGAGCTACATCTCAAGCTATTGATTCAGTAATGTTGTAAGAGAGAAGAACACTGGGCATGAATGGGCTGTTAAAGAGACAGCGGAGTGACTCGCACTGAGCTCAAGGCTGAACATGACGAATATATTTTAAAAGAGTTTTCTCACTTATGATATGCTACGTTTTTTGGATGCTAAACACTAATAACTGTAAATCCCACAATGCACGCAGATGTGCACATACTGTACATACAAACATGGGCACGGATACCTGTACTGTGAAGATGTAAACATATGGCTGTGAACGACATTTGGGTTTCATGGGGGCAATTTTCCAGATGTTTCCAGAGGAGAATGCAGAAAAAACATGTCAACTCTCTCTCTCTCTCTCTTTCTCTCACACACACTCTCTGCCTCTGGCAAGTGTCTTGTTCATGCTGTCTTTCATGGAGATGTATTAGCTGTATTTCAGGGCTGTTCAGGTGAATATTGTTTCTTTTCCATCCACGTATGTTTAATTTCTTGAAAGGTTCCTTGAAGGACCTAGTCTTTGGCTGTTTTAGAGGCTTTGATTATGTTTTTTGGGTGTTAAACAATGGATGTTTATGTCTCTAAAAAAAAAAACGCTTTGTATTTCACATATTTCAAGTCTATTGTTCATCGCTATCCCATTTCTAACAAAACGACTGGATTTCTTCCGGTCTATATAAAGTCCCTCTTTCCAAAATGCTCTGATTGTTAAAGCTGACCAGGTCTGTCGTGATTGGCTTCTGCTTCTCAGGCTGTTGTGATTGGTCGGTGCACCTTTCACGTGTACTCATAAACTTTGGCTTTTAGCAATAAACAGTTACAATGGCGTCAACTTCACTTTATCAGTTAAGAACATGCGGACCGATCGAAGTGTAACGGAGGTCTATTATTGCATGAGCAAACTTCAATCTATGTTAGTGATCAAATTTTTTCTCCCTATTATAGCGAGGGGAATAACACCAGACCGAATGGTGTCGGACCAGTTTTATTAATTAACACTTCTAACAGAAGCGTTAGTTTTTCCTTTTTATATTGGACCTGAGTTGGATAATAAAACGAGCAGATTGACCTGGAGACATTTGCAAGCAGGACTTCAAAGGACGTTTCATAGAAGTGTTTAAGAGGTTAGCACACACACACAATATCAGTGTATTATACAGAACAATGTTCACAGGCGACGTTAAAGTCATGGAAGCTGTTATTTGACCGTTGGTTTTCTCAGAATGTGTGTAGCTGAATTCTTATTACCAGCTGTAGGACTGTGATGAAAGTGAAAGTAGTTTAGTGCGTAGCTCAGTCAAATGTTTAAGAGCTCTGATAACCAAACACTACTCCAGCGGCTCTTCCTCTTCTCTATGGAAGGCCTCGCCCCTTTTTTGGCGCATTCCTGTGGGCGGAGGTGATTAAAAGCACCGGAATAGTGACATCATGTCCCCGGGAAGTAGAGGGCTGTAGTCCAATCCAGCCGTTCTCTTTAGTCCCTGAAAAGCAAATTCTGTTAAAGACAATTTCTCGCTTTGCACTGAACTTTGAGCTTTACCATTTTGCAGATATTATTTATGCTCTAACAGCAACCGTACACTCTAACTAAAGGTTGAAAATGGGATCGCAGGGAACGTGCTCTTTAAATTAACCTGCTGTAAATCATTGTAAGCTGTGGAGCCGGCTCGTTGAATCAGCGTTATACTATATCCTACACAGCGAGTTCACCCCTTTGAACCGATTTGTTTGAACAGTTAAAACTATTCATTCAGTAGCAAATATAAGAGAACAGAGAGTCGTTTAAAGCTCAGAGAACCACAAGATGAACACAGGAAGTTTGGCTCATTCACATGGGTTGTTTTTGGTTGTCTGGGTGTTGTTGGTGATCTTCAGGGGATCTTGCATGTGGTTGTTGTTGATGGTTGTCAGGGTGTTGTTGATGATGTCAGTGGCTTGGATGCGACTGTTGTTGGTGGTTGTTGGGGGGTTGCGGGTGTTTTTGAGGGGGTTGCGGAGATTGTTTTTGTCAGGTTGTTGTTAATGATCTTCAGTGGCTTGAATGTGGTTGTTGTTGGTGGTTGTCAGGGGTTTGTGGATGGTTGTCAGCGTGTTGTTTATGTTGTCAGGGGTTTCTGTGCGGGTGTTTTTGGAGGGTTGTGCACAATGCACAATGCACAAACCTGAAGTGGAGAAGGGATGCCTCTTCACAGAATATAAAAAAGTTACTTTCTTTGCCCATTTGTGGCAAAGTTTTGCCCAAAATGTGCCCATTTATGTGGAATTTGTACCATTATGGATGTGACAATCCTGAAAATGGCACTTACCTAACTATGAAAAATCAAGCACTAAGAACAAAACAAAGGCTTTAAAAATCATAAGTACAGACCTCACATGGGTATTTGAAATACTGTACTGTATCAGTGTAAATGTTGATATCTGTGCTGTTAGTCTAGTAAAAAACTTTTGACATTTTCACGGAATTGCCCGAATGTAACCAAAGGTAAAAAGTGATATACACTATACACAATTATATACACAATATTAGTTGTGATACAAATGTGTCTGTATCAACAGATCATCATGCAGTACCAAAACTATTTTATGCTTCCTGAATAGAATTAACTTTCCAGGCCTGTATATTCACCCACGTTACCGTCACATAAAGTGAGACCCCCTGCATGCATCCCTTTATGAGTGATATCCACTGACGTCTGTAATCTGCAGATAATCACACCAACAGCGTTTTTTCTTCCTGCCCTTTTATTCTCGCAATCGCTTCTTTCTCTTCTGTCTTTTCCCTGCTGTTTCTGGCATATCCACAGGAAATCCAGTCTTCTAACGGGTCATTTAAATGCTGTCTCTCTTTCACGTTATTGATCTGGCGGTCGGCTGGGGCGAAGGCGGGTCCTTGAGATGTGTATCAGTCTGGTAAGGGCAGTGGTGTCTACCATGAGCTGATACACACAGAGTCCTGACCTTGTGCTGATGTGCTAATAGCAGCCGAGGAAAACTCTACGAATACAAAGTGTGTTTCAGTCGAAGTAGACCAGTGTTGAATCAACTGAACGATCAGAATGAATAAACTTGACATTTTAAGGCTGCAATCCGTAACTTTTTCAATTAAAAAGATAAATCAGTTATTGAACAAATACATTAAAGGATAGATCACTGATATAAAAAAGTCTCTCATCATTTATTCACTGTCATGTGGTTCAAAACCTCTTTATTTTGTGGAACATACAATGGTAGTCAATGGGGTCCAAGGTTGTTTGGTTACCAACGTTCTTCAAAATATCTTCTTTTTTATTCTGCATAGGAGAGAAAGTTATTCAGGTTTAAAATGACACGAATGTGTTTAAATAATAATAAAAAATATTTTGGCGTGAACTATCCCTTTCAATATCAGTGTTCACTACCTTCTTACCACGATTTAGGATGTTTAGCATATAATAATGATTTTTATGAAGAATAATGAGTTGAGCTGTAAGTGCCATTTTGTGGGGAAATGTCTGTTTGTTGTCATTTAATGTAAAGATTACTGGTAATGTCACCTGCAATTCTATGTTTCTAACAGAGATGGCGGTAAAGAGGTAAAATTTATTGATTGCATTTTTAATAATCGGCTTTGTTCGAAATTAGAACATGGTATGTGGATGCACAGTGTTATACATTTCTTCGCGAATTACTTTATAACCAAGAAAATACCCTGTATCCCACAATGCAACACTCTCAATTTATCGTTCCATTTCAATTTTGACAGATAAACCAGAATCAATTCCAATCACATCCTTATTATTAATATACTGTGTATAGGGAATTTTAAACTTCAGATATTTGCACAAGAAACAGTTTTTTCATTAGATATTCACTTTCTTTCTTTGTGAATGTGTCAGCATAGAATCTCGACAAACCCACAATCTCTCACCAGCGTCTTTCCTCTCTGTATGATTAATCTAATAACTCACACTTGCTTGTTTTATATCTCAGAGGCATTAATTTCCCAGTCCGCCACAATTACATGCACAGTTCACGCTTTCTGTTTCAAATGCTCATGCTATCAGAGGAACATTCATTAATAAGCAGCCTTTGTTCTGAGAGATTTCCATTATCGCTGCAGAAATCTATCACTCTGCATTCTCATCTGTTAACTCGCCGCCTTTAATGAGCCGCTGGGATCCTGTAACCGTTCTCATATTAAACAAACAGAATGGACTCGAGACCGGAATTTCACTTGGAGAATTGGAAAAATGTGTCATTTCTTTGTTTTGTTTTAACTTTGATTCATGCGATATACCCTTGAGTGGGTTAATACTCCAGCCTCTCTGGCAATATCCCAGAGAGATATGAATTCGTCCACTCAGAATCTGTGGCCTCCAGGCAGCTCGTGGATGTTAGATGAGACCCCATGCGCGTGGCCTGCACATGGATGTTGAAATTAAAATCAAGGCTTCGGAATGAAAAAGTGACTTTAGCCATCTGTGCCACAGTGTTTTAAATCCAGATCAAAAGCCAGATAAAGGGATAGTTTACCCCAAAAATGATTTTTTTTATTGTTTACTCAGTTTCATGTCATTTCCAAATCTGTTTGACTTTCTTTCATCTGTGGAACACAAAAGAAGATATTTTGAAGAATGTTGGTAACCAAACAACACTGGACCTCATTGATTTCTATTGTATGGGCACAACACCACTGAGACATTTCTCAAAATATCTACTCTTGTGTTCCACAGAAGAAACGTGGTTGAATGTTGACAGGGTGGTGGCAGAATGTTATTTTTGGATGAACTATCCCTTTGAAGTAATAGGTTATCCCAAATTATTTTATAATTGTTAAAGATTTCAGTGGATTAATTAATCTGAGGTGAAATGATAGATGTATGAGAAAACAAATTATATTTTGAGCTTATTTACCAAAAACAAATAGATAAAAGCACTGATATATAAATACATATATAAATACAGTATAGAATATATGTTGTGACTAGTTGTCATGTGATATTTCATCACATGACACACTATTTTGCTAAATAATCATTTGTTGTAAATTAGGCGTCTTTAATATCTGGAATGCCATGAGTGTGAGTAAATTATGAGAAAAAATTGAAATGAATGAATTCTTCTGCAGCACATTTTTTTGCTCAGGGGTTTTTAAATAAAGGGCGTTTCGAGTGAAAATAGTTTATCCAACAAGTGGAAACAGACTTTTCTCATCACATTGCGCTTAAGAGCCAAGTAAAATTGTCTTGATGTTTTATTCTAGTGAAATGGTTTTTGTAAATTCATTTAGACAGGTTGTGTTAATTAACTGCTTCAAAATGAAACAATTTAAGACCCTGTGCAACATTTTTCATCTTTTATAGCAAAATATTTACTTAAAGTTTTAAATACATTCTTTTATACTTAATATTATATATTCGTTTTTCTGGTTTGCTTAGTGTAAATGCATCTGTTCATGTCTGATGGAGTCAGACTCAAGAAAGAACGATTACTACAACATTAAAATGATACAATTTCATAGTTGTCCTGGTAGATGACCGTAGTTTAACTTTAAAGCTTGTCTACAGTTTTAAAGTAACTTTGTCAGAACTTTACTGCAGAACTTAAGTTGCAATCAGGTTTTTCCAGAGCGTTTCCTCTGTTTGTGTCGGAGAAGATGAAGAGGATGTGATGCCAATAGACCAGTGGTCTCAACAGGGGGGCTGTGATTCCAAGGGGGCCTCAGGATGACTACTAATTTAAAATAAAACAAAATGAGCAATTTAATACATTTAAAACATCTAAAAACCAAGATGTTTCTTAATATTTGTCAATTTTTATATTAAATAAACCCTTTTTCAGTTAATTTGAAGCTCTGAAATATTATATTGGGTAGAAATTTTGAGCGGGAGGGAGGCCATCGAATATTGTTAAATACTGTGGGGGGCCTTGGAGTTAACAAAGTTGAAAACCCACATGCAATGGACTTAACCATGCAATTAACTTCCGGTCTGTGTTTGGTTATTGGGTTGACTAGTGTCTTGTAATATAGCAATTTATTTTAAATGTAATGTATATCATTTTTATTTATTTATTTATTGTATTGAATTAAATTAAATAAAAACTACTCAACGGTTATTGATTCTCTGCGGAGGTCTACCTGAAGTTACATTTATATAATATATAATTATGGCATTATTTAGCCATTGTACCTACATGCACACAGTTGCATATATTTTGCTGTAATTGCGGTTATCCTTACAAATTTGTACCAGCAGTAAATGTTAATTGTTTATTCAGTAAAGCAGTTCAGTGATAATGTGTTTGCAGTTATGCTTATCGACTTAACAAATAGTATTAAGCAAGGAAAACAGGCTGGGATTTCTCCATTGGGTAAACAAAATACATATCCAAGAAAGAGCCTGTATTCTGCCTCTTTGATAAGACTTGCTAATGAAGTCAGCATCATTATACAGATGTATAGAGAGAGAGAGAGAGAGAGAGAGAGGCAGTAGAAACGTATAAATCCGCAGGTCAGTGCGGTTCTAGCTCAGTCAATAAAGCATATGTGACCTAATCTTAAAGAGACAGTTCAAAATAAAATAAGAATCTGTTTTATTTATTCACACTCATGTCAGTTAAAACGTGTATATGACTCTTTCTTCTGTAGAACATGAATGAAGATATTTCGAGAAATGTCTCAGTGGTTTTATGTCAATATGTCAAATGCAATGGACGTATTTTCTTGCGTGTTCTGCAGAAGAAAATAAGTCAGAGAGTTTTGGAATGACATGAGGGTGAATAAATGAAGAAAATGTTTTCATTTTCTAGGCTGTGTTTGGTTAGTGTCATCTGGTCCATTTCTAGGCCACAGCTGGCTGTTGTGTTTTTAATGTTTGTACTCTGCAGTACACAGTCAACATCCTAACCGTCTGAAACCTTGTCAACACTTTTGCTCTTGACATTTTCTTTAGTCTTTCTAGCCGTCATTCTGTGATTCGATAAGTGCTCATGATAATTCAGTCCAGATGGAGGAGTGTCAGGGCACATCAGAAGGAAACGTACACTTGGACCTTGGGTGCAGAACTGTCAATTCACAAAATTCATTAATGGAAAACAACATTTCCTTTGCAAGCCGTGGTAGCCGGATTGCTGCTGACACTCGCTCTCTGATCATATAACCCTCTATTAATCTGCAGGATTATGGTCCTTCACTCCCTCCGCAAACAGCCAACCGGCCCTGAGAGGCTCATTCAGCATCTCAGCGGTCCAAATCTGATTATACTGCTGTGAGGAGTTGTGGCCCGGGGCCAGGACCAGCAGCCCCAGAGCGGGGCCGCACTAGTCCTTCAGACTCTCACCGGACGCTTGTAAGACACACCAGCGCATTGCACCTCAGAGCGTGTCTTAATTACGGCTCGTGGTGTCGAGCAGGTAGGAACAGATGTGTGCTATGAGAATCCCTGTGGCAATGCGATCCAGACCTGTGAAATTTTATAGCGTTTAGATCGGGCAAACGGGTATCGCGTTAAATTAATAGAGCAGATAATATGACATATGGAATTGTAGACAGATTTAGGGCTTGTTTTGGATTTCATTGGGGGGGTGGAGTAGGCTATGATAATGTTAAGGGAAATCATTCCTCCGTAACATTTTCGTGTTCATCATTATGGTTTTTGAGAAATAAATGTAGCCATCAAGAGATTAATGTAAATATGAAAAAAAATATATATATTTATGCTGGCTGAAATGGACCTCATATGTACAGCCGCAGTCTATTTCAAATGTTCATTTATAGTTGTATTATGGCCCTTCCAGTCCAGTGCCTGTTGAATTTCAACAAAATCAGACCTCAGAAGTAACATAAAGTCATAAAAATCTGGTTATATATAGAATATATCACAAAAAGAAATTATTTTGAACTATTCATAGAATACATGTACAAATATTGCTGTTGTATTTGCTTAAAAGTGAATATGAAAAAACACAGAGCATCTTTTCTGTTATTTTAACCTGTTTCACCAGTTGTATTTTTCTGCAAATAAATGCAAACCAAAAATTTCTTTTTTAATTTGGGAGAAATATTGTTGGCAGTTCAGGTCCTCTTAGAACTTGACCTTAATGAAACTTACCAACTTTCGTTGTGATTCGCCGTTGTGTTTGTGAAAAACTGCATTTTACAGCAAAATTACAAATCGGTAACGCCCACAATGGCCTACCAAGGAACACTGAATATAGATTGCATCAAATGAGTCCAGTCTCATACTTTTAGATCAACGTTTTCAAAGGTTCTAAGCAAAAGTAAAAAATATATATATCTGGACCTCAAGACATGTGTGTAATGACATCTACCAAGTTTTGTGTCACACAAAAGTGTCTTGAAGATACAGCCACATGACCTCTTTGCGTGCTTGCCTTAGAATTCATTGACGCTGTATAGAACAATTCAATCAATCAAAAATCGTTTGAGTAGTTTTTGACTCTCTTACTGTCTCCTAGCTTTTTTAAATTCAAGCAATAAAGGCTAATGCTTTATTTTGCTTGATAAATGTCTTAATTTCATCCCACCAGAGCCTCAAATCGTGAGCTAAAACTTTTTTTATATCTTTAATAAAATTGAACTTGACATGGAGCTGTGGAGTGATTCAGAGATTTGCAGATGTCACAGAATGAGGAATAATCCATCACTGAGTAACTGCTGTTGGATAAATGATTGAGATCTATGTCTGTTGTCTTCAGTGAGAATCGTCATGTGGCTCTAAGAGGACACGACACGTCCACATCTGTTGGGGTCGAGCTGTAGAATGCCTTAAAGGACTTCAGAAGGTTTCAATGACACTTTTGAAATCATCACATCTTTGTTTGATACGTTTTCCCACATCACAGCTGAGCCTGAGTGACAATTCACAAGGTTCCACTACTACTTATGAGTTTAAAAAGTCATGTTGTGATGTTTGTTCACGAGTTGTAGAATACAGTATTTCTGTGCAATATTTCAAATCTTCTGAAGAGGACTACTTGTTTTTATGAAGAACTATCCTTTATTTTCATGGTTTAACAGGCATCTCGCTTGCGTCCACTTCTTCAAGCAGAGTGATTTGTGAGATTTCGGCCTGCGTCCTCCGGTGTTGCTGGTGACGGGTGATGCCATGGCTGATGATGTAAGCGCTCTTTATTTAGACCCTCTATCTCACAGCAGCCCGCAGTAACCGAGGGAGTATTTCATTTCTCTCTGCGGATGGGACCGGGGTGGGGGGCATATCTCTTACAGTGAGGCCCGGGCGGTACAGCACAGATCTCTTTACTTAGCAGCTAATTGATCGAGATGAGGAGGATGTGGAGAGGGTGAGCGCCGGGCGGAGGGGTCGAGAGGTTGATGGTATATGTGTTCTGCACCATAAGGGGCGGGTCAGTATACGTGCTCCCTGTGTACCCTGTTATTGATCACGTAATGGTACGACCCACAACCCTTAACCCCATAATCTCATCTGACTCTAATGCACATTGCCTGATTCTGTCAATTCTGCAGAGGGAAACTTAACATTTGAATCTTAAAGAAGCAGGGTTATGTTGAACTCCAATTTGAATTTAGTTCAAGTGGGCCTTGTGGCTGGTCAAGTTACAATATTTCTTGATACATTTTATATTCTTTTGTAATGGCAACAGTGATGTCATATTACTCTCATTCCTCACAGTATCTTTTGCTCTCGCAGTCAAAATCACCCGCCGCTCCTGTATCTGTCGAACCGTCATGGTAAACGTTCATTGGCATTTGCTGTGATGCGCGCAGGTGTGGATGGGAACTTCACAAGGCGTGAAATAAAACCCGTCCGGAGTGGAGCAGAGCGACTGCGGAGGCCGCGTGTCTACCTGTTTGTATTGAATAGTGCCCATTAATAATTTAGCTGCATGGCTGCTGGCTATTATTTCAGAAAAATAGTGCAGTGCGCTCGGACACATGCCTCCCGCTTGTAAGTCAATAGAGAACAGTTCACCCAGTAAGACCAGAACAGAGCGTTCTCGAACCTGTGACAAACGTCTCGCTTTAGATGTAGTAAACCTGTTTTTAGTGTGATACTAATAGTGATATTATTTTAAAATCATGATTTTTGGCTAACATTACAATAACAAGGAGTTGGGAGAAATCAAAAATGATTTCCATTAAAAGTATGTGAGATTTACAGCAAGCAATGAGTAGTGTTTCCCATGAAGAGGGCTTGATGGAATATAACCAATAAAAACCCTTTCGGTTAAATGATGTGGCTTCTCATGTTTTGCCTCAGTGGAGAAATGTCTTTAGCAGGAAGGCTGTTGATGGTTTTGTGTTTAAGAGAAAAGGAAATCATCAACACTGAAAATTGATGAAGGAATTGTTTAAATTATATTATATAGCCATTTTAAACTCGGTGACATATTTAAAGTAAGACAGCAGACTTCGATCACACCCAAACGGATTGGGTCACTTTCTGGCATGTCTACAGTAATGTGATCTTTTGTTTGGGACATTATGTATATGACAATTTGCAAAATAATTATTGTATTACAGTAATATAAAACAATAACCATTGTTAAAACATTGAATGCAAATAATCAGAATCATTACAAACCTTAAATTCAACACTATTTTACAGGATGGTTACATCGTACAAATTATGATGTTCGATGTGAATTGTGAAATGTGAAAACGATTATTATAAAAAAGCAATAATAACGCCCCACGCCTACTGACGGGAAAGCAGATTGTACTTAAACGTACAAAATGTGAATCTATGAATTTATACAAATGATCCACTTGGTAAAATAGTCAAATAAAAAATTGCCATAAAATTGTGTTGGATATGTGTGCCTATAGATTTTTATTAAAGGTCCAGTTTGCGAAATATAGCAGCATCTAGTGGTGAGGTTGTGAATTGCAACCAACGGCTCACTCCACCCTTACCATTCGAAGCACTACACTGGCTGACAGGGCGCTAAGATGTCGTCATGTTTTCGCTTCTTTACAGAAGGAGATAACGTATTTACGAAATGTGCTCTGTAGTGGTTGTCCGTTTAGAGCTACTGTAGAAACAACATGGTGAATTACATGTTAGGGGACCAGCGGTGTATACGGCACTAGATATTAAATTATAAGGTTCTAAAAACATTTTATTACATTCTAAGGTTATAAAAACCTCATTCTTTATTATGTAAGGATTTAATACACCTCTGGAGTCAAAGTTATGTATTTTATATTGCATTTCAATAGGGATGCACGATAAACAGATTTTGGCCGATAACGATACCCGATATTTCTTTAACATTGGAAGCCGATAATAGATATATTGGCCGATATACCGTATCCAAATAATAACATAATATTCATTATAATAAATTTAACATTTTCTGAGACTGAAACAAAAGGCAAATAGTGGACAACTCCTTTTATTTGAAAAAATTCCCTTCAGAAAACAATGTAACCATTAATTCTCTTTTTCTACCTGAGAATCCTGTACCGAGCCTACTTTACACTAGTTCAAGATTCTTAAACGTTTAAACTTTTCAGGTATAACGTTTACTTATAAAAACAAATTAAAGAAGTTCTTCCAGAGCAACCCAGTCTTACAGGTCTTGAGACAGAAAGCTTTCAACAACATGCTTTTATTGCTATAATTTACACATTGGACCTTTAATGGAGTGAAATTTGACCCGGGTGTGTTTTTTGTGAGATAAGATGGTCGGGCTGTTGAAAGTCATTGTAAAAATGTGAAGATAGCTCTGAGAAAAGGTCTTGAATAATGCGATTATAAATGCCGGTTTGATATTTTCTTATGATATGCAATAAAATTCATAGATTTTTATGTGTGGTTCCGGTGCCAATACTGTATTGCTCATGTGTTCAGCCGTGTGTGAAGAAGAATCTCCTCTGATCTCTTTAGATTAATAATCCCTTTATCTGCATTACTTCACTTTTTCTTCTTTTAATCTCTCTCTTTTAACAACTCAAGACATGTGTTTCTTATAACTCTACTGAGTCCTGGCTGTGTGTGTGTTTGTGTGTGATGGTGTATAAGGTGAAGGGTTTAGATTGAGGGCAGATTTTGACCAGTTTCCTGCGTCTGTGCATGTGTTTGATACAGTCTGTTGTCAATATGGGCTCTGGTTGGAGTTGAAATTGTTTGTGGAGTTAATAGTGGTTTGATGATGTCACTGTCAGTGACCTGGGGAAAAATTGACCCCCGTGCGGCGAGAATGGCTAAAATGCCACCTGCGCAATTACGAGCGAAAGGCCCCAGCGCTCCTCTCCACTTTGTTTTATGTCCTTCAGAGACACACACAGCCTCTTACGCATGGATGAGAACTCAAACCAATCCCCTTTCTCTCTCTCTCTCTCTTTCTCTCTTTCACACAAACGCATGCATCTTACTTATTCTGCCATCAAAAATGCAAATCTGAATCAGTCGATGATGTTTATGTAGATGTTTTAGGTTTTATCTGTGACCTGCATCAGCATGTACCGTCAATAGAAATGGGGCAGTTACTATGACGATGAAATTTCAGGCGCATAATTTATTCATTAAGGCGTGCGCATTACATCACCGCACAATCACTATGTTCACGATTTAGTGGCACTTTTGCCTTTTGTCTTATTGTTTTCGTGGCTTTTAATAGGGCTGTTAGGAAACAGGCACTTTTTCGGTTATTTTTAAATAAACGATGACGATCACTGAGAATTTTTATGTCGCCACCTTGCTTGTGTGTGTAAATACTAACAAATCTTACACAATCTCGAAACCACACAAACGATCCCGACACGGTTTCCGTCGCTTGTCGCACTTTAGCAAAACAGTCCAAATAGGCTTGTTGAGTATGTGTTTGTTTTATCTGTGTATTGTTGATTTTTTTCTATCCTTTCTGTCTTTTAAAAAGGAAAGATGGAAGGATAAACGAAAGGAGAAAATTCTCAGGAGGCATTTATAATTCATGGCTTAGCTTAGTGGCTGGGAAAGTGCGCAATACGGATGTTCCGGGGTTTATTTGCTGATATCCCTCTTTCCTCAACACGCTTCCACTGGCTTTGCGCGCCAGTCGGATTGAGTTTACACGCAGCCAAAAGTTAGGTCAGCACTGGAGCAGGGGTTCAGGAGAAATGCACTGGTTTTCTAAAAAAATTTTTTTTCTTAAATGTATTTTATGCAAATGCTTTGATAAACATTGCTCAATGCAAATTACCCTTTAACATTTTCAATACATTCATGCATTTGTTTTAAATGCAAAGTTCCATACATTCATGCACACATCAGTTTGTGTACTTGGGATTTGAACCCGTGACCTTTGCGCAGGTAACACAATGCTTTACCAATTGAGCAACAATAATGATGTTCAATTCGGAAATAAAATAAAAGCTTATCTATGTTATAAAGGGGCTTCCAACAATCAACGAAATATTTCTTGATGACATTAAAGGCCGTACATCGAAACACTAATGTGGCTAATATTAATCAAATATTTAGGTCAGTGTTTGTCCGCTGTGTTACGCCACTAAATTAAATTGCCATTAAATATTTAATGATATATGTTATTAACAATTTAATTTATGAATAGTAATCGTGTTGGTAAGTCTATGCAGTTCTTAAAACCCACATTGAATTTAAGAATATTAGGGAAAAAAGTCAATTTTAAAACTAGTATCAGAAGATGTTAGGAAGCACTGGTTCAGTGAATCAGATGGTTCACTGTTTAATTCAAATGAGCGCGGAAGCTGTTCTCTGTGTGTTTGGATTGCTGGCCTGCCGTCATGAATAATAGAGTTGAGGAGTCCTGTGCGTGCAGCGTGGCATTGTTCACAGTTTGTGTCACACCAGCTCATGGTTAACTAGGCAAAACAAAAGCTTTTCAATATTTCAGTGTGTTAGGGACACTTGCACAGACCTCAGACACAACACACTAAGATATGCAAAGACTCGGCAAATAGATATTTGCATGTAGTACAATGCTGAGAATTTTATTTGTATGTTTTATTAAAGATAATTACTTGCTTTACACTTTTAATAGGGGTTAGGATGTTTAAACGATGAATTAATTGAATACTTTACAAACTGTTTTCTTTTTAAATACTTTTTTAGGTTATTTATTTATATATATATATGACTTTTCACCATTTGTCTTTTCACAGTTTATCTTTTTAACTTTCAAGTATTCGGATCCTCATATTTACTCTTTTAGCTTTAAATTTTATGAAACCAATATATGTATATTTATATAAATATTGTTACATTTTTCCAAATACCATTATATGGATAAAAAAATGCCTTGAAAAATAATTTAATTTAAAAAACAATATCATATAAAGTTACACAGTATAACAAAAAATCCATTATACAATATCATGAATAAAAAACACTATGAATAAATTAAATGCAATTTTGAGTCGTCATTTTCATTAGATACATTTGCAAGTTAACTTCCGGTCTGTGTATGGCTGTAATATAACAATTTATTTTATATAATTTATATTTAATAATAATATTATATTCTATATTAATTATGTTAAATTACATTAAAACTACTCAACAGTTATTAATTTTTTGTTTAAGTTAAGTTTGGACCGCATAACGTTTATGTTTTTGCCACTGAAACCATCATAAACTCAATAATATATATATATATATAAATAATATATATAATAATATAACACTAAAACTAACCCTGACATTTTTAACAACAAAACCCGTTGTCACTCATCATATGTTTCCTAAAAGCCAGCTGAGTTACCCAGAATCCTTAGCAAAACTCAATGGCGCCTGTGATTCAGTCAAAACTCATGTCTCGTAAGTTTTACCTCAGAACCAGCCTCTTTAGTTTTAATGCGCGTATAACAGAAGCTCTAGTGTTGTAAAGCTGTTGTCTGTGATTCTGCGTAGACCCTTTGGACAAATGTGATGCCAATACTCTGTCCAGAAGAATGTCTTCTGTGCCTTCATCCATATCTCATTATTGCTCATGGTGGTATTGTTAAACAAATGGTGCTTTGCATTTCTGAGCTCAAAGGCTGTGTGATACTCGCATGAAAATTTGCTTAACATATATAGTACATCCTCAAATAAGAAAATATACATATTTAATATTAATAACAATTAAATAAATAATGTTATCATAATGAGACAGCAACCTAGAAATGTGTGACTGCCGGCTGGTCATTATTGTGTATTTAAAATGAAAAGTTATTTATTTATTTAGTTTGTAATTCTCTAATGAGTCCTAAGTTTTTTATTGCCCCATATATCTTGATACATTAGACAAAACATTGAATTTACAGTCTTAAAAATGGGAAATTGTCAGTTTTATTCATCACAATAGCTCAATTAACTAAACATGGTAAATTGTAAATAATAAGCAGATGTGCTTAATATGAAAAATATTTATTCTGTTTTTTTTTTGGTTTTTTACTTTTATAATTTTATTAATAAAAAATGTCTGGTGTTGTAATATTTTTCTCAAAATTAATAAAAATGTTACCAAAAATATCTGGTTTTATCTGTATTCAATCTAGGTCTTCAGTATCACTGTTCGCTTCTATAATTCTTTAGTTCCTCACTGACGTCATCTTCCTGGAAGTGACATCGCTGTTGTTGGAAAGCAACAGCACAAACATCATTAAATATTAACAGTTGATTTTAAACATTCTGTGATGCTTTCTGCCATTAGCTGTGCGTGTCACTTTCAACCCTCCTGTTTAAAAAATTAGAGAAATTGGTTAAAATGATCAAAACTATTGTCGAAATCTATCAAAAGGATTATGTTTTTATGTAAGCTTCCTCTAAGCAATGCATGACTGTAGCTTCAACTTCAGCTCTTCATTTCTGTCATATTATGCATCCCATTCATTGAGTGATTTGATCATAAAATTCAAGTATGGTAACCCGTTTCCTAACTTCAATAACAACACATTATTTAGACTTGTAAAGGTTTCAGGGCTCAAATGCTGATGCGTATTAGAAATGATTCGTTCTATATTCCGGATGCTCAGTTCAGACTTCATTAGAAAGCACATTGTGATGTGAGGAACACAAAGAAATGAGAGAATCTTTCACATAAAGGTTTAGGAGGATCCGTGTGTGTGCTGGTCAGAATGACACCTGCTCTCACATGAGATGACCACATTCAATCAATGTATGGATCCTGCCATCTACTGCCAATACTGAAAATGACATCTAAGAGCTGTTAGGTGAAAATCAGTGAGATCAGTTCAGCAACACAGGCTTGAGTTTATGGATAATTGTTTATAGCTTGCAAATCGTATTCAAATAGGTCATGCGAAATGAAAATGTAAACTAGATATAAAGCAGATTTAAAACACACTGTGGGACACTTCTTATATTGAGATGTAATCCACCACATAATATTATTCTCGTTTTTACTTTGTATTTTAACATTTTTAATTTTCGCTGACTTAAATGCCTAATATATTTTGCCCTATGTGTTCAGATATAGATACCCTGAAAAATGAGTATACTGAATTAAACAAAAAACAATATATAGATTTAAAGATATAATATACAATACAGATAAATGTTTGATTATGACAATATAAATGATTTTTTTATAATTTACAATAATCCCATTAATTGATGATTTCTTTTATATTTCCTATACAAATCACATTTCGGCTGATAGTCTACATTTTGGGATTATTTGAAGTATGTTCAATTTCTGTGATTCTTTTATTTTTACCTATTTTAAGCGTATTCTATTGGTTTTTGCTTGAGCATCCTGTGTTGTAAATATATGTTACTGTAATACTGCCGATGTTAACAACATACTATGTGCAAATAAACAAACAAAAAAATAACATTGATTTAAATATAGTGCTATGTGTAACCCTCATTTGCAGTGTAAAAGAGAGGCTGGCCTCTGTTGGACATCATCTGCTATTGCAGTTATATTTAGAAAAATGATGATTCGATATGATTTATATTCGTTTCATTTACACACATTTACTGTATTTCTGCTTCCTCAATGGAAAGAAACACACACACGCACAGGATGAGATGAATCCGGTTCATTAGCAGCTTAAGAGACGAACGGTCATTATTGACACGTTTGTTTAAAAATCGTAGTTTCTCTGTGTGGCCCCAACACTGTTTAACCACCGGGTTAACAAGATCTTTGATTCTTCACATCTCAATATTGCTCAGGGAGGCATAAAGTGTATTTCTAATCAATCTATTTGATTCATTCTCTGTGGTCACGTTATCCAATCAGCATTGAGCTGAAGCGGAGTGGAGCAGTGTTGTGTTTTGTCTCTAAATAGGAGTTAATAACTGGACTCAGAACATAGCGCAACACACATAAACACACAAGTAGAACTTGTACATCACACGCCGGGGAATCTTTCCAGACACTTAAGTTACACTAAAGTCTCAAGTGAAAGAAATGACTGGCTGTTACTCAGTGCTAAATGGTCTCATATCACGTGTGTGTGTGTGTGTATGTGTGTGTGTGTGTGTGTGTACGTGGCGGGTAAATAAAGTAAACGCCACTGCTGCAGACATCACAGGAGCTGATCTTTACGGCTCTCAGATCAACTGTTCAAACACAGTTTAAGGATCCACATCTATAACACGTGATGACTGCTAGTAACAGTAACAATCAGTGTGTGTGTGTGTGTGCGTGTGTGTCTCGTGAGGTTTAGACAGGATTGTGTTTGATGTGGACATTAGGCTTTGTGTTTCTCAACAGAATTTATTGCTGTTAAGTTTGTCAACATGTTTTCAAAAATGTCATTCAAACCTTCTGTGGAACACAAAAGAAGATATTTTGAGAAATGTCTCAGTGGTTTTGTGTCCACACAATGGACGTCAGTGAGGGTTAGTGCTATTTTGGTTTCCAACATTCTTCAAAATATCTTCTTTTCTGTTCTGTAGACAAAAGAAAGTGATGCAGGTTTGGAAATGACTAACTCATTTTAGTTTTTGGTTAAACAATCATTTCAAGTTAACATCACAGTTAATCGTTTTGTTTTAGAAAAACACACTGAGATGATAATGTTTAGAATATCATGTGTGATTTTCAATATAAAAAAATATGCATGCAATAAAAGAAGAACATGTGTAAAATCCAATCTATGCTTCTCTGTGTGAATGTATTTGTCTGTTCTTGTGTCATGTCAATTGCCTAACAAAAGGCTTTGGTGGGTCTTATTCAGCTCTTTGGGAACTCTTTACAGCGCAGGCTTCATTCAGGTCAGCTTGTTAAGTGGTTTAATTACACAGCAAACACAATAAGAGCTGTCACAGGACGCCCGTGAGCGAGAGACCCTCAAAGCCCCCTGACAGCCGTAAGCAACACACATGAACATTACTTGAGCCACAATAACAGATGAGCTGTAAATCAAACACTAATCCACCTCACACTTTTCACAACTGGTTAGATATAAAGTAGAAAATTAAATAATATGTGGGTCCCATGAAAATAAGATGGGTTTGGGATGTCATCCATAACGGGAAGTCGTTTTAGAGCCGTTTTTTATTATGGATTATCTGCACTAATAAATCAATAAAACAACGATTCTATATTTAAAGTTATCAGCATCATGTAGATCATTTTTTCTTCAGTTAAACAAAGTTTTTTATATAAAATTGAATACAAATACCTGTCATTTTCATACATATTTAGGTCCCATAACAGTGAAGCTTCAAAAAGCATAAATCCATCAAATGTATCCAAATGTCATGATTCGATATTGATTGTGTATCTCAAAAAATATTTAAATTTTTTTTTAAGAAACTCAATTATGTTACCATGTTTTATTGTGTTAGTTTGCTGTATTTTTTGAGTTATTAGTACTTAATTAGTTAATTATTACTTAATGCATAATATAATTGCAAATTAACTCTTCATATCTATGAATAAAAAAACTTGTGTTCATCTAAAGAAAGGAAGTCATAAATACGAAGGTGAGTAGATTCATTTTTGGGGTCAACCATTGCTTTCAATGCCAGCAAAATCTTATATTAAATAAAATTGTTAATATCGTTTTTGAGATGAGATGCTTTTCAACATTACAAAATCCTAACCGATAATAAAAGATCTGAAATTAAATTGAACCAAATTACATACACACATACACATAAAGATCTGAATAAATCATAACAGCGTGAAAAAATGCTGCCTGTTTGACACCAGAGAGAGAGAGAGAGAGAGCCTGTGGGAATGAAAGAGGTGTGTGAATGTAGGACCGGAGGTTTTGTGGCTGGGAGATGCTCTGCTCCTTCCACTTGTGTTCCTCTGTTGACAAAGTTGTGTAATTAGGGCCGAGAGCCCATTAAAGGAGAATATTCAAAGGGTGATAAATGGCTTTAATAAAGGAGCTGCGTGTCCCTTTAACAGAGACAAATCTTTCCCATCTTTCCTCTGCGCTGATAACACACGTAAGACAGACCTCTCTTTCATCTCACCTGCTCCAGACCTAAAATCCTCTCGCACTGAATCCTTCCTGCCATTATTATGAGTGTGCGTTCGTTAGACAATGTCACCAGCGAGGTGTTGGTCGGTATAAATCTCACACGCCGCGTTTTAAGATGCTCATTAGGTCCAAAAAAGGCTTTCTGGGTAGGAATCTGACAAACCTAATACTTAAAAGGTTTTGTGAATCGCCTCACACAAATTAGGTGGGGAAAAGCTTGGTTGCCCAGATTATTTTTAAAGTAATAGTTCACCCAAAAATAAATTGTCATAATTGTCTTGCCCATATGAACCCATGAAACACAAGAAATGAAATTTAACAAAATATTAATGCTGCCGTTTCCCATACAATGGAAGTGAATGGGGACTGGAGTCATCAGATCTCTAACATTCTGCCCAACGTCTCCTTCCATGTTCAACAGAGGCACACATGAGATTCTGTGGGTTTGGAAAGACACGAGGGTGTGTAAATAATGTCAAAATGTTTTTTTTGGGGGTTGAACTATCCCTTTAATAGCACAGAGCGTCTCTTTTATGAGTCCTGCAGGGCTCGGGTGGGTGTGGTGTGGTGGCCGGAGCACTTCTCCGCTCATAATAGTACATCTCTTTTAGGACCTGTCTGCATATGCCCACGAAAACATGCGCTCGCCCTCGGTGGAGATACAAAGCAGGAGAGGACACCATTAAAAAAAGAAAACAGACCAAGAATGTCACACTCGCATTATACGGCATACTGCACACTACATACAATATCATTTCCTAAATGCAGATGATTTTTATCTTACATTTGCAAACAATGTCTAGCATACTGTACTGTAGTATAGAGGACATTTTGGAAGAAAGGTGAGCGCATTGCGGGATGCATTGTTCAGTTTGCTCTATTGTACAATGCAACCTTTGGCAAATGCATTGGGTCAGATACTGTACAGAGTATGCATATTGCAAAAATAGTAGAAAGTTTCAAAGCAACAACATAAACAAAAGTTACTGCGCATGGGAGCGTTCATGGACCGCCCTTAACTTCCAGTACACATTCGCAAATAATAGTGTCTGTAGATTATTTGTAATAACAAGCAAAAGAAGCCAAGAAGCAGTGTTATTTGGCTAAACTTGCCTCGCCAATATTTTAAATTTAGACTGCGATACCAAGTTCAACCGCTAGATGTCAATGATGCTTACCGTTTCTTTAAAGGGGCGCTGCAACGATGTATTTAATAAAATGAACATACAACACAAAAAATAAACAAGTGTATTTAATACACAATATAATCATAATATAAGTGAATATTAACTTGAATTAAAGTAAATATAAATAGTTATATTATTAGATACTTGCCAGACCGATAAACAAACACAGACTGGAAAGTGCGAAACTGTCTATTGGAGGTCTTGTCATGAGTCAGATATTATGCAAATTGAATGATTTATTAAAATAATAATCTAATATATGATAACACTGCATGTTTTTTACAATGTAATTAAAAACAAATAGAAGACAAAAAAGCTGTAACGGTTAATTGTTGTGTCACATCTCACAACACAAAAACTTAAAAGCTATTGCCATTGTTTGACTATATTACATCTGTTTGATTCTATCAGTTGAGCTGCTAAAATGTAATCTTTCCATGTTATAATATTTCATTTATATTTAATTTCGACCTTTCTTAGGGTTTAGCGTTATTTATTTTCATTTTGTGTAAAAATAATCTGTTTTATTTTTCAATGGCAGACATATTCAATTTCTATTCATTTACACACTGGTTTAATTAAGCCGTGAATGCTGTTGATTCTTCAATAAAATAACAAATAGTATTAATCATTATTAATGTTTCAGAAATAAGAGATGAGGTTGCTCTGTATTCAGTGTGTGAACGACAGGTCTCTGTGAGGACTCCATCAAAGCTTGTGTCCTCATATCATCCAGTGACAGCTTCCTGCCCCCTCAGACCATCTCCAGGGCACATGAGACCATCAGATCACATTATACAGTCCAACATACAGCCAGAGCCAATTAAAAAACATACCAAACACTAATGAACCTCTCTCTCTCTCTCTCTTCTATACCTGTCCTGTTTTCAGGAGTCTACTCAGAGAGAGGTGGACCCCTTCTTTCAGTGAATGAGATGAAAACTGATGGGTAAGATCAATTTTGTAACATAACCCTATGTTCTACTCCATTTTATAAAGAATCTATATGCTGGTTATAATGAATTTAAAAGCACTTTTCTTATTAGTTGGACCTATTGTCCGATAGCTTTGACTCGTTTTAAAGGATCATCTAAAAGTGAAAATATGGGCAAACCCAAGCACTGGTATAAATGATCACATAAAATGTCTTTATTTGACCAAATCGTGAGTTGAAACAACCCAGCAAGTGTTTTAGGGTGTTATGACTCCTTTTTACTTTCTCTCTTTCGTTCTTCCTTCTGCAAAACACAAAAGAAGATATTTTGAAGATCGTAGCCGGCACCCATTCACTTTAAAGTTTAAAAGAATGGGAGCCAGTGCTGTTCGGTCACCAGCTTTCTTCAAAATAACTTCTTTTGTGTTTTGCGGAAGAAAGAAAGTCATAAAAGTTTGAAATGACAAGAGGGTGAGTAAATGATGACAGAATTTTCATTTTGGGGTGAACTATCACTTTAAAAAGTTGCATCTAAGGAAAATCTGTAGGGCTATCATTGTTTATAGTTATGAAAAAAATGAATTTATTTAAATGCATGCTTTCAAATACATTTATTTTGAAAGACCGCCACAAGATGTTAACAGTGGTTCATAGCACTTCCGCTTTTAGGTTTTTTTAGGTTTTTATAAAGATTTTTAAAATATTTTTTATCTTAAACATAATTAAATCTTACTGATGTTCATTTTCACATTTTGTTATAAATATTCATATTTTGTTCAAATGTTTGTGTTGTGCTATAACAAGGTTTTTCTGGATCAGTATTGAACCAGCGTTATGTACGTCATCTGAAGTGGACTATACGTAAGATATTAAACAATGAATAAAGAAACTTTTAAATTATATTTTCAAAAAAAGGCCTATAAACTCTATCTATAGCTAAATTTGATCACTTTACAGTGACAAACACATTTTGATTTTGTCCTAATAATCAAAGTTCACCAATAGGCTTCTTCAGAATGAATCATTCAATTGTAATAATAGTCTCATGATACTTTATTATTACAGTTTCATCTGGCGTCACATGTTGTCCTGTAAATGACTGCAGTCCAGTGACTTACATAAACTTTACTGAGGACAGATCAGTCCAAAAAGACAGAAGATTCCTGAAATAATGACAGATGTGATGAGTGATTCAGTATAAGCCGGATGTTTAGCGTAATGTTCCATGATTGCTTCCTAACACGAGATGATCGGCTCCGTCGCGACGTGACTAATGAAACGCATCATGTTTTTAAAGCTTCTGCAGAAAACAGCAACATCTGGGGTGATCTCGCTCTCATCTCCAGATATAATTAACCTTGCTTATAGAAAGGTTGCTTATTTGAATGACTGCGGTTTAGTTATTTAGGAAGAAAATCATTTTCTCGCCTTCATATTGGATGAAATATTGCCTGGGACATAATTTTTATTCGGAAGCAGCTCTGCGCGAGATATTATTTAAATTACCTTTCCTTGGGCTAAATTCTTCTGAAATATCTCCAGTTTGATTTATCATGCAGTGATAGTGGGAGAATGAAGCATATGAGGGTTTTATTACGTGGAGGGAAACGTCGTCGCTCCTGCATAAAATGAGTCGGACCGACTGTCAGATATGAAGAGCGGATGTGAATTATTACAGACACGAGTCTGTGCCTGCCAATTAAACCAGCTTCATAATTCAAGATGATTTAAAAATCTGTTTCATTGTGCATCGGGCTGTCAGGTGTGCGTTTATAAACAAATAACACATCAGTTTTGGGTGTTGTTGTGGATTTACAGGAAACCGAACGTTAAACATTATCCAACTAAATCAAACACAGTAATCACATCTGAGACTTACATCTGATCGACCATTTACAATGATTTCCATTCACATATTCACTCTTAAAAATAAATGTGCTTAAAAGGTTTTTCACAGCGATGCCATAAAAAGAACCATTTTTGCTTCCACAGAGAACCATTCAGTCAAAGGTTCTTGAAAGAACCACCGCTTTCTCGCTTTTTAATAAAGCAGGATCTTTTTCACCACAAAGAACCTATTGTGAAACAGAAAGGCTCTTCAGATGTTAAAGGTTCTTTATGGAACCAACAGGTTCTTCTATGGCATCAAGAACCTTTTGAAGCACCTTTTTTTTAAGAGTGTTGATAAAAAATTCTTCTACATTAGCAGTTAAAGGTTTGGATACACTTGACAGAATCTCTCATGCTTTAAATGCTTGAAATTTGTACAATATGAATTGTGTATCCAAAATAAAAAGGATGAGCCATTTTTACATGGGAACTCCAATACTGTATAAAAGCACCCCAGCATGCACCACATGATGTTACGTGAGAGTATACCCAGAATGTACAAACCCAACCTGATCTCAAGCAATTTGTATTATTTTACGAGTTTACTAATTCTTATGATTTGTCGATTATAAGAAAAAAGCACTACTGAAGCCCCTCCTCTAATGTCACTGGCACTAAAGCAAACCCTATAAAAGGTAATAATACGTTTTCAATTTACTAATGCATGCGACGTAGGTGTTGACAGACCTGTTTTCTAGTCAGAGAGTGAAATTATAATATATTTTATAATGACATAATAACACATGGACATTTCCAATGTGACTTGATTTTGAATATTATTATTACATTTATTATATTAATATTAAATTATTATTCTTATTTACTATATTATATTATTGTATAAGGTAAAGCAGAAGTATTGGAGTCTTAATTATTTCACTGGAATGAGTCTTGAGTTAAATCTAACTAAAATCAGTCTGTTGTAAAATCATCTTCCACTGTGAGAAAATTATTATTTTTCTTTTTTATGAAGTGTTAGGCGCTAAGCAAACATTTTGGAGTTCGTGAAAACTAAATTTTCCATTGTTCCATTTTAACGCGAGGCTATAAAGTCACTGATTCATTCGTGATGGGTTGCCCTTTACGCTGTCATGTTATATTACCTCACTGGTCACATTTCACACGTGTGTCATTAAAAGAATCTCTGTGTGTTTTACTCCCGCATAACAGACAGATGTTGAGCTTTTAAAAATGGATGATGGTCTTGAGAACATGACTTGACTGTCATATTAAACGACTGACCAAAACTACGGCCATCCTCTGAATTTCACATCAACATCAGTCTTTGCAAAAGTAAAGTTCTTTAACATTATTGCTTACAGCCACTTTGTAATGCAATCATGTATCATTTTTGATCAACTTTGTCATCTAAAATTTAAAGCTTAAAAAATCACAACAATTTTTCTCCTAATTCCCATTAAAACAACAAAGACCCCAGACCATGGACCTCGTGCCTGAATAATTGAGTGTCGGAGAGACCTCCAGCATGACTTGTGTTCTCACAGTGAATTACAATGTGAATCCTGCTGTAATTATGACTCTTTCAGATGCCTGACGGCAGAAAATTAAACCTGAATATTTTATCATCTGTATGTCCTTCTCAAATTAGAGATCATTTTGAAATCGCAGCTAATTTTCATTAGATATCTTCACAGAGGCATGGAGGGATGTGAGTAACAGTAACTGAAAAAGAAGTTGTTCTAATGAGTTTTGTCATTACATTCCAATGAGATAAAGGTTCATGTAAACTGTTAAACATCTCACTTTACCTGCTGCTGTAATGTCTGTCTTTCAGCCCTCTGACTGGATCAATTCATTGTAATAGTGTTGTAATAAACAAAGTGTTTCTGTCATAAATAATAAAAGCATTTGAAATGTTTTTAGATAAATATTATATTTTATGACACGGTAAGTTGAAAGCTGGAATTTTTATGATGAAATTGTAACATGTCACAGGTCCAAAGACTGTTTATTTTTAATCCATTGTGCTTAAATGGCAATTTCCTTTTGCAGGAGTAAAAAAGTACTGTTAACTGTATTCCTCTGAGTGTATTGTGTGATGTTTGTAACTGTGAATAATTGAGATTTAAATATGACTGTTAAACCTCACCAAGAACCACAAATAAATCAACTGGACTAAAAACAAAAAGCTGGTCTGAATTTGACATGTCGTGCAATGTTATGTTGTGAATGAATAAAGATCCGATAAACGTGTGTGTGTGTGTGCGTGTGTTAACCCGGATTGACCCAGTCAGAGATTTGTGTTCACCTGGTAAATAAAAAACTGAGAAAAAAAACATAAATCTAAAACTTGAGAGTAAACACCAAAGGAAAAATGATCATACATATCAGTCAAATGCTCACTGAAAGTGAGAGTTCACTAAGGAAAATTCTGTCACGAATTTCTCACTCTCTAGTTGTTCCAAACCTGTATAAATTTCTTTGTTTGTTCGACGAAGGTATTTGGACGAATGCTTGTAACCAAACAGTTCTTGAACCCTATTGACTACCATAGTAGGAAAAAATGACATTGGTAGTCAAAAGTGCCTCAGAATTGTTTGCCATCTTACATTCTTCAAAATATCTTCTTTTGTGTTCAAGAGACAAAAACAAAATAAAGTAAATTTTCCTACTATGGTAATAAGGGTCCGAGAAATGTATAGTTACAAGGATTCCTATAAATATCTGTCTCTGTGTTCATCAGAACAAACTAAATGTACATAGTTTTAGAACAACTCAAAAGGGAGTAAATGATGACAGAATTTTTTCAAGTGTGCTATTTGAATGCTGTATTTTAGTTTACTTTTCATCTACATCACATACATTTTCTGAGATTGATTCACACTTAAGTATACTTGTATTTGTGTTTCCTCCTTTGATGGCATAGCCTATTAAATAAGTTTATTATTTATAAGTTTATTATTATAAGTTTAATATTATGATGTTATTGTAAGCAATTTCTTATATCACAAGTACTTTTCCAGTACAATACTTATAAGTTATAAGTTTATAAGCTTTCCTGTAGCTCAGTGGTAAGAGCATTGTGTTAACAAACGCAAGGTTGTGGGTTCAATCCCAGGGGATTGCAAATACCTATGTAAAGTATATAGGATAAAGCAATGTAAGTCGCTTTAGATAAAAGCGTCTGCCAAATGCCTAAATGTAAATGTAAGTTTATATTATAGATGATATATACAAGAATATTTGCATTATAAAACTATTAAACTACTAAGAGTATACTTCAAAAGTACAAAAACTAAAAAATGTGCTGCAAGTATTGACTTGCACACTTCCAAGTTAACCTGCAGTCCAAATGACAAACGTAGGTGCAAACTTTTGTTACCCTTGATTCAAGTATACTTAAAAGTGTAAATAAGCCTCTTTTTAGGAGTTCACCTACAATCCTTTACGGCTAGTATTCCTAAAATACACTTGAACAAGCTTCGAGGACCAGATATTATGCCGTTAGACAAAAGTCTCACTTTCTGAGACTAACTTCACTGCCTGATGGGGCCTGCCGTACGTGGGGTTTATTTATTTACCAAATATGAATTGAGCACTTTTGACTTATTAGCCATGTCTGCTAATGACTACAATACAGTACACTCAGACCCCTATTACACTAGATCCAGATATGGTCGTAGATAAGCAGGTTGGTGGTTGATCGCGAGCACACGCTCATTCACTATTCTCTCCTCTACCTCTCCTCCACCATGTAAATCAGACAGGAACAAATGTCCCGAATCAGCGGGGACCCTCGACCCGAAGTGTTTAACTGGGCAGCCTCCCGTCTCACTCATTCTCCGCTCTTTGATGTTCTCTAAATGAGCTTTCCAACTCCACTTCAATTTTACAAGGCCATTACTGGGAGATATAATGTGAGGGTTAAATATATCGGGGCAGACGTTATGTGAAAATAATTAGTGCCGATGAATAATGCACTAATTCAGCTGATGAGGGATGGTTAGCCGAGTAATGGAGTGCGGGAAGGCGGCGGTTTGACAAATGAAATTAAAATATTTAAACACTGCTTTATGATATTACCAGAGAGATCTCATCACCGCCACCATCATCATCATCGAATCTGTTCTCTCACCTCCGGCACGGAGCTCACAGCCATTACGGCTGACGGTTCGAGTGACATGTTCGAGGTAATGTGACATCCATAAGTCACGCGGTCCATCTGTCACCTAAAGACACCAGACAACATCACAGGAAGGGCAAAAGCTCAATGAGACGTGTGCAGTTATGCTCGAGTTTTGAGGAACTTTTAGCATACGGACTGCGTTAATGTGGGACACTTTCCTGGTTCATTCCGGTCAGACTTGCGTCACACTAAACTAAAGAAAGCCCTTAACCGTGGTCAAATCTCAGCGATGCACTGCCTCACTTGGATTTATTGAAGAAATATAGCACTGAAGTCGAAATCTATCACCCCTCGGGGATAACTAAAGTATATCTATCTACAGTAGATTGTGATAGAACTGAAATAGGTGACGTTAGATAGATTCTCCTCTTCTCGGGCCTCTTTAAATACTCATCCATCCTCACCATAGATGTGCTGGAGAGCCGCTAATGCACCGCCCGCCACACCGACCCGGGTTATTTACGGCGGGGAGGCGAGGAACGGCGCTGCCCACCTCATTCCCCTCGTTACGATCACATTTTACACCCATCATCTGACAATGAAGTGCCTGCGCAATAAATCCTGTTCCACAGCTATTTCTCTCTAAATTGCCTGTATAGAATCAATATGGCGCTCGTGTCCGGACACAGTATCGATAGATGTAAGGAGAACAACACGGGAATACAGACACACCTTACAGAGAGGAAGGTTAGGGTTGTAAAAGCCTAAAAGTCACCAGGAAAGTTGCGATTGACTTCTTTTCCGTATTGTGACGTATATCTGAGTGCGCTGAAATGAGAAGTAATGAAGGGCGGGGCTTTATTTTGCCCTTCCAGTTTTGATTGGTTTATTTTGATTGGTTTATTGCTAACAAAATGGAGGCAGATTGGAACATATAAATAAATAACTAGATGCTGCGTAAGCATCTGTTTCTGGGGGCCGCGATACGCTGGTCCTCCGCCATAATGGAACAGAGCAGCTAGCGCTTGATAAAAACCGAACATTCACAAAATGTGAATTTTGTACATGTCGGGGTCCTAAAGGTGACCGAATTCGAGGGGGGACTTGAATTCGGTCCCCTTTAGGACCCGGAGTGATTCTATTGGCTCTATACTCTTCTAGCGCCTGATTCCATTTCTTACAAAATTACATTACGATACATGTCACTAGAACTTTGCTAAAATAACCATTAACGTCTTTAACATTAAGTGCTTGCTATGCTACGTGGTCAGCTAGCGCTTGCGAAAAAAACGGACTTACCGAATATTCACATAAATTTGAATTTAATAGCCAGTCGGGGTCCTCAAAGGGACCGAATTCGAGGGGGGACTCGATACCTCATGACACTTGCGTTAACACTCAAGAGCAAGCGGACTGTTTCTGATTATGAAAACATATGAATTGTTGTGTGAACTGGATATATCAGCTATTTAACACATGACAACAATGAAAGGTTATCCCTTTTTTGGGGAATTTAAATCCGCGTGGTTTTCACAGCTATGGCTGCTGAGTGTTTCGGCATTCCAGCCAATTGCGAGTGACCTCAGTGGACAGTTTCAAGATGGCGGACACGTCTATCATGGAGCCCTTGAATGAGTCATCTAGTTATGCATATCTATAGATTTGAATCCCAGTTTACTGTCTGTTGTGGAGGAGAGGGCTATAAATGTCTGGCCATTGGACAGTCAGTATAACCCCCTTTGTATTGTTTATGAACGGAGCTTAATGTTTTTGATGAAAGATGAAAGATGAATTATCCGTGTTTCACAAGCACTCTTTGTCTTTCAACAGGTTTAAAATGATCTGAAGAGCGACAAGAGGAAGATGCAAACAGGGTCTGGATCAACATCAGTAAAAATGCCTGAGATGAATAAAAGTATTTTTAGTTTGAAATATTTGTACCGAGCACTTTGAAATATTTCTTTGTGGTATTTGTATTACAGTTTCAGTTATTTCTTATTTTGTGTAGATGCTGTATCCATATTGGTTTGAAATAACTTAAATAAACTGCAATTTTTTTAAGCCTTTTTAATCAAAATTAAACAGAAAAAGTCTTTGAAAGTTTATCTATGGGTTACTTTTGATCACAAAACCAGTCATAAGTCGCACGGGTAATAGCCAACATAACATTGTATGGGTTAAAACGATCAGATTTTCTTTTATGCCAAAAATCATTAGGATAGTAAGACCATGAACATATTTTATACATTTCCTACTGTAAATATTTATATTATTTTTATGAGTGGATGCAGCAAAATTGCTAACAAAAATGGTCGGAAACACGCCTTCACACATCACTCGCTGATGCCAGCTCTTTGGGAATTACCCACTCATGATTGGTATCTAGCTACAGTTTAGAATTTCAGCTTTCTGGTTCATCTTCTCTCCACAACATCATTACAGTGATTAACCAGTAGAGAGTGTTAAAACAAACCTGTTTCTTCTTAGCAACGGCCTACTGTATTGGCCTACTGGCGATTTTCTCAATATTTAGATTTTTGGCACCCTCAGATTTTTAAATAGTTGCATCTCGGCCAAACATATAACAAACTATACATCAATTGACCCTTTGACTGGTTTTGTGGTCCAAGCTCACATATTAGGTTAGGATTTAACTGTATGCCCTACAAAACAATGCATATTTTATGAATTTCAATAAAGTTTTCAAATAATTTTTTATAAATAATTGAACATGTTACAGTTTCAATTTCTCGCTGAATTTTGTATAAAATGTATTTTTAAACACAAAAATAAAAAAACATTCAGACACAATGATTATTATTCATTTAACTTTCCTGTACATATGTAGAATTTGCTTGTCGGGTAAACGCTATAATATGTATTACTTAAAATACAATTACCATTGAGCATATTTCTGAAAGTCTATACATCTGTAAAAGTAAATTCAGTGAGCTTTTCTTAAAAAGGCTTGTTCGACTTCAAGCGGTGCCGCCATCACAGTAGAGTGATTCAACAGTAGATGACCCTCATGCTTTCAGAGGGCTCTAGCAGTACTGTAATGTCACACACCATCGGTCTGAATGGTATCGCATGATAAGCATAAGATGTTTTGACATAAATTAAAAATAAAACTTGTAGGTCACCTAAAGGAGGCTTCCATTTTCAGGTCACATGACCAGTAATATACTACTCGCTTTATTTCAGAACCCTGTTGTTGGACGCTTTAGCTCACTGCATGCATGAATCAAAGCTTTTTTCTAAAATGCTTGATGTATAAACTAAAAAAATGTGTGTGATCCACGCTCAGAGTAACATACGTCTTAAACAGAGTATGAAGTAGTTAGCTGGTATGACCTAGGCTATTACATAAAATGTTAAAGGTCCAGTGTGAAATGTTTTGGAGGATCTGTTGACAGAAACGCAATATAATATACATAAATATGTTTTCTGACGTGTATCAAGACCTTACATAATGAGTCAATTGGTTTTGTTTTTTAGAATGAGTTATTTCTATCTACGTTCACCGCGAGTCGCCTTGCATAGAATTCGCCATGTTGTTTCGACGGTAGCCCTAAATGGACCAATTGCTCTGCCTAGCTCGTTTCGTAAAAACATGAGAACATCCCCTGATAGCACGCATACATCTGGCTTACGTCTATTTGACGTCTGCATTTACATCTTACAGACATCTACAATACATAGTTTACTCATCTGCAATACGTCTCGGAGATGTCTGCTGTCAGACGTTATATAGACATCTTGAAGTCGTCTGTTAGATGTTTATGATTTAGAATGGATGTAAATCTGCTCTTTCTAAGATGTTTAGCAGATGTTTTTACGCAGCAAATCTCAAGATCTTTAGCAGACGTATTACAGACATTCAAACGTATCCGAGACGTATTGCAGATGAGCAAACTACGTATTGCAGATGTCTGTAAGATGTAAATGCAGACGTCAAATAGACGTAAGCCAGATGGATTGTGCTATCTGGGTCTTGGTGTCAGCCACCATAGTGCTTAAAAATGGAGGGGCGGAGTGAGCCATTGGTCGCAATTCACAACCTCACCACTAAACGCTACTAAATTTCATACACTGGATCTTTACGTTACCTTACTGCTTTTCAAAAGTTTAAGAATTTCCCTATTCTGTAATTTCCAAACTGCATCAACTAACTAATCAAACCGTATCAGCTCAATTTCCATTCTGTTATAATGAATGCATTGTAATCAAGTGCCAATGTCTGGCACCGATACAGCTTCCGGCACATCCAAATATATGAGCTTTGTGGTCTTATAATGTTAATATCTTGGGAGATGTGGTTGGCCGTATATTAAAATGAACAATTGCGGCATGTGAAGTCAGAAAGAATCATTACTGGCCTTGAGCTGACTTTAGACCGAAGCTGATATTTCTGAGCGAGGTCGGAGGGAGAGAGACGGCGGAAAGCATCGTCTCAGCTGGCACTTTTTATTAAGCTCATATTTTGCGACTGTCAGCTGCGCTGCATTTGACTTGTAAAACAGACCTAATTAGAGGCCCCAAATATGTGATTCTCACAGCAGACGTTAAGCTACGGTAACGGCCTCCTCCGTCCCGGCTCTCCTCTCGGTCCCGTGCCTCCCGTCGCACTAAACCTTCTGCTTACGAGAGAAACATTAAATGGGAATTACTGCAAAACAACTTACGCTTAATGTAACACTCATATCTGCAGAGGGACGCGAAAAACGACTGAAGTATAGTCATATTAATAATACATGCTTTAATTAAACGGCTTGAAGGTGCGTATAACAGAGACAGAAGACGCCAAGATTGAATGTGAACAGATGAGATGAGTAAATATGAAGTGCGGTCAAAGAAACCGTGATATCTGGAAGATCTCCCTCATTTTGATCTCTAGTTCACCCAAAAAGAGAAACTAGTTTATTCACCCTCATGTCATTCCAAAACTTCTTTGACTTTCTTTTGTAGAACACAAAAGAGGATATTTTAAAGAATGTTTGTTACCAAAAAACATTGGCCCCTACAAACACAAAACCGCTGAGACATTTCTCAAAATATCTTCTTTTGTTTTTTACACAAGACCTACATACAGGTTTTCAATGACACGAGTGTACATAAATAATGACAGAATATTTATTTTTGGGGTGTACTCTTTCACCACAAGCCCCTCAGGTCTGGTCTGCAGTATATCCTTGAGAAGATTGAGCAGATGTATACCCAGCACAAACATTAAGAGTGTGTTTTGAAACCTTTTCTAATTATTGTGTAAGGTGTGAGAGTGCACACCAGCGCTGTGCTGTTATTGCGGCGGGTAATAAATTGTGGGCAACATTGATAAACTAATGCAATTACAGGCGGGGTCACAAAGTCAGCTAATTTACAGATAGCAGCGTTTGGAGGTGGGGTTGGGGGGATGTTGAATGGCCCCTGGAGGCCTGATACAGTGTCTTTATTTCTGCTCGGAGTTTAGAGGAGTACAGCAGGATTGATCTTTTGAACTGTGTTGTACCGAGTAAAATGACTTTAACAAAAGACAACTGTTTTCTTACAGATTGAGATAGTTATCAAAGCATGAGGTTATTGAGAACTTCAGTTATGAAATGATGATATGCATTGTAATTGTTATATGATGAAGAAAAATGTTCTTTACTGGTGCTTTTTATAAGAAACCAACAGTCAAGTGTGATGTCACTGACTTGAATGTCATATTCGTTACATTTCCTTTTCTCTCTCAGTAAAACGGCAAAATAAGTGGAGATCATTCTAATCTGTCGTTTTTCTCTAAAACGTGTTTGCAATGTGACCTTTGACCAATAATTAAATGGACATCTTTAACCTTCCTTCCAGCCTGTCAAATCACATCTGTACAAATCACAATGCCAATACATCATTTGGTTTCATTAGGTGCTTAACATACAGCATCAATGGTCTGTCTTAGTATTCAGTACACATGGTGTACACTAACATTTAAGATCATCCTATTCTCTAACTAATAGCTTTGAGTAAACCCGTCTAAACTATAGAATTAAGATTCAACGTATTTTTATTCCTCACATACACATTTACACGTGCATAAAAATAAAGAAAAACAAAGAAAAACGACTAAAAATGTGTTGCTAAATATCTTCAAAGTGACTACAATGTTGACATAATCAGCCAAAGTCTTGAGATCTCAAGATGCTTCCTGAACAGTACTTAACAGTGACTTTTTCATTATTCAATCATCTATTTCAATTTTTTCATAATTATAACGACAGAACTTTTGTTGGCACAATTATATAAATATCAAAAATATTTCAATATTGGAGATTAAGAGATTGTTAATATAGTTACATTTCAGACAAGTGGTGCTAAACTTTTCATCATTACGGTTTATCAAAACAAACTTGATTAAAGGAATAGTTCACCCAAAAATGAAAATCTGTCATCATTTACACACGCTGTATGCCTTTCTTTCTTTCTTTCGCAGGACACAACAGATGTTTTGTAGAATGTTGGTACATGAACAACGGTGGTTCTCATTTACTTCTTTATAGACACAAACCAATCAATATACGGCCGTTGTTCTGTTCACAACATTTTTACAAAATCTCTTCTTTTGTATTCTGGAGAGGAAAGAAAACAACAGGTTTGAAATGACAAGAGGGCGAATAAATGACAAGAATTTTAATTTTGTAATGATTGTGTGTGTGTGTGTAATGGCTACTGAAATACACAACAAAGTATGCACATAACATTAATACTTAAAATGAATTCAAATGTAACACAAAATTTAAATGTACTGAAAATATACAAATAAATGTGTCAGTGGGCATTAAAAAAGTAATGGGTATAATCTGACACTAAAACATTCGGATTTAAATCCATCATGCAATCTTCATCTTGTATCACATAAGCAATCATTTACGGATGAAAGAAAATGTGATGAATACATGTGCTGCACACTGCCATCCAGTGAACAACCACAGAACTGTAAGAGAATGCCAGGAAGAACACAACAGAGCAATGACATGCATATATTCATCTCATCAATGTATTTCCCAATAGACTGCACATTTATAACATAACCATGTCAATAGTCAAATTAAGGACAAAAATCTGCTTTAAGGAATTAACAAAACCTATAACATATCCAGCCAAAACAAACAATGCATACATGTAACCAATAAAATCAAGGCTCTGGGTTTACATATACAGGCCCATACATTTATACAAATGGAAATATTCAGCAAATGCATGTCTCACATCCAGTTCTTTTGAGTATTTTTAACCTAAGTGATGACTGGATGTGCCGGCGGTCTTCAGTCGTATGGCACAGAGATTCATGCACCCATGACATCAGTATCTAGGATGATCCATTGCCGCCGGCAACACGAGGCCTATTCCCAGAAGCCTGACTGATTTATGGAGCTAATTTTGCTGTGTTGCTGGGGAGTCTGGGATTTGTGGTTCGGCTGAGGGCAGTTGTCTACACGACGAGGCCACTGTAAAGTTCAAACAGAGAAAGCTTCGGTCAGCACCTTCACCCACTCTACAAAGTGAGACGGATAGACTTGAAAACTCACGTAGAGGGGAAATATTGCGAATGAGCGCTAAACACAACTATAGTAATCGGTCATAACAATTTTGATTAAAATCCCTTTTATTTGTTTTAATGTTCGTAAATACATTTATAGTGCATTAAGAAATATTTTGCATGTTATAAACATTAAAATCGTCAATTTTCATTTTTGGTTGAACTATCTCTTTGATGCTAGGATCCGAATAAATGGAAATGCACTCAATAAATGTCAATGCTGATGTCATCAAAGCTGTCTTTTGCTTTTCTGAAGCGTTTTAACGCCCCCCCAAAAAACAAGAATTTCTCGCCCTTCCCTGATTTACAAATAAGAAACTGCGGCCCCAAAGATTTTTCTTCAGGCCCATATTATGATCGAGGGTTGGAGATTTAGTCTCAAACTGAGCTCTGCGTGTCTGGCCGAGGGGGTTTTGTTTTTAAAGGATGGAGGGATAAACACTAAATTAATCATGTTTTGGCTGAACTTGCCGGGGACTGAAATTTGCTTATGGAGGTCCGTGATCGCATAAAATATTAAAGAGTTTTTCTCAGCACTAACAGGAGGGTACGAGAGACCGGCCCACCAGACCATTAACAGAGATAACCAACAGACGAGAACGCTGCGAGATTGTTTTAATGAAACTTTATCCGTTGCAACTGAATCCAAGTTATTTCTAGATGGATACTAGTCGGTAAAGAATGTGACTCTGCGTACTTAAATTTTTTTCTAATCATTCAGTCACACATTTAACTTCACCTGTTAAGGAATAAACACATTTATCTTGCTGACACAAATTACAGAGATTACAGAGTCTTTACAAATGACAGGAGCGGTGTAAAGACGTTAGCCCAAGCCCGCCGACACGCTCTAAACTCATTAGCTGATGTTTTCTGTCATAAACGCATTACATGTTTGATTCAGCTGGAAACACGGCTGCCTCATAGACGCTCCGCTCACGCCAAGCCTCGGGTTAGCAAATACATCACTTCATTACAAAGTAGTCGGGCCGCGGGGGTCCGCGGGACGCCGGCCCCCAGATTGAATAGCCCCATTTAACACTGGAGATGGTCTAAAAATCCAAACGCTATGTGAATCGCCATAGTAACGACACCCACTAACCAAGCCAACGTAGCTTATTAAAATGTTATATTACACTTGGATAGGGGTCAAAGGGCAGGTTTTAACTAGAAGCACACAAACACACACACTGAAGGCCTGATGGTGAGAGATCAGGTGCAGGAGTGCAGCAGGAGGGGACGAGGGTGGGGATCGTGTCCATTTAAGGGCCCCCACGCTGGGCCGGGCGAGGTTTAGCTGGCGGGGGTAAAGCCGAGCTTCACGACACACTCCAAGAGCAAATCGAATTTATCACAATTAACCGAGCTTGCGTGACAAGCGGCAAGGTGGGAGAGCCACATCACCGACTGCTACGGCTCTGATTGGGTAATTTGTTCTCTGCTATGCAAATGGGATGCTCGGGGATTGTGGGGGGCCAGACACGGGGAGCCCAGGATGGCGCGCGAGGGCATCTGGGGTCGACAAATATTGTAAAAACGGGTTTTAGTGTCCGGCGGGAAAATGCGTGGAGGGTTTCCCGGAAGGTGACAAGGAAATGAAGTGAAAAACCAAAGAGACCATCAAGAACGTGATTGATGAGAATATTTACCACTGGTTTGGGTTGGTATCCAGCGGTGATCCGATGCAGTTCAAGCTTCATCCGGGATCAGTCCGACATGACCTAATGGAGAAAATGAACAAGTTTAGATTGGTCTACAAATAAAAATGGGGAAGAAATTACATCAAAAAAAGCAACACTTGCTTACCTCGGTTTGTGCTGTCTGTGTAACATACCTACCTGCTGATACAGTGATACACAAGGAATGTTTTGGAAATTTGCTCTTTTTGTGAGGATTGGGGGGGTGGGGGGATGAAACGGTCTTTATTCAGCTGTTCTTTTTTTTTTCTCATAGCAGTGCTCATGCAGCAAAGCTGTCATTTTTTCTTTTTTGTTTCAGCTGATATCTTTTCTAGACCATTTCACTTCTTTATTTTTTTACATCTCATAAAGAAACCCAGAAGCAGAGAAGTCATACAAACCATTAAAATTCATACATAAAATATGTACACAAAAGCGAATTCCTCATCAGGCTGTTGATGTACAACGAAAATGTTCAGCAGTTTTCTTTTGAAAGTGAAACATTTAGCTTTTTTTAAACGAACAGAAAGAATTGCAGAAAAGAAAACTGGGTCAACATATTTGACCAATAAAAAAATGCAGCCGGCAAAAGCAAACATTTTGGTTATTGACACAACAATACAAAATCGGTGAACAAAAATCGAATCTTCTTTTATATCTTCACAGCCTTCTGACATGAGTTTTGCAGCTCAGGTTTCATAAGTCAAATAAAAATGAAATGTAAATCAAACTTTTAAAAACTATAATTTCTGAAACAAAACACGCGATGGGACGTGCTCGGGCGGCGGGACGCGGCCGGGTGTTTTCATCTGCGCCATGAGCGGGACTCATTGTCTTCCTCTTCCTCGTCATCGTCCTGCAGCAGCGAATCGTCGACGAGCGAGTCCTCAGCAAACTGCGGCCAATCAGAATACAGAGAGCAAACTTTGGTGAAACGTGTACAGGTTGTCATCAGAACTATTCATTTTGTAATATTTGTTTTACTGTAAGAAATATTTCATCATAAATTGTTAAATATTGTGAAGCACATCTATTTGACTGAATTATGTAAAACAGACATTAACAAATAAATATTTTATAACCTATAATTTGACATATAATACTATAATGTCAAATTACTCTAAATGCAGGCAGTATGAGACAAGAATATATCAAAAGTGTTAAAGGATGTGTACCTCCTCATCATCTTGTTCAGTCTCATCTGGGTCTGTTGTGTTGAGGGAGGCCGCAGGTTTGTGCCACGCCAAGCGCAGGCCCTGACTATTCAACCGGACGCCATGGATTGCCGCCTGTGAAACAATATTTCAGTCCTTACATTTAGACATGCAAAGTGTAAAGGTCATCCTTGCATTAGGATCGTGTCAGTACCTGTTCTGCCTCTGCACGACTTTTATATGTAATGATGGCACATAGAGACGAATCCTCCATCTGGAAATCCTCAATCTCTCCGAATTGCTGGTTGATAAAAGGAAAATCAGTCAAGACATTATCTAATAACCGTTCTGCTAACGTTTAGCACTACTTACTGCAAAGTGCGGCAGGAGGTCGACTCGATCTGCCTCGGTAAAGCCGCTGATCTCTAACGCTCTAGGTCGATGGTCCACCACAGCGTGAAATCCTCTCCCACGCCCGCGAAGGCCTCTACCTCGGCTCCTCATGGACCCCCGACCCCTGCCGTGAGCCCCCCTCCCACGTCCAGGAGTTAGAAGGCCTCTTTTGGCAGCCTGAAGGTAAACACATATGTCTAATACACCATTCTAACAAGCAATATAGTTTAACAAGCATTACGGTGCCACCCAGTGGAAAGTTTGAGAATGAGCACAAGTAAACAAAAACAGCAAGAGTGCTTCATCATCTTTCATTGAAAAAAATAAAACAAAAACGAAAAGAAAAGAAGTTGTATACTGTGAAGTACCTCTAATTGTAGTTGAGTGTATTTAATCTTCAGTTGGGATGTGTCTTCTCCCGCCTGTATTTTCTTATAAAGGTCCAACTCTGTGTCCAGAAGCTCCTTCTGAGCCTGTGAACACACGGAGAAACACATGAAAGTTAAAGTTTACATGTTTATGTGTATATTAGAGGTCGACCGATATGGCGTTTTCTCCGATTTTTTTAGATAAGGTCAGCAGATGGCCGATATGTTTGGCCTATTTTCTTTTTTCCACCTTCATCTCATGAAATCTAATTAAGTAATAAGAAGTGATAAAGAATATTGCTTAAATTAAACATTTATTGAAGACATGTCTTTTCAAATCAGTGCACTTGATTGAGAAAGAATGAGTAAGTGCTTTTTTCAGGGTACAAGATAGCAGTCTAATTCATAGTAATAATACGTTACTCAAAACGTTTAAGCACCTTCTTGAACTGTTCTGAAGCACGCTTTTTGGTTCTATTTGTTGGCAGACGCTGCTTTAGGTCGAATGGTCGAAAAAAAACCCTTCTCTACGTACGGTTAATTCATTTCATCAATTTGATAGAAACATCGACCAAAACCCATCTTAATACCAAGTGTAGACAGAGTCTGACCCACAGACTCATTTAAGCAGGAACGTTACCGTGCACGTTTTAGCCAGAAGTTTCATCTTTTAACAAGGCATGGCTGCTGAGTGCAAGTTGCTCCATCTCACACGCAACCTCAGAGGGAGAGAAATTCTCCGGTACAGAAACAGCATTGATAACTTCACCGTTTATATAGCTTTACAATGCGGACAACCGTAAAAATTGAGCCACTGGGCTTGCGACCAGATTTTGGGACCCGTGCATACATGTAACCTAAACTGTGTGGTTGAAGGGTCGCTTACAATAGAGTTCCAAAAATGGCTCGCATTCTTAAGTAGCATCATATTTGATTGGCCTAATTTGCAGAACAATAGGCCGATTCAGATTAATTAAAATATCTGCCCAATTAATGGGCCTGTCGATCAATCGGTCGACCTCTAGTGTATAGGGATCATTGGCAGGTGCGTGTGTGTGAGCATGTGTACCTGGGCTTTACTCTTGACTGCCGTCTTGAGCACAGTGGCACTGGACAGTGATTTGATCTCCTCCTGGAGTTTGGTGATGCTGTTGGTGAGGGCGGTGAGCGTCTGCATGATCTGACTTTTATCTTCAGCCTTCATGTTTTTGTTCTTCTCCAGCTTGGATATCAACAACTACAGAAAATAAACACACGTACATGTTTAAGTCTAGCTTTGAAATGTCAAGTCAAGACTGTTTGTGGAACAATAAACAGTTTAAAAGTGGTATTACAGGAAATCACACCATTACATTAACATTAAAAGTAAACATATGTATAAAATTTTGTGCATATTTTCAGCTTCATAATATTTTTAATAAGCTATTTAGAAAGCTAGAAAATTAGATTTCTTAACTACTGTTTCAATTTTGTAAAAATTTATTTGAAACACAAGGTTCCATTAAAGTTGTATGTACAAAATGTTATCGCCAAATAATTAAATGTTTATTTTGTAAATAAATGTTATTTGAAATTTTTTTCTTGTGTTATAAATTGTGATACAATCGTAAAGTGACCCAGTGTAAAGTATGGAAACGTGAGCCGAGTGTATAATTAAACCCAGGGACGAACAATGCAAACATTTTATATAAAGCTAATGCATAAAAAAGGTCACATAGAAAACATTTCATAACACACCTTCTGAGTCTGTATGTGCTGCTCCAAGATCTCCTGTTTCTTCTTTCTGACATCCTGCTGAAGTTTTAGCGCCTCCTGGTGCATGAACCAAAAAAAAATGTTGAGAAAAAGAACAGATGTAATACACCTCCTATCTGTAGGTTAAACATGAAGTAATGCCGTGTTAAAAACAGGCAGTAAATACGCTGCTTTCACCAGCATATATCATCTACACTCACCTGTTTTCTTTTTAAGGCGTCTTCTAAACTGATGGTGTGAACAAACGCTGCCCCCTTCTGGCCAGCTTTGAGCGCTGCTGGATTATAAACCGTCTTAGTCAGCCCAGTAGATGTGGAAAACACCTGGAATGTGTAAAAGATTTAAGCATCACGCTTTACATTGTCTCAGAACGATCAGAATAGAATTTAATAAACACTGAGCCATAGACTGTATGATGTGTCAAACTGCAACATGATTGGCTGACATTAAAAAATGCTTGCGAATGAAGATCAAACCTTATTGTGTCAATCAAAGGAAACTAACCTTTCCTCCTGCTGGTTTGGGGAAGCCCAGACGCTCTTTCACTGAATACTTTGTTGCATTCTGCAGATAACAGAAACGCAAGATCTAAGATTCACATATTTAACTGGTTTACAGTCTCATAAACAAACGCACATTATCAAAAACAGAGCGAGTCACACATTCACCTGTGGAACGACATTGGGGTCCTGTTCGGGATTAGCGTGGGTCATGGGCAGGGGTCCGAGGCGGTCTTTGACAGACTGTTTCACTGTGTTTACTAAAGGCTCCTGAACATTTCGCTACATTAATGAGAAATCAAGAGACAAATCACTTGAGTCAGTGCGCACAAAACGGCTAGAGGCTTGTCGTTATTTACATTACAGAGCATTACATTGACATTATTATAGTACTTGTGATCTGGCAATACATTTGGACCCTGTCTGGATTTCATCTGTTTGATGGAAAGCATGTTTACGTACCACAGGTGGTGTGGCGTATGGATGCTCCGATGAGTCCTCTCTGTGCCAGTACACTTTGATGAAGCGGTTATTCAGCACAGCCTCAGTGCTCTGTATGGCCCGTCTGGCCTCCTCAGGGGACGCAAACTGGATCAGAGCCCCCTCTGGGTCATTATTATATGCCACCTTAAACAAAAGACGTCTGCATGTCAGCATTCTATGTCTCCATAATACAAATTGCTATGAAAAATAAAATCTAGTTTAATTACCTGGAGGTTGACCATGGTGCCAAACTTGCTGAAGTGCTCGTTGAGTTTGCTGATGTTGTTGAGTTCCGGAGGAATCTGTTTGATGGCCAGTTTAGTATTCGGTGAGAAGGGAAGTTTTCTGTGAAATCCGTGATGGTTGGGCTTGAAGTTTGGCCTGTGGAGCAGATGATTCCAACTGTGAGAATACATTAACCCGCTGAAAACGTGTATAATGCTAAAATTATCAACTTAAAGGGATAGTTCACCAAAAAAAGACAATTCTGTCATTATTTACTCACCCTCTTGTCATTTCAAACCTGTATGACATTCTTTCTTCTTCAGAACACAAAAGAAGATATTTTGATCAGAATGCTGATAACCTAACAGCGATGGCAGCTATTGACTTCTATGGTATGAACACAAAACCAATGCAAGTCAATGGCTGCCATCACTGTTTGGTCATCTCTGTCAACAACCTTTTCAAAATATTTTCTTTGGTGTTCTGAGGAAGAAAGAAAGTCATACTGTTTTGAAATGACAAGAGTGTGAGTAAATGATGACATTTCAGGTAATCACTAAAATGAAATGTGAAGCTCTGAAATATTATATAGAATTTTGATTTATTTTTGACTGAGATTCAAAAGACAGAGACTCAACAGATGAAACCCAAAGGAACATTTTAAGCTGTTATATAAGAAAGTGATGTTCATTTTAATAATGACTGAATAATGTCTTGCCTGTCAAACCAGGGTCTCTTCGGCGGGATCGCTCCATCGTGCAATCCTGCACTTCTCTTCCTGGAGTCTGATTCTAAAACGATCCGCCCGCTGTTGTTGTGGTTTGGCATTTTCTCTGAAAGTAAAGCAAAGACAAATGAACACAAAGTTCACAAAGCAGCCGCTCTTCGAAAAAACAGAAAGGGCAATGCTCTGTGTTACCTCTAGGGGGCAGATCCATTTCCCCCATGGTTAGGCCAATCAGATTTGGCCGCTGAGCGTTGACACAGTGTCTGTACATGGGCCGTGAGTTCATGCTGGGAGCCTCAGGGTTATACACATCCGGCTCAAACGAGTCTGCAGAATATCACAACAATAGGCATAACCTCTTAACAGTTAGAAAACAACATTTAAAGAGTATTTATTAGACAGCTCTATTTTTACAATGACAATCTTTATTCTGTAGGGGGCCATGTAATAAGCAGTACATTTTGCAGTCAGCAAAATAAACCCAGACAGATGTGAAGTGTTAATGCCCGAATGTGGTTTAGTGCAGGTTTAATAGAACAGAATTAGGGACCAGTCCTGCTGAGCATCTCGGAGCACCCACCTGTGGTATAGAGGGGTGGAGGAGGCAGAGGCCGAACACCTGACGTGACTATAGTGGGCACAGAGCTGGTGATGGAGTTTGGAGGAGCGTCCATACCAGACGGCTTAAGGGGTGGAAGAGGAGGAGGAGGACCTGAAAGAGACACAAAGTTAAAAGTGAGAAAGATTATATATAAAAAAACAATGTTTAAAACAAAGAGGATCTTACCAGCGACAGGTGGTAAGCTAGGGGGCATGGTGCCAGGCAGAGGCACAGGTGGCCTGAGATTCACTGGTGGGTTCAGGAGTGTCGGAGGGGGTGGCAGGCCAGGTGGAGGTGGGCCATCCACCACCGGGAGTGGCGGCGGTTGAAAGGGAAGTATGTTGGGGAGATTAACGTCCTCCACCACGACTGGATCACTTCCGTGGTCAAAAGGACACATGTCTCCTCGCATGCAGAACCCTTTTTCTGTCACACATCAAAATGAGGATGTTATAGAATAAAGATGAATAGTTGCGCCGTTCAAACAAAAGCTCCGTTTCACAAACAAGAGAGCATTTTCCTACCATCCAAAGGTTATCAATGTATAATAGTCAAAATTACGTGTTTCATCCACTGGATTTTATTGAAATGATTGAAATGTTTAAACACTGTTTACCATCATAGTCACGGCAGCGTTTCCGCGGTGGGCCACCTCTGTTGAACAGCGCGTGGTCCGGCGGAAACTCCGACCAGCTCTCTGTGGTGTTGTTACCATGGTGAGTGGGGGCAATAACCGTGATGGTGCTGCTAAGGGTGGGCACAGGAAAGTGAGTCGAGGGGTTCCCGGGCGTAACAGGCGTTGCGTTGTAGCCATCAGTGCCTGCACCCTCCTGACGCTCTGGACGACTGTGGTCATATTTTGCCTTTGCAGAATCTCGCTCTAGATGTGCAAAAACGTGTCAACAAACATCTCCCAACACATTTTTCTCTGTAGATTTATGCCAAAGATTTTAATATTAACAAGATGATCCACTGCCGTAACAATGAATGGCGAGGAATGCAATGCTCAGTATGGCCCTTCTAGAGAAAGAAGTCCCGCAAAAACGTCATTCAGTACAGAGGCACAGGTGATTTTAGTGCAATTTAAGCTAAGCAAACCAAAGTTATGATGGAGTTTAATTTTTGATCAGTAATATGCTGTACAGAGCGCTTACACTGATAAACAGGGAAGCGTTTGATTTTGACTTTGATAGACTTTTAAACAATTCCGCGTGTTCAAAGACATATCCGATGAGCTTGGAAACACAACGGCCAATCAGAGGTCTTTCATAATCTGTTCAACAGCACTCAAAATTTTAGCGGGAAATGCAAGTATCGTCACATTTAGTACCAATTGGTACCAAAGTTTGGTATCAAGACAACACTAGCCCAGAGGTGTTGCAAACATGGCCTCCGAGTGGCACGACTTCAGTAAATTGACTTTCCTTATTCGTAAATGCTACAAATTATATTCATGATAAATGACATCGCTATAGTGAAGTGATGGGAAATAAAAACTACCTCCGCTTCTGGTGCGACTCCCTGAGCGAGATCGCGATCGGCTGCGGTCTCTGTCTCGGTCCCGGTCTCTGTCGCGAGGGTGTTCTTTGCTCCAGCTGCGACTACGGCTGCGGCTGTAACTGGGGCTGCGATCTCTCCTGCGGTTGTAGCGGTCTCTGTACGAGTCCCATCTGGGCGGGTTGCGATCGAAGTCTCGCTTCCTGGAGCGGTCGTCCTTCTTGCGGTCATCTCCTCTCCTGCAAGTAGAAAATATCAACCAGGTCACCAACAGAATATTTTTTGAATAATATTATGAAACAACACCAATTGCAAATGATCTCACCTGTTGTCTCGGATGTATCTGGAGCCAGACTGAGGACTGTGGTTTGTTCTCCTGGAGAATTTCTTGTCTCTGTCTTCATCTCGATTGGGCTGCTTGTGTAAAAACCAAAGCCAAAATATTTTAGAACAAATGTCAGTACACATCACCATCTACATTGGTTTAAACACACAAACAGCCGTTTGATAGCAATGTAATTTTTCTCTACCTCCTCTCTTTTTGGTTCATCTTTTTCTGTGCGCTCGGTTCTGTTTGTGGAAGTTGACTGCTCGGGTTGAGGTAGGTAACTCTTCGTGTTCACAGCTTCAAAAAGTTTATCCACAAACTCTTGTGTTTCTGTTCGATTAAAATGAAGTTGTGTCAGAAGTGCCAGGGCCTCTTAGAACTACAATACATTTAGTCAGTGATGCTACAGAAACATAAAGGCCAGGATTTTTTTCTACTTTAAACAAGGAATTAGGGATGCAACTATACAACTGATTTGGAACATTACATTTTTTACAAATGTTGATATCTGTCATTTGAATTTTAATTGGTGAAAAAAAGAGATGGCTCAACAGGCAATCCGGACTGGAAATTCAAGTCGCTGTCAACAAATTTTATGGTACCAAAATTGATAATGACAAAACACTGCACATCAAGAGGTCCTCTCCCGGTTTGAACAAAGTCTTGTCTTTCTAGACAAATGGACTGACCTTTCTGGAGAAATACATCCAACTGGTCAATGCATAGTGCTTTCAACTCCCGCTCCGATTTGTCTTTCTTCACCAAGGCAACCACATATTTTGCAAGTGCAGAAGGGTCGGCATCACATCTGCGGGTGGAACAAAGTGATGTATAAAGAAATGCTTGTTATGCATCATAGAGGAGTGATAAATTACAATAGATATTTTTGTTTATTGGTTCTTATCTATAATGTTTGGAGTAAGTTTTGTAAGCAATCATGTGTTATCAACGACTGCTGGTTCTAGAAGAATAAACAAAGTGGCTGTAGATTTGCTCCGAGGTAGATGTTTGTAAATTTGCATTTTGACTCAGGCAGGTATACAGACACCTTCCCCTTCAACAAGCTAAGGAACCAAAAAACCAAAGCTTTCGTTTCTATATGTTATATTGTGTTGATAATTCACATACATAAAGATCTAGTGAATCTTATGAAAGTAAAACTGAATGCACGTGACGATTAATGTGAAACTTTCTGTACTGTTTCTTTATTTCTTCTATATTGGTTTTTGTGCCAAAAGCATTTGCTGCAAAACGTAATACTTTACAGTTTCTCTTATATCTCTACTGTTTGCTCGTTAATGTATTTATTTCTAATTGGTTTATTTCTTAAGCTGCTGTGCGACAATGCAAAACAGTGAAATTAAACTAATTGTAGCAGGCACATGTATACCACGACATTCATGCACGCGCATCCTTAGCTTCACTTACATTGGTTCAAGAGTCTTTGAGAGCCATGTCTTCAAGGCTTCGAGGTCTTCAATGATCATCTTTCGCTCGAGGGGTCTCTTCGTGCGGTTCTACCCCTCTTGTGGTCCAGTCAGGATGCAGTGTGTGTGTCTGTGCTTCCAGGCCTCAGTTTCTCTTTATCACACTCACTTATAAATTGCCGCTGAAATATCGCATCTAAGGACACATCCACCTGGGAAGATAGCGCTTACAGAAAGCTTTGTTTTGCCCGGTATTTAAAGAAATATCGGGACAGGTTTCTGTGTAAATGTGCACGAAGTATTCGCCACACTTTCTGCTATCTTTCTCACTTTCGAGAAATGGCGACTGTTTACACTCTCGCTGCAGATCTCGCGATAGCGGTCACGGCGCTCCATGGAGTTTTACTCTCGTGGCAGATCTCGCGATAGCGGTCAAGGAGGACTTCTCAAAAAAAGACCGCGTTAGTTTGAATATAAATATATATATATGATGTATTTCATTGATGTAGTTTAATTATTTCTTTGGTTTTGCTTAAGTTTATTTGTTGTTAGTTGTATCCATATTTCTTTGCTGAAGAAATTTGTTTACAAACATTATACATGGTACATAATGTGGCCCAATCTATTCATGGTAATGAAAAGACACCCACGCCATAGTATATTTTCTATGTGTTTATATATTTTTGCTGCCTTTGGATCCATAAATTCTGCACCCTCTCCATAATCACATACTATGTAACGTTAATAGGAAAAAACGCAATGCCAGGGAAGAATTGTGTCAAAAATAACGAGAAATATCATCAATGGTGCGTTAAGAGTTAAAACGTCATTTTGATGATACCTCGCTTTAGATGTCTTAATTTTTATTGCATTAAAATGAAATTGTGTGTATGCCCTTCCAGCTACATAGCCAACATCTAATAAGTATTTGACATAAATACATTCACAATACATGTGTTCAAAATCAATTCAGAACTTCAGTAATACTGCACTGTATTTTGCACATAAATGAATGCAGGTGTATATAAATTGAGTGGTGGATGTACTGCAAAAATAAGATATAACAATTTAAGGTACAGAACCATAGGCTATGTGTTGATTAAGGGTATGAATGGCCTTTGGATAAAATTTTCATAAATCTAGAGGTACTTGCTTTTATTGACCCGTATCGTCTATCTGAGGCCATGAGGTCAAAAACAGAGTGGCAGGGATGGAAACAGTGCATTACAAATGTTTTTCTCTAGAAAGGAACAAGTGTCTGATAAGGAAGAGGGCAGACGATCATTTTCTGTGCTGTACCAATGTCACTCTGTACTGCTTTTTTGTCTGCTGCAGATTGCATACCACACTATGAGGCAGTGTGTTAACATGCTCTCGACTACAGAACGGTAGAAAGTCACATGCAGTTTTCTTGGAAGATTTTTCTTTTCCAAGAGGGGTTAAAAGTACAATCTCTGTTGAGCCTTTTGACAAAAGCTGTAGTGTTGACAGAGCAGGAAAGGTTGTCAGATATGTGGGTTCCCAAGAATTTAAAGCTATGTACTTTTTCCACACAATCTGCGTTTATGAGAATGGGAGGGGGGTCAGTTCTGCACTTCCTGAAATCCAAGACAAGTTCCTTGACTTTCTTAGTATTCAAAATCAGGTTATTTGCGGCAAACCATGCTGTCAGTCAGATATGAAATAAATAATTTGTTTACAACAAAATATAGAAAGCCATTAACATCTGTGATCATTTTTATTTTTATGCAAACGTTGAGGTCATGTGGGTCGGCCAGCAATGATGTTCACCTTCAAAACTGAAATTCTTGATGATACACGAAGGCCAGGAGGACATTTTAGTCCTGGTTCTTTAGATATTGTACCTCATTTATCCCCTTTTTACCAAAATTGGACTCGTAATGTCACCTTAAAGGAATATGATACAAATAGTAATGTAAAATTTAACGCCAAAAGCATAAATGTAAATTGTCACTACTTAACAAAAAAATGCAAAGCCAAATGATTGGGAATGGAGTTAAAGTTGAGGATCAGTTTAAGAGAAATTAACTTTTACTTAAAATATACACAAACACTTCAAAAAAAACGGTTGTCACTCTGACTTTTCAACTGGGCTTTTATTGTTAAATCTTCACTTATACAAAGCAGTTTCTCTGTACAGATCAAGGTAACATTTAAAACAATTTCTTACAATTCGTCGTACCCGGAAGTGCAAAAAAATACAATTCATGAACACAGAAATAAAACTCATGCTGTACATTTCATACCAGATTCATAAATAAGCACAGATATACACACACACACACACACACACACACATTAGTGACAGCTAAAACCGATGCAGCTTGGTAAGTCACAGGTCTGATGTGACAAAGGTGACACTGCTAAAGTCTGTCCGGAAACTGTGAATGTCCACAAGGGGTCACATAAGATCATGCTGAAATTTGAATCGTGGACTCTAAACCGCATGACGACAGAGAATAAAAAGGCACTCCATTCGCTTAATCGGAGAAATAAAACACACATCGAAATATAAAACAGCCATCTAGAGGGATTTCATGTATAAAAGAAAGACTTAATAAAAGAAACCAAAGCACTGATTTTGGTATCATTCCATAGCAACAGTGGGACTGCTTGGATATGAAGCAAATATACCCCATCCCACTTCAAATCTAATCTCCAGGTGGTCAGTGCCACTGCAAACTGAAAGCAGATTTATGGAAGAACACAATCTGAAAAAAGATCCTGATCAAGATCTAATGTTTGGTATTCCTATCTCATGTACATGTCATGAATCACTTGCATTTCTGAACTTTGCTGTTTTTTGTACAGGAATGACATCTTGTCACAGGTCACAGAAAGTTACCACAATAAAATAACATAGTTTTTGTCAACATACCATAGTTACTACAGATATCTCAAAGGAGTATGGCAAATGGAAAACAGTCTTTTGGCGTTATGGGTATAGAGTAGTTAACTACAGTATTTTGGTGGAAACTAGGGTCCCCGTTGTAATTTTTAAAGGAGTCACAACCTGCAGACAAACATTACATGCACACGCACACACCTGTACTCAATACATCTCTAACAGTGAAAAAAAACTGCATATGAAGGAGCAAGAATTCAAACATCAGTCTAACACAGAATTCTCTTGAAGGCTTGGACGTTTACCTGCATAGTAAACAAAGACTGCATGGCTTAGAAATATAAAACGGAGAGGAAACAGCATGCGTATCAGAGCACCGTCCCTCCCCTTTGTAGTGCTCTGTTTGAACACTAGGAAGACTGCAGGGTATCAGCCGGCGATTTACAGTGGAATGCTTCAGAAACCTTAGACAAACTATATTGCTTGCTATCATTTTTCACAAAGCCCTTCGAAACATTCTGCCATCTTTAGTCGTAGTGTTTATCAAGACAAAAAAATGTACTGCTGAAAAATAATCTTTTCATGAAACGGTTTATAAAACTGCAGCTACACATACATCCATAACATTAAAATGTATCTCTCATTCTTCATTAAAATAACTACACCACAATTCAAGTAATTCGTGACAACACATTCAACCGTTGGGCAAGAGCTGACTAGACGACAGTTTGTTATAAAATAAAGTCTCGTATGTGTTTATCTATTGGACTAGTTTTTATGCTTAAAATGATCCACGTGTGAAAAATCGTCCACCTTATGTCAGTGTGCAAATAAATAAAGTCTATATATTACAAAACCACCAAAAGGTTACATGAGATCAGTCGTGGAGATCTTAAACATGGTCGCTGAAACCAAATGAATAAAAAATACATAAAACTTCAAACATATTCAGCACGAAGACATGAGCGTTCAAAATGGAAAAAAATCTAAAATTTCAATGATGACAACCGTGATGATTAAGATGACTGTGTGATCGACATGATGAACATCAAATGGGCGGGGCATGTGGGGGTGTGGCATGGTAGGCGGGGTCTGGGGGTCAACATGAGGGACACGTCACAGAATTAGGACACATATAGTTAAGATGGTGCCTGCACCAGTCCAACCATAGGTTTAACACACGACATACAAAAAGGACACAGTCACACACACAGATATGCATACTATCTGTGTTATTTAAAAGTCCTTCGTATTGTTTCAGCAAGAGTCATCCTTCAAACTGAAACAATGAGAGACTGTGGTGATTGACAGGAAATTGGGCCAATCAGGCGGAAGGGCTGTGATTTGGGATGGGGTCAGGGACTCAGGGCTGCTCTTGGGTGTGATACTCTGTTTCTCCAGACGAGATCTTTGTGAGACGTTTACTGGAGCCCCAGAGTTTCCTCGTGATCTGACCAGAACGCATCTGAGGAATGAAGGAGAGGAGGAGGATAAAGGATAGAAGGGGTAGTGAAGAACGGGGAAATAAAAATGATCATGAGTGCACGTGAAGTGGTCGATTCATTGAGGTTAGCGCAAAAATCAAACGTTTTTTAAAGGTACACGTCACCCAAAAAATGTAAGTTCTGTCAACTACTATGGTAGTCAATGGTGGCCAAGAACTGTTTGTTTACAAACGTTCTTGCAAATATCTTTCTCTGTGTTCATCAGAACAAAGAAATTTGGTAACACTTTACAATAAGGTGCTATTTGTTAATGCTTTAGCTAACATGAAGTAACAATAAACAACACTTCTACAGCATTTATATATTAATTAATGTTAATTACAGCATTTACGAATACATTATTACAAGCAAATGTTGTTACTGTTAACATTACTTAATGCACCATGAACTAACATAAATAACTGTATTGACATGATCTAAAATTAACAAGTGTTCATTGTTAGCTAATGTATTTACCAATGTTAACTATAAGCACATTGTAAAGTGTTACCAGAAATGTATACAGATTTGGAAAAACTTGTAAGTGAGTAAATGAAGACAGAATTTTCGTTTTTGGGGTGAACTGTTCCTTTAGAGTGTGTAAACTTCAAAATCAAGTAAAAACTATTATCAAAAAATGATTATTGCATGGAAGTGTACGAACTACAGTATGTATACAAACAATTTATACAGTACATATAACTGATATCTTAGTAAGGAAACTAAAAATTTGTCAAGAACCTTTCACACAAATATGCATTTACCATTGATCTACCAAACATACAGTTTAGAAATATAAATTTAGAATAATTTTGGCAGATCTCACTTTAAATAATTGGCTGTAGGTATAGGTGGAGAAACTTTGTATCGGCGCATCTCAAAAGTGCAACAAATTTTGCACGTCCACGTTCACATGCTTCAAGTATGTTTGACTCATTACATGGCAATCTCAGGGCCAGATTTAGGAACAGCCTTCTTTTGGCGTTAAAAAACTACTGTCAGCTTTTACTAGAGACAGTCAGTGAAAATTTGCGCTGCAAATGATTGCATATCCATTTGTAGGAGTTTCCTCTTTAGACACAAACTTTATGGGAGGAGATTATTTAAATGAATCACGCAACGTGTTTAACTAAGGTTTGCACTTGTCATTGTACTATTATTTGCGGGTTTATTTAACGCCCCAAAAAAGCTTGTCTTAAACCCTGTACTTATTTGCTCTGGTCATTATGGGAATGAATATTGGGCCTGTGTTTTTTAATGTGTGCCTTATAAGTAAATCACCCGCAGGAATTTCCACTACCATCTGCCCCTTTTTTTTTTTAACTGCGCTCTTGCGCTATTTTGCCCCGTTTAGTAAATCTGGACTTGTTAACTCATCCAATTCAGAACCACAAACACTGGCGTTATGCCTGCTGATATTCCGAAGAAAGGAAATCTAAACTGCATTATATAAATGATCTAAGAATTGCTCTTGTTTTTGAATGCATTCCATCACACAAAAAAGCTTTTTATAAACAAAAACTCTTACCAATTTCACAGTTTTAAAACAGATGCTACACTAGTTATTAATCCTCACAACTATTAATTTATATTAGTATATGTGCAAGTAGATTACGACTCCGACTGCTATTAGAAAAAATGCAACCAACAACTTGGCAAACAATACTTTACACAACACTTTTATACAACGAACTCTAAAGTTCAAAGTCCTTGGCTAAACTTTTAACGTATTGCTACGATATTCGTATCGTAACTTGTTCGTGTGTCATGTGTTTGAAGCGACTTTGATTGTTTAGGGACAAATAAATCCTTCGTTACATTTGGGTTCAAGACATCTTTAAATTAAAAGTGATTCATAAATAATGTTGTAATTAAAAAAATACATATTTTTTTAGGAGAAGCTGTACTGTCGCTCTTTATGTAGGTAGGTAGGTTAACGTGTGTGTTTATACAGTATGTGTTCTTAACTCCTCAGAGCTTGATAATGAGTTTACAGTATGTGTGTGTCTCTCTTAAACGATGTCAGGGCTGAAAGTGTTCTGGTCTCTGAGATGCAGAAGGCGCGCGGGCGATCGAACCCGCAGCGTGTTCATGAGGGGCGAGCCCTGCATCCTCTGAGTGATGTAGTTCCTGAAGGAGTTTTTTACCTCCGCTGGCTTGCCGACGCCCACTACGATCAGCTTGCCGTCATCAAGTCCCACCAGCACGTGAGACTGTTCCTTAGTCACAGACACACACCGGATGGGCACGCGCATCGCCATCGGCGACACACAAAGAGTCAGGCTGTCATGGCAACCAGGAGAGAGGGAGCAATGATGTTAGGAAGGAAATACTTAAAGCACTTGTATTATGATAATACACCATCCTAATATTGAACCATGGTGGACCTCAGATACATGTCGTTTTGAATGACATGTGATGTCACTTCCTAAATCAGAAAGTATGCGTCTTTTTACAATACTCTGCAATAGGCCTACTCATGGCTTCACATGACTACACTATTGAGACAGAAGCCCTACCTGTAGAGATCTCTGACAGACAGGAAACCTTGTTCACTTCCGATCACAACATATTCTCCTGAAACACACAGGTCTGTCACCTGCTCCTTCAGAGAAGCACTGCACAGGTGTTTTCCATTAACAGAGTACAAGTGTAGAGCGTTCTTGTCCTGAAAACACAGAGTGGTTCTGTTTACATGCATACAGTTCAAAAGTGTGCGTGTTTGTTTGTGTATTAGACTTGTGTTTCAATACTTTTAATGTGGCTTTTCCTTCAATGCAGGTGTGGACCACTAAATGCCCCTCCCAGGACACAGCCAGGTGCATGATAGACATGGGCAGAGAGCTTTCGCACGGTGGCCGAAGGGAGCGCATGTACTGACCTCTCCTCACAGAGTGAATGATCACGGTTCCGTCCTGTTACACACAATTTTGTGATATTTTACAGTTTTTGTATGATTGTTTCCAGACAAAAGTCCACTTCATATGAAATAATACCAGTTCACAAGATGTAAACACTGGTCCAGAAGTACCTATGGTTTCTTTTTTTTTTTTGAATCCCATAAATAATACAATTTTAAAGATATTTTTTTAACATTTTGATTTGGTTACAAAACGTTCTGTTGGTTGTATTTTGTGTAATATAAAAAAACAACAAACAGGAAGTTGTTATGGACTTGCATTGTTTAGGTTTTCTGAGGTGGTCTCTATTTATAAGTGACATTGTAACAACTCTATCCAGTTACAAAACATATATAAATTGTTTTATTTATAAATATATAAATGTTTTATTTGAACATTTTTCATTCTTTTACATGTAAATTAAATTTCTTGTGACCGGCCATATCTTAAAAAAAGGTCAAAGGCCAATTTCTGGTGGTTTTAAAGCTGCAATCAATACCCTTTTTGAAATAAAATAAACAAAAATCTGTTATTGTGCAATACATAAGTTTCTATTACATAACAAATCTGTTTTACAATTTACAACGGTAAGCTTATCATATTGAGTGGTCAGGAACGTCATTTGACTTTAACATGGGTAAAGAATTTTTATGTTCTGTTATTTTTTGTTTAAACTGAGATGGGGATGGAGGGGCAAACTTATGGGCTGTACTTTAAAATAATAATTTAGCATAAAAAGACCTCATTGTTGTGAATGTTAGATTACATCAACATAGTAATTTTAAATAAAAAAGTGTTCCTCAGCTCATGTAACCTCGTGTGACATGAGAGCATATGTTTAATTTGTGCTAATCAGAATCGCAAAATGTGAATTACATAACAGAGAAGTGTTCATATAAATGTCTAACCCTTGATCCGGAAACGGCCATATCCAGCTCTGTACTGATAGACACGCTGACAACTTCATCAATGTGTCCGTACAACACCTGCACGGGCTTAGAGGACAGACCCACCGGAGCACCACCCTACACACACAACAAGGTTAGACACCCAAAACAATACTGCAATTCAAAAGAAAAAATGCTTAATTTGAAATGTACTGAACGTACCTGTTGAAGCACCTGCCACACCATACAGGTGGTGTCTCTGGAACCAGAGATCAGGTGAATCCCAAAGTGATCAGTGGCCAAACACGTCACAATATCTGCCAGGTGAGACCAAACACAAATTTAATTTAGAACAAAGTGTGACGTGATCAAAACACAGACACTGAGATCCCATTACCCATGTGACGGATGTGCTGCCCCACTGTTTTGCCCTTCAAGAGTGACGTCACTCTCAAGCTGTTGTCCCAGTGGCCTCCGCTGAAGAGCAGCTTTCCATCGTGAGATACAACAAACAGCTGAGCGGAGACCTCAACCCCTGGAGAGAACGGACCCGCTACGAACCTCTGAGTCCTGAGTGAGATCATATTTTATCCAGAATTTATTATTTTTACATTTGCATTTACGCATTTATGCATTTGGCAGATCCTTTTATACAAATAGACTTCACACTACCCACAACCTTGCACAAACAACATAAGTGTTGCATGACGTCAGACAAACTCACTTCGGACTGGCGACTGTGGGGTCTTTGATGAAGGTGAAATAGTTGGATATGGTTTTGTCGTAAGGCAGCCAACCGTGCATTCCCATCAAACAATTCTGGCTTAATGTTACCTTGTAACCAAAAACACATTTAGGATATGAAAAATGAAACATATTCACATGATGTTGACAAAGATGCTGCCTGATTTAAGACCTACCAGCATGTCCGGACTTCCCTGTGAGATAAAGGAATGTGATTGGTTCTTGGGTACCACGGCTTTAACCAGAGGGACATTATCACTGATGCCCTAAAACAAGATGATTAACAAACCCGTCAGACACCTTAAACCTCAGTATGTTTCTGTAAATCCATGTTGAAAAACCAGCATATGATGGGTTGGGTATGTTTTGATGCTGGTTTGTGATGGTTTAAGCTGGTCATTTGCTTGTTTAAGATGGTTATGACCAACTAAGACCAGCACATGACCAACTAAGGACCGCCACTTAACCATATAACCACCTTAAACCACCACGTGACCAGTTTAAACCAGCACTAACCAGCAAATCAGCATCAAAACATACCTAACTCAGCATATGCTGTTTTTTCGGATGAGAGACAACAAGTTAAGCGACAGTTAAACCAACATCTGTCGACGGACGGTTAAGAGGACACACACCTCAACAAAGAATGATTTGAGTTCAGTGAGATGCTCGAAGATAATGAGAGGACAGGAGTCCAGACGAGACCTCCTCTTCTCTAGATCCTCCAAAGAAAGACGTACAGGATGTGGCTCCTAAACACACACACAAACCTCACGCTGTCAAGCAGAAAATGCTCAGTTTGATGATATCACATATTGAATGATATGTTTTTATGCATAACCCGGAAGCGAGTTAACATTATAGGACGTCCGGTTCCTAGTCTGTGGGTTTTTTATGAGTTTTGAATGGGTTTTAATCGCATGAAAAATGGTCCGTGGATAACAAAAGCGATAAATATTTTCAGGTTTTAATCTGTGACATAAAACACCAGTTATAACCCGCTTGTGATTTTTTAAAGGTTTATTGTGTCTTTAAAACGGCGGTTGCTAACAAGTTGCTAAAAGCAACTACTTCCTTTGGCGGGGATGCTAGATGTCATCACGCATATAAAGCTCACTTATAATGCAACATGGCCATACATCTCTAAAGACATTGTTGAGGATTCATTCACGATGTAATTATTTTGAAAACATTTTCTGAGGCTTGATGGTAGTGACGTTGATTTCTAGCGACTAGTGTAGTTTGTTTATAGCATTGTGTTAGCTTTTTACTCCTGGGGATGGTATTTAGGCTTTAAAAATAGCAAATATTGTGTTAATCTGTAAAGATTAACTTGATAGACAAAACGTGCCAACATCATGAACATTTGTTAATGACAGATCTTATTTTTTGTAGGCTTTCAGTCGAGGGAACTATCGCGCCGTTAACTTCCAGGTTGGCCTACAAAAATAGGTCATCTGAGGAACTGGATTAACAGATGTATTCTGATCCCCATTCAAAATGGATTCTATAGATTTTAATAATCCTGCCAGTACCTTCAGTAACTGGCAAGGTGTCTGTCCAAAGTTACTGATCATGCCTTCCACAGCTTTCCTCTCCTTTTCGTCTGTGATAGCGTCTAGATCAACAGCCCCTGAAACGTGAAGAAACACTTAATCTCTGGCTACACACTAAAAAACATAACTATCACACTGTAAGCTTTTTAAAGGGCCAGCTCACCCTCAAATTGCTGCAAACCTGAACAAAGGAATTTATACAGATTTGGAACAACTCTGGAAAAGTGAGGTGTGCTATGATTGGCCAGTTAACCAGTGCATAGTGATTTGTCGAATACTGCAAGCGTGTTACGAAAAAGTTACGCCTCTTACCATATTTGAAACATCAGGTTCTAAACCAATTTTACTGACAGGTATGCCCGCCCTACTTCCGTATACATGTGGGGTGTCTTAGTCAACTCATACCACGAATTGACGTTGATTTGTCAACCGCAAGGCGGTTCCAGCAGCTCTGGGTAAGCATTCGCTTTTAGGAAGAATGCATCTTTTGTTCCGACACTTTAATTTTTGCAATTTTACGTCTCTAATACATGCATGGGCAACTTATAACACACCAAAGACACAGAAAATCATGTTAAGTATTCGCGCCATTTAAACGCCACTTCAGTGCGGTAGATTATAATATGGCGGTACTGTATGTATAACGTTATACCTTCATATGTACAGTAGTAGAAGACATTGAGGGCCTCGACTGCAGCAGGACCCCTCTGTTTAAAACCGAAGATCAGATCAATCCATTCATGAAGGTGAGCAGACACATACTCAGATTCCTGCACACAGAAACACATCATTTACATAAAGAAGTGATACGCCCATAGGCTTGATGCTTTGATCCAAAGCAACTCAAGATGTACCAGTATGTTTTTCCTGGGAATCAAACACACAACCTTTGCTCTGCAAATGCAATGTTCTACTAATTTGCACCAGAGTTGCTAGAGTTGCTCCAACCAAATTCTGAATTTTCTTTTGCCACATATTTTGTGCTATAGTTTCATAACCTTTCACTGGACTGTTTTTTACTTTGTCAGTTTCTTAATAGGCCAGAAGTGTCCAGAGGATTGAGATGAAAGAGAGGAACGGATGCCAACAGAACAGATACACTCTCCAGCAGGTTCTGTATTGAGGTTAGTAGGGAAGAACCGTGATGGGTCATTAGAAACGGACTCACCAGGGCTTTGCGGTGCTTGTAGATGAAATCCTCTGGAGATTTGGCCCATTTAGGCAGGATGACATCATTCACCCGCTCCTTAGAGATCTGCAGACGACCCAGGTCAAAACCTACAACACAGAGGGAGAGAAAAAGAATGGATACAATATTAAGGTGAAAGCGAAGATGGTTTGAAGGTAAAAATACTCCAACTCTTTTTATAATGCGTTTGTCCATCAACTTACCGTTCTGGTTTTCCAAGAACTCTGCGAAGTAAAAGAATTCTGGGATGAGCTCTTTGACGTCATTGGGGTTGTCCATGAGCGTCAGCCAAGTGGCAGGAATTGAGTGAAACTGTCGGTCTGCGCAGTCGAACCTGCACAGTCAGACCCACCTTATCAGACTCCAGGAAAACACAGCCACAAAAGTACACGACAAGGGAAGAGATATAATAACTGAGCAGAGAGAGGTCATTTACCTGCCGCTCTGGAGCTGTATGTGCAGGGACGTGAAAGGTTCGACCCTAATGAGGTAATGCATGACTCCAGCCGAATTTGAGTAGTGTGTACCGTAGTGAAATCGGTCGATGGTGCCCGTGGGGTCTTCAAAATTTTCATACCTACAGATCATAGGACCAGTTGAACGTAAGTAACATCCAATCACATACACACATCCAACTTCTTTCAAAAGTGCTTTGTTTAGGGATTGCTCGGGATTTGATTGATTTGGAAGATGAAAATGTTTTAATAGATGCCAATCAAGGTCAGATTTTTCACATATTTTCAAATGAAATACAGAAATAGACTAGAAATTTACAAGAGAGCAGTAAAATAACGTGACAATAACATTTAACAAAATTGTAAAATTTCATTGTTATTATACTGTATTTTTATGGCACCACAGATGGCAGAATTTAACGGTTTTATTAATTTTTTTATTTTCACATTTCTGTTCTTAAATATCGGCCAAAATACTATTTGAAAAACTAAAACAAATGGTTCCTCAGCCATAAACTTCAATAAGTTTAAGATGAGGCACTTACATTATTAACTCAAAACTAATCTAAAACTAAACGAAAACAACTAAACTAAAAATAAATTAAACTGACAGCAATGTAAAAATAATTAATAAATTAACAAACTTTCTAAAAATTAAATTAACCAAAATCCTTGTATTTAAACAATGACTATTGGATTGTTTAATTGAATCCCTTAAAATATGAATATTTTAATGTAAAATTTAATTAACGTGAACAAACTAAAAATTTAAGCTAATTCAAAACATTAAAATTGAATCAAATTAAAGTCAAAACTATAACAACTCTGATTGAGAAAGACAACAAATTTCAACAAACTTCCAATAGAGTTTCAGTGGATACACGTGGCTGGCCGGAAGTTAACTTCCGGTCTGTGTTCGGTTATAATATAACAACTCATTTTATATTTAATTTATATTGATAATAATTTATATTTGATTGTACATCAATTGTGTTAAATTACATTTAAACTACTCAACAGTTCTTGATTCTTTGCGGCGGTCTTCCGGAAATTAAGTTTGGGCCACATAATGTTTGTTTATATTGTTGCTGCTTAAACAGTCTATAGAGAATCAAGTTCTTTACAAAATTTTGTAAAGCCTTTATGTTGAAAGCAGTAAGTAGCTCACTACCAGAAAAAAAGCTATAGTTTAAACTGTGTGACCAACTAAACCGAGAAAGAGAGAGAGAGATATAAACAAAAGAAAGAAACACACTTCTCTCGGACCGCTTTGGCGTTCCTCTCATTCAACACTGCCACAGGTTTGGAAAGATCTCTGAAAACCCGCGGGTCGGTCAGATCCAGCTCTTCAGATGTATAATCAGACAGGATCCATGGAAACTACAGTACAAACACAAGACCAAACCACATTAGATCATTCTGAAAACTCAAACGCAACCTCAAACATGTGTAGAAATGTCCCTCACCACAGGATACTGAGCGAGATCATTGTACGTTCTTCCCGCAATGGTGTTCAGTTGCATCAGGTAGTCAAAATTGGAGATCTCCCTGTTCACCCATTTCTAATGAAAGAGAGAGAGAAAACAATCAAAACAACTACCTCAAACGTTTCTCTTTACGCTAAAAGTATAATAAGTAAGTTAAGTGACCTGAGTGAGTCCAGAGGCTTTGAGCAGTTCCTGAGGCGAGTGTGTGGCTTGCAGAGACAGAGATCGCAGCAGAAGCATTCGACTGTAGACTTTATTACGCACCTGTCATATTGACGAACAAACACCAGAAAAGAATAAGAGACGAGAAAGCATGTTAAACCGTGGACTGAACTATTTGTTAAAGGTGTCAAAGATGACAATTACACAAAGAACATGGTTTGAATGTTTGAAGGATTCGTCACCTCCTTTGTAAAGTTGAGGAAGTAGTTGGTCTGGTCGATGAGGAAGATCTCCAGAGCGGAGCGCCGGAGGTTGTACCTGCGCAGGTGGATCTCTCTGATCTGAGACAGAGGCCATTTAAAATCCTGACCCACACCTGAGGAAACAAACCAACAATGTATCCAAAATGGGTAAAAAAAGCGTCTAAAATATCCCAATATCGGATCCGTTTTCGTTCTCACCTTCCTCTTTCTCCGCGCTGCTGTCGTAGAAGTAAATGTGTTGGGTGGTGAGCTCCAGGCGGCCTGGATACACGTCCACCCCCGTGACCAGCTGGCAGTCCTCAGAGATCACTAACTTCTCCTTCTGACTCGCTTCCTCTGAATCAGCCCTGCAAAACGAAGAGAATAAAACTGTAGGTATAACTAAAACGGTGTCACTTTTGAGATATATCATGTGTCTGAATTGTGAAGCAATGATTGGAGGGCTCGACATAAAGGACTGCCAGGGGGCCTGGGCCCGGCATTCCCGTCCTCGGGCCAGTTGAGAGAAATGTCAATGGGCCAGTGGTGTATCGTCTTGAGAAAATATAATTTGTACGTTTTCAAAACTTGCATATTTAAATATTTCCAAGAAGATGCAAAAGAGGACTGGATTGTGCTGTTTGAGATAAACGTGTGGCCGGAATGCTGCATAAGACAATGTGCAAAATACTAAACCGAGTTCTCTTTAAAGTCTTCGTAATCAGACATATCGACAACCAATAACTATGCCAAAATGTCAATATTACCAATTATCCTTAAAAACGTAATCAATTATGTCTTACAGGAACAAAATGTTTGTGAAAACAAGACGTGTGCATGACATTATAAAAGATCAGTGCATCTCTTAAAGGGGCAGCAGCATAATTAACGTCTCAGTTCTGTTCACCAAACAACAAAGAACGAAGATAAAAAACACTCACTGCTTTTCAATGATTAAATTTTAACTTAAGGAAGGTTAAAACAATATTATTTTTAATACAGGGAAGACTATAAAGTATACCTGATAACTACTATTATTAGACCAACCCGAAACATCGAAATGTACTGATTATATGTTTGCTTTATTACATTTATCTGTGCTATTGCAAATACTTTGATTACTTGATATTATTTTATTACCTGCTGATTAGTTGTCTTCAAAAAATATTTGAAACTTTTAGTTATAGGCTAATAGCTTTCATGGTATCATACCCTTATTTATTAACATTTACATTTAGGCATTTGGCAGACGCTTTTATCCAAAGCGACTTACATTGCTTTATCCTATACATGTTACATAGGTATTTGCAATCCCCTGGGATAGAACCCACAACCTTGCGTTGTTAACGCAATGCTCTTACCACTGAGCTACAGGAAAGCTATAAAAAAAAAATATATAAGAAATTTATAAAAAATTAGATCAACTACAAACAAATAACTAGCTATTATTTGATATTTTTTTGTGCTGAGCCCAGTAAATTTTTTGGCAGGGCCAGATCAAATATGAATCACTTGGACCCGAACGGGCCACTAGAAAAAAATCCTTAGCGTCGAGCCCTTGATTCATTGGCTACTCATGTTGATCTCCCCCGAGACTCACTGATTGGCTGATGCCGGGTCCTCCTCCAGGAGCTCCAGGACGTCATCTTCAAGGTCACTGACCTTCACCTGTTTGACCGCTTCTAACAAAAGCGACTCAGCGTTCACCTGCCGATGCTGCACACCTGAGGAGAAAAACACAAAGTGTTATTTTTCAATTCCAGAACAAAAAATAAACTCTGTCAGGAAACGTCAGGTTCGATTGCGTGTCTCACCGAGGTTGTCTCTCAAGGCGCTGGCTTCCTTGTGAAGGTCAAAGGTGTAGTTCCTCACCAGTTTCAGCCGCATGCGAGAATAGTTCTCGGCACTGGAAAGCTTCCAGTGTACATCTTTCAGCTGCCTGTCAATAGAAAAAAGTTGGTTTAAAGACTTATAGCGTAGCTTGACAAGGATGGTTTTGATTCCTGTGAGGAAAAAGTACAAATCTAAGCACACCCAATGACACAATGGACCATGAAATACTACATTTGAATCGCAAAATACTACATTAATTATTGCTAGAAGCAGGCAGGGAAAAGTTTTGTGAGGAAACGTTTTAATATTAACTGTATTATATAAAATGCTCCAAGTGATTTTTAATACGAGTAGCAGATTCTCGACACAGACAAATGAAGGAATTATAACCCGACAATACTCACTTGTCCACCCACGGCCCTCTTTCACAGAAGAGCCCTCGGCGCGCTGCTCTCCACTGCCTGAGGATGGCGCTGTTTTGAATGTGGATTTGTTTCAGCATGCTGTTGTACCTCAGGTTCTCCTGTCGGCTACGGCGGCTGAACGGCTCCACAAACTGCTCCTGAGGTCGAGAGAAAACACAAGTATGTGTGACTGACGTAGGTAAGATTACTGAATTCAAATTAAATTTTGACACTCAAATGTATTTTTGTACCTGAAAGCGTATCTTGCTCTCTCCTCTCTCTCGGTCTCTGCGGTGCAAGTTGAGCATGAAGGCCTCGTAGCAGTCCTTCCAGTACAGAGCCGTGTTCTCATGACCCTGACTGAACATCTCGATCTCATACTGCTTCATGTAGGGGATGATCTGACAGGCGTAAAATAAAGTCACAATTAAAAACACTACAGCTACAGGAGGACCACAGCTACAAATCAGTTAAACTGCTAATAGCTAAAAATTTGGGTTTAGCCTTTACTTTTAATGGAACAGTTCAATTAAAAACAATTGACTCAACGATGGACGATATAATTGACTCAATCTCATGCCATCTCCCTTTCTTTAACTGAACACAGTTTTAAATCAAAATATCCACAACTTTAAGTACATACAACCAGCTAACAAAAATATGTTCTGACAGAGTTTTCTAACATTCCCATTAAGTTGAAAACATTACGTTAACAGTTTAAGAATAACGGTTTCATATCAATGTTTGTAAAATGTCTAGGAATGACTTATAATGTTGATAAACTTTTAAAGAACGGTGAGCAAGGTTCTGAAAGCGTCCCATGTTAGCTGGGATAGGTCCCAACATGCTAAAGTCCCAAAAAGAACATCCAATCCAATCATAAAGGTAATCTTAAAGGAATCAGTGGGTTGATGTCTTCTTAAGCAAAACAATATGTTTGTAAGAGCAAACTATAAATATTTTGAGCTTATTGAGCGAAATAGAAACCAAAAAAAATGGAAGTGCTAGATTTAATATATGCAACGTTTCCTCGAGTTACCGTATGTGATTAACTGAAGAAACGATATATACATCTGGGATGGCATGAGGGCAAAGAATTATTATTATTATTAAGAATTAAAAATGTTGGGGTGACATATTCCTTTAAACCAGTCGTTCTCAACAGGGGGACCGTGGCCCACAAGGGGGTCCCATAAATAATATTTTTAAAATTAGAAAAAATTAGCATTGAAATACATTTAAACAAAACTTAAAACCATGATATTTCTTATTATTAATTATTTTAAAAATGAAATGAATATTTTTTTTCCCAGTTATTGATAAGCTTTAATTGGGTAAAACAATTTAAATACAAAGGGGAGCCTTGGAGTCAAAAAGGTTGAGAAGCCCTGCTTTAAACACAACAGTGTTAATATGGGCTAAAACTTTTATGCAAATTTTCAGCTTGTTTTGTTTCGGTATGGTGTTAGAATCACGTGGGCATAAGATCTGATATATTTTAAGTTTATTTTTAACTTTGATGGACAATACAAACCCACATCAATTCACTTAAACTGACCTGCAGTGTTATTTTTATTTTTTATACATTTATTTGACAAATTCTTGTACGATTGCTTGACTATTTAACTATACAGAGGGCTGAGATATAAAAAACTTCAAACAAGCAAAAATATTAAGTAAAGATAGTACATTTAAAACCTCTAACTAGGCAGAACACTGAAACCTTTAAGTTTCTGTAAGCCTCATTCAAGATATAAAGGTTCTTACGTATTTATCCAGGTAGACCCTCCACTCTGGAGAATTACAGTAGAGCTGAAAGTCCTCGAAGAAAGACGGGCTTCCGTTGGTGTCGGGGAGAGAGGGGAGGTGCAGCTCCATGTACAGGAGCTTGTGGACTTTGGACAAGAGAGTTCTCAGGAGTGGCACTAAATATGAGTACGTCTCCTCCGACCTTTCCTCGCTCACGGCACGTCTGAGGATCCCCTCCACACAACCGAGAAGATAACAGGCCTCGTCCTGAGAGTCCACAGTCTTTGTTTGTAGGATGCCGTTCAGCTTAGCCGTCGCCATGGCGCATACCTGACCGAATAAAGAAGCGATATGAACACATCTATATCTGATCAAGGAATGTGTATTTTTCAGTACCGTAGCGTTTGGTAATGCTAATATCAAAAATCCAACTTTATGTGCTTCTCACCTGTGGATCTTCCTGCGCCATAAAGCCGAGCAGCAGCCGTAGTCCCACCTGAGACAGCTGGAGCCACTGCGTCCCCGAGGTGTACCACACCATCAGCCCGTCCATGAGAGTAACCGTCCCCTCCAGAACTTTCTCCGTCCACAGCGCGGGGTTCACCAGACCTTCAGCCTGCAGGAAGTCCTGCACCACGTGTAGAAGGCGCACCGCGTTCTCCGTGTGTTGGGGTAATGTGGCGGCCGTCGCATCATGGTTGTCCGTCACGGCCCATTCCAACATCCTCTCCATTAGGCTATAGAAACCGATGGGAGAAATTAACACATGGTGAGATATAAAATGACATATTTTGAACTTTGAGATACCAAAGTCTTCACTCACCTGAGTTTGATGTGATCGACGGGCAGAAGCAGCTCATTGGCGGTACCCAGTTTGGTAAGGGAAGAGAACACTTGCCCCCTTTCCAACCATGCAGTGTCGTCCGAGCCCTCAACGCCCCGCCACATGACACACAACACAATCTCCAGCAGCAAAGAAGCTAGTTCCTCCTCTGTGCGCTGAAATCAAAGAGATGCAACGTTAGATGCAAAAATATATCTACTGACTAAAAAACTAATATCAAATCTCAAGCCTCACCTCCACACTATTAAAAGACTCTCCAAGAGACATGTTATCACTAAACAGGAAGGTGTCTTCGTTCAAAGAGGAAGTTCCAAGGAAAGTTTTGGCGTTTTCTAATGGAGATGGAGTGCTGGGCATGCTTCCAGGTGTCTGACTGCCACTATCCCCGCGATCGAACAGATGCACCTGAGAAAGATCCAAACTCAGAATACCCGCCTTCCCAATCCAAGATTTGGGTGTCGCCGCGTCCCCCGGGGTGTCTGAGAGGGACATCACCTCTCCATTCTCCAAACTGTCTATTGATCTACTGTCTCCGACACTGATGTTGTCACGCTCTTCGTTGACTCTCCCGATGCTGTCACACAGCGGCCTGCGGTCCAGCGGAGGTTCGAGACGGTTTCCTCCGCTGCTGCGGCTCAGCTCGAAACTCCCCAGGCTGGCGGCGTCGCCACGGCCTGAACCGGAACCTCCGTCGCTCCCCGTGCTCCGGACAAACAAACGCATGAGGGTGTCTTGCCAACATATCTGCTTGGAGATCTGCAGAGCGGCATCCTGGTGAGACTGCAACAATGCATACAGCTGCAGGAAGAGACAATACATTACCATGGAGAGCAGGATGAGAGTCATGTGCATGTATGAGTCACATGAGGAGAGTAGAAAGCTGCGTTCGAAATACTGTCGTTACGAGATTGGATATTGTAAAAAGCATCACATGCTTGTAGAACTTGTGATAACAACTTGTAAAGTCCATATTGTTCCACCTGAACACAGCAACCTGACCTTGACAGGGCCTTTTGATATCCATTTTATTTTTTCCACATTTTGTTTTAACCCTTTTTATTTTTCTGGATACTGTGTTTTCAGTCTTTTAAAAATCTGTAAAATAGGGTATTATGTACTGAACCATGTTAATAAACCATCTTACCAGTACATTTTCTTTTCACATCTACTTAAATTTCAGTACTTTTTTAATTAAGTAATATAAAAACTATTTTTATCATTTTACTAGCACATTAACTTCCATTTACTAAAGTAAAGCCACAAAGGGTGTTTGACAGTAGCTTCAATACAGTTGAAAGCTCTGCAAGAGCATTACGCGTGCAGTACACGCAACATAACCACTTTTAATAAAGACATGCAAAACAAGCAGATTATTTAAACTGCATCTGAATAATTCTAACGTTATTTATAGCACCATTTGCAATTTGTTAGCGGTTCAGCGCTATCTTCTGGTTTAGAAGTAATACAATTGCCAGATTCCGTGCCATTCGGTGTTCTACACTAAATTCCATTGCGTAAATTTTCGGGCCCTGCAACTGTTAGATTTAAAATACACAAAAAATTAAGTGCATGGTTACAGCCTTAAGTAGTAATTTCATATTTTTATTCAAATATTCTGAATCAATTAATTTATATATTTACATTTTTCATGTTAATTTTAGATAAATTGTCTAACAATTTTGTTACGTTGGATTTTTTTCATACAGTTTATTTGTTTTATTAGTAAATAATTAATTATTAAAGTTTCATTTATTAACACAAAATTATTGTATTATATAACTTATTTTTTTTCCTATAATATGAGTTTTATTTAATGATAATAACTCTGACGGTAGCCTTATAAATCATTTCTATAATTGACTATTGTTTTAGGCTGATGTATTAATGCAAAATTAATGTGGACATAAATAAATGGCATAAAATACACAACTCTGTGCAGAATTTTAATGGTTGTCATTTCATGTATGTATAATTAATACTGTAATAAATAATAATTATATAATTTATATAATTAATAATGTATCATTCATTTCATATAATAATACATATATGTATAAATATAAATGTATATTTTTTGTTGTTCTGCAGAACACGGAGAAAGATATTTGGAAGAATGCTAGTAATCAAATTAGATCTTGGCCACCATTGACTATCATGTATGAAAAATGGCAATCGTAGTCCAAAACTGTTTGCTTTCCCACATTCTTCACAATATCTTCTTTTGTGTTCAACAGAACAAAGAAATCTAAAAAGCAATTTTTCCTAGAACTGTTTGGTAACAAGCATTCTTCCAAATATCTTTCTCTGTGTTCATCAGAACAACGAAATTTATACAGACAACTTGAGGGCGAGTACAGAAAACATTTTCATTTTTGGGTGAACTGCCCCTTTAAAGGAAAATAAGAGGTGAGCTCTCACCCTCCTGCACACGATCAGACGAACGCTGAGCCCAGCTTTGTGGGTCAGCTGAACCAGAGCCAGCACGTCTTTATAGTTCACCACAGTATCTAAAAGTCAAACAGAAAATGCTTCATAACAACATTTACCACATTTTCTTTTATTGGGAATATTGGCTTAGATCAAAGACACTGGTGTCAGTATGAAGATCACAAACACTGGTGTCAGTATGGTGCTGTTAATAAAGTATGTGCTGAGTAAGCTGACTGGCGGATGAAAGAGTTGATCAGGCTCACCGGTGTTGAGCACTTGGTGAAGGAGGCACTTGATCAGGGTGGATGTGAGTTGCACATCCGAGAACAGTAGACTGAGCCCAGAATATCCCCCATCCTTCAGACGTAACCTGTGTTTATTCTTCTCATACACACGGTCGCACTTTAACATCCGTTCAAACAACTGCAAACAGACGAAAAACGTTTTACAGACACATTTTAAAGGTCCAGTGTATGAAATGTAGCATAAAGCTGTGAGGTTTCAAATTGTTACAAACAGCTCACTCTAAGGTAGTAAAAACATAACGCTTCATCATGTAAGGTCTTTATACACCTCTGAAGACATAGTTATGTATATTACATTGTATTTCTGTCAAAAGATCCTCCAATATGTACACATTGGACCTTTAAGACAGAACTCTCATTATCTTCCACACGCTTTTTTCGAACAATATTTGTTTATTAGCGGCGTCAAAAACGAATAATATAATAATTCCCAGCACAATCTACTATGCACTTATATAGGTTTTTCAGATTTTAAATTTAGCTATATAAATATATTACAAGGACCTTGAAGATGAGCTCTCTTAGGCGGTCTGAGTGTTTGTTGTTTAGCAGCAGGGCGTAGCAGGAGTCGGCCGCTCCTGGTTCAAACAGGAGCAGGAAGAGTTGGACACGTGACGCGCTGGTCTGCAGAAGACTCAACAGAAGAGCTAATATCCCGCACAGCTACAACAAAGAGAATAACAGTACAGTTGTGGGGACGTACAGGAAAACGGTCAAAACACAGAGCATAGAAAATAACAAAAACACAACATAGACAATGTATCAATTAACCATATCGTAGTTGTCTAACTAATACTCATATTTCCAAAGCCGCCACTTTACAGGAAATGGAAACAAACAGCATAAAGTGTGACCAATGATTTATAAAACAATTTTGTATTAAGCTCTTAGTGTGTGCAACTGTGCATCAGTCAAATGCTTAGAGCTACAACCAAGTGGTAAAAGTAGGAGAAACAGGATGAGATGTGGATTCCAAACGCTGTGTATCGAATTAATTGGCGGGTTGTAAATCCTTGTTAAGTGAATTGAAGTTAAGCTATAATCAAGATTGAAAAAGACAAAGGAGGGCTTATTCTGACAGGAAGTTTGATTAGAAAGGGCAGATCAATAGCAATAATGCAAAGTGCTTCTTTCTGGGATGCTAACACACGGAAGAGAGTCAGACTTGTCGCCGTCAGGAACAGACAAAACTACACATTTTTTAATCGACCACTTATAATCTCTATAATTTAAAAGCATCTAATCCGTTCAATTTATTGTCAATGCAAATTGAATTTGCATTCAAATTCTGAAGGGCCAATCTGACAGCCAATCACAATCCCATGCTCCGCCCACAGACGCCCGAGCCACTGATCACACGGATAACATACAAACTGTGATTTTGCCAATATCTTCTTACCTGTTCCTCATCTCCAGTGGCAGCAATGTATCCCAGAATGCTCTGGATCTCCTCCTGGGTGGTGCCCTTGCTGATGTAATACTTGAGAAGGCCACAGAGAGAGGCTCTGATTGTCTTAACGTCGTCTTCGCTCAAATCACCATCTTTCCTTCCACACCTAGAAGAGATTGAGAATGAAGAAAAGAATAGGTGGAGAGAACAAGAATGAGAAAAAGAGGGAGTCATACCGCGAATGCGTCACAAAGGAGGAGGGAATGATTGTGGGAAATGTAGTCCTACCCGTAGTAAAGTCGGATGGTATCTAGCAGGAACTGAACTCCGCATTTCTTCCTGAAGTGCTTCCTGTTGTCTTTGATGACGGTCGACATGTATTGGATGTGACCTTCACCATGACAGAAACACCACACTCGTCACAAAACTTTCGCTTAAAAGCAAACGCAGAACGCATACACACACAAAGACAAACACACACTGACCAATGCGAAGCGGGAAATCTCCCTGGTTCCAGATGTTGAAGTTGAAGAGCAGGTGCGTGTGCAGCTGCTGCAGAAGCTGCGAGTTCCTCTCATACGTCACCTGCTCAATCAGCAGCTGAACGGCCACCAGCACGCTCACGTCCACCAGGAACGCAGGCAACTACACACACATACACAGACAGATGTGTGTTAAATAATCAAACACAGAGCTCATGAGAACATGGAGTAAGGACACCGGAAGGGAATTGTGGGTACCTTCTGAAGCAGAGCTCCTAACGTGGCCACAGCATGCGAGTGCAGAAGGGTTTCCTGGTTTATGGGGTGCCTCTGCAGGAAATGTTTGATCACCAGCAAGAATGTTGCCACCAGATTCTTCTCCAGTCTCGCTTCTGAATAATAAATGTCCACATGAAGAACACAACATTATCAAGATGTTATCACTGAAGACCTGAGAGCTTTATAAAACTAGAATGAGGAATCATAATGACGTCTCACCAGACGCCCTATTTGAGGGAAGTATGACCCAGTCTCCGTCTGCGGGCGTTGCAGAGTCAGGGCTGATGAACTCTGACCCCGAGGGGTCGACGTGATGTAACTCAGGGGTCAACAGTGTCAACTGTTCTAATACAGGCAGTAACACAGGGAGACCTCCGACACAGTTTATCATGTCCTGAAACAGATCATGTGACGTGTTCAAGTCAAGTCACACATTACGACTAATAAATTGAATACAAGAAAAGAGGGAAACTGAGAGGTCTGAGGAAGGAAACATGGCAAACATACTTTGATTTCCCAGTTAACCACTTTATTTCCCGTCAGGCGTCCATGCAGCATGTTAGGGGACAGGTCCAGGCATATTGGTTTCTTACAAGCCTGTATGAATAAGAGGACTATCAGTGATGTGCATGTTAAATAAGCATCACAAAGATTACATTAGGGCTAGGGAACATATGTATATATATTTATATATTGCAATAGTATAAATGGGAATTTATTATTAATTTACCATAGAAATAAGTCTCACTTCATTTTGATGTGTGATTAAATTGGGTAAAATTTAGTGAGACACAACAGTTAAAGGAATAGCTCACTGAAAGAATGAATATTCGTTCATAATTTACTCAGTCTAATGTCAACCCTATATGACTTACTGTCTTCTGCTGAACTAAAGGTTTTTCTCTTTATGTCCATTTATAGGTCCAAAAATGCACATACATTCACCACAAAAGTAATCCAAATGTCTCCTGTCGGTTAATTCATGTTTTCTTAAGCAAAACAATAAATGTTTGTGAGAAAATTATTCATATTTTGAGCCTATTTAGCAAAACCGAAACCCAATTAAACATATCTGAGCACTGAATTTGAGCAACAATTTCACACATTTCGTGTCAACATATTTGTCAATATATTTGACAACTAGTCTTGAAAAGAACGACGCAAAAATCAATTAAAGTTATTGTGTATGCATATTTGAATTAGGTGCTCTGATATAATATGCTAAATAAACAAAAATATTTTTAAAAGCTATATTGTTTTTTAAACACATATATCGTTTCACTTCAGAAGATATTGCATTAACTTAACATTTATATAAAGTTGTTACTTAATTGTTTACGTTTATAATAGATTTGTATATTTTACATTACTTTAACTCGGCAAATGAAATTATTAAATTTTTTACTTATTTGAAATTACAAGTTACACTAACTTAAACTGTGAACTAAAATGGTTGAAATGCTGAAATGTAAAGTCTATGTGTGTATATTAAATGTTTACAGTGTATACATGTAAATCAAGTGATTCAAAAAAATTATATATAATAATACAATTAAAAAATATAATAATAATTTATTTAATAAATATGAAATGCATTTAAACATTCATTTTATAAAAAAATATTTTACAATAAATCCCACTGTTAATTTAATAAATAATATCTTTATCTATAAAACTAGATTTTGGGGTTGCAAAGGGGTGAGAAAAATATTAAGAAGCCCTAATACCATCCCATTATTTACAAAGACGTATATAGACAACTCACCTTTGGAGAATAATGTAGCAAAAGTTTGCTTGCCATGTCTCCGAGCTCGGCCTCTTGGCTCTTAAGGGGAGAGATACAGTTTGGTCCTGGGCTGCATAGAGCTTTGACATGACTGGCTTGAAGGGGTTCATGGAACACCATGACATTTCCCAGCTGCCCCTGCAGCGATGTGGGGCTGCCCCACTCGCTGTCCTGAGTACCTGCGGAGATGAGTTTGGTGACCGATTCAGGCTTGGTCCCAAGCAATCCGGCCCAACCCGGGAGGATACCGCCCAAAGATGAGCGGCCGGGGATGTTTCCCCCCGAGAACGGAGGATCTGGGATTTGAGAGGGGGGAGGGGTTGTGGTGCGGTGACCCGCGGAACCGATACAGCATGACGTAAAGGCCTGGTACAAAAAAGAGAGGGAGGTTTTTAGCAACTTATACTCAATGCACATAGATATCTAGAAACAGTTGTTCCTCTTACCTCGGTCATGGTTGGGTATTTTAGAGGTGCTGTCAACTTCTGCTGTCCATCCACATAAATATAAACCAAACTTTGGCCAAATGGCCTCTTCCCGGGTACGTGAACTACACCAATACTGTGCTGTGGGTTGAATACAAACATATCATTGGATTCATTTTCTCAGAATGACAAACAAATCTCAATTAATTCATGCTGTGGCAATTTATTGGTCACGTGACTTACCCACAGCGAATCACAGAAGCAGTAGTCAGGCAGCATGACGGTGACATATTCTTTCTTGGTGCACACGGCAACAACAAGCAACCCAGCTGAACTAATAAAGGCCTCGAACCCGGTTCCACCTGGAGTGAAAAAGCTAAAGGCATATACAAACGTAAAGATAATGTTTTCAATAAATATATTTTGGCAGTTTGTGAAGAAGAATGAAACCCTACCAGTTACTACTGTACTACCCCCATTGTGACATACCTATACAACTGTTTCCTCTTCTCCCCTTTACTGGGCAGGCCCAGCTGATCTTGGTCCAATGAGAGCCAAGCAAAGAAGCTGAAGGCGGAGCCCGGCCAACGCAGCATGGTCGGCACAGCTATGCCAGCCATAGGCGGAGACAGGTCAAAATACTGCATGGCACTCTCCAGGCCCTGTTTGCGCACCATGCCGAGGAGAGCCCTCAGTACGGGACCCACGTATGGGTGAGCGCGGCATGATTCGTCCTGACGTAGTAGCCTCAGCAGGTGCTGGAGTTCAATGGAGCTCAGCGATTGGCTGCCCAGCGAGCCCAGCAGACCCACCAGGCTCTCGGCACAGACCCGGTGTAGCCGATCGTGCCTCTCCAGAGCCATCAGAACTCTGAGGGTCATGGAGGAGTTGACGCAGGTGGCTCGCGTCCGCCGGTTCAGACCGCAGATGCGGCGGACCCAGTCGGCAGCAAAGATCTGTAGCTCGGCAGAGTCCAGCTCTGGAAGCCACTGGATGAGCAGCAAAAGAGGGTCCACATTGCTGATGCCCAGAAGACCTACGGAGGAATGTTCCCCTTCAACTGCCTGCAAGAAGACCACGATGAGAGAACAGAAAGTTAGACGTCTATCATTCAGACGCTGCCAATAGGAATGTGGACTACACAAATGTGACACCTCCGCCATCTTGGAACAGTCAACTATGTGACTTTTTAATGTTTTGTTAGCTAATGTCTGCGTCCTGTTGTATTTTGTTAGTGTAGCAATTATAATGTATGGGTTTATGCAACAGCAAGTAACATTTGGTATTTATTTATCCCTATAACTCTGGTTTCAGACGCACAGTGTACCTGCCCTTGAGTGTTTTCTTGGACCGGCTTGGACTGTTCCAAAACCGCGGACTACTTACATCCTGTATATCAGCCCATAGAAACAGCTGCTTAAGAGGCATCTATGTTCATATTTATGAATCGACCCATGTGACTCAAAAAACAACTATTTATCTCACCATATTCATGAGTTCCTTCAGGAGATGTCTTGAAGGTTGGCCTAGTGACACCAGCACCTCGAACAGGTGCGTGTAGCCAATCCTCTCCTTAAACACTTCCTGCATGAATTAAAGCTTATTTAATAATTATATTATACAATACAAATCGTTTAATTCCCTTTTCAACAGGATTGTGAACAGAATTTCTACAATTTGGGTCCTAATAGGATCCAAAAAAGTCACCTTGTGTCACATGGTGCTTTATAAATAGAGAATTGTTTCAAATCATCTTAACATTAAAGTTCATTACTTATTAAAAGTGGCTTAAAAGGAAACAGGAAAAGGAAAATGTTATAATTTTGGTTTAAAGCAGTAATATAATAATTATATAATAATATAATGATATATAAATAATGTATAATAATATAAAATATAAGATTACTAAGAAACAGGAAAAGTAAAATGTTATAGCGTTGGTTTAAAGCAGTAATTTGAAGTATATAATTATGAAATAATATATATATAATGATATAAAAATTTCAATTATTCAATAATAAAAAAACAAATAAAATAACAATAATCTTGGGTACACTTTTTTTTACAGTGACCGTGTTACAGTGTACTACACGTTCTTACTTAAAAATTAATTTGTATTCTCGTTTGGCTATATTTGCCTGAATAATGTAAAAAGTCTTTGACATCACTCAGCCAAATACAAATAAATAAAGATAAAGAATTGCCGTCCAAGATCCTGCAGATTCGCAGAATGAATGGATGGTGCAAAAATGATCAGAACTCTATTAAAATTTTATTTTAATCACATTTTGAAAGTACTGAATCCTTATAGAAGATTGAAACTCTGAAGCCCTAAAGAAGAATCTTATCCAGCTCCAACTTTATTGTTAAATTAAGACTTTAAAGTAGCGAATATAGGGATTCTTTAATGCTAATGCACCTTCGCAGCAGGAGACTTGAGGATCACTGTCGTGAGAGTTTTGATGGTCGCCACGGCGAGAGAGTCGAGTCTCCCTTGGAACACCTGATTGGAGGACAAAAAACATTCACTCAACTGATCCATCCAACGGCAGCGTGTGACCTGTTTTATTCCTGCTGTTTGTCTGTTCCCTTTGCCATGCAAATTATGAATGAAAGGCCAGGATAAGGAGATCACTTTATCAAATAGACGTATGCTTACATTAACAGGCAGGAATAGAATCAGGTTATGTTTTGTGTGAAGAGCATCAGTATTAAATAGTTTGTATTAGCCGAGACTCTGGTTGTGACCAGGAATTTCAGATCACCTATTTAAATGACTTAATAATTAGCAATGTTAAAGGAATAGTTCACTCCAAAAAGGCAATTCTGTGATCTTTTTCCCACCCTTTCAATGTTTAAATATGACTGTCAAACTTATCAAAAACTCTAAATAACTCTTAACTCTAAAATGATACTGCTGTGCCATATGGGAAGACATGTTTGCTTGTGAATGTTTTTTTTTTGAATTTCTGGAAAAACATGACAGACTTCCATATTTGTGTGAACTGTTCCTTTAAAAGTTGAGATCACCAGATTCAGGAACAGAAAATGATAAGGCAACTTCTATAAACTCTCCCCACCTCCACCACACCAAACACAGACGTATATAAATACAGAGAAAGTGTCTTCTCCACAGCCCAAAATACTATCTCCGTCCAGCCACGCCATGTCAGGAGACTTACTGATAGCAAAATCACATGATCATATTTTAGCTATCCTGATTTGTTAGTTTTAGACACTGACAAACAAAACAAAGCCCGGCTGGAGAGGGACAAACACAGAACACCAAAAATGACATGAAATCGGGAAAATGCTTCTACAGCATAGAGCACACCGCTATTAACCGATAATCTCCATAACGACACAAAGCTGCTGATGTCACAGCATTCCAACCCCGTAACCATAACACCAGAGGAGGAGTGAAGAGGGAAAGGAAGAGAACAAGCAAAATAAATATAATGAAATGATTTCCATCATAAAGTCAAGACCACTCCATTACAAGATCTCACATTCATCTGTTTAATGCAGGAATGAGCTTTTATTTGTTCTAGGTGTTGTCTTTAAATAGCTTTCACAGGAAATTAGATTTAAAATCAACATTAATTAATATCAAAAATATCGCTACAACCCCAAAACGTATTGTTTTTTAACATTTATCAATTCTAAAATCTCAGCTTTTTAATTTAGATCACAATAACCCTACTAAGGTGAATTTGTACTGGAGTGGTCCTGTGGGTGACGGGGGCGTGGCTTGTGGAAGCAACAGGCAGCAGGTGGGCGGTACCTGAATCTCACTCTCTCCTGTCAGTAACCTGTTGGTTAAATCTTTCTGGTCCTTGTCTGCAGCTGTGCACCTAGCGTTAACCAGCTGCCGGACGGAGCAGACCACAACGAGCACAGACGGTCAGGTGAGGGGAAAGTGCAAAGGGTTAAAGGTTAGAAGGTAAAAGGTCCAAGGTCATGACCCTAAGTGTCGTCGCTAAAGGACAGACACATGCATGGACGGATGTAAAAGCAGTTAAGATACGGTGTACATGCTGTATAGTGATAAATAAACAGGCAAAGTGAGAGAGATTTAACAGCAACATACTTTAGCGAAAGCACACGATCTGAGGCACGCACTATACTGTTCGCAAAGGCAAATAAACCAAACATAGGATTGTAAATATTGACAAAAGAAAAATACTGGCAAGGGAAATGCTCCTGTGTGCATAAAGACACTGAGAGAAAATTATATATGGGACTATTTAAACCCTTCATTCATACAGGATCTACAACACTCACACACACGGATGTTCAGGTTAATCACCACATTGTGGAAGAGGGCTGCAGGTCATGAGCTTCCTGTATAAACCGGTCATAACAGTTGGATTCTGGAAGTGAAAATGCTTCTCGAAATCTACCTAAAACATATTGCATAAACCTTTTCGAGACAAACCTACAATGAGCCCAGAGGTTGTTAAAGGGAAATTTCACCCGCAAATAAAAATGACCTTATCATCTACGTCTGCCATTCATGTATATGACTTCCTTTCTTCAGTCAGTAATATTTTGAGCTAAAATATAAACCCAAACAAAATTTTGTGAGCACTTATTTCAAATATGCCGAAGCATCAGTGATTTCAAACTCACATCTTATTACATAATATTATGTACCAATGAGATTTGAATGTTTTGATTCCCGCGTGAGAAGATAACGACACAGGAAATGATACATCTGGGATGGCGCGAGGGTGAGTAAGGGGCGATTCCCATTTTGCGTGTAAAACAGCACGGAAAAAGCGAGGCTCATAGAAAAACAGGGGTGCTTCTGCCGCATGTCTAAATTTAAAATAACGAACAGATGCGCGCAAAATACGCGAAATGTGAATCGCCCCTAAATTAACCCTTTTCTTACTTCTATCTTTGCGAAGTAGAAATCGTCATAGCTGTGTAAATGCAACCATGGCTGCCATTGAGATGCATGCGTTTTTGTTTAAAATGACCAAAAATATATATTCTTCTTAGAATTGCAGCATTTTTAATGAGGTGGTGAAATTTAGTAAACATAAAAAAGAAAGAATATTTCATTTGTTTGATGTCTCATTTTTATCGTAACACTTAATGTGTATCTAAACTCCTTTTTATAACGTTTACAGTCCCAGTGAAATTAAATGATTATTATTTTTCTTCAGTGAAATATTACAACGCTTACTGTAAATAGGGTATCAATGTGGATAATTCTCTTTTTAAAATTCATGTGCCCACAAAATCTTCAATTGAAATCTAAAAATGTACTTCCACCCTGTAGTGACTATTCATCTTAAATGACGTATTTAACATCGCATGGGCGAAGCATCTGTTAACTCCTCCCCTCAAAAGGTCAGTCTGCTGCCAGTTCCATTTCAAACTGCAACAGCTATTTTTTTTAGATCCAATCAAATTGCAGCGTAAAACACAAGCTACGCCCACTATTTTTTTCTCATTCAAAATTTAACATTACTCAGAAATGCGGAAAAAAAGTCAAAACGATCGCAATTTCCTGTTCAATGGGACTTTAAAAAAAGATGAATCTGTTCAAAGATTTGACAATTGTATATGTTGATCGCCTTGCACAAATTAATTCATCAACTTTTAAAATAAAACATTACAAAAGCAACAGACTTTTTTAAGGGTTATCTGCACAAACACAAAAGGCAAGGCCACAAGATTTATTGTTCCAACGGTTAGCTGGAAGTTAACTCTTTTAGATGTCCATTATGTGTGCATTCATATAATTTTGGGGTAAACTATTTTATCCATGCGAAAAAGTTTAGCAATTCTCTTTGCCTTTTTCTGTCAGAGCTGGTAAAGAGGTTCAAAGACTTTATTTTCGAACATTGTGGAAAAAACTGTTAAAAGGCCGTTAACAAAAGAGGCTGTCTTCCAGAGAGCCCGAGCATCAGGAATGTTACTGTATGTAACTAGATCTCACCTTGCTGTTCTGCAGGAGTCGGGTCAGGTGCTCAAAGCAGTTACTGTTCAGGAAGATCGCCTGCAAAACCGGGCGGTCCTTGCACTCGAACATGTCCTGTATGGTTTCTATGAAAACAGATAATCCCATTCAGTCCAGAGCTGCAGTTTTTGAAATGCTATCCGTTAATAACAATGAAATCTTTTGAAGGGCAAAGAGATCGCGGATTGAGATTATATAGACCTCTAGTGTATATTATCATATTAAAAAAAAATTCATGTAGAAGCCCCAAGCACAAATGTTTATTCTGTTTTGTTGTTTCAGAGATATGTCCAAATTATACTTCCCAAAGTGTCCCATACAATACTAATTGTGGTTGCTTTACGTTACAAATCTGTCCTGTCTAAATAAAAGGGTTCAAAACTTCATGTGGATTCACTGACACTAGCCGTTCCACACCCAAAAAGTCACTCTGTAGAAACTTGAGACACTCACCAAGCATGTTCACCTGTAACGTCACAAAGCGGCTCTCCCAGTGTCGGGAGCGAGGAGGGGAGGGTCGACCTTTGACCTGCGCCATGACGGCAGGATCAGAGTTTAGCAGTTTAAAGTAACTCTCCAGCACGGAGCTGATCTCCACCTGCCTCTGATCAGAGCTGCTGGCCAGGAGACTGTGCACCACCTCTCTCAAACAGCCCAGCGTCAGCAGTGCTTTCCTATCCGGAGCCTCGCTGTCCCAGTCCTCTCCATCACCAGTCAGACACTCGCCTCCACTCAAAACTCCCATCAGCACCTCCATCGTGGCCGGCGAGATGGCAAACAGAGCGTTACGCTGAGAAAAAAAATTATAAATCTCCCGTTAGCAGTGTTACAAGGTTCACCGATCGCAATGTAACCCACAGCCTGTGACATCATTGCATTTATTGGCAAACTGAATTGTATTCGGTCTTCTTGTGTCTTCACGTGTTCGCTTACTGGATTTGTGATTGGATAATAAAAATAAATCTATTCATTTAACTGTTTTCTTATTTTATTAAACATCGTAAAAGCAAACTGTTCATTTGCTTGGATAGATTCCATCTGTGGATCAGAGCTCACCTGTCCACCTGCGACGATGGCTCCAAACAGGTGCAAAAGACAACATTTAAGACTGTCCTTCAGGTGCTCGCTCTCTTGGAAACACTCTGAAACACACACACACAAGAAATCAGCCTCCAGAGTTACGCTTCATCTGATCTTACTTACACACTGTATTCAGATGTTTGGCCACAGGCAAATTGAAGTGAAGTATTTAGATCATTCATTTACAGATACTGGCAGTGTGAGAGAGACAGATCATGCCACTGGCTCTTACAAACACGATGATCAGATAAACCACAGGAACATGAAGGCTACTGTTATGTGCAATCGCTGAAGGTCAAATAATAGAACCATTATCAGAAGATCTAATCCGTAAACAAACAAACAACACCGCCCACAGAATGAAACCGTTTTCAGAGAGAGATAGAGAAACGGAGAGGGAGACTTACGGTAAAAGAAGGGCACAAATTCTACTGTAAGCGGTGCTGCTTTGAATTTCTGTCTGCTTATTTCTACAGTGCTGAGCTGTTGTCTGTAAGACCAAACAAAGAGATCAATTACTTAACACATCATGTAAATGTCACATCATACAGTCATGGATCATCTGTCAAAACAGCAGTTATGCGGCATTAAAAACAGGCAAGGGGCTAAGGCAAGAAGATATTATGATGGTCTTTATTTAACATTATACCACGGCCTGTTTGAATGCTCGGTTCTGAGCGGTTTTTATTGCAGCTCATTGTTACTGAATGAAGACCTTCTCCAAGGAAAAGCTGTTTATATCATTTTTAAATTAAGAAACGACATTCAAATGTCACGAACTGGCAATTTGGTTTAATCATTTGTAAAAATAGCTAATAAGAATCAAGCATTCCAACGAGTCGTGTAATAAAACCCTTTATTGCACAGCTAGTTCAAGTCAGTTTGATCAATGTTTGAAGTTAACTAATAACGGTCATTTTCATCTGTCTGATCAATAATTAAAACATCAAAAACAGCTTTAACTTGGCATGTGACTATGGTATTAGCAGGATAATCCATGGCTAGCTTTGCGTCGGTTTGTTCCTGGCCTCCACGTCTCGCAGCCGTGGACTATCTCTTAATTATGTTTTATGAAAATATGAATTATAGTAAAGGTACCAAGACAAATATCACAAAATACATTTCTACACTTGGTTAATATAACTGAAAATAAATAGGCATTGAGCAGTTGTTTCAGACGCAGCTTTTTAAAGCAAAACTGCAAATACAGAAAATGATCTTAGTCCAAATCTTGTCATTTATATTAAAGATTTATCAAACCAGATTTTTGATCAAATGTGCATATCGCAATGGTTTCCCATAATGAATAATTTTTTATACTTCAAAAAGTTTTATGTCAGTGCATATAGTGGTATGGGAATCTAAAACATGTATGTCGCCATGAACCATTTTCATTTCCGCAAAATATTTAAATATGGTTAAAATGAATTTTACGTAAATCATTATTAATATTAATATATTTCTTATAAATCATATATTATTTTTCACAATTATTATTTATAACATTATATTGCTACAAGTTAATATTAATGCAATCAGCGTTTTCTTTATTACCTTTATAACATTTCTGTTTGAAGTTTGGAATAACTTCCTACAATTTCACTAGATACAATTTTAAAAATTCTATATAACGGATTCAATAGAGGAAAAAAACCACTACAATATGGACATTTATCACTTCAGATTTGATGGCATTTCTGTCCTGAGCCGTGTTAAAACATTAACACAGAATTAACATTAACTGCCCTCAAATAACCTCTCAAGCGCATGTTAAATAGATAGAAAATCTCTTTTCAGAACTTGCAGAACCAGTCAACATGTTTACAGGTCAAACACAGCTGTGTGTCTCACTGTATGTTTACAGAATATGAGTCCATTCAGGTCAGATTACTGAACAACTGAAAACTATATATGGTTGTGTGTTTTGAGTTTGATTATGTACCATGACATGAAACACAAATCTACATGCACATCCTTTAAGTAGTCTGAGATTTCTTCAAGCAGACAACATGAAACAGAGTTCCCATTGCATTACAATTGTACTTAAAATGATTAAAAAGTTAAGAATTGCAGCTTTAAAAAAATAAATCACACATTTTTATTTAATAAACTATGTAAACCAGTTTAATCTGTGGATTATCAAACTTGGAATGAACTCTTCGGAGCACCCAAAGAAAAACATTTCTGAGTCAATAATGCGTTTGCACAGAGATTAAGGCCATTCTGCAGCGCTGTGTGTTTTACCTTCATCGACCCTCAAGAACGACTGGTATTTAATAGATATACACTCACCTAAAGGATTATTAGGAACACCATACTAATACTGTGTTTGACCCCCTTTCGCCTTCAGAACTGCCTTAATTCTATATGGCATTAATTCAACAAGGTGCCGAAAGCATTCTTTAGAAATGTTGGCCCATATTGATAGGATAGCATCTTGCAGTTGATGGAGATTTGTGGGATGCACGAAGCTCCCATTCCACCACATCCCAAAGATGCTCTATTGGGTTGAGATCTGGTGACTGTGGGGGCTATTTTAGGACAGTGAACTCATTGTCATGTTCAAGAAACCAATTTGAAATGATTCGAGCTTTGTGACATGGTGCATTATCCTGCTGGAAATAGCCATCAGAGGACGGGTACATGGTGGTCATAAAGGGATGGACATGGTCAGAAACAATGCTCAGGTAGGCTGTGACATTTAAACGATGCCCAATTGGCAATAAGGGGCCTAAAGTGTGCCAAGAAAACATCCCCCACAGCATTACACCACCACCATAATTGCATTAATGAGAAATTGAACAGGTGTTCCTAATAATCCTTTAGGTGAGTGTAAACATGCAATGCATTTTTTGTCACTGATAGAAAAAATCTTGCCATCACAGGACTGCAGATGAACAAAAAGGTGAAAGTTGACGTGAGAGCATCACGTGCTAAAAGAGAAGATGCTGGCAGTGTATCAGAGGCTCAGATGTGAGATTTGCATTGGTGCCAATATCTCACCCGTGAATGCGATGCCTCCAGTTGTGATAGGGATCGTACAGACTCTCGCAGAAGGCCAAAGCGTGACGAACAAACTCCTCGGCTTGCGTCTGGTCAACCAGCTCTTTCTCTTTAGTCTTACTCTTCAGCTAAAGACAGAAGGAGATGTTCATTTAATTGATTTGGCATGGATTTACTGCATACAGTTGAGATACAAATACTGGCAATACAAATCCAGTTATTAAGCATGTGAATAATGCACGATATGTTTCACATCAAACTTAGTGCCAGAGAAAGAATAAAAGAAAGGGAAAAAGGAAAGAAATAGCAGACCTGTTGGATGTAGAGCGTAGTCATGGTGACGATGTGGTTGATGTAGGAACAGGCAGCGATTTCCTCCACGTTTGACAGGTTCCTGCCAGACACATTACACCGCTGTCAGTCTACTGTGTGTATGTTTTGGCAAGACTGGACTGACTGCCGTGTGACAGCATTAGTTCTAGCTGTCAGAGATCAAGTGCCACCGATATGATAATAACTCACACGCTGATGCTACAGTGCGTGTGTATGTGTAAATAAATCATGTCCGCATTTTACTGCAAACAGATTTCCAAGTGAAATATAATATGATTTGCTATTATAAATAAATATTATTTATGATTACACAAAGGACACAAAAGTTAGCCATGCTTTCTAAATCAATTCAGGACATATTTAAAAGGAATAAAAGTTAAATAATAAAACTAAACAAAGTCCACACAGAGATACCAAAACATTTGAGTGCGTGTTTGGGGGGCAGCAGCTGTCTGATGAGCTAACACTCAGAGAACTCTTAAAGGATCTCTTGAAAGTGGAAACCTCTCTCAAACCCTCGACAGCAGCTGCACACAGAACTCATGAAACATTGAGCAGTGATACAGTGAAAAATCGACTTCAAATTTCCATAACTGATGACATCAAAGCTAAACACTTGATAGCTGACATAACGCCCCGGCCGTGACCTTCACCATAAACCATATTCTATACTGTACACTGCTAACCTGAACTTACTAATGTACAAAAGAACTAAAGAAATAGTTCACCTAAAAATTCTCTCATTACTTACTCACCCTTTTGTCATTTTAAACCTGTGTGTCTTTCTTCTGCAGAACTTTTTTCAAAAAGAAAATGTTTGGAAGAATGCTGTTAACCAAAAAACGTTGGCGCCCATTGACTTCTATTGTGTGGACACAAAATCAATGCAAGTCAATGGCGACCACGGTTTTCTGTTCACAACATTCTTAAAAACGTCTTCTTTTGTGTTCTGCAGAAGAAAGAAAGACATACAGGTTTAAAATGACAAAGTGGGGGGTCAATTTTGGGGTGAAGTTCCCTTAACTAACAGTAGCATGACTGTAGAACAGAACTGTTTTAGCTGTTGTGTAATGTGACTTTTCTGTACGAGTTTGTGAACTGATGAAACGATCACACACAATCTCTTTCTGGACACAGAGGCTGTCTTTGAATGTCTCACTATTAAAGTCATTCTCATTGGTCCTCCAATCGGATCAAATAAATTGACTTAAGCAAATTAATGTCTTTTTATTTAAATCAACCATCAGTGTGTCCAGAAAAAAAGAACATGAATCTGGTATTGCACGTCTGATAATGTATAGACCACTTTGAAAGATGTAAACAAAGCTGGTCCAACGCCGGTCCGGAACAACTTCCCGTTTCAGTTTTTTAATGCTACACAAACGTTTATAACAGAATCAAAATGTTGAACAAATATTTTAAAGATTTAACCATGGACAGTTTCAAATCAACAATATAAGGGTCAATGACATGACGTGTATTTTTTGTGTCCAAATTTATTATTTTCCTAAAAAGAATTGGAATAAATACATGCCATATATCAAATGGATCTACAATATGTCCTTTATAAGAAACCCTTCTCATTTTATTGAAATTCAATAGATTTTTCGAGTTTTGGTGTTTCAAAGACCAAAAATGTCAGGTGGTGCGACCGTCCGAACATACAAACAGAGAACAAAACTGAGAAATAAATGTTAATTTTCTCAATAAAATTCTTAATCAAATATTTTGGCATGATTTTATGTTAAATTCCTTATAAATGAGGGGAAATAGTGTATCGGTCCCATTTCAAAACTAATCTATTACTTAAAAAACTTTTGTCCGGAAAATGTACTTCTACTAATGTCAGGGAGAGCAACCGACATAAAAATGCAATTTTATGCAATGTTCCTTTAAGAAAACCATTTGACAGCATATGACATCTCACAGAAGACTCCAGAGGACCCTTTGAAGCAGTAACAAGGTTAGTCAACCTCCCATAAATATTAGATAATTTGACATTTTTGAGTAATGATGAGGTTGATTCAACTTATCATGTCAGGTGGTATGACCCATGGAAAACTTTGAAAATGTGTTGTTATTATAAAAATGTGTATTTGATTTAAGAAATGTATGTATAACATTGAGCACATGGTCAAACATTTGTATAGGCGTCCAAGTTAATGCCTATTAGATTTTAATTGAGTTTGAAATGTCAGGTGGTGCGACCAGAGTTACAGTTAAACCAACTAAAAAAAGTCATGTTAATTCATGTTTTTGAAAATATTAAATACATTTTAATAAATACATAAAGCTTTTAAGTTGTTTAAAGGTGCAATCTACATATGTATATATATTTGTTTATTTTATTATGGTTTGAGTGACAATTTAAACAGCACATAGTCCATCTTAAAGTCCTATTCTTCAAGAATATAGGACTGTATAATCAACATTGATACTAAAACAATTGCATCTTTAAATGAATCTATTTTAATTTGTTTTTGTAGATGCCATTATCAAGCAAGGAGAAAACAGTACGATATAGAGCTCATTTAAAAAGTAATCCCGTTGCAAGGGCCAAAAGAAAAGCAAGGAATTGTGTTCATTATGTATATCTAGATACATTACAACTTAAGTTAATATGGTGTTCTGTTATATTTTTTGTGGTAATTACAGTTATTATATGTTAATAATACATACTTGATAGCAGTGTCATACAGCATTACAGAAAAGCATTGTTATTAGTAATGAATTCGAATGATTAACAAACCATTACCTATTCTATTAAATATTTAAACTAAAATAATCTATTTTACAAATGATATAGTACAGGTGAAACTCAAAAATTTAAATATCATGCAGTAGTTAATTTATTTCAGTAATCAAGTTAAAAGGTGAAACTAATATATTTTATAGACTCATAATATGCAAAGCAAGATATTTCAAGCCTTTGTTATAATTTTGATAATTATGGATTACGGCTTAAGAAAACCGCAAATTCAAAATTATAATATTGTGAAAAGGTTTTCAAAGCTTGAAATAACTCACTTTGCGTGTAATGAGTCTATATAATATATTAGTTCCACTTTTTAACTTGAATTACTTAAATAAATGAACTTTTACAGGACACTCACATTTTTTGAGTTTCACCTGTATGTCCCATAAATTTTCATTTAATAAAAATAGAAGGGGTCTGAAACCATGTATCTTTTATAGAGATCGGTGTTGTACATTGCATGTGCTTTCTGAAAGCATGATTTTGAATTATATTTGAAAAGAGTTGTTCTTTATCTTGACTTACGGTTACTACTGAATCTATTGATAAGTAGATTGAATTCTGCCCTTAATGTTTCTGGGCCCAATATTTGCACAAATTTTCAGATTCATATAAAAGATGTTCTCATTTATTAAATGTGTTTCTTGAGGTTTCAAATTTATATTTTTTAAGAAACGATGATCAAATGTTATCATAACATGCAGTATTGTTTTGCACTTTCTTGTTAATTACATTTAATTATATTATTGAGATAGAGTATAAATTGTCAGAGGATTCAAATAAAAAAGCCAATTAAAACCTGAATAAAATTAATTGACATATATTTCTTTTTATTTTGTGAATATCAATCATTATTGTTCACAACGTCAGGTGGTGCGACCAGTCATGGTCAGGTGGTGCAACCAGCAAATTTACATTTAAATGTATCAATTCCCACTGCAATTGCAAAATGAAGTAAGAAATATAAATGTAAACCTTTACATAATGTATACAAATCATTTTTACAGTTAAAAACAAAACATAAAAAGTCCTTATGGAAAAATGGGTGTTTGAACACACAGAAAAGCAGCTGTTTATATGATTTGGAATAAAAGGTCAATAAATAAAGAAATAGAAAGGGAATTTACTTTCTGATATGCATTTTAGACACTACAATGATTCATATTTACAAGTCTCAGTAGTGCTAAGTACACTAAATGTATATTATTTTAAATTAATATATGGTCGCACCACCTGACATTTTCTGGGTGGTAAAATCAGAAATCTTGTTTAATAATGAATTAATGCCCCCTAAAATGCTGTAAAAACCAATATAAATCAACACAATAAATTTTTTGGACATAAAAATGCATTTTCAAACTGTTTTGCTTAAAATATATTTTTTTTCTTCTTGAAAACCTTATTTGTCATTGACCCATAAACAAACGTTAATGCGCATGGACGTGTTGCATACCATAAAAACTATACATTTAACATTTAAGACATAGTAGTAATAAAATAAAGAACTGAAGTGAACCAGTGTTCAAATCTTGGACGTGGTGTATACAAAATATTAACCAATTAACCATTCTAATGTTCTTTAGCCTGATAAATACAGATGAGATAGAAAATTACTCAAAATTATAATATAATATATTATAACAAACAATTTTATTTTTAATTTATATTAATATTAATTAAACTAATATTTTATTAAATATTATTTTGTTTAAAACTGTTAAACAGTTACTGATTCTTTGCGGTGGTCTAAGGGAAGTTAAGTTTGGGCCACATAACGTTATGTTGTTGCTGCTGAAAGAGTCTATCAACCAATTTATTACTAAAGTAAGTTTAGCTATGGTATTGGTAGTAAAACCATAATTTCAACAAATCTCCTGTTATAGACTGTTTCATTGGACGCATATGCCTGGACTGGACCTAACTTCCGGTCTGTCTTTGTTGAACGGTTTGGCTAATGTCTAATAATCTTTATTATTAGTTTGAAAAAACTAACTTAGCTCTGTACACTGTGGTAGGCTTTGTCAGACCAGGTTTATTACTTATGCTTTTTGTTGTCCTTATTTTGTTCCAATTACTTCTGCTAAATGACTAAATGTAAATATTTAATTTAATTTATGTTAACATGAATTTATATTATTACGTTGTGGTATATTAATCGTATTAAATAAACAATTTGTTGAATTAGTTGTATGTTAACTTTATTAAATAAACAATTTTTGAATGGGTCCTGTGGTTTTGTTAAATTTAAAGAAACCATATGGGGCATCTAGCGGTAGAGCTTGGAATCGAAGTCTAAATTAAAGTATTGGAGAGGCAAGTTTAGCCAAGTAACGTTTCTTATCGTTTTCTTTTTTGCTTTTTATCAGAAATAATCTACAGGCACTCCATTATTTGCGAATAGGTACGGGAAGTTAAGGGCAGTCCACGAAGTCGTGCATGCACGGTAACGTTTGTTTATGTTGTTGCTTTAAAACCGTCTATTGAATGATTTTGCAGAAAGGTTTGAAGCAGACAGCTCTATGTCTCTCAACAGGTGAGTGATGTGGGGACAAGTGATATCTGACCTGCAAATGACGATGAGAAACTTGAGCAGCAGTAGAGCAAGCGTCTGCTGCTCGGCCTCCAGGCCCTCGGATGCTTTCTGCACACACTGCAGCAGCTGCAGACGCAAGACCTGCAGGATGTTATCAGGGAGCAGTGACAAGACAGGGGGCGTGTCCTCCAACCTGCAGTGCACGTGATACACGGTCACATACAATAAACCGTATATATAACACATATCAATCTTCAACATGAAAAGAACGTTATACACAAATAAATAAAGTAGTTTGCACACTGAAAGTAAACCTGTTATTGAAAAAAGGAAGTTCCTACTTCTGTGAGCATCCTAGCTTTTAATATAAACTATTAGGCGGTTGACATCACAGTTCGCCAGACATGACACATCTTCCGTGACTTAAAATAGCATGGGGCAAACACGGTTTGTTCTCACATGTGCCGTAACTGAAAGTGGCATGTGAGATCAAAAATCCGGATTGAAGAGTGAGATTGAAGTTTAGGAGCAAATCTATCACATGGCTTCGGTGGGATAAAGCTTCTAGTGTTCATCAAACTTGATATCTATTCTTATTCCAGTTAAAAGGCAATTCTAGAATGAACCGTAGCAGGTTGAACAGTACATTGTGTTTTTCTCAGCACCAAAAAGCGAGAGAGAAAAATGTGTTGGTCTCATTGGATGTGAGGACCCGTCTGGCTTCTGGGACTGGAATGAATGTGTTTTGTGTGTGAAAACGGCACAGCTGTGAAGAGAAAGAGCAAAGCTGGATCTCTCTCTCTTTCTGTGTGTTCCTTGCTCTCCTCATACACTACATTACGTAATATCATCTGACAGACTAAGCACTTCATGATCACATGACTACAGCTGCGAGAGAGAGAGTGATTTTCTCAGGCAACACGCTACATCACAGCCACATAAATCCTTCAGCGTGCACACACGTTCAGACTCTCTCTCTGTATTTCCTTCGTCTTGCATCAGAACGTGACCTTCGCAGCGGGACAAACTATAGCTCATGTCACGCAGACACACACAAGCACACAATTTGTTGATATAATAATCAGATATTTTTGGTCAGTGTTTGTCTCAATCTTGATTTAAGCACAGGGTAAGTTTTTGCAATGTGTTGACCTCTTAACATTGCTGGTCCAGAAGCACTTCCTGTTTTCATTACACAAACCTTTGAACAAAATTCAACCAACATAATATTCATAACCAATTTAAAATGTTAAACGAATATCTTGAGATTTTATTATATACGTTTAATAATTATATAACAAATACTAGTGAAAAATTAAAAATAAACAGGAATAAACATTTATTTAGATTCTGGTCATCACATTTGGAAGGAATAACTAAATGGTTTTAAATTTGTTCAGCACCTTATTGACAAAGGGAACGATGCTTGGCATGACCATTACTTCCTGTTTAAGTGGGCATGTCTCCCTCTCTGAATGGGTGGACCTTGAATAAGATGAAGGGTTGTCATAAGAATAACGATAATCTCATCAAGGGGCCTCCAAAAACTTTGAAGTGGGGCTCAAGATGACTTCCGAGGGGGGGGCTCAAGATGACTTCCGGGGGGGGGCTCAAGGTGCTTGATATCTAGCTAAACCAAACTTTGTACTATTTCATCCGTTAAAAAAATTCAAATATTGTTGAATATTGCTTTCAGACATGTTCACCAGTACATCGAGTTTTTAGGCTTTACCTGGAAGCCGGTTTCTCGAAGTCCACATCCAGACATCTCTCATAGGATCCAATGAAGACCTCCAGCCAGAGCTTCAGGTAGTCTGGATCCTTCTACAGGTTTTAGAAAACAGAGACAAAGAAAGAGAAAAACATTAACCATGGAGATAATTATTCACAGTGATGTCATCTATTGATATGCATGATTCACTTATCTAAGGTGTTGACATGTTTGAGACGAGTAGGCTGACTGTGTCAGATAATAACAATTACATGACACCTGACAAACAGGCAGGTCCGCATGCCGACAGGAACTGCGAGACATTCCAGCATACCAGAAAGACGTGATCTTGTCCAAGAAAGAAATGCTAACAAGCAAACCCTTTCACCGGCATTATAATGCTCGAGATTCCAGAAACATTCCTGAATTAAACATCCAACTCTGTTGAGTCGGCGTGTGAGTGTGTGTTCTGCATGCGTGTGTGTTTATGAAGACAAAATGCTTGTTGCGTGTGACATGCGACGTGGCTAGAGACCAAGCCGACTGAAAGCGACCATTTGTGTGGTCAATGTTAAAGCTGTGTTACTGGCACGCCACGGATAAAAAACTCAAGCAGGAAATCGTGCTTAAAAATTCCTCTCGATGAGATCATTGGTGCACAGTTAGCGTGTCCACATCCAAACACAACTTTTGATGAACTGACCATAGGGAAATTTTTTTACATTTACATTTAGTCATTTGGCAGACGCTTTTATCCAAAGCGACTTACAGTGCACTTTTTACAGGGACAATCCCCCTGGAGCAACATGGAGTAAAGTGTCTTGCTCAAGGACACACTGGTGGTGGCTGTTGGGATCAAACCAGCAAACTTTTGATTACCAGTTCAGTGGTTTAACCCACCAGACCACCATCTCCATTTACTCCATTTGACATGAGAATGAGAACCACACGAGGCCAAACTGCGCTTTCGTTTTCGACTTTCGACCGATCACAAACATAACTTGTCTTTGTGTTTGGGTGTAAATGAAAAGCCCCATTCATACAGCAACGCACAGATGTCTACTGAGGTCTGGATTTGGCCGGAGAGGGCACACCCTGTTTATTTAGAGCCCAGAACGGGCACCGCCTCGCCCTGATGCCCTCGCCAGCTGTGAGGTGATTTAAGCCAGTCCAACTTTTATCAACTCATGCCTCAAAGCTCACAATTAAACCATCAGGGCTGATTTCTAAAGAGACGAACAATGACCTCAAGTAGATATTTGCTTCATTCCGTACTGCACGCCCGTGCCCGGGGAATCCATTTTTTTTCTCCAGCATGCTTGGATGAGTATTGTATGATCATAGAGTGACCTGACTTGACTGACTAGACAGTGTCATGTTAAACCCGTGTAGTGAATAGATCACTTTGACTTTGACCGTCAGGATGAAATACAACTTGAGATTTGAAAGCTATGCAAGCGAAAGCACCCACAGAAAACATTTAAAATATGGGGGGGAAAAAAATCACGTTTAATAATAGCTAACATATTTTCAATCGTGGTTTAAACCGGGTGACAGCCGGCTTTCGCAAGTCATGCTGTGTGTTTAATAGGTCTATAACATGTTTGTGTTTCAGATGTCAAATATTATAATCCCTCACACCATGAAGTCAAACTCCCATGCGGGTCGGATAGACACTGTTGCCATGGTGATGAGAGGGAGTATTTGTACGATATCGCATGCCTGCCAAGTGACTACACTTTTAAATCTCTCGCATTAACACATTTTTCGGTCTCTCTGTATTTACAGAGCCTCTGTCACGGGTTTCTTAATTTCTCATACTGTTTTTAATATCCTTCCGTCCTCATCGTTTGCTTGCGCTCATGCATTTATTCCGTACGCGACCTGCTATCCAAACTGGGCGAGAAAACCTTCAGGGCAGAGAAATGAAAACAAATCACTGGAAACTAAGAAGATTTATCCAGCTAGCAGTGTCATGGTCTACGGAAGGTTTTTTAACCGGACCCCCAGAGGGCCGTCAGAAGATTCTAGGGGTCTCATGAAATCTCAGAGAAATAAAAAGACAAAGCAAAAACGTTAAAAGTGTACTGAGCATTATTTCAGTTTTATTTAGAAGTGTTTATATTTATCCCATGTTTATCTCGTCTTTCTAGCTACACGCGTACTTCTCAGAATTGTTTCTTTTTTTATTTTTATAGTGAGTTTTTCTCACTATAGTTAAACTTTAGTTTCACTGGGCTTTGTAAAGTAGTCTTGTAGTCTCTTGCTACAGTAGAAATAAACTTGATTTTTTTTTCTTCTGTTCAGATTTATACATCCAACATTGCTCTTATTTTAGCCAATTACGTTATCTTTACAATATCACACTTATTTATTTAAACTGCTTAAATGTTTCTTTATACAAAAAAATATAAAGATGAATATCTATTTTAGGAAGGGGGTACTCACAAAAAAACATCATATTTGGGGGTCACACGCAGCATAAAGTTTGAAAACATATTTTCCTTACAATGACAGTCAATAGGGACCAAATTTATTATCATGAAATCTTATTGGTTCTTGTGTCAAAACACATGGTCAATGAGGTTTAATGTTATTTAAGGGGCATATGACACAGCTAAAACGAATTTCATCGACCGAGCCAGGTGTGCTGTGATTGGCCAGTTAACCAGTGCGTAGTGATGGTCGAATATTGCAAAAGTGTGATGGAAATCAGAGCCATTGAGAGAGAGAGTCGCGTCTTCTGTGATGACTCCAATGGAACAGTTTTACTCAGTTTCAATAGTTCCCGGAAGTTACCAGTAACGCATGGAGCTGAGACTAAACAGACCAACTGTGGTCAACTTCTAACCCATTTAAAGACGAAAGACATTTAATGAATAAATAGTGAAAGAAATAAATCATTTGAAGAGAATACATAACTTATTAAAGTTGATCAGTCCGGAGCAGTTGTTTTGTCTTCGTTTTTTGTTGTTTGATGAGCATTAAAACAGATATATCTATTATGCTGCTGTCCCTTAGAACTAGCATGTTTTTTGTTTCCCCACTGTTTTCGTTTACAGCAAACTATAATGGATTTATCAACGTGATATAGAGCATATTCGCTAAATAATAACACAAGTTAAATTGGTTCAACTTGCATCAGGAGTAGACTTTGAATTTGAGCATGCGCTTACAGAATGTATGCATCCTGTGAGCTGTACTCGACACGACGCTGCTTGTCCGGTGTGCTATTCCGTTAACTTACATGACACTTTGTTTGTTAACGTTTCACTAAATGGCCAACTATCACCGCTACAGCCTTGATTATGAATGTACATGTAAGTTTCGTTGTTTGGTCTCTCTGCCATAGTTAATCTAGTGTGTATCTGATAAGCACGGCTCTTTAAGCTGGTGCAACTTTTGCATTTTGTGCAAGTTGTAATGTTTCTGTTAAGTGCAAAAGAAACATGTGGTGTAACAGAGCCTTTACCATTAATTAACCGTGACGGTTTTAAGCACGGTTAATAGTGAACCTCTGTAATCGCTGCATCCCTACTAATACACGCTCGGGAACTTATAACACACCGAAGACACAGAAAAACACATGTATTTGCGCCATATGACCCCTTTAACGTATCGCCATAGAGCTTTGCATATCTTGGGTGACTGCGGGAAGGGAAAAGTGAAATATAAGGCTTATAAATTCACTTATAGGCTTCAGATGATTTGGGGGTGTCTGATACATAATCATGAAATCCTTCAAAATGCTTTTGTTCATTCAAGAAGCATTCCTTACAGTATTTCTATCTGAAAGAAACAAACCAAAAAAAATATGACTTTCCCTGTTCTTTCTAAAGCAGGTCTATTTGATGAGTACTAAATGCGTGTATAAATAGTGCAGAGCCCATAAAAGCCTCCTAAAGCCACCACTTAAGTACGAGCTCGGATAAGTATAGGCCTAAACTGGGTCAAAGGTCACCGCACAAGCAGCTTCATCCCATTCACAAACCAACAGTTGTGGTGTCACTGCAGATGAATGTGTGTACAGTGAGTCTATCATCTACACAGATGAGGCGTTTGTGTGTTTATGGGGCCACGACTGTAACCAGGAAACACGCAGCCGAGCTTTTGTTTAACAGCTCGCCCAAACAGATCATATAAAAGGAAAACATTGTTAACGCCTCGTTCGGTCTGTCCATCCTATAATTGTTTTCACATTTCCCCAGCAGCTCTCATTTATTCACGCTAGAGCCTTACATTGACTTTTTTATGCCCCTAGGGCAGGGCTTCCGGCCAATTATCACGTCATAGCTCACACGCTGATCGGGCCTCGGGTCTGTTTTAGAAAAATAAGTTATATACATAAAATTAATTTTATGACCTATCACGGCGCCCATAACGCAGTTTACGCACGCATCAACGCATGATGTACGCACATAGGTTCAAGCCATATACAACATTCACTACACGTGCAACCAAGAACATAAAGAGAAAAATTGCCAATGCCGTTTCTTTGGTGAAGTTGTGATTTTTCTGGTATTATTAGGTTTTATATTATATTTATTTGTTCATTATTCGCATGCTTTTCCATTACGATGCGCCGTTTCGCCCAGCAGAGCAGTCTGCCCTGCTCTCTACTTTTCTTAGAAATGCCTTTATTCTAAGATAACTGGTAATATTAAACTTTTAATCTAACATTGTGATATGGGCTACTGTTGTGCGTTTAATATCTGTGGATTTTATTGTAGACGAGTCAAGTGTTGATTTGATATTATATGTAGGCTAAATTGATCAAACATGGTAAACTTGTCGCCACTTAAAAAAAAACTATTTAACAAACAAAAAAAACACTCCAAACTTTTTTTAAATTTACTTTATAAACAAAATAATAAGAAATATAATTACTTTAATACAAAATCTGAGCAATTTTAATGACTGTTACAGTAGTATAAGCTGTGTTGGTGCGGATCGAAAAAAGACGGACTTCGGGTCGGACTCGGGCCAAACATTTTGATAAGATACTACAACCCTTGATTCTCGGGCCAGCGACGGGCTGGGGCATAGATTTGAGGCCCGCGCAGGGCTCCAATTCACGCATCTGGCAGCTAGACATGTGCTCATCTGGCATCCATGTCATTTAGGCAGCAAAGATGGTCAATTTTTCCATATTAAAAAGACATTTTTAGAAAAACGCCACCATGGATCATTGAGATTCTAGCCACATTTAATTAATCATTGTTTTTATAAAGATATCAGATGATTTTAACATTTACAGGCAATACAGTAAACTGTCAATGAGGTTTTGCCCACAAGCAAAAATTGTGTGGTAATCTTATTTTCAGAAATTTGGCCAAAAATGTATTTATTTCCCCTTTTTTATAAACATGAAATTGTAATAGATTGAATGAACCGTGCAGCAGTTTTTGTGATACCTTTAATAATGCAGGTTTTTGAGGTGAGGAACATTTTTTTGAAAAAAATGAATAAAAAATTCTGTCATGATTTATTCACCTTCATGTAATTCCAACCCTGTATGACTTTTTTTCATTCTTCAACAAAGCACAAAAGAAGATATTTTTAAGAAAGTTACCCATTCACTTCTATTGTATGGACACAAAACCAGTGCAAGTCAATGTGTGCCACTGTTGTTCATTTACCAACATTCTTCGAAATATCTACTTTTGTTTTCTGCTGAAAGCAATACAGGTTTGAAATGATGAGAGGATGAGCAAACATTGACAGGATTTAAATTTTTGGGTGAACTATCCCTTTAGGTGACCATACTTTGGGGTTTAAGCAGGCAGATAATAAGTTATTAAAGTCATATTGTGAATCAAAATATCATAGACACAAGGTGAGACGTACATGGGATCAGCTTTACATAGCTGGCCTTGTAAGAAACCCCCAAGTATTCACTCAGACCACCCTAGCAACTCCTAAGCAACAGCATGTCAATGCACTGAAAACCACAAAGAACACCTAGAAACCCCCAAGGATCGCCCAGGTGATCCAAGCCACACAAATTTTGTGGTGGTGACTTTTGACATGCAAGCTCACACATTTTCTCTCCAGATTTCAATTGAATAACCTGTTGAAAGGCCCTTTATAATGGAAACAGGCTCGCTATTCATAACACTAAACTCACAACATACAAGGCTTCTGTTTTCAGGTAAAAATGCTTGATACAAGTCTGCAAACATTCTCAAACCCTTGACGGACATATTGCCCACACATATGCGGTCTTGTGTTGGCAACACACCTAAAGCCTGATTCTGGACCTGACAAAGCAAAGTTCCTACTGAACCAAACAACAACACAAAAGATACTGATGAGCAAGAAACGGAGGTGAACAGAGGTCAAATATGTATTTGCATTCATTACACAGGAAGTTCAACAGGAAAATAGTCAGAATCATGTAAGGGGGCTCTCAGTAGGAACCAAAGAATGACATCCCAAATATTTATATTCCACAGGATTGGTTTAGATTTTTGACCTCCCTTTGCGGCATTGTTTTCTACATTTTATAAACATGCAGATAGACATTAAATCTCTTTAGTAAAAGGAAAGGAAAGGCAGGCTACACTTGATTTTCTTTTTAAAGTCTATAGGTCACCAATCAAAAACAGGATGCATTAGTGTGTTTAAAGGAAATATCTTCTCACCCTGCTTCAACAAGATCACAGGCTGGTTAATGTATGAAAGCAGATACTATAAACAAAAGCAAAGGTCATTCCAGCAGCTCGGCACTTAGTTGAAGCTAAACCACACTGGACTTGAGAGTGTCGCCCTATGACGAAAATGATTTCACGGAATAGCCTGTGGTTTCAACAAACCAGTTTAAAATGATAAAATGAAAATTCTGTCATCCTTTACCCACCCTCTTGACCTTCCTTCTTCTACAGAACACCAAAGAAGATATTATGAAGAATGTTGTTAACCAGCACCCATTGACTTGCACTGGGTGCCGACATTGTTTGGTAACAAACTTCCTTCCGAATATCTTCCTTTGTGTTCTGGACAAAAGAAAGTCAAACAGGTTTGAAATGACAAGAGGGTGAGTAAACGATGACATCACTTTATTTTTGGATGAACTGTCCCTTTAAGACCGTGGTCTCGCTCCGAGCGTCCGAGCTGTACCCTTCTGCATGATCCACCAATCAGAAGCACAAATTACTCATTTAAATTTCCAGTTCTTAATCTTGTGCATTTAAGGGTATGAATTTGGATATACATACTGCACAATCAGATGTTTTATTCAAATGACCTGAATAAAGCATTTTAAGTGCTGTCTCCATGTCGTGGCCATGAGGATGGAGTCCACAATCTAATCTATATTCATAAAAGTTGATGCTTACAGAAGAAACCTATAGACTTTCGAGAAGTCTCTAGAAGGGGCTCTAGAAGTACACTATAAACTTAAGACAGTGTTTAAACAGTGGCAACCAATAATGTTTTATTACATTTCTGAGGACTAATAATTATAGAGAACAGTATTGCGTTTAGTGAACTAAAACTAAAACATCACAGTGTGATCATGACTGTTAGGTCAATAACAGCTAGTGTACAGTATGGCAACAGGCAAGAGCCACAAAATAATGTTGAAGCTACGATTGATGCCCATTAAAAGAGTGAAAAATAGTTGTCCAACGGTTAGGTAGACACAACAACGGTGTATTTCAGTAAGTACAGTATAAGGATTGAACTCAAAAGTCCAAGTTTAATGGAGGTTCTCATTGTGACAACTTACCCCGTATGTATATTTTAATGAGGCGTGGTATAAGAGATGTGTTAACAAAATGTGGACATTTTATGCCACTCTGAGTAAAAAGAGGGAATTCTAAGTAAAACCACAATCCGCCCGTTTCCTCAATAATAAAATTTCGTATTTAATATTTAGATTTAGTAGTATAGTATGCATGAAAGTACCACGCTTTTACTATCCATTTTAATCAATGTATCCCAGTACCATGACTTTTTGTAAGTGCTGAATTATGTCAAGCTATCTTGGGATGTTTTCCTTCGCTTAAACTAAACCATGTGACATGACATTCACAACCACTTAAACTCAATGAATCTCTATAGCATGTGTACATGGCGGCCTACATAGAACACAGTGTACCAGGAGACCCAAGTAGTCACTGGCACTACAAAATACCAAAATAAAGCCACAGACTATATTCTAGATGCTAGTTTATTTCATCATTGATGTGGATAAAATAATGCAGGACGACCACAGCCATGCATCACATGCTCTGTGCACACTCTGCATCCACTGTTTACCTTATTGCAGTACAGCATCCAAACCTCATACAGCCTCTCGGTCGATGCCATTCCGCACTGCAAGCCGTGAGCATGTAGGCAGCAATATTCCAGTGAACGATACAGTTAATATCCCAGATGGCTCATGCTGTCAACATCAGGCCAGAAGGAGTTTGTCCAAATGCCACATTCATTCGTGGACGACAGATCCAGCCCGAGTGTGTTAATGCCCATGTCGAGTCATTCCCAGTGAAATCACATCCATCATGTGAATGATCCAAATCCCATGTGATCAGCGTGTTTCCTTCAATTTTCCACCAGCAGCTTTGTGATGTTGAAAATATTCCTCCAAGCCCTGCCGACACACACAGAAGAGAGATGAATTTAGATACTGACAGTAAAGGCACAGTGCATGACTCGAGATAATAAGGAAAAACAACATTCCTTAAACAAACATCATACCAGACCAACTCAACACGTTTGCAAATACAAAGCCAACCTGATCACATTCCCGACGTCACAATCTCAAGTTACATGAACAACATGACAAACTCGAGCACTTGACATTTTCACTTTACATTATTTCTGTGAATCTATTCATTTTGAAACGTTGAACTTAAAGAACATATTAATCATGGTGTGAATGGTGTTATAAGCTATAACAGCTATACTGTAGCATCTAACTTTACTGTAAATAAAATATAGATTGGAGATCCACATTTTCGGTTAAGAATGCCTTAAGATTAACCTTTTGGCTATAAAGTAGGCTGCATTCAAAACAACAATAGAAGGGAAACGCATATTCACGTATAACAATAAAGCATTTTAATGCATTCGCTTCTTAACTCACCTGACTTGAACAAAAGCAGCTCGTCGAAACTCGGTCCTGACCCGAACCTTGATCCAGGAATGTTGCATGAGAAGAAAGCGCAGATGTCAACAAGCCAAACTGGCTTTCAATTCACTTTTTAACCAGATTAGCCTGACAGCCCGGATACATATGACGAGTATCATCGGACTAGACTCCGACAGCACAGGATCAGATCGCTTTACTATGTGTGTGCGTATATACGGGCTCCGGTTTGTGTTCTTTTTACGCTTCCTATATGTTTTACGACAGTTCGCTCTCCTTTCCGTTGCCTATGTGGAGCCCGTGTGAGTGGGCGTGGTCGAAATGACCAATGATGTTGTGGTGAAGTCTTGGCAAATGAATATGAATTTATTTTCAGCCTTTGTCAAGAGATCGTATTTTCATCAAAACGTGCACACTAGCAACATTCGGAGTCAAAACGATGAAACAAAACAACGTTTTACCATTATGTATATATACATTTTATATATGAACAAATATATAAATATATGATGTATTAGACAACAGTTTGCAACTTGTAAGAATTTTCAGTGTTTTCATAATTCAAAAACATTAGGTAATTTTATAATTCTGCACTCAAATAAAAATTTTATTCAAATAAATCATTTCAAGATCTTGCTCGATTTTGCTCAATAAATATCTGTAATCATTGACAGCCCTCTACTGGCTAAAGAACGAAAACACAGAAAAGTACCCTTAAAATATAATTTTTGTACATGAGTTTAAAAAAAATATTTCACATATTTTTACTATCTTACTATGAATGAAACTTCTGTTTAATAAGATGTTTGCTGTAAAAAAATGTTTTTTTAACACCATGAAAATTTCTCAGACTAAATTTCTGCACAAAATGAGAAAGCGTCTGACCAGGATTAGACTGTTAAAAAAATCGCATTCTTCACCGCCAATTCTTGCATTCTACAAACTTTATTGAGTGAAATTAAACGAAAAATAAATTCAAATGTGAGCAAAATAAATAAAAAATATAAATTTAGTTACATAAATAGCATCTTTAAAATATAATTATTGTGTATCATAGTATTAATCATCAATTAATAGGAGCACTTCTGTAAAATGTCTTTAATTCATATATTTTATGTGCATTTTATTTTTTATTTTATGCATATTTTTCTTCATAAAATTGATATAATTTGCCTTATTGCCAGAGTTCATAAAAATAAATCTCTTAGAACTTTAATGTAACTTTTTTGTGACATTTTAGGAGGGATACATTTTAAGTTTACAAATTCACTTTTGAATCTTATGAAATGCCACAGTCTGTAGCATATAAAGAAATGACACGCCACCAAAGAGTTAAGAAACAAGGTAAGAATATATTTATCATAAATCTAAATGTATCATACAAGTAACATAAAAAAACATAAAACGTCTTCAGCAAGTAGAATATCAGTCACAGTTAAAGCTGCTCGGTTCATCAGTTTAACCAGGATTCATTAAAATCCCATTTAGAGCATACAGCATATTGAGGCAGTATTGATGGGTGGGAACAGCACAGCACTGATGGTTTGCTTTTCTTCACAGGATTAAAATGTGAGCAGTTTCTTCACAGAATGCCAGTTAAAACAGAGATACTCACAGTCACACACAGACACTCTTTAAAAATTCACTGGCACAGGGGAACGTCCTTCACAAACACCACAGGACACACATGCAAACTCATGGCTCAGTTTGATGACCTCACTCACATATAGTGTTTGATGTCATGACCTGATAGACTGCTTATGAACATCAAACAGCAAGGTCCGATCAAACTTCTAATGTAAGGCTATACCTGGAATAGAATATAAGTGTGCTGCTTATTGTAGTATACTGTGCAGTATATGATGCATACTATTTCGTAAAAAACTGAATGTAAAAAGTATGTAAAGTGCAATCACACAGTGTAAAAATGTTTCTTGTATAGTATAGTTCTTGTACAATTCTGTGGAGCTAATTATTGCAATAATATTTAATTCATGTAGCAAAAATGTTTTTGTGTATATCAAGCTCATGTACATTTTGAGCCTATATCATAAATTACTATATATCAGTATATTGCAAATAAACAAAAACTGTGAAAATAGACAATTCTTGAAATTTCTTTAGCAGAGGGACAGGGAATAAAGTGATGAGGGGTGACTACGTCTGGAACTTGGTTCGTGAAGACTGCATTAGTCATAAAATACAAAAACTTCTAAAGTTTTTGTTAAGCAGTTGTTTTGAGCTCAGTGTTATGTATTTTGTGATTTTCATATTCAGCATGTTAAACGTCATAAAGAAACAGTAAAAATTAAAGCAAAACACAACTTTAGAAAATAAATGTTACAATATTTTATAAACAATGGTATAGTATGCTATGTATGTTTAATTCAGCGCATGGTGTCTAGTTGTCATCTTGGAGCTTAAAAATGTAATGTAACTTTGTCAGTTTTATGAAGTAATTATGTTAAAAAAATAAAAATATTTATATATATGTCAGGTGCACTTGTCATAATGAAAATGGAAGATCAAGTATATTGCATTGGGATCCACGCAGTGTGCATACAGATGAATTACATACTGTTCACAGTATGCATACTATATACTGCAGCAGTAGTAAGATAATGTTAGTGTGCTATTCTCTAGATTGATATGATGGAAGCATCTAAACCCTCAGTAAAGGCAAATGAAATCTGAGTGGTTGAAAAAGTATTGGAACAGCTAAAAGAGAGTTAATACAGCACAGTATAAGAGGTTTGTGAAGATAATTGATCTACAGCAGTGGTTCCCAAACTGGGGGCCCCAAGATGGATCAGGGGGGCTTAGATTTTGTGGCATTTTATGACATATAGAAATATATAATAAATTGATGTTACAGAGTTCTATAATTTAATATGTTTTTGGTTTAATTAAAATTGTATTAAAAGTATAAATCAAGATTATAAGTCTTTATTGGGGGGGGGCAGCAGCAATGCACCCCACACAAATAGGGCCTTAAAATGTCTGAGAACCACTGATTTACAGTCTTATATTAGACACTAATATGAGATTCTTGAAATACTAAATGTAGAGGAATTTTTAAACACAATAAATGATGGATTAGTGGTTAAATCAGTAAAGGCATGGTCACATTTACAACAGCACATTATTTTGCAGATAAGAATCATAATAAATCATAATTGTAGATATCTAAAAAGCTCCGCGGACATTTAAAGGGAAATTTCACCCCAAAATAAAAATGATTTCATGTTTTAATGAACTTAATGTCATTTCATACCTGTATGACTTACTTTCTTCTACAGAACACAATAGAAGATATTTTGAAGAATGTTGGCTTCCATTGTATGACCGCATTTAACGAAATATATTTTTTTGTGTTCCACATAAGAAAGAATCATTTACAGGTTATGAACAAAATGGGAAAATTATGAATAAATGATGACTGAATATAACATTTTTAGATGAACCATCCCTTTAAGATTACCTGTGCGATATTTAAAGAGACCATGTCTTAGGAGAAAAGGGAATTGTGTTATAAGGCTATATTAGGGATGGATTGAGAATTAAAGAGGGGTTAGGAAAAGTCCCACATCTCATCTTCTGGCTCCTTGTTGGTGGGAGAGGGGCTGTTACAGGTTTTTGTTGGGGTTTCAGACGGAGGTGTGTCTGGAGGGCAGGACATTGGCACGGCTGGATACATCAAACTGAGGAAGGAGTCTCTTGTGTGCTTCTTTACCTGGACGACACACACAAATGCATCAGAAACACTGGACCACAGCATACTTTAGAAACATTTCATGAAATCAGCATGGGTTTTTAAAAGACAACAGTGGCCTGATAGAGTGGGTCTGATAAAAAGATAATAATAAAAAACTAATTTAAAGGGATAAGTCATCCAAAGCAACAAACTAAATCATTATTTACTCCACCTCATGACATATTTAACCTGTAAGACTTTCTTTCTTCTGCAAAACACAAAAATATATATTTTGAAGGACGTTTTGGTTTTGGACACAAAACCAATGTCATTTCTCAAAATATCTTCTTTTGTGTTCCACAGAAGAAAGAGTCAAACAGGTTTTGAACAACATGAGGGTGAATAAATGATGACAGAACTTAAATTTCTTCAAACGGAATGTAGAGAAAAGTTCATCCTTTGGTAGATTCGTTAAAAAGTAACATAAGGATCTACCTGTCTGAAGAAGGGGTGGGTGCGGAGAGCACTTGCTGAGGGCCTAAAACACACACAGAATTCAATAAGGACCATGAACTCGTTTTATTCAATGTGGACAGTCTCCCCGCATCACTACCTGCTGTCAGGCTGTTGTTGCAGGCAGAGTTCGACCAGGTTGTGCAGAGTAGCCGAATGGTTTTTGGGGGCGGGGCTTTGGGGTCTCTCTGTGGTGGCCGTGCGAGTCAGACTTCCAGTTGCGACGCTCTCGCCGATACCCGAATCCACGCCGGAACGGGACACTTTGAGCGCCCCGAGGTCTCCGAGTGGGTAAGGGGAGATGTCGAGGAGACAAGAATGAGACCCCCTTAACTTCTGAAGCAACATCTGTGGAAAAATAAGTTGAGTGTTATTGTAAGGGTTTAATGGAAGGCACAGCAGATGGTGTAGGGGTTTAAAAAAGTGTGGTACCAGAGTAGGCGGCATGTCTTGAAAGGGCACCCGGCCTGTGACCAGCTCACAGACCAAGATTCCCAGACTGTAGATGTCCGATTTCACACCATAGCCATTAAGATCCTTTACGAGGAGAGACAACAACAATCCACCATAATCTTGCTTAATTTATATATAGCTTGGTCTATTTTAAGAGTTCTTGTGGGACTGTGTGATGTGCTTCACCTGTCTCAGTAGTTCAGGACTCAACCATGGCAGAAGAGACGGACTATGCTGAGGCATATCATACACCACCCTCGTCCTCTTGCCATCCTTCATTAGACTGTACACACTCTGAAGTCCTGACAAACACACACGACCCTCTGCTGACAACAACACATGACTTGCCTTCACGCCCCTACAGAAGAGACAAGATGAGATGTAATGACTCAGACCCCTGCGAAGACCCCCTTAGGAATCAATACACAAGCAGGTTTTGAAGTATGAAAAATAGGGGTGCCACTATATACAGGTATTGACAATAAAAGTGATATAAAAACGATATATATTATAAACTATAATATTGTCATTATTCAGCACGTGTTTAACATTTTGCTTTAAGAGGTTACAAACTATCCCTTGTATTTTGAGCGTGATTCATTGACCAAAAAAAGAAGAAGAAACTAATGAATTTGATTAATATGATTATTAATAACATTATTTCTTTGAATTATTAATTATTTGAAAATGAATAGATATTGCGATAATACTGTTGTCATGAATTCTTTATGGCACGATAATCATGTAGTAAATATTTGATACTGTGTTTCAAAGCTGTTTACATTTCTTTGCAGTACTATGAAATGCAGTATACAAATAAATACGAATAGACTGACATAAGACAAGACAGGAAGAGATATAAAAGGTTAAGAAGGGATGAGAGAAAAGGATCAGATGACAAATCAATACAAGATTAAATTAAGTAAGTAATAAGTTGAGCTAAATAAAGAAAAATGAGATAAGACACCAAGTGTCTCAACATGAGATGAGACAAGAGAAGAAAAGATCAAAAACAAGAAGAGCCAAGAATACGGAGAGGTATCGGTGAATATCTGCGTTCAGATTCTCACCTGTGCACATATCCCATGTGGTGCAAGTACTCCAGGCCTTTCAACACCCCATACAGCAAATACGCTATCAGAGACTCACTCATTCCATCTGGAAAATACGCCCGGAGCAGAGAGTCTGCAGAACCTGATTGAAAGCAGGAGGGACGTTGGATAAAGGAGCTGTGATTTACAAAAGGTCTAAGACAGGAATGATACAGCACACGAACCGTAACACATGAGCGGAGACAAAACCCAGAGCTCAGAGCACGAGCTGAACACCAGTCTGGACGTCAGAAGATTTGGGTGTCGAAACAATCTGGACAACAAAACCTCGTTCTGCAAAGAAAACGCGAACACACCGTGTGAGTAAAGGAAAACAATACTCGCTATTCAGTTGTGAATGTACACACCATCAACTGCAACAGCTCATCTTCCGTACACTCATCCAGATTTGTGTTTTTCACCACCAGCAGCCGACCGGATGGAGTGTGACGTGCCATGCTCACCTGACTGAGGTTATTAAAGCCCCGCCCTGTTCACACATACAAACATAAATGTCAATTATAGAGGAAGCTATATACGAACACAGTAAACAGGGATGTTTGAGATTCGTTCTAGGGAACGGTTAACACATAACACTGTAGAAAGTGTGTTGCTCCCTACCGAGATGTGACAGCAGCTCATAGTGGGCGGGGTCAGTGGAAAGACCTGTGACGTCATCATCAGCCGTCAACACAGAACACGGAGAGACATCACTGCTCTGTCACACAAACACATAAACACTCACATGCAGATCTGAACAAAGACATATCACACACAGAAACCTTACGCACGGGACAAACATGAATTTAAAAGCGGATACGCAAGAACTGAATACAAATATAGTGATCTAAGTGACAGAAAAGGGGTAAACATTTCAAATAAAACGCCATAAAAACAAACATAAAACTACATTTTTGGAGGAAAAGGACTACTCGGGTATACAGGACAAACACAGTGTCTCTGCGCCGCATGAGAAGAATTTCTACGGTAAGCCCACAAATGTATCTTTTAGCCAAAGGAAAACAAGTGACCTTTCTTCCAGAAAAACTATAGTGATGACCAACACAATGGATCCACTCAGGGTTTAAAATCACAACAACTCAACAAAGCCGCACACAACAGTATTTGCCACCGAGAGGACTCTTGTGTCCCTCACAAAACAGAGTAAGACGGCCACTGACATCTCTGAAGGAATAAATGCTAAAGGGCTGCTCAATGACAAAAATTTGTAATGACAAGGTGACTGAAAGAGTAGGTTACCCGGGGCGACATGTGTAACCAACATGAGTTTGATGCAACATGATGTGGCAATGTCTAATGGGAGTGCGGAAAGAGGTCACATGATTTTTGTTAGCCATCAGGGTTGGGCAACATTCAGAAATAAATTGAGATTGAAATGTATCATTTCAACTGTGATTAAATTCCTGTATTGCAAACAGGAAACAGTGCGATATGAATGTGAGGAAGTGGGGTTAAAATGAAATGTTTTAATTCATTTATCTTAATGAATTAGACATAAACATGTTGTCATTCACAAAAATGTATTGAGGTATTCACTAAAACATTAAATTGAATCTATTCAATATCGTTTTATTTATACTATACTATATGCTATAAAAATCTACATTTTAAATAGTGCTGTCGGATGATTAAAGGCATCCATAATAAATGTTTGTGTTGACATAATATATGTCTGTGTACAGTGCATACTCATTTTGTAATTCTAAACATATACACACACAAAAACACCTATATATATTTAGGAAATATTTAAGTGTATTAATTTATATATACCGAAATTAAATTAAACATAAATGTTTATTAATCTTTATATTTTTCAAAAAATATGTATGTTTTAGTGTTTATAAATACAAAATTAGTACAGAACAGACATATATTATGTCAACACAAACGTACAAACGTTATTTAATATTTATTAAATAAATCGTAATATGATAAAAAATAAACAGTTTAAAATGCCACGCATAGAAATGTGTATTTATTTTATATAGATTATAGGCATACATGAACTAAAATTGGGATCCAATTCTTAATTTCTTAAACTCTTAACTAAATCTATAGTCTGCTCTGAGACTATACTGACCGAGACTTGGTGGCTGATGTCTTCATACTGCTCCTCTATGCTGATGGACTGGACTTGTGAGTGAGTAGAGATACAGGTGCAGTCCTGAGGGGAGGAGAAAAGGGGAGGAGATATGAGACACACCCCACCCACATGTGAATATGCAGATGAGGTGTGACGAATATGCATAATATGATTATGCATGACAGCGGAGGGGTGGGCTGGAGGAGAGGATGAGATTCTCAGGTACCATGGCATGTTAAGATCTTTAAATAAGGTCTTATTTAAAGTAACGTTTCGGGCGTAATTTGACATGAAATGGCCTTTGCAGTTCATTTTAATATTCATTTATTATAATATTTTTTTTTTAATTCCAAAACTGGATATTTATTGGCAAAATATAGGATGGGTCTTGATTTTATCCATAATGAAATTGGGGCCTTTATGTAATATTATTTATAATAGTAACATGTAAATTGCTTGATTACCACACAAATTATTTCTTACAAAAATTATGTTAACATTAATGCACTTACTATACCAGTCTACAGTTCACTGCCCTGGACCAACACTAAAATACAGTTTTGAAAGTTTATAAAATATTGAAAAAGTATTCAATTGAAAGTGTATTCCGTATGTTATAGATACTAAACATAACCAAGATACTAAACGAAGAACATTCCTTCGATCAAGAATGTGAGATATTAACACATTCAGTAGGACAGGGGAGGTGAGGAGGGGGATTGTGTGGTGAGTGACTGGAGAAAATTAATCAGGGCGTTTATTATTAAATGTGCAGTTATCTAGAGACTAAAGAACAATCAGGCCAGGAATATTGTTAAGAGAACATCTTCAACCCTTGAAATGACAAACCCTCAAAAGCATATAAATATCATGGCAAACATGAAATGCAATCTGGATCCTTAAATACAAGATTTCTAAAATACTAGGCTCCTGGGGTTTGCAAAGAGTCCAAAAAACTGTACAAAATAGATACAACTTACCAGAAATGACATGAGGTTCTTTTGGCTGTATTAATTCTTCACTGGAGTGCATTTATCTGACTGTAGAGACGCACATCCTAATACATTGAGTAACAATGTCCAGCACATGTCCAAGAACAGAAATATCGTACGCAGAAGTCAATGACAAAGACACCAAGCTGCATTGCTAACTGCAATAGATTTTGCTTGAAAAGCAGAATCTGTATTTTGCTTACCTCGCTTTGCTCGGATTGGGTAAATGAATTCATCTCACCCCTGTATGCAGTTTTCCTTGAGCGTCCTACAAAGCATTGAAAAAACAATCAGACTATTTCAAGTTCACACGTCGCTATTATCTAAAAGCTTACACTATTTATTTTATCGATTTATGAATGTTGATTCTAAATGCATTGTCGCAGAAAATCCTCTGTATATTTATTCTGGTCTATTAACCCCATGCATGGATCACAGCCTGTGTCCATGAACAGAGCACCCAGAGTTTATGTCTTGCACCGCTTGAATAAGTCTTGAGGTCTGATCTCCTCTCAGACATCATATCAGACTTTATCTTGGTTGATGGACTATCGCTTCTCCCGAGGCACATAAGATCTGACATCACGGTTACTTTGGAAAGCATTGCTCATGTTGTGTTTTTATGTAAGGAATACATTAGTCAGATAAGAATGAGGTCATGATTCCAAGATCTCTGGAAGCTTAATAATGAGAGAAATATAAAATATAAACAAATAACGTCATTGTTTAAGAGAACCCCACAGCCACATTGATTTAAAAATAAATATATAAATGCACATGTAGGCATAGAGCATGAGGCAAAGAGACCGGTATTTCACACCAATATAATAAATAAGGTAACTATAGTCGTCGCGTCGTCTGACCGCACGTGCCCTTCCTAGTCCTTGACCGTGGCTGCATGTACAAAGGAGAATATCTGTTAAAAGTATCAATGTTTTATTGTAATAATTATAATATGAGCTGGAGTGTGATATCAAATGTACACTGCTTCGTATGCATTTGCCTTTAACAATGCATTTTTGCATTTCTTGACTGCCAATAGATATCATGATCTAACATCAATTTAAAACTGCAGAACTTACACTATTTGCACGTGCTAAATAATTGGACTGTTTTATAGCGTTTTGTATACTTAAAATTTTTTTTTAGCTGCGATGTAAACAAGATATAGCAATAACTTACCATTGTTTTGCATGAGGATGATGGTTCATCTGGAAAAACGATGTACTTTATGGATTTCACAGTGAGCAACAGTTACAGTCACAACGGATATGTCACAATTTTTATGCGTGAAATAATCACGCAGTGCCACTCACATTAAATCACATTTCTTACTTGACTGGCCAAAGCTTTTGTTCACGGTCCCAGCTGATCTCACGTCATCCTTGACGTAGCAGAATAGTTTACATAATAAGAGTCTCTTGCAACCCAATGAGCTTCCATATATTCAAAGTCCAGATATACACGTTAATACGCTAACATTTTAATTGTTTTTCCGTACAATGTTTTGAAGTAATTTACGGAAACTGTAACCCACTTAATAAAATCATTACTATACACTAGAGATGCCCCTCCAGATTAGTTTAAACTCCTATATAATTTATGCATAATAAAAGCCATCTCGCTCATTATCATTTTACAACTGATAATTTACAGTTATTATTGCCTAAATAGTTAATTAATTCAAGAAAACAAACTGAAATGTATATCTTATATATATATATATCTTTACAAGTTTCCAAATTTAAATAAAAAATGTTTCATAGCAAATGATATTACCAACTAATATTTATATTTAATATATAATAAAATGCATGCATAAATATATGTTATTTATTACATGATTTCATATTTTTTATCGTTATTTGGCATTTAGTAAACGTTTTAAGCAACACCGTGAGATCGCTTTGGTGGGACTTTTATCACGAAATAAACGCTTCGTAACGTCTATATCCACAATCTGCCCAAAACTCATCCAGCCCCCACCCCTCCCTCCGCGCGCTTCTCTATTGTCTCAACGTACGAAGTGACAGCAGCCACATGCGCCAGTAGCGCTCAGAAAACGGGTTTAAAGTCATCAGGAGGTAAGAGGTAGAATACATTTCATCTTTATCCAAGCTGATGTTTGTCTGTATAGGTGTGATTGGGTGAATCTGACGCTATGCGGTGGGTTAAAATCACGGGTGTGCTACGGGAGGCTCAACTGTCTCGAAGTAGGGTGGCTGTTGTCCTTTAGGAATCCTCCAGACTCGATATGTAGATCAAAACATATTTGTGCATTTTATTGCATGATTTTGTGAATGTTAAATGAAGTGCATTTTGTGATCATGCATAATAACGCCCATGTTTGTCATGTTTGCCATGAATATATTGCAAACAGCTGTAAGATGGGATATCGTTAGTTTCATCACTGTTTTGTTTCTGTTGCCTATTCTACTACAGTTGTTTTTATTTATCTTGTCTTAACATTGAGGATCATTTGTGGTTAGCACAAGGACCTTGTGATTTTTGTATAGTCTGAATTAATCTTCTCATCAGAATCACAGACTTGATTTATGATTTTCATACAGCATTGTATACCTTTTGACTTCAAGATATTCTGTTATTGAAGTGTCTTACTCATTTAAATCCTCTTGAAATCACAATTAAATATATTAAAAGTTTTTCATGACTGGCTATTTAAATTAGCATAAACAATGTCCCATCGATTCTGACCTGGAGAACAGATTTTAGTATTTTTGGGATGTTTTTCATCTTGTTTGTGTTCATCAGGATATTTACATTTATGCCATTAAAGAGGCAGTAAAACATTTGAACAGCAGAACCGCACCCTGGCAAATATTGCTTTGCATTTGAATAATGTCAATAAGTTGTGCTTGACGTGTCCACATAGACATTCTCATCCAGCGAGGACATGACACAGATGAAATTTGTTAGGGATTAAAGTCAGTCTGGTTAGAAAGGTTTAAATTATTCGCAGTTCACCAGTTGGTTACTTGTTTCCTATAATGGGCTGGTCTGATGCATTGTGTGTAAGAGTCTTTGATATTAAAAGTAAAGAAATTGTCATCACAATCTTTACTTCCTAAAAAAAGAAACTTCCTTAAAGACAAAAAGGGGAAGGGTGTAAAAATAGATGTGTATACATGTTTCCGTTGCAGGTTATTGTGAATTATGTGACATGAGCCAGTCAATTTTTTTTAAGGAACAATAATATTGTCAGCCAGCCACACAATTTTTGCAAATAAGTAGAATGTGCTACATTTTATGATAAAGGTTCGTTGGAAGTTTATAAATAGAAATAGGGCAGAAAATAACATGCCTTGAGGTTAGAGTTTGAGTTACGCTTGAAGGTAGCTTAACGCATAACAAAGTGCTGATTTCTAACTTTCACTTTTGTTTACGCTGAGGAACAATAGGAGGAGCGTTTGTTTGTTTTGATCTCTCCCCTGTGCTCAAACGCACACCACAAGTCTTCAGTTTATATACACGGGAAAGGAAGGAAACCTTAGGAAAATTATTACTTTGGGTTATCTATTAGTGACCATAGGATTTTTGTTTTATTTGTAGCGAAACCATATTAACCACAAATTTACCTCAATAACTATAGATTAACCATTTCTAAACTCAGCTTTGATTTGTTTCGAAGTCAGCCAATGTTATGTTCTGTAAACGTTATGTTGAAAGGCATTGTGGGAATTCTTCCCTCTAGACATTGAGACAGGAAGTGCATGCCGGCTCTTTACAGTCACACTGGAGTATCTTAGTTTGTGAATAACAGGATGTCCCCCTCAATCCCCCTTTCAAGACTGCTTCAACGTGGACTCTCCAGACCAAAACACAGTTCAGCCTTGCTCCCATCTGTTGTTAAAGCTTTAAAACCAAACCATTGAAATAACGCCTATGTGGTGTTTCTATAATGTGAATGATTTAATAATATTTATGCAATGACACTGCTATAGCCTGTTTATAAAAGAATGTGCATTACTAGTTTCCATGAAAATCTGTGTTTCTATTAATGTTGAGAGCTGAGTGCAATGAACTGTTAATCTGCCCAACAGCTGGAGGGACAAATCCTGCCAAGCTGAAATATCACCAGAGAGAGATTGTCATAGAGAAGACATTTTATACAAATGACTAGTTTTGCTGAATTGTGGGTCCCTGCCGACCTCCGACAACATGCGAAGCGACATTCTGTCAATATGAGACTGTTGTGTGTTTCTTTCAGGTAAAGACTGCAGTCTTCATATCTCAGCTGTGTTTTGATGCAAAACAGGATGTAAGGCGTAAATCTTCTGTTTGTGCGGTTTCGGCGTGAGTGCGGAGCCCCGCCCTCATTCGCCCAGCTGACCAATCAGAATGTTTGAGGTGAAACCAATGAGCGTGGAGAAGAAGGAAACAGCTGCTGGAACAGGTGTGTTTGTGTGTGAGAGAGAGTAAAACTTAAAACATAGAGTTTACTACAGAAACCTGATCTACCTCATATTCACATTCATTATATTTTCAAAAACACTTAATCTTGATTTCACCAAATTTCAGTCACACAAAGGACTTTCACACAGGAAATGATGAGATCTTTTTTTTTTCTTTAACAGTAATTTTCACACTTTCTCGAACTGTAATGAGGGATTTTGTTTAAAATAAATTCTGCCCTTCCTAAATTAGGATCTTTCAGAAGGAAATACAACAACCTGTGCTACACAGTAGCATCTAGAAAAGATTGTTTAATTGTTATTAAATCAGTTTTCACAGCTGCATGATACAATTACCATCTATTACCAGTCTCAGTTTATAACACAAATGTGCATTGGCTTTATTTCTTTATTTTCTTGTCTCCTGCAGACGAGAGCAATAAGGTGCGTGACGTGGGTGTCAGTGGCTGCGGCGGGGACTCTTTATATCTGTATGAGGGTCAGGACTGGGTCATCTCACCCGCCTGTTCTCCTGAAGAACCCAGCGCAATCTCTCCCATGCTGGCTGAGGAAACTTTCCGCTACATGAGTAAGTCACCCTGTGTGTGTGTTTAGCCAGACACGTGTGCGCAACTGCTTAGTAACTATTTCTGTTTAGATAACACGATGTCAAGAACACAGATCTGTTCAGTGTTGGAGATACAGTATATTAAAAATGATTTATAATAAAAATAATCTATTAAAGAGATTAGATTGTAATTTATTTATTAGAGAAGCATTAATCAGACTCAACTTTAAACGTGAAGTTCGTGACTTTTAGTGGCATCTAGTGGTGAGGTTGCAAATTGCAACCAACGGCTCACTATACCGCTTGCCCCTTTATTTCAACTCACCACCAGGCTGACAAAGGACAAAGATGTTGTCAAGTTTCCGCTTCTTTGCCGAAGGAGATATTCATATTCATGAAACTTGCTCTGTAGAGCAGTTTGTCCGTTTAGGGCTACTGTAGAAACATCATGGCGAATTCCATGCAAGAGGACTGTGTAGATAGAAATAGCTCATTCTAAGATAATAAGAACATAACGCTTCATTATGTAAGGTCTTTATAAACCTCTGAGAACATAGTTATGTATATTATATTGCATTTCTGTCTATAAATCCTCCATTATATCACACGGCTTTAAATGTCACACATTGTAAAGTTTTGAACCACATGCCGCCAAAGAATCCAAAATATACATTGTATAGATTGTACATTTGACATCAAAGGGATAGTTCACCCAAAAATTCTGTCATCATTTACTCGCCTTGAGAATGTTCCAAACCTGAAAAAATTATTTGTTCTGATAAAAGCACAAAGGAAGATATTTGGAAGAATGTCAATAACCGAGCAGATATTGCCCCCATTGACTCCCATAGTATTTATTTTCCATACAATGGCAATAAATGGGGGGTGAGATCTGCTCGGTTATTGACATTCTTTCAAATATCTTCCTTCGTGTTTAGCAGAACAAACAATTTTTTATACAGTTTTGAAGGAATCTGAAGGTGACTAAATGATGACAGAATTTTCATCTTTGGGTGAGCTATCACTTTAAGTGGGACTTCATGCAGGACTAAAAAACAAAGTGTCATTTCAGTCAGTTATTCATTAACTCAATTCATTATACTAAGGTTAATATGCTTGAGGGTGAGTGTGTGTGCCCGGGCCTGGAAAGGGCACAGGAATTCCGTGTGCAGGTCCCTTAAGTGCAGTTGACAGCAGAGTCGGGCATGTGGGGGGTGGAAGCAGATGGATACATAGAGAGTAAAGTGAGGAAGAGTGCGGACATGCCGGTTTCAAACGTTCTGAATGAAGATCTCTATGATCAGTTTGCTGCAGAAGGTATGCTGGGATTGCTACATGCAGCTAGGATAAGTTTGTGTGTGTTTTGAAGCGTTTTGGGCACGTAGGACATCTGACACTGCAAGGTCATCTATAAGAGACCGGACATTAAGGGTGAACTCACGGCAGAGATTTCTGTGTGTGTGTGTATGTTTCGGGTGCTGTTGGATGTATGTTTATGGTATTTTGATGTAATTGTTGCTTTGGCATTTCCTTCGACTAGTTGTGTTTGTTTGGGGTGTGTGCTTTTCTCTGCATTGTGCACAGGAAGTGCGTCTGAGATCAGCTACTGCTGATGTCATCTGTGAGCGCTCATGTTTTGCTGATGTCATCAGGAGCCTGTCCATATGCGAGTATCTGATCGACATGAGCTGTATCCTACAGAATTGTGTATTAAGAACAACACAGTGATGATGCAGACTTCATCTTGTTTTTTAAATTGTTATACTGTTCATCCCTGCAAAACTCTAGACGTGAACAAAAATAAACACGCAGTTAATGAGTAAGGCTGAGTTGAATCGATAACTTGCAAGACTGTTTGTCTCCGGTAAAATATTCAGTTTTTACCCGCTGTCCTGTAGATCCACAAGAATGCTTTGTCTCAGAATATTAAAATTCATGTTTCTTGTTCGATCAGTGTTATAAATCAGATAATGGGGTGGGAATATATAGTAATCTCCTGGTTTGATCCGGGTACATCAGAGACGAATCGATGGCTAACAGGAAGTAGTTAGAAGGGGTCCGGGTGAGCAGAATGATGATCTATACATGGGTCGGCTAATGTCTAAAGAGGAGTGGGGGGTTTTTTGGTCACTCTACAGAGAAGGGAGCACAGCCAGGGACGTGATGAGACTTTCTGCCATAGTTTCTTACAGCTTGGTGATGATCCAGAGAGTAAAAATAACAAGGGAGGCAGTTGGTGGCTATTTACATTTAGTCATTTAGCAGACAGATATTGGGGGCTATTTAAAGGGATAGTTCATCTAAAAATGAAAATTCTCGAATGTATGTAATTTTATACCAGTATAAATTACTTTGATCTGATGAAAACAAAGGAAGATATTTGGAAGAATGCCAGTCATATTCAGTTCCGTGACATCATTTACTACGAAAGAAGGACGACTTAAATGGCAGTCGAAGGTCCCGAGTCTTTTGTTTTCTTTTATTCTTCAAAATAATTCATTATTTGTAAAACAGACCAAAAAAATGTTGTTTTCCTACTTTGGTGTTGATGTAAAAATGGCTAACAATCTTCCACATATCTTTACATTTACATTTACATTGAGGCATTTGGCAGACCCTTTTATCCAAAGCGACTTACATTGCTTTATCCTATATACTTTACATAGGTATTTGCAATCCCCTGGGATCGGACCCACAACACAACATGAGGGTTGCTACAGGTTTCTAACCAGTGAGCTAAATGTCATTTTATAGAAGGACGGAAAGAAAAAATAGACTGATGTGAAAGCAGCAACGTTTTGTGTCATTATTCTTTTGTAGTAACCACAGTTGTACTCTGCTATTTGTAGTAAGCTACAGTTTAGGATGTTTTTACCACGTTTAGATTAAAGTCGCTTTTGCGTGATATGCATCTTAATTTTCAATACACTATATTTCAAATGTTTCTTATTTAACTTAAATACTTTAAGGAACAGTTCATCTTCAAAATTAAAATTCTGTTATGTGAAACTTTTTCTTTCTTCTACATTACACAAAAGAAGATATTTAGAAAAATGTTGGTAACAGAAAACCCCATCGGTCCCCATTGACTTGCATTGGTTTTATGTGTCAATCCACACAATAGACGTCGATAGGGACCAACGATTTTGGTTGATACCAATATTTATGGCAGAAGAATGAAAATCACACAAGTTTAAAATGACAACAGAGTGAGTAAATGATGACAGAATTTTCATTTTGAAGTTGAACTATTCCTTCAAAAAACAATACAATTTTATTTAAGATTTTAATTTTATTAAGAAGTATTAAAGATTTAAAAAATGAGGAAAATCATTTCAAATCAAATGTGATTTTAAATGCAGTTAAATAATAAATTGTTCAACAAATTCAATACCTAATGTAATTGTTGATGGCAAGTCTTCCTGTATCTCTCAGGAAAAGTAACCATGGTTTATTATAGTAAAAGTGCATTAAACATGATTGATTACCATTTCTATTACCGTTTTACTGCAAATACCATGGTTAAACTGTGTTGAGATCATTGTACATATGTGGTCATTGTGGTTTTACTGTTACCAAAACTAAAAGACTGAGTGCTATAACCAAGGGTTGTTATCAGAAACGTGGTCTGGTGTAGGTTTTCCGTTTAATTTATCCTTCATTGCGATGTCTCAAACCAAATGTTTTGTACGTGTGATACTCCTAAATGACATGAAGTTTTTTGCTAGGTCAGCTGTAGAAGTGCATGTGAACTGCCCATACTGAATGATGTGATGTTTTACTAGCGATCAAAGGTCGCAAAAATCTGTGTTAAGTAATGTCTGCTGGACTTCAAAACTTCATGTTTGTTTAGATAATTCCTGAGAGCAGATCAGAGTCTTTGCGTCTGCTGTGTCATGATGTTTCGAGGTTGAGTTTGTGTTCTTGTGGTTTGAGCGTTAAGGGAGGTTCTGTTGAGTATTCTGTTTGTGTGTTTGGGATCTCTGGTCACCGGAAAGCATGTCTGTCAGGACGCTACAGGTTTCTGATGATGTTCCTACTCACATTTTAACGCCAGGTAAAGACGCGTGTGTGTATTATCAAAATATAAAAACATGTCAATAACATTTAACGAGATCCAGACTTACAAATGTCAAATGTTTTATCATTTTTAAATAAAATAAATAAATAAGAATGTAGTTTACTATAGTCTCTCTCTCTCTCTCTCTCTCTATCTCGGTGAGGGTGTCTTATTTTTTTTATTATGATAATGCACTTTAAATCTGTTCATGTTAACAGGTTTGTGTCACGGGAGATAAAAACAATCATTAGCTTGTTATGAAAACAATATATATTTTATAAATAAATAAGAATGTAGTTTACTATAGTCTCTTTCTCTCTCTACCTCTCTCTGTCTCTTGGTGAAAGTGTCTTATTTTTCTCCTCTGTGGATGTTTTCATCTGTTTCTCCCTCACTCTCTCTCTCTCGTCCCATATTCTGCAGCATTTCTAGCTGTGGGTTCCTCCTCATATGCTCCTAATGCTTCTAACAGTCTCTCTAAAGGTAACATGCTGTCTTTCTCTCTGAATATGCCTTTATCTGTCTCACTCGCACGCTTTTCATTCCTGTGTATATGCTGGCGTCAGCATCTTTTAGTACCAGACCTCACCTCAGCATACATGGACGCCTTTTGTAGAGAGCTCACGTTAAAGGGGTCATATCATAGTAAACAGGTCATGCTCTTTTTAGGTGGTCTCACAATCCAAAGCTTGAATTATGTATAAAATTTAGGGCTGTCAAACAATTAATCGCGATTAATCGCATCCAGTATAAAGTTTTTTTTTTACATAATATATATATCTGTGTACTATGCATTATAATGTTGTATTTATAAACACAAAACATATACATATTTGTCTATATATTTAGGAAATATTTAAATGTATTCATTTATATTGACCAATAATTCTAAATAAAAGTTTATTAATTCTTATATTTTTCTTAAATATATGCATTATGTGTATGTGTTCCTAAATACAAAATGAATATGCACAGTACACGACATATATTATATAAACATAAACTTTTATTCTGTACGTGATTAATCATGATTAATCGTTTGACAGCCCTTATAAAAATATATGGATGAATTAAAATGTATGAAAGAGTAGAATATGACTCCTTTAAAGACTGAACCCTATAGACTGCCTCAAGGATGCTCAGAAGAAATCATGTCTAGTAAATTTGTAAATAGACATATTTTTATGAATTCATGCGCGTCTTGTGTTAGGTGGTTTGTGCATGCATGCATGTACACATGTTATTAGGCATATGGCCGTTTTATAACTTTCTGTTTTGGTCCATCCAAAGAAAACACCTGTTACCTTAATTCCTGTAGTATACATTTCTTGTTTACATGTGAATGTTTTAAATTTCTAAAACTTCGCGTCTTGTTCACCCCATAGTTCTCAGCTCTGACCGGATTGAACAGATGACCAAGACGTTCAATGACATTGACGTGGTCACACATCTGCTGGCTGAGGTGAGTGAAAACTGTTTGATGGTTATATGGGCAAAAGTGCTTTGTTCAGGTTGTTTCTGATTGGTTGTGTTATGGTGTGATGTCATCTCAGAGGGACCGGGATCTGGAATTGGCCGCTCGGATTGGTCAGTCTCTCCTCCAGAGAAATCAGGTGCTGCAGGAACGAAACGAGTCTCTGGAGGAACAGCTCGCACAGGCTGTAGATCAGGTACAACAAATGCACCTGATTTATCTTTATAATGTGACTGATTTACAAGAGAGCCAAAAAGAAAGTCATTTCAGAGGCAGAGCAAGTGACTTTTTTCTTATGTCTTACTCTCTCAGGTTCATCAGCTTCAGCATGAGTTGGGCAAGAAGGATGAACTCCTGCGTATGGTGGCAAGCGCCAGCGAGGAGAGCGAGACCGACTCCAGCTGCTCCACGCCGCTCCGTCACTCCACCCCGGCGGGTGCTGCTCTCGCCCTTGGCCAGCTGGAGGCGCTGCAGGCCAAACTACAGGAGGTGGAGGAGGAGAACCTCTTTTTGAGATCAGAGGCGAGTAATGCATTTAACCTGTTACCTCAGGGATGTTATTTTGAAAAAGATGTGTCTGATTGTGAGCACTGATGTTCTGCAGGCCTGTCATTTGAAGAAAGAAACCGTGACGTATGAGGAGAAGGAACAGCAGCTGGTGAAGGACTGCGTGAAAGAACTACGTGAGTAGTTCTGTAGTGCATTCTGGGATTGCCTTGACTGATGCACGCAATGCTGAATTTGATCCAAGATATTTTGTTAAGCATTATAGTTGCTTACTGTTTAAATCAATGGTTCATTTTAGGAGCACTTATTTGATTTCAGGTGAATCGAACCGTCAGATGGTGACGCTAACGGAGGAACTCTCTAAGAAGAACGAGGCGTTACTGAGACATCAGGAGGAGATTGCGCAGTTACTCTCACAGATCGTTGAGCTCCAGCACCGAATCAAAGAGGTCAGAAAGAGTGAAAGATTACTATTGTGTACTATTGTATGTGCGCGTGTTGAGGTGTACTATTGTGTGAGTGTTGATTTGTAACATCATGTGTGTATCGATTTATTATATCAGTGTGTGTTTGTGCGTGCATGTTAATGTGTACCATTGTGTGAGCGCGTGTTGGTGTGCGTGTGTTTGTGTTAAAATATCATGTTGTGTTTGTATTGATTTGTTAGATCCATGTCGGTCTGTGTATTGTTTCTGTGTATCAATTAATGTGTGTTTGTGTGTCTGTATGTTAATGTGTACTATTGAGTGTGCGCGTGTGTTTGTGCGTGTTTTGAATTGTAATATTTTGTGTGGTTTTGTCGTGTGCGTTGGTCTGTTACAGCATACTGTGCGTGCTTGTATGTATTTATATTCCGTTTGTGTATCGATTTATTATATAAATGCGTGCGTGCATGTTGATGTTTATTATTGTGTGTGCATGTGTGTTGCTGACAGTACACAGAGATCATAACACAATATAATACAGTACACAGATGATTTAAATAAGGGCCTATGGGTATAAAAATTAAGAAATAATAAAGACAAACATACGATAAAGATATAGAGAGTCAAGCTATTTGTGTAGTTAAATAAGTATAAGTAAAATATAAGAATAGACTATTGTAGGACAAGGTATGAGCTATATACAGCAGAATGAATTAATTATAATTTACAGAAAAAGTTTTATAAAATAGTGTATTCTCTGGAGGATATAATTAAAATATCACTTATTTATTTTTGCATAGAGTTGTTAATTGCATGGTGGGTAAAAACATTCAACCGTTCAAGAGGTACATGGCCTGAAGGAAGAAGCTGTTTTTGTGTCTGGTTGTTTTGGTGCTCAGTACTCATGGCCCAGACCAGACGGCAGCATTGTGAAGAGATGATGGCTTGGACGTGGAAGGTCCAGGGTGATTTTCTGAGCCCTTTTCCTCACTCTGGATGTATACAGCTGCGTAAAACTGTTTTAATAGAGTTTGTGGTAGCTTGAACTTCTTCATCTGAAGTAAGATGTACAACCTCTGCTGGGCTTTTTTTAGCAATGGAGCCAATGTGATTGTCCCACTTCAGGTTCTGAGAGATGGTGGTGCCCAGGAACCTGAATAACTCCACTGCAGCCACAGTGCTGTTCATGATGGTGAGATGGGGGAGTGCAGGGAGGTTTCTCCTGAAGTGCACTATCGTCTCCACTGTTTTAAGCGCGTTAAGCTCCAAGTTGTTATGACTGCACCAGACAGCCAGCTGCTCAACCTCCTGTCTGTACCCAGACTCATCACCATCCCGGATGAGGCCAATGAGTGTGGTGTCGTCTGCAAACTTCAGAAGTCTGACAGAAAGGTCCTGGGCAGCGCAGTCATTTGTGTACAGGGAGAACAGCAGTGGGTAGAGAACACACCCCTGGGGGGCCCCCTTGCTGATTGTGCAGGTGCTGGATGTGAATTTCTCCATTCTCGCTAACTGTTTCCTCTCTGTCAGAAAGCTGGTGATCCACTAACAGAGAGAGCCAGGAACAGATAGCTGGGTTAACAGTGTCTGCAGCAGTGATAGGATGGTGGTGTTGAAAGCAGAGCTGAAGTACAGAAACAGGATCCTAACATAGGTCCCTGTTCTATCCAGATGTTTCAGGACAAAATTAAGCCCTTTTTTAACTGCACACATAGCGATACCACAGTGTACTATTGTGTGTATGTGTGTGCGCGTGTGTGTTAATGCATACTTGTGTTTGTGTCTGTGTGCCAGAATTGTATAACCATGCAGTATCGTTATATGTGTTTATGTTCTTCAGGTGGCGTTAGAGAAAGAAGAGTTGAGAGTTCATCTTCAGGCCTCAAAGGAAGCACAACGCCAGCTCACTGCAGAGGTGAGCCTCACACACACTCGTGCGCACACACACACACATGTTTGCCCAGATTTACTAACTCACACACTCAGAATTACAAATCTGGGTTTATAATCATAATTCTGTGGGGTTTAAGCCTGTTGTTTGGATTTATCCACTCAATCTCAAGTCTTTTTTGTATTACATGCGTTTAAAACAATCAGCCTAGTCACTGTGAAAAGCCATGAAGTAATTTCTGTAGTAGTGGCTGTTATCTAAAACAACTATATGATTGTTGCCTTTAATGATACACTTATCAAATGAAACCGTAAAGGTTGAAGTGTTATAAAAAGGTCACAGAAGGGGTTTGTTAATAAATAATGACATGACCATTTCACTGGAACAGATGGTTGTTTAACTCATTGTACACTGGGTTAGTAAACCATGATTGTTTTACGACGACACATTCCAACAGCATGCACAATATACACTATAGGTCAAAGATTAAGAGTCACTCGACTGAAATGTTTAACATGAGCCGGAAACATAGAGGAAGTTATTTAATACGGTTTAAAAAAGGGGTAAGACCTCAAGATGCTGAGTGATAAAATGAAGGGGGTGTTACATAGTCTTCCTTTATTTTGGAGTTTTAAATTCTTCGTTACAATTCGGTTTTTCCATTGTTTTGATGATACATTTTTTATAAAATAATAATTAAAAGCTTCTATACAGTGGTTTAATGAACCTTCCGACAGCCTGCACAATATAAACGTTTGTTTATGTGTGTGTTAGCTGAAGGAGATGGTGGACAGTAACGCCGAATGTGTGGGAATGTTACACGAGACTCAGGAGGAGATTAAGGAACTGCGCAGTAAGAACACGCCATCTGCAGGCCTGCGCAGACACCTGCCGTATGGACTGTACCCTATGGTAAGAAACGTCACACACAATCGTGAAAATTATTGTAGACTAAAATCTGGTTGTAACCTTCGTTTTGTTGTTTAGGATTCTTTGGCAGCTGAGATTGAAGGGTCAATGAGGAGAGGAGTGAGTGTAGAGGAAGAGATCGCCTTTGAGGATCAGAGGTGAGACACATTCTTACATCTTTACACACCTGACCCAGTCCTTCACCTCAAATGACCTTTCTTCGTGCTTTCTAATTGAAGGTCGGCCCACAAGCGTGTGTTCCAGACTGTGAGGGCGGTGAATCAGTCCACGATGAAAGCCGCCATGCCTCCCATCCCTGGCTCCTCCCACGGCGGTGTTGTCATGACAGCGCAGCCCCATCAGTCACACACAGAGGAAGAGATCCACAGAGATCTGGATGCCACCAAGTGAGTGTTTATAGAAGGAATCCGAGTAATTAACTTGTCGAGGCACAAATGAAGACAAAAAAAGATTAAAAAAATTACAGCCAATCGGAAGAGTGTGTAGGCGGAGCTTTCTCTCTGCAGGTGTGTTGCTGTCCCGCATGGAACACTGATTAACATGGAAAATGTTAAACGTCATTATTATTTTTGTGCAGTATAAGTGATCATACACGGATTCAAATTTGTTTCTATGTTTAGTTCTGTATAAACTTTTTTGTTAATGTTTATAATAATCATCTGTTTTGCAGAGAAAGTTCTCGCCTGGGTCAGCCCGGCTTTCCTGGAGGAAACGACTTAACGTCGGCAATACATCGGTTGTCTTTGCGCAGGCAGAACTTCCTGTGTGAGCGGCAGTTTTTCCAGGCCGAGAGAGACCGTAAGCTGCTGGAGCTGGCGGGATCCGAGTCGGATGGAGGCCGGAGCGGCTGTAGTTCACCAATGGGAAGCGGGTTTTCTTCTTCCACCAACCTATCAGAGTTTTCCTTCTCCTCCAGCTGTTTCAAAACCTTTCTGCCTGAAAAGCTCCAGATTGTGAAACCGTTGGAAGGTGAGATGTGAAGGATGCAAACAGAACAAGGGTTTAAAAATGTGTTTTTAGGAAATATTGCTCACCTGATACTATTTTCTTCTCCTTTAGGTTCTCTGACCCTTCATCACTGGCAGCAGCTGGCTAAACCCCACCTGGCCACTATTCTAGACCTCCATCCGGGCGTCGTTACCAAAGGTTTCCGTCATCTTCCTCAGGACAAAGTCTATCAGCTCACTGATCTCGAAGAAGATGAAAACCAAGAAAAGCCATCATGGCAGCGTAAGAGTAAGGAAGAAACCACACGATGCACAAAGACCAACGAGGAAGATGAGGATGACGGAGGGATTACGTTTCACGTGCAGTCGTCGTCCACTCCCGAAGAAAAGAGAGAGAGAAGTCGTGCCCAAACCCCAACGAATGTCCCGCCCCTTCCTGCGTCCTTAAGGAATTCCCCTGTGCCTATAGCGGCGGTCATTTCCATAGCAACAGCAGTCAACCAGACAGCCAGTTCTGCAGGTGCCTCTGGAATCTCTGGAACAGCATTTCCTCCGCTTGACCTGAATCTTGGGTGTAAAGCGCCCTCTACAGGTAAATTACTCTCATGGCAAGTTATTATATGGCATCCAGTGCAGTACTGCAGGGAGTCCTGCAAATATTATAAGATATAGACAGTTTCATCGGACTCACAAGCTGGCCCGAAGTTAACTTCGAGTCTGTGTTCTGTTATTTTGGTTATAATATAACAATTTATTATATATTAATTTAATTTTAATTAATTAATTTATATTCATAGTAATATTATATTGTATATTAAATAGTTAATATATGATAGTATATTTATTGTATTTAATTATATATATATATATATATATATATATTATATATATATATTTAGTCTTGGTTTTTAAGTGATTAAAAATATTGAAACAATTTATTTAATATTTGATAAAAAGTGAGTTTATGCATAAAGCAAGCTCAAATATAAATTACTTATTTAAATTACCCTACTGGCATATTTTTGTGCTTGTATTAAACATGAACTGACTCGATTTCATGATTTCAAGAAAGCAAGAATCTTAAGTTATATGCTCCTTAAATGTAAATGTAAAAAGTATATTTATCTTGATTTAGGAATTTTTTGACATTTCTCCTGAAAAACAAAAAAAGTATATATATATTTTTTGCAGTGTAGGCATTAAACAAAAAACTATATTTATTAAAACTTTGTTTAAGTAAAAGGTATAAAGTTCCTATATTACAAACTATTAAATAAAATGTAGGTTTGAAAATGACAAGAGGGTGAGTAAATGATGACAGGATTTTCATTTTTGGGTGAATTATTGCTTCAAAATGCTAAATGTATCAATGGGTCCCTAGTCCTCCTCTGGATGCAACAAGGGGTCAATGACATGAGATGTCCGTTTGACGTTTTGTATCATGTTTTGTTTGTTTAGGTGTAAATCCTGGAAAATATCAGAGCTCAACCTTTTCCACGTACACTTTTACTACCTGTCGGATCATGCACCCTAGTGACTGCACACAGGTGACACCCAGGTGAGACAGTGTCAGTGTGGTGTTTTGAACATGTATTGATGTTTTGTACGAACTATTGCTAACAAAGCAATTTAAGAAATGTCGTTAACTATATTGTTTGACTTCTACATAAAAAAATATGGAACTTGTTCATGATGAGAGCAAATTTTCAGTTCGATAATCCTTCTATAATGTATTCTATTGCAGACCTGAATTCAAATGTTTTTCTCTTTTGTCTGTTAGCTCTGTCTGTAGTCCTTCCATCGGCGCTTACACCCCAAGTTCTCTTCGGACCGGTCCCAGTACTCCAGTCACACCCTGCAGGTTGAGTCTGGGTGACTCTTTCCCCATTCGCCGTCCGGCAGCGCCGTCCGGTGGCCTCACCAAACTACTTTTGGAAAAAGGCATCTCCGCTCAAGGTCCAGTTGCAACGGAGCCAAAAAAGCCCCTTTCCCTGCGTCTTCTTCCCAGTACCCCACCCAACTCCCCCTCCCACTCTCCGTGTCCCTCCCCTGTGCCCTTCGACTCACGCTCCACCTCTTCCGACAACTTCCTGGCCTCCCGCCCTGCCGAGCTCTTCCTACAAGACGTTTACGGGCTAAAACTCGGTCGTTCCCCCAGACCGGACCTCCTGAGCCCGGATCATCGGTCCACCCAGGAGCAACCAAACAAGTCCGAGCGGAATAGCATCAAACTCGTGGAGCAGCTGCGTAAGCTGGGATTGGATACAAAAGTGCTCAAGGGGTCCGACCAGCCGCAAGAATCTGCCACTTTCTTAGCAACAGGAGGAGGGAGTTTATTGGATGGCCTTCGGCGGAATCAAAGCCTGCCTGCCATGGTAAGCCGGCGCAGCACATCGCTCTCCAGTCCCACCTATCTCGTACCGCCCCCACACCCTACTTCCCTGGCCCTTCCCACTCCGACCTGGGGGAACCCAAATGAGTCACGACGAACCACACGTAGACACGCCTCCCTTTCTACGGCCCCGCCCCACCTACATAATTCATGAAGATGAGGGAGTGGATTACCTTGACTTTATATCTTTGTTGATTTTAATAACCCGTCTATTCCACCTCTTGAAGACTTGAAGATGGTAAGGGAGATATTTTAAGAGCACAATAATAAAGTAATAGCATCTTTTTGCATAAATATGAAGATTTAAAGGCCTTATAGCACTCAAGAAGGAAGACTTATCATCATTTCCCCCTCAAACACTTCCTTTTATTCTTTTCTCTAACAACATAACCATTCTTTGTATTTCTCTCTTTAAAACATCATTGCACTTATTTTCTGTGTTAGTTGGAGCTGTGGAGATTCTAAGATGTGAGTAGTGTTCAAGAAGACAAATGCATGTGAAGAAGGTTGTTGAATGTAGTCTGGATGGCCAGCAGAAGGGAAGGATGAAAGTCCAAAGGAATGCTATAACGGACTGGGAATATGAAGGTTTCTGTAAGTTTATTTTAATAGTGTGGTAGATTTGGGTCACTCTTGCAATGGTGAAGTATGTTGACAGGATTGAGGTGATCAAAAAAGTCAAAGATAATGAGAAACGCAGTAGGAAGAGAAATAGGAAGTCGCATCTCCACAGCCTCACCGAGGGGTTTGTTTTCATTCTGAGGTTGTAGTTCGGAGCTGTACATCTGAACATCTGTCTGCTCGTGTCATAGTATGCTTTGCAACTTTTCTCTACATTAAGTGTAGGTTGTAGGGTAGTACATTTATAGACGTTTACTGAAAAACGTCTTGACTCCCAGCATGCTCCTGGACATCGCCTGTCTAAATCAGGTGGCATAGAATTCGGTCGTTTTTGAAAAATGGGTCACAGAAGAACGGGATCACTCAGGATTTAGGACTGGGAAGTTGGATGTTTTGTTCGGTCCTGTTTCTAGAACATCGTTGTTCCTTTGTTATTGTGTTTAAGGGATTTACACTTGATTTGGTTTTGGATTAGACGGTGACAGATTTTACACGTTTGATTTGGTTAAAGACTATTTCACGGCACAATTCGAAAAGGAAATTGTATTACTTGTGAGTTTGTATTTCTTGCAAACTCAACTCACAGGAAATATACTTTTGTCGGGTATCTATTTGTTTGTACATCTCTTAATTGTTATAAAATTACAAATCATATTTTATTTCAGAAACTAGATTTACCAAGTCAGTATTGCTGTTTTGTGGTTTTGGCACTTCGGACCCCTCAATGACATCATTTCCTCTCTTTTTCTTGTCATTTTAAGCACTTTTGATTTTAACTCTTTATATTTTTTAGTAAATAGGCTTTACGTAGCATTAAACAAACTAGACTAAGGTAATAACTTAAGAGGTATTAATAACTAAACTATATGATGTAGGATGTAGAGTTTTAATAAATGTGCTATGAGATTTGGTGCCGTTTAAGCTGGGACTCAAAAGACCTCTTTAATGGGTATAAACCAAAATAATTAGTCTTTTTTGAACCTGAATTGTAATTTTATAAGCTAAAATTTTGTGTTTGTTTGTTTGTGTGGTAAACTGACTTTTTTTCGTTTTGTATTAAACTCAGTCTAAATTAGAAGTTCTGTCATGGACGAGATGTTTGTGAACTGAGATGCTTGTGTTCAAGAATACAACCAAACTAAACATAATTTAAACTAAACCATCATTACAGTTTTACATTAAACGGTGTGTCTTTTACATAAGAACGTTTTCTGCTTTAACAGCTTTGTCTTCTATACAGTACATTATATGTATATCCATGATGAAATTTTATTTGCGAGCTGAATTCTATGGTACTACTTCATGCATTATTTAAAGTATTGAAGTGTCCTTATTTACTTCCTGCTGTTAAGGTCATCAAGCCCTCTGCTGCCAATCAGGTCAAAGGTTAATGCTTGATGATGTCACAAAGAGTGACGTCAAACACCAAATGATCTCTTTTGTGCTTATGGCAGTTATATAGATGTAGTCTGATGTTCCGTAACCATATTTTCCTGCTGTCAGTACCCCGTATTAGTATCATAATGTTGTTGTTGTTGTTGTTTTTTATAATAAAATGAACCAAAATATCATGTGTGTCCGTAGCATTTGATTCTTGATTTTGATCAATTTACAGAGAATTTTATAATCAACCTTTTATTTAAGTCAAGTTTCATTATTATATTGACGGATGACAACCTTTTTCTCATAAAATTAAATCATAGTCTTATTCCTTATTAAACTTATTTACCACAAAATTAAAATGCATTTTAAGCCTGAATTCAATTTGTAATTCATCTCAAAGTTAAAAGAAAAAATAAATAGTTGTTCAGTTTGGGCCAGGGCTGTTTACCGTTAGATACCGTTAAATGTTAGAGGTGTCTAAAATAAAAACAACTTGCACTGAAATATCTTAAAATACATCAGTGACATTGTTTCGTCTCTAAATGCACACAAGGGATGTTTTCTTGTGAGGCATGTTTGTAAAAGCTCCTTTAATGTCCTTATTTAATTAAAACCCAGTCCTGGTTTTAATTAATTCCTGTCCTGGATACCTGCCCCCCCCCCCATCCGCAGATATATTCCATGAACAAAATAAAAAACTTTTTGTGAAATATTTCCTTGCCTATTTCATTTTCAACAATGAAAAACATCTTGGAGGATCTACATATATTTATTATGCAAAAATAATTTGTAACACTTAAATCAATAACCTTCTATCCCAACCTTACCTAACAATAAACAACATATATTTTATATTTTTACAGCATTTATTATTTGTTAATGTTAGTAAATAATTGTGCCTTAACTAACAAACAAAGTTGTTTATTTGTAATATCACGGCTGTTCTTCTGAAATCTTGTATCTCCATAATTCATGATTTTTAGTTTTTGAAATACATTTTTTTTATTAGTCATCCTTTTTATTTGTCGCTGGCTTAGCTAATATCTAACCAACAACCAAGTATTAAAAAGTGTTTGTCAACTTTAATCATTTAAAAACGACTGTGTTTTACACATTTCCTGAAAACAGTGAATTTGGAGATACAAGGTTTCAGAAGGACAGCGTCGACATATATTACACGTTGTATTTAATGTTAAAGATTATTAAATGCTGTAGAAGTTTTGTTAGGTCATGTTGACTAAAGTAGTTAATTAATTTACAAATTAAGTAAAAAAATATGTTTTTATTGTGTTTTATTGTGTCAGCTGTATTTTCTGTTATTATGGCTTAAATCAAAACAAACCAATGGCATTTTGGATAATCACTTGCATATAATTTTTTTTTGGAAAATCTCATTTTCTCATATAATCTTAAATCTCATCACCAAACTCTTGAAATACAACCTTATTGTAAAGTGTAACCAATATTTCCAAAATGAAGTCCCTTTTTCATATTGTTGTGCTAAAATATAAGCGTCATTCACAATGGGCAGATTTTAATGCTGTCTGTTGTCGAGCTAAACTGTCCCATTGCGAAATCCAACCCGACCCCCACTCCGCAGCCCACCCCAAACGCAGCAAACAGCTGGGGTGGAAATGTGGCATGAAACGTGTGTATTGGAACAAGACTGTCATCCACACTGTAGAATCCCAGAGTTCCTGCGGTTCGGTCCAGAAACACCCCCACGCGGGGGGAATAGATCAAAGGCACCTCTATTTTCTGATTGGCATGCATGGCTGCACAGCACATGTCTGACAGTTCCAGGCTCCACGAATGGTTGTTATATCCCAGGCCCGCCACAGCATCCGCCCCTTTACGAGCCATGCTGCTGCTGACCACGCCCAGACAGGAGCCACGCCCCCTCCACTCCACCTCCCAGTAGCATCGATCAAAAGAGAGGGCCTGGAGACAGAGCACCTGAGTCCAGCCGTCAAAGCGCTTGGGGAGGTCAGGGTATCCCAGAGATGTCTGCTGTAGGGTAGCTACCGTGTCTCCTTCGGAGAGAACTAGACGCCGATGAGCCGTGGTGGGATCCAGCGTCAAATCGCACGCGTCTGATGGAGAAAAGGGAAAGTGAGCGTGAAATGGTAGAATAAGCTAACTACGTTATTTTTGAGTGTTAGGGGAATAAACTCACATTGTAGGACCTCATCTCTGGTTCTGGGCTCCGCAGCCTGAATGCTGTCAATGTTTATTTCTCTCACTGCAAAAATATGTTAACAGTAATTCAAAGCTTTGTACTTGATGTAATTTAGTGGGCGATGTGAAAGATAATGTTGGAGATGCTTACATGTGGGAATAACCGGGTTCATCATTGGTTCCTCACTAGGCAAGTCCATGAAGAGACCAGGATTCACTTCGCAAGGAGAAAGACAGAAAAGGTGAGCGAGATTTTGTTAAATATTACATAGTTTCTGCTAAAACTTTTTCCTCAGACTTTACCTTCTGTTGGTACACCCCCTACACAGACAACAGAGAGAGAGGTCAAGTTTTTACAAAGATAATGTCAGCAGACAGTGAATATTTTTATAACACAATGTATGAAGAAATTCACTTTAAAAAAATCTTTAATAAGCTTAACATACTGAATAAGAAAATCACACTCATTTTTTCACCATCAACGGTACTCACAAAATACAAAAAAATATTTTTACACATTTATACATTTCGGTATTATAACTCGTACGCAGAAATTACAAGGTGCTGCCATAACCCAAAACAACAGTTTAACATAACGGTTACTTAAAATGAGTCGTCCAAAACTTCAGAAGTGTAGATTTGATCGATAGAATTTTCCAACAGTGACAACTGGAAAATATTTTTTTATTTTATTTAGATATACTGTGAGCTCAAAATTTACCTGAGCTAAATATACACTAAAACATTGATGCTACATCAAAATAATAATTTCTCCAAAAATAGGTACGACAGAATTGTACAAGAACTATAAAAAACGGTCGGGCGAAACAACAATTTGTTAAGCTGTGTAACCTGTGCTGGTGAATAACTTACAGGCGCTGGCAGTGGAGAGTCTACGAGGAACTGATGTCTGCTCCTTTATAGTGGGTGTGGCCTCTTTTACTATTGGAAAATGTGAAATATGATGTAATTATCATACTTTCAAAACGCCAAAATTCTGTGCTACTTTTTGGTATTTATTCACAGTTTTCAGCTACCCACTGTAAAAATATTCTTAATTTGAATGCATAGTGTAAAAATGATTTGAAATAAAACTTGTTTAACTTAAGCTTAACTTAGACAGTTGTAAAACTGTAATAGATTTAAGAAGACCCGACAATTTTACCGTTCAATAATATTAAAACACAAAAATAAATATTTAAATAAAATATAAAATACATGGTTTTTGAAAGTATGAATGACCAACCAATGATATGTTTATATTTTATAAGGTCAAAATAAAGGTTTTCAACTTGGTAAAGTTTTACCCGTGTCCTGACGCTTCTTCCTGTTCTTAGGTAGCAAAGAGCTCAGACTCCACCTGTCAGCTGAAGAGGACAGAATAAAGACATTTATTTATATACAGTATATAATCATCTCTGGTTCATTGGCTAAAAATGATATAATGTCACTAACATTGTCTATCGGGTTGTTGTCTGGCTGTTGTGTTTGTTTTGTGTTGTGAGTTCTGCATCTCTCCGTTGTCTGTCAGAAGTAAAACATACACAAACATAACTCGACTGTTTCAAGATTCCTTTCAATATGAATGATATGAAACATGAAACAGACGTCACCTTGTTCTCTGTCGTCTCTTCTTTGTCTGGGTCTGAGTGAATTTAAACTCCAGCGGTCTGCTGGGACTGGAAAGGTAAAGACATGTACGTGCCATTATGTGTATCTGATTGTAAGCCAGTGTTTGTGTGTTTGCTATGGTGGAATTGTGGAATTTGTTTATTTTGAAATATTTACCTATTTAAAGTCATCATACAAATATTTATTATACGGCTATTTTGAATACTCGATTCTGATTGGCCAGTCACGACATTCAAAGGCTTGTTATTTTCAAATAACGACCGCTCAAAACTAATAACATCCTGTATCCCGTATGCTGCTAATCATTTTGGGAGGGGCAGTTTGATATTACACAAAAATGTATTATAAATATTTGAATAACATATATGACATAATATTTACAAATGATTTAATAAATTTGCCTGTTTGTGATGTTTGAATGTCGTTTTTTACTTTAAAACCGAAACTTAACGGCTTTTCCTTGCGGAAGGTCTGGATTCTAGAAAAATGAGCTTATAAAATATTTAATATTCACATGATGTCCTCTGCTTCACGTTGGGCTTTGATTTCACTCTCAGGGCTTATTTCTGCGATAACAACCGGCTGCCTGTACATTATCCCTTACTTGTTATATCGACCGATTTAATTTCTTCGTACAAAAGGTGAAATTTCCATTGCATTCATTGTTGCACACCAGATGTTCTTTTCTCATGAATCACCAAGTTTTGGTCAGGATAAGGTGACATATTAAATATGATTTTAACGTTTATTTTTACTCAAATTGTTCCTTATCAAATTAGAGGAGAAAGCTACATTTTCTGTAGAGGTCACCGGACCCTGTATGCGATGTTTCTCACCTTGTTCCTTCTCTTCTCCCGGCTTTCCTTGTCTACTTCCGAATGAACTGATACTCCAGCTGTCAGCTGAGGACACACAGGAAGAGGAAATCATTGTCACGGTGTAAATGTGAAAGAAAACATTATTACATATGCAGGTAATAGTGTGTGTTTCACCTTGTTCTTCATCACGGTTGACTCTACTTTGGGAGCTTTGACGTCTTTGAGATGCCTGATTTTCTCTTTCTGTAAACAGACAATAGAATCATGTGATTAATGGAGTCAAGTGTTGATGTTTCGAAAGGTTTGAAATCCTTGAAGACCCCAAATCAAGTTTTTAATGTTGTTTATATTTTTATGTGGTGATTCAATACGCTTTAAAACAAACCATATGCAAACTTATAATTTTATACCAGTGCTGAGTATTTTCTCCATAAAACAACCGTAGAAAGTTTAAAAAATGCGGTTTGAAACGGGTCTGGTCAATGACGTCATAAACCTGTAACCAATCACATCAGCTCATTTTACCCCGTGGATCAGCAGTTTGAGGCATAAATATGCAGCTTCTGGGGAGTAGGATTGAGTGGAGGCGGGGCTAATTTGCATATTCATCTGTATGGTTATACTTAGTATTTGAAGTATTTAAGGCAGGAAAAAATATTTCCACAGGAACAAAACGTTTAAATATGTTATTTTGATGGTCAACGATTGTTTTTAAGGGATAGAATTATCGACCACAGGGGGACTTTCTTTTTTTTCTTTGTGATTTTGGAGTGAAGTGTGACCTGGATATGTATTCATGATATTCAGCCAGTAAGTCTTACCCTGAACTTTCTGTTCTGGACTCTGTCGACCTCTTAATCTTACTGAACTTAAACTCCGTGTGTCTGCTGCCACAAAATAGTGAGAAAACCACATTAGAAAAATGTGGACTAATAGTCAATCTGTGAGACAAACAGTCAAAATGTGGAAAGCCTATTAGTTCTTTAAAATTACAATTTTCCACATTTAATAGAAAAATCTTTAAAACTATAAAATGATACAAATGTATGGAAGACTAAACACATCTTTGGCCAAAGTAATTTCAAGAATTGAGCATAAGGCTTTACATCTAAAGATCAAGAAACAAATTAATGATAGCAAATAATACATTTTTAAATCTCTCTCTCTCTATCGCACACATTCTCACCATCATTATGTTCTTGTTCATTTCTTCTCTGTTTCTCTCTTGGTCTCATTGAAGTTTGACTTCTGTCAGCTGAAGAACAACAAAAACTTCATCACTACACATCACCTTGAGATTATAACGAATAAACTTGTGTCTATGTGAGGTATGTGTAGGTCTTACGGTCATCTCTATCCTCTCTCATGGGCCGTTCTGGTCTTGGAGAGTTTGTGACTTCTCGGTTAACTTTCATGTTCAACATGATCAAGAAAAACACACATACATAAATCATAAAATGACATGATATAATCGGATCATATTTTGAGTGAAAAATCTCACCTTGTGGTTCATTGTTTCTTACGGCTTGTGTGCGTTTGGTTACACCTGAAGAATATAAATCACTATCACACGACCGCTGTTTGACATTGAGATGAAATGAGGATGGTGAGGATCTGTGACGTACCTGTACCTGATCCTCGTGTGCTTACTGACGGCAATGGTGCGGGTCCTGAAACACATGACAATCGTGAAAACTCTCAATCCCAAAATCCTGCTTTTAATAATTGCATACAGTACCTTGAGCACGAGTAGCTTTTGACCCCTTTCCAGAGAACACTATGATATAAAAGAGCAGGGTTAGGGTTGAACAGAAAAGATGTAATTTGACATTTACACAAAATTGATTCTGATCACATGTCATCTATGTTTTTGAGGACCTTTTAAATAATTCAGTTTTTTAATAAAGGATTTCCACTCCAATGCTTTTTACTTACATTCTGTGAATAAGAAATTTCTGTAAATTTACTCACGTTTCATAATTCCTCCCGTCTTTTGTTGGTCAGCCACTGTGAGCGCTGTGATGTTGTAAACTGAGGAGAGGTACAGATGGACATTTCACTTTGCCCATACCTGACAGCTCTCTATGTGTCTGTGTTTGTGTGTCTAATTGCATGTGTGTTGTTACCTGTCTTGTTGATCTTGTCTAGCTCTTGGTCACACATCTCCTCCACTTTATCTCTGAGTTGGGCAACGATGTTTCTCACAGGATCAAACGTGGCTTCCGGGTTCGCGGTTATGGCCCCCAGCTCCACCCCTTCCAGAGGGGAACATAGAGACTGGTACGTCTGTATAGAGAGAGAAAAAATGAGAAATCTGAGGACTGAGGAAAACCTATGTAACCCAAATGCTGCTCCCTTATTTGACTGTGGATAAAACACATAATTACAAAGAGACTAAAACGTTTCTTAGAGTTATGTGATCGAGTGTAAGTTTTGCTAATGTCTTCTAAAGCTTTACATTTTGTCGCTATTCTGGAGCGCACTAGTTGACAGATATCCTAAAGGCTAACATTAAAATTCAAAGAAAAAAACGTTGAACGTTTGATTTTTACATAGACTTTAACTCATCTTCTGACCTTCAGGAAGTAAATATTGTCCTGACAGTTGATAATATCTTTAAACTCGGCATCTTTTTTCTTCAGCTGTTTGACTTCAGCCTCCAGTTTGGTGACCACGTCCTGTGCCTCATTGAGCTTCTCCTGTCCAGCAGAGAGCATCACGTCCTGGAGCAGCTCCAGCATCCTCCGCACTGACTCCTGGAGCTCAGAGAGGACCGCATCTGCCTCTTCTTTCACCGCCTCTGAGGAGCGCTACACACAGATAAAGATCAGTGACTGAGTATTCACTTCTATACTTATCTTTGAAAAAACAGTCAGACGTGTGTTTGCTTCATAAATGAATGTACTGCAGGGACTGAAAGTGACTAAAATAAATCTCTAGCTGGTTGTATGACCATAAAAGATATTTACCGTGAGTGTGTCTAAAACTTTCTTCATATCTTTGAGCTCTTGTTCTCTGTCCTGGAGTCTCTGTTGGTTCTCAGACAGGACTGGGCCCAGCTCTTTCTAATTCATCAGAAAACACACAAAACACAAAGTGAAGTGTTTGGTACACTGGAATGCGACTGGACTTCATCAACAATAAACCGCGGTGACGCATGACGTCATGCGTAATGGAGTTGTAAAGAATCTCTCGGTGCGCTCTGTCTGCGCGAACGCGCTCTCTCACCTGCTTCTCGTTGCGCTCTGTCTGCGTGGACGCGCTCTCGTGACCCTTGTGCTGGTTGCTGGTGCACAGCCAGCACACGTACATCTGACAGGTGCGGCAGAAAAACTCTTGCAGGTATTTGTGCTCGGGACAGATCTTCTGGCTGAGGTCTCCTGTGGGCGCGATCAGCTCGTGGCTCTTCAGCTTAGGTTGGGTGTCGTGGGGTTTCAGGTGCGCCTCGCAGAACGACGCCATGCACACCAGACACGTCTTGACGGCGGCCCTGGGGTCCGCGCAGCGGTCGCAGGGGACGGCATATGCCGGCAGCCGTTTGTGGGGCCCGCCGTTTCGCGCGCGAGTCCGTTCGGACGCAGAAGATGCCGCCCGCCGGGCGCTTTTGATGGACTCGCGCCCGGAGGTGCTGAGGGCCCCCCGACGGAGCTGCTCTACGGCTTCGGCCAGCATGGTATTCCGGCAGACAGTGGGTCGGGGGTTGAAGGCCTGCCGACATTCCGGGCAGCTGTAGGTGCCGTTTTTCCTACCCTCGTCGTCCCAGAAACCCTCGATGCAGGCCACGCAGTAACTGTGGCCGCACGGGATGGTCGTGGGGTCGGTGGGTACATCCAGACAGACGGGGCAGTTAAACTGCTCTTCGCTCCACTGACGACCACTCATGCTTCTCTGAGTAAAATTAGACGGGTTTAGATTTCGATGCCCTCGGGTACCAGTCCAGTGAAATAAAGTTGACTTTAATCCGCTCTTCTTTATTCCTCACACACCCGGGTGTCAACTGGTGTTCTGGTGTCTGTCTCTCCGGTTTAACCGGGAATGGTTGAGACTCACTGAGCAGGTTTGGGGAGAAAATCAGCTTCACTACACGTGTGAATTCCTTTCCCATCTACATTACAATATGCTATAGAAAAAACGACAGATTAAAATAAAATGACCTGCAGTAGTCACTTTCCAAAAAACACTAATAAATGCACGTTTTGAATAGCATTTGAACCCCTATTATTTATTTATTTATTTGTTGTGGTTTTATTTCTTGCTTTTTCGTTTTCACATTTGTTTCACATAACTAAACTGCACCTTTGTATATCATTTATATGTTTATCCTCTCAGCGTCTTATTTATTTTATATTCTTTTCTATTTCTTGTGTTATGTGTATACTGTGTGTTTAAGAGCTCCTGTAAACACAACAGATTCCTTGTATATACATGGACAGCAGGGGGCAGTGTTGATCACGTACTCGGGTGGGATGCCCTGTTATGACGGCTTCTTACGTAAAAATACTGCAGTAACCTATACTTGAGTATTTACGAAATATAAGTATTTAACTAACTGTAATAACATTTCTATAAACTGTAATTTTTCCATAGTAAATATTAATATGTCAAATTTAAGGTCTGGGCCTTTTACATTATTTGCAAGTTTAATGTTTAATGGATGGTGGTCTAGTGGGTTAAACCACTGAACTGGTAATCAGAAGGTTGCTGGTTCGATCCCAGCAGCCACCACCAGTGTGTCCTTGAGCAAGACACTTTACTCCATGTTGCTCCAGGGGGATTGTCCCTGTAATAAGTGCACTGTAAGTCGTAAATGTAAATGTTCAGTGTAGTTTATATTACAGAATACTGTAGTATACACTAACAAAGTGTAGTACTCACTATAGCAGTATACGACGATATACTACAGCTTACTGTGGTAATTGTATTCTCAATTCAATGCAAATGTATTTCTATGGTGCTTTTCAAAGTTTGGATTGTTGCATATAAGCTTAACAATATTAATGCATACAGTACAGAGACAGTATAGTCAAGAATAATTTTGTGCACTTGTGTAATTCGATAATTTATTCTAGATGGAGCGGTTCTGAGCGTCTTATCTAAATTAAAGTGAAATAAAAATTCATACCATCACTTGAAATGTGAAGGGGGTTATTTCGTAAATGCGTTATATCTCTTTTGGCAAAGAAGCAAAAATGTGACAATGTCTTAGTCCTGTGTTTCAGCTGCCATAGTGCTTTAAAGGGGAGGGGTGGAGTGAGCCATTGGTTGCAATTCGTCACCTCACACTAGATGGCACTTAATTTCACAAACTGGACCTTTAAATTTAGACATCACTATAAAGTGTAAATTATGTTAATTTCCAATGAGCTTTCTATCAAATGATCTGAATTCTCCAGCATGGCCTCGCTTATGGAGTTATTTGCATGCTGATTGTTGGTTTTGTTATAAACCGCACAAACGCTGCACTTCCAGATTAAAAGCTAAAACTGCACAGTATAAAATGTAATGGCCTTCCTGTCTTTGTGTGTATCATGATGATGAATTGAAAGGAGCAGCTTTGATTGAGCTTGTAACAAAACTCTAAGCATGTTGATTTTTTCACTTTAATAAAGTGCTCTAAATGGAAAAGAATACCGTACTGTTTCATAGAATAAACTAAGCATTGTATATACATCTCACAGATGACATCACCAGGACAAAATGTCCGACAGTAAATGAATAAATGATCATACAGAAATGACATTCAGTCATGTTACTGGATTCCTCATATCAAGTCTGTGCTAATGACGGGAGGCTGAAGTTCTTGTTCTCATTAATTTCTTCAGAAAGATAATTCCTTCTCAAAGCAGAACGGTTATGTTTAACTTACTGCATATGTTTGGAAAGTTGTGATCACATCTAACCAATGTCGACGTCATTCCTGTCCTTGACCTCCGTTCAACTTCTTTCTACTCATGCCAGCATTGCTTCGACTCATTGATGTAATTGTTGTTTTATGTTTATTTAAACCTCACATGCCTTCCGATTGCACAGTAAATGAAAAATCAAGGCAATCTAAATAGTTTGGCACGCATTTTGCCATTTCTTGGAATCCACCTGCATGTTCTTGAGATCTCTGTTTAATGCTGTTCACTTCACGTGTTTCAGACCAACGGCTTTGAGCTCCAAATCTCATCTGTGTTCTATCCTCAACACATCTGTGACCCGTGACCCTGTGTCAGTTTATTTCAACATTATGTAAAATGCACATCCAGGCTTCAAAAAGCCAACACAGTTTTACGGGAATTACAGGCTAGTATGCCTTTTATTTCAAGACTCTGGAATGTACAAGCTGACTTGAGACATGTTCATAAAAACATCAAGTTATTCAAGACATTTCATAAACAAAGTTAACTCAAAAATCATTGTTCACTTTACTGATGTTTTTCATTTGTATTCCTTACATGGATGAAGCAAAAGGCAGAATGCCATGGCCTCTATATAGTCACAAGTTAAACACAGAATTTTCATGTTTTGCGAACTATCCCTTCAAATAATTAAGACTAAAGTTAAAACACAATGGAAGTGTCAGTAACGGCTGTTTATACCGCCGCATTTTGTTTGACAAGATTAGATGAGCATGCTTCTTCGTGATATTTTAATGAGAATATGGCAGAATGCAATTTATTAGCACTTAAGGATTATCTTCTGTATATTTCCTCCAAGTCTTTGTGATTGTGAAGTCATTACATTCAAATGCTTTATCATAAATCACTTCTAACCAACTCATTCTGCTATTTTATATTAAATAAAAATGGGATTATAATGGAGTTTATTTGAAGTGTAATGAGTCTAAAAGCCTCATCCACTGTCATTTTGAATGCAGTTATTAAGCATTACAAATGCAAGAAAGCAAATGAGGGTGTAACTCAAGTTTGTCTGAATTTTTCCTCCTACTTAACTATAATGCACAAAGAAGAATTACTGTAAAAAATCCACAACTTAAATATGCATACATTAGAGGAATATTATTGCATTGCATTTATTTTAACCATACATTATATTAATTAATATATAATTATACAATACAAGAGATAAGAATTACATACAATACATATTTGAGGAAAATTTGGGATGGGCAGTGTGAGTGTGGTCGGCAGTTTTTTTTTCAGGAGATGTCATTTTTTTCAGAACAGGTGTTATTAGTGAAGTGTGTTTGGAGGCCATAACAGGTCTCCGTTTTAAAAACACCTTCTGCTTTTATAACTCTCACCAGCTGCTGGGAAATGACTAGTTTCCTCCCATTAGTGGGAAAAACCTCTAAACAGCAAACAGGTCATTAAAAAGCCATATCACTGGTGAACTTTTAGAAGCACAAACATCATTCATCACAGATGCTGGCCGCACTCACCTCGTAATCACTTTTAAATCTCATCTGCATGTTTGGCTTAAGGAGAGAAAGAGCTGATGGCTCACTGTCATCAACACTGATGCCACACTTGAGACAATAACCGTGAACTTTTCACTGTCTGGAGGATATTTCATAGTAAATAAACTAGATAAGAATTTGATAATAGTGTGTTGAGAAGTCACTGGATATGCAGATGTTAACAGGACACAGACTGGAGAGACAGAAGAGAACGATAAAGAAGCGATAGACAGACAGACAGATACATACTGTAGACTCTCCACCAACGGATCAGACAGTGAAAGACATAGACAGACCAACACAGAGATGAAAGACAGACCAAAAAATAGACAGACTCAACACCAGAGTTCTGATAGACAGGGAAAGACATATATACACGGACAAAAATTAGACTGACACACATACAGATATAAAGCAGACAGACAGACAGACAGATAGAAGACAAACAGACAGGAATATAGTGACAGACAGACAGATAGAAGGCAAACAGACATAGCGACAGACAGACTGACATAAGAAGACACAAATAGATATTTAGTAGACAGACATATAAGACAGACAGACAGACACAGAGATGATCGACAAACAGACAGGCATATAGTAGACATACATAAAGAAGACAGACAAAGAGTCATTTAGAAGACAAACATACAGAAGACAGACGGACCGACCCAGAGATGAAAGACAGACAGATATACAGACAGACAGACTCAACAACAGATTTCAGATAGACAGAGAAATACATGGACAGACAGACAGGCAGACAGAAAATTAGAGACACAGAACACAGACAGACATATAAATAGACAGACATACAGAAGACAGATACCGATCAAAAAGAAAGGCATATAGCAGACAGACATAAAGAAGACAGACAAAGAGACATTTAGAAGACAGATAGAAGACAAACATACAGAATACAGACGGACTGACATAAAGATGAAAGACAGACAGACATAGAGATAGACAGACTTAACAATAGAGTTCATACAGACAAACAGAAAATTAGAGATACATAAGACAGACAGACATATTAATAGACTGACATACAGACGACAGACAGACTGACAGATAGCAGGCAGACACAAGCAAGACAGATAAAGAGATATTTAGAATACAGACAGAGACGTAGAAAGACCGACAAAGATATGAAAGACAGACAGGAAAATAGACGGACTCAACAACAGAGTTCTGATAGACAGAGAAAGACATACCTGGACAGACAGAAAATGAGACGGACAAATAGAAGACAAACACACATACAGATTGATATGGATCAGACAGACAGACAGACAGACAAACATTAAGAAGACAGACAAATAGATATTTAAAAGACATGCAGACAAATACAAGATAGAAATACATACGTATATACAAGACAGACAGAAAGATATACTCGACCAACAGATCAGACAGACAAAGACATGGACAGAGATGAAAGACACAAAGACAGATATAGACTGAAACTTAGAAAGACATTTAGAAGACAGACGGATAGAAGACAGACACAGAGACTCAACCAACAGAACAGACAGACAAAGACATAGACAGACCGACACAGAGATGAAAGACAGACAGGAAAATAGACAGACTCAACAACATTGATCAGATAGAGAGAGGAAGACATACATGGACAGACAGAAAATGAGACAGACAAATAGAAGACTATACAGATACAGTCGACCAACAGATCATACAGACAAAGACATGGACAGAGATTAAAAGACACGTAGACAAATTTAGACTGAAACTTAGAAAAATGTTTAGAAGACAGACTGACATACATATAGATAGACATATACCAGACAGACTGACATAAAGATATTTAAAAGACAGACATAGATTCACAAGACAGACAGACAGACTCGACCAACAATTCTGACAGATCGACACAGAGATGAAAGACAGAAAGATAGACAGACACAACAACAGATAAAGACATACATAGACAGTCAGACAGGACATTAGACAGAAACATAGATATGTATAAATAGACACCCAGAGAGACATTCAGACATAAGAGACAGACAACATATATCTAGAAGAAAGAAAGATAGACGGGCAGACAAAGAGACAGGTTGACTATCATACAGATTTCACTGTAAATGGCATCAAATTTTACATTGGATATTTATTTTTACAATGTACAACATACAAAAGCATAGCAAAGATTCACAGTGTGAAAGGAAGTGATCGTGTGATGCACATTTTCTTTTTAATTGCATAGAAACCATCTGCATAATAATAATGCTTCATGATCCATGCAACATCAGTGAGCAGTTCAAACATCATCCACTGCATTCAGACCACCTGCTCATGTACCCTCAAAATATAATGCCATCATAAACATAAAGAGAAACTTATAAAGAAAATAAAAATACTATTTCTTATAAAATGTATACACACGATGGCTGTTCACATAGAGGCTGCAGTGCGCAATATAACGTGGAGTGTAAAGTCGAGGGAAATTGCATTTTGTCCTATGTTGTGTTTCACTAGTAGGACATCAAAAAATCTGATTCCAATAAAAATGATGATTTGCTCATAAATATATAACACTAACTACAAATATACATAAAAACAATGATCCCTTTAGGTTCAATAAAACGAACACATCACTGTTTCATAGCATCAATCTCCAGTTATCATCATTCTGATACTCCTTAATCAGGAACGTCCTTCAGTGAAGTACAAAAACACACCATAAAGTTGAAATAGTTCATGTGTACTATACATTAGAATATCATATATCGTTGCTGTCCTTCTGAGACCTTTTATGTCCGAATTCGCAGTTTTTCAGGAAATGGAATATGAATACATACAGTGTAGTCAAAGTTGACAGGCACTTTTTAATACTTTTTATTGGTTAGATATTTGCAAAACATAGTGACTAATAATACTTATTTATGGCAAAAAATTAAAATCACAATATATGGAGGGGTTTCAGAAGGACAGCAGTGATATTCAGAATGTACAATATGAAAGCACATGCGAGGAACAGACCTATAAGAAATTGAAACGGTTTCCTTATTGTGTAGCTTAAATCTCATTCATGCATCTGTGCATCAAGAACGTGTCAAGTTCAACTCTGATGACAATTAAAGTCATGGACTATTGTTATGCACTTTTCTTTCTTTTTGATAGGCCCCAGTCACTGCATGTTTTATCAGTTTTTAAAGTTAATATAAAAATGTGAAGTTTAAAAGCCTGTCTCACAATAGCGTGTGGCGAACAGCCACATTAAAGATAACGTCTTTTTTCATAACTCCAGGGTTAACACCTCTATACTCTACCAGCTCAGTTTTGTTTGTTTCGTTCAGTTTCTTCTGGCGTGACGTTAACCAGTCACATGACCAGTAATCCAGATAAAAGCACATAAACCAGAGGAAAACAAGAGAAACGTGTTCAGGTTGTGGGACATCACAATTATTCCAGAAACTTCCCATTTGAAAAACTCAAACAAGTTCTGCTGTTATACTTGCTTTCTTAAACCGAAGTATCTAAAGATGCCAGCGCGTACATGTAGCATGTCTTTGCATCGATCCTCCACCGATTCCTCAGTGTTTATGTATCAAGCATTAAAACCTGTGACTTTCCATCTGAAACAGTTTTCCTCAATTGTGTTTTTGTCAATTCTATTTCAGGTCTGAACGTCACTTTGCGTTTACCCAGGTCGCAGGCTTTCCTGTACTGTATATCCATGCGTATTCAAATCCATCTGCATGGACAGATACAGGTGTGTATTCACGGTCACACACATACGCATTAAAGACGAGATATTTGCGAGTGTGTCCATCAGCTGTGCATGTAACTGCAGGGAGAATCCAGAGATGGGTAGTCGTATTTGCCAAGAGGGGTGGGGTAATACGTGGTGGCGTAGACGTTCGTCTGCGGCATGGGCGAAGGGAAGAAATTGCAGCTTTCTTCTGGTGGAAGCAGGTTGTTCTTATTCAGGGTCTGCGGGGAACAGAGAAAACACACAAGAGTGTCAGAAACTGGAATTTCAAAGGCCACGGTGTGATTTGCATCATCCCGCGCCTCTCTGTGATGTCGCTCGGAGGATCGAGAGGGTACCAGAAAACAAAGACTTATGGATAAACCGGATTTCCATAGAGATGTTTCTTCAGAGACAGATTAATGTGGACTGGTTCTCTAAGGGTTTTGCTTCTGAGCCACAGTACCCAGGTAAAACTGTTTTCTTTTTTTGTGTACAAAAATAAACAAAAAAGTCTTGAAGATGTCATTCCGTTGTGATAATTATAGATCAAAAAAATAATAATAACAGAAATGTGTTATAAGAAATTAAAATGACAAACTATATAAGCTATATTAGCGTCCATACACAGCAGGATCTAATTTTAAATGCGACCCCTTTAAATTCAAAAGAATTTTCATTGGCTGTCAATGTTTTATTGTTCATCAGCTGAAAGAAAGTGACGCAATGACATTGTTTCTGTGTATCATTATTAATTCTCTATATCACCGTTCTCTTCAATTAAGAATGAGTTTATAAAAAGAACTTATTTTATTATCTTGCAAACTTACAAAATTACACAGACCAACAGTCACCATTATGAATGTTATCCTGTGTTAGGATAAAATGTTATCCTGATGATTACAGTTATTGGCCTTTGGATGAAAGGGCTTTAAATATTAAATACTCGTAAGTGAAATCGATCATTAGTGTTTCATTGAGTCTAACGCAGTTTCATTTCCTTTGTTTACGTCCGCTGAGTCACGCGCTGTTAGTTGCATTTGTTTACGTGTTAATATTGGGACATTTGGAAGGCGTGTCCTGCTGAATTCAATTGCGTGATTGAATAGGATATTTAAATGGCATTTACCACCGCGTGCTGCGGTCGCGTGCAGCCCTCATCGCGTGAAGACCGAAGAGAGTAAAGACCGAAGAGAGTAAAGACCGAAGAGAGTAAAGACCGAAGAGAGTAAAGACCGAAGAGAGTAAAGACCGAAGAGAGTAAAGACCGAAGAGAGTAAAGACCGAAGAGAGTAAAGACCGAAGAGAGTAAAGACCGAAGAGAGTAAAGACCGAAGAGAGTAAAGACCGAAGAGAGTAAAGACCGAAGAGAGTAAAGACCGAAGAGAGTAAAGACCGAAGAGAGTAAAGACCGAAGAGAGTAAAGACCATCGACTCTAACTGTGCGACTCCACCGAGCAACGACACAGACAAGGCACTTGAATACTACTGTTTGCACTTCAACTATTGCACTTTATCTATTATCTTTATACAATTTTCTTTATTTGTCTTGTATATTCCTTCATTTTTTCACTATGTGTTTTCAAATCCACACTGTCATTACATCTCGTAAACCAACGGTAACTCGCAGAAGGCCACGCATGGCTAATGCTAACAACCTGCGTACTCTTTCAGCATCCAACACTACCTCTATTACCTTTCCAATTGGTTTATGGAACTGCCAATCCGCTGTAAACAAGGCAGATTTCATCACAGCTATTGCAAAACATTCCGGTCTTTCTCTTTTAGCACTTACTGAAACCTGGATCAAACCAGAGGACACTGCCACACCGGCTGCCCTCTCTAATAATTACACTTTCTCCCACAGCCCACGCAGATCAGGGAGGGGCGGAGGAACCGGTCTACTTATTCCTAACGACTGGAAATTTAAACAGCTGGCACCCTCATGCAACAACACCGCCTTTGAGTTTCATGCTGTCACTGTCATCCACCCTGTTGTAATACATGTTGTAGTTCTCTATCGCCCTCCAGGGCACCTTGGACTCTTCTTGGAGGAATTGGATACACTTCTGTCATCATTCCCCGAGGATGGTACTCCTCTGCTGGTACTTGGAGACTTCAACATCCACCTGGAAAAACCACAGGCTGTTGACTTCAACAACCTGACTGCGTCGTTTGACCTAAAGCGAGTCCCCACTTCAGCAACCCATAAATCTGGTAATCAACTTGATCTCATCTACACACGCTATTGCTCCACCCATCACTCCCAGGTCACCCCACTGCACACGTCAGATCATTTCCTCATCACTCTTGATCTCGACTTAACTTCTCCAGACACTACACATGCCTCCCCACTGGTCACATTCCGACGCAACCTACGATCACTCTCTCCCTCCCGCCTATCCTCTGCAGTCTCTGCTACTCTCCCACCCCCTAAACAGTTCTCTCTCCTTGATACTAACACCGCCACCCACAGCCTTTGCTCCACACTAACCTCCTGCTTAGACATCTTATGCCCTCTGATATCTAGGCCATCTCGTGCATCTCCTTCTGCCCCCTGGTTATCTGATGTTCTCCGTGAGCATCGCGCCTCTCTCAGGTCCGCTGAGAGAAAGTGGCGCAAATCAAAAGAACCCACTGACCTCTCTCTCTACCAGTCTATTCTCTCTTCCTTTTCTGCGGATGTCTCCTCTGCGAAAACCCAATACTACCACACTAAAATCAACAACTCTCCTGACCCTCGTACTCTCTTTAAAACCTTTTCTGCCCTCCTTTGCCCGCTTACCCCCTCACCTCCTTCAGACTTAACAGCTGACGATTTTGCATCGTTCTTTGTAAAGAAAACGAACACCATCAGCAATCAATTCTCTGCGCCACCACCTCTTGACCACAGTCAATCCCCAGACACATGCTCGTTCCCCTCGTTCTCTCTCCTATCTGAAGAGGAAGTTTCCAAGGCAATTTCTTCTAACCACCCGACTACCTGCCCCCTAGATCCCATCCCCACCCATCTCCTCCAGGCCATCTCTCCATCAGTTGTACCCTCTCTGACTCACATTATCAACTCGTCCCTCACCACTGGCACATTTCCTACTCTCTTCAAAGAGGCCCGTATTACCCCACTACTAAAGAAGCCTACTCTTAATCCTGCACTGTTAGAAAACTACAGACCGGTATCCCTACTCCCCTTCGCTGCTAAAACTCTAGAACGTGTTGTCTGTAACCAGCTCTCATCCTTCCTCATCCAGAACAACCTCCTGGACAGCAACCAGTCTGGGTTCAAGAGCGGTCATTCCACTGAGACTGCGCTGCTCTCTGTTATCGAAGCCCTGAGACTGGAAAGAGCTTCCTCTAACTCATCTGTTCTCATCCTACTGGATCTATCTGCCGCCTTTGACACTGTTAACCATCACATCCTCCTGTCCACTATCAAGGCTATGGGGGTCTCCGGGATGGTGCTACAATGGCTCAGGTCTTACCTCTCAGGTAGGTCATTTAGAGTATCTTGGAAGGGTGAGGTGTCTGAGTCCCAACATCTGGACACAGGTTCGCCTCAGGGCTCAGTGCTTGGTCCGTTGCTATTCTCTGTATACATGACATCCCTTGGCTCTTTCATTAGGAAACATGGCTTTTCCTATCACTGCTATGCGGATGATACACAACTCTACCTGTCTTTTCGCCCTGACGATCCGACTGTCTCAGCACGCATCTCAGCTTGCCTAGCCGACATCTCACTCTGGATGAACGGCCATCACCTGCAGTTGAACCTTTCAAAAACCGAACTGCTTGTAATCCCGGCTGATATAAAGACTTATCACAACCTTTCCATTCAACTGGGCTCATCAACCATCACACCTTCCAGAAAGGCAAGAAACCTGGGAGTGGTGATCGATGACCAGCTCAACTTCACAGATCAAGTTGCCAGCACCACCCGGTCCTGTAGATTCATCCTCTACAATATCAGGAAAATTACACCCTTCCTATCAGAGCATGCTACGCAAGTCCTAGTACAGGCTCTAGTCCTGTCCAAACTGGACTACTGCAATGCACTACTGGGAGGACTTCCAGCTTGCACAACCAAACCTCTACAGATGATCCAGAATGCTGCGGCAAGAGTCATCTTTAATGAACCGAAGAGAGCACACGTTACTCCTCTACTCATTAAGCTACATTGGCTCCCTATAGTCGCTCGCATCAAATTCAAGACTCTGTTCCTGGCCTACAAGACCACCACTGGTTTGGCACCACCTTATCTTCACTCACTACTGCAGACATATGTACCCGCCAGATCCCTACGCTCTGCAAACGAACGGCGTCTTGTGGTGCCATCCCATAAAGGTAGAAAATCTCTCTCACGCACCTTCTCCGGATCTGTTCCACCTATGTGGAATGATCTGCCTGCTGCTACAAGATCTGCAGATTCTGTAGCCATCTTTAAGAAACGCCTGAAAACCCATCTCTTCCGCCAACATCTTACTGTTCTGTTCTGACTCAAGTTTCTTCTCTACTCTTTTCTTCTCTACTCGTTTCTTCTCTACTCTAAAAAAAAAAAAAAAAAAAAAATGTATGAATGAATGTTTCTGTATACTGTGTTAGGCTATATGAAACCTCTTCTTTTTGATTGCACTTATGCTCTTGTTGTACTTATGCTGTCCTAATTGCTTCCATTACCTACCCCACTTGTAAGTCGCTTTGGATAAAAGCGTCTGCTAAATGACTAAATGTAAATGTAAATAATACTAGTAAACTAGTAAAAAGTAAATGTCTCCAAATAAATATTCAGTAAATACAGCTAATAATTCTTCCACAAAATCAACTATACTAGCATAAAGCATGTTTATTCTCTTTATAAGTGAACAAATAAATTAAAGTCAAACACATAAATAAGAAACTCATAACTTTTATATCAAAGATGTTGTTGGTGACCCTATCAGTACCAACTGACCCCCCCGTTTAGAACCGCTTCTGTAAAGCAATACAGAGAGACACCCTGGCACTAAGGCATGATGGGATACCTTAAACTCCATTGGCGTGTATAAGTCGTTCCTGGGTGCACAACTGTTGTCTTTATAGTGCAGATGGTTGGGGGTGCTGGGATGGATTACTGCTGATTCCTGAGGAGGTTTGCGGAGCTTCTGGCAGTACACGTACACCAGAACAGATAGCAAAACCGCTCCCACAAAACAGCAGACGCCCGTCAACACCATGTGGAAGAGAGAGAAACCTGCAGGTATAAAAACAGAGACAGACGTCACACATTAAACAGTGCAAAGATCACTTTAGGTGATCTGTATTTGTTATCTGCCATGACTATCCATGTTTTTCCATGTTGCTACAACGACCAATGCTAAGCATCAATAGCTGCTTTTATAGATTATAGGTTTATAGATTAGATTTACCTCCACAGTTTGTGTTCCTTTTCTTTCCTGAAAACACTAAAATAAAAATAAACATGTGCATGTGAAAAATACTACAATATTAACTATTACTATAGTGTGAAAGGGGAGGATGGGGAACTAACCTGAGCTCTCGTTGGGCCGACACTCGCTTTGTTCAGTGCGGTTTCCTTGACAAGAGGCGGGGCTTATTTCACACACGCGACTACGAAGTTGTAGCCCTTCCTCGTTACACTCCGCCCACTCTGACCACACCCCCCAACCACCTATCACACATGTGTGAGAAACAAAGAATGCAAGCTTATAAGGTTACACAATGTTAAGATATTGTATGATAATGAATAATTGTGTCAGTTAAAAAAGCAGTTAAACAGGAAAATGGTAAAGCTTTTGACATCATCGTAAGACTGACTGACGCTAAGGTTGGGTGTAAACATAAAGGTTATCTGACCTTCACACCCGTGTGTGTTGCACAAAGCTTCCTCTGTGTGCAGACCGATGCAGATATCACCAGAATGAGCAGGGGAGGGGTCAGAGCAGGTCCGGCTACGCTGATAGTGACCACCACCACAGGAAGTGTAACACTGAGACCAGGAGGACCAGCATGACCACGCCCCCTTCACTAAAAAACAAGACCAGCTATAAAACGTTTCCCTGTAACCTGCCTTTCAAAAAGTATGTTGATGACGTCAGACATGATGTCATGATGTATGTTTAGACGTCAGACCTGGACAGGGCTGAATGTTGCAGTCCTGATATTCGGCGGGCGATCCGCTGCAGGCAAACGGAGTGCTCCTCCCATCGGGCGTGGCACACAAACGCTTGCGCGTGCGGAAACCTTTGGAACATTGTTTAGAACACGTGGACCACGTTTCCCACGGCGACCACGTGGCTCCTTGCACTCGTGTGACGGGTCGAGCCATTCTCAGCAAGTCCTCGACCAGACCTACAGACAGAAAGACACATTATTAATGTAAATCATTTTGTTGGTTTTGTGGTCACGTCAGTAAAATCCCATTAGTCATTAATCTCTATGATCTGTATAGCTGCGATTTTATGTGTAGTGTGTTATCCAAATGCTTGCTTCCTATTGGTCACTATTTTTGTGTTCTTTTATTTAACCTAAAATATAGAAGATGCTCAATGAGTAACATAAAAAAACAATGCCTAAAATTATAAATCTGTATGTTTATGTCCCTGGAACTACGTTAATTCAATATGAAGTCATCCAGCGTGTTTACCATCAGTCTCGCATACGAAAGCACCATCAGAAGGGGGGCAAACGCGCGTCTCCGTCTTGCGTTTGCCGAGCTGGAGGTCGTGAGGGTCCGCGAGCAGGGCCCTGCAGGTGTACCTGACCCTCTGCTCCTGTCTCGCCCCTGTCTGGGTCACATTAACAGCGTACCAAGGAGTCCAAGGAGTGTTCCGCCTGACCTCTGCACACGCATCCAAATTACACGCCTTGTACTCCTGAAAAGATGCGCATAAAGAGTTAGAAACATGGGCGGCGTGTGGTGGCCAATTGTTGGTTGACACCAGAAGGTGAATTGTGTTCAATTAAACAGCTCATGTTTACACTCTTGGGTCTTTAATATTGCTTTTTTAGACAAAACAATGTCTTGTTTAATTCCCATATGCTTTCTTATAGATATGAGAATTAGCACTGATGTTATATGACCATTTTAAGATCCTACCAGCGGGCATCCAGGACAGGTGTTTCCGTTTTCACATGTGCGAACCCTGGATTGGATGCCACCTCCGCAGGCGACGCTACACTTGGACCAGGCACTCCACGAGACCCAGGACACGGGAACGGGACACATGTTTTTCTCATTACACAATCTGAATCACAAACACACAAGGAACAGAATCATTTACCGGTCGCCTCAAACAAACACAAGCACACAGATAAAGGTTTCTGAATCTCACCTTTCTTCTCGGGCCTGGCCCACACACACTCGCCCACCGTGTCGAGGTGCTGGATTGTTACAGGACCGTTGTCGAACCTCAAAGCCGATGCCACAGCTGGTGCTGCACTCGGCCCAGGAGGACCACGGAGTCCAACCTCCATTTCTGGATGGACAGAAGCAGCATTACTTACAGATGTCGCGTAGTAAAATAATGATACAGAGTTTCTTAGGCACGACTGCAACCAGAGCCATTGAGAGAGAGAGGTCTACCAACGGAAGTCCAAAACTCGATCATGGAGATAGTTCCAGGAAGTTATGTTTTCTCTCTAAATGTTTTATTTCTTTCATTTTTTTATTCATTAAATGGCTTTTGTCTTTAAATTGGTCAGAAGCTTACCTCCGTTGATCTGTTTAGCCGCGGCTCCATGTTTTACTTGTAACTTCCGGAAACTATTGAGAGCTTCCATGAACCACCATTGCAGTGAAAAAACTTTTCCATTGGAGTCAACGGAGTTGACGCGACTCTCTCTCTCAATGGCTCAGACTGCAACTAAAGTTTAGACTCCATCTGAACAAGGATTATTCACTCAAAAAAAATCTTCATAAGTCATAATTTATGGTATTCAACCTCACGTTGTTCAAAACCTCTTTCTTCTGTGAAAGATATTAAAGAAAAATATTTGGTTATCATACAATGGAAGTCAATGGGGGCCAGTGTTATTCGGTTGCCAACCTTCTTCAAAATATCATCTTTTGCATTCTGCAGAAAAAACAAAGTCATAAAGGTTTGGAATGATATAAGGGTGAGAAAATTATGAATGAATTTGAGTTTTTGGTAAATCATACCTTTAAAACGTTTTTATAACGTTATATAAACGTCTTATAAACATTATTATAGCCCTTCTCTCGTAGAGCGCGCTTGCAAATTAGCCACGCCCGCTTTTATACATACCACAACATGCAAATAGAAAAACATTATGTGGTTGATATTTTATTTTGTCAAAGCGGTATGTAACTTCATTCCGGCCGGCCCTATTGAACATAATCACCTTCAAGAATGACAAGACGGTGGACCATTTTCTCACCTTGGATTTTGGGACCACTAATAATTTTTCAGGATTGCTCTTTTATATTGTATTATGTATGTATTATAAATAAAATTTCTCTGGTCATGAAGCGTATTTTATCCCATTTCAACATCGGCACAGAGTGTTGCGAAATGCTGTTATTGCCAAGTTCGCTATATTTAAAGGGCAAAACAATCTCGTGTCAAACTGACCCCCGTCTCTGTTCTGAACTATTGAGCTTTCTTATCATCCCAAAACTGAACACACTGAACCACTACATTCTCACACAATCTCAGAAACTTTAACAGCTGTGTTCCAACATTTTTATCAACTTCTAACTTGATTGACTTCCCCTGAGTGTTATTCCTTCTAGATTTGCCACCGTTCCAGCTGTTATCATCTGTTTACATGAAACATTTATCCTTTTAGGTTTAACATGGTGGCAAGTAATGTGTGTTAACACAAGATCTGGAGGTGAAGAAATAATTGGAACAATCATTCAGTGTCGTAAAGTGGCCACAGGATAATAGCACATGCAAAAAATCTAAAACAGTAGAAGCGCTGCATCAGCGGATAACAAATAGAATCAAGATTACACGCGTACACACAAGACTGATGGACTCCAGGTTTCAGAATCTCTCTCCTGCAAGACCCGAAGAAATTTTCATTTGCACTGACACTTGTTTATGATTGAAGAACTTAATCCAACATCTCTGGTAGAGGAATTGACTATAATACTAATACCCAAAAGGACACCAGTGTGTCCAAAAAATTCCGTCATCATTTATTTACCCTCATGATTTTCAGACCCTGTGTGCTTTTATTTCTTGTCTCAAAATGGTAAACTAGTAAAATAAGTCAAAATAAGTCCATATGACTTATGCGCTAAATTCAAAGTTCTGCACGTACGAAACATCAAAACATATTTGAACTTGGCAATTAATCCTTTTATTTTATTCCAAACCTGTATCTCCATAACACAAGAAAATGTTGGTAACCACACTGCCCCCCCATTGACTTGCGTTGTATGGTCACAAAACCACATTTCTCAAAATATCTTTTTTTGTTTCCAGCAGGAGACCGAAAGCATCATACAGGCATACAAGCAGTAGGATGAGTAAATTAAGACTTTTAGTTTTAGGTGAACTTCCCCTTTAAATTGATATCTTACAACTTCTAACCCTAATCCAAGATAAACGTCATTGATGTAAGCTCTATTAAAATAAAATGTAAAGGTACATGTGTGTATATTAAAGCAAAGGTACCTGGAACAGTTGGCCACCTCTATGTTTGTCCCGACACATTTTTGCCCTCCGCACTGCGGTGGTGGATTATCACAGGAACGAGTGCGACACTGACAAGTACTGGTGCTCTCCCCTCCGTCGTCATGGTTACAAGGCTGCCAGGATGACCAATGACCAAAGCCACCGTCTTGCGTGAGGTTCCGTTCCTTCAAAATCAAAATCAAAGGCACGTATATGTTTTTAGATGAGATTTTATGTGTCTGGCACTGTATAAAAAAATCCTCATCCAAGTGTGCAAGCAAACGCCGAGGCTTCCAGGGTATTAGAAAACCACGTTTGTTTATTATTGTCCCTTTGGGAATATCAACTCTCGGAGATAATAGGAAATTAGTGATGTTTAATTATGGACGTAATGAAGTGTCACTGGAGAACAGGAGTGACATTGAGCATCCATTAAGCTAGAACATCAGTCTGTAATTGACTTCGATACAGATGGACCAGACGCCACGATCAGTTTCACGCTTGTTCATAAGAGATTAGATTTTCTCTTTTACTTTGATTCGCTCCGATTTCTGCTGTTTTATGTAACAGACTTAAAAACAAAACAGAATGAATGTGAAAGACAGCATTGCTCAGATCATTTGATTTTTTTGAGGAATCAAATCAAAAATGTTTACGAATATTGAAATCTTAAAAGTTTGTTGAGAAACACTGTTTTAAAAAGAACACGTGTGATATTTTGGGGATCTTTGGCTTAAAAACCACAGTCTCGATTCGGTTCACTGCTGTCAAGTGCTAGATATGAATGAGATGTTGGCTGAAAGTGTGTCATCATTATATCACTCACTGGGCACTTTGTAATGTTCTGGCTCCATTGACTCATGTTGGAACTGTCCTCGATGGTCGAACATCGTTTCTCTTTTCTGTCCCATCCGCAGTATGGATCTCTGGCACCCAAACAGTCTCTACAAACACACAAACACAAGGTCATACATCAGTGCACCTACTATAAGTACAGTAATGCACTTAAAGGGATAGTTCAACCTCCCAAAAAAAAAAAAAATTGTCATAATTTTTGTCATTTCAAACCTGTATGACGTTCTTTCTTCCACTGAACACAAAAGAAGATATTTTGAAGAATGTTGGTACCTATTCACTTCTATTGTATAGACACCAAACCAATGCAATTGAATATGTGCCGGTTAATATTTTTCCAAAATATGTTTTGTTCTGCGAAAGAGAGAAAGTCAAACAGGTTTGAAATGACAAGAGGATGAGTAGATGATGAAAGAAACTTCTCCGAAACCTTTTTAGACTTTCAACGAAACATTATTTGATACATTTGTCCATGAATTTTTGTGAGGGCCGTTGGCTGGTACACACAATGCAGGCAAAAACTGACCCATACACACACACACAAAAACAATTCCACAGACACGGAGTCCAATCTGCATACTGTATTAATAAGGTCATGAGAGTGATTCCTATGATTACACACTTACAGTTTAATCAGACTGAAATGAAATAACAAGACTATTAGTTATTGCAATATTTCTGATTATAATGAAATCAAATGCTTGATTGGCTTTTGCTCAATCCAACGCCAGGTCATAAATCAACTCCAAAGAAGTGGAAATGTTTCCCCTTAATGCATTTTAAAGATTTGACCTTTTGCCACCTGTGTGTATGTATATGTGGGAGAGAATTTGTAATTAAATACGCTTCTTCTCATCACATTGCTATGCTAAACGCAGAGCGGCTTTCACAAACCTCTTACATTACGCATCCACTTTACATACCTGTGTGTGGAATCAGAGGGGGCTTGCGTTTCTCACATACAGACCTACTAAAGCAATTACTGTCAGTCTTTTGTCAACATTACACTCACATGCATAATAACTCCTGCTATTAAACCTGACGGATCTCATGAGAAACCTCTTCTGATGCTGATAGCCACAGAATAGATGCGTTCCAAAGTCTTGCAAGCTGTCTTGCTGTCTGTTTACTAAAGCAGAATGCTATCTGAAATTAAACACATCTGAGCCGAATATGCAATTTCTTTTTTACAAATAAATACTTTTCAGATAACTGAATTTAAAGTTTGGACCTGCTCAGGTATTCCCAGCTGATGGCTTGGTGATCAGCGAAGACCAAAAAAGCCTCCTAAAGGGATAGTTCACCCAAAAATAAAAATTATTATATCATTTATGAAACCCCATGTCATTCCCAGCCTGTATGACTTTTGTTTCGTCTGCAGAACATGAAAGAAGATATTTTGAAGAATGTTGATCCCCTTTGACTTCAATAGTATGGACATGAAACCGCGGACACATTTCTTAAAATGTCTTCTTATGTGTTCCACAAAAGAGTCATAAAAAGATTTTGATTGATATAATATCATTTATTTTGGGATTTATTTAGACTTAATTGAGCCTTTTAGAGTCAAGAGATATTTGTAAGTGATTCCAATAAAGTACTGATATCAAACTTCATTTGTAATGCAAAGCCAGTTTCCTGGTAAAAGTGAAGCGCACGTTATTTATCAGACAATTTATGTGTTCTATTTATATCAACGACAGTGAAAAAGATGCTGTGATTTTTTTAAATGACAGATTCATCATTCGCCTGCCTCTCGGCCAAAAGCAGAGGATTTATGAGTGGGTATAATAATCTCTCATAAGTGCTGTCATTCAATTTATCTCTCTCGGCTTTACTTTCTGTCGAAATCCGAGGGCAGAAGCGTCTGAGAAGGGCATGTCAAAGTGTGCCAACAAGTCTGCCATAATTTAAAAGCATTTTGTTCCTTTTAGAGGACACGTGCGGATGGGATCCGTCGAAATGACAGCTAATCAGTTACGGCAATTTAATGGTTTAAGAGCTTGAAAAAGGCTTGAAAAGTTTCTTATTGATCGTGTGTGCGGATAAAGTGTAACATTAACGGTTTGCACACGTCCAAGGTTATGCACTGACCTCAGACGTCAGCTGACAAAGAGTTTCATGTTTCTGAAGAAGCAATTATTCCTTAAGTTTACTCATTTATTTAGCTATTGTAACTCCACAACAAATAACATCAAGTATTCACGGCATTACTTAAATAATAGCATTATGATTACACCACTTTTCACTGGTTGCATTATTTTCATGTATTAAGAAGATCTTCTCTACTTAATACATTTAAATATTAAAATAACTATATGTCAGGATCGGGGATCGAACTCGGGTCTCTTGTGTAGCGAATCCCCGACTCCACCACTGAGCCACGGATAACAGTGAGAAGAACCCAATTGCAGGCAGAAACAAAGGCGATGGTACGGGTCACAAAGGATATTTATTATATATAACAAAAACAGGAACAAAACAAAAACCCACGAGGGGGAAAACAATACAGGATAAATAATAAAGTTAACAAAGACACTTACTAAATAAACTAGAAAACAAACACTTGAGACACGAACTACACTTACTAACAACTCGAGGACACCAGGAACTAGCAACAACTGGAGACACTGAAGAACATCAAACGTACTGCAAACAACCAATGAACCAGCGACGAGACAGAGAAACATGAGGACTCTTTATAGGGGAGAGAACTTAAGGGGGAACAGGTGCGGGGAATTAACACTCAAGGGAAAGCTAATCAACACAAACTAAGAAACAGGAGGGCAGGAACAAATGACATAGACTTGAGAAACAAAGGATCCTGTATGATTTCACCTCAAGACCAAGAATTACCTAACCAGAAGAGGTGGAATCATGACAGGACCCCCGCCTTAAGGAGCAGCATCCTGATGCTCCTCAAAGGCACAAACAGGACAAGAGAGACTGAGACAAAGACAGGACCCAGAGAGACACGGTTAACAAAATAAGTGGCAAACATGACATGACAACTAGAGGGCTCGGGTGTGACAATAGAAACAACAGACAAGGGAGGGGAGGTGGGGGCAAACAAGAGAAAACAGGGGGAAGTCCAGAAGGGGCGGGGCTGGGTGGTGAAGTCCTAGCCCGCGGGGGCGCGCGAGCGCGCTGAGACCCAGGAGACTCAGGAAAACCGGACGGGACCGGCTGGAGAGGCTCGGGAAAGCCGGACGGGACCGGCTGGAGAGGCCCGGGAAAGCCGGACGGGACCGGCTGGAGAGGCCCGGGAAAGCCGGACGGGACCGGCTGGAGAGGCCCGGGAAAGCCGGACGGGACCGGCTGGAGAGGCTCGGGAAAGCCGGACGGGACCGGCTGGAGAGGCTCGGGAAAGCCGGACGGGACCGGCTGGAGAGGCTCGGGAAAGCCGGACGGGACCGGCTGGGGAGACCCGGGAAGGCCGGACGGGACCGGCTGTGGAGACCCGGGAAGGCCGGACGGGACCGGCTGTGGAGACCCGGGAAGGCCGGACGGGACCGGCTGTGGAGACCCGGGAAGGCCGGACGGGACCGGCTGTGGAGACCCGGGAAGGCCGGACGGGACCGGCTGTGGAGACCCGGGAAGGCCGGACGGGACCGGCTGTGGAGACCCGGGAAGGCCGGACGGGACCGGCTGTGGAGACCCGGGAAGGCCGGACGGGACCGGCTGTGGAGACCCGGGAAGGCCGGACGGGACCGGCTGTGGAGACCCGGGAAGGCCGGACGGGACCGGCTGTGGAGACCCGGGAAGGCCGGACGGGACCGGCTGTGGAGACCCGGGAAGGCCGGACGGGACCGGCTGTGGAGACCCGGGAAGGCCGGACGGGACCGGCTGTGGAGACCCGGGAAGGCCGGGCGGGAACGTCTTGAGAGGCTCTGGAAGGCCGTACGGGAACGGCTGGAGAGGCTCTGGAACCGACTGGAAGAGCTCCTGGACCTGGCTTGGTTCCGGCTCCTGGACCGGGCCTGGTTCCGGCTCCTGGACCGAGTCTGGTTCTGGCTCCTGGACCGGGCTTGGTTCCGGCTCCTGGACCGGGCTTGGTTCCGGCTCCTGGACCGGCTGCTGTGGGGATCCTACGGCCGAGCGAGCTGCTCGGACCTTCACCTCCCCACGGCGCCCCCCCAAAAAATATTTAGGGTTTGACCCCACTGGACTCGGGACCACTGGACTTGGGAGTGGTTGCTGGACCGGCTTGAAAGCCAGCCTCGAGAACACCGGATGCTGGGCTCTTCCTCCGGGAGCGACCCAAGGGAAGTGCGGCCGATGGAAGAGAGGCGGTAGGAAGCTCTGTTCCGGAGGAGTCGGACGGGGAGTCCCACGACTGCCTCCGTGGGCGTCTCCCCTGGATGCAGACGGGAGGTGAGTGGGATGGACCGGCGAACCTCACCATCCCAGTGGTCAGAACCCCGGTGCTCCGGTATGGAATCCAGGTGGAGATGTGTGGAGTGGCCACTGCCTGCTGGGTTTCGTCTTGGCTGGCTCATTCTGTCAGGATCGGGGATCGAACTCGGGTCTCTTGTGTAGCGAATCCCCGACTCCACCACTGAGCCACGGATAACAGTGAGGAGAACCCAATTGCAGGCAGAGACAAAGGCGATGGTACGGGTCACAAAGGATATTTATTATATATAACAAAAACAGGAACAAAACAAAAACCCACGAGGGGGAAAACAATACAGGATAAATAATAAAGTTAACAAAGACACTTACTAAATAAACTAGAAAACAAACACTTGAGACACGAACTACACTTACTAACAACTCGAGGACACCAGGAACTAGCAACAACTGGAGACACTGAAGAACATCAAACGTACTGCAAACAACCAATGAACCAGCGACGAGACAGAGAAACATGAGGACTCTTTATAGGGGAGAGAACTTAAGGGGGAACAGGTGCGGGGAATTAACACTCAAGGGAAAGCTAATCAACACAAACTAAGAAACAGGAGGGCAGGAACAAATGACATAGACTTGAGAAACAAAGGATCCTGTATGATTTCACCTCAAGACCAAGAATTACCTAACCAGAAGAGGTGGAATCATGACAGGACCCCCGCCTTAAGGAGCAGCATCCTGATGCTCCTCAAAGGCACAAACAGGACAAGAGAGACTGAGACAAAGACAGGACCCAGAGAGACACGGTTAACAAAATAAGTGGCAAACATGACATGACAACTAGAGGGCTCGGGTGTGACAATAGAAACAACAGACAAGGGAGGGGAGGTGGGGGCAAACAAGAGAAAACAGGGGGAAGTCCAGAAGGGGCGGGGCTGGGTGGTGAAGTCCTAGCCCGCGGGGGCGCGCGAGCGCGCTGAGACCCAGGAGACTCAGGAAAACCGGACGGGACCGGCTGGAGAGGCCCGGGAAAGCCGGACGGGACCGGCTGGAGAGGCCCGGGAAAGCCGAACGGGACCGGCTGGAGAGGCCCGGGAAAGCCGGACGGGACCGGCTGGAGAGGCCCGGGAAAGCCGGACGGGACCGGCTGGAGAGGCCCGGGAAAGCCGGACGGGACCGGCTGGAGAGGCTCGGGAAAGCCGGACGGGACCGGCTGGAGAGGCTCGGGAAAGCCGGACGGGACCGGCTGTGGAGACCCGGGAAGGCCGGACGGGACCGGCTGTGGAGACCCGGGAAGGCCGGACGGGACCGGCTGTGGAGACCCGGGAAGGCCGGGCGGGAACGGCTTGAGAGGCTCTGGAAGGCCGTACGGGAACGGCTGGAGAGGCTCTGGAACCGACTGGAAGAGCTCCTGGACCTGGCTTGGTTCCGGCTCCTGGACCGGGCCTGGTTCCGGCTCCTGGACCGAGTCTGGTTCTGGCTCCTGGACCGAGTCTGGTTCTGGCTCCTGGACCGGGCTTGGTTCCGGCTCCTGGACCGGGCTTGGTTCCGGCTCCGCGACCGGGCTTGGTTCCGGCTCCGCGACCGGGCTTGGTTCCGGCTCCGCGACCGGGCTTGGTTCCGGCTCCTGGACCGGCTGCTGTGGGGATCCTGCGGCCGAGCGAGCTGCTCGGACCTTCACCTCCCCACGGCGCCCCCCCAAAAAATATTTAGGGTTTGACCCCACTGGACTCGGGACCACTGGACTTGGGAGTGGTTGCTGGACCGGCTTGAAAGCCAGCCTCGAGAACACCGGATGCTGGGCGGTTCGGGAACGCTCTGCCCTCTTGGACCTCTTCCTCCGGGAGCGACCCACGGGAAGTGCGGCCGATGGAAGAGAGGCGGTAGGAAGCTCTGTTCCGGAGGAGTCGGACGGGGAGTCCCACGACTGCCTCCGTGGGCGTCTCCCCTGGATGCAGACAGGAGGTGAGTGGGATGGACCGGCGAACCTTACCATCCCAGTGGTCAGAACCCGGTGCTCCGGTATGGAATCCAGGTGGAGATGTGTGGAGTGGCCACTGCCTGCTGGGTTTCGTCTTGGCTGGTTCATTCTGTCAGGATCGGGGATCGAACTCGGGTCTCTTGTGTAGCGAATCCCCGACTCCACCACTGAGCCACGGATAACAGTGAGGAGAACCCAATTGCAGGCAGACACAAAGGCGATGGTACGGGTCACAAAGGGTATTTATTATATATAACAAAAACAGGAACAAAACAAAAACCCACGAGGGGGAAAACAATACAGGATAAATAATAAAGTTAACAAAGACACTTACTAAATAAACTAGAAAACAAACACTTGAGACACGAACTACACTTACTAACAACTCGAGGACACCAGGAACTAGCAACAACTGGAGACACTGAAGAACATCAAACGTACTGCAAACAACCAATGAACCAGCGACGAGACAGAGAAACATGAGGACTCTTTATAGGGGAGAGAACTTAAGGGGGAACAGGTGCGGGGAATTAACACTCAAGGGAAAGCTAATCAACACAAACTAAGAAACAGGAGGGCAGGAACAAATGACATAGACTTGAGAAACAAAGGATCCTGTATGATTTCACCTCAAGACCAAGAATTACCTAACCAGAAGAGGTGGAATCATGACACTATATGAATGCAAACTACATTACTCTCAAACTAGATAACCTCAATAATAAACATAATTGTGTTCTCTACCTTGAACAAAGCATCATTTTAACATAGGAAAGAAATATTTATGATTTTCTTGCTTTTCTGCTGAAATTCTCATTACCGTAACATCCTGTTTTGCAATTTAAACGGAGTAAAATTAAAACATTCTAAAAAAACAATTGGATGTTCCTCTAGATCAGTGGTTCTTACCTCTGGCCCGCGAGATCCATCATCCTGCCAAGTTAAGCCTAAACTCTGATAAAACACCTGAACAAGCTAATCGGCATCTTTAGGAATAGATTCGTTCAACTTCACCGGACGCTGTGCAAATCTTTAAGCGTATGACATTAAAGTACCCTGAAACCGATTAAATTGTGCACCATGCAATCTCCATTTGAATGACTCTCACGATACTTAAATGTCATACAGCGCAAATCCGAAGACTTTGTCTGTGTCTTTCCTAACTTTTACTTTTTTAAGAAATATCAGCATATCCACGTTTACCAAGTTTGCAGAAAAACAGTGGCCCCTACTGTTCAAAATATGTACTGTGATTTATATTACCTCTCAAACGACTTGATTCGTCAAATATTATTATCGATTTTTAACCGGCTCACGATGAATCATTACATCCATAGTTATATGAGTTAAATAACACATGCGTGGAAGCTTTTTTCCACCAGATCAGACAAGAATTCCCATAGCACAGTGGTTAAAGCATGGCGTTAGCAACGCCAAGATCATGGCAACGATCCCAGGGATTAAACATACTTAATGTGTAGTATAATGCAACGTAAGTCAACGAGCGTGAAGTATAGTGCAATTTAAGTCGTTTTGTATAAAAGCATCTGCCAAATATTTTCGTTTGGTTTTTATAAGTTGACGAAAATGTCAGGGTTTTATACTACAGTTTTCGTTATCATGCCGTCCTTTTTATTTTGTTATCATCTTGTTTTTTTCGTCAGTGAAAACATGGCGTCTTTTACGAGTCTCGTGAGTCACAAGTCCAAGTCAAGTCTCGTCCAAGTCAAGTCGCAAGTCTGTTTTTGCGACTTAAGTGCGACTCGAGTCCAAGTCGCAGACTCGAGTTTCCATCTCTGGTGCTTTTGCAAACCCTTTCGTAACGTGACTCACTCTTGGCTTTTGTAGTTGGTGCATCTCTCCAGAGGAATTTTCAGCACCCTGCTGTGAAGCCCTACGAACAGAGACCTGTCGCTCTGCAGGATCTGCAGGTTCAGGATCGGCTCCCGCACACCTTCCGGGAGGATGTTCATCTCTTCCAGGTAACATCCGCGTAGACTCTTATTGGTCGTGGAGAGGGCTTTGATGATGGTGCCGTGTTCTGATTGGTGGAGGATAAACGGTTATGATTAGAACCGCAGTGCTGCATGTCTCCTGCATGAGCCAACAAATTGCAAGATAATGCACAATCAGCCTGTTTTATCTCTAAATCAATCCCAACAAGGTGTGGGGGCTTGAATCCCCCTCGAAGGGGTATATTTTTCAATATTGACCAGCTGACTCTACATTTTTCTGCTTATTAAATGGCAACTTACCAAAGAAATAAATAAATATACATTAAATATTGATTTGAGTGAGAAGAAATCAAATGATGTAAGCGAGTTGCTCAGCTATGTCGTAGATTGCCAAGGACGATTATACAGTTTAGCTACGATGTCACAGAATGCCATGAGTGACCAATCAGCATTATGTATTCCAAAGAATTGTGCATTGAAACACAATGAATCTAACCTGTGCCGATATACATGATGTGATATAGCGTATCCCTCCCCTGCACGATGTCAACAGCCAATCTGGAGAAACGGACGTTGTCTTGCATCACCAGAGGATCCGTGGACACGGGTTGAACCACCTCGCTCATGAGGAAGAGCCGCTGAGCATCCTGAAGACTACGTTCTGTTAGATTACTACCCGGACCCGAATCGTTCACTGTCCCGCACTTACAGGGAGAAGAAGAGAGATGAGGTTAAAGCCAGAGATTAATAATGTCAGAAGATATGATGTCATAAGCATGTCAACATACGTGTAGACGATAAGAAACATGTAGAAACAGAACATACATATAAAAGTCTGAAAAGTTTACCTGATAATAAAAAATCCATCATCATTTATTCACCCTCATGTCATTCAAAAAGAGGAAATTTTCAGATGTTTCAGTGGTTGCCAATGTTGTTTGGTTATCAGTCTTCCTCGAAATGTGTGTGTCTTATCTAAAATGTGTGTGTTCATACAGATATGGAAAGATGTAAGGGTGGGTAAATGATGACAGAATTTTCATTTTTGGGTGAACTTTCCCTTCAAGGTGACCGAATGAAAAAATCGGGAAGAAAATCTTACAATGATAATATGGGTCTTTGAAAAAAAGCTGCAGCAGAGAAAATCTAATTTCTTCACCTGAAAGTTTGGGACGGGGTTAGGAGTGGAAAGCCAGCTGGTCCGTGGGTTCTCCTGATAACGGAAGGGTCCGTTAAAGGCCTGAGTGATGGAGCTGAGGTTAAACGCGCAAACAGCTGACGCAGCAATGCTGTTTCTGTGAGGAGAAATGACAGAAGTAAGCGAGGCTGAGAATTCAACTTTAAACTTCTCCCAAATATGAAAGAGGAAATGCATACACCACCTACATGTTGGTGGTAAAGACTCCATAGATGAGGTCCTGTTCGGGTAGGTAGAACGTACTCTGAAGCTCGTGGTAGTAGAAGGGAACGTCTCCAGAGCGAGAACAGTTCAGTCGGGCCTTCATGAAGGTGGTCCAGGTGTCCTCAAGTAGGAAACGCCCTCCGACATCATTCTGACACACGCGGGCCACGCGAGAGAACACAGTCTTCCCACAATCCTGTTCTACTGCGTTCTCTCTCAGGAAAAAGTACGTGAAGCGGCCCACGTCATATGCTGAGACAAAATGAGGCTCTGCAGAGAGAGAAAGTGTGTTAAAATGATAACCTGATAAAAAACGTGTCAGATTTATAGCATTTGAAGCTTTACTTTCTAATATCTTTTACACTTTTAACATTTAGAGTGACAAGGTCATAGATTAGTGAATTTTATACAAATATGTCTGGGAAGCAATCAATAATATCATCTCGCATGAAGAGAAAATAAGGCCTATTTTGTGAATTGTGACATCTTCATGATAATTAAACACATTTCACCCCAAATCACATTATCGCGACATGGCCAGATTTCATTTCTATTATTCTCTCTGGGGATTTTCCATTACTGTAAATAATTTTTCTAGTAGTCTAGTAAATGGTATAAGCCTCTTTTGAAAAAGCCTAGTTTGGATCCCTTGGTTTTAAATAATTATCATCCCATTTCTGAGCTACCTTTTCTATCAAAAATATTAGAGAAGGCTGTCTATCATAAGCTGATCTCATTTCTAAATAAAAACTCATTTCAGATCAAAATACAGTACAGAGACGTTTTAAAAGAACATGATGACTTAATGCTTGTAGCTGATTAAGGAAAGGGGGCTATTTTGATTCTCCTCGAACTTACTGTAACTTCTTAAACGATTGATCACAATATTCTTTTATATTGACTAAGTAATTCGAGGAAATGCTCTTAAATGGTTCTGTGCTTACTTAAAAAACAGAAGTTCTGTAGTTCAGCTGGGTAATTATTTTTCTGGCTCTTCCTGTTGTGGGGTTCCCCAGTGATCATTTCTGGGGCCCATCTTATTTTCCTTATATATGATTCCACTCGGGTAAATCTGTCGTAAATTCAATATTGCATACCATTTTTATGCAGACGATGCACAGGTTTATCTTCCACTGAAAGGAAGTGATGATGTTGAGTTAGGTGATCGACTGACCTGCTATCACAAGTTTAGGTATGAATGGCTGAGGACTTTTTACAATTAAATGAAGCTAAAACAGAATGCCTAATATTTGGTTCTATCACACTGTCTGTCCAAGCGTAATCTGATCTAGGTCTTATTGCCTCAAATCTGCATAAGCAAGTTAGAAACCTGGGAGTGGTCTTTGACTAAGAGCTTAAATTTGATAAGCAAGTAAACTCTGTGTTGGATATTTCCATTTGAGAAATATTACAAAAATTTGAGGATATGAAGCATGTTATACATCCTTTTATAATGTCAAGACTGGATTATTGTAATTCTTTGTACTTGGGCATTCCTGCTGTTCTCATTAACCGTCTTCAACCATAACAAAATGCCGCAACTAGATTGTTGACTGGGACCAAGATACAGTTAAGTGTTTCCCCAATGTTAGCCTCCTTGCACTGGATGCCTGTTCATTTAAGAGTTCAACTTAAGGTTTTAGTGTATTTAATGCTTTACATGGTCTAGAACCTGAATATATTTTGGACATGATCCAGCATTATTCCACAACACGGCAACCGAGGTCATGGCACACTATTTTTTTTACTTTATATGATGTTAGTTGGAAAGCACTTTGGACAACATGAGTTGTTTTAAATGTGCTATATAAATAAATAAATGAAATGAATGAAACTATGTATGCATCCATCGCAAATTAAAAACTAAATTATTGTTTTCTTTTTTACAGTAATGGAAATTAATCTTTTTTTGCATTTTGACAATGGAAATGAAGAAGGCAAATGTACTTAATTATTCTAAAAACATCTCATCCAAATTAAGGGTTTGTAAATTATAATCTCATATTTAAAATTGCTTATTTCTATGTAAAATCGATACACCGGACAGGTTTTGTACCATTAAGCCATTTGGAGTTGTACTGGGCGGTCCGCAGCGGAGGCATATTCCCCAGACTGCGGTAAATAATGGGATCCCGGCTCGAGAAATCGGTCACTGTGGCCGCGTAGACCTCTCCGCTCTCAGTTATCATAGCTGTAGAGTTGTGCCGTGGGTCATACGGACAACGAGCAACTCCGCTGACAGAATCCAAAACCCTTGAGATGTCAGTGACGGAGCGAGTCGTACATACGGGCATAAAAGCGTTTGTTCCGCAGGTGAACAAACGGCCACCGTTCAGCAGGAGGACACGAACGTAATTCTGACACTCATCCTGAGGGAACAGACAGAAAAAAAGAAATCTTTAGTATTTCATACACACGATTTTTCCACAGTCTCCTAACATGCTCTCAAAAACCAATTTCACTGCGATGAATTTAATTGGGTATTTACTTCAAGAACGCACCTGTTGAGATCCACACATTCATGCATGCAGCTTTAAAAACAAACAGCTCTTGCGTCCCACCTCTCACCTCAGTCTTTCCTTTGCTCTGGCAGGATCTCCTGGTGGTCTCATCAACACCCCACTCAGTGGCCTGCAGTGAACACATCATTAATATCACAGTAAAAAAGCCTAAATTACAGATGCAAATCTGAACTCACAGAATGTCAAGTTGACTTATTTTAATATTTGGTTGGGAGTCAAACTGCGGCAAGTCTGAAACATTGACAGCTTGATAAACAAGAATAAATAGTAGCATTTAACTTTTTTTTAGGTAGAAAGAAGTAAATTGTCACACAGGGACTTTTGACAAACTCAGACCTCAGCAATAATTCAAACAAACTTTAAAAAAATACATTTTAGGTTATTTTTATGGCTAAGTTATGATAGGTTAAAGGAAAGCACTGGGTGGAGATAAGGGAGCAGGATTGTGAAAGTGTTCATATTGGTTATATAATCTTCAGTTTTAAAAAATGTTTATTTTTATAAATGTATAAATGTAAAATAAAAAGAAAGCAATCCAAATAAAATGTACAAACTTGAAACATTATTGTATCGCATCAACAAACATCTTGTTTCAACAATGAACAATGTTTTGTTCTGCTCCTCCATCTTCTGACACGCTGCTTAGTCATGTTTATCTGTGTTGTCATCACCCCATAATATTGATCTAGCACAGACTCTCGCTCTCTCACACTATTGAGAGACAGTCATCTTCTATTGACTGTGACCCTTATTGAAGGCATCAGCTGAACAATTGTGGCGATCCCAATGGACGCTAAACAGATGAAGAATGGAGATGTCACTCTTCCAACATTAGTGCTGGAGGAAGTTTTAAACCATTAGAGCCAGATGTTCCTCAATACACACAGAATGACACAACACAGCCCACAAAACAACACATCTGGCCTACATATTACCCCAAAACAGACAAAAGAAATAAGACATTTAATTTCCTAAAAAGAATATACAGCCTATTTTGGGATTCAAAAAAGATTTTTTATTTATGTGACTTCCGATTTGTGATTACTTTAAATTAAATTGTGTACATATTTAAATTACATAATATTCAAATTATGTACATATTTAAACTAAATCATCTTTCAATGTGGTAAATTTTTAAACTATATAATATTCAAATTGTGTAAATCTTTAAACTATAAGATAAATAAATTGTGTAAATATTTAAACTATAAGATATTTAAATTGTGTAAATATTAAACTATATAATATTTAAATTGTGTAAATGTTTAAACTACGTACATATTATTTAAATTGTGTAAATATTTAAAATTTATAATATTTCAATTGTGACATATTTATACATCTTAGTAGTATTATTTGTAACACCAAAACTACACTTTTGCTTTAATAAAAGCCTCTACATCGCCATCTATGAAAATATACATGAAAATATATTGATGTTTTGTAATTTTGTAAATTTGTAAATTACAAAATTAAATAAAAATAGTGACTTAAAAACAAAAACTCAAAAGTGAAATGTCTAGACACGTTACAGTATGAGTCCTGTTGAGACTGTGAGTTACCGGGTACATGATAAGAGGTCAAATATCAGATCAAACTACAAAAGATGCCGTATAAACATTTTCTGACAAACGAACATCTGCTCAGTTAGCTTTTCTTGCAGGCTAAGCTTCAGAGAGAGATACAGAGAGGGAGGGAGAGAGAGAGAGGATTCAGAAAGCAATAATCAATCTAGCCGTGTCTCTGCCGTCCCTCACTAAACAACACGAGAAAGACGCTTCATTTGAAGAGTGAATTTCACCCTAAATAGAAGAGTCGGGGGTCAAAGCCCGCTCACCTCTGGATGCTGAGAGAGGGGTTGTGCTTTTCCTCGAACACACTCGAGATCTTCTCACTCCTGTCTTCACTACCAGGCACGGGCATATCACCTCAACTAAAACACTCTTATCTGACCTCTCTATCTCTCTCTGTGTCTTATCAGATCAGCGGTCTGTTTTTGCTCTTCTGATCCAGACACATCACTTTACCTTAAAGATTTCAGGGCATATAATAAATCCTTTGATTTGACTTATTGATAAACAGATACAGATCTCTCTCATATTATGAGAGATTTACTAAAGCACACAGTATCTGATACCACACACTTCCAAAGAATGATAAATCAAATCCAAAGGAACTATTACAGAACAGAGATACAGTGTAAAAGACTTGTGTGTGACCGTGGGTCACCCTTATGGACACAGGGTCACGAGGTCACACTAAATCACTGCATTCTTACAGATACTTGTGAGATTTGTCTCCAGGGTTTCAACCTCCTCTCATGTTTGCCATGAACGTTTGGACAGTTTACCAGCGGTGTCTTTCACAAAGTCCATTGAAGTCACTTTTAAATATCACACAACATCTTAAAGCCTTCGAACGGGTCAGTCACGCACACAGAGAAGTATCTCACAATCCCCACCATATGGAGGTGGTCTCAAATCAATCTTTAAAGTAAAAATAATTGATGGTCTATTTTACACAAGATTACTGCCTCATGGCAACCAGCCCCAAAACATCTGTAGCAGGACAAAAGAGTATAAATCTCTATACTTGTAAAAAAACACATACATGCATATATTTTCAGGGCAGTCATGTAATTTGACCCCAAATCAAGCATCGAAATTGAAATGCAACGAAACTTTCATCATGCAAAACATAATTTCTAATTATTGTAAAAACTGTAATTTGAAGTCATTTTTATTTTACCACATTTTTTCATATTTTTGAAATGTACAAAAAACATTACAGAAATAGACTGCAAATGTACATGTCAGATGTAAAATAACATGAAAAACATCAATGTCATGTAGATGTTATTTTACGTTTTTTCTGGCATCCCAGCTGTAGGAATATTACCATATTTTTCCTATTTTTTCTACAGTGAATTATACTGGTATTCTCAGTTTAAAGGTCCAGTTTGTGAAATTTAGCGGCATATAGTGGTGAGGTTTCGAATTGCAACCAACGGCTCACTCCACCCCTCCCTTTCGAAGCCCTGCGGTGGCTGAAACTGAACTTAAGCTTCTTAACGGATTTACGAGATTCTCTATGTAGAGCAGTTTATCCATTTAGGGCTACTGTAGAAACAACATGGCGAATTCCGTGAAAGGGTACCCGCGGTGTTTCTACAGTAGATAGAAACAGCTCATTCTAAGGTAATAAAAACCTAACGCTTCATCGTGTAAGGTCTTTATTCACCTAACATAGTTATGTTTGTATATTATATTGCATTTCTGTCAATAGATCCTCCAAAAAAACTGCACCTTTAAGGAGAGTTCAAAGGGAGAATCAGAACACACACACTTATGAAAGCTGTGGGAGCTCAAAGCTGCATGTGCACAATAACAGATGTGTGAGTGTATGACAATGTCAGCCCCTTTAAATGTGAAATAATAACTAAAGAAGACTGTGTTTAAAAGTGCTTGGTACGCGTAGATCTAAATATACTGCTGGTTCTGCATCTCTAGAGGTGTCAGGATGATTGGATGGACAGATGTGTAGAGAGAGAGATCGTACCTGCAGGAGAGAGACATTGCTCAGACTCAGCCTGAAGAGATGGTTTCTACACAGAAAAACAAGTTTTAGGTTTAGCAGGCACGGTAGAGTTTGTGTTTGTTTTTTTATATCCTGGTGGGGACCTTAACCTGAATGCACACCAACACATAAGGACTCATGTCACTGCTGGGACCAAAATGTAGGTCCCCATGGGCAAAAAAGCTTATTAATCATACAGAACAATATTTTACATTTTTAAAAGTTTTCTGTGATCTTTAGGTTTAGGGGTTGGGTTAGGGGATAAAATATACAGGACTCTCCCTACCGAGATAGTAAACCAGAAATGTGTGTCTGTGTTTACCTGGCTCCCACTATCAGCTGGTTTCTGGTGAGGTCAAGTGTGAGGGGCGAGTAATCGTTCACTCCAGGTAGGGAGAAGGAGAACATCCACGGGCTCAGAGCTAAAGCACAGATAATCAGAGAGACACAGCAGGTGACATTCAGACAGTTAGCTGTGGGGCAGCATGTTGTTTACTTATCAGTTTTTTTCTGTTTAGACAGATGTAAAACAATGAGGGAAACACACTGAGAATGAATTGCAACCATTGCTTATTTGTGTACACTGTTAATTCACCAGCTTGGTTGTGAAGTATGAAGCACATTACTGTGATGTAGTAACTTTATGATTTTGTTTGTAGTCATTTGTCAATATTATTATTTGTCCATCATATAAATAGGCCAACTTCTAAAACAAAGATTTCAACAAGGTTTTGATCAATTATTTTATTTACTTGTCTGTTTTTTCTCCATTCAAATTTGGCTGGGTGATTAAGAATACATTTTATAGTGTGACAAACTCAGAACACATTTTAATGCCACTTTACACGTACTTTAAAGGTAAAGGAGAATATTAACAGAAATATTGACCCAAATTCACCCAAGTTCAATTATTATTATTAATTATTAAGTACATATCCATTTCTGAGTGTTTATCACCTAAAATCCTCGACACATCTTAAAAAAACAGAACACCGGAGTCATCTTTCTCTCCTTATGACTACAGAGCTGTGTCTGTTGTTCAATTCTTGCGTTAAGGTGGAATTATGAGAAACAAATTACTGTAAACACTATCATGTCCACAACATAGACTAGCAAAGCTGTTCAGGTTGCACTGGCAAAACACAGCTTGCTTCGAGTAGAGACATCAGAAGCACATTCGATCTTACGCTGCTGTGCTGATATTACACACAGACACAGCTGTGTTAAAACTTTACATCTGAGCAGCAGATGCTCAAACCTGGTGAAAACACACAGGTTGGGAAAAAGACTGCTAGCTGACTAGTCTCGGGCTCAGAACAGGTTTGTTTGTTTGTTTTGTTTGTAGTTAAAGATCAGAATTTTTTTGACTAGCTTGACCCCAATTGAGAGAAAAGATATTAAAAGCCAAGATGCCCATTTTAACCCTTGTGAATGCGAGTGATAGAAAGAGCTGTGAAGAACGAGGTATTTTACACCCACCTGTGTAAGAGGTAACCGGGTGCATTTTTCTCCGACACTCTTCAGGCAGAGAGGGCACTGGCTCGGGGTCAGAGGTCGCTAAGAATGATGGAGTCTGTGATGCGACCACATGTAGCAAGACAAGGTATATGATAAGTCCTGCGGGGGACAGTCGTTTGGTCTCTGGCGGTGATGTTGTCATGGTTACCGCATTAGGCACTCCTGCGAGACGATGTGAGGGTCCTGAAGAGAGATCATTTAAAGAAATTACATTTATAATTTGTGAGTTTAGGGATAAAACGATTTCAGATTTAATAATTTTTTTGAACAAACAAAACATTTTCATCCATAGCTGTGAACACTAGATATCATTATGGTGATCGCTGTCGGTGTGAACGGGACTTTATTGCTGCTGTTGTAACGTAATTAACCTTCAGTACTTTCATCAGTTTAAATGATAGCGGAGACGACTGGAACTCATCCAAGACTTGCGGCCGCATTAATCCAATCGATGCGTTTCTAAAACATGACATTGATTTTGCGGTTACCATCAGCCGAGGACAAATGCTAAAGCGCATGTGGCCATGAAACGACAGGCCAATAAAACTTTATTTAATTATAAGTTAAGACAGAGATTTCTCGACCTACCTACAGCTTATTATAAGAATCAATAGTCCCTGTGGCGTTCTGCACGGACCGTACAAACCTCTGAGGGTTTATCTTTCCATAAGGTGTGTGACAGCACATGAGGCACAGGTAAACTCTACATGTAAACACTCATCTGAGATGTTATATAAACCTGGAGTACATGCACACACACCCGTACTGTTTCATGTAAACACAAACGTCCCTGTTAGCTCTCCGGTAAACACACACATGCACACATGTAAAAACACATGCTTAATCATACTTAAACATACACTTCCTGACGTCCCAGTGAAACCACCGGGGCATCTGTCTTGGTTTTAGTCAAACATCGCCCAGTCTTTTGAGAGGAGCCCTGATGTTTTTGAGCAGGCCCATATGCACCGGAACGATGCACTTTTACCAACTTTTAATCAAATTTCCTCCATAATGGAATTATATGGCAAAACACAAACTTAATTGCAAATGCTGTTGAATTTATCCGATGCAGATTTTATTTTGGCACACCGTTGCTCTTTTTGGCTCTGGCTGCACCGCGGTGCAGAGGACAATTCAACGTCAACCGTGTCTAATGCAGTTCAATAGCAAAAACCCTCGAATCCACCAAATCCCCCAAATACCCTCAGAACCCCACATTCATCCTATTCATGCCCATCGTCTTCGACTCATCAGAGCCGATAGAGAAAGTGAGAGAGCAAGTGATGAGCGTGAAAGCCAATGATGGCAATGACAAATGCACCGGAGGGGAGTCCAGGGTCAGACAATGGCCAGACTAGGTGGGCTACTGATGACTCGTCTGATTCCTTCTGGGTTAATAGATGAGATATGAAAGAGAAGTAAATAAATGAGGTCAAAGATGGTTGACAGACACGCACGCAAACAACTCAGATTTCTTATCTCAGTATGGGGTCATAGTGAGGTGTCACTAAACAGTTCAAACAACGATTTTTTAAGATCTGTTTTTAAGTTATTGCCAAGGATATTTAAATTGTTCATACCCCGGTAATCGATGCATTTCTGCATTTGTCTCACTCAATAGACTTTCATTGCAAATGTTTTACTGTTAATGCGTCAGACAGAGGGTTGAGTTCAAATAATAATCTACAACAGACCACGCTACCCAGAACATTACTGTTCCAAGCGTAGATCATGCATGCGAAAACAATTCAACCCGTTTTGCGTGTAAGAGGAATAAAGAGGGAAAATATGAAGGGCGTAGAGCTAAATTCCGCCAAAATTCTCTTCTTGATTTCAAGGGCTTTTCTTGAGCACTTTAGGGGAGGCAGTAATCCATTCAAACAGTCTGCTATAAACACAAGACCCAATGTTAATCTGTAGTACATGGTCACAGATAAACATTCTCTCGCTGTTTTAAAACCGCTGTAAAATCAGGACACTGATACAGGGAGTTATACAGACTCTATTAGAGAAGAGAGAGAGAGAGAGAGAGAGAGAGAGAGAGAGAGAGAGAGAGAGAAAGAGAGAGAGAGAGAAAGAATCCCAGAGGAAAATGTTATTGATCTTTCAGGGCTCAAGAGATTTTACGGACTTCTTAATTGTGTTTCATTTAAGTATTAACTTAGTCTTGGATGTTTCTCGTAAAATAGCTTGAGAGAAACAAACAGAAACAAATGTGACAATTATTAAAATGATATAGAATGAAAACATGGAAGTGTACAATGAAGGTAGATTGCTTTTGTAAAATAATCAGGATTTCATGTTAAAACATTTTTAATCATATTGACTTTTGATTGCAGACTTAGCATATCTGAGCTCAGTTTGAAATATTGGTGATATCTCCATCTGAAGCTCTGAGACATTTGTGCGATTTCTGGGTCTATGAGATATTTATCAAACACTTCCATTTCCCTTCTATTTAATCTCATGATGTAGAAATAATTAAGATTTTACAGAGATCTCATCATTGATTTTTCTTTTTACAGTCAAGAAAGAAAGACAATGAAAGTGAAAATATGCAGCTGGGACTAGAAACATATCAAGGTGAACTCAGGTAAGTCCAGACAGCTGGAGCCTTCAGTTTAATCCAGATGTTACAGAATGACCCCATCTAAATATAATATAAAGTTTGGCCTCTTTGCAAAAGTTTGACAGCCTTAAAATTCCACCATGTTATTGACATAAATCAGGTCTTGTGTGGCTATGTGCAGTTTGTGAGCCCACTATTTCAAGATCGTAGTTACACTCTCAATAAGAAATGTTCCTAAAAGGTTCTTTGTCGGCTGTAGAGTTCCATGAAGACCCTTAAACATCCACATCAATACTGCACAAAGGTTTTTGAAATGGAAAAAAAACTTTTACAGAATATAAATAGGTAACTTAAAGATTCTGGGAAACCAAAAATCTTTTACGAAGACCTCTTTGTGTTTAAGAGTGTACAAGGACAAAAAACAATCTTGTAATGCACAAATGTACTTAATTCATCAAACGTAAGTTGTACATTAAAAAGAATGTGATAGAAATGTACGCAAAAATGATTGCCACTGAAATTCACTCTGCCTGAGATAATTCATGTAGTGTGCACTTCAAAAATGAGCAAGTGTCAGACAGGAAAAGTGCACAGGATGACACATTTTTGTCTTGTATTGTGCATCAGATTCAAAGACTAACAAAGACCAGGAAGACCCAGGTAGACGTATAGATTAAGATATACTGTAAAATAAAAACTTCCCAGCAGTCTGAAACAAGAGGTAAACTTTAACATTGCCCTTTGATTGCTCCCAATGAAAAAATATAGTTCTGGCCGGCCTACTCTCAATCCCCTGATCCCTCTAATGGGGTCACACAACCGAATCCTTTATCCCACAACACAGAGCCAATGAACTGTAGTCCCATTGAATCAGCAGGAGCTTCGTGCACCAAGACGGACCAGCGACCTCTGGGACCAAAAGCCAGCCAGCCGACCCTCACGCCACCCCGACCATCAACAGAGCCCCTAAACTCAGAATTACCCTGCAAATGTAACTGCTTCCACAGATAGTTCTGAAAGTGTTTCTTTCTCTGATGTTTTTCTTAACACGACTTCCACTTCTTCACTGTCTCTGTGTGAAAGACCGCTCTGTGCGACCAGCCAACTATATGCCAAAGCAGAGGCTCTTTAGCACGTGAATGAAGTCCGTTGAGCGCCACAGCCGTTCCGAGCGCGCACGTGGTCGTCCGCCAAAGCTGAGCGCTCTCGCTCAGCCCTGACCGTGGACTCGCGCACCGGACGGAATCTTAAACAGCGCGGCAACAAGACGAGCCTTTCACAACGTGCATCCTCACTCTTTTCACGTTTCGCTCATTCTTCTCATTTTCTCTGTCTATCTTCAGTTCCTTTGTGCCGTTGAGAAAGTCAGGTTTCAAACGGAAGCATCTGTTCAAACAGCGCATGATCACCTTTTTGAATCTTTGTTTTAATGAAGCAGGTGAAACAAGGGAAGGTTGAAATTAACTTTGAAGGCTTTCAACTACAATCCCAGGACACAGCTGTATAATATTTGCAAAGCCTTTGTGTTCATGAATCGTTGTACATGAACGGCTGCCTTTGAATTATGGACAATTCACACTTAGACCGAGGATCTCAGAATCTTGAATTGTGATTATGATAGATGGGTTTTCATATAGCAATGAATGTTCGCATGGAAATAAATCATGTATTCTTATACTTCTAGATTCTGATAAAGAAAACCTAATAGAGTAGTACGTCACTTTACCTGTAATTGTTTACTAAATTCCATTCACGCTAATGAAAAAGACAGAAAACATTATGTGTATGTTTATATGTTACTTTGTATGATCATGTCTGATTATATTGAAGGTTTTATCGGACACAAGTGCCTGCCCCGAAGTTAACATCCGGTCTGTGTTTGGATATATAACAATCAATTTTATATTTAATTTATAATAATATTTTATTGTATATTAATTGTATTAAATTAAATTAAAATGACTTAACAGTTATTAATTCTTTGTGGAGGTCTAATGGAAGTTAAGTTTGGGCAACATAATGTTTGCTTATGTTGTTGCCGCTGAATCGGTTTATATACTGTATCTGATTGATCTAAGCAAATAATATGAACAACTATCACAATTGATATCTTTCCTGTTTTTTACTTATTTTTCTTTAAAATCCTGCCTTTTATGTTTTAACACAAAATGTTGCTTCTCCAATTCTGCAATACAAAATACTGTCAAGACATTAAAAACAGATTAATTTCATTTAAACTCATTTTGAACTGATCTGAAACAAACAGAAGTAAATAAAGGACAAAACTTGCTTATGATAATAAACACAAAATAAAATGAAAATAATTCTTATAAAATGAGATTAACTCAATTCAACTGGAGAAAATACATTAAATGGGTAGACTAAAAAAATAAAATGACATAAATAAAACATTAAAAAAATAACATTACCACATATAAATTTCATTCTAACCAAATTAGAATTTCATTGGATTGAATCCCAAAATATTTAAAGTGAGGAGTAGACAAGTGAAGAGGGAGCCAGAATGATTGACAGACAGACAAACAGACAGACAGACTAATAAAAAGGAAACAAAACATGTGACACTATGAACAATATTGCTAAATTCCCGCATAGTAGCTCCATTCTATTCAGAGCCAGACAGACACACTTGAGGTGGTCAGTCACACACACACACACACACACACACACACACACACACAGCACCGCCATAGGCTGAGAGAACAAAGAGAATTGGACACACAATGGGGGAGGTCTGGAGATGACGGCCAAACTGTTTATCAAAATACCTCAACAAAGACACGCGGAGACCGAGCAGGAGAGAGAGTGACCGTCAGATTCAAGAGTGGGGAGATGAAGAAATGTCAAGCCATACAGGAGAATACAAAGACATGCACAAAAACTGCTTCCAGGATGAAAGGATGAAAATCAGAGTGCAACAGGATGAAGGTTTAGAAAGTGGATAGTTTTGTTTAGATGTGGCGTACTCACCAGATCCGAGGTGTCACCGAGAATCCATTCCGAGAGACAGCATCCCACAGACTTCGGATGTGTTTTACTGAATCCTAACAGACGGAGAGAGAAATAATTTTAGTGAGCCTCTCACGGACGGGCTGGTCCAGCGTGAAGGGGGGTTGGAGGGGCTTCGGTGATGTGTGCAGTGAAGCATTCAGTCCTGTGAAAAACAAACTGTTAACTTTCTCAATGGAGGGAGGTTGCTGGGGGCATGATGGCCGTGTGTATGTGGTGTCAGTCGCAGGGGATGCGGGGGGTTAAAATTCCACCGACTGTTCTCAAAATGCGGCAGGAGCACTTTAGATGCATACAGCGGACACCCAGAGTAATTGGATTTTTAAGTTTCTCATAAAAATGTATGGATGCCATTTAGTTAGATAAAAATATTACATCAAGTGGCACTTAAAGACAAATACTGCTGAACTTATGTCTTTTTTCTTTAAAGTTCAAACAGGTGTCCTAGCAGTATAAATACAGGTGCACATCGAATTAAAGGGGTAGTTCACCCAAAAATAAAAAATCTGACATGATTTATTCACTCTCATGCTGTTCTAAACCTTTACGACTTTTTTGAAACAAAAAAGAGGATATTTTAAAGAAATGTTTCAGTGTTTTTGTCCCCATATAATGGCAGTCAATTTTGAGTGCTTAAACTATGAAAATAGTAACAATAAACATCAATAGGGTTACTGCAGTGTAGTTTATATGTAAATACTTGATAACGTGAATGTATTTTTGTGTGTATCTCTGGACCGTGAGTGTCCTTAATAAAGTTTTGATTGATTGATTGATAAAGTATATTGGTTGGATGAAATACCGTATTTTGCTCTGTGAAATTGGCAAAAAAAATAGCATTTTGAAACCTCAACTATATTTGCTCTGAAATGATTGTTCCAGCATTTATTGGAAGTAAAATAAATGTATTCATTTTTCGATTTATTGTAAAACCATTAAAACATATTGATTCATATAAAAATAAACTTAATAATATAATATATATTGAATAACACGAAAATTGTAAAATTATTCAAGGAGGAACAAAAAAATCTATAGACATGATCCAGAACTGCCGCAATACAGCCTCAATCATTTATAATTTATTCTTAACAAACCTCTTTCTGTGACATTAAAAGTGCTTGTGCCTCTTTTCTGTACAATAAAGTCATTTGTGCTGCTATTTTACAATCGAACGCAATGACATTCAGAGAGTTTTAAGTGCGTTTAAGTGCGTTAACACTTTTGGGGTTCGCTGTATATTCCACACAAGACCTTTGCCTACTCATTACCTAAGGATAGCAGTTTGAATCGTCTCGTTTCTATGGCAACGCCACACCTCCCCAACACCATCCCATAATTCAGCAGCAATTTTCTTTTCAATCAATTCAAATCTGACATTTCACAGTTAAACAGGTAAAAAAAGAGATCACAAAACATCTTCTCGATCTACTCTTATCTTATCCAGTATGTTGAGTCCCTCCTTCTCTCTCACACACATACGCACCAGGCCGACAAAAAACACAATGCACATCAGGAGGTCGATCCTAAGTTCAACTTTTGTACTTGCATCTCTTGAGATCAATCTATTCACCCGTTCATTCATTTGTCCAGCTATTCATCTGGGCCTCCAGTCGGACCCCTTAATGCAGTGAACTGAAAGTATTCAGTCATTCATTCATTGTATGAAATGAATAAGGGAAAGAATGATATCTCATGCAGGAACTGACTGTGTATAATGAGGCCTGTTCACACAATGAAGGATATGCATATTAGCGTTCGCACCAACGGACGATAGAATACTGTTTAATCTAAGTTTGCTGCAGTTACAAATTTTAAGAAGCGAGGGCCGTCACGATTAATCGCATCCAGAATAAAAGTTTGTGTTGGCAAAATAATATATCTGTCCACTGTCCACAAACAGGATTTATTTATTTAGGAAATATTTGATGTATTAATATATATCATTTAAATAATATATACACATTGATTCATGTTTATATTTTTCTTAAATATATGCATGATGCATGTGTATGTGTTTATTAATACAAAATTAATATGCACAGTGAACAGACATATTATACACAAACTTTTATTCTGGAACAGCCCTCCATTAGTCCTTTAAATTTGAATGGATTTTTGGTGTGAACAGGCTTTAAAACTCAGGACATCACTGTGATAGTATTCACAAGGTTTTCCAGCAACACATTTTAGCGAAACAATTCAACAGTTTGGCTCAAATTTTAGCCCTGATTTTTACAGTCTGGACAAGTCGACAATTGTTGCAAAAGGTTTGCATCAGTCTGCAGATTTTGTCTGCAGATTTTGGAAGGCGGAGTTGACAGATTTTACAGAAAATTGCTCAAATTTGGTGGCATCAGACTATGATTCCTTTTGGTCGGGGAACATGAAAACATGTTTTGTATTTTGAGCCAATTTTAGAACACATATCGAGTCTACACACACAACACCAGGCAAGTGCACACATAGACATCAAAGGGGGCTTGAGCCCCTGCCCTGTTCTTCCTTGAGAATAGGTGCCCTTTTTTCTGGGGATTTTTTATGAATATACCATACGTATATAAGTGTGCATGTTTCTGTTTGTGCTCAGCTTTAAACAAATCTGAATATCAGGATGGGTCGGGAAATTTTAAAAGAAGTTCGAGTTCCGATGCCTTTGTCCTTTCATTTGACTTGCTTCACTCTAAAAATGGCTGGGTTATTTTTTAACCCATACCGCTGGGTTGAGTCCGCTGGGTTATTTTTCCACATGTTAAACACTTTTTGGGTAGTTTTAGTTTTCAAGGTGTTGGGTTAAACCCGCTGGGTTAATGTGCTGGGTTGTTTCTGCTCACCGCTGGGTTATTTGAAGAGTCTCGAGCGCTTACCGCCCTGAAGACGTTGAGTGTACTCCGCAACTTTCATTTTTATAAAGAACAAAGGGGCAAAGTCACTGGCTGGAGCAATTTAAAGCTAAGTTGTTTACGTTTTAAGTGAATATTTATTGAAATAATCATAATTTGTAACGTTTTGCAAGGCAACAGCGTCTTAACTAACATTAGTGATGTAATTTAGACGACCAGCAACTGTTACCTCAGATCACCATTTCATAATTGACTCGCATAGTCCTGTGAAGATGCACGAAAATGCGAATTAATACAATTTTAGTGAACCCCATCACATCTAAGCTAAGTTTATGAACTTTAGTGAGAATTTAACAAAATTTGAGTCAAACCGGCGAGTGCCCCGCGAGCGCGGTCAAGCATTCCCGGTTCAGGAACCCCTCTCTCGGTGTCCACTCTGGATATTAAGCGGCCAGTCAATTATGTTGCTCCCTCTGTTTTAAACAAAACATTTCAAGGTTTGTGCATATATTAAAGAAAGACGAGTGTGGTATAGCCTGTATTTAATCAGTTTTGCTGCACGTTTGGTTTCTTAGTGTATTAAGTGGTGTAATTCATAATGTATTATACATAATTTATGTCTTTAGTTATTTTTATTAATTGACATTTGTTTATTAGTCATTATAATGTTATTTATCATGCTTGTTAATGTTTGATATGAAACATTTTTATTTATTATAATTAAACTGTTTTCTTTTAATTATGCAAATCTAAAAATATTGCTGTTACTGGGTGTAAAAGTTAACATTTATATTAACAATTATTTTTACAGTCAAATAAAAATTACTTTTTTTAAAATAAATGTCAATTGTCTTGATTGACAATGAAATACAGAATAAATTAAGAATAACCCAGCAAGAATAACCCAGAATTAAACACATGAATAGTTAATATGACTACTTTTTGGGTTTTTTCAATAACCCAGCATGCTGGGTTATCATGTGTAACCCAGTGTGCTGGGTTACTTTAACCCAGCATGTGTTCTGTCCAATATTTACCCAGCGCTGGGTTGCCAATTGGGTTGTTTTTAACCCAGCCATTTTTAGAGTGTTGTAACTCATGAGCTACCATGTAATACGTTTGCTAAAGTTTAGTTTTCCTGCCTTAAAGGGGTCACATGATTAAAAACATAATTACTTGTGTTTATGGTGTAATAAAATGTGTTTTACGGTTGAAAAAACTCATTATCTTTTATATACTGTACATTAGTGTAGCTCCTCTATGCCCTGCCTTTCTAAAACGCTTGGATTTTGACAAAACTCTTCGCTTTGGATTAGACAGTTGTCCAGTCCGTTGTTATTGGCTGAATATATCAAGCCTGTGGCAAAATGTTACGCCCCCTGATGAGACGGATTGTCAGTGCATCTCTCACTCGGAGATGTTCAACTGATTATTTTGTAGACATCTGCTGAAAAATGAAACAACATGAAACAATTGGGTGACTGTTGTTTCATGTTGATTGGGTGATTGGGTGACTAAGGGAATTAAAATAAATTGGTAAGTTAGTGTTGTGTTAATATATAGAACATTTTGTTTAAAAAAAAAAATAATATGAGAATTGCCCTTTTTTTCCCTTTGAGCCCCTGCCGCTTAAAATGTTTGTGCACCTCCCTGTACAACACTAAAAGTCAATCCACTGTCAAAAATTATGTGTTCAATCATTTTTTGTGGCCTTTTAGTGTATTTTAAACACACAAGTCACGTTGTGTTGATGTTGTGTTAAATAAATTAAAGCCACAACACAAGTTGTGTTAACAGTAACTAACACAAAATGTGTTGTCCCAGAAATAACACAGAATATTTTTTTGTGTGTTGCCTTAAAGCGACAGTTCACCCAAAAATAAAAATTCTTTCATAAATTACTCACCCTCGAGATGTTCAAAATCTGTTTAAATTTCTTTGTTCTGAGGAAAAAGAGAAAGATATTTGAAGGAATACCTTTAACAAAACAATTCTTGGCCACCATTGACTTCCACTGTAGAAAAAATGAGAATTGTAGTCAAAAAGTGCCCCAAAGCGGTTTTCTTTCCTACATTCTTCAAAATATCTTCTTTTGTGCTCAACAGAAGAAAGAAATCGATAAAGCAATTTTTCGTAATATTTTCGTTTTTGGTTGAACTGGTACTTTAACTGAACACAAAATATGTCGTTTTACCACAAACATTTTTCAAATGTTTTGTTTCTCTAAAACTATTTAGTGGAGGGTAAAGATGAGATGGAATAACGTTGCACCTTGTATAATTTAAACAGCAATATTTACGGAAACAGCTGTTTATCTCCCTCCAGAACTTGCACTTCAAAGGATCTGCATTTATTAGTGTGTGGAGCACATGAATGCAGTTTGAATTCACCTGAAGATTCGATAATAGCGTTCAGTTTCTTGCACAGACCAATTGATTCGCTTTATAAGAAGCCAGTTTAAAGTCATGGGGCAGGCATTACTTTTATGCTGAATGTGTTAGCATTTTTTAATTTTTTTATTTGACTGTCATTTATTCCATATCTTAAAAAATGTCTTCTTGAAAAAAAGCAATACCACCCACATCTTGGCAAATTCATTTCACGGTAAACTAACTTATTATGGAACATAAAATACAATTAAAAATACAATATCCCTTTTAATTAATATCATAAAAAGGTAAATACTGTATGCAATATTTGTCTGCATGTTTTAATATATGACCTGTAAGTGACTGCAACAAAAACCGTATAAAAGGAATAAAATGCAATAGATAACAGAAATACAAAATAACAGGAAAAAATTATGATATGGTAAAAACTGGCCCGTATCCTATGTATACTTTTGAAATCTGGCCCTAAAGAAAAGTAGTTGAAGAAGACCACTTGTGTAGTGTATTCCAGGCATTATCCTTAAACACCATCTTGGTCAACCAGTTACTCTACTTAACTAGCCAACTCAGCACCAAACCTCTTGCTTGAACCAGCACCAGAACCACACGAACTAAAGCCATAACCTACTTTAAACTAACCCCAGAACCACAATAACCAGTGTGACTACAAGGAAAGCTTGCTTACTTACACATCAGTGTTACACTATGAAATAACATGTTAGGTCTCAGTATCTGGTGTTAATTAGTTTTCACGGGTGTGTTCTCTCTCGGGGGGTTAACTATGAACATCTGAAGAGATCTGAACACGTGCCAGCACTACAAGGAAAGGAAGAAAAAGACAGCAGATTCTGCCAACATGATCTCATTGTGACATCCATGATGTAATTCCTAACCTCAATTCAGCACAGATTTTCAACACTTTACTCTTTCTTAAAAATCATTCTTATAGAAACACAGGGTGGACGTTTAAATAATGCAAATAAAAAGAGCAAATGTAGGGATTTTCCTGGGAAGGCTAAGCCAAACACAAAATGTTGTTTTAAAAATAAAATTATGTTTTTACTGATTAAAATACCTCAGTGTTTGGGCAAGAAGTGGTTCAGTATTTTAAGGACAGGAGCACAGAGGTCTTTTGCATCATATCCTGAGCTGTTATTTTTGGTTACAGTCATTTTTTTAAGCTCCTGAATGTCATGATGACTGTTTATGCAGCTCAATTGCTCAGGAATTGAGTTAGACCACAACAAATTTTCCATTCCCATGTCACATACATACTGATAAGAGTATACCTTGAATACAACATGTGAACTCAAACATGTCTCATCAATCTCATCACGTCTGATCATTTTCATATTTCAATTCTTTCCCCCAAATATCTAATTTCTCTCATAATTTACTCACGCTCGTTTAGATAGTTTACTGAAAATAAGAAATTGTAGATGAAACATCTATACATGAATAAAACATCTTCAAGTCTCCAGAGCAATAAAAGAGCAATCATATTTTCCACTAGGAAGGAACCAAAACATAAACAGGAGGTGAGACTGAATGATGGTGCAATTTCAAGACTTTTTGAACCCTCAGGTGGGCTCCAGTCAGGTTTAAGCTCTCTGCCGGAGAGGAAATGTCCCCTGAGATGTTGAGACATTCGCCCAGAAAAAACACAATTGAGCGAGGAAAGTAAAAGAAATAACAACAGAAAGAAAATAGTATGAAGATTACCATGTTTGTCAAACATCTGAGAGAGTGAAAAACAGAGGACACGAGAGAGACTTAAGACCGGGTTAGTATTCAGGACATTCTGTATGTCTTTGAAGTAATTGACTCTGCAGACATCTGAAACAACACTTAACATGGTATGAATGATTTGCGCATTTCCATGACACATAACTTAGCCATCAAAACATATATACAAGGTGCTTATTCATTATGAAGAATTTATTTAACATGAGTGAGTATATATTAATATACAACTGAACTGCTGTTAATATGAAGTGTCGGCATTGTGGAAATTCTGCCATTTGCTTCCTTAAGATAAATATGCTTCAAGTGTCAATATCCATACGGAACAGACAATAAGAATATGTAGTGCGACATGAAGAGACATATTTTTTTGAGGGGAGATACCAGCTTTCAGTCAGTGACGATACAAACACAACTTTGACTATAATATGACTACGACTACACAGCTTTTTAAAGTATTGAAATCATTTTGTTAATACAAACTATTTAAAAATTCACATTTACAATATTTCCAGGGCTCCAGACTGCGACCAAATGGTCGCATTATGCATCCAGTTTTCGAGACAGCGAAAGTAAAAGTACAAGTACTCGGGCATGTGCGACCTGTTAATTTAGATTTTTTTTCAAATTGTTATTTCATGTGGAAAGACGAGTAGATAGAACGCGAGCCTGCAACCAGTGGTGGCTGTATGTAAAACATATGTAATTAACTGTGCGGGTCACTCGCGTCCCTGATCTTTCTTTCCAGCAGCCCGCTGCCGTTGCGGACAGGCACAATCCAGGTCGTCATTGACTAGTTTACACACACAACGTGAGTGTATTTCGGGTCGCTGTTTGCTCTTACGGATTTTTTTTAACCCGGAGACAAACGATTTGATACAGAGACGTTGCAAGCACAATTTCGGTTGGTTCAAATTAAATGAATTCAGACAACAGTCTCTCTATTCATCACCAATCAATAACAAACCTCTCTGTAGGCCTGCCTCTTTAAATAAACAGCACCAAATCTACCGTCATCAAGTAAATTATTTGTCAGTATCAGTAATACAGTTATTTGGGGGAAAATTTTGAATAATAGCATTGGTATGCTCTAATATTTTTTGCCTGGGCTCCCACAATTTTCAGTCAAGGGCAAGGTGCTCCTAGTAAAAAAAGTTACTAAAAACGTTGCCCATGTTACTTAAAATGTTGTGTCGATCGCGTCCAGTGTAGACTAGGCATGGGCCGGAATGAGATTTTGATGGTATGATAACCTTTGGCAAAAGTGACACAGTTGCACGGTATTGCAATTACAACACTAAATGTGTTATTTTGAAATGTCTTCGTATACAAACTTTTTACAACTTTTCAACTCGACACAAATACATATTATTATTATTATTTTCAACTTTCATAGAACATACATATATTTCAGGTAAAAATAGTGCCTTAAAATTATAATACTCTTTCAAAACAAATATATTTATTGTCATAGCCTATATGTCTAAACATCAAACATTAATGATTCATTATTTATTTTTTGTAAACCGAGCTCATACCTTAGAAAGGGTATCACAGAAAATGTTAATAGTTTTGAAACCTTGACTCTTTCAAACCTGGGTATACCTTGAATCCAGTTTTCGGCCCATACCTAGTGTAGACGACACGGTGTTATTCTAAAGAAATACAGCTAAAAGTGTTCTAAAAATACATTTGACATAATAAACGAAGTGTAGAACAATGATCAACACACAATCCAAAGTGAAAGGCTTCGTTTCAGGCTGCCAAACACGCTTTACAAAAAACACATAAAACAGTTCCCCAATTAGTACCGGCCAATATGCTTCGCCATGACATCCCAGCATGACTTGGACCAACAAAGTGACCAAATTAAATGTCAGTCGCGAAACCAGATGGCCGATGGGAGAAAAGAGCAACAGGGCTCAGTTTAACCCATCACACACTACAAACAAGACAGCAATTACCCGCACACATAGATCATACCCCCCATCTCAAGTCAATGGGCCCCTTAAGGGCCCGTCAGTGCACAGGAGACTAATAGCTCTGCAGTTCTGACATTTTCTTAACCTTTAAAGCTATCAGCGAGAGCGCCATTCATCTTCTTCTGCAACGCTCCACAAACAGACACAACAGTGGGAAGCTCCACCAGAGAGATGCATGTTAAAACAATTTAAGCAACACACGAAGCTTGAGATGAATGTGGACAGGAAAGGTGAACGTGCGGTGAGGAGCACAACGCGGCGGAGCAAAAACAACAGAAGTTTGGGAGATGTATTTCATCCAAGGCGATTTGCAGTAGACTAACAAGAGTCAGTCCCTCTGGGGCGAGCAGGGGTCAAGTGTCTTAATCAATGACGTAATGATAGTTGCGGGTCTCAGTAACTCACATGGGTTTGAACTTTTGGCTCTTAGAACTGGATTCTTTATCAAAACAAACTGATAATTGGGAATCTCAGTAAATCTAAACTTACTGATGGGTCAAACCGACCAGGAATCAAATGGACAACTTTTAGGAGCGGCTATTTAAACATAATGAATTCTGCTCTGTTTCCCCATCCTTGTAAAAATAGACTTTCATAAGGTCATTACCTCACACTAACCTTATAGTTCCTTTGCACTTAAGAAACTTGTCATATGTAAAAAATAGAGATGTTCTGATACCCTTTTTCCCTTCCCGATACCGATTCCGATACCTGGGCTAAGGGCATCGGACGATACCGAGTACTGATCCAATACCTGGGTGTGTCTGTGAATCCATTATTTTATGGTGTCCTTCGGACTTATCCCTCAATAAACACGAACAAATACATACAGTAAACTAGAGTATTTTTATTATCTGACAGACATTTGTCAATTGTATTATTTATTTTTCTTAAGCCGTTTTACTGGGTGGTAGGTCCACTCTGAAATAATGCCAAACCGAGGATATAGCTGGGGCTGCAGCAATATAGTGTAAAATACATTTTTCCCTGTAAAATTATGTTTTTACTACAATTTGACAGTTTTGAACCGTTTCTCAATAATAATTTTAAATCTGTTGGATGGCATGTGTCATATCTGAATACAACCTGACGATCTATTTTATGAATCAGAATATAGGCTATGGAATATAGAGCACAATACATATGATGTTTATTGTCCTTTGTCCTTGAAAAGATTCTTCATCGGTGTAAAATTATCACACATCATACTGTCAAGTAATATGCAAACGACTGTTGGAATTACCTAATTAAAGGTGTAAATCTGGATCGCTGCGTTGCAAGTTTGCAGCAATTTAGGTGACAATTGATGACATTCGTAACAAATCGAAATGTGACAATTAAACTTCACACAACAAATGGCATTAAAACTATATTAAACACATTTAAAATTAAAATAAAAACCTCATCGACACAAACATAGATATTTGATTTGCAACTCATCAAATGCAGCTACAGTATATTCTGAATCATATAACATTTAGTAGTAAATGCAACTAAAATTCTCAAACATTCAGTTAAGAGGACAAACGTCTTTGTAAACCTAAAACTTGTTTAAAAATGTATGATAATATAAATAAAAAAGCAAACACCAACAGGTACCCCCAAATGTAATGTTTATTGACATTTCCATAAGCTGAGGTTTTCCGGTAACCAGATTCAGATAGATAGAAAGGAAGAACGAGGGTTTACATGTCTTCTCGCCTTAAGAAAACACCTTTAACTTACAAAAGACCAGCTTGTTTTACTAACCCAACCTCAGGGTGCACAGATTCTCGAGGGGTTAGACCCCCCTTAAAACACAACACACCCCACCTCAACGAATCTCTTGTGCCTGACAGAGCCGTCACTGTTCAGCCCAAGCTTCGGCAACAGCAATATTTTCTTTAATATTTAAAACATTGAGCTTGACCCATTTTGCACAAGCCTGGCAGTGTTGTCAGCTTTCCCCTTCAGTTCCTGTGGTATACACAAACCCGCTCCATAAACCCCAAACGCGGCACCTCCGCCCCATCCATCCATTCACCCGCTTAACGTCAGGCAACTGATATGGAAAACCCGCTCCCTTATTACAGGTGTGGGTTTTCTTCCAGTTCATCCATCATGATGTCTGTCTACTACACGTCTTCCACTTCTTGACCACCAGTGATATAGATGAAAGTGGAGAACCATGTAGTGTGATTTGTTTTCGTTTAGACTATTTTATAAGCCGATGGTCAAGATTACGGTAAAAGGAGTTAATGTGGTGGTTATAGGAGTATATGCTAGTGAACATGCAATGTTGGTCAGATTGCAAAATGTTCTCCATTAGGACTGCGCAATTAATAATTAATGATCCATATTACAATTATAGCTCTTGTTATTCATTAAAAGAACCAATTACAGAATGCCATGCTTAGTTACATTTACATTTACATAACACGACTTGATCAAAGGGAATTGTCGCATCCAGTGTGGACAAAATATAAAATTATAATGAGTTGTAATGTGTTCTATTGTCTTACAGTATGTTTACATAGTTATAAAAATTAGGGTGTGCTTTATTAAAAAAAATATTTTTCACTTTCATCACAGTCCTACAGCTGGTAATAAGAATTCAGCTAACTTACACACATTCTAAGATTACCAACAGTCAAATAACAGGTTCCATGACTTTTGTGTAATACACTTATATTGTTTGTGTGTGTGTGTGTGTGTGTATAGCCTGCCTCTAAAACACTTCTATGAAACGTCCATTGAAGTCCTGCTTGCAAATGTCTTCTGGTCAATCTGCTTGTTATATTACCCAACTCGGGTCGAAAGTTAACACTTCTGTTATTAGTGTAAATGAATATAAACGGTCTAATGCCATTCGGTCCGGTGTCATTCCCCTCGCCATAGTAGGAAGAAAAAATGTTGGATCTCTATCAAAGACTTACGCTTGCACATGCACTAGCAGACCTCCGTTACACTTCGATCGATCCACCTGTTTTGTCTGTTGAAGTGAAGTTGACGCAATTGTTACTGTTTATTGCTGAAACCAAGAGTGCATTCATAACATACACGTGCACAGAGAAGGGGACCGACCAATCACAACCGCATGAGAACCGGAAGCTTGCTAATATGGTATGGTTGGGACATCTTCACACACACATGCTCAAAGCGGGGAACCAATCAGGACAGACCTGGTCAGCTTTACCAATCAGAGCGTTTCGGAATGAGGGACTTTATATAGACCAGAAGAAATCCAGTCATTTTGTGAGAAGAGGGACAGCGGTTAACAATAGACTTGAAATATGTGTAATATAAAGCCTTTTTTTCAATTAGAAACATTAACATCCATTGTTTAACACCCAAAAAACATAATCAAAGACACTAAAACAGCCAAAGACTGCGTCCTTTAAAAGATTTTCAAAAGAATCACATGTCCTATTTTCTACAAAGTCCTAGTTCAAACTGCAAGGTGAAGTGAATTGCATACCATCTTCATTCTAGTGACTGACAGATGTGAGAGAGAAAGAGATAGATAGAGGCAGAGAGAGAGAAAGAGAGAGAGATTGACAGAACGGGGTTTAGGGGTCATGTCGAGTACACTAATTGAGCTGTCAAGGTAAAGTCGCTGACTCAGTTTCGGTTTTCAAGTGGTGATCTGTAAGAATCACTGCGTCTCCACAAGGGCTATTTGACAGTAGCAATTATCATCACTGGAAATGATTAAAGGAGTCATGTGACACGGGTAAATGGAATATTAACATTTGCGATGTAATGCAATGTGTATACACGATTTAAGGTACAAAAACGCTGTACTTTCCACATACCTTGTTTGTATCTCCTATTTGCCCCGTCTCTCTGAAACGCACAGATTTTTATCAAAGCTCCACGCTCTGAAAAGCGAGGTGTGCTATGATTGGCCAGTTAACCAGTGCGTAGTGATTGGTTGAATACTGCAAGAGTTTGACGGAAATGTTACGCATCTTTGCATATCTGGAAAATCAGGTTCCAAAGCAATTATACTCCCAGTACTGACTAGAGTATACATTTGGGCGGCCGGTCTTAGTCAACTCATACCACGAACTGACGTGGATTTGTGGGGGTGTGTTTACATGAGGCGTTTCAGGTAGGTCATTCGCTTTCAGATAGAATGCATCTTTTGTTCTGACACTTCAATTTTTGGATTTTTCCGTGTCTAATACATGCATGAGCAACTTATTACACACCAAAAACACAGAAAAAAAATGTGTTCGCGCCATATGACCCCTTTAAACTTTTAAAATGTGTTTAATAATAGATCTCTATGGGGCAAAATTGCGTTCAATGCCGCAATAGAATTCTATATCAATGCATGTGTTTATTTTAACAAACAATGGCATTATTGTTATAATTTTCTGAAAATCGAAACAGTCAACAATGTCAACAGAGTTTATCGGGTCTGACTTACTATTGGGTGAGTTCTGGTTGTTCAACACAACATGAATCATTAACTTGTTTTGTTCTTGCTTCAGGAATAATTCATGGAACAGACTTTTAAAATGCACCTTTAAATGTTTGATAACGAAATGGTGAGGGTGACCATTGGAGAGATGAAAACAGTGATGTTCCTAAAAGCTCAAGCTCTGCACTTAACCCAGATCACAACCAGTGCTGATCAGTCCAGATTTTTATCTCTCTAATATTTTATTTGACCTTTGACTAATGACTTACACATGAAAAGATTTTATTCTTAAAATATTTTATTTCTGAGTAAAAGACTTTTCACTTGTAATGTCACAATGTCAGAATCTACATTCTTACTGTATTTCAACAATTGTCTAATTTAAGTCTATGCTTAACTGAATAATGTCTCCTGTGTTATGAAAGAGTAACCCATGAGAAATAAAACATTCACTTTCCATGTACTATTACTACACCCCAAGCATTAAACATGACAACAAATCAGACCTAAACTTCAAACAAATCAATACAAAGGTATTGTTGGTATGGCTAGGCAGGGATTGTTTTTATTAATGAGAGTTGCATTTTACAGTACTGCATGTAAAGATTAAGTCGGTTTCTTCTAATATTCCATATAAAATGGGTCTAATGTTAATCAAGGATTAAACTCTGTATAATAAATAATATGCAGTCTATTTGTAAACCTTGACAGGGGATAAATTATATAGTCAGATCCGGAATTATAATTAAAGGGAACTCCCTATCGCCCCCAAGTGGTCGTTTACCATACTTTTGCATGCCACAGGATTAACATTTACAATCAATCTGTGTTATTCAATTTAATAAGCAGACAGACATTATTAAAGAGACATTACATGTATATGGCTTGGGGAAAAAGCAAAGCTTAAAGCTTGCAATAATACATTTTTCATAATAACAGCCTAAAACCACGATAGCTGCATTTACTAACGTTACATGCAGACAATTTCTCAGCATTACCTTGAATGATCTGTGCATAACTGTCTAAAATCAAGCGTCATTCATTCCTATAACATCGGTACTGCTGACTGCACTAATGCCTTTTATAAATTCAACTTGTCTATCTTTCCACACAATGTTTTAAACACACCTGACTGAATATACTTGAACAACTTTCTCCGCAAGTCATGAGCAACAAGCACAGAGGTTTAAACAAGGTTGTGTTTGCAAAAATAAGAGATATAGACCCTACCTCTTCAGTCAGGTCGACAGTCTCGTAATTCCGTGTCTCAGATGATAGCATAAACTCTCTCTCCGCCGAAAACACCGCCTCACACCAGGACGCAGAGCGAGTAGATACTGCCGTTGCTGGGCTCATGAATATTAATTAGGTGATGAGGTTACTTTCTAACCAGCCTATCACTGCTACTGCTTTGCTCATGAATATTAATCAGCTTGGTTCCTAACTTGCCACAGAAGAGCAGCTATTCTTAAATATTTCCATGAATTTGCTTACGTTGCTTCTTAACTTTCCTAAATGGTATTTGTTAAGAATACAAATAATTGTATATAACGACAGGATATAATTTCACGATTGGGATTGATAAAACACGAAATAAAACAACGTGAATTTTCCTAACATATTTGTCAAATTGACACATTCTTATGGACATTACCTGAAATCAATCTAGAACATACTCTGCAAAATAAGACTATTTTACGGTGTTTTTACTTTGTGAGCGGGTACAAATATTTTTTTTGTTTGAGAAACAATCGCTGAAGTAATCCCACTTTATATTTACAAGTTTAAAATCCTAATATTTAAAAAGTTAGTGCCATGTAATTTGTCCCCTGTCTGTTGGCAGAGTTGGGTGATAGGAGATTTATTTCTATAACAACTTTATACTTTTGACGGAAGTTAGTGTAAGTCCTTGGACTGATACAAAACACAATATCTATTTACTATCCTGAAAGCCTATATGAGAAACCGGATGAAATTTGGATACGTGAAATCGTCCATCACAATAAGAATATATGCCAGCTTGAAATGAGAATTTTGAAATGTTGGTAAGTGCTGGTGGACATTGCAGATTGAGCTGTCAATCGAGGCCCGTAAAGTGTAGTTAACCTTTCATTTCTGCACCAAATGCTTGCATGGTGAAGTTTGAGAAAAAAATGGCTAGCAGGAAAATAAACGCATTCTCTGAGCCTTCATTAAAAACGTATCTTCATGGGCATGAGTCAATCAAAAATAGATTGACAGCCACAGCTTTCTTCCATACAATATTTACATTTCATCAAAATTCAGTTTTGAGAATGCTTTGAAGCTCTTTGACGTTTGTTTGATAATCCCATGTTGGTTTTGTGATCCTGCATAAAACTCAGGATGTGTGTGTGAACGTATGTTTATGGATGTGCGTGTTTCTAAAAGAATGTAAACATAGAGTCACAGTAAAGCCCAGACAAACACATTCCCTTTATCACATGCCTGTACCAAACATATTTCCCCCTGAAATTAAAAGCAATAACAATGCTGAAACAGAACCAATTCTGAACTTGTTTTTTCTTTTTTCTTTTAGTTCATTGACAGAAACCACACATACACCCACATGCAGGAAAATTGATTGTGCATTGGCAGAGGTATTATGATGGATGATTATTATAGGATGGCCAGTTCCAGCACTAATGTTCTTTTTTTAGTCGCTTTGATTTGCTCTTTAATCAGAGCAGACTGTGAGAGCCAGTGAGAGATGTCCAAATGACTGCATGTTGGGATAAGTGAAGTGATGGAGTATGTAAGAGTGCGTGTGAATGTCTGGGTGTGTATGTTTAAAGAAAAGAAAAAAAGAAATACCGAGAATATCGTGATCTCACTCTTTTATGCACGCGCATACACTCAGTATGACTAAAGAGAAATGATGTCATTTGTCTTGCTCCCCTCTTCATTATTTCTTGAATTGCGGATCTCAAATTTGATTGTAATTGGATTTTGATTCATCTGCAAGACTAAATTTGATCAAACCATTGTGTTGAGTTTGGAGGTGATTTGATGGTATTGGGTCTGACAGTTTGCAGAAGTGGGGCAGAGAGCCTTTCAGAGGTCATGCGGACGTTAATATACTTTCTCTCATCGTCTGGCCTCCGCTCCACTTACAGTTATAAATTTTACATGAGTACAAAAGATTGCCCCTTAGTCTGCTGAGCATTTTCATTCATTTGTCTGAAATTTAAGCGGTGGTTATGTTTTAGAAATGTTACTTAAGTTTATACATTTCTTTGCTCTGCTGAACACAAAGATATTTGGAAGAAGTTCAGTAATCAAAAGTATCTCATTGCCCATTTACCGCCATAGTATTTATTTCCCCTATTATGGCAGTAAATAAACTGAAAATAAAAGTGTTTTGTCATTTTAATAGGCCATGTTCATTAAAAGCACACAATAAAAGCAGTCTCATTTATTTTGGCAAAATTTTGTTAATGCATATTGTTAAAAATACTCAAGCCAATCTTTTCATGTTGCAACTTGGTCATTCTGAAACAAAACAAGTCCACGGTTTTGGTGACCTTTCCGTGACACCATATTGTTTTCACCATTCAACACTCAAAATTTTTCAGAAGTATTAGGAAAACCAGTATTGTAATACAAGGTTCATTTGTAGCATAGTTCTTTTGCAAGTGAGCCTATGGGTCTAACAACATTAAAGATTTGTAGTGCATTATGGTTTATTTGGTGGGTTGATCTCAGAAACATCTACACAAAATGACTAAAAAAAAATTATGTTGTATCGTTTTGATCAAAAGAATTTGTCTGGAAGAGAGCGGAAACATACTCGAGCATCAGGATCAGTAAAAACACTTTTATGCCTAATATCCACATTTGTCACAAATTTCAACAAAATAGCAGTAATAAAGCTTCTATGTTTCTAATCACCTTTGTTGCATGCATTCAAATTTATACATATTTAGTAAAAAATTTAGAAATAACCTAAAATGGCACATGGGCACAGGACGATGGCGCACGGAAACTTCGGAGAAACTTCAAATGGGATTGTAACGTGACTCTCGCGTCAGGTGTTCACTTATAAACATAATAAATAGAAACTAGCACTCGGGTTACGATTTCAAACAAGAAAGTCAAATTTGAGTTTTTATTTAAAACACATAATATATATCAAGGGGGCATTGACGAGAAAACCAAAGCTAACCGACTCGCGGATTACCTTAAATACGGGTAGACTAAAACGTCATCTGAACTGCACTGTTTTGCAAACTTCAGCGTTTCCTCGTGTACAAAATGCTGACATAAAATCTTGTTTGCGAAATAACCCGAGTTTTTCTATCTGATAACCGTGTCCTACTGCTTTTTAAGCCTCTCGCACCAAACATCCACAATGTTCCTTTGATGGTTAGCACGCGCGGGAAATCAAGCTTATTTAATGCCACGTTCCATGTCATGTGACGTAGCAATGCGCGCCACAAAGACCTTAAAAGGCTCCTGCATTCACCGTGATGTTTGTCTGTATGCAAGTTAGCTATAGACAAATAACAGGAAAACCTAAGAAGCAAACAGTTGCTCAGTTTGTGAAAATATGAGCAAGCAAGAATTTAGACGGTGCATGCCACCTTGCCCACGGTACATCATGGGCAATGACACGCACACTTTTTGTGTGTTTTGTTTGGGTTTGGAGCATGCACGGTCAGCTTTTAGGGAAACTGACTGCCCTCACTGTGAACACCTCCCGAGCAAGACGCTCCGTTCCCGCCTCGCTCTTTTCTGTGCTGACAGGAGCCTTGCAACAGCGCCCCGGATCTCAGGTTCCACGTCTGTTGAAACCGTGTGTCAACCTGAATCGATGGATGAGGGTCGCGAGACTACGGTTTCCTTATCTCTCTCACTTTCCACCGGTTCAGAGGATCTCGCAGCAGATCTGGAGGCGGTTTCTTCCGCGGGCAGACAGGTGGGTGCTGAGACAGGTCGGACTCCTCCCATCGCTTATGAGGATCTGGTCCAGGTGATCGCTCGTGCTGTTGCGAAGCTGAGCTTAGATTGGCCATATGAGCAGGAGCAGGTCGTTCAATCCAAACTGGATGATCGCTTTTTCACAGCAAGCCAGGTGCAGCCTCCCTGCCGAAATCTCCCGTTTTTTCCCGATCTTCACACCGAGCTGTCGAAGACGTGGAAGAATCCATATTCTTCTCATGCGTTCAAGCCATCAACTTCTATTTATTCATCGATTGTTGGGTTACAAGAGCATGGATATGGGGCGATGCCCAAGGTGGAGGAGGCGCTTGAGGGACTTCTCTCCCCTTCTACAGCATCTCCTGGGAGGAAACCTGCCTTGCCTTCCAGAATGTGCAGGAATACATCTATTCTGGTCGGCAGGGCGTATGCAGCAGCAGGTCAGGCTGGTGCGTCTCTGCATACTCTGGGTTTATTGCAGGCGTATCAGGCTGACCTGCTTAAAGACCTGGACCAAGGCGGGGGTTTAGATGGAGCGGCTGTTCAGGAGCTCCGCCGGGCTACGGATCTCGCCCTCCGCACCACTAAGCAGACGGCCCGTGCCATCGGCCGTTCCATGGCTTCTTTGGTGTTGATCGAAAGGATCTTGTGGCTTGACTTGACTGCCATCAGAGGAAATGATAAACTCCTTCTTTTGAATGCCCCGATCGTGCCCCGGGGGCTGTTTGGGGAGTCTCACAACGCTGTCATGGACAAACACCTGGAGGCTAAAAAACAATTCGAGTCCTTCAAGTCGCCCCTCCCCTACTGGGGACCGCCATCCTTGTCGTCGGGTACTTTTTCTCGGGCTGGCACATCTGCACACGTACAGCAGCAGAAGGCTAGTGTGGCGGCTCGTGCTCCCCCACACAATTGGAGCATAGTTGGGCCGCAAGTGCAAGCCCAGCAGTCTAAGAGGAGATCTGACTTGAGGACCGTGATCGCCTCAAAGACTGCAAAGAAGAACCTCTGATTTATGCAGCTTAATTTTGGGGGCCAGCTCTAAGAGTCCATATTGTTCACGGTCCACCCAAATTCTGCCTACCCTACCATCTTGAGTGATTCAAGGAGCAAAAACCTATTTCATTTTTGTCCAGCTGCTTCCTGCCAAAACACACTGATTCAAGACACCGTGCAGGTAGATAGAATGATACCCATCTCTGATTATTTGGCAGCGTGGGAACTTCAAATCTGTAAGGTTTAACCATGTTTGATGTTTTACTACAAAATGTTTTTGTGAAGTTTAATCTTTTTTCATATACATTTAATCAAACCTAAGTTTTTAACCTGTATCATTTAACTGTGGAACAAGTAAAAGTCAAATACAAGAATATTCTACAAAAGCGTAATGTTTATTAATCTCAGACTCTTTCAAAAGGGAACTGTTTGTCTATGAAATCGAAGAACAAATCTGAACCATAAAAAGGTCAAACTGTTTAAATGATTTTGTTCAAAAATCTTGCCATTTATTTTCTGATAATATTTCCCCTTCTGTCCAGTTTCAGATAATACAACAACATTTCAAGCAGGCAGTGAATGAAACATGTGCAGTAAGTGGCCTTAACATCCCCTCTCTCTTCGCTACCAAATGGGAGGTCCGTATTGCTCAGTCTGCACATAATGGAGATGATGCACCCATCCAGAGTCTCTCTGGTTCACCAACATCCGACCCAATCCAACCTGTCGTCATCCCGTCTCATTTCCCCTTAATGCAAACCCTTAGTTTTCAGTTTTTCATTCAGTAAAGATTACTCATTTGCAGCGTGCCTTAGTCCTTGCTGGTGAATTGTGGGTAAAAGATGACTGCTGCCTTTTCTTTACAAAGAAAAAGTGGAATAAAATTTATATGCATTGGATTAAGCATGTCTGTCTTGTCTTTTGTTCAACAACACTAGCTGCTTCACAATTTGATTCTTTATAGCTCAACAGATTTCTCACAGATTGTGCAAAGTGCCAAGGGTGAACTATTACTTTAAGTACATTAGTAATAATATTGAGTGACAAACATGTTGCAGGATGTAAGCATACACAAAATAGCTGAAATATCTTTTGGACTCCGATTCTTGTAAGATAAAAGACAAAAACGTTCTATGATGTGAACCTGGTTAGTCTCTGTTTTACTGTTCCTCAGCAATATAGCTGTTCACGTCAGATTTAATTGAGAAATGGGTTAATACCTCTCCTTCCTTTAGACCGCTAATACTTTGAAAGGCACTCATTCCAAATGGATTTGTGTGATCAAACCGCAGTTTAATACGTGTTGACATCAATATCACTAACTGAAGACGGAAAAATGTCTGTGTACCATGGCACTACAAGGGCACATATAAAGAGATTTAAAGGTCAAGTGTGGAGTTATTTATGGAGTCTGTGGTCATGAGAAAGATGAAGGAACAATTCAAGCATATGTGGTTATTAAATATGAGCCAAACTGCAAATGGCACAGAAGCACCCATGTATAGGCTACCTCTAATCTCAGGTAAACTCTGCTCCGTAAAGCTGGAAGGAAATATGATGTCAAAATAAAGACTCCAAGTTTGAAGTGTAACATGTACTTAAAATGAAGCCTAATCATTTGCTGAAGTAGGGCCATTGCTCACTTAAAGTTTTAGGTTTGGCTTTACTCAGTTATCAGTCTGTACAGAATAGCAAACTCTTTTTTAATAAAATATTAGGAATTGCAAACAGAATCTTACAAAATCATGAATACATATGGAGTGAGCAGAACGTCTGAGTTGAATATACTAGCGCCATCTGCTGTTTTTGAAAATTAATGCTAGTTTATTTCAACAGAATTTTTAAATAAGATTACATTTTTAATGAGATATGTTCACAAAAAAGTTACAATTTTTAAAATAACACAAACAGCAATGTAATCGTCCACAATACTATTTAAAGAAAAAAAACTAGAAACGGCAACATGTTTAAAGTTCCCGTATTATTTATTACGACAGTAAAATAATTCGTGTAAATTGTTTATGACATTTTTTTTTTTCACAACAGCACGTGAATTTAAACTTTAATTTCGCTACATAAATAAAAACTACATTCCCCCAAACTCTTTGTTCACGGATGTGACGTCGCCGTGTCGGATATGCTGCTACGTGTTCAGTTGAGGCAGGAAGTTGACATGTCACCGTTGATGCGTTGTTTTTTAACACACTGAATAAACACACATTGATTTTGTGAATGTACTGATACTGCTGGAAGAGCAGGTGAGTGTTTTATTTATATAAACACAGGTGTAAAATCATTTTTACATTTTTAAAACGGTTAATATCCAGCACCGAGGCATTAGTTTGTAACAACACACTTGGTTGGTGGCTGTCTCTCACGATATATGTTAACGTTAGATATTCTCTGGACTATTCACAGTTCCATTAGTGCTCATTATAAGTTTTTAACAACGCTTTTTGAACACTTTACTTAAGAGAGGTATTCGTGCTGGTGTAGGATAGGGATTGTTGTCAGTCATGGCCTGTATATCTGTGTAAAGCAAGTGAGTTCTTATAGGATCTGCCATCTGTGTTTACATTGATCACATTCATGTTCATGTGAAAGACAAGAACCGATGACCTGCCTGTACAGTACATTGTGTGGTTCTTCAAAATTCGAATAAGTTTAAATTCTAAAGGGAGAAGTATGAGAAGATGGCCCTTAGGATATACTGTAATGACAATTTACAAGAGGATAAATTATAAGGAAGGTGTATGATCATGTTTTTGGGTTTACAACTACAGATAACACCCAAGTCTAATATTATATACTTTAATTACTTTTTAAGGTGATTAACTCTGTTTATACTATCACTACAGTAATATCAGCAATAAAATATGCATTTGTCTCCAAGTAGTGTAATACATAACTGTTAAGTAGAAATTCGAAATGAAATAAGTTAAATTATACAAATTTCTAAATATTTTGGCTTATTTCGTGGTCTTCACTATTTGTGATGAACAATTTTAAGAAAAATCCAGATTACATCATATGACCTTTTGTACAAAGAAGTGAAAGTGGTTATATCTGCTTATATTTTGTTAGTGACTTTAAAAAATATAGAAATGTTCCTTATGACAATAAATTTCTTTTTCTATATTTTTACTTTTGAAAACCTGTGTATGTGGATATTTATAAAATAAACCATATTATCTGTCCTAGGGTTTGACAGCAAACATTCAGAAAAAAAGTATAATAATATTGTTTTATATTATTAATATCAAAGAGAAATTTATATATATTTTGTCCTACATTTTTGCTATGTCACACCATAGGTGTATTTGGCAACTTCCCATGTATTCAAACCAGCTGCAAGTGTTTAATTAAATGGGCTTTGAAGGTTTGTTTGGTAGCATTTATATTTGGTTTCTGTTTTAACTGTGAACATGGTTTGAAAATGACCATGAAAATAAAAATGTTCTATGCTCTCACAATAGTATGTTACCGACAAGCACCGGGCAGATCCATCGCAATGGCACCTTAAACATAAATGATGCGGCGCGGCACACTGCCGGCGCCAAGCGCCACAAATACCTGCGGAGACTACTGCACTTCAAACTGATGGATTTTGAGTTTGCCATATGGCAGATGTTATACCTGTTCACCTCGCCCCAGAAAGTTTACCGTAACTTTCATTACCGTAAACAGACTAAGGACCAGTGGGCACGGGATGACCCGGCTTTCTTGGTGCTGCTCAGCATCTGGTTGTGTGGTGAGTGGAAGAAACATACTGTATGAGGAGCTCTGGAACTGACATTGTCTAACTATAAATTTCACTGCTGATTATACCCTGTATGATTGTGTATGTGACAAATAATAAACTTGAAACTTGAACTTGAACTAAAGGGGCATACGTGTAGCCTCTTGCCTGGGAGTGACTGGTGTCATTTGTTATTTGGCAGTGTCGACAGTGGGCTTTGGACTGGTCCTAGATATGGGATTTGTGGAGACGTTGAAGCTGTTACTTTGGGTCGTGTTCATCGACTGCATTGCCGTCGGACTGCTCATTTCAACTCTAATGTGGTAAGACACCAGTTATTTAGATCGCACTTATTTAAAAAAGACTTTGTTATTGATATTTCACCAAACGTTCTTACCCCTCCAGGTTTATTACAAATAGATACCTGATGAAAAATCCCAACAAAGATTATGATGTTGAGTGGGGCTACGCCTTTGACGTTCATCTTAACGCTTTTTACCCTCTTCTGGTCATTCTGCACTTTTTACAGCTATTCTTCATCAACCGTGAGTCGAGTTTTGGTTAAAGATGTAGTAATAAACTGCATTCATCTGAATTAATGAAACCGTTTTGCTCTGTCTAAGCAGATGTGGTGGTAATAAGTGCAGACTGGTTCCTGGGTTATTTTGTGGGGAACACCATGTGGCTGATTGCTATTGGTTATTATATTTACATCACATTTCTGGGCTATAGTGGTAAGTAATGTGATCGATGTGCATTATATACGATTTATTTACATACTGTATTTGTACCTTTGTTGATATAATATATATGGCCAAGTTACTAGTAAACGATAATATGATCAACACATTGTGTTTTACTTTCTCTTTTCTTTCTTTTAGCACTCCCCTTCTTAAAGAACACAGTTGTGCTTCTCTACCCCTTCGCTTTGCTTGGACTCCTTTATATTCTCTCTATCTCACTAGGCTGGAACTTTACAAAAGGTCTCTGCTGGTTCTATAAACAACGTGTCCAGTAGAGGACGCTAATGTACAGGACTCAAGGGACACTGACAGCTTCATTGCAGTGATCTTAAAGATAAAAGTGTGTTGACACTCTTTGGACTTGACTTTTTTGTATATTCTCTGTAAATATCATTCGGCTGTAAAGGCAGTAGAAAAAAAATGATTTGTTTACGGTGTCATAGGTTTTCTTTCTTTATTCCTTTATTTGATACTCAAACATGTGCAGTGTTTCATGATAAAATATGGGGCTGAGTGCTATGATGCTATCTGTTATGATGAAGGCCTTTTTATTTGTAAGAACTGGTACAATAAAAAATACTTTTTTAAATAAACAGACCTTTAATTCTGTATCAGATACTGCCTCTGAAGTACTTTACTGTGAAATGGTGAAAGTTGAATGACAAACAGATGCAGAATTTGTTTTGGGTTATTTGTTTATTACATGTTTATTAAAAATATATATTTATTTTTATTTAAACAACATGTTTAAATAATGAAACAAATTAAATTATAAAACAGAAAATAACAGTTGTTTTGGAGGGTGTCAAATATTTTGTTGCACACACTTGAGACGTATAATCATCACAAACGTAATAGTAGGTGTGGAGTTCTTTTCTTCAAAAGCATCATTATGGGTTTTTAAAAACAGAACATCTTCTATTGTACCTTGATGTACATGGTGTACCTTGAACTTTGAGTTCAGCTTTAAAAATATGTTTCTCTTTTTAACAATGTTATTTGTAATACTCTTTAGAACTTATTACTAATAAAAATAAAGGAAACCGTTGAAATATCACTATAACTCTATTATTTATTATATTTTATAAAGGCTCCAACAAATCTATCCAGATTATTTAAAAAAATATTTGTAGAAATAGCAATGATCTCTCAACAAAGGCATGCAGACTGCAATTTCATCACTTTTTAGGAGACATACAAATTCAATCGTACCATCAAATGTATCAACGTCTGTATGTTTTCCATAGAATAAATACATAATCAGAAACATAGATCTCTGTAGAGCTTCATTATACCAGACAGGCAGCTTATCCGTAAATTGTTTAGAAGCATTTGAAGAGTTTATCTCCATAAACAGATTTATACTTAAAATCTGTTTAAAAATGAAAATCATGTTTTTTTTTCATTGTGTTTTATGTTGGTATAGCAGTGTTTTTAGTTATTATAACTTAATCAAAACAACAGAAATACATGAAACGAAGAATTTGCCTGTTTTTGTAACTGAACTCTTCATTTATTTTCACCACAAAAACTAAACTTTTCAATTTTTGAACTTTACTAAGTTTCAAGAATAGGTATAGAACGTGTTTCAGTTAGTTTATAGGCGGAAATAATGTATTTAGGTGAGGAACTCAGACGACGAGCTTCAATGGTTGTATTTTGATTTTAAAGACCAATCTGATTTTTCCGAAACTGTTTCATCACACGGTTGCGCGCGCACCTCCTTGCTCTTCTCTGGCTCGCGGCCACGCGCCTGCGCGCCCGCATCCTCATCACACGTGACGTCAGAGAGCAGCATGGCGGCCAAGGTGACTCCAGCAGCGTTGAAACGTTTGACTAAAGATCTGTGCTATTTTTTATTTTCCTACATTTGGCTCATTATGAAAGGTCGTGGTTAGCGTGTAGTTATTTGAATCTGACGTATAAAATGAGGGATGTGTGCTTTAAAGGGACCGTCGCGGAGCATCACTGGGCGCGCGCTGAGGCTCTGACTAAAATCAGTCTGTGAGAATCGTAAATCCATAAAAACGTCGGGATTGCGCGCTAACGAGCCGTTTGAACTATTAATCGTCCTTGTATGTCTTCAGACATGTGTTTTTGTGTAGAAAGTGTAGTCATGACTGTGAGGAATATGAATATGAGCTCGTTTTATGCGTTAGGGACTGACCTTAAGATATGACTGTGCTTTCGTGTGTGTGTGTGTGTGTGTGTGTGTTTAGTTAAACAGTTAGCCGTTTAACAGTTAGTCCGTTTTATAGACGTTACTTTGTGATTCTGTTTTTTATATTTTGTTATGTGTAGGCCAAGTATATTGAATATGCACGGATCGTTTGATAGAATAAATGTAATGTGGACATCACCCTTGCTTTAAAATGCACAGATACAGACGTGGTAAAGCATGCTGCACATTGCATATTTACAAAAAATAGATGTTGTGTAGAGCTGACCCTGATTGTGCATAACTGTTTCTATTCATAATCCATCTCTGTGTTGTGCTTTTACAGGTGCAGTCAACCAAAAGGGCCGACCCCAATGAGCTGAAGGTCATCTTTCAAAAGGTAAGAACGGCACAAATAAGCCTTTGCAAGCCTTGTTTGGGTTAAATATCAGGAAGTTTTTATCCTTGTTTTCCTTGTAGTATCTCAAGCGTGTACATGCTCGTGAAAACTATGGTGTAACTTTAGAAGCAAAGTCGTGGTTTGCTGTCATTCAATCCTCGGTTTCCAAGTAATTCTTCGTTGTCGAGAAAACATCAAGTGCTCTGTAAAATGCCTAAACATACACATCGTGATAGATCTGATCTACCTTTGCTACGAAACCTAATGAAGTTGTGCTGCTTAAACGCTGGTGTGTATTGCTAAACAAGTTCGTTGTGTGTGTCATTTCAAAAAACGTAATGAGGAAATAAACCCGTCCATGAAATCCTTGACGTGTTTTATAGTTCCGTAGTTGAGATCTTGTGAGGCGGTCAGCTGAAAACCGGTGTTTCTTCTGCCGTCCCGGGCTGCTTTGGTGTCTGGTAACACAGTGACTTGTGTGCGATGTAGCTCTATTAATAGGACCAAAGCATTTAAGATGGGTGTTTGGAAGCAAGAAAGCATGAATGTCAGGGCATTAGGTGCATGAGTGATGAATGTCACATAAGGTCAGAGGGCGTCTGTGTTTAGACCTGTTATTTGCTGCTCTTTTGTTCTTGTTTCGCAAATGAATGAGGATAAAGGAGCTGAATTTCACTGCTTTAAGTTGCCCCGCTTGGCTGTGTCAAGACTTGCTTTTTAGTGCAAGGTGTTAGGATTATCATCGCATAACAGTAACAGCTGTTTCGTAATAGTTAGGCTTTTTCTTTTTTCTCTTGTAGGTGACTTTCGTGTAAATAAGGGGTTGTGTTATGGTAATGAAATGACTCCAGATGGAGCGTTTTATACTAGTTTGGCTCATGAATATCAATGCTGTGGCGTAGTCTGACCGGATTTGCTGGAAGGGAAACTTGCAAGTGGAAGAATTGCTGCTTGCTGCTTGTTTGTTGCCCTCACGACCGTGTGACATAGGCGTCTTTCTTGTTTAAAAGCTGCCGTTCTCTTCGAATGTGTTTGTTGTGAAGAGACATGGAGATAGTTTTAGAATGTAAGAGGTTGATTTTATCAGAAGGGTAGAAGATTTGATACAAGTTTTTTGGATTGTCTGAGAAATATTAAGTCTTCCATTCCTGAATGAGCACCAATAAACATTTTGAATGATATACTGTTCAGCATACACTTATACAAAGGGTTATGTTCAAGGTTCACCTTTATTTTATTGTTGTGTTGTCATTCGGGATTTATGAAGATTTTCCTTCACCTAGGCATGCAACACAAGAAGGATCGCCTGAGGCAGGTAGCACTTGTATGGAATGTTTAGATGTTAGTGAGTGGGTGTGGCAATACACAGGATTTTGGAGCAGGAAAGAGAATGAGAATGCGATTTAAATTCCAGGGCAGTTCTTGAATTTGTAAAAGAAATGTAAAAGAAAATGTTTAAAGAAATTAAACTTTATTGGAAGAAACATAGATCTTCTAGAATGTCATTACTTGTTTTGATAAATTGTAACTCACTAGTTTCGTTCTAGTTTAGGGGTGTTTAATGGTCCAGAATAACAGTTTCCGTTTACATAATATATGTCTTTGCACTTTTTGCATATTTATTTTGTTTTTATAAGCACGTACTAGTGTATATTTTAGAAATATTTGGAAGTATATGCGTGTCATTTTAATGCTATATAAGGATTTATTGGTTTTATAAATGCAAAATGAATATGCAAAGTACACAGACATATTTATGTTAACCAAGGTTATTGTAGTTTACGAAAAATAAAACTTTGAGAACGCCTCCGTTCATTGAATCAAAGAAAATATTGACTTTATAAAGCAAAAATCAAAACTACACTAGCTCTGATGTGAACACAAACTTTTATTCTGGATGCATTAGTCGGATTAATTAAGCCCTATTCCAGTTAAAATGCCGTTTCAACATTTTATGGGGTGTGACCAATACCATTCTTATTCGTACTCCTGAGTTAAAAGGGACCCGATCCTTTAATACTAAACATGGCCCAACCCTGAAATGATGTGTGAATCGGCATTGTAAAACAGATAGTGAGTCAGAGGACACAATGCATTATATGGGGCGAAATCGGATGTGTACATATTCAGATTTTACTTTGACATAACAGCTAGAATATATCGTTCCACCTATAATAATCGGCACCCTGAGGTGCACATGGGTGCCTGAAGAAACTGTAGACATTTGTACTGCAAGTGACTAACAAATGAGGACGATTACATCACATGCTTCATAATCATGCCTCTGTTTTCTCTCAGTATGCCAGTGTACAGGAGAAGGATGGAGAGAGGTACATGACACCCACTGATTTTGTCCAGCGCTATTTGGGTCTCCACTCCCAGCTTCACTACAACCCTAAAACCGTTCAGCTGCTCGCCGGAGTCGCGGACACCACGAAAGATGGGTGAGATGGATATTCTGTTTTCTGTTGCTGTCATTCTTTGTGAAATTTAGGTTTGTTGGTGTAGGTCAAAACGTGTCCCAACACATCAAATACAGAATATATTAAAACAAGTTTGGATAATTAATACATTTGTGTATATTCTGTACAACAACTGAGGCGGAGTGTGGGTGTAATAGATCACAGTGTTCCTTCTCTTTTGACGTGTGTGAGAGGAAGATGTACGTTCAACCTTTTTCTCTGTGTTCAGGCTAATCTCGTTCCAAGAGTTTCTGGCTTTTGAATCAGTGCTTTGTATGCCAGATGCCCTCTTCATTGTGGCTTTCCAACTGTTTGACAAGACTGGCACAGGAGACGTGTCCTTTGGTGAGAAAGACGTCTGTGTGTGTTTGTTTCTTGCTACTGGGAGAGGAATGCTATGTTAGTTAGTAACGGATCACTAGAAGAATTACCTTTAAAAAGTGTTACACAGAAGTTATTCACACTGTATGGCACGTGTCCTTTCTGCACTTGTACTGCACATTTAGGTATTGGGACCAGTTGTACACCATCATACACATGATCCATAAAGCTTGGATTGATACAAGATGTATAGTTTGGATTGAAGCCTATTTTCGAACTGTGCTCATTTTGTTTTCGGCGAAGCTGCTGTGTGCCGTCCTGTAATTATGATTTTAAACCTATACATGGATTCAGCTGAAGTGTTTCTTTGTGCGTGTTTACAGAGAATGTGCGTGACATCTTTAGTCAGACAACCGTACACCATCACATCCCCTTCAACTGGGAATGCGAGTTCATCCGCTTGCATTTTGGAAATGACAAAAAAAAACGCTTCAGCTACCTGGAGTTCACCCAGTTCCTACAGGTAACACACAATGAAATCGATTGGGATTCTAAGTTAAGAATACAATGTGTTAATGCAAAGGTTTTTTAGAGTATCATTACTTTAAAGTTTTCCCAAACATCAGGCCCATGTTGGATATGTTTGGGTAGCATATTTGTCCTGTTCATTACTAAACACAGACCAAACTCGATCCCTCGTTTACGCTTGTGATGTGTCATTGCAGGAGTTGCAGCTGGAACATGCCCGGCAGGCCTTCGCACAGAAAGACAAGGTCAAGAGCGGCGTCATTTCATCCATGGACTTCAGCGATATCATGTCCACCATCAGACACCACATGCTCACACCCTTCGTTGAGGAAAACCTCGTCTCTGTAAGTGTCCATCTCCTCTTCTATTTGTGTCAGATAAATTTTGCGAATGTTATTGTGTTAATGTGTGTGCTGTGTTCTACTAGGCGGCAGGGAGCGGCACTTCTCACATGGTAAGCTTCTCCTTCTTCAACGCCTTTAACTCTCTCCTAAACAACATGGAACTGATTCGGAAAATCTATAGCACTCTCGCTGGGACTCGGAAGGATATGCTGGTTACTAAAGGTGTGTGCTGGCCACGCAATAATCTGTGTGCATCGGTATAACGTTTTGTAAAAAACATTGTAATAACGCCGATTTTGTTTCCTTTTGCTGGCTGTAGAGGAATTTGTTAACGCTGCTAATAAGTTTGGACAGATCAATCCAATGGAAATCGACATCCTCTTCCAACTGTCTGCACTGCACTCCCAAACTGGGTAATTTTCTTGGTTTGTATTTACATTTCAGTACATAGCCACAAACACAAACTGTACATAATTATGAGCTGTTTGTGTGTATTATCGGGCGCAGACGGTTAAACCTGGCTGATATTGAGAGGATAGCACCACTGGAGGAAGGATCTCTGCCATATAACCTGGCTGAACTGCAGAGACAGGTGAGTTTATCAGTCCGAGCTGTTAGATAAGAGTCTGTTATGGGCAATTGGAACGTTTATTAGGGTCGTATAACAAATCTCAACAGAATCTTGTGTGCTACTGTAAAAGTGAATTACTCTTGCTAAGGGTCAGTTGTTTTTAAAATAACAAAACTTGGGTAAAAAGTTAATACTTCCAAAAAAAGCTTAATAATAATGTTCTTCAGAAAATGTTTCATATCACTTTATTCAGATCACTGTAATATTTATATACTAAAAACATTGACATGTCATATCTGGCGTCCTTTGGTTTCGCAGAATTCCCATGGGGACGCATCTCGGCCCGTGTGGCTACAGGCAGCGGAGTCGGCATACAGGTTTTCCCTGGGCGCCATCGCCGGAGGTTCAATTTGACACCTGCTGCTTCTCATTTTTCAGTTTATATCCTGGATGTTTATACATATTTGAAACTGTGTGTGTTATAGCTACGGGTGCCACAGCTGTATACCCCATAGACCTGGTCAAAACCCGGATGCAGAACCAGCGCTCCACCGGCTCCTTTGTGGGAGAGCTGATGTACAAGAACAGCTTTGACTGCGCCAAGAAGGTCCTGCGCTACGAGGGGTTCTTCGGCTTTTACAGAGGTGAGATACAACGTGGCAAACACTCGTCACGCATTTCATAATGTCACATCTGAATCTCATTTGAGCCGTTTGTTTTCCAGGACTCTTACCTCAGCTTATCGGAGTGGCTCCGGAGAAAGCCATCAAGCTCACTGTGAGTGTGGACGACACGCTGCATGAATACAAATGAATGTGATTGGCCGATCTGTCTGAAGTGTGTTTTGTTGGCAGGTCAATGACTTTATGAGAGACAAGTTCACCACGAAAGATAACACGATACCATTTGCTGCTGAGATTCTCGCCGGTGGATGTGTGAGTGTTAAAACCCCCAGCGGAGGGGCTTGGGATGAGAGGCTTGAATTTCACTCAAATGTTGTGGTTTTCTTGTGCTTCTTTAGTAAAATCTCGGGTCTCGTTCTGTCCAGGCCGGTGGCTCCCAGGTCATTTTCACCAACCCTTTGGAAATCGTTAAGATTCGTCTTCAAGTTGCTGGTGAGATCACCACGGGGCCAAGAGTGAGCGCGCTCAATGTGGTCCGAGAACTTGGCTTCTTTGGCCTCTACAAGGTAGAGAAAGGTTACATCAGTGGATTTGACTTTTGCCTTGTTATAATAGCATTCATATTGAATTCAGAGTGCATGTAGAGTCAGCATGAACTGTAAATATGAATATGTGTATATTTGTCTTTCAAAGGGTGCCAAGGCTTGTTTCCTGCGTGATATTCCCTTCTCTGCCATCTATTTCCCCGTGTATGCTCATACAAAAACATGGATGACTGATGAAGATGGACGTCTGGGACCTTTGCAGCTCTTGACTGCTGGAGCCATTGCAGGTGATCATGTGCTTTATGATGCTTAATTCTCTGTCCTAATATCTGCATTTTTTTAAAGATGTATCAAAAAACGTTCATTCAAGACATGTATTTAAGTTTTGATTTGCCACTATGAACAGTTGGTTTACAGTTTGGTATTGACATCTGGATTTTCTTTGATCTTCAGGTGTCCCAGCCGCTTCACTCGTCACGCCTGCTGATGTCATCAAAACACGACTGCAGGTGGCTGCCCGTGCTGGTCAGACAACTTATTCTGGAGTGATCGACTGCTTTAGAAAGATCTTAAACGAGGAAGGCTTCCGGGCATTATGGAAAGGAGCTGGAGGTACACAAGTGAAAACGCAGTCTGACTTTATTATTGTCATCTTCACATTCAATAACAGTCTTTCTGTGGTCTTCTCTCTAGCTCGTGTGTTCAGGTCTTCTCCTCAGTTTGGTGTGACCCTGGTGACCTATGAGCTCCTACAGCGATGGTTCTACGTCGACTTTGGAGGACAGTAAGTGTTACGCGTGGTTTACTACAAGAAAGCAGTAGTAATGAGGTCACGAAGTAGACAGAAAAATAAGATTGGATTCTCAAATCTCCTTTTCGATCTGATTGGATGAACAGAGTGACGGTGGATGTTGTGTATTTTAGAGACGGTCTTGCAATGTTGGCAAACCGGCAAAAATTAGCTTCCACACCTTTATGGAGTTTTTGAAAGTTATTTTGTTTGGATAATCTAAAATCCTCTCTCTTTTTTCCTCTTCCCGTTTAGTCGCCCAACTGGCTCTGTACCAACCCCGAAATCACGGATCTCTGAGCTTCCCCCTATAAGTCCTGAGCACATCGGTGGATATCGTCTGGCAGCTGCTACTTTCGCTGGGGTGGAGAACAAGTTCGGACTGCACCTGCCCAAGTTCAAATCCTCTGGGGTCGTGACCATTCATCCCCAATCGCCCAAGGATCAAGCAGCATCGTCCTAAAAACATGTCCCGCCCACTCCTGGCCTCGTCCTCCAATGGCTGCATGCCTCCCTCCCAGTCTTGCCTACATCATTTTCCACTCTTTTTATTTTATTTTATTAGTTTCTTTCAGATTTTAGGTGGGGGACGTGGAAGTTTAATACTCATTTGTGGGTTTTATCGTCATCAGTGCCTCTTATTTAATGAAGTCCACTGGTTCAAGGTCGTAATGTGTTTGCAAAAGCACAGGGTAGCCATTAACTTTGCCACACGGATCAAGACCTAAAGCCACAGATACAGAGAATTATCTAACAAGGGCTCCAGATATCACGTTCAGCTACTGGCTGATACTGAACCTGCGACTGTGTGGTTGTGACGAAACTCCCCGAGATGAAACCGGAACACGCATTCATGCTTTTAAGTTTCCCATCCCTAAAACACTCACACTGGGTTTTATTTGAATTATAGCTGATATTGATGTGACTGAAGCATGTAGCTGTAGCGCTCTTCGTTTGCTTCTTTGGCTTTGCGTAGCTTGCACATGTACTGTATATATGTGTACATCTCATGCACAGAGATATGGAGGAGAGACACATTTCTCTGCATCACTCCGATGTACAAAGGTTTCGGAACTTGATCTGTCGATCAAAGAAATCATCGTTTGATTTGAAATGTAGAAAATATTTAAATGCATTTCATTCTTGTATTTTATGGAAATAAATCAACGCAGTTCAATTTTACATTTGCGTAGATTTTATTGAGTTTATTGAAGCAAGTTTTAAAAAAGTTAGAAAAAGTGAGTGGTAGGAATAGTGCAGGAATGAAATGACATGAGGGCGAGAGTTACAACATTCTTGTATTGATCAAATGGAAATCAGGGTTCCCACACGTTCTGACCAGTGATTTCCCTGACGCCTCCAGTTGTTTGTGATATATTTACTGGATATTTAAAGTCTGTTTAAAGAGACTTCCACTATCACAAGTACAATAATCCTTGGTGATCTGATTAAATTATTGTACATCAATGCCATGAAAATGTACATTTTAAATACTTACAACATATTTATTTTAATATCTAGACAATTACATTAACATTAATATTTACAAATCTGAAGTAGAGCGTTCGTTGCGAATGAGTTCTGACAATGTGTGTATTAAACTTGCATTGTAAGTGAATTTAACATCCTGTAATTATTTGTTTGACTTATTGCCAGTAAACATATAAACCTCAGTTTTATTTTTTATTACGGCAAATTTCAAAATCTCAGGCATGACTTTCTGGACTGGCTAAAAATTAGTTTCAAGGTTAGCCGACAAACAGCATCTACCAACATTTCTTTTTTTATACATCAAGATTTTAGATTCAATTTTAAATAAATAAATATATTTCATTTAGCAACTGATATTTAGTCAATCACCCCAAAAATCTCAATAAAATCATAGAATTGGATAAGTCCACAAATAAATGTAAACATTTTCATTTTAGCTTGCTGACAAAATTTCAACACCATTTCAATGATGAAATGAAAAGACCAAGCTAAACGTTTGATGCATACAGACATAAAAATACAGTATGTGGGCTTGGATAAGCCATTTTATGACATCTGGCAAAAATATTCTAGCAAGGTAAATAAATCGCACTGCGTGTGCCCAAGCGGAGATATTTAGGTCTAGATTTTGAAAGGTTAAATGTACACCACATTATTTCTTTGCATCTTTAAATACAAAGCGAAGTGAACTACAGATTTCTAAAAATGTGCAGAATAAAATAAGAATATGACTTGGTTATAGCCACTTGATTTAGCAAGCACCAAGAGAATACAATGATCTTTATATCTGTATGCTGGAAGATTTTGGATACTTGTATTCATTTCTAAGGTTTGCTAAGGCATCCTGAAGTGAGACCCCCATTACGTGCTGAACAACAGAGATATTAAAAACATAAATGTTAAGTCATTAGCAGCCATACAGCTCAACGCTAAAGGCATTGTTTAAAAGATATAAATAAATCCATTAAATTAAAAAATTACCATTATTTTATCAGTTAAAATATTCCACCAAAAACTTTTTTCCTGTAACTAGGTTAAAGTCGGTGTTAAATTATGTTAGTGTTAAAAAGGTAAATTGTAATGTTTTGCATATTTATGAGTTAGTCCTGGTGAACAGCTATGATACTAATTCTGTAAATAGCTAAAAACATCATAAATCTCTCCTAATATTATAATCTAGTGCTTTAAAAATGTTGCAATTGGCAAAAGTTTTGCTTTCTCGTATAAAGTGTTTTAGCATTAAATAGAAAAAAATGGAAGAAAGATCTAGATTGTCAACCAATGACACTAGATAACTTCAGAAAGGGTGAAGATATGCAAACTGCAGAGGAAACTTCATTGGTCCGCAAGGGTTGCTATGGCGATCATGCGGCCAGTCGTTGAGCCGCCAGCTCCTCCACATCCTCTCGATTCTCGTTTATTTCAGTAAGCGTGCGCACAAACCGAGTCCACTCGTCCTGACGTGGCACTGAAATTTGCTGTATAAAACATGACAAAAATTTGTTCAAATTAAAAAGTAAAAAATACAGCTTAAGGGCACTGCACAGTTAAGTTAAGCCGTTACAGCAGTTTTATTTTATGTAATTTGCATCACGTCTCAATTCTGTTTGGGTGACTTTTTACTTTGAAATTTCAACTTTACTGTCAAAAAATACACCTAATTTCTGAAAGCGGTTTCATTATCGCATCCTCACCTCTCCAACATCATAAATGTGCACCTGTCCATCTGAATCCCCGACAGCCACCTCTCGGCCTGAGTGAGTCCAGCGCACGCGGTTCAGAGCCGGGTTTCCCTCAACTGTCACGCTTGCGGTGGGAACCTGATGGAATACAGTCATTGAAGATTCGCTGGTTTTTACCAAGTTTCTGTGCGTTTTCATGTGTGTTTTCTACCTCGGTTTCATTGTTGAGGTTCCACAGGTCCAGGTGTCCCACTCCGTCAACACAAGCGAACAGAGCCGGATGTGTGGGTGACCACATGACATCATACACATAGTCAGAATTATCCTCGAACGAGTACAAAGGCTTATTGTTCTATAAAGGGATACGAGTAGGCCACAATTAGCAACAGTGCAGAATTATCAGCCGTTTATTAAAGTAGCACACCGCACCTTGGTACTCCAGAGTTTGACGGTCCAGTCAAAGGAGGAAGTGACAAACAGGTGAGAAAAATCGACCGGTCCAGCTGCAGTGTGACAGTCTACCCCTGTGATTGGTCCATGATGACCTTCAAAGATTTCACTGATGCCTGCTTTACTACATCACACATGTGCAGCAACACAAGTGTCAGACATCTGGGTAGAAGGGGAGAAGACCAAACATTTAACATACACACACATACCTGCCGTGTCTACAGGCTGTATAAACTGAGCCGTCTTCACTCCCCACTACAAAGTTATTGACGTCGCCCAGAGGAAATGACATGGAGGTCACCGCCACCGATTTGGACTGTTTAAAGACAAGCTCCAGACAGTCCTACAGATACAAAAACACATGGAGAGCATTTCAAAATCATTTTCAGTTTTTCTGAATTGACTATTTATTTATGTGTTTATGTAAAATGATTATGTTTGATTCATTATGTAAACTACTAACAATAATTTTACTTCACTTTAAATAAAAATATGGTCGCTATTTGAATGCAAATGGAAACTGGAGAAACATGTGAAAAAAAAGATTTTTTTTCAGACCTCAAATACTGCAATGAAAACAAGTTTATATTCACTTGCAAGCAATGCAACAATCATATTTCTACATGTATTTATTTACCTGTGGTGTGGACAGCATGTCTAGGCTCCACGAGCACATCTTCCCGTCAGTGGAGATGCTGATGAGATTGTGAGCGTTCTGAGTGCCAACCACATTCACACAATACACTGGATGCTGACGAAAGAGAGAGAGAGTTGAAATGAGCCACCGAAGGCCGGTTGTTCAAAAGTAACCTGATTGGATTTCGGCTATCGGATTGGATCAAATCTTAAAAATGGGTTGTTCAAAAGCAAAAATGAATTGAGAATTTGATTAGATCACAAAATTCTATCTAGGTTTTGATCAAATTGTCAGTTTGTGCTGTTCAAAACGTTTTAGTAAGATCGGGATACCTTTGATCCAAAAAAACAGGATTATACTGATCCTAGAAGAAGGGTGGATTTCAGGAACAGAAAATGTATTAAAACTTAAAAACTGGACAAAATTACTAAATTTATATCATGTAATATACACGCAGACATTATATTTTTATTTTCTCTTAATAATTTTAGTAAAAATGAGAAATATACATTTGGCTTCCTATTAAGCTTTTCAGTAGCTGACATTAAAGTAAAACTAATAAAATAATACCAATCTAAATTTTAATGTTTTTGTATTTGCAAACATTATTGATGAACCAGACAAAAGTAATTTCGTTGTGGGTGACATAAACTCTTTTGGGTGAACACAATGCAATTTTTTCTGAGTAAACACAAAATCATTGATATATATACATATTACATACGTATATATATTTCTTGTTTCCCGTCTCATATTTTTTCTATCACCATGTCCCAATATGGCTTCCGTAGAGCACTAGTAATCGTGAGTAAGTGTGTATCTGAATCAGGGCGATCCAATCCAGTTTGGTTTTGAAAAACTGGCACAAAAGTAAAATGGATTATCTGATCCTGGATAGCAAAACATGAGACTTCTGAATTCAGATCATTCTGATCCAGATTACACTTTTGAAACAACCGGCCCCAGAACTACAGAAGATGAAGAAGAAAATGCTGCTGAAGATGTTTGTCCATGCTTACCGTGTGAGCGGAGGCGGACAGTGGGGTCCTCTGCACGGGGGTGCGTTTGTTACTGCGGTTGTCCCACAGGACGATCTGGCCCGAGTATGTTCCTCCCACCACTAGATTGGGATGGAACTGTGCAAACGCCGCTGACATCACTGCAGACTGAACGCATAGAAACCCAGATTGCATGAGTCACGTGACCGCGGATAACATCGCTTATAACATGTGAATCTCACCTGACAGTGGAAGACATATTCTGGTGTGGTCTTTTTATATTTCATGTTCCATACGAGAGCCACGCCGTCGGGCTCGTGAGGAGCCTCCTCATTACTGCTGTACGATGCCAATAGAAGCTCCGGATACTGACGGGGTTGAGAGAGTGGAAGGTATGAATGTAATGGATATTTCTAAAACTACAATATATATATATATACGTATATATAATATAACAATTGATTTTATTGTATATTAAATGAATTAAATTAAAACTACTCAACAGTTATTGATGCAGAGGTCTACCGGAAGTAAAGTTTGGGCCACATAGCGTTTATGTTGTTGCCGCTAAGAGCATCTATATGTGTTACCTGTGGTGACCAGTCGAGGCATGTGATGACTCTGTGTTTAGACCAGCGTTCGTCCGCGAACTGTCTGTTCAGGGAGAGTTTGGACCCTGCCTGCGACTCCCTGGAAGACAATAAAATACGAGAGCAAATGACACCACTATCCCAAACATCACAGACCCCCCACACACACTTCCTCCTCACCCATCTTTATCCTGAAGGTCTCGACCGCTGTAATCGAAAAAGATGTCCACGTGCTCAGAAAGAGCGCGCTCCACAATACGAGAGCTGTGATCGAAGAAGTTCATGAACTCATGGGAGTGAAGAACCTGCTGTTTCTCCTCGTCCGTCAGCTCGTGGGGGGCTGCGTCGTTCTCCTCGTTCTGAGAGTCTTTCTCATCTTGAGGCTCAAGAACAGGCTGCGTCACGGCCAGATCTTCCTCTTCCTCCTCAGCTGCAGATGACCAAAAATTAAATAAGCTTTAGGTGAACTTGTACCTCTTTTTTCGGCCAATTAACCACATTTAAAGGGACAGATCACACAAAATTTAAATTCCATCGTCATTTACTCACTCTCGAGTTGTTTCATATCTGTATACATTTTTTTGTTCAGATGAACACAGAGAAAGATATTTGGAAGGATGCTTATAACCAGAAAGTTCTTAGCCATCATTGACTACCAAAGTAGAAAAATGAAAATGGTAGTCAAAAGTGGCCCAAAAAAGATTTGCTTTCCTACATTATTCATAATATCTTCTTTTGTGTTCAACATAACAAAGAACTGTAACAAATGTTACAGTAAACTATGGTAGTCAATGGTGGCCAAAAACTTTTGAACAACTTGAGGGTGAGTAAAGAAGACAGAATTTCATTTTTTTCCTATAAAATATGAGCGAATTAAAGTCAGACCATGCTTGTTTGTTTGTGTGTTTTACCCTCTTTGTGCTGCGTCTGTGTTGGGGTCTGGGTCTCTTTAGAGTACGACACCATCTCTTTGGGAGGGAAGTCCACCTGCGTGACCTTTGACATGCCCAGCTTTAGTGGGCCACGTCTGAAGGAAATACAAACACAGTCACTAAAACACACGGTCACCTGAAATACAAAAAATGTTCAATTATGTCTTAAATGCGTCAAATTAAATTAAATACTTTTTTCTTTTTTTCCTCATTGTTACCGATAAGAAAAAATCATAAAAGCTCACAGGGAACATGAAGAATTCATATTATTCCACATGATTGTAATTAACGAAAAGTACATAACACAAAATAATCCAAAACTTACACCCGGTACACAAAAATGAATTATTTTAAAACATTTGCCCCCTTGAAGGTCAATGTATAATATACTGTCTATATTATTCACATCAATGATACATTTATGCAGATACTAAAGCGACTTACAGTGCATTCAATCTAAACATTTCACCAGTGGACTTCTAATATCTGACATTTTTGTGAAAATAAAGATATTCCCTTATTCTTATTCTTATTCTTAACTTATTTACATTATATAATGGTGTGTTATTTCTTTCAATTTGTGTACAGTTTGGGACTTATTTAGAAAACAAAAAAAGCTAATAGAATGTGAAAAGTTTGAAGCTTAATATCTCAAACTACCCAGAATGCACTTAAAACCTTAAAATTCCAAGGCGACAATTTGTTTTTCCCTTCGAATAGACGGATTCAAAGCAACAACATAAAACGTTACTGTGTATGCGCACTTTTGTGTCCCAAACTTAACTTTCTCTATACATCCGCAAAACAATAGAGTCCCTAACAAGCAAAAGAAATAACAAGTCAATTAAATTAGCTGACAAGTTAAAAGTATGTCTAGCTAGTATTATTTTGGGTTACCAGTAGAAGAACCATTACTTGGCTTAACTTAAATGTGACAAAGTTATATGACCCATTCAACAAATTGTTCATTTAATAAAATTAACATACAATAAAATTAAAAATTAAAATACAACTATTATACAATAAAATACGAACAGAAATGCATATTAATAAAAAACGGCAATTAAATAAACAAAATAGTTATATTATTTGCCACTAGCCAGACCGGTCATCAAACAGACTGGAAGTTAACTTCGGGCCAGGTGTGTGCGTCCGATGAAATTGTCTACGCACAACACTTTTTTACTGTACAACCAAACTTAAACCAAAGATGCAAGAGTGAAAGTGGATGAAACAGAAGGCTAAATGACGGAATTATGGGTAATGAGAGAGAACGTAAGATGGTTAATGAGAGAGACAGTTGTACCCGAGCTGAGAATCTGAATGTAGCAGCAGAGTAGAAGGGTCAGAATCCCAATGAAGAGTCCTGTTAGAGACACACACACAAGTTTGCATTTGCTAAACACACAGAGAGGAAGACACGCATGCAGACAGCTCCATGAGAGAAGCGTTATTAGAGCTGCTATTCCACAGGTATAGATAAGCATGCACACACATAACACATAAAGTGAGCTGCACACACAACAAAATGCAATATAGGCATTCAAAATTAAACTCTGTTTCATTTATTCATCTTGCCATCATGTTTTAAATAGATAGACACGCCCCTAACTCACCCTATTGGTTGAGCTGGCCAAGATGCTCAAAAACGGTTTGACAGTGTGTTTTGGTACCACGATATAAAATGCTGGTCATACAACACAACCCTCTTGATCTACATCAGTGTATTTGGTGTGCTTGTCTCACCTCGGCCCCGTGCCGCCATCTCCAGAGTCTTGGCTGCCCGTTTCGCTGGGGGTGCCCACTGATTTGGCAGAGGGAGACATGGGAGGGGGGACTAAATAGTGAAACAGACACGTGTCCTCTGTTATCTCGCGCAGAGGTTGCACTACGCACACATGCAAGCGCACAAATTCACATAAGGAAGCAAGAGGGGAGAGAAAGGGGGAGTCCAGTTGGAGTAAGAAAACAGAGCATGAACAGACATTCAAGCAAATTAAAATAAGGAAAGAGAGAGAAGTAAAGAGTGAAGCCAGATGAAGTGGGATTAAGGCAAAAAAAGAAGACAAAAAGGGTTGTTAATATTCATGCAGGCTCAACATGCGTTATTAAGACATCAGTGCTCATGAACAAACAGAAACAAGACCGTCTTATGAATTATAAGGGGCAACGTAATTAGGAAATTATGAATTGGATTATGTAATATTAATACGTCATAACAAGCAAACAAATGAAGACTTATTTCAAATGCAGTTCATTAGTTCGAATGCAACAGTTTTAGGGCTATTTGTTGTTCTTGATTATGGTTTAATACATAATACTTTAACATAGAAATATTTAAAATAATAACCTTTAAAGGGGTCGGGTCTTATCAGTACTTTCTTATTGCTCTTTTTGTTAGCAAAGCATTTTTCCCAAATTTTTGTAATTTGGTATCATTACCAAATTACCATTTATTGGTATAATTAACATTTTCCATCTGCTCTCTGGCCTTTACATACAGAAAACAGGCAGTTTTTGGCTCCTATACCCCATTCACAGTAATCAAAAACACACAACTGATTTCTGTGCTAAAATGTCTGAATAAAATGATCCATAATTTTGTTTGTTTGTTTAAAACATCGATCAGAAAAATATGTAAATTGGCAAAAGTATTTTTGTATATTAGTTTCAAAAAATGCTTCTTTTATCTTTTGATTAAAATGCTTCATGTCAAAAGGATTATAAGGAAAAATTTATAATATGACCCCTTTAAGTATTCTTTATAAAGGAAATTACTAAAATTACTAGGAAAGATTATAGTAATAAAAAGCTTTGCATTTTTCATGATTTGCTGTTTCGTACCCATAGAGGGATCCACGATGCCCATGCTCTGCAGAAGAGCCTCCGCCTCTCTCCTCTTCCTCTCCAGATCAGAGTCATCCTGCGGAGGCGATGCTCCCTCCTTCTGTCCATCCAGCTACAGACATGAGAGAGAGTGAAAGAGAGAGAGAGATTTTTCAATGCAACACAGATATTAAATAACCAGATCTGACCCCGACTCACCTCTTTCTTTTTCCGTTCCCCCTCTTTCCTCTTCTTCTCTTCTCTGATCTGTGCCAGACGCTGTTTCTTTCTCTCTAACTCCGCTTTTAGCTCAGTTTTGTCTGACATTCTGATGATCAGATACACACACATTTTAAAATCGTGTGAGTGCATTTGCAAAGTCATTAGACGCTTCATTGACCACATAATCAATTTACCTTGTTAGTAACACAATATAATTTAATACCACCTTATACAAAGCTTTTTTATAACTATAATTATTATGATATTGAAATTTTATTATACAAAATTACAAATTAATTTTAAAATGTTGTGCGGTACAGTGCACTACATGCGCCCTCTCGTGGTGATTCAGGGAATACATGAGACTTTATGGAACATTAAAAACAATACACACTTTTTTCCAAAACTTTTGCTTTCTCACTCATATTAATCATTTAGAATATTTAAACAACACAGCATGAATTCCACTCAGTTATTATTAAATTGTATAAAACTGTATAAAATAAAAGTCATGGTTCTTCATTCATCTGACTTCATTAATGTACCTACAGTACATTATTTATTTGTTTGCATTTATTGATTAGTTTTGATTTATTCGTTGTTTATTTGAAATAAGACTTTTCATAAAGGTTTTTTAAGGTTACACACACGCACAAGCACACGCACGCACACGCACCATAAAAGGGACACTCCTATAAGAGTCCCGGATGGTCAGTCAATATGGCTGCATAAAGAAAACCCGGCGGAAGCTCAAAACTGACATAAAAACATCCATTCAAAAAGTTTACCATTAATGTGCTTCAAAATCACATGTCATTGTTTTAAAAGCGCGCGCGCAACTGTTCGACTAAAGCGCGCGCACGATCGCGTCAAAAAAGCAGTCGTCTAGTTGCATCAACTGTAACGATCGTTTTTCTATTATTAAAAACATTTAAAAATCGAGTCTAATACGTAGCGTTGTCTTAAGGAATGAGCTTTACGATCCGTTTTACACGAGGTTTAGAACATAAATTAAGTTAAGTGATGTAAAATGACAGCTCGAGCTCAACGGCCTCTCCTTGATTTATTATTTCATGGGAGTCAATGTAAAATTCATCACCATGTCAAATATAATACCGATGCACGTCTAACTTCATTCTTAGAGCATAAATATCATTGTTAAATGATGCAAAATTATTTCGCTTACTTGAAATAAAAGCTTGTCGGGTGAAGTAGATGGAGAGGATTGTTCTTCAGGCAGGCACCGATAACTTATTATCCTCCTTCTCTTGTTATGACAGCAGCGCTGAATCAGGGATGCGGCTACGGATACCGGGAGGTTTCCATTTCCAAACTCACTGGACACACTGGACGTGGCGTTTTATATAATGACCACTAGAGGCCGCTCATCTTGGCTTTTTGATCACAGCCAAATACAGTCTCAGTTTGTCTTCATCTTTTTTTGTAAACTTTTTTCTGCTTTAATGCAATAGAAATCTTTAAAAGCAAATCAATAAAAGCTAAGTAATTTTGTTACAAATATGTTATCTTCGTCAAGTCAAACATACATTAGACTGACTAATTGATAGAAAATATTAATTTAAATCAAATCACTGAAGATACAATAAATATAAAATATAAAGAACTAATGAAAAGTTTACTAAACACAATGGCAAAAAGTCGCTACAATCATAAAATATTTATGAATAACGATGAATATAAAATGCATTACTATAATACATTAAGTAAATTGCTTAATATATTACTGTTGCCCTTATATTTTTTCTAAATGAATGTGTATCTGATGAAACTGTGTGTAGAAGGCTACAAGTTGTAAAAGGAGGATGCTGGAGTCTCTTATGGCAATGGTTCATGGTTCTGTCAGGTGATATACTGTCTTCATGAGCTCTAAACTGATTTGTACTGAAATTTAAATATTATTTTCATGTTTGCAATTCACCAAATCATTGCACTTAATAATAACTAAATAATACAAGCGAAAATGTGAACAAAGAACTCTGACTAATTTTAATTTCACTACTGTCTAAGTTATACTAAAATGCAAACGTTAACAAACAAATAAACTATTTAATTTCTTTGTTTGGTGTAGGGCCTGCTCAATTCTGGCACAGTAACAACATAAAAATGTTTTATATAATTGCACAAAAAATATGAATGCAAATCAAGTGCATGTAGCTCGAGCTACAAGTAAATCTGTCCTCTCATAAGTTTATCGAACCACACCTTGTTTATCAATGCAATAAGTCATTTAATTCATCAAGAACTGTGAACGTGGTATATGAAAGCAGATACGACAACCTGTTTGTGTGTGTGTATGTCTGATTAGCATTTGTTTCTTACTGAAATGATTTCTGTGTTTGTATGTGTTGTAGAGATAAGCAAAGGTAGACCTCATCACCCACAACTCCTTTGTCTTCTGCTGTATAACAATGGCTGTGAAGGGCCGTTGTAGTTTCCATGGCAACATGGCTCTGACTAAAAAGCAGGTTAAGGGTGAGCAGGTGCATGAGCATGCATGTTCTATATATGTGCAGGTGTAAAAGTACTTATTGTCTTATTTTTATTACTCCACCCACATCATTCACATCCTACTCTATGATGTCTGCCAAGATATATTTTTGCAACAAGAGACACACTACAGTCAACTGTAACCACATCTGCATTGAAACACAAAAGGTATTTGGATCTCTTTATTGTGTGCTAGCACAAAGGTATAACATGGTACAATCTTAAATGCATATTTAGACTAATTATATTCTTATATTATGTCATTATGAAACAAACTGAGAATTCTCAATGTTAACCAGTGAGCATTTCCACCTGCCTTTGAAACTTAAGCCTATACTGACGGGGACAGGGGCTTACCGTGTGTGTTCTTGTCGGTCTGTATTGTCATTAAGTAATCTTCACGTGGATCAGCTGTGTAGAGCATTGCGTTTGTACAAAGGTCATGGGTTTTACAAAATAATAAAACAAAGAATTTGAACGCAAGTCAAAAAAAGTGAGTTTTCAGAGTGATCACATGACATTTGTAGCTCATGTGATTGAAGTAAGATCATGTGTATGAATAATAATTTGCAATAGGACACACAAAACAACCTATAATTAGTTTGCCTCCAGGCAGGGTACGTGACCCCTGGTTTTTAGATTACTTCTACAAGTGTGTACTGCAAGTTATCTTAGAGAAACACGTCGCCCAATTTACTTGCTGGTGTGGAATACACTTAGCTCAGAGATATGTAATGTATTACTTTTATCTGTATAAGATTAAAGGTCCAACGTATGAAATTTAGAAGGATCTAGTGGTGAGGTTGCAAAATTGCAAGCAACGGCTCACTTCACTCCTCCCACTCGAAGCACTACGGTAGCTCACACAGCACTAAGATATCGTCACGTTTTCACTTCTTTGTCGAAAGAGATAAAATGTTTGATCAGATTGTCCGTTAAGGGCTATTGTAGAAACTACATGGCGTGTAGTTATTTTTGGTGTACATGCGGTGTATGTAGATAGAAATAACTCATTCTAAGGTAACAAAAATGTAACGCTTCCTTTTGTAAGGTCTTTATACACCTCTGAAGACAGTTGCGTATATTATATTACATTTCTGTCAATAGATCCCCCCCAAAAAATACTCATTGGACCTTTAAAGGAATAGTTCCCTCGAAAATGAAAATCCTTTATTTATTCTATCTTTATTCATTCATCCTTATGCCATCCCACATGCTCTCAAAAACACATACGTCTATCGACCGACATATTTTTTCATTTTGTACAGTATATAATATTAAAAAATGTAATCTTTTCGGGGGAACGCTTCCTAAATAGTAAATTGTTGCTCTGAAAAAAGCCTTTTTTAAACAGTGATATTTTCATAGGTAAGTGTATAGTAAAATTTGGTTTTGAAACAATCTGGTGTGATCCCATGTGAAATTCGTGTAGGGATGCAACAAGTCTGGGATGTATTTACAGTATATGGTCTTGTCCCTGTGAATTTATGAGTTGAATTCCTATGCGATGAGGAAAGATAGCACTGGTGTGATGTTGTTGTGAAATATGTGTCTGGAGCCGTACAGAGGGTAAAGCTCAGCTCAGGGCTCGCTCACTGACTCAGCGCATTGTAGATGAAGATGTCTGTGTGCTCCAGATAAAGACATATGTGCACACACACATCTAACATTCGACTCTTGTGGACTCAATAGTTTTCGTACTAAGACGATGATGATAACTGTGCATTACCCCTTGACGTGTTAGCAGATCATGACATACAAAACACGATCAGGCCCATTTATGATTCTGGTCCATTTTAAGTTAATCTCACAAGATGGTTTTCAACTTATTTCACTGCAAGACAAATAAGTACACATGCAAAAGACATTGAGAAACAACAGTGAATGTAACGTTAATAATACGATGAAAAATGTTCAGTCACCCGGTCGTAATTGCAGAATAAAACCACTTATCGGTTTAAACATGTCCATGCTCACCCTGTCAGCCTATCATTTCGTATCTTTGATGATTTTTCAACATAAATGTATTAAATATTGATCTGACATTATTTTACTCTGTCAAAAAGAGACCACTACGTGATACTAGAACTATAGGATTTATATAGATATTAAGGAATCGGTTGCCTGAGATAATCATCAATTAAATAGTATTTTGCAATTAAATTGACCAATCAAAATAAAACATAACATGCCTTATAATGTATTAATATATACGTATGTACAATAATATACAACAATTACATTAGTTTGTATATTTATTTGGCACATGCACATGTGTTATTATGTTTACTGTGTAAACAGTTGTAGTTACACTTGTAGCCATAACTAACAATAGGCCAATATGTGATATCCACACCAATGCCAAACGTATTTCCCCAATTCCATCACTCCCAAATACAACATCCTTCCAAAATAAGCATTAAAAATTGCGTTTTCACATAAGACGTTTTGCTCGAGACACTTTGAGGACGAATCTGAATGCATTGCTATGATTCATGTTGATGTACATTCTCTTTCATTACACAACGAGTGACACTTTCATCTCTTGCGGTCGAAGCATCAAACATGGCGTAAAGTTTTAAGCGGGTTTGTGTGTGCATGTGTGTCCGCTTTCTTGTCTTTGTCGTCTCATGGCATCCATGGCATTGGTGCATGAACCTCGCGATAGTGAAGTGTGTGTGTGAGTGTGTGACTGTGTGCACAGCCGATGCGTGACGCCAGTTGCAAAGGTTACATGCATGCAGACACACATCTACAGGGAAGACTCCACGGTGCGCAGTGCGGAGCTCAAAATATGAGCTGTTGCATCGACGTGCACGATGCATTAAACGCACGCAGATCTAGTTTTATATCAATCTCTTGTGTGCGATGTGCTCGGATGTCGCTTCGCGGTGGAAAGTATCTTCATGAGTGTCCAAAGTAACAGCAACAGCACTGGAAGTTTGGACGGAGCGCCATCTTGCTCTCAGTTCGCGACTGGATCTCCGACCCCGGGCTCGGTTTCTCCGCTCAATATCTGCGCTCCGTCGAGACAGAAAGAAGGTAAACCCGGCGAACGTACGAATTCTAAGTGTATACGTTTGGAATAAATCGAGATTGGCTCAGATTGAGGTGTTATTTGATATAAATCTGGGCTTTAAGCGAAGCAGTCGTGTCGGAGGCCGCTGATCTCCCGTCTGGCTGATGTGTTTTTATTAACATGCATCGAGACCAAGAGGTGAGATGCTGTTTTTAGAGGAGTTGAAATATACATCAGTTACTTTTTTTAACGGTTGCATGGAAATTTTCACTCGAGGATGCCCGTGGTCACCTAATAGGGGGACTCGGTCGTTGGCTGTGTTTCAAAATCTAGTGAGGTGTCTACCTAGTACAGACCGAGTTTTGCGCACTTTTGTGATGCCCACAATGCAGGCTGTGTGTAGGAAGGCAGTTCACTTGGTTTTGAGACAAAAGGACCCGTGAGATGATGAGCACTGACTCTGGGTAGGCTGGACGCTGAATTGAGACACGGCTGAAAAACATGAGTTGGTATTTTTGTTGTTGACAGTGTTTGTCACTCACACTCAACACTTCAAAATGCTGCCTAGGTAGGCAGATTACTAGGTTCAAGGACATAATACCTGGTGTTCACTTGTCACACGTGCATGCATTATAAACAGCTGCTTGTATCTTCATGCAAAACAAGAGAAGAAGTTTGTAGTCTAGTTGAAGTAAAAAATGTGTGTTTTTGCAGTCGGATGGTCATTTTGTTCCTGGCTGGCATCATTTAAGATAAAGGGGGTGGTAATGATATGGAGACTTGTGACATCAGCTCTAGTAAGCAGTTGACCATTTAATAAACACTTGATTTCGACGCAATAAATACAGACTGTATAAGCACATCTTTTTGTTTGGCAAAATGTATGTTTGTGATGTGTTCTCTTAGGAATTAATCATTTCCTGTGATATATGACACAAGTTATTTACGTTAAAATGTGTATGTGCTAATAAGTTAACAACCTTGCAATCTTTTTATTATGAGGGCACCACAATAGGGCTGCATACCGATTAATCGGGACAAATCGTTTGCAGAATAAAAGTTTTTGTTAACATATTTTATGTTGGTGCATTGTGTATAATAGGGATGGGCGAGGTGTTTAAAAAAAATATTGATAATCGACTTTGAAGTCAGTGCGATGTCCGATAATATCGGAAGTGTTTGACTTCACGCAATGCTGGGCAGACGATCGATCTGCGGATACGAACCGGGAGGGAATTCGTCCGGGACCCGCCAAGTGGCAAACAAACACTCGCGTGCTCACACACTAAATTAATCCTACATGTTTCCTTTATGCTGGTAGGATAATGTGACAGGGTATTTGCGCTGTAAATTTATTTTATGTGTTTATTTTATTTTGTCAATTTGGTTTAGAATAAATAAAATTTTGCCCTGTCGTAGGAATATCTGACAGGTTAGGACAATTAGAACACATGTACAGCCTCGCGAGCGTGAGGTTTTGCTTTGCCTACGCAGCTCGTCTTTCTCTTGGTCTGTATCTGCGCAGCGACTGCAGAAAAAAAGCAGTACATTCAACTGACCCAACAAAACAGCGTTTCCAAAGTTCTATCACTGTTACTGACTGCCTGGGCATATGAACATTAACGTTCACGCTAAATCCTACATCGCATGATAATGTTATAACGCGTATTTTCCATTATTATCAATTATTGTCTGTTATCTGTCTGTTGTTATCGACATTGGAACATTTGCGAGACATCGGCAATATATGATCACATCGCCCATATATATATAATAATTTTGTATATAATAATTTTGTATATATAAATACGCACACATGGATGTATATATTCGAGAAATATCTTCATGTGTATTATCTGAAGTTTATTATACACATGAATTATGTTTATTATGTTTCTCAATGCATTACGGTTAAATGCCGTCACATCCGAAAGCCAGAGAAGAAGTACCATTTGGACACATGAGCTGTGTCCCAATTCGGGCGCTGCGTGCTTCAAAGGCTGCATTTCAAAACCGACTGCATCGCAGCAGCGCAACTTAAGGCTCGTAAGGCTGTCCCATTTCTGAGGTTGCTTCAAAAAAACACAGACATATGACTCAGCTTCACTTGCCACATGCGGTTCATGTCCTGCATCTTTTAACGCTGGGACCGCTCAATCTATCACTTTTAAACAATCTCCAAGTCCAGCGTTATATCCACCTTTTTGTTTAGCATTCATCAACGAAATGCAGTGAGCAAACAAACACAGCTGAGCGGTGCTCTCTTTTTCTTGCTCCAGCTGGTTGAAGTGTGCATGCTCTTTCTTTTGGCTTTGGCGGGTTGACGCGTAGGCGTGCTTTTCCGAGAGAATTGTCCAATGACTGACTAAGAAAAGTTGTAACGAAACAGCTATTCATGTTCTAAAAAAACTTTCCGAATGCTGGGGGAGTTTTTCCAGCACAAAAATACTACGTCATACGTCCAACTCGTTTCTTGACAAATCTACCATGTCAAGCACGAGAAGACATCATGTTTAACGTTGTAAAGAAGTCAGAATGCATTTAACAACATTTATAGACAATTGTTGTCATACTTCGAAATGCACATTTAACAATTATTGATTCTTTATGGTGTTGTTGAATATTCATTGAGTGTATTTTGAGAAAGTTTGTCGAACAGTTCAAGTTTAAAAACATGTCTCGATCTCGACACTTGTGTTTTGTTCTTGTTCTGCTTTATTCAGTCGTTATTGAATAAGTAGAACCCCAAAGAAATGTCTGATCATGGTCTGTAATTGAGTGAGTCTGGTGTCCTTAAAGGGACAGTGTCAGTTCGCCCAAAAAGGATTACTTGCTGTTTATTTACTCACGATTAGGTTCCTTGTGTTCGGTAATACGGTTCACCTTTGGGGTATGATGGTGGCCTTGACAAATGCACCAAAAAGTGCCATAAAGGTGGAAGTGCCAGTCACTGTGTCAAATATAAGTGTAATAAAATTGACTGTTGCGATTAGGATTGCTATTTCTTGCTTTACAGTTGTCAAGTTTTTTTTTTTTAAAGATTTTACATTTACGCAGAAATTATTGGCATACGTTTCCTTGGTGCGTTCGAGCACGGGACGCACGGCAAAACCCAGGTTATTCTGCAGGTTCTACAATGGATCTTGTTGAGAAATGAGAAGATACATAAAATCAAAACCGATGGCTATGACCAGCTTGCTTAGTGTCGGAGCGCGCTTAGGTTTTGCAGAAAGAGACATCTATTCATTCGTGCAGCAGTAGACATCTTAATCTTGACAATGTCAACATGTTAGTTTCCCATCAAAGAGTAGGAAAAAGTTATGTTTTTATGGCAGTCTGAACAGATAAACCAAGTAGATTTGTTTGTTTCAAATGGAATTGTTAAAGAGTACATGACATGAGATCATGAAAATGACATTTCATGCAGTGTTTAATGTTGATGTTTTAAATAGTAAGACGTCTGCCGAGTTGTAAATCCGAAGGTGAATGAATAACTAAGTAATTGGCTTGGAGAAAAGGGAGTCGAATCTGAATCTTGCACAAACGAGTTGTCCCTAGTCAGATTTTCCAACCGCCGCAGATTTACGTCACTGCATATAGTCAGCGCCTACATTTTGCTAGGACTGCCTCCGAAAACTTCACTCTTCTCCCCCAAACACTGTAGCTCGTGAACCTCATTCGCAGTAGACCAATCACAGCTTACTAGACCATCTGACCAATTACATCAGACTAAGCTGGCCAAAAAGGAGGGGATTCAAAATATCCTGCCATTATGTTACATAATTCATATGTATTCGACTATATGTTAACTACACTTTTGTACACCAAGTTAAGTTGGGCATCTTTGGCTTAATCATCACCATACCACGTGTTCACTTAAATCTAGTATGGAGTAAAGATGTTTTAGCATTTTTAATTAAACACCTGACAATGATCAATAACCCGTACTTTCTATTTATTTCTTAATATTAACAGCTAACAAAACCTATTGACAGTCACTAACAACTGACAACTAACAACTGGGCTGTGTATGAAACTGCTCCCTATCTCCTATTAAGTGCACTATATTGTGTTTCCCCCATTGTGAACAACTTCAATACCTACATTCCTTCACTCTTTTTTTATTCACAATGCACTCTGATTGTGGTTTAGTTCTCTTTATTAAAAGCGAATTCAAAAACTTGACAAAAAAAGTGAAAATTAGCTTCACCATTTTTTTAAACAATCCATGAACCCACACAGGTGTAAGATAACTGTTATGCGGAATGTGCGCGACAGTAGTGTCAGACGCAGGTATTACGCCAGTGTCTGAAATCGTTTCAGTCATTTTCATTAACTTTTTCCCATATAGTGGACTCAAATGTCATTCGCTACATAGGGAATAGTGAAGGAGTGAGCGAGGGAACGGTTTCAGATACAGCACTGGTCTCCTTTCCTGCGTTCCGTTGAAGCCAGGGCGTTAGCCTTAGTCGTTACACTTTTTTGTCTGAAGGTTGTAGGCTTTACAATCTAGTGGCTTTGGTTTTCAGAAGATTCTGTAGCTTAAGCTTCTCGTGTTGTGTATTTGCTGTTTGAAAACCAGTTTCTGTTGCTTTACCAGAACCTACTGAGTTTTTTGTAGCATTTTATTCATTCCTGATATTTTGATTTATCATGTTTGTCCTTTGTCTGCTCAGCTTTGCTCTTCCTGCCCTGTTGACCTTCATGATTCTCTTCCCATCCACCATCTTGGGATCCTTTTGGCTTTGACTCTTTCTGGCACGGGTCTCATGATGATGGCAGTGGTGCGGGACTCATAACATTTGCTATTGTTTAAAGTAAGAAAGCAGAAGTTATCCTGGACTGTTTTGTCTAGTCACTGTAACTGTGATGGGCTTCGAAGGCCAGACGACGGTTTTAGACAGGTTTGGAAATGATGATTCATGCTGTTATTAACTGGTAGGCGTTATCCGCTGGAGAGACTATTACTCAGCTGAACAAACCGAACGCGTAGCTGTTGCATCCTTATGGGTTGTGGTCATACAAGTTAAAAGGGAAGTGAGTGATATTTCGCTTGTCATTCATAAGTATTCTGACTTGAATTGGTTTGCTAAGATTGTAGCATTTTGGACCAAATGTAATCTTAAATGTTGCATGTACAGTTAAATGTGTTTTTATTATTTGTAAAAAAATCTATAAAACGGTAGACATTCTGTTAACCTGGGCTTTTAAGACTAAAAATAGGTTTGGAGTTAAACTGTGAAAAGGAAATGTCTAATAGTACTTCCTGTTTCTGACCTCATCCTGCTGTACTTAGGGATGGAGTTTGAAAAGTTTTTTTTAAAACCAAATGGAAACATTTAAAATGTTTAAAGCCTGTAGTTAGTCGGACCTGAAATGATATGAAATTATAAATTAACATAACCTGATCAGACGCAACAGAATATGAATACGCTTTTATTTACAACAATTGTCTTACTTTACTGCTTTGTAAAATCTTTTAAAACTATTTTAGGAACACTGTGCTAAACCTGTTGTGTCACTTGAATAAAAATGTGTTTAGAAAAACAGTTTTATTACATAACAAGTATTCAGAAGGTCATGTGATCTCAATAATGGCAGCCACCCGTCTTCTGTGAGGTATAATTTTTAAGCATATTTGTCAATGTGAAAAAGATAAACACTGAGAAAGACAAACACTGAGAAAAAAATACGATATGAAAATAGTAATAGTGCCCTCTTTAAAGCAGTAATGCGAGTAGATACTTTTCGCTTTCTGCGGTGGTATAAAGTGTAATAACATAAGATTCCTGGGTGATGACATCATCATGACCACACCCCTGCTGTAGCCGTGTGTGACGCGTGTTGAGATTGAAGTGTATTTGTGTGTGTGGTGCAGGTATGGATGAACTGCATTCTCTGGATCCGAGGCGGCAGGAGCTCTTGGAAGCACGTTTCATCGGCGCTGTTAGTGGGAACACTGGAGGCAGCCAAGGGAGCACGAGTGGTGGAGCTAAAGTAATGCACAAACATACACGTCTATGTTCTTTCTTTGTATGTACATAAGAGCTGGGTGATACTGTAGTGAGTCAGACGTTTTGCCACTGAAGTTTATATCTGAAAACGTGTAAAAATGTTTACGATCATTAGCTGGAGTACTGCAAAAATATAGTAAACATTGGCTAAACCATTCAGCCTTATCTGCTTGTATAGGTTACACTGTTTGATGCGGATCTGATTTTTCTTTGTAGGGCTTGAACCATAATGAATGTTCCAGTCACAGTTTTGGCAGCCTGGGGTCGTCCAGTGACAAGGAGTCAGAGGTGAATATGACTTATTGCAAGATACGGTGTCGGTGTCCGTCCATATCAGATGCTGATGTGTTGAAAATATGATGTTCTTTTTTCAGAACTCAGATATGAAGAAAGGAGGATCTCCTGCATATTCGGTAAGTTTGCCGTGTGTATGTGTCTTTTTAAAGAACAGTTGAAAGGAAAGTTTAATAAAAATTTAGTCTACATTCACTCACACTGATGCCAATGTGCTTTTTTTCTGTGAATCTTCTATATGTAGTGTTTATTTCTATTTATTAAAATATACCTGGTACTGGTTTCCGGGAAAAAGGAAAAGTGTTATCAAAAACGTCAAGTGTGATGTGTTTCATTTGACCTATCTATTGACTTTTTGACTTAACCTGAATTCAACTTTAAGCGGTATTGCAACATTAAAATAGATTATATTGATCTTATAAACACATATATTGATTTAGATATGACTGCTTTGTCCTTTTATCCAAAGACTCCAGAGAAGAAGCACTCGGAGTCATCCAGAGGACGAAAGAGGAAGGTTGATAACCAATCAGAGAGCAGTCAAGGTAACACTGACTTCCTGTGCATAGGCATCAAAGTACTTACACCAAAAGATGATGGAAAGACTTTGTGAAAATTGGAGTTTGTTTTGCTCTTTAGCTTCAGTATTTAATGTTGAGGATGAAAGAGATGTTGCGTGAGAAATGTGATTTCACACACTGACTTTGTTTTTTTGAAGGCAAGTCTTCCGGCCGAGGGCCCAAGATCAGCGATTACTTTGATGTGAGTAAAATTTTAAGCGGATGAGTTGTCCTTTAGTCCCCTCTGTCAGATGTCAGAGAGCTGTCTTTTCATGACTGCACGTTTAATGGAAGCTTCTATATTGGAAGGCTGCTTTCAAAATCATTGGTGATGTTGTGATGACATCACTTCCTGTTAATATGTTTCTGGAGAAAAAACACACATTCAAAAGAACATCATATCTCTTCCTGTAGTTCCAGGGAGGAAACGGATCTAGTCCCGTCAGGGGTCTCCCCCCGATCCTGCGCTCACCGCAGAACTCTCATTCTGCACCTGGGGCAATTGTAAGGGCTCGTGTTTGATATTTGGGGAGGGTATGAATAACGTTTTTAAACCATTCTCACTATTGATTTCCTCATGATGGTGTTTATCACTCAGCAGGTGAGACAGAACAGCTCTTCACCCACCAGCCTCTGTTTCACAGACCACACTATGAATCCAAAACACCTGAGCAGCAAAAGTGTGCAGGTAACGCTTGCTTTCAAACATGTGCATGACACTGTAAAAACATACATGCGATGCACATTCAGACGCTGGTAGACGTGCACTGCAGACATTGACACTTAACCGTGCCCTGCATGGATTATTAAAAATGTAATAACAGTAGCTCCATGTTAAGATGATTGTGTTATATATTGTGTTCCATCACATGAATTGTGATGTTAGTGTAGTTCCCTCTTCAATTTTCTCTCTTTCTCCCTTTATTTGGTCATAACTTGCCCCTCTAGTCTCAGACGGATCTGACGCTGTTGAAACTGGCTGCACTTGAGAGCAATAAGAATCTCGACCTTGAGAAGAAAGAAGGAAGGATAGATGATCTGCTCAGGGTGAGTGCCAAAGAACTCTTATCCTTTTGTTTGTGAATTGTGCAGGAGTCTTGAAGTGGTTTGCGTTGTGTCTACGCAGGCGAACTGTGACCTCCGTAGACAGATAGATGAGCAGCAGAAGCTGTTGGAACGTTTCAAGGAGCGTCTGAACAAATGCACTACAATGAGTAAAAAGCTGCTCATCGAGAAGGTAAGACGTGTTCGGTAGGCTCTCGGATGCCTGCTTCTCATTGGCTGGGAGATGTCATTTGACTGGGTCTGTTCTCATCTTCTTAGAGCACGCAAGAGAAGCAGTCGTGTCGTAAGAAGAGCATGCAGGACCGCTTGCGTCTGGGACACTTCACAACAGTCCGGCATGGAGCATCTTACTCTGAACAGTGGACGGACGGATACGCTTTTCAGAACCTGGTCAAGTACGTTGTTACAAACGCGTTATGTTTGCTATTTCACATGACAAAAAATTGTATACTCTACTATTTACTAATGTTATAATAATAAAATATACTTGTAAATATAATTATAGAAATATGATAACAGAAGAAGATGTTGACTATATTTTGGAATATTATGAATATTACCACATTTTGTTTATATATACTGTAGTATTTACTGCTATTGATATGGTGTAGTAAATAATGATAAGTGTACATAATATCTATTATGGTAGGGTCTCAAAAACAAAATGTTTTTTAGGAATGTGATTGGGTCATTCTCACGAAAACACTGAAACATCATGTCCGTAAAGATTTGAATTATAAAACATAAATTCAGTAACGCAAAAAAGTGATCATAATATACTTGACAAAAAATTAATGACAAAAAATAATTGATTGATATCCTCCGTAAAAAATCCAAAAAATGTTTACACACACACATACAAGATACTGAAATTAAGATTGATTTTATTTGAAGAAACACATCTGCCAGTACCTTTCAAATGGCTAACAGGTTAATAAAGTATGTTATATTTTCTAGTTAAAAGCCTAATATTAACTTTCAGCAACTTTTTTCATTCTCATTAAAAAAAATGTGTATAATAAATGTATAATTTTTTTATATGTACTTTATTCATTACGATTAATAAAACTTGCTTGGGCATCATGGATAATGCTGTCACGATTCATAAATTTGGCTGATGATTAATTGTCTATTAAATAATTGTGATAATGGTGATTAATTGCCTATTTTAAGGCTTTGACAATAAAACTATTAATGACAATTCATTTAGTGACTGAATAAAATATATACTTTAGAAATGTGAAAAGTGTGTAAAAAACTAATATTATTTACTGTAGAGTGACCTTAACTCTTTTCACCAAACTTTAATCGCTAACAGTAATTTTCTGTAAAGAATATATGGACAAACAATATGTCAAATGAAAGAACAGAGTCTCCGCTTTTAAACAAAAGAAACCTTATTCTTCTATCTTCATTTGTACGTTTTATAGCACTTGTAGATGTGGGTAGGTTTCTTCAAAAATTCATCACTTTGATTAACCAGCTGAGATAATTAACTTTTTTTGTCAAAGATTCCGCCCAGATTCCACTCGGAACAATCATTAAAAACCACTTAAACATATATGTTCTGGGATTCTGTACTTTTTCCCAAAGGTGTATAATAGCACCACCTGATGTACAACAGTACAAACACTGATTGCCGTAATAACTTGTCTTTGGCGGGGCACCGTTTTTTTAAATGACAAGATAACTCTTCAATGGTGGTGAAAGAGTTAACAAGACTTGAGTCTTGATCACTGAAATATGAGGGTCTTGCTGTGTAGATGCAGCAAGTCGGGAAGCAAATCAACAATAACTAGAGAAATGGAGAAATGTCATTTGAATGCAACGGTGATTGAAGATCAAGGACAGTGGATGTAAAATGCAGCAGATACTGCAGATCACTCTTGTTTTCTAAGGATTCACAATAATTGTGTTTATCTGTAATAATTGCGATGAGACAATAATTTAATAATTGTGACAGCCCTAATCATGGCTTCAAATTTGAACAGGCAGCAGGAGTGGATTAACCAGCAGAGGGAAGAGATCGAGAGGCAGAGGAAACTTCTGGCCAAGCGTAAACCACCCAGTACGCCCTACACCCAGAGCCCAACACCCAATGAGTCCAAACAGAGAAAGACCAAAGCTGTCAATGGGGCGGACAACGACCCCTTTCTCAAACCCACCCTGCCCACGCTGTGAGAAACTTGCACTTGCATCTAAACACACACACACGTTCTGTTTTTACATACCTTGGAGGTCATTTTGCCACGATGTAAATATTCTATGCTTTAGCTTGCTGTTAAATTGTGAGCATAGTAAGATTTTCTGTGAGAAATCTCTGAAAAATCTTACAGCAAAAAAAGAGTGGAAAGATACATTTCAAGACAATTTCAGGCATCTAATTGTCTGATGTTAGCTTTGTTCTGGTTATGATGCATAATCTTTGGGACTTTTGTGTGGACTGTGATCGTTTTGTGCAGTTCCAGGTTACGTAAGAGAAAATGCACAGTCATTAACGGAAATAGACACAGGCAAAGTGTGATCAGGAGCCAGACACAGAGCAGAGAAGTCTTGTATCATCCTGAACGGATTTGTTTACTGATTATGACCCTGCTGACTGTAGATTATGTGTCCCAAATTAAAGGAGTAGTTCACTTTCAAATTAAAATTTCATAATAAATTAATAATAAATATAAATAAATTATAAATTTCGAATTGAGGCTTTTGACGAAAGCTTTTCAGGGTTCTTCTCCATATAATGCACTTAAACGGGGGGCTGTTGGTTATGGTCCCCAATTAGTCATTTTCCAAGACAATAAAAGAATTGAATACTTTTTAAACATAAATATATGGCTCGGACCGCCTCGTTGTGCCTGATGAATAATCATGACATCTTCATTTTAAAGTGAAATAAATACAAACTAAACTAAATACAAATCAACAAGTTAGAATCAAGTATTCCAGAGAGTGATGTAATATAAATATTTCAAGTATTTATTCTATTGCCAATTTGATTTATCTTTGAGTTCACCTGTTTTATAATTGTAATGAGTGTAATGTTAATACGCGTTAGTAGATGGACGTGTCTAGCTGTCGCCTTCCCTCGTACACTTTTTCAACCTGAACATTGCGTTCAGCACGTCAAGCTAAAAATAGTGTGACAATTTAAAATGTGTCTTGAAGTACCTAGTTCAGAAGAACCACAGACTGTCGAATGTAATTCTTCTGTATGGCTTGTGCAGGTTGACTGTGGCAGAATATCATGAGCAAGAGGAAATTTTCAAACTGAGATTAGGTCATCTAAAAAAGGTCAGTCCCTTTTTACACACACACACACACACACGTTCATTTCATAGCACTTTAAAATACACTCTTTGTCCATTTATTGTTTGGGAGATCTGAAATGTACTGCATTATTTGTTTAGCATATGAGTATGTTGATGTGTGCTGAAGTCCATGTGTGTTTGTTTGCGTGCGTGTGTGTGTTCAGGAGGAGGCGGAGATACAGGCGGAGCTGGAGAGATTGGAGCGTGTGAGGAATCTTCACATTCGAGAGCTTAAAAGAATCAACAATGAGGACAGTTCTCAGTAAGTCCCACCCCCTTCTTGTAATTGTACAGCAATGCACAATAAATCGCTAAATAAATGCCTCATTCTTTCATTCATTCAATTGACACGACCACACGCCAATGACCGAGTCTGATATTATATGCACCCCTTATGAGTTGTGACTATGTCTGATGTGTTGATGTTTGTGTGTTTGTAGGTTCAAAGACCATCCAACTCTTAATGAAAGATATCTTCTCTTACACCTGCTGGGCAGAGGAGGTTTCAGTGAAGTTTATAAGGTATTTGTTATTGTATATTATTAACTCTATTATACTATTATGAATTCACACAGTTACATTTATCAGAGGATTGTCTGATGATGCTTGTTTATGCATGTTGAGTCGACACCAAATAGGAATAGCATCCCCTCAGGTTTTGAAGTCTTGTTCCAGAGAACATACAAACTAATAAACTATTTATCTTCAATGCGTCACTTTGGATTGGAATGTCATTAGTGTTTGTGTGTTTAGGCGTTTGACCTGTTTGAGCAGCGATACACCGCTGTGAAAATCCATCAGCTTAACAAGAACTGGAGAGAAGAGAAGAAAGAAAATTATCACAAGTATGTCTGTCATTCACCTTTCTCTCATTCCCTCTCTCACTCACTCATTCTCTCCCTCTCTTTAGACACTGACAAAATTTACAGGGACATTAGTAATCTAATTATTTGCCTTATTTTGAGAAAGACAATATTAGGATTAAGGTGTTTACATGATTTGCTAAGAATATACATTTCATGTTAACGTTTTACATGTAATCTTAAAAACTAGCCGTTGCATTTTGAAATGGAACTGGCAGCAGACTGACTGTTGAAGGGGAGGAGTTAACAGTTGCCCCGCCCAAGCCGTCTAACTTACTTCATATTTGATGGATAGTCATTACAGGAAGAAAGTGCATTTTCGGATTTTAAAGGGCCGCAAATCTAGGTGTTTTCTGCAATGTAAAGATAATCAGGTATACCCGGAATGTCTCTGTAAAGTTTCAAAATACACCACATATCTTTCAATACAATATGTTGAACATGGCCATTTATGGTTGCAATGGAAAAGGTGCCGTTTTTGTGTCTGTCTCTTTTAAGGCAAATGAGCTTCTGCTCTCCTCCCCATATGTAAAATATGACGAAGAGCGCTTACACATGTGATTTGGATGACAAAAAATAAAGAAAAATGGCAGAAATCGCAATAACATCTGTAATGCCCAATCCAACCAATACCATACACTAACTGCATAAAAAATCCCCTTAATGCCTTGTTCATAAATACGAATTAAATGGAGAAGACGAACACATAGATAGAACAACATATGCTGTATGAAATGTTGGCCATTGATGACTAATCATGTGCATGCATATTACTAACAGACATAAACATGGATATTGGCAAAACATGCATTCAGAGTACTTGTATATGACAGACAGGTATGTAAAGATCAGCAACCAGGTTGTCTTACAAATGCGAACTCTGTTTCTGTCCGCTCTAAGTATTGTCGCACTTAGGACATACGAGGAAACACTGAACTCACCGAGAAAGACACGGCTATAACTTTCTTTCCTTGTAATGAATAAGCTTTACAGAAATTATGTCTGTCACAAATCTTCTGAACCGATGGGCGCGATGCTTTTTACCACTAACGTTACGACATAACGCCTGTCTTTGGACCAAAGTAAAGTCTCAGGTTTAGCCCCAAACATGTGAACAACAGCCGCTAACGTGGTAAACACATTATTAAAGAAAGGCGATTTAAAAACGATGTGTAATACTTCTTCCAGAGATGAAGCTTGATTGCCAACAGCTGGTAGTGATCCACTCTTGAGAATCTCTTTTTTTTGGCAAACACATGCTAAACTGACAGGCCACTGGGTCCGGGAGCTTAGATTTTTCAACCTTTTCGGCTACCGGGAGCTCTGACTTCGCGGTCGGCATCATTCGAATGCCCCGAAGGAGACATTTCCAACGAATCCTTGCTGGTTTCTCGAAGTCTTTCCGGACCAGAAATAAGGACTGTTGAATGTTGGTTTGTCGATCCGAAAAAAGTTAATTCTTCCCAAACGCTAAGTCATCATCGGGCTCGTCGGAAAGTTTTCCTCCCGGCCTACTTTTATATTCCATTCTACATCCAATAACAGCAAACATTTGTTGTTTGTAAGACATTTTTGTCGCTGGCTGGTGGCCACATCTGCTCTTGCCTGAAAATGACTGACAGCATGTGTCTCTGGCTGAAGGTGAACCTAAGTGCTCATAAGGCAGAGTCTGTAAGCGGTCATGCGCAGGCGTAAATCAATGTGACATCAGATTGTTAGGGGATCCCCAACAGTCTGTTTTGTGTCACTGTTGTGGTTTAAAGAAGAAAAGATGGATTTGTATAATTACAAGGTGTTTCTGCACACACCCTGGCGACTCAATTTCTGGTAGATAAACATTTAAAAGTGCATTTTCTGTGTTTTCTGCTATTATCACTTTAGAGGGATTTGTGTTATAGATTTTGTCTTTATCGTGTTAATATTGGAATAATGTTGTCCATGTAAAGGTGGTCACTCAATCACTCTCTCTGTCCCTCTTGCTCTCTTGCCATTTTTGCTGATTCATCTATATCAATCCATCCAGTCTGTCATCCATTTTTACTCGCTCACTCACTCACTCTTGTCTTGCAGGCATGCCTGTAGAGAATACAGAATCCACAAACAGCTCGACCATCCCAGAATAGTCAAACTCTACGATTACTTTTCCCTGGACACTGACACGTAAGTTTCCAGGGCGACACGCTACAATCTGATGAGTCATGTTTTCACAGGTGTGTACAAACGTTTTTTGACGTTGTAGATTCTGCACTGTTTTGGAGTTCTGTGAGGGGAACGATCTGGATTTCTATCTGAAGCAGCACAAGCTGATGTCTGAAAAAGAGGCTCGGTCCATCGTCATGCAGATCGTCAACGCTCTCCGATACCTTAATGAGATCAAACCTCCCATCATTCACTACGACCTAAAACCAGGTGAGCGCCAACGCAGACCAACTCAAATCTACATGCATAACATTTCATGTAAACGACAACGGTGCTTTTGAATTCTAGTTAGGCTGTAACTGAGTTTGGGAGTGAGATGTCAAAGGTTCCTCTGAGTATTTATATGAGGCTTAGCAAGATGTTGTATTGTGTTTGTGTAACTTAGGAAACATCCTGTTGGTGGATGGAACGGCATGCGGCGAGATAAAGATCACAGACTTCGGTCTGTCTAAAATCATGGATGACGATAGTTACGGAGTGGATGGGATGGATCTGACCTCGCAGGGAGCCGGAACGTACTGGTCAGTTTTTCCAGCTGAAATCCAGAAATATTTTTTGTTTGAAAATGTTTGATAGTTAATACAATTAAGCCACATTCACTCCACAAACAGGAACGATAAGGGTAACTACATGAACCACACCAGTGGACCTTATGCCTAATGTTTATTTGAAATGGCAAACTTTTTGAATCTTTCCAAAATATCGTGTAGCATGTAGCTGTGAGGGATTTAGTATGTTTTTTTACATTTTGAAATGCCAACACCCCAGTCTGCTTATCTTATTAGATAACACAGTGGAAATAATCGTTGTTTCGCCCAACCTTTGTAATGGTCAATTCTGGGGTGCTAGTTATTGTGGTTATATTTTTTTTCATGTAGCATCAATGATTTAGGGTATGTTTAGCTCAAGTATATGTTGAGCTTTTATCATTAAATACGATATATCTGTTTATTCCAAATAAAAAATTCACATATTTAAAAATATTTTCCAATTGTCACTGTTAGAAAATTCTAGAAATTTCTGTAGCAAAGGGAAGGTGGAATGAAGCGATGATGGGTGACTACGTCTGGAACTTGGTTCGTGAGGACAGTATTAGTCATAAAAGACAAAAAACTATCAAATATACACTTCTGAAGTTTTGAACAACTCATTTTTATTATCTGTTATGTTGTTTTGAGCTCAGTTTTAAGCCAGTACCTTGTTATTTATGCAAAGGAGTTATTATACCGAAATGTATAAATGCGTGAAAATATTTTTGAGTTTTTTGTTAGTTCTGTTGATAGAAACAACAATTTTGGCATTCAACATGCTAAACTTCATAAAGAAATGGTAAAAAATAAAGCGAATCAACTCTAAAAAATGAGTTACATTGTGTCATTTGATAAAGGGATTAACTTAAATGGCATAAATTTAAGAAGATTATAAGACAACATAACACATTAACGGTGGCAGTTCTAATAGAATTCATCTTACTTGGTAAAGATTTTTATTTTAAATGTTTCAGGTATTTGCCACCCGAGTGCTTTGTAGTTGGTAAAGAACCTCCAAAGATCTCAAACAAAGTAGACGTGTGGTCTGTGGGGGTCATCTTCTTCCAGTGCCTGTATGGACGCAAGGTGAGGCGCTTCAACCCATCGCTGCACATGACATAAAGACACATTTGAAAATGATGTCCTGTTAAATCTGATCTGATGTTTCGTAGCCGTTTGGTCATAATCAATCCCAGCAAGACATACTTCAGGAGAACACCATCCTCAAAGCCACTGAGGTGCAGTTTCCTGCCAAACCCGTATCTAGCAATGAAGCTAAGGTCGGTTTGTGTCAAAGTGAAAGTTAAGTGTGGAAATGTTTATGAGGAAATATTTGTTGTCTAAATTCTGTCTATGTCCTCCGCAGGCGTTTATCCGCCGCTGTTTGGCTTACAGGAAGGAAGATCGCTTTGACGTTCACCAACTGGGCAGCGACTCGTACCTTCTGCCGCACATGCGCCGATCCAATTCGTCAGGAAACCTGCAGGCCATGCCGGCCAGCCCTGCTGCTTCTTCAGGAATCATCTCCTACTGATCTCGTCGGCTGATCGATTATGATTGACGGTTCCGAATGCGATTTCCCTCCCTTCGCCCACCTGCGCGTGGACAGGAAGGGGGAGGGACTAAGTGTCAGCTCACGTGACACGCCCACACCGGCCACAGTGACTGCCGTTGTTATTGGGGCAGGAATGGCCGATGTCATTTCCTGTGTGGATCCAAATGTCAGTCAGAGATAGAACCATTTGGAAATGGATTTTTTTTACCCAGGGCGGTTTGTGAAGTGGGGTAGATTTGGGAGTGTTCCTCTAGAGGGGATTGACCTAAACATTTTAGTTTCTTGTTGATATCCTCCCCAAGCCACGCCTCTGTTGGGGTGCTTTGTTTTGTGTAAGTGTGAAATTTAGAGACAATTAATTGTAGTGTGATTGAAAATAGAATGAGTTGTAATGTGACACAACAGTGTCTGTAAGAGTATATGTGCGTGTGTGTTGTGAACGGATGTTTTACAACATTATCCATGTGTGCGTTGGTCACAGAACAAAGGGTTTGTTACAGAAATTCGGTCTATTTTGGTTCACAGTAACATAACATGGATGACGTCAGTGTGTATGCTAAATACAAATGTGGGCGTGTCAGATTTACCCTGAAATATAAATTATTGAGGACATTAAATTAGGGCTGTTTTTTTGGACTTTCTCAGTTACGCACATGGACTCACCAAATGTCCCATTACTGTGCTGCAAAAATCTGACTTGTATTTTGCACTACGATAATGAGAACTCTTTGGGAAATATGCTTAATTGTATTGAAATTATTAAAGAAAAAATCCCTTTGGTCTTAAAACAGGCTTTTTTTGTCTTTAGGAGCCAGACAGATGGGGCCGACCTTTAAATGTATGTTGAGATGCAGTTTTGGTAAATCCAGCCTGAGAGGGCTTTTCATTTGTATTCCTCTCATTAAAGGGATATTTCGCCTGAAATGAAAATTCTGCCATTTGTTCACCCTCAACCTGTATGTGACTCTCCTTCTGTGGACCAAAAAAGAACATATTTTGAGAAATGTCTCCGTGGTTTTGTCTCCATACAATGGGGTCCACTTAAAAGTTGTATGGGTTTGGTATGACATGAGGGTAATTTTCATTTCTAGGTAAACTATCTCTTTAAACTATTGTCTGAATCGACATCACTGCGGTAAGATGTTGTTGTTAGACAGCTAGCCTCGTTTTCTTGTGGTTTCATTCAGATTAAAAATCAGACCAAATAAGAATTCTATTTCACAGGTAACCACAGCATAGGAAAATGTGTCTAAGTTGTGAAACTGAGGATCTGTTGTGTGTGTGTGTGTATGTTTGTCTGATGTAAGCTGTGATTCATGGAACAGACGGAAGGTGGGCCGGATCCCGCCCATGATAATTTAACCCCTTTATGCCCAGACCATGTGCTGTCACGTTGCTTAGCAGCCCTCGCTGATCCTGGAACTTAAGTCAGGTCAGCCGTTGTGAACGCTGCTGAGCTGACTGTGATCTAACTGTCAAAGCTTCCAGTCTCGGTTATCAGGGGAAGAATCTCAGCTTTCATTGTTTTCTGTCCAAATAAATCCCAGAAGCAGTTATCAGCTCAACATTATGGTGATTTGTCTCTAAAATGCTGCTGCGATTGTAGAGAATGTAGCCATAAGAGAAATAAACATTTTGAAAATATTTTCCGATGTTTTCTTTGGTGTGTTTATAAAGACTTCACATTGCATCGGTATTATCAAATATTTGGTGTTTCCCCCAGATTATCGACAAACTCTGTGACTTTCACAGTATATGATTATTAGATAGGGTTTTAAAAATCATGTCATACTGATTTTAATGTTTAATAGCTGCATGCAACTTGAAAATATTTTTCTAAATTTTATTTTGAAATAAATAAAATATCCTGATGTGGCAGGCTTTATGAAAAGACACTGACTTTCATAAACAAATATTAGTACATAAAGATATTTAAAATAGAAATGTAGTTGATTTGCTATATTTGTTAATTATATTATTCTATTTAATTGAAATTAATATTATGCTATTTCAAAATGATCTGCATTGGATAACGTGGCTAATTATGCTATGTAAATTTACATACATTTTAAAAGTGTACATAAATAAATGTTTAAATAAATGCTGTCAAAATAAAAATAATATACAAGGGAAAAAAGTATAAATACTTGTTTTAAAACTTTGCCTTTCCCATATTTATATTTTTACTTATTTTTCATTTGGGGAGAATTGGGATTCCATATGTAAAAAGATTAGATGCCCTAATTTTAAATCCTCCCAAATATTTTAAACGCATTCAAAAGCATGTAAAACATAAATAACTGTAATAGACTTTTTGATAAGAGTTGAATACTGTAATATACCCTCCGGCACTCTAGTCTTTCAATTCACCATTTAAAATACACATCAGTCAACCCTCCAACTCAAATCCACATCAACAAACATTCGAAGGGACTCAAAGAAACACTGAGTGTAAAACTTGGTAGTTTATTGCTTGTGTGTTTGAATGAGAAATTCCTTCACAATCTTCAAACTGCACAAGCACATTCAGCCCTGCAGCACAATCGTTTCCATCCATGTCGACGTTGGATCTATTTTACCATGTTTGAGCAAAACGGGCCTGATCTGACCATGCAGAGAACGTGTTCGTGAAAAACCGAGCATGTGAAATAAATGTGCAAAGAAAGAAGACAGTAAAATCACTAGCAATTGGTAATTACAAGGAATGCTATACTAACATTTCAGAGTTGATTACAGGATATACAGAAAGAAAAAGCATAAGAAAGCACAGCGTCTGAAGAGACACCACACTTGGACATGCATGCGCTCTGTTTCCTAGTCACACCTGCCTTGCCTTATTCATTCATCTTATTTTTTTATAATATTTAATATCTGTCCATCACTCAGTACCCTCTAGCGCCTCTCAGCAGAACTGCGTGTGTGTTAGCGCACTGGAATATTTTTGTACTGAATAAATACATTAGAGATACAGAGGGATGCCCCTGGCCTCGGCACGATCGTTACGAGGACTCTATCGCAGCCTGTGCAACCGTCGTCTGCTGTGGGATGGTCTCCATGGCAACAGACATCGCTGAAGGCGTGTCTTTGACTGCGGGGTTGGGCGTGGTATCCAGTATTAGTGCAGGAGTCGGCGCTGTCGCTAAGGAAGTGGGTGGAATGAGGTCAGAGGGGGCCAGGGTAGATGGCAGCGTGGCCCCTGGCATGCTGGGCAGCATTGAGGGCAGAACGGTGGGCATGGGAAGAGGGGAGATGCCAGGCAGATTCAGAGGAGGGAAAGGTGGTAAACCTACAGAAAAAAAAATCGTATTACAACTATATTCTAAGTGGGCGGTATTTTATAAGAATATGCTTAAAAGTGGAGTTAATTCTGGTGGTTAAAAGGGTTGCTGACCGAGACAGTTGGTCATGTGACCACATCTCTGTGTGCGTGTACCTGCTGTAGTTGGAGGTAACCCAGTGAATCCAGCTAATGATACCGCGCTAAGGTCAGGTAATGGTATATTGAGGTTCGGGAGATTGGCGAGGTTTGGCAGGGGAGGAAGGCCGGACGGATAGGCCATAAAACCTGGAAACACAAATGTTATAAATCTACTTCATCTTCACACAAAAGCTCAACAACCAATGGTAGCTTAACACTTATGTAATATGACATCTTTATATATATATTGAAATATTAATGCGGGACACTAGCCCACACTATATAGATAACATAAGCAGGATAGGAGTTTAAAGAGTATCTATTTATCTTCCTAACAACTTGCGTGGACAAATGATGCACAATAACATTTTGTGTATGAGATAGTGTATGCTCTGCACCTGGTAGGGTGGTGGAGGGGGTAACAGAGGAAAGAGAACTCAATCCTGGGGTCATGTGTGTTGGCAGCAGGGGGACTGTAGGAACACCTAACCAGAAACATCAATGTGATAATCTTGAAAAATAAGACCAAATATATCATTGGATGGTGTCACACCTGTGTGGAGCTCGCTGGGTATTTGTTGCGGGGCTGAGCTGAGTGATAGACCAGATAAACTGTCATCAAGCCCTGTGGACTTGGGTTGTACCAATGGGGGCGGAGTTACTGCAGACAGCTGAACCTGAATGGAAAGATGAACAAAAGTTAAATTTAGAATGAAAAAGACTACTTGAATCACGCATATGTACTGACCTCCGTGAAACCATCTTTTAGGGGGCTGGCAGGCTCACTATGGGTGTGTCCAGGGAAGCAAATTTTCTTGCCTTCTTCAAAGGGCCGAGTCGGGATTCTGTGCAGGTAACCGTAGCCAATACCACAGCCGAGACTGAACAGAGACGAATAATCGTGCAAACATTAGCGTTAAATATTACTGTTAAAACAAACCGCACAGAAATGTTGACACACACCTGCCCTCTCCACCCCAGGCAGTATTGGGAGTGATGACCACTTCTCTGCAGTTATCAGTATCTGTGTTGTAGACGTAGAGCTTCAGTCCTTTGCTCTCATGAGTTTCTATTAATGAGAATAAGTCTTCTGACTGCAGAGAGAACAAAATGTACATACAAATAGTAAATCCAACAATTTAGTTCTATAAAGCAATAATAAGAAACAAAGACAAAGGTTTCAGAATGTGCGCATTACCTCGTTCATAACAGTATCTGCTCCAATGATGTAGTCAGTATGTGGTCTTAAACCAGCTAACGCTGCTGGAGAATTTGGCTCCACTTCCTGTTAAATATACCAATCATAAGTCAAGAAATTAGAGCAGGTTCTTGCCATCCATCTTTCATAGCTAGACTGACCTGTTTTGCAAGAACACGCCCTGCAAACACAATATCTAATCTCAATGTCTAGCATCTGACACTGGATGTTAGGAGACTGAGTTTAAGTAAAACTTGTTACTCATAAGTATTAATATTTTTTCATGCATTGGCACTCCACCCTATATTGTGTGCTGTAGAAGTTACTGACCAAAACATGCCAGACGTTTTCATTAGCTCCTTCGAAGCTGCAAAAACGGATGCTGACCCCCAATAGGCCCTGCCCCCCCCACATGTTGCTAGGGGTAACGGTTGCCTCCCGCAGCTCAAGGGTCTTGCTGCTGTACACCAGCATCTTCACCGGCTTTTCAACACTTGCCTTTAGTATGTCTTTCAATGTGTCATTATCCTTGTTCTTAATAAGAAAAGAAAAAAACTTGTGAAATATGCAAGTGCACCAAGTAGGACATCAGTATAACGGGCAAAGATCGTGTTATACGGTTTGTATCAAGGGACATATGATTACGTGGTTATTTATAAGTGGGAATGTTTAACATGGTTGGATGCACACAGGATGGAACATCAAGAATGATATTTTTGTTGCATAGTCAGAGAATGCAATTCGTGTGCAATCTCACGTTTAATAAAAAGGCTTCAGAAGACAGATATGAACCCACTGAAGAAAGCTGGATTACTTTAATGATATATGCATATGCATTTTGGGGACAACATTTGAGATCTATATGTCTCTAAAGTGATATATACTTTTTGCAAATCTTTGTGTTCAGCTGATGAAACAAAAACAATGTATAAGGGATTTTCATACGCACAAGAGAATTTTCATCTTTGGGCATACTGTCCTTTTAACAACTGCTTTGTTATTATTGAGATAAGGTCTGATCAGGCAACAAATATAAAATAAACCTACCAGTCTGGTATTGTTTATTGACACAATGAAGTCAAAGAAGGGCTCTAGACCGGCTCTGTGTCCAGGAGAATTCTCCTGCACCTGCACAAGAGAGAGAAAGATCATTCAAATGACATTCAAATCTAACACAACAAATAAACACCATGTTTCTAGATCATCTTGACTATGGCATCACAAATCGTGTTAACACTAAACCGTAGTAAATGCTGTCGTGACTGTACGTGAGCAATATTAAAAAGTCACACTGTTTATTCTCATGGTACAATTGAAATAAGGCATGCTATTGAAACTCAAAGGTACAAAGATTGATCAAAAATGAACATCAATACGTTACACTATAGCCATTGATGTTTAGCTTAAATAAGGTATAACAAAGAATAAATAATAATTGTACACGTGCGTTTAAAAATATTGCTTGTCATGTTAAATGTTATTCAACGCATAAAACCATCTTTGCATTTTATAGCAGAGCTTCAGCCCTAGCAGTTAGCCACCGATAGCAGGCCGCACTACCATCCCCGGCATCGATTAGAACTCTCCACCGCCAGACACTCGCGAGCCACCGTATAGGTGAAAGATGCAGACTGGCAGACTTCACTCACTCTCAGAACATGATAGCCCTCCGAGCCTCCTCCGGGAATTTCCAAGCTCTGCGAACCCCCCATATTCCCCACTTCGTTTCTGTGTCACCGGAAAGATTGTGGTCTATATTCTTTAACGCTTCTCTTTACCAGCCGGCTTTCTGAGACAGAGAGCGCGAGCGAGTATCACTGGGATGCGCAAGGACTGTGTGTGTGAATGACGTGGCAGTGCAGGAAGAGCGTTCGTGCTTATGTGGCGCACAGGTGAGCAGCACTGGAGTTGTTCAAACAGCGTTACACAAGGATGTATCCTTTTGTTATCATTTCATAAATCGGATAAAGAAGCGGTTTATTAGGAAAGTCACTGGTATGAACTATGCATGGGAACGGTGTGCTTTGTAGGTTGAATGGCATAAACATAACACGCGGGGGCGCGGTTAAATGACCCGGTAGTTATTTATTATTAGTCAATCACAGTGGACCTCGGTATAACTGTCATGTTTAAAATACGTACACATTTTTTTAAAAGCGTCATAATTCCGAATATTTTTATCAAGCTGCAACTAGACATGTGATATCTGACACTTTTCCCTGCGTTGAACAGGATGGACCAATCATGTATGATTAAGATTTTTTACCGCTATATAACCTTTTATAAGGTAGCTGGGTATGCATTTTCATTAAATTGTGAAGTTAAAATTGGCAGAATTAAAATAGTTAAACGAGTATACTTTTATTATTTTCAGAAATTCCCAAACACATCGGCTTTCTCTCAGCGGGAAGGCGCCACCTAGAGTTAGAAAATGTAATGGTCCGAAAATGCAACGTGAAAAGTTCGATTTTCTTTCGATGTGAAGGTGCTGCCTCCCTGTGGCAGGTAAATTGTTGAACAAAAAAGGGCATTAAAAGAATTGTTCACCTTCAAAATACAATACTGTCATCATTGACTCAATCACCCTGTTGTCATTTTAAACCGGTGATTTTCTTTCTTCTGCAAAACACAAAAGAAGATCATTTGAAAAATGTTGGTAACCAAAAATGGTCCCCATTTGTATGGACACAAAACCAAGTCATGGGAACCAACGATTTTCTGTTACCAACATTTTTCCAAAAATCCTATTTAGCAAAGAAAGAAAGTCATACAGACATGACATGACAAGAGGGTGTGTAAATAATGACACAATTTTCATTTTTCAGTCTTAAGTAGCACGGGAACGTTTTTAGTAAAAGACAAAAATACATTGTATGTTTCAAAATGATTGATTTTTCTTTTATGCCAAAAATCATTAAAATATTAAGTAAAGATCATATTCCATGAAGATATCTTGTAAATTTCCTACCTTAAATATATAAAAACTTTATTTTTGTGACTGGATGGCCTACCAAGTGCCCCTGATTAACAATTTCAAATTATTTCAGCTTTCAAATTATGTAGACATCTCAATTTTGAAAAGTTGACTCACAAGACTGGTTTTGTTGTCCGGGGTCACACTTATATTTCAGTGGAATGAAAAAACACTCAACAAATACAGAATGACATTATTATTTATTTTGAGCATTTAAATAACATATATAATATGATATATAATATATTCCAGTGTATATCATTTACATCTTGAAAGGACGACTAACAGAACATTCTTTACTATTCATACTTTAATAGATATTATTGTGCACTGTACAGATGTAAGTAATCGTTTTTATATATATTGTGATTGCATTTTAAAGTGCCAGCCTAATTGAGGAGCCCAGACCAGCCTCCTCACATTCAACATATACTGTCAACAATTCACAACAATAGAGGAAAAAATATTGTGTAGTTAATATTCGTCAAAAACACTTGGAACACAGACGAGATCGAATAAACAGTCATTTTTCACATGGACTCACAACAGCTGAATCTATATCCAGCAGTGAAAATATCAATAAACCTTTAATAAATGTTTATATTAACACAGTCTTTCAGCATCCTGAGGACATCCAGCCTTCCTTCTAAGTTTGTGCTTTTTGCTTTATGCATTTTCTTACACTGTTTCTTTTTTAACTCTATTTACAGTTCAATAATCGCTATTGGCGCCTGAGTAGAATATCAATAATCGGTAGTAAATATCCAGTACCGTAACTAACATATAATTGATAGGATTGGTTGTAACATTCAGTCAAAGATACACACAATAACATTATAACACTGACACACTGATTGCACAGAGTCAAGTGCCTGAACAACAAAAAATTACGTTATATTTATATTAAATATAAATGTGTATAGATTACTATATTTTATATGCTTGCTTTTTTCAAAGAGTATTGAGCGTATTGTAAAACATATGGCACTAGTATTGTCTTTGGCTCACAAGTACACCACTGGACCAGAAACGTTACTCTAAACTTATTTGATTATATATTTTTTCTTAAAATGCATGTGAGGAAACATTACAAATGGAAAAACTTCACTGCTCAGTTCACAATATAAATAAATACATCTCTTTGTTTATATACTTATATCAGTAGAACTGAAAATTGAATACTAATGTTTCACCTCACAAAGGTGCCGAGTAAACGCTTTACATGACCTACTACAAGGTACGTTTATAGGAACACAACACTTAAATACAGATTGTATTACAGTCACCGGTTTACATACAGACCCCACTACTTCTACACAAAAAGGGGTTTGAGCTTTGATAAAAGGGTGTTGCGTCTTACTTGTCTTTACATTGTATGTACAAACAGAAGCACCGACTGTTACACAAATCAGAGTACGATCCCAGCCTTCTGCTAGTTTGAAATCGAATAATATAGAGAGGACGGAACGTATTGGATAACAACACAATGTTGAAACATTAAACGTGCATGACGCAAACTCTGTCCCTTTGTGTGGATGTGTAGATGCATCACCCCTGGGCAGTACATGGTGCGTGTATTGCGGCCTCCACCCAGCAGAGCGATGCTCTCACAGGTCATTACCCAGCCTTTCAATCTCATCGATGAGGAAATCGATGTCAGATATGGTGGCTGCATGGTTGGACACGACCATTCGGAAAAAGTTGACTCTGTTACCCTGTGGCTGGTATCCTACCATGGTTGTTCCACACTCCATCATCAGCGCTTTGATCTTTGGCGCCACCTATAGGAGAGGAAGTGTAATTGTGGTTAAGATGTCTGTTTTGGAAGGCTGTCTCATTTCATAAAAGCAGGTTGGACACTCTGTAGGCACCCTTCTAATGCGACCTCCTTTCACAAGAATTTGGAGTACAAATGAAGTGTATCCTTAGTTGTTTGAGATTACCCAGAATTCTTTGCGTCGGCAAAGAACGTCTGTTAAATAAATGTGTGTTGAATAAACGGCAGCAGCTGCACATTCAATCAAATATGTGAAGTTTAAATGTGAACAGTTTACAATTTGTGTCACGTTTTTTTAATCTTAGCAAGAATATGTAGTAAATAGGTTTACACGTGTTTAGTGATTTTTAACGTTTTAAAACAATAAGCCATTTTACATTTGTTTTACTCTTTTGGCATTGTTTAGGGTAGAACGTAACCTTTTGCCTCTTGAAATCATGTGGAAATCATTTTAATAATTTGACGTGTGAGAGTGTAAAGTGTTGTCATAGCAAGGTGGTACTTCATGTTTCCTTTTCTCCCAGTATGTCCTACGAAGGACGTCTCGTTTGATTCTAAGTTGAGAATCCTCCGTGTACTGCACCCTTTAGAGGATGATACCTCTGGAGGACACAAGTACGCAGCCTTACGAACGAGACAGCTTAAGAAGCTAGGTAGGTTTATGGTGGATTTAGTGTTCATATCTCAATGATAAAAAAAGTTTCCATACTTTTTTGCGATTAGACCACATATGTATACTTAACTAAAAGTATTAAAAATAAACTTATAACATTTAAATAAGCTGGTTCGTTAATAATTAAAATCACTAAAATTAGCCTCCATTTACACAATTTATCTTAAAAAAATATTTCAGGCATTTAAGCATGATCCTGTAGATGAAATCGTTCATATCTGTGACTATTAGCATTATTACAATGGCGAAAGACAAACATACAAGCATATTTCACAGAGACCCCCCCCCCAAACAAAAAGATATCTGTTTTGAGTAGATTAATCTGAGATGTGATAGGCTACCTTGTGTAGCTTCTCTCTTCGTTCATCTCCGTCTGGCATGCCCCGCATGCTCGGTGGAATATACCAAAAGCAGACGTTTGTATGCTGGGGCTAAAGAAAAAAGGCAAAGAGAACAAAAACCGTATCAAAATCTATTACATAAGTACCGAGCTCTCTCAGTCTGTGAATATGTTCCGGATACAAACCTGGCTCTCAAAGACCATTTCATATCCCTCCCGGTTTTTGATTTTGTTGTAAAGATATTCCGAGATCTCCAGACATTTGTCAATGTGCTGCTCGAACCCGATCGTGCCCTGCATGGTGCAAATTGACCAGAAATGCGAATTATTTGTGTAGAATAAAAATCTGTAATTGTAATCAAATTAGCCTACTTTAGAAATACCAAACCACATATCCCACCTTGGCCTTCCACATGAGCCAGAACTTGAAGATGTCCACATGTCTGCCACACTGGATGGCCTTGTCTCCCGTGTCATAGTTGATGTCGTACTGTTTGTCCGGTTGGAAGAGGTATCCAGCGCACATAGAGTTGCAGCCCTGCAGAATACCCTGCAACCAGCGGCAGAGTTTTATGATGTGTTGTTTGATCACATGTAAAATGTCATGCTTGACTAACAGAACCACACACTTAGAAGAAAAAGCCATTTGACTGAAATGTAACGTGGTTGTTTTCTTACCTTCTCTCTGACCAGAATGGCTGAACATTGCAAAGGTACACCCATCATCTTATGGGGATTCCATGTGACAGAGTTTGCCCTGAAACATAGAAATGGTATTTGTTTAGTAAACTGTTTACATTTATCCAAAGTGACTTACAAATACAGGTGCATTTATTTGCCTGAACAGCCAATGATAAGTATATAAAGACAAAATGAGAGATTTCTACTCTTATAGATGTTTTAATATTAAAACAAGGCTGAGCAATGGAAAGTTAAGGATTATTCCTGTCCTCAGTTGTTTTTGTGTTTTCAGTGTTATTTTACACACCTCTCTATGCCGCTTAACTTGTGACGGTGTTTTCTAGACATCAACAGTGATCCACCCCAAGCACCCTGGAGTCATGCAAACACATGTTAAATTGATTTATTTCTTCAATGGTCCATTAATATATATCAACGTACTTTTACAATTCTTTTGAAAGCACAAAATGATGTACTCATAAATCACGATGCGACGAGAGATATGAGTCAAATTAAACTCACATCCACATGTAGCCACAGGTTGTATTTCTCACAGATGTCAGCAATGTCGTTGATGGGATCAAACGCCCCGTAGACTGTGGTACCAGCCGTTGCATTCACAAACAGTGGGACGTAACCCTTAAAATACACAATTAAAATGACTTGAAACAATGTTTGCCGCATTCACTCAAGATACACGCTTTACACAATTATTCTCGCGCACTGACTGTTTAACACATGTTAGCCTAATTTGGGTATGGTTAGTGCACATTCTAACCTTCTGTTTGGCTTCAATGACTTTGGCCTCCAAGTCTGCAGGTATGACACGGCCCCTGAAACCAAACATAACAGGCAAAGACTTAAAACACTGATACATATATAAGCTATGAAGCAATGTTTAATCAACCGTTTTACCTCCTTAATCACTGCTAATATTTAAGTTATAGAAACAGTAGTGATACCTGTCATCTGTCTTCAGAAGGATGACATTTTCTTTTCCAAAGCCCAATACAGCTCCCGCCTTTTTGATCGAATAATGACTCTATAAAAAAGCAAGATAAGCTTAGTGATAATTAGTGTAGGTAAATTAAAATACAATTAATATAATAACAGCTGATTTTCCTTTGGAAAAATTTGACCTCAAGAGGGAGACAAATACTATGTTTTTGTTATATTGTACATGGGAAACTGTACTGATTCAATACTTACATGTTCAGATGTGAAAAGCACCAGTCTTGGAGCAACAGACATCCCCTTTGTTTTTACTTCTGGATAATACTTATACCTGGCAACCATCACGCTGTACATGTTCGATATTGCGCCCCCTGTAGACGGTTGAGAACATTACGTCGGGTTGCTTTTCAGCACCACAGACAGCAGCTTTCCCCACAATTTACATTCAACATATCAATAACTAGATACACAAGAATGTCCTTTAATGTTTTCAGTATATTTGTGAGTTTCTCGTTTCCTCTGTCTGGTTGTAGATTATAGATCGGTTTACCTGGTGAGAAAAGTCCATCACCTTCACCGACAGGCCAGCCGATGATCTCTATCATCTTCTTGAGGGTCAACTGCTCCATCAGGACAAACACGGGCGCGATCTCATACGTGAACCTGCAAGAGGAACGCATAGTAAGACCATTTAGTCAGTCTCAAATGAATTGCTTAAATCGGTGTTGATGTGATGTCATCAGAAACTAGTGAACAATCTAAATAAATGATATTATAACCATGTTTTAAAATCATTTCAGTGCCTGAGATGATGTGTCGGTCTCACAAAATCTGCCAAGAACTAGCCCAGGTCACATTTCACCCAATTTTATCATCGTGACATGAATTCCATGACAATTGAGCACATTATAACATAATAATAAAATAAAAAAAATTCAATTTATGCTATCAGAATGATTTACTCTAAAGGTTTTGGTAATTTACATTTTAATGGTGATTCTTATTCGATTACAATTCGATTACATTGTTTATTCTAATAAGCAAATGCAGTTCGATATTTTATCATATTCCCATAATCTATAAACACTTGAGGATACACTGTTGTTTTTTCAGTCATAGGCCTACTTTGTTGAATTTTGTACTGTGCCATAATAATAATGCCACAATAAAAACATTTTTGCTGATACAAAATTATCTGTACAAATAAAAATATAAACCTTTTAAATGCTTCTAGATGTTGGGGTGACCTGGACATATTCATGGCACATTAGAAATCAGAACGATGGCAGTAGCCTACTTCAAAAAATGACAGTCGATGACGACACGTGAGAGCTAAATTCTGTCCCTCTCGGCCGTTTTGAATTTCACTAATTAAAAGACGGCTGCGATGAGCCAGATAGGAGCTCATCTTTGGTTATTTTAATGAAGGGAGTCGATGCTCTGATAACTATCTGTCCATCCGAATGGACGAGTTGAGCCTGATCGGAGACCGACAGCACACAAATGAGAGAACAGCTGTGCAGACGAGATAAGAGCGCGCTTCGAAGCAAACCCATCTCGTTTGGAGAAAGGATGGACCGAAGTGATTGAGTAAGTGATGAAACACAACTAGGACAGAGAACAGCTTCGGGCAGACTCATTGTTCAACTCCGTCACAAAAGAAGAACAAAGATTTAAGACAGTGAAGTAACCGAGAATCATCAATAACATGTGGCAAAACAGTGATTTTAGATGTACATATGTTGAATTTGATAAATTGCATGTTTGATCCCTTTCTCCATGTTAACTGATGGAAGAATATAACAGGAAATGTAATACCAGACTGAATGATGTGTTCTGGGGCAGCGATCCACATCTTGGGATTCTTTATCACAGTAACGTTATGAATTTGAAAATGATTTGTGATAAGCATAAGTCATATTAAGAAAGGATGTACAAATATAAAAAAAAGAAAACCCACAAACGCAAGTGTCCGTCTACATAAAACGCGCATTTGCGGTCATGGTTTTAAAAGCGCAATCCAGAACGCGAGAGTCTCCAGACGCGCTTTCGTGAACAGAAATTGGCACGCCAACTTGCTACCGCTACAGGGTTTCTGGGTTTGGGTTTTCTGATTGGACAACAACGCGTAATGGTGAAACACGTCCGTGTGGCGCATGTTTACAACTATGGAAAAGCGCAGCTGAATGGAAAAACGTTCTGTGTGAGCCTCCTCGACATTTTGTATTAAAGGGTCTGACAAAGGATACATGTAAATATGCTCAAAACACCCCAAACGTCCAAAAAATACCATCTTGTAGGAACCAACTGGTACACCATAGCAACCACTCAGAATCTCCTAACAACTAATAGCAATGCATGACAAACTCGGAGAACACTCTAGCAACACCTTGGCAACCATCCACAAAAAACCTATGGCCTCAAGGTAGCAGAGCCACTTTCACATTTTCTCAATAAAGTTGAAAATCTGTTTTATGTGCAGCTATTTTAAGGGTGTGGAGGCAATTCTGTGCGTGTGCGCATCAGTCCATTAGCTATCGGTCAGTGTGTGTCACTGCTGATGGGAAATAATAGGTCTGAATTAGTCACGGTGAATAATGACAGAATAAGCAGCGTTCGCAGCTCGTTGAATCACTGAATCACAGACACTAAGACACCCCCCTCAATCTTGCCACAAATCCCTTCCTATAGAGCGTGAGGTTGAAAAGCCAAAAGCGGTGCTCTCAGCAGTGAAGAAATGAACCGTTCTCCAGCCTAGCAGGTGAAATCCTTCAGAATGAGGACAGGGAGCGGTGGGAGGTGGATGGAACAGCTTTATCCCTGCAGCAGGGAGATGACAGGATGTGTGGGTGATGGAAAACATAGCGTGAGATTCTGAAGGGCTAAAAATGCTTTTGCGAGAGAGCGGAATACTAATCAACCATGTTATGTTGCCTGAAAACGTTTTTAGACATGCTCATGTCATGCGGTTTCAATAGGCCGCTTATTCATTCTGTCTTCTAATATACCTTCTTTTGAGCAAATTCTTTAGGACAGCTCCTAGAGAAATCCATCCCAGAATGGACTGCAACAAGCAATCAAAATGGTGGATCAAGACGTTTTCTGCTAGGTTCTCTCAACTTCTTTCAGCATCTTACAGTGTTGTTAGTGTTGGAAGTCACCATCATGGGTCCATCACCTCTAGATATAAATATAGTGATTTTAAACCTCATACTTATGCTTTACAGGAACTGGATATGAGGAAAGGGCAAAACTCAAGTTTAATATAAAAAAATCAAAGCTGGTGCTTCACACCATCTTTCACCTCCTGACATTTTAAATGTCAGTAGCACTGGCGGTCGATCTCTATGTAAACTGTGTTAAAAAAATCACACAGCGCCAGCAAATGCCACAAAAAACTCACTTACGGCCGAACGCTAGTGAGTGACTTGCCATCTGCTACCGTGACTTCTAAGGTCACATCATGAAACACGACTTAAACAGAACCTCAAGTTGCTAACATAAATCGATAACAAAGCACAAAAAATAAATGTGTATTTTACTTTTTTCTTCTGCAGAACACAAAAGAAGATATTTTGAAGAATGTTGGTAACAGAACAGCGACATCCCCCATTGACTTTGGTTTTGTGTCCATACAGTTAAACTGAATGGCTGCCACTGCTGTTCAGTTACCAACATTCTTTAAAATAACTTCTTTTGTGTTCTGCGGAAGAAAGAAGGTGATTCAGTTTTGAAATGAAAATAGGGTCACATTTTTGGGTGAACAACCACTTTAATTATGTTTTTTTTGTCCGAATGTATATTTCTCCACCATCTTGAGTTTTTTTCCCTGAACTTGTTGGAATGCATTCTGGGATTTTTTCAAAGGATGCATGCGAAGCCAAAAGAAAGTGTTTTAGAAAGCAGTCTATTTGAAATGGAGGCTATGAAAGAACAGCACAGCTTCAAAGAGTCAAGTTTTTTTGCTGGAATTTATTTTATGAGATGGCAAATCTGTATGATTTCATAAAAAAACAATGATTATAAAAACGTTAATAATAACATCCCACTGCTAAGCCTTACATCACTGGAACGAAAGCAGATTGAAAACAGTTCTAAAATCTACAAGTGAAATTGTACAAATTCATATGTAATCGTATTGCAAATTTAGAGGTAAGGTTAATATTAACATTTATATAATACTATAAAAAGTTTTAAGTGTTTAAATATGCTACTGGGCCATTATTTTATGCTCTGTTATGTTTCTCACTATCTTTCTCTGTATGTGGCGAGAATTAGTTTAAGAGGATATTAATCAAAGTAATTCCCTATTGCCAAAAGCCATTGTTCATAGTTATGGCTATTTAACAAGGCTTTTTTCATCCTAAGTGACTTCTATTATAAGAGTCTCTCTATTTATATTAAGAAAGACGGCTTTAATGAAGTGCTCGGTCCTTGGAGATCAAAATGGCCTCTGGGGGTGAAAGGCGATGGCCAGACTGAACAGCCCACGGGGACAGACTCTCCGACTGGCTGGTCCCAGCTGGCACAGACTTGCTACCAGCCCACAGTCAGACACAATCAATGGGCTGTTAAATAGATTTGGTACAAGTCCATTTTGTGCTTTAGTGTTGTAAGACTCCTCTATGCAACACCGGCTCAGTCATAACACAATTTAAAGCAGCCTCGTGAGGTTGATGAAAAAAAAAACCATTAGCTGGATCTGTTGTTATACTGTAAGAGGAGGAGACCAGCTTGTCAGAAACTATTAGTTTTTGAGGCAAATGAAACAAATTTTCTCTGGCGGTTTTGTATGTTTGGTTCAGAAACTAAATAGCAAACTCTAAAATTCAAATATCCTTTAACTTGGGTAAACATTTAAATACATTTTTTACTATTTCATTAATGGCCTTGTGTTTTCAATTTTAAAATTCTGTCATTATTTACTCATCCTCTTGTCATTTTAAACCTGTTTGACTTTCTCTCTTCTGCAGAACACAAAAGAAGATTATTTAAAGATTGTTGTTAACCACAACAGCGGTACCCATCTGCTTCTAATAAACCAATCTTCAAAATATCTTTGTTTGTGTTCTTCAGAAAAAAGAAAGTATTACAGGAATGAAATGACAATAAGGTGAGTAAATGACAGAAGTTAAATTTTTGAGTGCACGATCACTTTAAAAGCACCCAAGATGTGTGACAACTAACCCAAGTATTTATGTATGTGTTTTCTGTAGAGTAACCGTTAACATGGTATCATTTGAAACGTGATGTATCTCAGTGCAGTCTAAACTGTCATTTCTTTGCAAACCACCTTTTTACTGAGATCCGCATCAATGAGTCATCGGACAGAGATGTCCAATGGAACAGCACATTCCCAATTGCTTTTTATATCAGCAGTGAAATGTCTAACTCTATTGGCTAATCAATATGCAATCTCACACGCCTAGAGGGCCAGTGCTGTGGTTACACCATCCCATCGTATCACTCGATACAAGGTTGACAAAGACAGTGCCTCTGGCAATAGCAAACAAACACTTTACATAACCTCAGAGCACCGGAAATACTTGCATACATAACACAGACGACATTGTTTTTCTGTGACCCCACAGAGACCACAGAGAGGAGGGGAGAATCGTATGACTCACATGTTAGTGTTGGCCGTAGATGTAAGCCACTCTCCAGCAAGACCAATGATATCCAGACCCGAGGAAAGTTGATTAAAAAACCTAGGATGACCTGAGAGAGGATTTCACAAGGACATGATGTAGGTCAATTGTCTAGCTATTAAAAAGTAAAAAAGTTACTGTCAAGATTTATTGTGAATTATTTCAGCTTTTTGACCATATTATTTCAGCTTTTGCTGAAAATAAAGATACATAAAATATGTATAAAGAAATATTTGGATTAATATTGAAAATTCAACATTAATTTGTTAAGTGAATTTTACAATTAGAAACAATCAAATCTAACAGTTTGAGTCAAGCATTCCAAATTGTACAAATGCTTGCTTTCTCTAAAATTCGAAATGATTGTTTTTTCTTAAATAATATTTTTTTAACATCGTCATCTTTTGTTGATCATACTGGTAAAGACATCTGTAAATGTACCTGTTCTCACTCCATATTTGAGCGTGTCTCTGCAGTCCACCAGAATCTGCTCCAGAGATTCTGGTTGATCAGATAGCTCCAGATTGAAGCCCTCCATTCCCTCCAGAAGCTGGTGAGGGTGATGGAAATCCAGCACTTTTGTGGATCTGTCAAAGGTCTTTCGCACATAATTTGTGAGGATTTCCACCACCTCCAGGAGAAACTGGATTGTGGGTTCCTCTCCATTTTTAGCAGGCAGTAAATCTGGAATTACACATAAGATTTTCTTTATGTTTCATCACAAATTTTGTGTACAGTAAGAATCCCTTTCTTAATTGTTCAGACACAATCTTTCAGATGTCTTGTGGAATCTCTTGGATGAAAAAATCTATCAACTAGTACAGGCTACTCAAATATAAGCAGTGACATTGAATGGTTTTATATATTATATAAATGTTTCTTGAAAGTTCTTAAAATGACACACAATAATTTTCTTAAATGTTTAAAGGGTTTGAATAATGTATGACACAACATTTTGTATATTTCAACTATTTCGACTATCTAGCAATTTACATGAAATATAAGCAACTTTTTAACAATTTATTACAAATGTTTTAAACATTAAATTCAGAGTTCTTCTTTATAAACCTAAACATAAGACTTTTAAATGATATTATTAAATCTAATTTAAAAATCCATGAACAATAAAATGATAATCTCACCCCGAGCGAACAGGTTGGAGAAGTCTGTCTCTGTTTGTCTGAAGTGCTCACTGTTGTCACAGGACTGCTCGTTCTTCGAGCTCTCCTTGAAGGCGCCCACCAAACGATTCTTCTCATCCAAACTGTTGTTCTTCTGCAGGAAACCTGCATCATTACAACACGGGGAAGAATTGAAAAACATCCTCAACCGTTATACTGAATACTCAGCCTATCTTCGATCAACTAACTAAGCAGTCTGGACTCTGATACATAGTGTGATCCCAGTATTTAGTGGAACGGTGCTATTTATGTATTGGTTAAGGTTCATTGTAGTCATGACATCAGAGGATGTGTAGCGTTTTTTTGGTTCACAAAACACTGTTGAAACATGGTTGAGATGAGGTCCACCCGTCCCCTCCCTTACAGATTCCGCTTGAGTGCTTAAATGGCTCCATGTCATTAGCTGCTGACGGGCACATTCAATAAAATGAAGCTGCGATCTATTGAGAGTGTTTTACTGGAGCGACTTACATGAACATTGACAAAGAAGTTTAGAAAAAAACATTACTGGAAGAGACCCAGGCGTTAAGAAAAAAGCACTAAAGACGAAGCTTGAAAAGATGCGCAAGACGTCATTCTAACTGGATGCACACATGAAACTGAACTTGCATAACGCTTTAATATAAATCTATAATAAATCATATGTATTTTATTTACGATTCCTTATAAATTCATTATTTTGATATATTTTATTCAAGGGGATTTGTTGTGAAAACAAATAATTGGACAGATGACTAAAAAGATTTATTTCTCGGTGTATAACGTGAGGCACCCGTCTTTTTGCTCATTAGGACCCTGTTCATCTTTGCATGGTGGTTATCTCCCCTTCTGAGCAAGACTATCACACAATATTATCACAAAAAACAGACGCACTGTGAAGGGTGTTTAATACCCCCTCTCTCTGCCAGCAGCCCATCTTTCACATTCAGTCTCCGTTCTGATAAGAGCTAATGACAATTCGATGCCGTAAATCTTTAGCGATGGGCTGAACATCAATGGCCTACATGATTTTATTGCGGCTATCAAAATGGATTTTTCTGTTTTCTATCACAGTAAAGACCAAATACTTTGATCAGTTCACAGAAAACTGAATTAGTTTCTTATTTTAATACGATTTACAAAATTGTGTAAAAGGATGTTCATAAAATTAATATTGTTTGGTATATCCTACAATGCGCTTATTGAATACAGTTACCCATGATTTTACACGAGCTGTCCATGATTTAAATTCTAGATTTATTTCGTTTTGGTTATTGTATTCCGCTCAATTTCAAAAAAGCCTATTCTTCCTCAATAAGCAAACAAGCACACCTAAACAGATAATCGTAAATAATACTAACATTTATTAGTAGATTTGGTATTATTAATATTAAAGCGAATAAAGTTATTCAAAAATAAAGGTATTGCTTTTGCGTAGCAGGTGAGGGCACATTATTGTAATTTATCTTATATTGGCCATGCACCTGTTATTTAAATGTTCAAGATCATTTTACGCATATATTCTCCAGATACTTGTATCTTTTTTAAACGAGGCAATCCATCTGAAATTCAGACAACGGAGAAGTGGATACACAAAATTTCCTTCCAGATTTTTTCCCTTCCATGTGTTGTTCTGTCAGTTCTGTCCCTTATTAGTCCATTATTCATTTGCCTCAAATGGAATGTAACGTGATTTTGCCAAAACAAGCGCATCGTTTATACACGCTAATTTATTAATGATCTGCAAATAGATAACAAGGGCAATTTGTCCTTGTGCCCTTGGATAAAATGTTATGAAACTGACAAAAGCCCCCTCTATAAGCCACACCCTCCCAGACGTCATCGTGATATTAAAACACCCAAATCCACCTCACATCTTTTAGAAGACTATAAAAAGCAGCGTTGCGTAAAAAGACAAGTTGAGAAGACGGAGAACCACCCCTTATAGACAAGAGAGCTATACAGGCGGCCCCATTTTCAGCTGATTTATAGGATTTCACTGTACAACAAATCCAGTAAGGAAAACGTTACTAACTGACCGTGCAGAGAAAGTATCCATTCAGACGCAGATTCACAGTCACTGTAGCCTATTTTTATTTTCTCTTATGTAAGAGCCAATATAAAATGTTACGCTCCCTAGCACACAAAGTTATTCTTTCGGGCACCTGGTTGTAAGATTTCTATATTTTTGTCTCTTGGGTTTGTAATGTTCAGTAAATGATGATGAGACCGAACAAGAAGTGATAAAATAGGAAACAAAAGACTAAGACCCTGTTCACATAGAGGCCTGGGGGGTAAATAACTGACTGACCTTTAATGTGACGGAAACGCACAATGACAGTCTCTTCCTCTCTATTTGTTTGTATCTAGTGTAATAAATGTATTTACACGTGGGTCAAAAGTGCAACAACAGCACACGTAAAGGTGCAATGCGTCTTGTCCCCCCAAGTGGCCCTCTGCCCTCTTTTGAGACCGAAATGATGTTGGCATACATAGGTGAAGAGAACATGTCCAGAACTTACCACATATCTTCATGCCCAGTTTCCTCGTGCATCCGTGTGCAACCCCGTACCACGCGTCACCGGCTAAAACGAGATGTTTGGGAGAGCTCAACATTCGATTGTTTGTTTTGGTTTAAGCTATGAGTGAAGATGTGTCTGAGAAGGCGCGAAATGGAGGGTCACCATGCATTGACGCAAAGGACAATGTATGCGCAATTTGCAGAAATGGCTCTTTACTGGGTGTGCGTCTCTCTTGTGGATATTTCGGGTTGTTCAAAAGGGGGTAATTTTTATCAAGCAGTCAATAGCGACTATCAGAGAGGCAGGCAGCAAATAGACGGTGACACACATCCGGCAAAGAGGCGGTTTAAAATAAGCGGGCATGAAATGAGGTCTCGGGCGCGGGCAGAAATTAATTGAGTGAAACGCCTGTGTTTGACTTGCCAGCCAACATTGAGAATGTACAACTGGAAATACATGAATGACCTCATGTACAGAGATGCAGACATAAATATTAAAACAAAAATGGAATATTCTAAAATTTTATTTTTCAAAAGCAACAAAATTCAACAATGCTTATATGTCATTAATGGTTTAATTTAGGCTATAATATTGATGTATTGCTTGACAACAATATGCACCGTATTTATGGTGCAGACATGCGGGAGGGCATTTGAATAGATTATTATTTTAAGCATGTGTGCACGAAAACAGCTTGAGAGAAATAAAAAAGAATCGCAATCAATATTATTATTAATTGTTTGGAGTGTATTTGTGTCGTCCACTGGGGTGGGTGGTTGTCTGGGGGCCGATCTAGCGCTCTCTGCCCCGGGCGCCCGCTGTCAGAACGAAGCAATGACAGCGAGAGCCCCCTCAGGTCAGTGAGCGTGAGATAGAGCTTGGCAGGGAGATAATGGCCAAACACGCGCACACACAGACACACAAAATCGAAACAAAACATCAAAATTTATATTGTATATAATGGCCAATGACTTTGTCCCCAAAAGCCATATCCATTAGGGTGGTTTTATTATTTGTGAGCATTACATTGTTGAATGATTTCAAAATATTAGGCTACGTATTTTAACCACATGCATTAAATCAAATAAACCAGAGCAGGCCTGTATATTTTATGTATATTAAAATTTTGACTATGGCCAGCATTTTTAACATATTTACAAAGGAAACTGTGAATTTGACCGTGATGGCGGGTAATTTCTGTAATTACGCTATTGAGGTCTGTGTGTTGAGAGCAGATGATTGCGCGTGATTGGGGTTATTTAAGCCCCTCTTAAAACGTTGCAAAATGGACGACCATTGTTACGGTTTGGGCCATAATTAATTGACCGAAAATTAGCTATTCTTATAGACAGAAATATTCTTGTTTGAAAATCTCATTTCGAAACCAGTTTCCTATGTTGTCCTCATTTGGAAACTCGATTTGAGTGAACAAAAACTATATTACTTATAAGAATATATCTATCTATCTATCTATCTATCTATCTATCTATCTATCTATCTATCTATCTATCTATCTATCTATCTATCTATCTATCTATCTATCTATCTATCTATCCATCCATCCATCCACCTATCTATCTATCCATCTATCCATCTATCCATCTATCTATCTATCTATCTATCTATCTATCTATCTATCTATCTATCTATCTATCTATCTATCTATCTATCTATCTATCTATCTATCTATCTATCTATCTATCTATCTATCTATCTAATATTTGTTACGATATATGGTGGATTCCCTCACAAACTGAACATCCACGTTTGTCTGTCAAGCTGTCGGTGGGTGATTTGTCAGCTAATAGACATTTCACACGGTGCTGTGTGTTTTTTTCTTAGGCAGTGATGAACATCGCCACCCCACGGAGTAAATAAGCCAAGTGGAAAACGCTTTATCCGGGAAAGACCTACTTGTGGCAGGTTGTCGTAAATTAGCCGTGTTTGGGTCCATATCACCAGCCGAGGACGAAGGTACGGAAGACGCCATCAGTCCGGTAGACAGCTCACTGCTTTTCTCTGACAGTAAATTCAGCTTTCAGACGCAAGAAATAATCTCACACTTCCTGAAAAATATTTGGAATTAGGACAAAACAAGAGAATGGCACAAAGCAGACTTGGTTGAAACAAAAAAGACTGTGTCCTAGTTTTTATATGCTGCTTATAAAAATAAGAAGGGTTTTCCCAAGCGTAATTTCACCAATCCAATTCTTCTGTCATATCCTTTGTGAAATGGCAGTAATTTACGCGCCGTCACAAGGACAATTTGTCTTGCGCCATGCGCTCCGTGTGTCCTGTCATGTTTAGAAATGCGCTCTCTGATAAAACGGCGCACATTACAGCACATCAAAACGGAGAGAAAATAGCTAAATCCTTATAAGGATAAAGAGCTATAGCTCCACTATATTTTTAGGCAAAGCTTTAAAAAATAGTCCGACCTATGGGCTAATTTGGTGTTTTGGATGACGGTCCGGTTCTATACTCTCCAGACGCAACCCGGCCCCCAGCGCGCACCAGACCGTGAAGTCAGACTTAATTGGCTCTGTAACGAGGTCTTTAAATCTGGCCATTTAAAAGAACGAAATGAAGAATCTGTTCGCCTCACCTATATAATATATAGCACAGGCGACAAGACCGGGGCAGAAATAATCTTTATGAAGGTGAAATTTCGATTATTGACTTTATGATAAATAATGTTTCTTTTTCAAATGTCTTTATAGAAGGTCGGAAGCTCAACCCATTTGACTGATTCTTGTCAAATAAAAAAAAGAAAAGACTGAGCAAACGACTTATTGATTTCTCAATTAAGATGATCTTTAAATATCTTGAAATAATGCACATCAATCACTGTCTGAGTTAGTGAAATATGGAAAACAAATCATTGCACTGCTCATGTGTTAAATTACCTCGTATTTTCAGACCAGGTAAAATCATTAATTTATCGGACCTTTTTAAGTTAGATGCCGAAAATGTGTGTTTTAAATGCATTTTGTTGCCATTAAATGTTCAAAAGAAATATTATAGACAACAAAATTGTCTTTAAATCAGTGTTAGTTTGCCAGAATTGGATAGCCTAAATAAAACAAAAAATTGCTTACCTTACGAAGTCACAGGTGTTCCTGGTCTCAATAAAATCCAGAAAAGCACGACACACGCAGAACTGTTTCACACTACGTGATTTGGCTGCGAGATACTTGACATCAGAATATCAGAAGAGTGGAAAATAAAATAAAAATCCATCCAGCACCGATTCAGCTTTAAATCCTGACACCGAGAGCACAATCTCCAAAATTCACTTCTTCTCTATTCAAGTGCGATTCCCACGCGAATAATATCCACCAGTGTTTCTTCAGGGTCAGACTCACTGTTGATGACGCACTTGCCATTAGACACATGAAGTTTAATTCACCGACTAATATATATACATACATACATACGTCAAAAACATCGTGGGAGTGAGAAAAACGAATAGAGAGAGAGAGAGAGTGGGGGAGAGAGGGGGTGATCGCAGGAATGAATCACCATTTATTGCTATTGTTTCTGAAAGTAGCTTTATAACAAACGAGCAAACAATTGTAGTCATTTTATCAAAGTGCATCAAATAATATAACGAAAATGCGCAACATATTTTTATAGCCGATGAAATAACCTGTATGACATTTAAAACTGACACCACTCACATCCACAAGAGGGCAACAGAGAGCAATTTGAACTTGAAGAATTTTCGGGCAGCGCCCTGGAAAATCACTTGAGCTGGTCTATCCATCTCTGTAAAATCACTTAACTGAAGGATAAATACACAAACAGAGCAATCCTTTACTGCGAAATGTTCAGAAAATGGACTCTGCTTGCTCAGTAACCTACTGACAATGTAGCCTACATTACACAATGGGATCTTAAAAAACATATAGTGAATGTCTTCATTTTTATTCATTTTGAATTATTTTATCAGCAAAACATTTTAAGTGTAAAACTGAATTGCAGAATATTTGGAAGCTATGTCCCTCTCTGCTCTGTAAAGCTCGAACTGGCAACCTGATAATGCTCATGACAAATTCCGTGTACTTCAATGGACGCAAAGAAAATCCGTCGGTCCAGGACTTTAAACATTCATACTGACTATTCCTAAATATTTCCTCTTTTTTTTCAATATTGTTTGTTCTCAGGTTTTCAAAATCTTTTTAGTCTGTTTTCCTTGCTTACGCCATTTTTAAATAATTTAATAGCTTATTATTTAAGCCACTGATGTGTACAAAAAAGGAAAGAACGACAGGGTGACATTGAAAGGCATATAAATAAATACAATATAGTTTAAATATATTTTATTTCAGTCAAATGTGAATGCATCTCATACCAGACAAAGCTTGCCCCCCAGATGGCGCTATTCTGTCTTGTGTTTATTGAATAGCCACAAACTTGTACGTAGGGACAGGATTGGGAAAGGGGCCGGATCGGGAAAGGACCACGAGCCGGGACTCAAACTTGGGGCACCCGGTGTTACATGTCTTGAGCACTTCGGACAAGGGTGAATTTCAAAAGGAGACGGACATGGTTTCAATCAAAATGCAGATTTCCATCTTTTCTCCACATAATAGCTTCCGAACACTTTGCAAATTAATTATGCAAAATAAATAAGCCATGTACATATGATAACAAAAACACTAGCACAACACTGATGAGAAAGGCACTTGACATTGTTTAATGTCTTCCTCCCTTTATGATGATGATGTATCATCTGTGCTGTCAGTGGACTCTTCATCTGTGTCACAGCTATCTGAGGATTCATTATCATCTGTGTCTTCATCATCACTGCTATCTTCCTCCTCCTCCTCATCAGATGTGTCAGATTCAGCAGACTCATCATTATTATTGTCTGAACTTTTCTCTGTTTTTTCGGTTGATGATGATGGTGATGGAGCATAAATGAACAGCGCGAAATTGAAACCAAGATTTAAATTTCAAGTAATTTACTTTGAGGACAATATGTCACATAATAACAAAGTCACTCGCTTGGAACATTGACACTAATGAATCCAATTTATTCGGATTCATCCTCTTTTCAATCATGTGTGTAGGGCTTAACTTTTTAGGGGAAGGAATTAAGCAATACTTTTAAAGTTCATTTAAATACTAAATAGGAAAGATGTAATAGGCTTTTATTTTTTCATGAAAAGTAGAACAGAATGACGAATCATGATAATCTTACCTATCAGTAATTTTTCTTCAATGAGTGGCAAAAAGCTCTTTGCCTCCGAGTTCTTGGGTTCATATATAAGGACTGCACAAATAAAACATTAAACGGATGAATGGGAACATGTCAGTGTCATAATGTAAGAAGACTAAACTAGTTTGTAACCCCTGACAACTTACTCATCTGACAAAGTTTCTTCGCAAGTTGGTAATTCTTTGTCATAACCGCATCCAGGAACTAAAACCAAAGAAACACAGCAAAGGTTTGGCAACAATGACCCAAAGATGCTCCGTCTTTTGTTTTTCGCAACCATACCCTAGATACTTGTGCACTTGACCTCTCACCTCTGCAAATAATTCTAGCGGCACGTGACCTTCGGCTGTCTCATTTTCTTCACTTTCTTCTTCCTCACGCTGTTCTACAGGAGGATTCGGGTCACTTTCTGACAGGGTTTGTAGCTCATGTCTACAGCCTAAATGCATTTCAGATGTTTCTTGTGTTTCTGAAATTTGGACACATGAAATACGATGTCTCTACAATCACTGAGCCTATAACACGAGGCCTTGCGTGGTTAAAACAGAGATCAAAACTATGAATCATCGGTATACAAGAGGGTTATATAGTAGCCTACATTTAAGCACCAAAAATGTACATCATCCACTGCCACTATTACACTAGAAATGTTGCATTTTCTTTTACATTTTAAGTTTACATAAAAAAAATATTTTTCATGTATTTCCAATGGAGTCTTAGACCTCCAGACTATTCTGTATATGTACAGGCATCTATACCCCAGGCATCTCAAAATGTAAAAGGAACTGCCAGTCCAATTGATTAAAAACATAAAAAGGACTATAGGATAAGAAATAAAATGGATTCAGTACCTGTCATAACACGCACAACCTGTTTAGGCACTTTATGTCCATGCGTGGTTACATTTTTGAAGGACGGAGCTTTAGGGGCATTATGCCCTCCGCTGGTGAAAAAATGGACGATAAAAGGTAAACTATTAGAGCTCACTGAAGCGAGGGAATGCTATCAGCAACCTGCTTTATGCATGTACGCTTCATAAACCACTCCCCCACAAATGACCTAAAGAGCCGCGCTGACCGCAGTTGACGACGCCACTCATATACTATATTATGTACTTGTATAAAAACGATTATAATTTTACTTTCCAAATTATTGTTCACTAAAAACATGAAAATTATTTTCCATTTAATAATTCCATATCTGCTTAAGCTTGCATTGGGAACAGACCAAAATAAGATTGATTCTAATTTAAATTGATTAACCAATGAAAATTGTTGACGTCAACAAAATGTCCAGCTGTCATTAATCTGTGTAATAAACACAGGTTAAAGGAAGATACTGAGTTTAAATTACTCCTTTAAAATACAGTTGTGCTCTGCATACATTCATAGTACCTTAATTTAACATTCATATTAACTTTTTTGACGTCACTTTGAAGCCTGACAGCCCAAGTCCCCTTTTGACAACATGAGGGGTGAAATGATCAATTTTATTTCTAAATGCCTCCAATGAGTCCATCCCAGTCTATTATAGAAACTGCAGGTAAACATCCCATCATTCGCTTTACCTCGCAGTATTTTGCAGTGTTGTTAGCGTGTGATTTGCTGTGCCAGCGTTGGTAGAAGGATCTTGTCTCTCAGTTTTTCTGGATTTTGGTTTCTGTTGCCTTCACAAATCAAACCAAAGCACATACATGAATGATGGCTTTGCGTCTGTAATTCACACCATAAAAATGTCAATTTTATTGAACTATCAAACCAGTTTAACTGTGCGGGCAAACAGCTGCCTTATGTTAACAGTTTAAAGGTATTCTGTACTTAAAAACAGTTGGCTGTATTCTCAATTGTGTCATTTATCAGTCATACAATATCTATTGTGCTTTCACCTCTTAGTATTTTGTGTTCCAAACGTTGTGGGATTTGTTGTGACAGAGTTTGTAGTAGGATCTTGTACCTCTGTCATTCCACTGGGTTTCGGTTTCTGTTGCCTACTCAAAATAAAACCAAAACATTTAAAATAATGGTTGGAGTACATTATAAAATATATCCAATGATAGGTCTCATTAAATTCGAGGCCAATCATTATCGAATAACCTAACTATCCAAACATTACACATGAAACAGTGCTGGTGACCTGGGGACTTTAACTTCCTTTGGTTTCCATTCCACAGATTTGTTTGGCAAAGGATCTACACAAAGACAGTAGTGTAATTTCAGAAACAAATCCACAGCACATTAGTCGTGTTTGTTTAAATCTTTGAAAACTATTGCTATAGTTATATTAATTCCTGAAAGCTAATACACATCGATATTTTTACCTGCTGGGGTGGCACACTCTGGCTTTATGGGTGCAGTTTCCTTTATTACAAAAAAATGGCAGGACAATTAAAATGATCAATATTGATAAAATATTTTCCACTTTTTATTAAAGTTGATTTCAATCTTAGAATTTCCTCTACTTGAGACTCACCTTTTCAGTGTCCTTTGAAGACACCCCTGAAAGCTTTCCAATGCACTGTAATCTTACCATAAATAAGTAATTAATATGCAGTCATGGTCTTGAATCGACCGTATCTCTAATTAAATAATCATTAGACACAAAAACGTCTGTTTCATGCACGATTATGCTTAAACCATGGTTTTGTTATCAGATTATTTTTAAGAGAACCACTTCTGGACTCGCAGGTCAGTCATAATAGACTGAGACACCAATGTTTCAAACGTCACTCACAGACACAGTCCATGACGACACCACGGTAGCTATATAGGCCTTACTTCATGTAAAAGTTTTATTACAGTAAATGTTTACAAAATAATAATTTTTGTAAATTATGGTTGCGAAATAACTTCAACAAAACTAAAACATTTACGAAAGTCATTCGTGCGTTCTTACCTTTTCATTTTTGCAAGAAAAACCCGTTAGTCATAAATATGTAAAATCGACAATCTATATTGGCGAGCTTCACTAACAATATATGCGGTCACTAAATGTTAATACCAAAGTTATATGCTGTTTTGAAGTTTTTTCGACTTTCTGGCTGCGGTGTGCGAACAAGTGTGTACTGTTTCCATAGCAACTAGGTTCTCACCTTCAAATATTTCGAGTGCAACAAGCTCCATCCGGAACCAACATATTGCGTAAATCCGCTAAGATTAGCGTCCTAAAGACCTAACCTCCCCCTCTCCACCAATTAAGGAACAATTTGTCATTAAAAACTCCATTTTAGAAAAATACCATTCGTACTACAGTCGCTTTACTCTTTCACACGTAGCTTTTAGAAACTTTTTACAGTGGCAGTATAACGAGTGAAAAATAGTTTTGCTTTAACCCACATTTTATAGCTTATCATTATAAATAATTTGAGTTCTTTGGTCAAAATTGTATTCAATCATATTATAATAATCAACTACATTTAAATACCTGGCGCACCTAATGGCTGGAATACACTACACGACTTTTAAAATCTGAACAGATTTTTTTAAATAAGACATTATAAGTCTTTTTGAAAGTTTCAGAAAGAAAAACACAAAAACCCAGACTGAAAATCTGGGCAAAATCGGAGCAAAAGTCTTGTATTGTGTTTTAATTCTCCCATGACTTTATGGGGAAACTAACAATTTCTTCAGATTTATCACACAGTATACTTTCCCAGGTGCTTCTAAAAAACAACTTTGAAAAATCCTTTAGTTTAAATGTTCCTCCCAACATTACGCGTCACGTGATCCAGCATGGGAAACGGTGGTCTGTTCTTCATTATCAAGTGTGTCTTCAGGTGTTTGGCCAGATGGTCACTGCGCATGAAACGCTTGGTGCAGTCCGTACAGCTGAATCGCTTTTCTCCGGTGTGCGTGCGCATGTGTCTCTGGAGCTCGTCAGAGCGCGTGAAGCTTTTACCACATAACATCCAGCTGCAAACGAACGGCCGCTCACCTGCGTGCCAGCGCAGATGCGCTTTTAGGTGTGACGTCTTGCCGTACACCTTCCCGCAGCCCTGTATGTGGCACACGTGCTTTATCCTCCCCGGTTCCTCAGTAGTTTTTTGGCAGTTGGGACACCTGCATTTCCGCCATCTGCGCGCAGCAATGAGGGATGATATGGAATGCACGAGAGTGCCGATTTGAGACTGGTACTCTGCAATTTCAGGGTGACCCAGAACCCACCCGCGGTGGATTGGAAAGTGATGCGAGGTGACTGTTGATGAATGACTGATAGGGCTGATGTCTTGTAAAGTCCACCAGTGGGTATCTTCACTTGCCAACTGTCCCTGTTGATGAAAAAATCCAGTGTGCGTGGGTATGTAGTTTGAAAGCGACGTGGGAAGATTGGCATAAGCGCATGCCGATGGGAGTGATTGCACCCGACAGGACAATATTTTCACGGCGGAGAAGTCATAGTGCTCCTCCGCAGGGGTCACTGGCAAACCGTAATGTGGATTAAAAGATGTAAGGGTGTGCTGTAAAAGACTCATACCGCTATTAGAACCAAACGTTTCCCGTGTGGAAGAATCGCTGCTCCATGTATGAAAGAGTTCAGGTGGGGAACCTTCACGCTGGACGTGCTGGAGGTGACGCACAGGTCTGGAAACAGAGTAATGGCCGATGCGATCGCAGGTGTTTTCCAGCAGCGTCAGGGGGTAACTTTCTGGCGAGGAGTTTGGGGTCCGGTCCTAGATTTCAGGACACAGAAAGAACGTTAAGACTGCCACTGACTATTTAAACAGTTATCTAGGAGATGATTAAGTTTAACGCACATGTATGAACGCGTGCAGTGGATCATTTTGCATTATGGCAACTGCCGCCATGCAAATCCAATAAATATTTCCTGATTTTAAATTCTTATAGTTCCCCAACCCATGTCTGACAACAGGTGCGAAACCAAAACATTGGAGAAAAGTCAACGCGCATGAATCATTTCAATGAGTTTGATCAGAACTCCAGCCAGTCAGAATGAAGCGTTCTTGCTTTGATGATTACCGCTGCCCAATCATCAAACATTAACGGAGGAGCTCAAATCCTTTGAGTGTTTGCAGCTTTGGATAATAAAATAATTGATTAGTTTGAGTGGGAGATGAGGGAGGTGCAATTCATTTTTTGGAGTAAGTGACAAGAGTGATTAGATAAGAATCATAAAAAGTTGTTAAAGCTTTTGTACATAAAAAACTTTGGAATGCAATGATTAAAAACATGCAATACAACTTCAAATAGTCTACATTAGGCTGAAGTAAATATAAAAAAAAAGTTTCCACAATATTTTACATCATGTTTGCTTTTTCACTAACGAAATAATAACCTTTACGATTTTCTATTGTTAAAAGACAATGAATGAACAGCGTGTAAACTTGGTGATTCATTCATTATGTCATTAAAAGTGACAGACAGTTGCTGTTTGGGAGGCAGGGGACACTTGAAGTGCTTACAACGGTGTTTACAATAAAAAAAAACATCTGTGCCTTTCCTCTATGATCCACAACAAAGAAGATCTCTGTTCCTTTACTGAACAAAGCTTTGAAGTCGCTTGTAGACAGAAAGCAGTCATTGTACTCGCAGGTCTACATGATGGCCCTCCAACTTGGGTTTCTTAAATTTAAAGGTTTCCCCCAGTAATGTGATGGTTCTCTTCTGCTTTTCTTGGTGAGCCTTTGAACAGTGTCTTGGTTTTGTTTTTAAAAGCCAGAGTTCTGGTGCACAGTTATGGAGGAGTTTCGTGAACTATGAGTTTTTTAAACCTGTGCCTTAGGTGTGGGTGCCCAGGTGCTTCAGTATTTGTTATTTACTGGGTGTTTAATGTTTTTTTTTCTGTGTACTCACTTTCAATAAAAAGCCACATGATCTCAGTCTTTCCAGTTGGTAAAACACCTCCCTTATTCCATTGAAAACAAAAAAGCAAATCACTTGAAAGTGAACACTTGAGTTTTTTATTTAAAGTCTGGTTCATTAAAACAAACCGCAACATGCCATTAAACGCTTTATAAAAGTATTTCATAATGTTATGTACAAGTTGGACGGAAGACTTGAGTTATTGGAAGGTAATAGATTCCATAGACCTGTTTAAGAACCCAACATTTCATATGAAAACTAGTTCTTTATTCCAACGTTGGAGTTTACCTGGCGTCACAGATAAAAAGCATGTTATCAGGGTCAGAGGAAGTGTCTTGAGGGAAGATACCTGTTAATAGAAGCCGCCCCGGGTTTGAATCTGACCTATTTTACCATGAGGAAGAGAAAGAAAAAGTTGTTAAAGACAGAGAGGAAAGGAAACATTCAATATCATTTACTATACATGCATGTATTAGATGGTAATTTGTCAGAATTTCTTTATTTTTTTTAAATCTTTTTGACTTCACTAAATCATTTTAAATGCATCACTAATGCATTTAAACAAGTAAATATTAAAGGAGTAGTTCACTTTAAAGTATGCCCCCATTGACTTTCCAAGTTTCAGAGATTTAAGTTGGAACTAGGGTGAGTTTGCGAATTGCAACCAATGGCTCACTCCTCCCCTCCCTCTCGAAGCTCTACGGTGGCTGACACAGAAAAAGATGTCGCAACGTTTTCCCTTAAAATATTAGTGCTTAGTCTGAAATCACATAATGTAATAGTACTACTTAATTTGAATAAATACCTACCTATCGGATGTTAAAACAGTACAGTCTATATAGTATGAGTGGTATAGTACATACTGCGTTCGCCATGTTTTATGGTCATGTGCCCTGTATGCCCTTTGGTCTATTGCGTATTAACAACAACATATACCTGAGCGTTGATAAAAACAAAATTAATCATGATACATTTATTTATTGACATTTACATAAAAAATGGACGTCCACGTAAAGTTTTTCGCTAGATTTATTTGATTTACTTTTGAAATTCGACTGTTGCTCAGCTCCCGTGGCATCATGGTATAGAAAAGAGTCAATCCCATCCACACTCATGAATCTCGGCGGAGGTAGTAGACCATCCGGGTTTTTCTCGTCTACTGTATTGTCAAAATCCCCAGAAACACAACCTTAGTTGCTTTCTTTGTGCATATTTGAAATATCAATTGAATGTAATTGAAAGATGAAAAAAATGTGAACCCAACTCTCAATTTTAAAAGCTACAGCTCATTACTCTCACATGTTAACCTGTGTCCCTTTTTAATTGTCAAAACATCTTAAAGAACATTAAATCTGCCAATTTGAAGCATTTCCTGAAAACATTTTCAAAACAGAAAGTCATCCCATTCATAGGCTGATAAAGGGCTTGTGATTCAGCTTCTTTAAGAAAGATGCTTATGGCTCCAGAACTGCTCAACATCACTCCTATTGTACAGACTGGTGAGGGAAAATCAGAGAAAAATGCGGGTTTTGGTCTCTGTAAACAGAGGATTACCTATACGCAAATCTGCCAGCATTTGATGATTAGCACTCGGGCATTAGATCCTGTCGACGTGTCTCTATGATGCTAAGACGATTTCCCAAACATGACGAAAACTGTGTGTCCTTTCATGTGGTTTTAAGTTGGTCTCTACAGAAGCTCAGTCTCCAGAGATACTCAGTTCATCTGACCAGTCCAAGAGCCTAAAGCTTAGACACCTGGATTTTAAGAACGATGGATGATTGCGAGCCCAAAAAATCCATGACGCTATCTACAGATTAAAAGTATTCAGACCATTTTTCAAGATCCAAAAGACCATACTTGAAGCTGTACATTTCAGTCTGTCTTAAGAACTATGGATACAAGTATTGCTTTAATATAAGAACAAAAGAAAAACAGTTATTAAAAATATGAAGACAGATTATGCAATTAGACTATTAGAATATTGTAATTACGAATTCATTATTAAACTAGTTTCTAGTGTTATTTCATTAAATAATGCAATCCAATTCAAGCATACTTTTCATTTTTATTGTGCACATTCCATCTCTCTTTCTTGCTCTCTCTCTGTCTATCTATCTCTCTTTCTCTCTCTCTCACCCTCTCACACACACACGCACACATGCACACACACAAACACACACGCACACACTCCAGCTCTCTCTCTAATTCAGCATGAGATGACTCTTCATCATCCATTAACCCTGACTCTCTCGGGAGACTCTTGGGTTAAGGTTGACAAGATTTCAGCTGGCTCTCAGGGAATCATATTCTCTATTCATCTCCTGTCTCTTGGGAGCGCTGCTTATTTTCTGCCCTGCAGCCGCTTACAATGCTTCTGCTGCATCACATCACGATCTGCTGCAATTAAATGCGGCCTGCCAATTCATTTTCTGTTTTTGGCATTTTGTCTCTGTAACATTGAAATATTATCAATGCTTATATCTGCTGAATAGGACTAAATACATTTAGGATGGAAGCCATTCTCTCTGAAGGAGACTCAATGTTCATTCTGCGATAATGAAAAAACAATGGGATCAATAGTCCAATTTTTAATCCACATTTTTATCTTGTTCTCAGCAGTTCATTAACTTCTGAAACAGAGAAATGTCAATAAACCGCATCCTCTGAGGCTTTTCATATTATTTTTTCCCAGTGAAAACGAAGTGGAAAAACACAATATAGCTTGGCACATTCTGTTCTCATTGGAAACTCTGAACTCAATGACACAAAACAATGACTAAAAACACATTTAAGTGCACAAATTAACCGTCACAACTCTGTAGAACATAATAGTTTTAATAATTGCTTGCCAGTACAATTATGACTGCGATTCAGGAGCAATTGTTAAAGGACCCCTTCACCACAAAAATGATGGTTAATGTCATAATAGAAAAATATACATTTTTCAAAATACTACTTTACTATTCAGGTTTGTTGTATTTTATGTATATAGCCATTTTTGGGGAATTTCAATGTTGCGTAGCAGCTTTACATATACAATGAAACCAAAAATAATAAAAAACAAGATAAACACAGTATGTGGTGGTAATGTCAGAAAATAGATTTGAAGAGAAAAATACAATTGTGCAAATATACTTTTTTATTTAATAGAAAGGTATTTGAAATGCAAGACTTTGAATAAAGAAGGAAAAGTAACTTATAGACCCTTACATTTTTGCAATTTCACGTGTCTAATACATGCATTGACAACTTATTACACACCAAAGACAAAGAAAGACAAATACTTCCGGCGAATGACTCCTTTGGCTTCTTTAAAAGATTTTATAAAGTTAATACAACTGTTTCTTTTAGTGATATTTGCTAAGCCACATTAATTATTTTTAGAGGGCCTATGGGCCCATGCAAATTCTATATCGTGTCTGAATTTCTATAACAGTTTATATCGTTTTTACATACATTATTATTTACATTGTTATTCAATCAAATATTACAGACTGTGCATCATTTGAGAGATGAAACACTCGTCATTTGCATTCGGAAATTGTGTTTGCAATCAATTAAATGTTTAAAAATAGGGGCGCTTATAAGGGGTTAACCCTATGATCCTTATGACTGGTATTCAAATGAGGAAAAAAATAAAAGTTAGTGACCCTAAACCTTTGAAAAGCAGTGTATGTGATATGGAATCATCTTGAAAAATCTTGAGGATACAGTGTGTGCAATGCAAAAAACATTCAGATTCTGAAAGCCCAACGCTCATGCACTTTATAACCAGTAATAATAAAACACCTCATCTACGCCATTATAACCCTCGAAGATGAATCTAAAAGTACTCAAGGTTTGTAGTTGAGATACTTATTTCCACAAAATAACGAGTTTTCATTGATTTTGTTTTCTCTTGGTGTTGCACGTGATTTAAATCTTGATAACAGTTGCTTTATTACCGTGGTTTATTGGCCTTGAGACGCCATTTACTACAGTGAGAGACGGACGGTGGTTTACAGGCAATCTGAGAACAGTGATGAGCACCAGAAAAAACAGCACTGCCTTGGCATATTGATAATAACGTGCACATTATGGACAGGACGTGGACCGGGTGTTTGATTCATCACAAGCGCGCTGACAGGCACAGGCCGCAGACAAATGAGCGACTAGCGCAAATAAATGAGTCAATCACAGAAGATGGGCTGCGTGCTTGCACTTCACCTGTCTGATGGTTTCATTATACATAATGAAATATCAACCGTGTCTTTCGACATGCTGTAGTTTTAAAAAACCAACCAGGATAAGGAGAACACAAACATCAGGTTGTACATATATCTATTGGGACACAGATGAAACTGGATGGTAGCAGTGTTCACAAATTCAGCTGAACATGTGTATATTCTGTTATGCTTGACATGGAGGTGAAATGACTTCACGGAACAGTAAACTACACTCAGCTCACTGTTTAATACACGATACTGGGTTCACAATAGGATAGTTTCACAATATTTAAAAACATTAATCATTTTAACATTTCTTCTTGTAGCCTGCATACAACTTCTTAGAGCCTAGCTTGATAATATTCAATGTTTAATTGTAAGCAGATTTAAAACAAAATATTAAAAAAGAAATTAAGAAAGCTAAACCATAAAGCACAACATAAAATTAAATGAAGGTACATTCAAATAGTAAATAAGTTTATGCAATTCACCTGTTGGAAGCTCAACCATAGGATCAAAAACACATTTTATTATAAATTCCTATAGCTCACAATTCATATTACATTTTTTTATTGTGACATAAAGAACCTCAACATATTTTGCACCCCTCTCTCACACTTCTAGGGAGCTTTCTTTCCTTCTTGGAATCCTAAAGAAAATGCTATGTACGGTTTCATGTCAATGAAAGCAAAGATATGAGTTTGTGCATGCAATGTTGCATTTGAATAGGGAAAAGACTATATATGAGATTTGAGAGCTGTAATAATAAAACAGCTATTAAATTAGTACAAGACCATCAGACCTGATCTGCACCAGATGTTTTCTCATTATCAGAGATGAATCTGAATGCATAAAAAGGTAAAATAACTGTCATGACCATCAGGTTATGCACACACATTTTGTTATGTAGAATAATAAATAAATCTCGCTTCATGCTTTGCAGACGGGTGAGTGACAGCTTAAACAATTACAGTATTGGGTGGTACATCCAAGTGCTTATCACAAAATTTCCGAAGCACGGTAGACTGAAGCCTTAAAATCCTCTTAATAGACATTTATAAGTAATAGAAAGTTCAATTGGCATAACAGTCATTACAAGTTTTTGTATGTTTATTCAATTGTTATGTAAGTACTTTCTTTAAATTAGAAGTAATATTTCATGATTCTCTCTGTGACCCTAAAAACTTTATGATGTTTCATTTTTCTTCATACTATTCTTATTTCTACAGGTTCAAAAAACATTCTGAGCTGAAAAGTGGTGCACATGTTACACTGAAATGACTGAGACCTTGTTAGAAGCACCTCATTCTATTATTTATAACCCTGGAATTCTTCAGATGGAGATGAAGAACGGCTGGAATCATAGCACTCCTCTGGTGTTGAGGACAATGTGAAATGGGTCCAAATCAATCTCTGTCAGTCACAGTTAAAAGCCTGAGACGTCATTAGACAGAGAGGAAAGAAACAAATTATTTATTTATTTCTACTGAAATACTCATAAACTCTGCTCAGTTCCATAGCTTTACCCTTTGATGTGTGTGTGGGCATGGGTTTATGTACGGATTACAAATGTGTCATCTGTTGTAATTATGCCCACTAGACACAATTATTATACATAAGTGTCTCTGTATAGATAAATTAACCTTTTTTAATTAACCGACATCCAAGTAGGAGAGCGTAGAAACATTTTGTCGACACGCTTAACAGTACTGTTGGTTTACAAGGCCACGCTAGAATCAAAGCTGGAGTAAGCAAGGGAGAGAATAAACAACAAGATTTTCTTCAAAGAAACAAGACATAGACATTAAGTGTGTTTACATGCACAAAATAAACGGATATCTATCAAAAATCAGCTTTAAAAGAAACCTGTTTTCACGTGTTTACATGCATAGTAATAAACCACCTGCGCAGTAAACCGCATTTACATGAAAGTTTGAGACTTGCCGGGTTTGTCGCGTGCAGTGACGTTGTCGTCGTTATCAATAGTCTGTTGAGTAATTAAAATTGCAGCAGGAAAACGGTCAGATGCTGTATTTTTATACCTCTTCTCATGTCCGCAGTACCTTCATGTAAAACAATAGTTCTTCATTTTGACATTTCTAAATCAACTGCATGATTCCAGAGCGGACTTTTATACGTTATTTTACTATTTCTTCCGTTTGGGACTTTTACTACTGCGCTTTCAGACATACGCACATAAACAAAACTGAGAGAAAACCGGTAAAGCCGTTTATATTGGTGGGGCAATCGTGGCCTAATGGTCAGAGAGTCGGACTCGTGACCAGAAGGTTGCCGGTTCGATCCTCAGGGCCGGCAGGTAACGATTGCGGTGCCCTTGAGCAAGGCACCCAACCCCTACACGCTCCCCGGGCGCTGCACTGATAGCTGCCCACTGCTCCGGGTGTACGTGTGTTCACCACTTGCTGTGCGTATGTTCACTAGTCACTGGATGGGTTAAATGCAGAGGTCACATCTCGGGTATGGGTCACCATATCTGACAAATAGGTCACTTTCACTTTCACTTCACTATATGCAGCGCAAAATCGAAGTAATGGGCAAAAAACTACCTCAGCCCATTGGTTTTTGCTTAAGCCGTTTACAACCTTTCCCCAATAAAAGAATCAGTTTTACGCGTTTATAAGAACTCACATATATCAGCTTATTAAGCATAATCGGTTTAAGACGCGCTCAGTTATTGGTTAGTAAAATAATGTGGAACAGGTATGTTTTAAGCTGTATTTTGAAAGTTGTGAAGGATTCTGCAGTTCGGGTGGAGGCTGGCAGTTCATTCCACCACAGGGGGACTGAATGTGTAAAGGTTTTTTGCAAGCGATTTGGTGCCTTTGATGCCTTCGAGATGTTGCTGCAGTGTGAGAGGTGAATTTCAGGTGGTCGTCTAAGATAACCTCCAGGTTCTTTGCAGACTTGATGGATGTTATAGGTGAGGATACGAGCTGAATGGTATGTTGGTGTTCAATTGATGTGTTGGAGTTCTGTCTAGGAGAGGTTGAGTTGTAGCTGATGCTCTTTCATCCAAGAAGAGATGTCCAGAAGGCAGGCAGAGACACGGGCAGAGCTGGTGGGGTCATCTGGCTGAAAAGAGAAATAAAGCTGCGTATTATCTGCATAAAATGGTATGAAAACCCATGTGCCTCAATAAATGGACCCAGAGAAAGAAATATATATATTTAAATATATTTAACGTAGAGAAAGATATTTGAAAGAATGCTTGTAGTCAGTTCTCCAGTTCTCTCAGTTCCTGCATTGACTACCATAGTGGGAAAAGTTCCTTTATAAATTTCTTAGTTGAACACAGATATTTTGAACAATATAAGAAAGCAAATAGTTCTGGGGCACTATTGACTACTATTGTAATTTCCCTACCATGGTAGTCAATGGTGGCCAACTCCTGTTTGGTTACATGCATTCTTCCAAATATATTTCTCTGTGGTGTCGGAGCCGATGGTCGAGTGGTTCGTGCTCCGACATATGGCGCTCGTGCGTCCGGGGTTTGAATCTTGACTCATGGTCCTTTCCCTGGCCCCACCCCCTCTCTCTCATTCACTTCGCTTCCTGTTCTCTCCAAAATCACTCTGTCCAATAAAGGCCAAACGCCAAAATTGAAGCTTTAAAAAAAAAATTCCTGTGTTCATCAGAACAAAGACATTCACAAAGATTTTGAAGTAAATGATGACAGAATTTTTATTTTAAGGTGAACTGTCCCTTTAAGGTCAGAGGTTTGTTTACAAGTATGAGCATCAGTAACATTCACCTTTCCTTAAACTGTTTACAAGGCAGGATATGTTTAAAAAAAGCAATTCACTCCAGTCTGACGACACAGTGAAATCCTTGTCATTGCCCATGGCGGAGATTTTATCGCCTTCCGAAAGTGCCAGAATATACAAACAACTGTCTTACGATGTGCAAGGCCGCAGGGAGCCATCAAGCCTTCTCAGACACAGCGTGGGGCAGCAGCGTGGATCCTGGAAGTGTGTGTGTGATAGAAATGACACTAACAGAATCATTTCACAGTTGGATGCACTCGCTACCAAACACAGATGCACACGCATTCACTCAGACTGGCTCTGTTCCAAAGCCTAGTGTGCAGCCTTCTTAGAAATCATGAAAAGCATTTATCTCGCTTTGTCTCACATTTTGGATTTACTATTTTACTGAGCTCATCGCAATTCCCATGGCTTTTCTGGAAAGGACACATGAAATAAAGAGTTTTGGCCGAAGGGGAAGATAGGCAGCGTACTAGGTTTTGGAACACATTGTCCCTTCTATACACAAACACATATTCCACTTATATGGTGCAGTCTCACCTCAAGCACACACAAGGATTTATACTGATGCATACATTTTTTTATCATTCCATGTCTTTCACTGTCCATCACAGAAGAAAAACAGAGAGCAATAAAAGCAGAGCAAAATTTCACACCAATCTCAAACAACTCCACAACCATAAGAGAGTTAGAAAGTCAAAAAAGGGTAAATATCCAAGACCAACTTACATAATCTGTGTTTAATGACTTCTTGTTTTCCAATTATGGGCAACACAATAAAACACATACACACCAACAGTCTGGTAATGTGGAGACGTGAAAACTTCATGAATGGAGTTAATTGCTTGTGAAAATTACCATCAGGCACCATCTGTTATATGAACGCATGGAGATGGTTTTCCTCAGCGCATGCCAAACATTTATACCTCTAATGTCATGCTGAACGCATCACATGCATTTATAACCGAGAGGTCAGTTTCATTGAGATTTCATCATTTGCCATTAGTTTCTGCTTCAGTGAACGTACAGAGATAAGATTAGTATGCTTATTTCTAGAGCGCAGTGCATTTTCCTTTCCCCACTATATGTACAATCTCAAAAATAAAGGTATGCCATAAAACTATTTTGCCCCCCCAAAAAACATTTGAGTCATAAAGACTCACTTTTTCTTCTTGTTGATAATCCATTAAAGCACAATTTCAACTACAAATAACCCTTTGTACAACACAAGGAGCTTTTGAAAGCCATTACAACCCTAAAGAGAACTATTTTAGGAGAATAATGTCTTTACTTATGCAAAGAAAATATATTTTCTTATGTATTAGGTCAAAATATTAAATAATTTAATACATATTTAAAATATATTCAATTATTCATTGTAAATATATTACAATATATTGAATAATAAAGAATTGGCAATTTTCATAGTAAGATATGCACTTGGTCCAAATGTATAACAAATATTATTTAACATATTGCATTCTATTTTTCAATATAGGATATGTCCATTTATTTACTTTCATAAGGTTTATTACTGAAAGGAATAATATACTGAAAATTAACACAGTTTTAACCTTTTTCAACTAAACAGGTCTACTGTGTTAAAATTGTAAGTCTATTATTTCATTTTATTTATTTTATTTCAAAGTCTATTCTTCAATACAGTATTAAGAATAAAGGTTCCCAAATGGGTATTTCTCAGAATGTAACAGACTGAATGAACTAACAAACTGTGAATTTTACCACACCAGGTTTACTTTAATTTTATTACATCTATCAATTACGCTGTTTTTCATACCCTGTTGTTAATTCAACACTGTTAAACAGCCAGTCTGCTTGTGGTTGTGTGCACCCCTGTCGAAACTCTGGCATTACTTCTCTTTTATAAGCTAGACCCTGATGTAGACTACGTTCTGTGTGTGAGCAGCACACGCCACCCTGTGGTGACTAACAGACACTTTGTAAAAACACTTGAAGCTAAAGTACTGTAAGAGAGCTGTCAATCACAGAGAGTCCCTAAATAACCCTTACATAACTCACATCAGAGAAGATCCCAAATGTCGTCATACGACTAGGAAACATCATTGGACGAGAGAATGTAATTAGAGGCATGAAACCCTAATGACTGTGTGTTTATGTGTGTCTTATCTCTGACCACAGAACTGTTAAACAGAAGCATTCCCTCTTTTCTATTATTCTCCGCGAGACAAAACAACCAGGCTGCTGTCTCTTTAATTGCCTTTCCGCGGGCTGTCTATTATCATATAAATGGATATCGGTTAGCGTAAGACATTTCCTTCCCCCAAGTCACATGTGGAAGTTCTTTGTTGCAGCGTTAAAGTAAATGCACGTGTGTGTGTGATGCACAATGTAGCTTGTAGCCAAAAGGCAAAAGGTCGGGTGGAACGTGCATTTGAGGGTGGAACCATGTGTGAAGTGTTTGGCCGAAGAGCTGTTGTGGGTACATGTATGAAGCGAGAGGGAGACAGAAAGGCATAAAGGACAGAGAGTGTGTGTGCACCAAGACTGAGACGCCCACTTATTAACCTTGAGCTGACCTCTGCTTATGATTATGTGTAGAGAGGAATACCAAATGATCGGGAGGAAGTTTAATAATTCTTGGAAAAGCAAATATAGGGTTATTGGTAAAGCTTTCAATTGTCTTTTTTAAAAATCCCCAACCCAGGGTAAATTTCAGACGTAATTTTTAAAGGTCTAGTGTATGAAATTTAGCAGCATCTAGCGGTGGGATTGTGAATTGCAATCAATGCCTCACTCCACCCCTCTCTTTTTGAGCACTTTGGTGGCTTACGCAGGACTAAGATGTTGTCACATTTGCACTTCTTTGCCAAAGGAGACAACATATTTCCGAAATGCGCCGCAGTTTACAGTAGTTTATCCGTACAGTAGTTTTTCCGGGATAAATTGGGATATTGTACAAAAAAACAAGGCGAATTCTATTTAAGGGGACCTTGACGGTCAAATGACCTCTAAATTTCCTGTGAAAATTTTTTTTTATAAACTAAGCTGATTTCTGTTTATTTTGTTTAAATCACATAAAGTTACCAATTGAAGCTTTAAAACACATAAGGCCTTTACAACCTAAACAAAAACAACATAAAAAAATAAATAAGATGATGCCTATATCAAAAAAAAATTATATTTAGCTCAAAGATTAACATATCACTCAGATACTGTATCAGATATCAGGAAATAACAACAGAAGCTAAGATGAATCCGGTGTGCGCTGTCAGGATAAAGCATTGTGACATTTAGTTTGTTCAGCGGGGGTTCGATTTTCCCTGTGCGGTCTAAAATTAAAGCTTGCCCTGAGCCACTCGAAGCCATTTAGACAATCAACACTTTACTTCTTATGCAAACATGGCACATAGAGGAAATCCTAGGAGGGGCGAGAGTGATGAATGAACCGGAACATGGATTTTCACATCTTTTTTTGACATCATGATTTGATCAGACTGCCAAAAGTAGAGACATTTTTCCACAAAATTAGGTAAATACGCAAAATATACATTTTTATTTCAAAAATGAATACTGAGCTCCATCGGATGAACATGAACAAAATGTAGCATACTGTTTAAAATCATTGCATACACATCAATCACATCTTTTAAACACAGTGCTTTGTATATACTGTGTCGTTTGCATCAGTATTTCATTCTGAACGTAGCGTCTGAGTCACCACATTGGGAGTTATCACACGGGGACGCGGACACGCACATTTTGGCACAGAGCGGCTTTAATCAGCATGTGAGAGAGAATCCCAATGTGCATGAAGATGCCAGCTGGGAAAGCGAGAGAAGGTTAAAGATATACAGCCCTGGGGAAGAGAGAAATGGTATTCAGTCACTTCTCATTACCTTATTATTTTCCCAGCATGATTACAGCAATCACTATCTGTCCCCCTCCAACCTTGCACCGAAACACCCCTCGCTCTGACACCCCTGCAACTGCAATTTTGTTGTCATGGAAACAAAACTATTTTACCCCCATCAGCCCGTGGCTTCCGCCTCTCAAGTATGCGACTCATGTACTCTGAAACACAACGTTTCGGCAGTCAGCTAGGGGCTCTTTGACGCCATTCACTTTTTGATTTGTGCAGCAGCTTAAGAACAGGACTGCAGTTTTGTAGCTCTTAGAAGCCTGATCTAATGGGAAATCTTAACTTTTTTATGAGGTGTCCAAAATTTTAAAAAATGCAAGCAATCTAACAAAAATTAATGATTTTGAGCACAACAATAAGGAAACCACACCCATAACCACACCCTTAAACCTAATTGTCACTTGCATGCAAAGCAGATCGTACTAAACTATGAAAATTACATAAAAATTCATACGAACTAAGCACCACTTAAAATATTTACAAATGGCCATTTGATTGTGTCGCTTGACATTAAGGCACTTATTAGTTACCAAAATTACTTTTTAGTGACCCCAGGACACCACAGCGCCATCGTGTCAGGATCACATGCACATTCACCCGCCGCTGTCCTCCTCTTTTCTATAGCTGTGCATTTTCTCCATCCTCACTCGCAGATAGTTTGACACACAATTTGCTCTCTGAGTGTCACGTTTTTACATTTGAAAGTTTCATAATGCTGACTCCACACAGTTCAAGAGTTTTAAAGCTCTATCTGAAAGTATAACCAGAGAGAAACAAGCCATGCTATAGAAATGATCAGTTCTTCATGAAAGGGGGAGGTTAGAGAGCTCAGAGCTGGTACATTTAACACAGATTTCTATCTCATTGATCGCCACTTGAAAAGGTGATTTAAGGCTGTGAATTGTCTCTTTGCTACCCAATACTATACAACTATTACACATACAACATCTATCTATTGGTAGTTGAGAAAGGGACGTGGACGATCATGATTTAATGATGTTGCTGCGTGTAATTTAACAGAGGATTTAGGCTGCATTATTTAGATCAACCGGAACCAGAAACACATCCAACAACAAATGATGTACTTGTTGCATCAAAGAGTGCAGAACAGTACTCTACTCTCAGCCAGTCTTGTCTCTTTGTTCCAAGGTTACCGCAGGATGCAGTTCATGCCCAGACCCGATGGCAGAGCTGAGAATGGGAAGCGGTGACCTGACAAGAGCAAAGAGGATAGAGCTGGATAAAGGACGCCACAACTTTGACTTTCCTACAACATTTCAAATGTTATTAGATTGTGAATGATAATCTTAAATCTATCATTTACCTTATTAAGTTTATTTTTTATTTTTATTTAGCCTTGTTGTGCAAGCACTGTTGAGCTTGTGCAGAGGCAGCAGCTTTTGCCAGAGGGGAACTGGAATCCCCTGGTTGGGCCTGGGTTCTCCTGAGGTTTTTTTTCTCGATGGGAGTTTTGGGTTCCTCACCACCGTTTGCATATTGTTTTGCACTATCTGCCTGGCCGGGGGGGCTGCTTTAGAATTCAGAAATTAGACATAATTAATATTGCATATAAGAATTTATAGTCCGTTTAATATTTGACCTGTGGTTCTTTCTCCTTTATCGCCAATGTGTGCTTTCACTGTGTGTGTGTGCGTCTATGTCAATGTGTGTGTGTGTATGTATGTTTGCATATTGTGTGTGTGGAGCATTTGTATGTCTGTCTTTGTTGTTTTCACCTTTGTCTTGTTTTTACAGGTATATGCCTTTAGGTTTTTTTACTTGTATTCAATGTGTCTCATATACAGCTGCTTTGTAACAATGAAAATTGTAAAAAGGGCTATATAAATAAAGTTGAGTTGAGTTGAGTTAATTTATGGGAGGGTCTATTGAATTAAATGCAATATAATATACATAACCATGTCTTCAGAGGTGTATAAGACCTTAGATAATGAAGCGTTATGTTTTTATTACCTTAGAAAGAGCTATTTCTATCTACATACACCACAATTCGCAACTTCACTTCTAGATGCAGTTAAAACGATACATGGATGTCTTGGGTTAGGTCAAGTTGTTTTTCTTAAATTGTCTGGAATTCAGTAACATATATATTTTTCGAAATATCATATTTTTATTGTGCATTTCAATTAATATCAATCAACTTCTTATTAAAAAAGAATTACAATTATTAACTAAAACAAATACAGCTAACTAACACAATAAAACACAATAAAACATGATTAAATTAAAAACAGGAGATATCTCATTACAGAAACAGACTCTTCCTATGTAAAAGAGTTCTTCACAGTGATGAAGCAGAAAAAACATTTGTTCCTCTCCAATGGACCTTTTAAGTTCTTTTATAATCTCCGCAATTGGTTATTTTGAAGAGAATTGATAAGAGTTTGGACCCCATTGACTTTCAGAGCATGGCACAAAAAATCAGGATGACTAAATGATGATAGAATCTCTTTAAGGCATTACAATTATTATACTATTTTCAACAACGCTTGCATGGACCCTACAAGTATTTTAACGGTTTAAAATTGTTTAACAGGTAATAAATTTGTGATAAAAACCACAGGGCGTGTTATGCTGTGAAGACACACATTTCGTTGTTTGTATAATTAAAAGTAGCATCTCCCCCAGGACAACCAGTTAATGATCTTTAATGCTGTTGAACCAGTGTGTGTGTGAGTGTGAGTGTGTGTGTGTGTGTGTGTGTGAGAGTGAGAGAGAGAAAGAGAGGGAGAGGGCAACAAATGCTACTCAAGACAGAAAAGGTCGATTAAGTTTTGTTTGAACACTTGACTGTAATGACACTATTGTTCACACTTAGGGTTAGAGATTTCATTAGAGCTTTAACTGTATTACACTTGCCGAGAAACTCATCATGGATCGCACATGTTATGGTCATAAATGCTATCTCAAATCGCACAATTTATTACGAAGAGAGATAATAAACAATTCTTGCTTAACTGGCAATAAAACAGACTAAGACAATCTCACATTAAAGCGAGGACATGGGACTTATCATGAAGACTTGTGTGTGGGCTATTTGGCGTGATAATCAACCATCAAGCAACTATGAACCTTACAGCAATGCACCATATTTCCCTCAGAACAGCTCAGATCTGCAAAGCAACTTCCTAGCAACGACCTACAACATCCTAAGTATACATTTGTCTTCTCCAGCTCTTCGTCTGAATACAAAATTGCAAAACCTGCTGTATCCACAAATAGTTGTATTCCTTTTCAACACATCTTCTCACTCTCTGAGCCCCAGGTGTGATTGGACTATTTCATCATTCCTCAGGCTGAGCCAAGGGAGATTATTTGTCATCTTTGTGTTTTGCCTCACATGAAAAACACATCCTTTATCTGGACACGAATGATTTGATGTTAAAATCCCAAAAGCACACACATACAGAAGCTTTCTTCACTGTCTATCTTCACTTTAACACATACATTTCTACATATCAAACAGACATCACATGAAAGACAAAAGCTGTCCTTATATTTCAAAACAGCGTAACAGATATATCATATAAAAATATATCATATATCATTCTGACAAAGAGAGAATACATCATTACCTCTCCCTTGAGCCTTGTTATTTCAAACAAACACATAACCTTTTCTCTTAGAAGTCTTCCTTTATATAGCAACTTGACTTAAATTGTTAAAAAAATTAATAAAAACAATTATAGAAATAAAATATTGAAAAATATATAGACAAAAAAATCGTTACACATAAAAATTCAACTAAATATATTAAAAATAATATTACATTTACTTTAAATATGATAAAATAATATAAAAATGAATACATTTAAAACTTTTTAGATATTATGTCTCAGTTTTCATATGCATTTTATCTATGTATTCAACTATTTGTTGAATAAAAACTACAACACAGTGTGTAATATTTTAATCACAATATTTTTCTATTTATATAACAATAGAAACAGATAATTTGTTGTAATAAAACCGTTGCCACTTTAAACAAAGCCTAAAGTTTTAAACAAGCATTTTGTCACAAAATATAAATTTCAGTCTAACTATTCAGACAAACTTATTTCTGCTTATTTTATCCTTATTTCCTTTTTTTGTTATTGCAGAAAAGCTCCAAAGACTCTGGCACTATGAATGTACAGATTATTTCATGTAGTGGTGGGTGTAAGGGAAGACCCCAGATGAAAGCGCACTCAAGTGACTCTGATAGAAATGCGTTGAGTCATAGTGGTTATTGGTCCATTTGTTTCCCCCACACTCTCTTTTAACTCTTAGGGCGTAATGTTCTTTTAATAGAGTTCTGATAAACTAATCCCCTGCTCCCTTTTCATCCCTCATAGTAAATGCCATGGAAACCTAATGATGATGGATACCGGTGCAGACTCCGCTCGTTTAAACCCGCGCATAAATTCAGCTGGGACGGGGCTCTAATGGTTGCCTTTACACGCTGCTGTTGAAGATAAGAAGGTTAGTTACAGCAAGTTTGTTAGAACACGGTCCGATTTAATGGAAAGCTATTTGATGCTTTTGCAAACCCTAAAAACATGGAGATTGTGTAGAACCCAAACACAGATTTCTTAAAACTCAGAAAGAATTTTGTTCCCTGACTTTGACAGCCTTAACGAAACAGTGGGAATAAGATAACCCCTCATTTTCACTGGAGGAAAGAAACACTGGGGTGAAGAAGAGAGAGAGAGAGAGAGATAGAGACAGGGAGAGAGAGAGAGAGAGAGAGAGAGAGAGGGAGGGAGAGAGAGAGAGAGGGGGAGAGAGAGAGAGAGAGAGAGAGAGAGAGAGAGAGAGAGAGAGAGAGAGAGAGAGAGAGAGAGAGAGAGAGAGAGAGAGAGAGAGAAATGCACTCTGATCGTCACTCTCCTCCTCTATAAATTCAGAAAACCACCATCCCAAATCTTTCACTTGCTTTGAGTAATTCATTTCTTGCTGACTTATCTCATTCATTTAAAACTGTCTATGTGATGCTTATCTTGTTTAAACAAAGCATTTTTCTCTCTCCTGCCTCTCGAGAAGAGAAACTCTCAATCTTGTCTCTATCTTCAGGACAAAAAAATCTCTGATTAGAAACAGAGGAAGGTTTCAACTCTATCCAACAGTCCCATCTCATCCAGCTGAACCTTATTTAATCCCTCAAGCTTTAAAAACACAAGTGTGGAAAGAGGATGGACATCAGTAGACAACAGTATATCAATCAATAGAACCCTGACCCAACATCCACAAAAACGCACGCAAATGTACAAAATCTTCTATTCTAGCCTTGTCTAGTCTAGTCTTGTCCTTATGTAATGTAATATATGATTAAACAACACAATATACCCATCACCACATTCGATTCTAGTCTAGTCTAGTCTAGTCTAGATGTAATGTAACACACTACCCATTACCACATTCTATAAAAAAATTTACACATCACCACATTCTACTCAATTCCATTCTATACTATTCTCTAAAAATACTCTTGTTATTATACACATACAAACCAGTATGTTCTTTCGTTTAGTACCCATAAAATGTATTTAATCAACACAGACATCCAGCATATTCGTTTCTGTGAACCTCTCTACCAAATTCTGTCTATATGTAGTCTGAAAATGTTCTTTAAAATGAAATAAATTAAAACATTCTATATCATAAAATGGCACCCACAGCCAGATGCCAAAAACAAATGCATGCAGACACACACGTGCAGCTCGAAACAACTTGACCTTTTCATTCTTATATCATCATTACAAGTCGTATTCTGACTGTGCTGACATCAGGGCTTCAAGGGATATTTTCGTCCTATTCCTGCATTTGAACAGAAAGTCACATGTCAGGTCTGTAGGACGGGAAGAGACGAGAAAACACGCTGAATTAACCGATTTAAAGAGCCCTGCAATTTGCCAGGTGCAGCAATTACTTGTTTCTATGGCAACCAGGCAGGGCAGTTTTCTCTTTTTCGGAGCAGAATGACTAGAGCAGGGGAACCTGCTCGGAAGACCTCCTGCATCCTTTCTTTTCTTGTTTTTCTGACATCTGCGTAATCAAATACTTACTAGAACATCCAAACTCTCACCAGCCAAAACCCTATACAAAAAAATAATCTTTTCCACAATAAACATCCTGTCACTGATAAATGTAGTTGAGTTTTATTTGCTTTAGAGGAAACCAGATTCGATTTTGTTTCCAGGGCCGGAACCCGATTCACAACCCATCTGTAAATCTGCCAGACTACAATCACCTATAAGAATATATAAGTATACAAGAATGTACTGTACCTTTCTGCCTAAAGTAATGTACTCATTGTAAACCTGAATGTACTTCTTGAAACTTTGAGCATTGCTCATACTACTTACAGTAATCAAAAGCTATTTAAACAAACATTTGAAGGTCAAGAATAAACCATATTGCAAACTGGAAGCCTAACAATTTTCATAAATGTTGTACAATATCTCAGTATTTCTTTGATAAATAAAATGTGTCTTGCCTTTATAATCTGGTTTAATGTTCTAAGCTGTGTTTAAATGGTGAAACACTGTGCGGACCACACAAATATAAGAATATTTAAATGTATTTTAGAGATCTTAAGTTATTAGATATATACTTTGAAGACCATATAGACACAAACACGCTACTCTATCACACCTGCCGCCCAGCACTTTCTGTGCCATGAAAAAGCTTAACTCTACTGCCACCTACAGACAAAAGTGTTGACATTGCCTGTTACATGTTGTGTATCTGAAGTTTTGTGTGTGTGAGTGCGGGGGAATCTGTTTTATAACAGGCTTTCCTAACCAGCTAGCGCTATGACACGTTTTAACGTCATCATCAATGACGCCATTATCAATGACGGTATCATCCTGTCTGAAACGTGCCTGACATGTTTGGCTACTCTTGAATATTTGTGTGTGTCCAGGGTGTCTTCCTGTCTTCGGCGGGAGATGTGCTGACGGGTTCCAGCACTTCTCTCAAAAATGAATGGATGTATACGTCAACCAAAATGAAAGCAACAGATGAAGAGCTAAAGTGACAGATAAACACACACAGACACATGCGCACACGCACACGCTCACACACACAAGCACAGCAGGCACAGGAGCATTTACAGCTAAAGTGACAGCTCTGCTGATAAAGACGGGGCTTTTCAATGAATCATGACAATCCCCGCTTATTTATAGGAGACAGGAGAAAATTACATAAGCACTTCAAACCACTTGGTTTCTCACTCGTAAAACATGGTCAACTTTAAATCAAGAGATACGACTGTCTGACAAAAGGAGGTCATGTTTCTGTGTTTTTATCTTTCCACCAAGACTGGTTTGAATCGTACAGACAATTCGAGAAAATTTACAGGCCATCAATAGGCTATGTTCAGGAAAATTTATAACACTTATGGTCCACCAAGTGCCATATCAATTCCAAACAGTTCTTACTCTGTGTGTGTATCACCACAGGTGGGATGCTGCATTGATCACCATTATTATACATATTATCAACAAGTTTTATAAATATATATTTTTCCAGGATTATGTATTTATATTTGTTAAATTGACTATACTTATATTCTTACACTTCAATGACATTACATCTTTTAAAATTCAATTACATATATAGGTATAGACCTAATGTTGCAATTCCTCATAAAGTTCAACTGAAGAGTCTTTTTAAAGGGAAAGTTCACGCAAATTTTTTTATTATATCATCATTTACTCACCCTCATGTAATTTCATACCTGTATAAATTCGAAAGAAGAGATATTTGTAAGCATGTTAGCAATTTTCAGTTCTGGGACATATGATATATGATCAAATAAAATGATAGGTAAAGCTGCCCCAGAACTGTTTGTTTACCTAAATTCATCAAAATATCCCTTTTTGGGTTCAACAGAACAAAAAATACACTATATTTTTATATTCTAGGGTAGTGGATGATGTCCCAGAGCTGAAAATTGTTAACATTCTTCCAAATATGTTTTTCAATTTATAGAGATTTGAAACAGCCTGGGGGTGAGTAAATGATGACAGAATTTTGGATTGAAAGATTCCTTCTTTGTTTTCAAGCGTAAAAACCTGACCTTGCACAAATAAGCAAATATGCATAGTAATCATCTTTGGTCACTCTTCACGTCAAATCAGAGAGCCAAGGCCTTTCATTCTGTTTGGTACAGCGAGTTTTCACCGTTTCCAAAAATAAACGGAAAATGGGTCGCCGGTTATTCCAGAGGCTAATTCTGCTGAGCGAGGGAGGAGAAGATAATCCTGCGCTATCCTGTTGAGAGAAAAAGGCAATTTTACAGTGAAATGTGAGCGGCACAAGACTAGCGTCTGTGGAGAGCTGATAAGAGCAGCACACACACACAGGCAAGGATAAGAGACGATGAAGGAGGGTAAAGTTCAGAGGTCGCTGGTAATGGTGTGTTTACATTGAAGAGATTTTATTGCTCAGAGAAGAGACTTCACAGAATGATCAATTGTGTTATCAACTTTGTATCAAATTCCTATAAAATTATGGAATAATAATAATAGACATAAATGTGACTTTTGCAGACAAACAGTAAGAACACTAGGCTCTTGATGTGGACAGTAAATTAAAAATCATATATTTGGATGAAAATAGTGTCCATGGAAATCTTTGATTGTTAAATGAATATTTAGTAATCTAAGCAAATCTTGGCACAGTTTGAAAAGCTAATCTCTTATTTGAAACTCCAAAGACATTCTAAGCAGACGAAAACTACAAAAGTAGAAGTCATATATGCAATTCAATAAAGAAATCTTGTTTTAAAATGTGGTGTAAAAATTTTTTTTTAAATAAATGCTACATCATTTGAAATCTATAAAATGCGATGATATTCACACATTTAAGTTGTAATTTAAATCAAAATCATATAAGGATGAGAAAATGTGAGTATTTTATTTGGCTGGTTTTTGAATGAGCGTCTTACCACATTTCGGATTAGTTCATTTCCCTAAATAATAAATTCAGGAATCACAGAAGTGGAAAAAAATGTGGAACACTTCAGCTCTTAAAGCACTCAAAATACTGTCAAGAAGCCCTTCATCACATCGATAACTAAAAAATGTTCCTCAAAAGGGAGCATCTGAAAGGATTGAAAACTACAGGAATGTGACGTGTGACAAGAATCAGTGTGACGTCTAAAAAATACAAAGAAATGACGGATTGTGACTGGTTGGGTAAAAGTGGTATATCTTAGTTGTGTGCGTCACACGCTCAGGGTATAGCTTGCGCAAAAGGGTACGTCTATGACAGCACAAGCCTCAAAGACTTCCTCGCATCTTATTGGCTGAAACTTACGCAACCTTATGCCACACTTCTATTGGTTCAAAGGAGAACCATTCCATTGACTCACTGCCAAATATACAGTACATATTTATGCTGATTGCCCATACTTTTATCACACCAACAACACAGCTTGTATTTACATTTCATTTGCAATTCATGCAAATGAAATCGTTTTTATGAAATTTTAGTTTTCTTGTGTAACTATGAATAGCAATTATCAAGCATGAGCGGAAACTGCAAAATCAGGGCTGTGACCATTCATGGTTGCCATGCCAACACTAATTGTGCATGCTAGAATGAAGCTCATTGTAAATAGCTAGAGAGGATGTTAGTGTGAGGAGCAGATAATCGCTGTGGACAGCTATCATAGCACATCAGAGCTACCTAGAGGGGACCACTGATCCCTGCATGTGCTCACAAATAGACTTAATTTACATTTTAGGTCAAGGACTTTTTATATTCTAGAGAGGGCGACTATGACACCCGATTGAATTGTGCAAATTATTTAAGCCTTCTCAAAAATTCACCTTTTACTTTTAAAGGGGTCATATGAAGAGGCTAAAATGAATATAAACATTTGTTTTATGTGTAATGCAATGTGTATACTTGATTTAGGGTTAAAAAACGCTGTATGTTCAACATACCGTTCATGTTTGCATCTCCTCTTTGCCCCGCCTCTCTGAAACGCATGATTTTTTACTTAGCTCATCTCTCTAAAAGCAAGGTGTGCTAACCAGTTAACCAGTGCATAGTGGTTGGTCGAATACTGAACGCTTATGGCGGAAATGTAACGATTCTTTCCATATTTGGAACATCAGGTTCCAAAGCAATTGTACTGACAGGTACGCCCACCTTTCTTGGGTATACAGTTGTACTGTCTTAGTCAAATCATACCACGAACGGACATAGATTTGAGGGGGTGTGGTTACATGAGGTGTTTCATGCAGGTCTGAGTGAGCATTCGCTTTAAGCTAGAATGCATCTTTTATTCCTACACTTACATTTTTGCAATTTTACGCATCTAATACATGCATGGGTAACTCATAACACATCAAAGACACAGAAAAACAAGTATTCGCGCCCTATGACCCCTTTAGAGTTTTTTTGGATCCCCAGTAGACAGATGCAGTATGACCTTAAATGTAACTTTTTTTGTTATATCCCAAAATAGACATTTTCTTTTCAGAAATGTAGTCTATACTGTTTATCAATCAGAGAATTTTAACATTAGTACAGTATTACATTTAATGGAACCGTTCACCCAAAATTTTGTCATCATTTCCAAACTTGTAAACATTTCTTTGTTCTGCTGAACACAAAGGTAGATATTTGGAAGAATGTTAGCAATTTTCAGTACTGGGACATCATTGACAACCATAGTAGGTACAATTTAAATTGTGTCAAAGGTGCCCCAAAACTGTCTGTTTTCCTAAACTTAAAATATCTTATTTTGTGTTCAAAATATTGTAGTCAATGGCTAATGAAAATGGCTAATATTCTTTCAAATATCTTTCCTTGTATTAAACAGAACAAATACATTTATACAGGTCTAGAACAACTTGAGGATGAGTAAATGGTGACAGAACTTTAATTTTTGGGTGAAATGTCCCTTTAAGCTGTGTGATATCAATAGTCCTTTAGGGTAAATTAAATGATAGATATGTGGACACCACAAGCCCTAATTGAAACAACATGACCTTCATATGTCTATCATGAAAGATTGCAGTGAAAAATCAAGGAAATTAATTGTGAGTTGACAAATATGCTATATACTGACATTTCTGTCCTGCTACTTTAATGACCACAAAACAAGTCTCAGTCAGAAAACAGTGGCCCAAATGGTACAGCGTGTTGTGCACCCATCCCTAGACTTGCAGAGTCAAAATACATGTTCCATGATTCTTGCTCTCACAAACAATACAAAGACAGAAATTATCTCTTTTTCTGCTCAGCGGGAGAACCCACTTATTCATTACCATGGCAACCGTAAGAATGGAAAAAGATGCCCATGATGTCTGAAAGAGAAATGGCCTGTCAAAAATCAGCCATTTTGTAACACCGCAAAAGGCTCAGAACGGCATTGTTACTTTGTATTGTCCAGACAGGTTAATCTTTGCCTACATGCGTGAACACAATACATTTGTGCATGTATCAGTGATTATACAGACATGGCTTTGCCGGCCATACACAGTTTTCACAAAATGCTGATTACAAACTTAAAGTTCCGTTATTTTATATTTCCAAATTAAACTGGATATTTAATGAAAAATGTAGGGTTTTATGCATTTGGCAGATGAGTGCAAGATAAAATAGGCTGTAAAAAATTGACTTTTGGGTCATGGAGCCTGGGGCTTGAAGCTGGAATTGGTTATTATAAGTTGATGAAAAATGTGGATGTCCAACGGTTTCAAAGTATTATGTCCGAATGTGCATATACACATTTGCAAGAGTTAATTGCTATAAAAACAGACCACTTTACTACATGACGAAAACAAATATTTTAATTTAAATAGATGTTTTGCATTATTTATTCATTATCATGTCATTCAAAACCTGTAGAAGACTCTTATAATAAGAGAAATGTCTTAGTGGTTCCATACAATGGAAGTCAATGGGGGCCGATGTTGTTTTTTACCATGATTCTTCAAAATATGTTCTTTTGTGCCCAGCAGAAGAAAGAAAGCCATACAGGTTTTGAATGACATGAGGTTGAGAAAATGAGGAAAGAATTTCCATTTTTAGGTGAGCTAGCTCTATAACACAGTATTTGGAGATTTAACGGGGAAAAAAAGACATCCAGAACACAATTCTGATTTCATGTTGACTTTAAACACGCCCTAGGACTGTGCCACATTACTCGAAGAAAACGTGGGCGACCCCTTGACGCACAACATTATGACAACTATCTCTCTCTCGCACCACCTCTCGCCGGATTAGTCTTTTTCTGTCAAAGTCTCCCACCTCTTTTTCTGGGTGGTGATGGGGCAGAACCGTATTGACAGCTCCTTCATGGTCCAACAGTCCAGACAGAGTGCTCTCCTCCCCTCAACTCCCACTTCCACAGGCCAGAGGAGGGTTGTCATAGAAACAACCCTTCTTAGGTGGAGGATCCAAACAGGCTATGTATGCGACTCTTCCTTTGTGTCACTCTGCAGTTTGCCCCACTGAAAAATGACGACCGATCAGCCCTTATTCTTACATGAGCATTGGTTTTTAAAGGGAGACGGGGCACGAGGGAGAAACAGTGAAAGAGTGGCATGCAAGGATGTATACTGATAAACACAGGGCAAACTAAATGATTTGGTTAATAGATTTGGTTATTAATTTTTGCCTGTCTAAACTATGTTGTTATGATGCTAGTGTTGTGATAAGTTGTTAGGGTGTTCAAGGTGGTTACCAAAACACCACTATGTATTTTGTATAATGTTCCAAGGAAGATACCCTATTTCTGTATGGTTGCAAGAATGTTCTGGGTGATTGCCGGGGCATTGCCATGTATTGGCCACAATGTTATAAGGCACTTGTTAGCCTATTTATGTGTGGTTGCTAGGGTGCTCTGGGTGGTCACAAGGGCATTGTTATCTGTTTGCTCTAACGTTTTAAGGAGGTTACTAGACCTATTTCTGTATGGTTGCTAGGGTGTTCTGTGTGGTTGCCGGGGCATCGCTGTGTATTTGCTATAATGTTCTAAGACGCTTGTTAGACCATTTATATGTCGTTGCTAGGGTGCTCTGGGTGGCTGCTGGGCCATTGTAATAATGCTCTAAGAAGACTGTTAGCCCATTTCTCTAAGGTTGGTAGGGTGTTCTAGGTGGTTGCCAGGGCATTGCTATGTATTCGGTTTAATGTTCTAAGAAGGTTGTTAGCCCATTTTTGACTGGTTGCTAGGGTGTTCTGGTCCCCACCCAACCCCTAAGCTTTCAATGGTATTCTTGTTCCTACAATGCATGTGATCATCTGCCAGGCAAAAAAGTTTGAATAAAGTTCCACGTATAATAATAAAAAAGGAGGGATGATTCAATATTAAATTAGAATCGAATTTACTTTTTGAATCCATTTCTTGCCCTCCCATAAGATCGCTGTCAAATGTTAGTCTCGCAAAAACACACACAGTCTAAAAGCACCACCTACACGATTGCAGCGTCTGGCGAGTCTCGCCACCCAGACGCTCTATTTCCAGATGATAAATGCCTTTCCTGTTAAACATCTCTCTATTGTCTTTATGATTATGGCTGCGCAGATAACAGCAATATTTCTGTTCATTGGCTTCCCTCTGCTTACTGTTAGGGTGGTCATTAATATTGTCGGGAAGGCTGATAGTGACCCCGGTGCCATTTATCAAAGCAAAAACACAGTAATCATATGCACATTCGACCGGAGCATTAATATCACTATAGCTATATTAACTGACAGCAGAGGAAAGGCGGCGCAGAGAGATCTTGAGCTGACCTTGAGACTGTTTATCTCTGTTAGACTGGAGAAGAGCGTGCATGAGAAAGACTAGAATGAGACCACACATTCTGCTTTATGCCTTCATTGTACACAAAACAAATCCATAAAAGACTGGAATTCAGTTTATTTACCAGAATTTTGCGATCCATCAATCAATCAATCCATCAGGTGTGACAGGTGAGAAAACAATGTTTGCATAATTTGTTAAAATGAATCATCTACTTAATTAATATTGGAACAGAGGACTAACAACCGGATACTAATTAGCTGTATGCAGATACACAGTGATGTGGGTTGTAATTCAGCAAATAACAATCCAACTTGATCTGTGAAATGGTAGAAGTGTCAACAGAAAATTCTTCTTTTATTTATTGAGTTAACACTGTGTAAAATAAAGGTGCAGACGTTGTTATAATTAATTAATTTGGCATATATTGGATTTTACCCAGCATAGTATTTGAATCAGCCCTGGTTATTGGAAAATATCAGTCAACAACTAAACATCATTTGTAAAAGGATAAGAATTTTTATAAAGATTTCTCCATAACCAAATTAACCCACTTACGTCATAAAACTATGGATTTAGTATGGTTTGAATATTATCAATTCCAATTATTATACTTAAAACTTGCAGCAAGGTTGTGTGTTCAATGTCAAGGGGATGCACAATCTAATACAATATGAAAAAGGTAATCAGACTATCAGCTAAACTAAAAGATGGGCTACATAAGGTAAAGCTAGTTCTGTGAATGAAGTCAAAAAGCCACAGTATGGGTCAGCCTCACTACGGATGAGCTGTCAGGAGATGGTATATCAAATTAGCCACGCCCCGCTTGCAATCACGGGCTATAAATACCGATGTGAAGCCGCCGGGCCTTTCTCTTTTGCGGACTAGTGAAAATGACTCCCCAAGTGACCACGCCATGTGGCGTGTTGACTTTATTTACAGAACTAGGTAACCTTTCATAACCAATAGTTCTATTTCATTTCAGTCAACCCGCCACAGTATGGGTCAACTGTGTACCAGATAAGGTCAGGAGGTGAGAAAACCCAACCAGGGCTATAAACCGAAGGAAACATTTTCATACTTTACAGAACAATTATTAGTTTTCCCAGTCATTACCCAGTAAAATCAGAGGATGTTCAGTACCTTGATATTATTTAAGTTTACACAGTAACACCTTCATATTACTTACGTAGATCACTCAGTTCTGCTGTTTGCAGGACAGTCGATAAGACCGTCGTAGCAACATCGAGAAGATAGAATTTAGCAAATGTCTTAGATGATGACCAGCCAGCTGCTGCACACACATCTTTCAGAGAAGCCCCTCTAAACAATGACCATGAGGCAGCCACTCCTCTTGTAGAGGGGGCCACTACCCCCGTGGAGGAGGCATCCCTGCGCTGTGATAGGCTAGCTCGATCATCTCGACCACCCATTTCGACAGCCTCTGCTTGGACACTGCCTGGCCTTGTACAGAGTCTCCATAACACACAAATAGCTGATCGGTATGCCTTATCTGTTGTGTGCAGATACAGTAGGGTTTTTTTCAGTGCCCTATCAGGACAGATGCAGTCCGGATGATTCCGCTGAATTCTGAGGAGGTGGATGGAATGGTTCAGAACCAAAGGCCTGGAAACAAGGGAACAGGGCTTTTTGAAGAAATAATATAGGTGAGCCTTCTCCTGCAAATCTTAAACATGCAGAATGCACAGAGAAGGCATTCATTTCGCCAACCCTCTTAACTGAAGAGACAGACAAGAGAAATGCAGTCTTCCATGTCAGAAATTCTATCCCTATTTCATGTTATGGTTCAAAAGGACTTTTTGTCAGAGCCTTCAAGACAATACCAAGATCCCATAAAGGAATTAGCCGAGCTCGACATGGCCACAATCTGCAAGGCCCCTTCAGATAACGCCAGATCATAGGTTGAGATCCAACTGTGTAAACTCCATTGCCCTCATGACGGTCAGATATAGCTGCCACGTAGCCTCTCAAGGTGGATTCGGTTACTCCATTCTCCAGCATGAACTGGAGAATTGACAGGATTGAATCCACTTCACATGAAAATGAGTCTGTCTCCATTGATTGACACCAGATAGAATACCATTCCCATCTACGAGGCATAAAGCTGTCTTCGGACAGGGCTTTGGCTGGCTGCAAGGTGGTCAGAACTGCTTTTTCAAGATCCTGGCTGACTCCCGTTTAGTGCCCAGACATGTAATCTGAGCTTCCCTGGATTCGGATGGGAGATCTGACCATGGGCCTGAGATAGCATATCCTTTCTGAATGGGAGAAACCATGGTGACCCTCTCAGCAAAGTGATTAAATCCGGCATCAATGGCTGTTGAGGCCAATCTGGAGCCACCAGCAGCAGTTTGGCCTACAGAGTTTGGCCTTTTCACCTTGGCAAGGACTGCAGGAAGTAATGGGAAAGGAGAAAATGCATAGAGGAGCACTGGGGGCCAATAGTTTGCCAGAGAATCCACCCCTAGGGGCCCTCTGGGGCCCACCATTGAATACCACAGGAGATAGTGTTTGTTTTCCTGTGAGGCAAAAAGGTCTACTTTGGCCGTCCCGAAACAAAGCCAAATGGCATCTTTCACCACTGTGTGAAGTCGCCATTCTCCTGGGTTGGGACCCTCCCTTGACAAGAGGTCGGATGCTACGTTGTCCTTTTCCAGCAAGTATATAGCCTTCAAGGACACACCTCAAGCATGTGTCCATAATAGGAGATCCTGGGCTTTATTGTGTAGGATATGGAACGTTCTCCACCCTGGTCGACGTACGACACGACTGTTGTATTGTCTGATTGAACAATCACCTGTCTCTCCTGAAGCTGAGGAAAAAATTGGATAAGAGGCCGAAATACTGCCTTCAATTTCAAGAGGTTTATGTGTACTCCTATCCACGAGGTATCCCGTTTCTCTTGTACTGGAATGCCTTTCCAAACAGCACCCCAGCCGGCCTGTGAGGCATCTGTCGTTATGGTCTCCCTGGAACATAACAGGCCCAGCTTGACTCCCTCCCTCAGGCCTGGAGAGCCACCATATAGGACTGCTGGAAGACAATCCAGGTCTCTTGGAATCAGGTGCTGTCCATTCTCGTATGGACTCACTTTGTACCTTGCTAACCATCATTGTCATGGGCGCATATGAAGCAACCCCAACGGCACTACCTGACTGGCTGCTGCCATTAGGCCAAGGAGCCTCTGACCCGACCTCACTGCAAATTGTTTCATTTTTATGAACTCTGACAGACGCTCCTTCAACGCCAACTGTCTCTGTAGGGTCAGAGATGCTCTCATCTTCACCAAATTCAAACTCAAGCCTAGTAATGTAACTACGTGGGGCCGGACATGGATAGCTATCCTTGACGGTTTCTTACTCCACGCGTGTTGGAGGACTCTGCCAGTCGTGTCCTACCAAAGGACTTCCCGACTCCTTGGCCTGGTCTTGTGGGTGCCCTTTGGGCAGCAAACTGGCAATGAACTACGAGGGCCTGGCTTGATGATTCTACCCAACTGCTGCTCCCAGCTGATGTACGTGGGCCACGAGAAGCTAGAGCTAGAGCCCAGCATATCAACCACTCGTAATGTTTCTGGGATGCTTTCCTCCTCTGTCAAAGTGGAGGACAAATCTTGCAGCAAACTTTCTAAATATACCAAGAGGAGAGAGTTTATGCATGCCAGTCTTGCTGACAAGGCCGAGGCCTGATAAGCTTTCCACAGCTGACTGTCAATTATTCAACCATGCTTGTTTGGGTGTGTAGCATCCCTTCCAGTCCTGGCCATAGCCCCAGTCAACATAGCAAATGTTGGTCCTTTCTGTGGAGCTGTAGCAAGCTGCTGAGTCGCTGCCCCTGCCAGGTTGCCCAGCTCTGTCCTAGAGAGTGCCGTGGAACTAGGGGCCTTCCAGGAAGACTGCAGCTCCGTTATATAATCATGTAGTATTGGCAACCCTTCTGATTTACGACACTGAGGGCCTCTATCAAACATTGAGGTCGATGTTGAAGCAGCCTGGGAAGGCAGCTTTGCCCGCTCGGCTGCTCTAGCAATCACTGCTTTGTCTGAAGGGTCCGGTGCAAAAGTGTCTGAGGACTGAGAAGAACAATCCCACATTTCTGACTCAGAGATGTCTACCGTCTCTGAAGTCCCAGAATTTTTGTCCTGTAATTTTTGTTTGTAAGGTCTCCTGAATACCTTGCATTTGCTTCTGTAACTGACCAATGTCTACATGTATATGCTTACATTTGCAAGCTTGTTTAAATCTGACCCGTTCCTCCTGAAGGTCATGTTGTGACCGAAGTGGCTCCATGTCTGCAGGCATTTCAGGGGATAATTCCGACTTGAATCATAACAAAGAAACTTGAATCAATTAGATGGCTTTCGTTTCCAGAAATGAAGAGGCCTCTTTTTTCCTAAATTGCTTTACAAGAGTGTCACGCTGTAATCCCTAACAGCTCTCCTCTACTCGGCTGCTTTCACCCTTACAGGTAAAGAGGCCCCTCTTTTGCAGTTATTAATAAAATGACTATGAAAACACAAATATACAATATATATACATATACATATGCATATATACTTACATTTCAAACGTGAACACACGAAAACTAGCAGTATCATTCACCTTTGCGGGTGAAGAGGCCCCTCTAACCTCACAATGTGTTTGTTTACCATACAAAAATGTGAGCCGGTGCGACCGTTTAAATCTTCTCATATAAAGAGATTCTGGTGTGTTGAATACAACAAAAGATCAGGCAGCAAAATCTTACAGCTAAACAGCATTCATCAATACCTAGGAGGCAAAAAAGAGAAAAGGCCGGCGGCTTTAAACCTGTATTTATAGCCCATGATTGCATGTGGGGCATGGCTAATTTGATATACCATCTCCTGACAGCCCATTTTTATTGAGGCTGATGAATACTGTGGCAAATTGACTGAAATGAAATAGAACTTGATTTGGTACAAAATAAAAATGTAAAACTTAATTCAAGTTTATTTTTCTTACTCCATTGGCACATATTTTTGCTGTGTATTACAAATTACACATTACATTTTTACACTTTACTGCTTTATTTTGATTACTTTTTTAAGAGAACAAGATCCTTTTGCTTCCACAAAATCTATCTTGATTCGAGTTATAGATGTAGATGTACATTTTTTGACGGAAAAGTACTGCAAAACAAGACCAAATCTTTTTGCAGTGCAGCTTGAATGCACTTTGCTTCAGGTAAGCAGCTATACCAAATGCATAAGAGCCTTACAGCAAGAAAAAGGCGCGGAAAGCAGTCTGTTCGCCTCTCAAGTTATTTGAGGTTTCATGATGTTTCTGGACAGGCCTAAAAATAGAAATTAATCATCTTGTCATTGTAGTGTCAAGACAACCTCAGGGAGAAGGTATCGCACTAATATGATTCGTTGCCCATGTCAAAGTATATCTCAGTCAAAATATATACATTCAGTGTTCAACAATTCCCTATCTGTCCAATGACCTTCGCTAGAGGACATACCGTAAACACATACTGATGAACATTGTTCTGTTATTCTAACCTCCACAACACTTCATCAATTAAAAATACTACTACCAGCTGCTATCCCATAATGCACCGGGGCTGCAATTAAATCTACGTTATCAAGGTGATCTCGCCACCCACTGATTCTCTCCCTAAACCCTGAACTGATTGCTCCGGTATTGACCATGCCTGACACAGCGTGAATCAGAGTGAGGTAGGTGCCCGTCACTTCTACACGTGCACTTCTCAAGGGCAAGTAACAATAGGTGTCCATCAGTGACCAGCAACCTGGGACATACTGATGTGACAGTTTCCATCAGTGTGTAGCAGGGCTGCATACATGTAGTGGGTTAATTACAAAACCCACACCCCAGAGACCCCGACACACAATACATGATATCCAGGCACTTAATGGCTTGAAGCAGATATCTGCCACACTTCAACAAGTGCAGTAAAATTCCAGTTGATGTGTTGAACATATTGGAATGTGTACTGGGTGACAAACACCAACAAGCAATTTGTTGACAAACGGTTATGTTGTATTCTCGTCACGTTACCGGGCAAGATGGTATCTGCGTAGATCGTAAACTCAATCACATTCACAGATGTCAAGTAATGTGTATTTTACGTGCATTGAATAGCATGGGTTTAGGTGACCCTGGCATTGCATTGGTTTGACTTTGATGTGAATGACATCAGGGATGTGTGTCGATGAATGTGCGTGCATGCAAAACATCAGTGACAAGACGACACTCAACTGCATGCATATATGCGTGTGTGTTTATTTGTGTCATGTCAGTCCGCATTAACTTTCCTATTTAGGAAAATTACGTGTGTGCAGGGTGTCCTTCTTCTGTTCAGATGAAAAAATCCATTCAAATATGTTTCATGAGGGTGAATAAATGCGGCAGTGACTTAAAGAAAAAGAAATGCTAGAAAAAATACCCATCACTTCATGACTTTGACAGCTTATGGAAAACGGCTAAACGAGATAACTGGGCCTCAAAAGCAATGTCAATTGAAATCTCAGTCCACTGATGCAGTAACCCAAGGATCAACACCAATTTACTGGAAATATTGTTTGGCTCCACACGTTGACAACATTGCGCCAGAGAGACAGAAGTCAATGACAATAACGCATTTAAAACAGACCAAGTTAAAAGACAAAGCCACCTCTACTTAAATTATTGATAATCATTTTGCAGATCAGAATTTAGAAATAAACTGCATTGAAAATCATGAGGTTTGTGTCCAAAATGGAGTTATTACGCCCCCTGCTGTTCATACCTCAGCTAAAAACATACTTTTAAAAGTTCTTGAGAAATTATCCTATTATTCAACACTGTTTTAGTCAAAACAATGAATATTAACAATCCATGTGTGTCCTCTGTTCATTCCATTTTCTCAACAAAAACTCCCCGAAAAGATAAAGACTCGTACCTAATGAAAAATTAAGACGGGTTATAAAGATTTTAATAATTTGTTTAGTTACCTTCACGTTTCTCCAGTGTTTTGTTCAAATTGGTACAAAGAAATCTTAAAAAACGTAAATCTATTTAAAACAAAGGAGCTTGTTTTCTGATCAACATATTCAAAGTGGCCAGAAGAATAAAATGATAAAATGTTGAATATTAAACAGACATTCACACTAAAAACATACTACTGAATGGTAAATGTAACTGCCAGACATACATCAATTGATATGATCATATCGACCCGTGAACAGCTGGCTAGTTATTGTAGGTCAAGAAATTGTTGGATATCATAAAACAAACACGCAATAAGCATAATGATGCTCGCAAATATATTTTTGTCATTTTGATTTTAAGGCTTAACAAATACAGATTTTAGCATGTTTTATTAGAATAATAAGTCAGTTAACATTTGTAATCAATTGACAGTTCTAACTAAATCATTATAGTGTGTTTAAAAGAGAACAGCATTTGCTGACGTATTTCTCATTGAAGACTCAAAGACCAGAATACCATTCTACAACTGTGAGATTTTCAGATGAACCATGTTTCTTCATATGTAAATCCATTTAAACTCACTTAAACTGCTTATTGGCTTTAAGAAGTTAGATTTTTCCGCCAGTTTTGAAGTTTGTCCTCGCATCTTTTCCTCTGAAAAACTTCCATCTGCAAATATTTCTCCATCCAATTCAAAGACAGTTTGGCCAAAGCACATCGATTTGCCAACAGAGCTTGGTTTATCATCTGGGGAGAATGTGTCACAAAAGGAAAACATGCTGATGAATTCATTAATGTGAAATTAAATACCTACATGTAAAATAAAATAAACTACCATGGCTGTATTATCCATTAGTCTGTGAACATCGTACGGCATCAAGTAACTGATTTTCTCCAGTTTTGTAGTGTACTTTCTCAGTACTGCAGAAATCTAGACAAACAAAGATATGATATAAAATATAAATAAATTACCAGTGTGCTAATACACTTTAGGACTATATGCTTTAATTTTGTGAACAACATACCTTGATTTTTCTCTCAGATTCAAATCTGGCATAAATCTCATCTTGCTCTTTAATCCACTGTCTCATCAAGAAGGATGTCTGGCACGCTTTATGCAATATATCGCTCGTATCCTTATTAATAAAACAGATAAATCACCCTTGAGCTATCAAATAAAGTACTGACATATTGTAAGTGTTGTATTTGTAAGGGCTGAGCTATACTAGACTAATCCTTACCTGATAGCTGTGTGCTGTTAAATCAGAGACATTTTCAAAACTGTCTTTATTTTTTGACCATTTTTGCAAGAAATCCATTGCCGTCTCCCTAAACAATGCTTCAAAATCCTAAATACAAAAAGAGTGCAAGTTACAATATTGACAATATAAACACATTTGAGAAAGTATAACATGACGTTTACATATGACTGAAGGATTTTTGTACAGACATAATTATTATTATCTATTTATATAATGCCCACTACATAAAGCATCTAAGGGTGTGTGTACCACAGAAATGCTGGAGAGATCCATCTGCAAAATGGAAACAGCTTCATTGTGGTCCTTTCGCCTTTTCTCAACAAGGTGTTGAATAATGTCCGAGTTTTTTTTCTCTGCTATTATGGACAAAACAGGGAACTATTAAAATTATGGCAACTGCTATCCGCACTAAATGTAAATAGCAATAGATGCTATTTACACCAATTGAAAATAGCGACAGATGTAATTTACACAAAGTTTAAATAGGTTCTGTTTAAGTGAAAACTAAGTGCACTAAGTGAAAATAGCAGGATTTCTTAGCGATGTGCGATTTACACTAACCGAAAATAGCTGTATTTTCTTTTCTCTGTTAAGTAGAAATAGTTATAAGATGCTATTGGTACTTATAAATCTGGCAGATAATGTTACTATTTTTTTTACCCCAGTATTGTTGTGCATTAAACATTTAGCGATTATAACAGAGTGTAAATCATTACATTTATAAGAATATTAAAATGATGGCAACTTATTGAGATACTAAACCCCAACACCTACCCCTCACCTTACCATAAACCAGAACATTATGAATAAAAATGAATTTTAAGTCTTAAATCAATTCTATTGAAAACAAATGCCTTTATGACCTGTAATGATATAAAAAGGTAAAAGAGAGTTTTCAGAGAGAGTTGGATGAGAACCCTTGTCTCCAGTGTCTCAAATGAACAGGATGTGGAGCCTCAGAGTTTCATAAGTTTCAAAATGAAAGTGATGACACGCTTTCTCGTCATGCGCCAATGACAGACCTCCATATAAGTCAATGGCAAAAAATATAAATTTGTTAACAATGGCATAAGTACTATTACATATAAGTAGTATGTAATGAATCATCTTTTCAACTTATAGAAAGTGTGCTAGAAACTACAATCAAACAGGTTTAAGAAACTTCTAAGTGGCTAAAAAAACATTTAGAGGCAATCATCGTTCCCAGTAGTTTTGCAATCAAATGGTCAAACATGGTGTTCAGCATTCCCACATTCATTCTATATGAGTATCATTTTTTTCTCCTCAATTCATAACATGTGATGAAAAATGACCTTGCTTACCAATAGTGTCTGGTAGACCCCAAATCTCCGCTTTATCGCACTGATCATTACTTCTCTCTGCATGTCTACTATTTGAAAATAACTGGTTCCTATTGTGCAGAGTAACGTTTAATTGAGGTAAAAACATTGAGAGTCAAATCCATGTCTATATCGCGATCATCATACCGTGTGCTGTAATTGATGTTGACACCCATTCGCTGTGTTCCATACCGCGCATCATCTCCGCCCAGCAGACAAGCGCCCACACCTAACATGCGCTTTTGCCGGGAGTCATAGAGCGCCATTGAAAATTGATCCTGAATGAACACATTAAAATGTTTATGCTTATAGAAATAAGATATGGAACAATATGTTTAAAATACAACGTTGTCGTTCAGATGGCAACAGTATAACAATCTACCTAGTTGTGTGCTTAAATAAAACACATATCAAACCTTTTCGTGTTGTCCGTCCATTGTAGCCTTTATGTTTCCAACATTTGTTTATGAAACCGTCGTGCTGTGGCTATGGCAACCAACCAGGACACGGAACTCTGGGCCAGTCTCCACGTGGTTTTGTTATGCGCTTTATTTCAAACATAATATAACATCAGGGAAAGAAGTTTTCACATATGTGAACAAAAAAAGTCAGTGACGTGTCTTTCGAGATCTGGCCCTTGTTTTTTCTGTAGTAAAGGGTTCATCCCAAAATTAAAGAATCTTATGTTAGGATTGGATATGATAACCCATCTGGAGAGTTTCTGAGGATTACATTTTATTTTGAAACGATACAATGTATATTTTGGAAATGTATTACCATAAAATACAGAGCATATTTTCTGTACATATTTCTAAATATTCTATTGCCTTCTGGGAAAAATTGCAATTATGGTTAAAGGAGGAAAAGGTGGTTGAATTGAGTCTGTCCTTTATAGATACTAAGTATGGAAACTATGAAGAAGGTTTTCAAGATATTGTTTTATTAATCATTTCCTTTTGATATCTAAAAATGGTATTCACAAATGTAGCTTTTTATAGTGCAAATAAATAGATGGAATAAATTGGCAAATATACGTCTGCTTGATTTCCAGGTGTGGGTTACTGGTTCCAATATAGAACCTTTGTTTTAAAGACCTGGCATGAACATTCAACATGTTTCTGACAAAATGTTTTTAGGCCTTTTCTTGAATATCGTGGGGAAGCATCTGACCGGTGTCAATCATACCAGTGAAATTATGGTTGTGGCTAGGATTAGGTTTAAGGGCGTACTGTATAGATAGTAGAAAATCAGATCCAGTGTACATTTGTAAATTCATTTGTCATCATAAATTAAACTTAGACTTTCTTAATTTCACAACCTTTATTGGAATTCCAAATGTAATATTCATTCTTCTTCACACACACACACACACACGAGACAATAAAAAAAAATTGAGTGCTTGTTGAAACCCTGAAAGGGTTATTTATGAAGCACAGCCCCTAAAACAACACTGCGGATTAAGATACATTTTTGTGTTGCTTAACTGCTGCTTTGAAATTCAACAAAAAGTCATATTTCACTTAAAAAAAAATTTTGTCAAAGAAAGCAGAGATCTACTAGCATCTAACCAGTCGACACAGATTTTAAAGCAACATATAGAGAAACATGGTAACCAAAACTTACTATCTCATGTTTATGGAATTGTTTAGTAGCTCAACTACAAAGCAAATCATGAAAACAAGTATTCATTCATGGAAAAAGCTGCATCTTTCAGCACTATTTAAAAGAATGACGAAAGACATTGCCAAAACCCTAATGATCTAATGCAGACCTCATGGCCTTAAACAATGACACACTATTGCATTGAGCAAAAGTGACCAATGAAAATCCCAGTCAGAACCAACAATCTGCTCACTTCCAGACTAAACAAAATAGACTTGAAATCCAGACCTTGAAAACAGTGAAAGTGCATCAGAGATCTTAAAGGTTTGACAACCGTATACGTTATACGTGTGTAGAGCAAATAAATAAAACCTTATACACAAGAAAATAAAATTCTCCATGTGTGTACTTTATGAAGCTTAAACATGGGTCTTTCAGAAATGGACGCATGTGGCACTTGCGCAGTGGTTACGCTTTGATGCAGGAGATAATCTGAGAATCTTCATGACTTGATGTAAGGGCAAATCTACAGTAAAAAAGTAAGGCCATTGTGTCTTCGCCCTTAAGCACTGGTCTCGCTTTTTGCTTGTTTGGAGACCGGCTCGCCATTGTCTTGACCGTTAGAGTCGAGCGGCCTCTTCTTTGGACTGGCTTCTTCTAATGAAGGAGAAAACAATTTCCATTTTTATGTCAAGAAAGTTTTAAAATCACAGAAATTCAAGAGCGTAAAAATAGAACTGAACACTTGTATTTTCATACGACTTAACCCTTCAATTTGAAACTGATCAAATTTTTTTCCCCCTCCTTACCCTCATCTGCCTCCTCATCACTCTCAAACTTGGTCTTCTTTCCCTGGAACCTGGCCTGCTCTCTTCCTCCCCTGTCTCTGCGGCCTCCTCTCCCTCTCCCACGACCCCTTTGACCTCCTTAAATCAAAGATTTTAGTATGATACGCAAGCAATTTACATAAAACCATTGTATTAACAGATTAAAGGCTCTTTCATGTGATGTTTTGGATTCAGTCTGGTACCTCTGCCTCCTTTTCGTTTGTTCAGGGATTCCTGCTGATCTTCGATAATCTTCTTTAATGTCTCCATTTCTGTTTCTCCCTCAAGCACTTCCCAATGAACAACTTGGTCTTTAACCTTGAGATCCTCGCCTTCCTGAGCCTCACGGGCTTTCTGCAATGCCTCCTGGGCTTTTGAGTGGAATAGGATGGTGCCCTGAGGGAAAATGGAAGAATAAAAATCATTACAGTAAAATAGTCTCAAATGGTGTTCTACAAACTTAGATCCGTTGATCATGTCTGAGCTCTTACCTCTTTAGCTCCTCGGATAAAATCAATCCATTTAATACGGGCATGATCGGCGAAGACCTTGTGGAAATCTTCCCTTGATGTTTGACCCAATTCTCCAGAAAACTTCAGCAGACAGCCTCTCTGGTCATTCAGGGATTTCTGTGACAATACGAGAATGATATTTTATGGACACCATCACAACTGTCTGATTTCTAATAATGTTGTTTTTGCATGACAACTTACCAGCTCTTCCTCCTCAGCTTGCTTTTGCTTGTCATCCTTGTCACTGAAATGTACATTTTGATCAGTTATTTCATCAAATTTTAGTCTCTTTTTTGGGTGTAATACAAATATTCTTGCAACATCTCACCTTTTGGCTTTGGCCTTTGCTTCTGCACGGTTGTGTTTTCTTTCAGCTATCTTTTTAGAGAAGTATTCCTCTCTACAGATGGAGATACGAGGTTAACATCTCTTAAACCGGTTTACTTACAACCATTCAGTTACAGAGTGAACAGTCCTTGAAGACATTTTCCTTAAAGGGATAGTTTAGCCAAAAACTCCAATTTGCCGTTTATTTACTCGCCCTCAGTCCATCAGAGTTGTAGGTGACATTTCTTCTCGAGTAGAACTATAAAGAAGATTGTTTGGTAAAACAGCAGCCATCTCTGCTTCATATAATGGGAGTCTATGGGGTCCACCTGTCTAAGAGTTCCTAAAGCACATAATTCCAAAAAGCGGCTCCTGTCGACATCGTTTGCGTTTCGTGTAGCAAATCGTTTTATATTTTCATAAAACTGAACGTCATACGCCGTAATTTGCAGCCTTCGCGAACAAGCGCAATCATCTTCTTGTAGTATTTGGTGGCATACCAGCGTCTAGAACGTTTTGCGCCACCTGTAGAAAGGGAGTGTTGAGGCTGTCCAGTATGGCTAATATTAATAAAAATTACGTTCAAATTTACTAAAATATCGAGCGAGTCACTTCATGAAACATCAACATGTCGCCAGGAGCCGCTTTTTGGAATTATGTGCTTTAGGAACTATTCGAACGACCGACCCCATACTCTCCCATTATATGAATTTAACAAACAATCTTCTTTATGGTTCTACTCAAGAAAAATTGTCACCTACATCTCAGATGGCCTGAGGGTGAGTAAATAAACGGCAAATTTGCGCCTTAACTTGCGCCTTAACTCGCCTTAATTTGCGGCTGAACTATCCCTTAACAAAAACAGAATAAAAACTATAGAAAATAAATAATCCTGGAGCTCAGTGGTAAGAGCATGGTGCGAGCAACGCCAAGGTCATGGGTTCGATCCCAGGGACTGTACATACTCTGATACATATGTATAGTATAATTCAAGTCGCTTTGAATAAAAGCGTCTGCCTAATGCATAAATGTAAATGTAATAACGGAACTTTTTTTTCCCTGAAGACGTCTATTAGCAAGTATCAATTGAAAAATTACAACACCGATACAGAAACATGCAATGTTCTGAACCAAACAAAAAAGGTTCTTTTAAATTAAACAGCAGGTCAAGTACCTACTTCGTCATAACAATCATCTCATTTCCTTTGTACTCTTTCACATCATCACGCGCAACAAAAGCCTTGGCGGCTTCTTCAGATTCTAGAACTGCAAAGATTGAGCCCTGGAGACAATGAAAATTGAATTAAAATTTACATAGTGACATTTCACAAACATTGGGTATTCTAAAGACAAGAAATTCGTACGAAAGTGAAGTGCATGTCCCTTTTAAACAAATAACTTTCATTAGTGAAAATTCTTATTCAGCTTTATTGTTAAGGAGAAATATCACTTAAACGTTTTATTTTGTTCAGCTTTTTTTTGCATAATATTGCTGTGTTATATTAAGTATTATAGTTTTGTAACACCAGAAGCCAACAGTGTATTTACAAAATATTTTTGTAATCCTACATTAAACCATTGTATTAACAGAGGCAGAAAAACACCTCGGTGGACACGTGCCATAAAGAGTTATAGTTATAGTCGTGCATAGGACCTGTGCCGTAACCTACAGCATAGATCACGCATAGCCGCGTACCCAACGCTGTTGCCTGACCCGCACCTCTCCAAAAAGGTAACAATGCGTCAACTCAATGGAGACCCTTTGGGACCGCAAGCGCTGTGATTGGTCTGTTTTAACCCCTCCCTCAGGTCTAAAACTCTGCGATAGCATCATGTTTACTCAAACGCATTACTGAAAGAATTATCTACGTAAATTATTTGTTCATCTGTATTTAATATCTCAAACTGCAACAAAAGCGACCGTTTACTAGCCACTATCACAGCTAATGCTTCTCAAGCGAGCTCATACTTCTACGGCTCTTGTCTTGTTTACACAAGTAACACACACGTGGGCACTGACGTGTAGGGGTCATTGCCTGTCAAGAAGTGTAAATGAAAACCGACACATAACATACGGCTAAGGTTCTACGCACGACTATAACTTACCCTTAAGAGCTCCTGAACACATAGTAAAATCTCTTACTTTGAAAGTCTTCAGGGGTCCTTTTCTCATGTAGATGTTCTCAATTGTTCCTTTATCAGACAGCCACTCTTTTACCTCATCCAGCGTGGTGTCGAGAGGAAAACCTTTCTGTTGGGTAATAACATTATATGCTGCAGTCAACAATCCAAATGATATAATAGAAAAAAAGAGACAATAAATAGTAGCAATAATACTTTTTCTTCCTCCTTGATCCTATTCACTCACCATGTAGATGGATTTGTGTTTGAGAATGTCTCTGTATTCCTCGTTGTCTTCTGGAAGAGGTTTTTTAGGATTTCGCCTTATTTTGGTTTTGTCCTCACTAATCTCCAGGAGACCAGTTTGAGACTTCAGTAGCGCCCCAACAATGACGGAAACGTCTGACGTGATATTTTTTAGTCTGTAGAGAGGACCGTCATATAAAAGCAACAGCATTAAGGAATTTGGCATGCAAAAAAGGTGTCAGTATTTTGAATTGAAAATACAATTAATAATGGTTAACTCAAAATTAAATGTACTGTCAACACTTAAAGAGGCCCTGCAATGATATGTCATGCATTCGGACTTCTTTACTATGTTAAACGTGCGGTCTTCTCACGCTTAACATGGTCAACGTGTCAAAAAAAGTGTTGAGCGTATAACATAGTATTTCTGTCCTCGATACACTACCCCAGCGATTGTACCGGTTTCGGAAAGTTTTTTTTTCGAACAAATTGAACTGTTTTGTAACAACTTTTCTTAGTCCCTACAGCCCCCACAGCCGCAGGAGAAGGAGCATGTAGAGATGCATAAGCTAAAATGTCACCGCATCTGCTGCTTCAAATAAATGATCCACCCGCCACCCGCATAAATTTCTCCGATATAGATATCCTCACCCGACACGGACCCGATCGTCACTTTAATTACTCAGGAAATTTTACGGTTAACTGTCTTTGTCTGTAAATGCTTAAATCTAATCTTTCGATTTAGCACACACATGATGTACCATATAAAAGGTACTAGTCTTATGGCTTTCATATACATACAGTGCCTCACAGTCATTGCATATTACATACGCAGCACTTGATTCATCCGTGTTAAACCACTTCTCTAGAACGCTACCACACGGTACTTTCTGTCCTACCTTTTGTTGTGTTTTTAATTCTACCTTTTTAAATTTCTCTCGGATCTGTTTTGCCTCCATTTCGGCTTTAAGAAATAGACCGTCCTCTAGCGCCACCAAGCGCACATTTCTTTTAAATTACTGCAAATTAGCGCCCGATTAAAAATGCATTTAAAACATATTAGTATTTTTGAGAAATTTTGTTAATATTGTATATGATATTGTCCACCCGCAATTATTCAGAATGTATTTTTTTATTACCCGACCCGCGGATCATCCGCAGCGCCCGCGGATTTAACCTCCATCCGCGGATCACTAATGCGCAGACGTCACTTTCACTTGTGTGCAGGAGAGAGAGAGAGCATATGTTTGCGAAGTTCAGGTGTTTGTCTGTTCACTGCATTTGGGTGATGAATGTTATATAAACTGTGGATATAACGCTGGATTTGGAGATCGTTCAAAACTGATATATGGAGCTAGGGGTGTGCGATATGACTATATTTGATCGCGAACGATTAAAATGACTGCACGATCTACTTTTTCGGAATAATCGTTAAATCGTCCGATATAGTGCAAGACATGTTATATCCGTTGCTGTTCTATTGAATTTCGTTAACATCCTTGCGATAGATTGGGCCATGTTAACAAGCTCGTACACGTTGCTTGTGAATTCAGTAAGATTAAGAGACGCGGTCAGTGACGATGGAGGGAAACACGGAAGAGTTGGTCCCTAAAAAGCTTTCCTGTAGCTCAGTGGTAAGAGCATTGTGTTAACAACACAAGGTTGTGGGTTCGAGCCCAGGGGATTGCAAATACCTATGTAAAATGTTTGGGATAAAACGATGTAAGTCGCTTTGGATAAAAGAGTCTGCCAAATGCCTTAATGTAAATGTAAAAACAATTCTACATCAGTAATATTGAAATGGTTTGGGTTTTCCCCAACTGACACGGTCCAAACAACAGTTATTTGCAAATGTGGCAATGATAAGATTCGCACGTCGGATGGCAACACAACGAACCTTTTTAACCACTTCAAAAGAAAGCGCCCAAAAGAGTATGCCGACAGTCAAATTATAAACGGATCACATGCGGGTAAATCAGGTACAACCAAGCATCCGGGAACTACAAGGCTTAAACAAACGACTTTAGCGAAAGAAGGATTTGAGAAAGGAATTCAGTCTGACAGAAGGAGCAAGCGCTGGAAAGATGTAACTGACGCGGTCGCATTTTACCTGACCAAATTTTTTTTCAAGATCGCCCACCCCTATATGGAGCCATCCCAGCGCTAAAAGATGCCGGACATGAACCGAACGCGGTGAGTGAAACTGATGTCTGTGTTTTGTTAACAATGGGTCCGCACGTGCTTTGGTTCAGCCTTCCCCTCCCCCCGCACGCGCCACATGTTTTCGGAAACAATCGTAAAGCTGTATTTATCTTTTATAAATCTGATCAAACTAAATACTCTTCAAAGATACAAGTATGCAATACTACTCTATAGTTACTCAAGATTAATGTGATTGGCAGAAACCCTGTGTGTTTCGCCCGCTTTAAATGTTGAACTGCTTTATTTCTGTAATTACCTATTAAATTTAAGCATGGTCTCCAGTGTGACCCAGCCATCATCTACCTGCAGCTGCTCCTTTAGAAACTTGTCTCGGGGAAGATTGTGGTCACCAAAATAGTACTGCCAACACAGACACACAGAAACATTGACATTTATGTCATTATTGTGAATTAAGGCACTTAAGGAGGTGGATCACATTTATATCCTCACCTCAACCTGGTCTGACACCTTCTTCTCCAGAGAAGACATTTCCGGAGCGTCTGCCATTCTTAAAATCACAAACAACAAAACATTAGTAAAGTAGGCTCAATATTCAAGCATGCAACACTTTTTATTTTGACACTTAGTACATAGGAAGGTCAGGGGCTGGTGTCAAGTCAATCTCAATAAACTCGTTTGCTTTGGGCTGTTTTGTCATGTTGGTTTGAAATAGGCCTGCACGATTAATCGTTTTTAAACCGAAATCGCAATTTGAACGGGTGCGATGTTCAAATCGCAAAAGCTGCGATTATTTCGATTAAAAGGGCTTTAAATAAGATGAAATGTAGCTACGTAGTTTTTGACAGTTTGCTTCTGCAATTTTACGTTTAACCAATAGGCAGCATTTTAACACTTTAGTGATGCGCGGATGGCAGTTAAATCCGCGGCGGTGCAGATGATCCGCAGGTCGGGTAATAAAAATTACATTCTGATTAACTGCGGGTGTATGATAGCATATACATATTAACAAGATTTCTCAAAAAATACGAATATGTTTTAAATGCATTTTTAATCAGGCGCTAATTTGCAGTAATTTAAAAGAAATGCGCGTGTGGCGGCGGAAGAGGACGGTCTATTTCTTAAAGCAGAGATGGAGGCTTAACAGATCCAAGAGAAATTGAAAAAGGGAGAATTAAAAACAAAACAAAAAAGGTAGGAAAGAAAAGTAACGTGTGGGAGCGTTTTAGCGAATGTGAGGCACTATGTATATAAAAGTCATAAGACTGGTACCTCTTATGATACATCATGTGTGTGCTAAATCGAAAGATTAGATTTAAGCATTTACAGAGAAAGACAGCGCTAGAAAATGTACCGAGTAATTAAATTGACGATCGGGTGCGGATAACAGAGAAGATTATACGTGCGGGCGGCCGGATAATTTATTCGAAGCAGCGGATGCCGGTGACATTTTAGCTTATCCGCGAATCTCTACTGTACATGCTTTTGAATTAGCAAAGAACGTCATTTGGAAAAGATGAGCGCGACCGGGAGCAGCAGTTCAAATTCGCAACAAAGTAACGTCATGTCTGCTGAAGAGCAAAGTCCTGCAGCACTAGACGACTTGGTACCTAAATGAAAAAGCATCGCTTATGTTTGGAATTATTTTGAAAGTCTGTGTCGACCTCGCGAGACAACACAACCAATCTCTATCAACACCTGCAGAGGTATCAAAGACTATTCTATGATGAATTCAAGGCCAAAAAGTCCACAGATAAACCCACTTCGTCGCAATAACGGACATCTAAGCAAACTTCAATTGCTCACGCGCTTGAAATAAGCACACCCTACGACAAATTTTCACAAATGTATTGCAAAATAACAGACGCCATACATAACTATAACTGTTTACAGTGTGTTCGGATCTTAAAAGTTTTAACTATTTAAGATACTGCTGTTATTCTCTTAATTTCTCATGACATTTTTGCATGACAACTTTATTTTAAAAAAATGGCCACAGTGTAAGTGGTTTTAAATAAACACTGGGATAATGTTACAAAAGTTTGTAATTTTGTCTTGGTCTTTCTTTGATGCATGCTGTTAAAACAAACCTAGCTCTTTTTTTTTTTTAAATAGTAGTCAAATCGCATCTTTAATCGCAAATCGCAATTTTGGTCAATAAAATCGCAATTAGATTTTTTCTTCAAATCGTGCAGCCCTAGTTTGAAACACCGGGTACTAAACGAAACTAGACTAGACTTGATTATTAAATTAATATAGATTTATTTGGGTCAAGCTTTCATTTCCATAAAACAATACATTTGGACAATTTATTTTAGTCAAAAGAAGTCATAATAGTTTTAATATGCTGAATGTTTAAAGTCAGCAAATTAAAACTGACTGGTCAGGATCCAGCTATTACAACCCATCAGAAGTGACAACATGCCCCAATAGTACTACGGTCCGAATTGAATGTACATGAACTTCTGATCTTCTACATATGCTATTTTAGGCTTATAACAGAAATTGTAATAAGGCTTTGGCCATTTAGAGTAGAAAATCGGTGTTGTTCCTGATTTGTGCATAGCAACGTTTTGATCACACCACGTGCGTGTGCCACAGAGCTAATGCACGCTGATTTAAGTAAACGTAATAGTTACTCTTGCAGTCATATCAGTGTTGAAGAAAACTAAACACAACTTAGTAGAATTGAATATGTTTGCCCTACAAAGAGTCTTTCTAAGGTAATGATACAGTAACTTACACTAAACAAACATCAAACGGGATTAGCATTGTCATGTATGCTTTTCCGTTAGGTTTAAACGGAAACCATCGCAAAACTTAAAACCCCATAATAACTGGCGACACACAAAAATGCCATACTTACTTCTGCTATTCTCTGATCGGAATAAAATGAGTCTGATATCTTCTGTCCACACTGAACGCACCTTTCCCGTTGCGAGAATCAACGTGTGGCCGCGCGTTGCTATGACGTCACTTCTAGACCCGGCGCAGATAATTATGGGAGGTGTAGTTCTAAAATCATCAGTTTGCTCAGTTTGTGACTCAGCAAATTACTGTAGCTCCGTGTGCTCCAAGTTTAACTTCTCACCGACAGATAGAGCCCAGCTATTCTAGTAAATAAAGGACACGAAAAAACTTGGAACAGAATGGTGAAGCCTTATTTTAAAGTTTTTCTATTTTTTATTAATTTGTTTGATTTTATCACATGGTCATGAGACATACAGAAAGAAAGAACAATAAAAGCTCCAATCCCACATCATTAAAAACACTGTTTTACTGTCACTAAAAATTCAATCATCTGTTTAGGGCCTAGGTGGTGTCCATACAGTATAGAAAAAGCAGACATTTTGGATCTCTCTTGCATATAGTCCGGTCTTTCTGTACATGCATGTTATGTAGGCGAATGAAGAATATCTTAAACATCTGTCGTTTATACACTGCAAGTCATCTAAATCACAACTGACCCCATTGTCCCATGTCTCAGTATCACACATAAGTTACAATCTCCCTTTTTTAAATTTGACAAGTTAGTGGTGCAGTGATGGTCTCTCCCGTGTTTTGTGTCTGCATGCAAACCACACAAGACAAGATTCCATTACAGGCAGGTCACATTACAACAATTTAGAGTTTATTAAGAGGTGCTCATCCACCTGCATATTTTGACAGACAAACATATAATCAACATGCGGAAACATTCACGTTATTATGTTTGTTTTAATGCTCTAGGACAAACCTGAATGGGTTACATATTAAATTACCTTTTTTAACATCAGTCAAAATCAAAGTTAATTTAAATCCCTGAGACAACTTACTGGTGTAAACTTAAAAGTAAATCAATAGGTAAAATGTTACATATTGTTAAGCGACCAACTCATGCCATTCAAGCCATTTTATTTGCTGCATGGAGGTGCTTTTTAATACATGGTTGAGTCAACCTGAAGTTTGTCACTGTATGGCTTACAATGCTGTATTACTAAATCAAAGCTCTTAATTCTTGTAGGATTTCATTGCCATTGGACCAGGGTATAACTTTGGCTCTCGGTTTTGCTGAACCGGCCTTGCACAGCATCTTTTCTAGTGTATATCCTTTCCTAGGCATTGCAATGTCCCCTTCATTTAAACCATTACTGGGACAAAAGTCATTCCCTCCGTCTCCTATGTAGCAAATCTTCTCATAGTAGACACCAGCTTTAGCTTGATTTTCTTTGAAATCGTTGAGCACTTTCCTCTTGCACAGGTTTACAGGGCACTGCTGGCAGTCGTGTGCGTGAAAGCACCGCACGCTCATATATCCCCGTGCGTCAATGCTTGCGGGGTTGGTGAAGACATCGTCTACAGCGGACTGCATCCCTGATGCATTCAAAATCCAGTCTATGAAGAGAGTGTTTGAATCAGAGACTATGATACAGTCTAAATCTTTCTTATTATCGGATATGAAGGTCAACAGCTCGATCATGCCCTCCGTGAACGGGATGCTCTCCATGACCGCGCGCATATGATCCGGATGGACCGACTGGTCTCCGATGTAGGTCAAGACTCGACACATATATTCGGTCCAGCGGCCTTTTTGATACGACTGTTTCAGCCAGTCGGGTAAACACTGGTCGGGAGTTGATCGGATCACCCATGTGTCGCTGTTGTCATCCACTATCGTGTGATCAAAGTCGAACGCGATCAAGGTCTTCATCCTGGCAAAAAAACATTGGAGAAATCCGATGAGATGCACGGTATGACTTCTCAAAACGGAATGTCACAAAACCGGCAAACGAGCACCATTACAACTCGCGTTACATTGTGTAGCATTTGAAATACTAGATATTAAGGAAACATACAAATACGTACTTACCTCAAAACGGCAGCCCTGTTGAATAATTCGATTATATATTACCGATCCGATAACAGACGCTTGCTGACTACACGAAGAACGATTAGTCACAACCCCAGAAGTGAAATCGTGTCTCCGATAGGCTCTAGCTCACGTCAGTCATAATCCTAACGTTATTTCAACGCTCTGATTGGCCACGCATATACGTGTGCGTTTTCCTTTTTTTCCGCTGTCACTCGTTCAAATTGAGCAAGAGAGATATTATCTAAGTTCAATTTACGGGAAATTTAGTTTTCAGAAAATATATTGTGTATTTTGTCATGTATTCATAAATGAATGTTTATATTTCAAATTATTTACTTTCATGCTTTAAGATCGTGCTTGTTTTATAGATAAACACTACCAGTCAAAATTGGACAAGTATCCACCATTTCTTTTACCGTACACATTTTTAAACCACAATTTTACAACGATTTATGCTTTAAGAAATTAGTATTTTATCTTCAATCAATCTTTCACTTAGATTGGTTGTATGAACTGTGCATTCAAAGAACTGGATGAGGGCATGACCATTTTCCTACTTAACCCAACTAATTTATTAAAGTTAATCTTACATTTAAAAATAAATTAATGTGCATTCACAATTACTTTGTTCAATCACTTAAGAATTTGGATACATTTAAAAAGTCAACTTTTGACTTCTGTACAAAAAAAAAAAAACGCATAAATATTTGAGTGGCCAATCAGAGAGTCGAAATAACGTTAGGATGAACATACACACAAATCTTACTTAAATAAATAACGTTAGTTAAGGACACAAATCAGGTTCAGAGTCAATTTTATTTCTCAAATTAAACAGAACCTACATTTTCATGTTCTCTTTACAAACATAAAACCCTAACAAAACTCAAAGGTATGCGAACATATCCCCAACGAACCCCCTTAAAAAAAACAGCCAAGACAGAAACTTAAGAGAAATAAAAATGTAAGCAACCATTTTAATTAATTAACCATTATCTTCAGTAATCATTTAAGTTGGAAACTGGGGGAAAATAAAAGTATGCAGTACAGATAAAAGCAGGACAAATGTGAAATGAGATTTTGACGATTGTGTCAAGTCAAGAAAAATATCCAAAGCATGTCCAGTTTACACGGTCAGTCAAATGTGTCAGCAGTCTCTTTGTATTGATTGTTCACACTGGAGATCAGAACACATGCAGACTCTTAATCGCTATCGCTGGAACTAGAGTCCTTTTTCTTAACATCTTTTCTCGGGCTTTTAGATTTGTCCTTCGCTCTCTCTTTCGATTTTGGGCTCTCGCTTCGTTTTCGTCTCTTCCCTTTGTCTTCATCACTCTCAGAATCACTGCTTCCACTGTGGCTCTTCTCTTTTCTCTTCCTGTTACTGCCCTGTCGATCGTCTCGGTCTCTGCTCCGTTGTTTCTGAGAGGAACGTTCTTTGGAGCTCCTGTCTCGACTTCTGTTCTCTTTGCTCTTCGACTCGCCAGTGCTCTTCCTCTGGTTTCTGTCCTCAGCATCCCTCCCTCGGTCCCGACCCCTATCTCGGTCCCTGCTCCGCGACCTACGCGACGACCTCCCATCCCGACTATTGCTGTGATGTCGGTCACGGCCTCGGTCTCGAGACTGCCCACGCTGACCTCGCCCCCTCGACCGAGATCTCCGAGACGCATTGCGAGCCTTTTCTTTGCTTCTCGATCTGTCACGTTGCTGCTCGCCATTTTTCTTCTTCTCGACCTCTTTTGTTTTCTCCTTTTCACTACCTTCAGCTTGTGGTTTGGTTCTTTCCTTGCTTCGGTCTTCTCTTTCTCGTTCCCCCTCCTTCTCTCGTTCTTTGGTGTCCTTCTCTTTCCTGTCTCTGCTGCTAGAATGCGCTCGTTTGTCATCCTTTTCTCTCCTCTTGTCTTTACTCTTGCTTCGACTGCGAGCTTTCTTATCACCATCTGACTTTTTCCGTGAGTCCTGGTCCCTGCTCTTTGAGCGATGTCTGTCCCTCTTCCTATCCTTTCCTCTTGAAGCACTGCGTGATTTATTGCGCTTTCCCTCCTTCTCCCTTTCAGAATTCTTTTTTGCTTCTTCCTTCCCAGCAGCTTTGTTCTCACTGGATGGCTCAGGGACTTCCTTCTTTTCCTCTGACATGTCTCCTCTGAAATGTCAAAATCAAAATTCAGTTTTTAAAACCAAAGTTGAATAAAGCTGAAACGAAGAGGTGGGTAAATATGCTTTTTAACTAGTGGTGGGCATAGATTAATTTTTTTAATCTAGATTAATCTAGATTAATCTTGGAATTAATCTAGATTAAAATGGCTCATTTGAATTCTGCCGAAGGCATTCATAATATGTGTGTTACCCAAATAAGGACTAAAAGTAAGTCTTTGAGAACGGGTTTCTCAAGCCAGGTGGCGCATTAGACCAGGGGCTCATCTCCTGTTTCCAAAATGCATCACAAACTGCTTGAGAAAGCTGTTCTACTATGATAATTTGTGATGAAAATTAAATTATGTTCAATAAGATGTACTTGGGTTTACTTCCGCATTAGCGAGGGATGCTTTGCGTTTAGGTGGTACTTGAGACTGGAAGAGCTCCTACAGTACATTTACATTTAGTCATTTAGCAGACGCTTTTATCCAAAGCGACTTACAGAGAGTTAGGGAGCAACAAGCGATATGTCATACAGGAGCCATAATACATTAGGTGCCAATACAAAGTTACTGGTTTCAACTAAAGCTAGACCACTACCTGTTGAGAGAAAGTTTTTTTTTAAACTAACTGTATGTAAACCAATTCCGTACAGTAAACCAATTCCACATTGCACAAGGTGCAAACAACCTTAGTCTTGTCGAGGTTTCCAGGTTGGAAGCGTCTTAAAAATAAATTTTCCCTGAAGCAAACCCGGCTGCTTCATAGCTGCATCCATGTTAGTACGTCACGTTTGATGTGGTCATTTCACAGTAACGTTATGTTGTTTTCGGACCAAACGCGAATGGCGCGTCAAGCGTGAGTGATTTACATGTTAAGTGAATGCAAAGCGGCAATGGACCTACTTGCTTCGCGAATCGCGCGAATGAAGCCCTGGTTATGAGATGATGAGGCGGCGCAAATCACGCGAATCACGCGAGTTGAAAAATCTCGTTCTCTTCCCCTACAGTGCAATTAAGCTATGTATACATCCGCGCTAAAATATCAAAGCGAAAGTCATCATAGCTTGCGTAGTATAGACCCAGCTCGCAACCTGACTTTGAGAATAGATTAACGGCGACATTTTTTTTATCGTGCGATAAGAGTCTCACTGCGTTAACGGCGTTAACGGCCCACCACTATTTTTAACATTTATAAATTCTGTATTGTATAAATCCTGGACGCAACATTTGCATGCCCCTATAAATCTCCCATACTTGTCCCCTTTGATCCATCGTTCCTGGGAGGCGGCAGGGTTTGGTTTTGCTTTTTGTGTCCGTTGCATTTCCTGTCTCCAGTGTGGAGGGGTCTCGCTGCGTCGAAACCGATCCCATGAGCGCGAACGAGACCGTGATGGTGTCCGATAGCGCTACAGAAGAGATTGATTACGATGTTAAAAACACAAGAAACATGTATAAAACCAGTACTTTTGTTTCAACCACACAAGATTGGGTAATTTCTCACCCTAGGTCCTCGCCCCTTAATTCTACGTCCTGACCTGGTCATCACCAGTCTTGTGCGGTTTGGCCGCGAGTTCGCCGTAGGTCTGAAATATAGTTTACAAAGTTACGAGCTGGAGAAACTCACATATATAACAATTCAAACAAGTGTGCTGATAAAACAATCTCCACCTACCGGTCCCGCTCTCGCTCTCTCTCTCTTTGCCTCTCTCTCCCAGAGTCCTCCTTGCGTGGGTCTTTTTCCTGCTCCTCCTCTTTGGCTTTCAAGGGGCTACGCCTCATCAGAAAGCGGTTTTCAGGAACGGGTGGGACCTCCTCTGGGCGAATGGTAGACATAGGTTGGGCATCAATCTCTTCCTCATCAGACCTGCACAGAAACACATATTTAAAGCATTTACACAAATAATTTTAACATTCTTACAAAATCATTTCATTTTAGATTAACATATGATAAATGTGTAAAAGAAATGTGACACGTACCCCTTCTTCTCTTTCTTCTTGTGCTTCTGTTCTTTCTTTTTCTTGTGTTCCTTCTTATGTTTCTTCCGCTTTTTCTTTCCCTCCTTCTCAGAGTCCGCAGAGTCTGATGAGCTTTCTGAGGAATCATCTTTACTCTCACTGGAAGACTGATGCTTCTTTTCCTTCTTTGCTGGAAGATAAAAGTTAAGGCACGATTATACTTGTATGCTTGCAAAAAAAAGAAACCACAGACTGGTTTTAAATCATGGATATTAACTGGTTATAACTTTGGTATTGGAGCATGCACAATGAAAAAATACACTTTAATTCAAATATCAAGGAAAAGCGAAATCAGTCTGAATAGGAGGGCATTTTTACCTGGTATTAAGATGCATTGTGGTCAATCGGATCACAAGAGGACAACGATAAATACAGGCGTTAACAGGTGTGAAATATCTTTAGCTTGCCTAATTCTGACCACATCCAGATAGGGTTGACTCTATATTTTTAAGGGCACCGACCGCATTACATCGGTACTACAAAACTCAGTCCATCAAGGTGCAGTTTGAAGCTGTAAACAGCGGAGCAGGAGACTGATGCACATTTACATTTCGTATTATTGTATGATCACCATTATATTTATATGTAATCCTTCCTGTATCTCTGTTAAAAATTAATATCACAAATCAATCTGTTATTTTCAGTAATGATGCTGTTCAAAATATTTTTCTAGACTTTTCATGTTTCGTTTTTCTAAATTATTATATGGCCTGTTAATGGGGGAGGCCTCATGGTTTTGGTAAATGATCATACTCCAAAAATAACAGATTATGTGTGTGATGTGGAACTAATTCAACTCTGTTTATCTACAACTTTCAAGTAAATTGGCAATAGAGTGACTATGAAGCATTCAAATGACACTAAAATGACACGTTACCTTTAGATTTTGGAATTAGTTCCCCACAATTGAGCACTTTGACCTCAGCGTAGGGTCGGCTGTTGGCATCGGTCTTCTCACCCTCGATCATTCGGATTATCTCCTGGCCGGAGATCACCTGACCAAACACCACATGAATTCTGGTGCAAAGAAAAAAATGCTTACAATTAAACCATCAGGGACAAACACAAAGATTAACCTGTTAATTTATTAAACAAACATCTATATTCCACTGCACTTACCCATCTAAGTGAGGAGTTGGTTTTGTAGTTCTATGGTCAGGGACACAAAACAGTGAGGTAGAATGTCAATACAAATCTAACAAATACAAAAACAGTGATTAATGCCCCACTACAAATTGATTTGGCCAGACCAATGACGAGGACATATACATCTACTATAAATCATAGCTGCAAGAAAAAAAGAGCGCATTGCAGATTATCATCACCACCGCCGGATGCTTAACAGGCGCTTAAGAAACCAGTGTGCCGGACTCACATAAAGAACTGTGAGCCATTGGTGTCTTTCCCTCTGTTTGCCATTGAGAGCATATACTCCTTGGTGTGTTTCGTTGCAAAGCTTTCATCTAAAGAATGAAAAAAAATCAGAAAATGGGAATTTACACAAAAACCAAGCATTTTACTAACAAACTGCAGAATTTATGAATTTGATGGATTGCAATTCAATGAAACTTGTAATTCCCTTAAACGTTCAAGGACCATAAAAAAAGTAGAAAAGAGGGAGGAAGACATGGAGAAAACTCACCTTCAAAAAAACCTCCATATATGGATTCACCACCTCTGCCATTACCTGTAACACCAAACACATCATCAAACGTCACACAAACACAGCCAGTACAATAGTGTAAAGGAATGAAGCCACCGACTGCCATACCTTCAGTAAAATCACCGCCTTGTATCATAAAGTCTTTTACTATCCTGTGGAACAGAGATCCTTTGTAGTGCAAGGGTTTCTGGGTAGTCTTGCCAATTCCCTTCTCACCTGGAGACACGGAGATCAGTTTATTGTAAAATAAAATATTACTTTATATCAACCAATTTTAAATTAACACTATATTATAGGGCATGTCTGAAACCCCCAGATGTTATACACAGTCTTTTACCTGTGCACAAGCAGCGGAAGTTCTCGCATGTCTTGGGACACGCCTCTGAAAAAAGCTCGATGACCACTCTCCCAGCTGCAGAAAAATACAGCAGAGTCAAAAAAGGAATTAAATGTCACGTTTTGTAAGGAACATGTATACATAAAGTCTTACCCGGCACATTACTGATGCCAATGTCGAAGAAGCAGCGAGGACGCTGCGTCTTCACCCCCATTATACTGGAAAAACAAAACACGTGACACATGAGAACTAACAGAGCATCATAAAACTGAATTTGTCGTTGAATAATTAAAAATATAAAGACGAAAACAAAATCCACATTTCACAAGCGCTAATAAATAGTCGTTGGGTGCTTAAATGAATCGTGTAATGTAACGTTACATGGTAACGTTAGTTCAGATACTTTCACTTTCCTCTGAATAAAACGCATTAGACCCACGCAAGGCCTTCAATCAAAACTTAGATCATCCACAAAAGTCAATAAAGTAGGACGTGAATCTTCTGTTTATGCCATCTTGCTGCTAAAAAAACATTTGTGTAACCTTCAAAATGGGTAAAGGCTAACTTATACGTGTAAAGACTAACGTTAGGTTCGACTGCACTTGGCTTAAACCGTAATTTACACGCGCGCGTAGCACCCACACTTTCAAATCTACAGCTGCAGTCTTCGCGTCCATCTCAGCGTGACAAAATAAAAATGACATAATAATAAATAGAAGTAGAAAATTAATACTTTAGTTTTACTTTCTCGTAACAACATCAAACGTACATTATTTAACCGCACAATGACTGAATGATTAGCATGCTAACGTGCTATATGTAATCATAAGAGCGCCCTTCAATCGCTTCATAATGTCTTCCACTTTTAAAAATGCATATTTAAAGCTCACCGGGTTATATCTGTGACACAAAATAAAACTTACATGTTTGTTTTGAGTGAAAGAAAATCAACATCAAAACGCCTTCTCGTGTCCTCAGCTCGCGGAGCAGCAAAGATGGCGCCGTGACTAGAAGCGGGGCATTGTGGGTAAAAAGAAAACCTCCTGAACTATAGACTACGGAAGCTTATGTAGTCAAAATCTTGTAGAATTTAAATAACATTGAATTAATTTAAACTCGATAGATTTTATTCCTCCATTGAATATAGGATTTATACATGGCATAATACATTTTTCTTATGTGACCAAATTACTGTTTTATTTTGTATAATGTATTGTTTTTTTCATGTAGAGTTACTACAAGCATCGAATCACTGCTCAAACACTTGAATTAGGAAAAATCCTGCTTAAACCTTTTGCAAGTAACTGAAAATGAAAGTCTCTATTCCTTTTCTTCTGTAGCATGCTTCTATGGTACACATCTTTTTTTTCAGTTTGGCAATATTAGGTGATCGTCAGCTCAAACAAAAACAGAAGTAAGCCACAGGTTAGTATATGTATGGTTTTAACATTTTTATTTTACAAAAAATAGCACATACATAACAGTGTTGTCTGAGCAGAGAACTAGAATTTCTACTGCTATATATTAACAATGCAGAAATGTACCTGAACTTGTTTACACCTTGTCTAATTGGAGTTAAATGGAGAAATGACTTATGTTCACATAGACACGTTAAATAACAACTGTGTTGCATCTACTGTAAACAAAAATTAACTACAGGAACCCATAATCTTTCTTTGCCCTTTCCTCACCCACCCTTCAGGAAAGTAACCATGCTTTGTTTTGCAAATAGACTACTATTTGTAATACTACAGTTGAACTACAAATATCACAGTTAAACTGGTGTTACTATAGTTAAAACATGTTCAATTTGTGGTTACTCTGGTTTTACTGTAAATAAAACCAAAAACCTATAATTAATCTAGTTAATCCACGGTTAATTTTCATAAGGGCGTACAAAGTTTAAGTTTCCTTAGCTCCTTATGTTAGACTATGCTAAACTGAAACAGCTGTGTGTTGAGGTCAAATGGCCAAAGAGGGTCACACTTGGGGAAAGAGTAGTTTTCTTTAGAGTTTGGGCATCCTGGCAGCATTTAAACGCATGCCAACGCAGGAGGAACCAGAGGCGTAGCGCATTTCTCTTAACATTCCACTCCATGCCTTCTTGTCCTCTTCATACCTTGTAAAAAGGAAAAGCAAATGTAAACAAAGGGGTCAATTTACTGTGTAATGTAGTTTCAGGGTCAGACTATTACTGATTCCTGTATTTCCAAATTACAATTTTTTTGCACATTGGTTGTATGACACAAATGCATTCAAGATTAGGCCAACTTGTTGAATGCTAATGTTGTCATTTTTTAGAAGCCATACCAGTGACTAACAACAATAGTGACGTTTGTGGAACTTACTGCCAGATGTCTGTGATCTCAGAGGGTCCAACGTTTTTGTCTTCCAGTTCCACAATCGCGAATCCTCCAACTGCATACAGGCTACCCCCTGTGCTCAACAGATTCACAGAGCTGCGCTCCTGAGGGAATTCTGTAAACGTCTCCCACCTGAACACAAGAAACAGTAAAGAAAACATAAATAACTAAAGCCTGTGTAAATTCAGCCTGCTTACTTATTATGCATTCATTAGGTAGCTCATAGAAAAACTTGATTCCTATTGGTTTAGCTAAAATGACTGTACTTCATACCTTATACAGTATGTAGCACACCACATGGATGAATGGAGGAGAGACAAAACTAAACATGCCTTTGTACAACATGCTGTATTCCTTTTTCCAGTGTTTCAGGAATCAATTGTAAATAGTCTAGTGTAGGGTCCTTATTGGTAGATCTTCGAGGCATTAATGTTTGATACATACTTGTTTGTTCCAAAATCGTAGGCTTCGGCTAAAGCTGTGAGACCTTCCTCATTCACTCCTCCAGTTACGATAATAATTCCCTTATGAACTACAGCTCCAAACATCGCTCTGGCTGTCTTCATAGCCGCTAGTTCCCTCCATTCTGACTGCTTGTGGTTGTACACAAACATTTTATTGACAGCTTTGCTGAGAGAGAGGGAAGAAAGATAACATTGTTTAATTTGTTTTAACCCATGTTTTTAACCAGTGTATTAATGCAAATTAAATAGCAAAAGTGGCTGAAGAAAGCATCACTCAATCTTTATTAAGATAACAAAGAGGGTTGCCAAGTCTGTGGTTTTCGCGTGGAACTGGGCGTCTTTTAAACTGCTACCACAGGTTGTTTTATTTTCCGTGGGTTAAAGATAGAAAAATTTTGTTAGTCATTGGTCATTTTTTACATAGGATTAGGGTATTTATGTAAACCCACGCGGACCCGGCCAAAGTTACCTGCCGTTCTGTGTTTGATTATAATATAATATACATTTTTTATATTAAATTAAAAATATTTTATTAATATTTAATTAAATTAAAACTACCCAACAGTTACTGATCCTTTTCAGAGGTCTACCGGAAGTTGGGTGCCACCTTACGTTTGTTTATTTGTTGTTGGCGCTGAAACGGTTTACAGAAATTAGTTTAGATTAGATTAGATTCAACATTATTGTCATTACACATATACAAGTACAGTGTTACGAAATGTAGTTTAGGTCTAACCAGAAGTGCAATTAGCAAGTGCAGGATATACAGTGTAAATAAATACAGAATACAATATTAGGAAAATACTTTACAATGGGCATGTACTATGAAAATATGACAGTAATACTGTGAACATTAATGTACAGGTGGTTATGAATAGATAACAATATAGACTATACAATAGTGCAAGTGACTTATGTGTGCATTAATTACAGACATTAGCTATGTGTTTAAATTGTGTTTTAAGCATAAAAAGGTCTGTTAAATATGCATTTTAGGTATAACAGAGACATTTTAAATTGTGGTATTTGGGGTGGGGTCATTGGCCATTTGGTTAGTTTTGTCACACAGATCTGTCAACCTGGTAACACACAAAAGCATATGTGATAAGTACCGCCCTGTAGAGATCATCATAAAAAACATCAGTACCTTTGACAAAGCAGACAGCTGCGAACTACACCATATGTTCTCCAACACCACTGATCACTCACACACATGCTGAGTTTCCATGTTTTGTGGGGACTTTCCAGAAATTACAGGAGTTTTGTACTATACAAACTATATATTCTACCATCTAAACCTAACCATCACACCAAACTTCCTGCTTTTTATGTTTTCAAGTCAACATTAAGTTTGATTTTTAAACTGTATTATGGTTTACCAGTACTGCAAACTTACTTCTCATCTGTCTTTCCTCCGATGCAGTACACCAGTTTGTTGTGTGAGACAACGGCGTGGCCGTGAATACGCAGAGGAAGTTTCTTGGTCTCGCTCCATTTCATCTTACTGCAATGACATGAAATATTAGCCACGAGTCTTTGACCATATCCTGCTTATAAATACCCAACACATTGCTAGACAGCTGAACAGTTAAGAATAGTTAGACAAATATAGATCCAAAACGAACAGACTATTTAATGATCGGATAAATTGACATCATACTCAGTGTCGTAACACATGACCGAGTCCAGGGACTCGTTGGTCTGCAGGTCTTTGCCAGCGATGGCAAACAACAGGTTTTCATATTCGCCCAGATTGAATAAGCATCTGGGACTGGGCATGGGTGGCATGGCTCTCCATTCAGCACCAAGAGTGTCCAGCTACAATAAGAAACCAAATTGAATAAAGAAGATAAAAATAAGCTTTAAAAAAGTCAGAATTATCAAACGATTGAAACGTTGAATGAATGGGCATGAAATTCAGTTGGTAAGCTGGTGGGGACATTGTCTACTATTCAACTATTGACTGAAGATAAAGATGGTTTTTGAAAGTATTTTAAGATAAATACCTGGAAGAAGTAGCACTGTAGGGGAGACTCCTTGTTCTCTTCATCAACAAACAGTCCTCCAACAATATAGAGATCATTCTTCTTGGTGCAGAGACTCACATGGTTCTTTGGAATCTGTTCCGCCATGGCAGCCAGGAAGCATTCGTTCTCACCCACGTCATACGCCACAGCAGCTGTGTCATTGATCATGACGATCAGGTCTCGTCCATACATCCCCAATCGCCGATTATCATTTAGGTAACCCGGCAACAACTCCTCCTCTCCCTCCTCCACTCCCTCCTCCTCTCCTTCCTTCTTCTCCTTCTTCTTCACCTCTGGGAGTTTTCCTCCAAATGCATCTTTGATGACCTGCAACTTCTTTGCGAGTTCTGGATCAGCCTTGATGATGTCATCAGTCTCTACCTTCTCCCGGAAGTACTTCTCTGGCAGCAGGCGGAAGCGGATGCATTCGATTACCTCCCCGAGACTCTTGGCACGCTTCGCCTTGTCGCTGCGCACCCACTTCATCACCGACTCGTACACGATTTCCTCCTTTTCCACGTTGAGCGTGTCTCCACCAATCAGGGCCAGGAGTTCGTGGGTAGCCAGTTGAAGGAACTCCTCCTCGGCAGCCACTGTTTCAAAGTGGTCTGCGATGTAATCACGTGCCGATATAGCAAGCCTGGGCACGCTGAGGACCAGGCCGAGCCGAAATACGGCGAGACAGTTGGCCAATGATAGTTTCTTCTGGAGATAATTCACACATACTGTAAACACTGAGGGTATCTGGAAACGGTTGGCCACAGCAAATATCTCCTGAACGTTGTCATCCGTCAAGTCAATCTCGGCAGAGTACAAATACTGGAGGATCATATCCATGATGTTGGGATCTACATCGTCTACAACCACTTCCTTTCCGATGTCTTTCTCCTTGCCGTCTTCGGAAAAGAAGAGCTCTCTGAAGTAGGGGCTACAGGCGGCCATGATCAGACGGTGACAGGGAAAAGAGCGGTCACCGATTTTCAAAGTGCAGTCCACAAACTTGTTTTCGTTCAGAAGTTCCTTCAGTCCATCTTGAAGCAAGGTACTCTGGAACAGCCGTAGTTCCTCCTTTAAGGCTTTGGGATCCATGCTGGTGTTGAGATGGAACTTGGGAAACAAGAAAAGAAAGAAGGGGAGAAGGTGGCTGCAGGTCTGCTTGCCACACGGTCAGGGCTGGAAAAGGACAGAGTGGTTGAAAGATTGCCAGACTGAAGGGGCTGTTATTTAATACTGCCGTTCTAAATTTAACCCCACCAGTCTTCTGCACCCCCACTGCCTCTGTCATCCCTCAATCCTGGTTGTGAATAAGAGGATCCGGGTGTGTAGGCCAACCCAGATGACAACTGTCATAGTTGGACAGTCACGGGACATATAATGATTTAAATCAAATAATGTTTAAATCAATTAAAACAAAAGAATAAAGGAAATAAACATGTTTGTATTGTTTTGCGTGAGTGTCCGAGTAAGTTCACAATATGAAGCACCAGCAGGGTTTGGAGACAGCTGTAACTACAACAGGTGAAGAGACAGTTTCAGCTGCCGAAAGAACCCAGAGCCTTCAGAGTCACAGAAGCTTTATCATTCAGAACAGATAAACTCAGTTTAAATCAAAAAATGACTGAAAAAAAGACATACTCAGTGGAGTTAGCCTACATATACTCGCTGGAAGCCCTGCTAAGCACAAGTACGGAGTACATTCAATTTAAGTACACTATCTTGACCAGTATTTCCCCCAAAAATGTCAAAACAAACTTAAAACGTGCTTGACACACAACAAGATACATTTACTTCCAAGTAATCTTGTATAAGAGAAAACGTCTTTGAAAGTTGTATCATGTCAACTTAAGTTTCTTTTTTTTTCTTATAATTTTTGTCTTGCTTTCAAGGAAAAATATAAAAAATATATAAAATAAATGAAGATACTTACTTTTGATTTGAGATATTATGATTTTTTCTGATAAAATTAAGTGCATACCAATGGGATAAGAAAAAAGTTGAATCAAGTACTTAATAAAGAGGTGACCTAATTTGTATTACATTTTTCCATTGACAGATATTTTTTCTTTTTTTGAGCATAAGCTCTATTAATTCAGATTTTGGTTCATCTTCTTTCTCAAGGAATGTATACTGATTAAAGAATGTTCTCATATTTGTCCTGGAAGAATACAACAACAAAAACGTACGAAATACAATTTTCAGTAGTTTTAGTGTAGTCCAATTTTCACAGTAGCTGAGCTTTATACTACTTTATTTTATTATATTTTACCCCAAAATGTAAATTCTGTCATAAATTACCCTCAAGTTGTTCCAAAGCTATAGAGATGTCTTTGTTTCAATTGGTTAAAAACAATGAAAGTTACTTGGAAGAATACCAGCAACTGAGATTTCTGGGGCTCTGTTAACTGTAGTATAAATAATTATTGCATCATTTTTTGTTATGTTGAAAACAATTGAATATATTTTGAAGAATTAAGGAAATCAAAAAGTTCTGGGGCACCTCTTACAACCATTTTAATGGTAGTCAACGATGTCCCAGATATCTTAGTTGCTAACATTCTACCAAATATCTCTTGTTGTCTTCCACAGAACAAAGAAATGTATAAAGGTTTGGAACAACTTAGGTTTGAGTACTTTATGACAGAATTTTAATTTTTGGGTATACTATCCCTTTAAGGTTGTGTTACGCAATATTTCAGTTAGATAAACCTTGTACATCACCTGTTTGTTCACTGTCCAAACTCAGTAAATGAGTGTGTGAAAGTTTGAGACGATATGACATCACAACACCTTCAGCAATTGCACCTTCATTTTAGCCCAGGAGATGTCAGTGTGCAACCTCAAAGCTCAAACCAACCCCAACAACATAGATTATTGCAAATCCTCTTTCTTTCAAACACAAAATACTCCCATCTTTTTGCTAAATCTTTGCAGACTATTAGAAAAAAATCATGGAAAGATGTTCATACAGTAGGTAAACATCAGACATATTGACTGTTTACAAAACACTGTTCTTAATTCTGATCAGTTTACCATGGAAAAGCCAAGCTTTTAATTCCCATAAACACATTTATTAAAAAGTACAAACCAGGTACAAAATGACAAACATTTTCCACTGATGTAAACCATATTAATAACCAAAATCCCAGACCACGTTTTATTCATTATATAAGCATAAAACGCAAATTAACTCAAGGTAACTTTGACAATGTATAATATTAATTGCTCACAGCGTGGAATGATGCAAAATTCATTGACAAATATGTAGATTATGTGTATGTGTTTACATACTCTGTATCACATGCTGTCTTTTCTTGCATGTGTTGTGAAGGCCAAACTCATTTCCTATCCAAAGATAACTTAGCTCAAGCAATCCCTGTGATATCAATAATGGTAAAGAGATATAGAGAATGTATGGTTGTTTTGTGACTGAACTTGGGGCAGATTGTTTTTTTAAAGAATTGAATAACTAAGAATTATAAAAAAAATATAAAACCCATGAAAAAATATATGTTTCCCTCTGTTGTTTTGTGATGTCTGCTGTATTGCATCATTCATATACTGTACATACATACATACATACATACATACATATACTTTGTGTATATCAGTGCAGGACCATCAGTTGCATTGGGAGGTGAAGAACAAATCACATTAATGGACTAAAGATCTGCACTGGACTTCAGCCTCCTAAAATCCAAGAGTATGACCACATGTCAGGATGCAGTTTGAATTTGATCGGAGATAATCTTCATCAGATGGATCATTTACCTGCCCTCACACACGTCCTCTTGCACTCTTCTTCTGTGTCAAAGCGATTGCGGTTCCCATCGCAGCCCCCATACCAGAACTGCGCACAGGCGTTGGCCTGCCGATCGTAGTACCAGCGGATGTTATAGTCTCGACAGGGACCCTGATCCAGGAGCAGCTCACAGCGTGGGTCCAGTGGCACAATCTCTGAACATCATGATATAAACATAATACCTTATAAAAAATACATATTATTATTGTCGGATTGAAACCTTGTGAGTCCATTTTCCATTATTTTTTATTATAAATCATTACGATTGGTCACCCTTCATGTTTGTCTGTGGGTTTTGAATTTACTTAACCACTGAAAGTTTTTGAGTTACAAGGTTTCTGTCCGACTGGACAGTATATCTTAAGCACAAATTTCTAATGGTGCTTTTTCATACTAAGTTCAGGATATTGTTGCGTTTATGATGCCATTTATGGGAGTTCTGCATCCTGCTTGGTACATCAATTCTAAAGAAAATCAGGTAAATCTTTCCAATAAGATTCTATTTGTTAACAATTAGTTAATACATTTGCTAACATGATCTAACAATGATCAAGTCTTCTACAGCATTTACTAATCTTAGTTCATGTTAATTTCAGCATTTACTAAAACATTATTAAAATCAAATATTCTGTCTGAGCTAACATGGATAATTGTAATGATAGTAACTAGCATTATCAAGGATTAATAAATGCTGAAAAACTAAATTGTTCATTTGCATCTAATGTTAGCCAATGCATTTACTACTGTTAACAAAATAGCACCTTATTGTAAAGTGTTGCCAAAATGTAACTAGCAAAGACGTTTAAAAAGCATTTTCAGCTCAGGTTTGAATTATGTGTTTGTACCCTTAGGTAAAGGTTGTCGAGGGGCTGGTATGTACTGCACAGAGGTTGATGATGTAATCACAGTCGATGATGATGAAGATGTTCCTAATGATTGTTTTCCGTGTGTGGACGCCCCAGTGAATGTTGGGGTATCACCTCTACCGCTGCTTTGCTCTGAAGTCTGTACGTCTGGTTTCTTGGGCAAACTCTGAACCTCCTGAGGAAAGTTTACAAACTCAAAACACTATTCAAAAAAACTGCTAAACAGCTTTAACTTAGCGTTAGTTCACTAACCTCGGTAATGTCTGAAATATCTGTGGGTGGGGCGAAGGTGTCACCCCTCCCACTTTCATGAGTGACAGGGTCTATTCCAGAATGTGTGTCTGTACCCTCTCTGTTGCCTTTATATGTGTTGGTTTTGTAATTGTACCTGCCGTTCCCATCAATATTGTATCCGTTTTGGAAACCATTGATGAGATTGATCAGCGCTCCATTTTCATCCTCACAGAGCTGATTGACAAGTTTAGACTCGAGGGCTGAATGATGAAGAGAAAATATAAAATTGTAAAGATTCTTTACTAGCAAAAAGATAGAAAGCAGATGCTTGTGTGAACAGCGGATAACCTGGCAAGGTGTTGAAGTCATCGATGTTATACAGGTGTTCACTGTCAGGGTCCGAGGCAATCAGATTAAGCTCCTGGAGGAACTCGTTCTGTGTTGGATCGCTGGCGTTAACAATTCCCAGAGCGTACATCTCGATGTTGGTCGCATGCGCCTCCCTAACAGCGATGTCCAGCTTCACGGGTTCCCGTTTATCCGTTTGCCCGTCTGTGATGACGATGGCGACCTTCCTGACCCCTTTCCTTGCACTGTAGAATGCTTCCTGAGTAGCTTTGCGGATGGCGGTGCCCGTGTACGTGCCTTCGCCGATGTAAAGAATTCTGCGTATGGCCTGTTTCACGTCCTGTTTAGTGTTGTAGCGAGCGAGGTCAAACACGAGCTGTACCTCAAGGCTGTACAAAATCAGACCGACACGAGTGGCGTTTCGGCCCACGGTGAGTCTGTCGACTAGCGCAGCCACAAAGTCCTTTATGATCTCAAAGTTTTCAGGACCAACGCTCTCCGAGCTGTCAATCACAAACACAAGCTCCATAGGGCGTTCTTTACATTTGACCCCACAGCCTAAAAGACAATACATCGCAAAATGTCAATCTTATGGTAATAGACTAACATGCAGCATCATATGTCGAAAAAAAATGCATGCATGGGTCATACCACAAATCTCCCGGATTATTCTGATGACCTCAGACCTCTGAAAACACAACAGAGTCTTAATAAAATATGGATTTGATACTTAAGTATTTTTACTGTAGGCTACTCTAGTTTTTTCCAGTATCTGTAGTCTATCAGAATTTCTTACTAAAATATAAAGTATATCTGACCCAGTCTGTAAAAACCCATCTGATATCATTTTTTGTGATTTACTGTTTCTTACAAAATATAACTTTTGACAGAGTAAGGCCATGTCAAAGCTTGAATTCATAGTGAAGTTAATGGTGCAAATCAAACATTGATGCTCATTATCTCGTAATTAGATTTTAACTCTTAGCCTGGATTTCACAGATTGTGTTATATATACTTTATCATACTTTTCACTCAGTTACATTTCATAAACACATTTTTTACCTTTAACCCTTAAGTACAGTACTTTAAAATAGTGAAAATACATTTAAAAATCAAATAAAAAATCTCGTACTTTCTTACTTTTATTTTAGAAAAAAGTATAAGCAATAAACAAACTAGATTCTTAATTCGTTAGTATTAAAGACAAAAAAATGAAGAGTTTATTAACTTAGTTTACTCCTTTATTTATTCTAAATTGTGTTTCATTGTATTAGTAAAAAGTTTGTTTGAGGTATTATTAAATCAACTCAAAACAACGCAAGTGCTCTTTGATATTGATATTTGATATTTATTGGAAACCACAATAAAAAACATGATTTTCGGAAAAAATTACAAATGGAATGCAAACGAACTCTTTAAATGTAGAAAAGTGTATTCATAAAATGTAGTGAAGTAAAATGTATGATACGCTTCATAAAGCAGAGAAGAGTACAATAAAAAAAGTACTGTTTAACTCTGATTAAACGGTTTAATAGTTTTAATATGACGTGAAATATAAAACAACATACCGTTAGTCCCGGCTCCCCTTTCATTCCTATTCTGCCCTGAAAAATGTGTATAAAGTTAAACATTAAAATATCTCCAACCTCTCTGGAAGTCTTTGTGGACGGTCCAACTAGATGAGAATATTTAATCTCTTCGTGAGTGACATGGAGAACATAGTTTTAATAATGAAAGGTTACTGTGTCTGACCTGAAAACTATTCTAGTCATATCTCCATGAAATTACAAATGACATATATTATTGTGTGTGATTGAATGATGTGCATAGTGTAAGTAAGTTCAGGCAGGTTAGGGACCTTGTGGATTGTCACTTTACAGACTCCCCATGACAGTTTCACAGCTGACACTTAATTTGTTTGAAAACTGACTGTAATATTTATTTTACTAACTGATTGTCCAGGAACACCAGGATCTCCCATGTCACCTTTGATCCCCTTCAGCCCTCTCTCACTCTGAGCTCCACGGTCACCCTGAGAAACAGAGATGGGTAGTCCATTAACAAGGTATATATTTTCATAAACCACAGCATACATTACAAAATCACAGACCTTTGATCCTGGGATTCCTTCTCCGGAAAGTCCCCTTGGCCCTGCCACACCCTGTGACCCCTGATCACCCTGTTAAAATGATAAGGTCCGAAAACAGGAAGAAACTCACTGAAAGTCTATTCCACCTGCCAGCTGAATATTTTTGCAAACTGGTAATATTCAGTGAAAATTCCAACTAGAGACTCCCAAATGTAAATGTATTCTACACATGTTTCAGTGTCTCACCTTTGGACCCTGTAAGCCTTGTCCTGGTGGCCCAGTAGGCCCAGAAAAGCCTGGCCTCCCCATTGTGCCCTGATTTGTTCAGAAACACATTTTTTAACTACAAATCAGGTATGAAAACATATTGAGACTCATGTACATGCAAGTTGATATGAAAGCAGCAGGATATCTGAACTGATGTTTAGGGATTACTGGGTTACATTATGAGGATTTGTTAGACAGATGTAAGAGATTTGGAGCAGATGGGTGTATGGTGGTAAATTATGTATTATATTCATGTGATATGGGATAATGAATACAGTAAAATGCTAAATATGAGGTAAAAATAATGACTTAATCATTTAAACATATAAGGAATGATCATTTCTCAAGGAATGTTCAGGGTTATAAAAAACACTGCGAGTGTAAAATAAAGGTGGGAACAAAACCTTCACTTGTTCTGTCTACGATGACATACACATCATACGATCACATACAAAATCTGACTATGTGTGTTTGTAACTTCGGACTGACGTACAGGTGGTCCCTGCAGTCCTTCCCCTGGAGGTCCTTGTGGACCGGGCAAACCTCTAAAGCCAATATCACCCTGAGAACACAGTTACGGAGAAACATCTGAGGTCACACCACGTATCTTTATCTGATACATGTGATCTGCTGTAGGTGGCACATGAGAAAGCTCGTACCTTTGGTCCTTGTAAACCTATCCCTTGTTGACCAAGCTCCCCCTGAAGGCCGGGAAGACCAGGAAGACCCTGCGGATGTCAACGCACAAATGCAGTACATGACCAGAATAAGACAAATTCCCCTGAAACAAAGTGAGCTGCCTTTCTCAGGGGCACAACGGTGATAAGGCTTGTGGGATTTACATTTACATTTACATTTAGTCATTTAGCAGACATTTAGCAGACAGTGATTTAACTGTCAAGCTTTAATACTTTAACTATAAGTCTCCAAACACAACATAAAGTAAACAAAGTATTCTCAAGCGGAATTATGAATTATTCATAAATATCTGTTTAATAGAAACAGATTTTATAAAGAGCATGTGGGTGTACTCACTGCACGACCAGGATAGCCGTCTCCTTTTGTACCAGGTGGACCAGAAGGACCTGGGTCACCACGCTCACCCTTAGAAACGAAAAAAAAACATTAAACATTGATCGTTTTAACATTAATGTTTAAATTTAACACTCAAGTTTATTGGAGAACAATGGATGACCTTTGGCCCGGTAAGTCCATATCCTGTCTCTCCCACTGTACCAGCTGGACCTGGTGGACCTATGTCACCCTACCAATAACATAAAGCATGTTTTTAAAAAGTGAACGTTTGTAGATACTACTCAACACTTTCTTAAAATTCTGACAAATAAAATAAAATAATTCCTGTCATGTTTATATAAATAAATTTTTTGGAAAACTGAGGTTCCCTTTCTGTCGGTCTCTCGACGTTGTGTCGAGAACGACAGATGGGGTTCGCCCTTGAGAACCAATCAACTCTGACTACTATAGAAAAGGCCAATGAAATTTGGCGAATGAAATTTGCATGCCGGGCTCCGCCCCCGGATGTCCAGTATAAAACGAAGCCGGCGTGCAGCATTCATTTACCTTTTGTTCTTCAGAGCCTTCGCTCATGACTACAAACAGAACGAATTCTATGAATTCTTCTTCTTCTATATTGCCGGATCTACGATGTGTAGCAGCAGATCGTCCCTACCTGCAGCGACCTTCCCCTGGGCGTCTCGGCAGTTCCGAGGTGTGTGAGATTTTATCTAAAAGTCCTTTTCAGGACTGACTGAGCATTCTCCAGCGCGGCTGTTCTCTTTGGTGCGACAGGGAATGGACACGATCGCTGCATTAGGTGTGTGGGCGTCCAGCACACTGAAGCAGCGTTCGTTGACACATCTGCAGATTGTCATTCAGAAGTTGCGATCACGGGTGGCTGTCTTCCTACGGGAACCAGCCACCATTTCGTCTGCTACCCGGGCTGTGACATCTGTGGCTACGGCCCCGATGACCACCCACGTTAGCAGCGTTAGTGATATGGGGAACTCTGCGAACGTAAACCCGCCAGCTAAGTGCTCACGGGCCGATCGCACCCCGATTCGCTTTTCTGAACGTTCCCCAACCAACGGTGGCATACCGTCCGGAATCCCACGCACACACATCGAGAACGACATGTCCCGCTGTTCTCTTGGGTGCGGGGATTGACACGATCGCTGCATTAGGTATGTGGGCGTCCAGCACACTGAAGCAGCATTCGTTGACACATCTGCGCGCACTGCGGGCAGATTGTCATTCAGAAAGTTGCGGTCACGGGTGGCTGTCTTCCTACGGGAACCAGCCACCATTTCGTCTGCTACCGGGCTGTGACATCTGTGGATACGGCCCCGATGACCACCCACGTTAGCAGCGTTAGTGATATGGGGAGCTCTGCGAACGTAAACCCGCCAGCTAAGTGCTCACGGGCCGATCGCACCCCGATTCGCTCTTCTGAACGTTCCCCAACCGGCGGTGGCATACCGTCCGGATTCTCACGCACACACATCGGGAACGATGTGTGACGTAGATGAGATGTCGCTCGCAGCATCGGAGGGAGACTAGCATCCGACTCTGACCAATCCGAGCTCCACCCCCAGCGGTCGAGTTAGGAGGAAGCAGAAACGATGTCATTCATGCTAACCCGGGTTCCGGAGGTGCATGAGGAGCTGTGTAAAACTTGGAGTGCTCCACTCACGGACAGCTCCAGTGAAAACCAGCTCCACCTCCCTTACTTCCCTCGATGGTGGGGCAGCCAAGGCTGCCTCCTCTCTCTTCGCCATGGCCAGCCTGCAGGTCCACCGGGCCAAGGCGTTGAGAGAGCCCCACGAGGGTAAGGCCGACCTGGGTATAATGCAGGATTTCCGTGCCACCGCTGACAGCGCTCTACGGACGACTAAGGCGGCGGCACGGGCCCTGGGTCGGACGATGTCCACGGTAGTGGTCCAGGAGAGACACCCCCGGCTATACCTTGTGCAGAAGAGTGACACCAAGGAAGTCCGCTTTCTTGATGCACTCATCTCGCAGGGTGGGTTGTTGGTAAAGACCGTTGAGGACTGCGCTCAGCAGTTTTTGACGGTGAAGCAGACAGTGGCAATTAACCACATTTTTCTCACCGCGACTCGGCCGCCTAAAGGCCTCCGAGATCCCGCGTGACGTCTGCTTCCCTGCAACCCAGGACCCCTTCGACATCGATTCCGGTTCCTGTGCCCCCACAGGAGGCACCCCGGAAGCCGATGTCGAGGGGGAAACCTCCACCCCGTCAGCAAACTTCTCATGAGAAGGGACACTGACGGGAAGACTCCAAGGAGAACAACATCGGCCCGAACCTTCACAGCCACGGCTCTGATCGGTCGGTACGGGAAGATTCCTGCCTCGTCACCAAAGCCGGGCCCTTTTCATGGCCTGGTGCCCACTTACTCACAGGGTTTTCCCCTTTCCCCGGGTGTACTTGCAGCCGATCGCACACTCCACTGGACTGTGCTCGGCGAAGCAGCCTCACACCCTGTTGTGTACACTGGATCTGTTGTGTAGACAAAGGGACCTGGTGCTCTGGCATCTAGATCGATTGGGATTTCAGGTCAACCGAAAAAAGATCAAACTCTCCCCAGTGCAGAGCATCCTCTTTCTCGGTATGGAACTAAACTCTGTCACCATGACGGCGCAGCTGTCCGCAGCATGCGCCCAGTCAGTGTTGGCAATGGAGGCTCCTGGGACACATGGCATCCTCCGCGGGGGTAATACCCCTCGGGTTAATGCACATGAGACCGCTTCAACACTGGCTACAGAGTCGAGTTCCGAGGACAGCGTGGCACACCGACAGCAGGCGCATGGTGATGACGCCCTGCTGTCGACGCACCCTAGCCCCTTGGTCTTCCATGACCTTCCTCCGGGCGGGGGTTCCCCTCGGGCAGGTTACGAGGCACGTCATGGTGACGACGGACGCCTCGCTGCAGGGGTGGGGTGCAGTGTGCAACGGGCACGCAGAAGTGGGGCGCTGGACGTGCCCCCGTCTGCGCTGGATTGCCTAGAGTTGTGGGCTGTGCTGCTTGCGCTGAGAAGGCTCCGGCCTCTAGTGCAGAGGCAGCACATGTTGGTCCTCCGGGACAGCACGACAGCCGTAGTGTACATCGCCAGGGTGGCGTACGCTCACGGCAGCTAACACGACTTGCCCGACGCCTCCTCCTGTGGAGTTAGCAGGTGATCCGCTCCCTGCCGGCCACACACATCCCAGGCAAACTGAACCAGACAACCGACGCGCTCTCTCGTCAGTATACGCCTTACGGAGAATGGCGACTCCACCCCCGGTCCAGCTCAATTGGGTGCTGTTCGGACAGGAACAGATAGACCTCTTTGCCTCACACGACACCACCCATTGTCTGCTTTGGTACTCCTTGACCGAGGCCCCCCTCGGCACGGATACCCTGGCGCACAGCTGACCACGGGATGGGCGGAAGCACACCTTCCCCCCCCAAGAGGGTCCTTGCACAAACACTGTGCAAGGTCAGGGAAGAGGAGCACCAAGTGTATTGGTTACACCGCACTGGTCTAACCGCACTTGGCCTCAGAGTTGATGCTCTGGACAGCGACTCCCCTGAACCATTCCCCTGACAGAGGACCTGCTCTCTCAGGGGAAGGACACGTTCTGGCATCCCAGATCAGACCTCTGGAACACCCATGTCTGGTCTCTAGACGGGACGAGAAGATCCTGAGATGGCTATTCCCCCTCTATGGCTGAGACCATCACAGAGGCTAGGGCCCCATCTACTAGGTGGTCACACGCCTCTAGACGGCGCCTCCTCTCGTCCTGGTGTCTCTCTCTCTCAACGAGAAAGACCCACTGAGGTGCTTGATCAAGATTGTGTTGTCCTTTTCACGAGACTGGAGACTAACATCTCCCCTCCACACTGAAAGTGGATGTAGTCGCTATCGCCACTCATCACGACTCAGTTGATGGAAAGTTTCTAAGGCAACACGACCTGTTCACCAGGTTCCTAACGGGCGCGAGAGGGCGGAATCCGCCTCATCTCCGTTCAATACCCTCTTGAGAGCCCCTCGGAGGTTCCGATCTTCCTCACCTGAGTAAGACGGCCTTCCTGTAGGCGCTCGCTTCCGTCAAGAGGGTAGGGGACCTCCAAGCATTCTCTGTGTCCCCGGATTGCCTTAAATTCGGCCCTGGCAAACTCTCACGTTATCTTGAGACCCAGGCCCGGATGCGTGCCCAAAGTTCCCACTTCTCCCTTCGGAAGACCCAACCCCATCCGTGTTGTATCTGGACCGCACGCAGAGCTCCAGTAGCTATGACCAGCTCCTTGTTTGTGTTGGAAGACAGCAGAAGGGTAGGCTGTCTCCAAGCAGAGGCTTGCGCACTGGTTCGTGGATGCCGTTACGACGGCATTCCGATCTCAGAATCTCCCATGCCCATGGGCAATGTGGGCTCACTCCACACGGAGTTTAGCCACCTCCTGGGCACTGGCAGAAGCGCCTCTCTAGCAGACATCTGTAGAGCTGCGGGTTGGGCTACGCCCAAACACCCTCGCAAGGGTTAACAACCCTTGCGTAAACCCGGTGTCAGCCCATGTCCTACGTGGCGACATGTAGGACTGGCATCCGGGGGGGCGTATGCCTGTGAAAGCGCCTTCCCACCCTCCAAGAGGTTGGGTCAGTGTGCTATCTAACCTTTTCTTCTTACCCAAACACATGGCTAAGAAAATTGGTACCTCACCAACCTTCCGCCTTACCCAGACACTGGTTAAGAACAGGCATTCCATCCATCACTAAGTAAGCACCCCCTGGTGGTTGGCTGGGCAGAGCAGCCTTCCCCCTTAGGCCGGGATATCATATGACCTATCACAGATAGTTCTAACCAGCCTGGTGCTATCAGACGCAGTAACACCCCCCCCGTGGGCTGTTCCGTCTGCTATACCCTCATGACAATGGTTCCCACACATGGTAACCCATGAGCTTCCCCAGGTGGACCTCCACCTCGTGGTTAACTACCCAGTCCGCACGTTCCATGCGCTCTCCTCCAAGAGCGAGACCATATATATATCTCCACCATATTCCTCCCCACGGGTAGGAGGGGCCTCTGCAGCGCTTCTCTGATTAAGAGTTGCGCTTTCCCGGTGTAAACCGAACCGGACGGCCTCTCGCCTGTAGAGAGCTAAGGCCCCGTCCGTGAAAGTTACCGGTCAGGGCTGTTCCCATCTTTCTCCAGGAAAGCTCTGGAACCCCCCGACCACCACACTGGAAGGTTACAAGTTTCACGAAAGCTTCAAGCTGACACTCCCAGCCTTGTTACCGTCGCTTCGCTGAGATTGTGACGCGATACAGCGTTTGTGGCGTTTTCCATAGATAGCCCCATCTGTCGTTCTCGACACAACGTCAAGAGACCGCCAGAAGGGGAACGTCTTGGTTACGTATGTAACCTCAGTTCCCTGATGGAGGGAACGAGACGTTGTGTCCCTTATGCCACAAACATGTATCGTATTCTGCTGCAGTCGTGAGAGGCTCTCAGGCTCTTCAGAACAAGAGGTAAATGAATGCTGCACGCCGGCTTCCATTTATACCGGACATCGGGGGGCGGAGCCCGGCATGCAAATTTCATTCGCCAAATTTCATTGGCCTTTTCTATAGTAGTTAGAGTTGATTGGTTCTCAAGAGCGAACCCCATCTGTTGTTCTCGACACAACATCTCGTTCCCTCCATCAGGGAACTGAGGTTACATACGTAACCAAGACGTTTCTTGCCTTTGTTCCTGTTATTGCACGTCCCTGGAGTCCAGGTGAACCCTGTCTGCCAGGGATGCCCGGCTCACCCTAGAAAGAAAAGAAAATAGACAGGAAGAAGGTTGAGCTAATTTCTTCCTGGTTATCTGTTTCAAACTGATTTCGAGAAAATCTAATGAGAACTATGGACCCACCTTTGATCCAGAGGGTCCAGCTATTCCCGGGGGCCCTGTTAACCCACGGATTCCCCGCTGACCCTGGTCACCCTGAAAAACAGACAATACATAGTTTGGCTCCATGTAAGTTTGTATGGTTAAAGGCTTCTGAAATGGCTTCATGAGAGCTAGTTGTCTTTTCCAAAGACCTTTTTAAAATAGTGTTTTTAATGTTACAGTCGAGAAAATTGCGATTGCTATCGCTAGTCAGAGGGAAACGATGTTAGGGGAATTCAAAACGTTCAAAACCTGTATATTACTCTTTTTCTGTGGAACACAAAGCAAGAAATTTTATAGAAATGTGGTTTTCTGTCCAAACAATGGAAATCAATAGAGTTCAATGTTGTTCGGTTACCAACATTCTTCAAAATCTTTAGTATTTTGTTGAAGAAAGAAAGTCAAATTTGGATTGACATGAGGGGGAACCAATATTTTTTATTATGGTTGCTGTAATAGAGTATGTTTTAATGTGGTTGTGACAAATTGTAAACGCTAATAATTGTACAATACAGTGAGGGAGATACTTTTTCACCCAGGATGCCCATTCCTGCCGCTCCTTCAGGACCTCTCAACCCAGCAGATCCTGGTTCTCCCTGAAATACATACAGAATTGTGTGTGCATTTCGGTAAAATTGTTTGAGATGAGAGTTATTGATTGAGGTAAGACTGATACCTTCTGTCCTGGAGCCCCGTCCTCTCCGGGTAAACCTGGTAATCCTGAAAATCCAGTAGCTCCAGGTTCTCCCTACAAATGCAGAAAATAATTTACAACATAATTTGTGGTCACCATGTCAGATATAACCTAGGAAGGACTCTGGTTGTGCTTTTGATAATCAGTGATGCAGGTAACGCGTTACCTAGTAACGCGTTACTCTAATCTGACCACTTTTTTCGGTAACGAGTAATCTTATGCGTTACTATTTCCAAACCAGTAATTAGATTATAGTGAGTTATCCGGGTCACTGTGCGGTACGGTTTTTGTCATTTTCCTAAAATGAAAACAAAACAAAAACACTACATCAAATTTGAAGAAATTTGGAGTCGCCTCACTGCACAGTCAAACTACCAGACCAAGTCCCACCAGGTGGTGCGCAACAGAGAGCACGAGCTTCTGTTAGTGAGGCACAACCACTGTTTTACTCGCCCCACTCCACTGTTTCACTCATAATATGCGATTACAACATAAGATTAGGCTAAAGTAACAAAAGTGGACATGATATCAGCCTACATGTGGTGATATACACTCCTTGCTGCTCTAATGCTGTAAACCAGGGGTTTTCAACCAGTCCGTGACATGCATTCCAGCCTACCTAATGTCACTATTAAAATCACTTTTTTTCCATAATTTATTTTTACAAACATTTCCAGAATATTGGCGCATTGGTGTGAATACTAAATTTAATGAAAATATTTAAAATAATTTGTTTGAGTTGAGATTCTACGACGGCGTTTTAGTGCCACATAAAAAAAAACAGATTTCGAGAATAAAATCGAAATGTTACGAGAATAAAGTCGAAATGTTACGAGATTAAAGTCGAAATGTTACGAGATTAAAGTCGAAATGTTACGAGAATAAAGTCGTAATGTTACGAGAATAAAGTCGAAATGTTTCGAGAATAAACTCGTCGTAAAACGTATTTTGTTTAGGTTAATGTTGTACTTTAAGAGTTTATGTTTGAGCACGTCATCTCAACCACTGAGTTCATTCGTTAGGCCTTGCAAACACCAGCAGTCATTTTTAAAAGCTCTTTAGTTCACATTTGTACATTTTTATAAATCCTTAAGGATTGTGTCTTTTATAAGCTTGATGCAACCAGATTTTTGTACATTAGGTAATCAAGCATTGTTTTAATATTTCAATGTTTGTATTCTATTTCAATGTTTGCTTTGGTTTATCATATGAATCCATATGCCACAACGCGCTGCGACCCCCGCTGAAGTACTTTAACCATATCCTCCACAGCCATTGTTTCTAGCAATTCTAGTTATTTTTTTCAAAATATTACGAGTTTATTCTCGTATTACTACGAGTTTATTCTCGTAACATTTCTACTTTATTCTCGTAAAATTTCGACTTTATTCTCGTAACATTTCGACTTTAATCTCAAAATCTTTTTTTTTTTTTACGTGGCATTTAGACTTTATTCTCGTAACATTTCGACTTTATTCTCGAAATCTTTTTTTTTTCTTAACGTGGCATTTCGACTTTATTCTCATAAACATTTCGACTTTACTCTAGAAATCTCTTTTTTTTTTGCGTGGCACTAAAACGCCGTCGTAAGATTCAAACTGACACAGGATAGGCTTGCTTTGCACGTATCAGGTCTATCTTATGCTTTGCTAACGTTGTGGTTTGCGTCCCCAACGTCATATACGTACATATACGTACATACACACACACAATAGTGGGCCGCCGATTACTTGTTAGTCAGAATGGTGGTCCCTGGCACAGAACCAGTTGAAAACCCCTGCTGTAAACAACAGGTTGAATGTTGATTTAACATTTTTAAATAATGTAGATTATAAATAGTAAGTTTTGGCATTATCACATTGTTAACCGTTAAATATGTCAGGTCAAGAAACAGTCTTTATTTTATATTTTAGAAAAACAAGTATTTATGTTAAGTGAAGTCAAGAAAGACTGTCATTATTTTATTTTTTATAAAAACAAGTATTTACGTTAAGTAAAGTCAAGAAAGATTGTCATTATTTTATTTTTTATAAAAACAAGTATTTACGTTAAGTGAAGTCAAGAAACACTGTCTTTTTTTTTTAAAACATATCATTTTAAGGAAATAGTTTTTAAGTTCACATTACTGTTAAAAATGCACTTCCAATAAAGTGAGTGTTGGCAAAACCGGTTGTCATTTTTATGTTGAGGCGGCGGGGATGTTGACGGCAGCGGCTGAATATATCAGATAAAGTAACTTGAAATCTAACTTAGTTACTTTTAAAACCAAGTAATCTAAGTAACTAAATAACTAAAATCACTTTTTAAAGGAGTTATCAGTAATCAGATTACTCTTTTAAAGTTACTGTGGCAATGCTGTTGATAATATTGAAGATGCCCACTTGTGTTTTGAATGCTAGTAATTTCTATAAACAGTTTGATTTAAAATTACAAAGACAAACATGCTAACTTAACCAAGCACAGATAGAATATTATAAACAACAGAAATTACACAAAACCAAAAATTAAGGCCAGTGAGTAGTTTTATGTGGGCCAGAAAGTGAATTGAAGCAGACTTACTTTGGGACCCTGTTCTCCTTGTCCGCTCTCTCCTGGTGTCCCAATCTCACCTGGTAAACCTTGATCACCCTTAAGCAGCACATTTGCAAACATACACATGGTTTGGTCATCACACATTGTCTATCTCTATTACTTTCTGATATTGTGACAGTGTTTAAAGCATGATGGGAAATTCTTGCCTTTGGTCCAGGGTAGCCCTCACCCTGTGGCCCTCTGCTTCCGGTAGGTCCACGTGGTCCTTCCACACCCTGCAAAAACAAAACTACAGTATAAGCAAACCCAACAATTCATCAATCATATTTGATGTCGATATACCATACAGTAGGTGTTACAGTATATTATCCTTAGCAGATACTGTACAGGACGGCACTATTGTAAATTCAGGTTTAACTATACCTTCTCTCCTTGGATGCCTGTTCCAGGAAGCCCAACTTGTCCTGGGGGCCCAGAAGGACCAACATCACCCTTAAGAGAACATAGGCTCTTATGTTTGGACACACATACATTTTACTGCTTTTCCACATTGAAAATTAAACCAAAATAATGTGAGAAAGGCAAGAAAAATAACCAGAAAATAGTTACTATCTTAATAGTTTATTAGCTTTCTGTCAAAACAAGACTTAAAATCTGGTGATTTTGGTTCCTAGAAGCTATCGTAAAATAGTGTACCTTTTAGAGTATTTTAAGGTTGTCTACTTTTGTGAAAGATGAAAGACAACAACAGTAATAAAGCATAATGTACTTTATTATAATGGTGTGAGATGTTACCCATGCCAGTACCCGGAAACCAAAAGCAAAGATTAAATGCACAACATTAATATGAACAAACAAATCTGTCAGATCATGTTGAGTCTAGTTATTATTCAAAGATTTGGCAAGTAAATGAATAAAACATTGGTACTCTGGTCTTTTTTCATAGCCACAGGCTGAGTATTCATTACGGCAAGCTGGGACACATTCATTGAAGCATCGGATAGAAAAATATGACATTAAAGGGATACTTCACCCACAAATGAAAATTCTGTCATCCTGTATTCACCATCGAGTTGTTCCAAATGTGTATAAATTTCTTTGTTCTGATGACGACTGAGAAAGATATTTGGAATAATGCTTATAACCAAACAGATCTCAACAAACATTGACTACCATAATAGGAAAAAAACAATGGTAGTCAAAAGTGCCCCAGAACTTTTTGCTGTACTGCATTCTTTAAAAAGCAATTTTTCCTACATGGTAGTCAATCGGTGTTGAGATCTGTTTGGTTATAAGTATACTCCAAATATCTTTCTTTGTGCTTATCAGAACAAAAAAATATATACAGATTTGGAAAAACTCGAAGGTGAGTAAATGATGACCGAATTTTCATTTTTGGGTGAAGTATCACTTTAAGAGTTCAAGGAAACTTCAAAAGCACTTCAACTCAAAAATCAGAAAACCCCACTGTTTATTTGGAAGAAAACTCAAGACAGCATGTTTGCTCTGCTAGTGAGTAGTATAACAATGTTCTTTATGTTTTACCTTTTCTCCTTTAATGCCCGGACCTAGTGGCCCTCTGGGTCCCTTTGGCCCCTCCAAGCCCCTCTCTCCCTGTTAAACACAAAAAACACTGTATTGATAGCAAACATGAGAGAATAGACAAAAAATATTGAGAGCAATCATGAGAGAATAGACAGAGAACAACATGAGCAGAAGTCAAACTTTGAGGAAGAGCCACATTAGTGTTTCCTTATACAGTCAAATTTGGTTTGACTGTAGTTCGTACCTTTGACCCTGGAAACCCCTCTCCTGGCGGTCCCTTCTCGCCTGGTATACCCTGAGGTCCCTGTGGTCCCTTTAAAGCAAACAGAAACAGGACAGATCATTGAATGCTGAGTAATGTACATCAGGTAATAATAGATGAAAAGGAAAAATCATGCAGTCCTTCTTGATGCTATTTTGTTACCGGTAGGCCCGGCCCCCCAAGCCCAGGAGGCCCGGAAGGACCCAGTCTGCCTTGTAACCCCACATCACCCTACAGATCAAGAAAACACATGTGCATGAGTTCATAAACACAGCATCTGAGCATCTGATGTCATGACAATTCAAGTCTACCTTTGGTCCAGGAAGGCCAATCCCAGTCTCACCCTGGATTCCTGGTGGTCCGGAAAAGCCTCTCTCCCCCTGAACAACCAGAAACATTCAAAATGAAAACGGTGCAATATTTATGTATGAAGATGCTGTTGAAGAGACTGATTCTTATTTATTCATTTTTAAAACATAAAGGATATATTTTCTTTTGTGTCAGCTTTTGGTTCAAGAAAGAAAATGAACTCCTAAGGTAGGGTGCAAAGTCATCTGTAAAATACCAAAATAATTAAAGCATATTTATTATTAAAAGTGACTGAAATCCATATCATGCCGTTAGGCATAAATGTCTGTCAGGGCACATGCACACAAGCGTTCTTTGAAAACAAATGGCTCATGTCAGTCATATTGAATTAAAGACTGCAATTACTGTGTTCAGAGCTATTAGGCGAAACACTTTCACGTGTCACACACACATGTGCTACTGCAAGTTCAGACATTAATCTGTTGCTCGGCTAGAACATGACAGGCATCGGTATGTCCAAAGAAGAACATTCCAGAAAAAATAATTAGTGTTTAGAAGCGCATATCTGCACTGACAGAGAGCTAGAGGATTTATAGTTTTGAAAACCAATTTTTAAAATAACAAACAAAATCATGATGAATGTTTCTGCTACATGCCAACGTATAAATGCATTTATGTTTTTACAATAGGAATATTTCTATCAGACAAGAATTGGAAGCAAACTTTATGATAATTGGTCCCAAATATTTCCCAATGTGGCCTCATATATTTGAAAAGTCCTCTTTTACTGTTTTGAAAGACTAAGATTGGCAAATGAAACTCACTTTTTTGCCAGGTGGGCCCTCAGGGCCGGTGTCCCCACTGGGTCCAGATAAACCCTGCAAAAATACAAGAAAGCTTCACACAAGGGAAAAGTGGTAAGGTACTCAAACTTTAAACAAATGGTAAACAGTAAAATGCTTTTTTGTCACTAATGCATTCTGATCATCATGAAGACAAACCTGCAGTCCTCGACTTCCTCTGATACCGACGGGACCCTCAGGACCCTGTAAAGATATCAGATATTAGCAGACATTTGCAGAATATTGATGAAGTGTACAGTAGACGAAATCTCACTAACTCTGTCTCCTTTGATTCCTGTTGTGCCACATTCTCCTCGTTCACCCTTAAGAAAGGAAAAACCACAGACATCACACACAGACAGATACGGATCATGGTGAGGACGAAGAGCATAATAAAGTTGATTACCTTCTCTGCTCTTTCCCCAGGTTTCCCCTGTTGACCGATACAGAACATACGGTGAGAGACACATATTACATTAACAAGATAATAAAAAATGTATAACAAGGCATCTGCAGGGATATGTTCAGGACTGATTCACCTCTGAACCATCTCGTCCGGGAAGCCCGCTGAACCCACTCTCCCCCTGCAAGAAGCACATCATGTTTGAAGATAACATGCACCGATAGTTTATAAACATAAGAGTTTATTAAAAAAGAAAACTGTGACCTTCTGTCCTTTGGGTCCTGGGCTTCCATCATCTCCAGGTCGACCCTTTTTACCCTGCGGTTGAAAGAAATTGGGAAAAGAAATGATGACATGGCATGATATACTGTAGCGTAAATATTCAAATATTCCTGTAGAAACACATTTGTTGGAGTGACAAAATTTTTAGATTTATGTCTAGACTAGATGACTTGATGCTATATACACCCAAAAATACATAATTTGCTATGATTGGCAGGAGTAGATGAACAAGCTCCTGCCACACCACTGTTTAATATCAGTTTTAGTTTAGAAATCAAAGATTTTGTTGAAAGTGGTATGACGTAAAAAATAGGTTTATATTTTCCTCAGCAAGTCTGAAGCCGTTATTTTTTTTAGATTGAGCACTTACAGCAGGTCCACCGGCCCCCTTTTCTCCTTTCTCACAAGTGCATTTTGGTGAAAGTGGGCACTGTTGGAACATACACAAACACACGAGCTTTAGATGACAAATGTTGTCTCATCTAATCTTGCCTTTATGAATGTTGCTTAATAAACACTTACCACATCATTCACCACTTCGGTCTAGGAGGGAAAAGAGTGAAAAAGGCAAAGTTACAATATGTAAAAGAGCAAAAGAAATTCCCACACATTTTTCAAATAACTGAAATGAGAATCCGTCAAGCTGCTGCATGCAATGATGAAAAAAATTATGTTCATTGAAATATAATGTAATATTGGCCTTAAAAGTATTGGAAAAGATTCAACTAATGAAAAATAGAAATGTTGCCTCAGAAATATACTGAAATAAGTTTAAAGCAGTAAATAATAATAATAAAGACAATCTAAAATAAAAATGTATTAATCTTATATAGCAACATAAAAAATAAACTAATAAATAACAAAATGACGAAAGCATAAAGCAAACTTGCTAAAAATGCACATTAGACTAAAGATCTACAAATAAAAGCGAATTTCAAACATTAATTAAACTAAACAAAACCAGAAGCAAAACTATAATAACTTTGGATTGAACAATATTTTATTACAGTAAAACTCAACACACATAGCCAAAATGTTACATATACTGTATACTACATTTATGTTAAAGGTGAAAATTTGTTTTTTATAAGTAACAAGAGAATTTATCAAGAAATTTGATGCCTTCATATCTGACTTCTGATTTCAAATTCTCTTCATTGGAAGCACATATTGGGATATTTCTGTACAATGTGTGAAATGTTTCTAAATGTTTCTAAAATAAACTAGTGCATACTCATGCAAGCATTTCTTTGATTCTTTACATGAGATGCTGTCATGTAAATTGATGGAAAGTATTAAATTCAACACATATTTATACAATAAAAACCAGGCCAAGATAATTTTACATTAGAAGCTTCCTGATGACAGACAGATGCATCCTAAGACTCAAACAACAGATCACAGAGAACCATAACAACAAAGGAATTTCACTACAAGCTTGACTATTAACCACACACATCTGACATAAACACACAATAGAAAAGTGTATTGCCCTTTTTGAAATGTAACAATTATTTAACCACTTAATAAACAGAAAGTTGATGAGCTGTGAGGATTACAGTATTGCATAGGATTTATGCCTGGCCTGTGATTAAACATCTTGATTGTGTTTTTCTTGTCTCTGTATCAAGCACCTGCATCAACAGTTTCTACAGAGCTGTAGCGTGCAGAAGCCTGCGTGACATATTCCTCCTTCATGCAGAATCATGCTACTCATAGCACCCTTATGTCAACGAGCAACAGCTGTTCACAAAAATTATTCTGCTCAAATTCAAGCAAACCGACTGGAAGAGACTGTAATTCGTAATTTTTCTTTTCAAATACCGCAAAATGATCAAGCCAACAGAAATTCCCAAAGGTCTCCTGTCTGCTCCTTTGACAGCCCTCGATAAAATATTCAGGAAACTTATCACAACACTTAAGCCAAACTTTCACCGCGATCTGCTTTCCATTATCAGAGATCAGAAAGATCCTCCAGCATGGCACGACGGGGCTGGCCAGCATTCAGTCATAAAGGTTTCCTGAACATATGCAGATGCTGTGAGAGACAGAAAGGTTACATCACCAGACTGCCTGACATTCTACTCCAGACCTGCTGAGAGTCAGCGGTTCTGTCTATTGTCTTCCAGCAGGATACAACGCTCAAAATGTTGTGTGAAGTTAAACAGAACTATCATAGAATTTCTATTAAAACAATATGAGGAACAGATGTGTAAAGATGTGGCACACATTTGGTCAGGAACAAATGCGCTACATAACGGGAACAATAGCCTCAGACACATAGACCTTGCTTTTGGGAAAACAAATCCACACTATTAAAAGTCCAGTGTATGAAATTTAGTGGCATCTAGTGGTGAAGTTGCAAACTGCTACCAACTGCTCACTCCACCAGAGTCCTGCATGTCGGATGAACCACTAATATTTGATGTAAAGTGGAATAATTATTCACGTGTCATTTGGGGTTCGGGTCTAATTAATTGAAAAATGTTTAAAGGCTTCATCATTATTTATGTAGACCTACTTTTTTCTTAATTTATTATATATTTTCGTTGAAGGTATAGGCTATTATGTTAATTTTATTTTATTTTAATGAAATACAATTTTGACGGCTTGATAACGAAATTAATACTGAGAATAGTGAAATTTTGCTGATAGCATATTGGTAACAGATACTGAATTGTAGGATCGTGACTTTGTTTATTTACACCTTTCATGCATTTCATATTTATTATGTCCGTGATTACAGTGGAAGATGTGAATGAGACCGCATGAGCGCCGCACGCGAGAGAGACTTCTGTGTTTGATTGAATTTAGAATTTTTATAAAATGTGTTAATTTATTAAAATATTGTTAATTTGATATTAACTATAGTAACCATTTTCTGTTAAACGATTGCTTGTTAAAAATAAATGAGTGAAGTGAAAGTGAAAAGTGAAAGTGACCTATTTGTCAGTTATGGTGACCCATACCCGAAATGTGACCTCTGCATTTAACCCATCCAGTGATTAGTGAGCACACACACAGCAAATGTATTATAAATTAATCTATTTAATGAGCCTGTGGTTCGGATCGCAGTGTGTATGTCAAACGGATAGGGTCGGCTACAGAATGAAATAAGTGCTGCTGTCGGGTGACAGGTCGGGTGTTCTTTTAACTACTGTGGATGCGGGTGCGGGTTTACCAAATAGGACCCGTGCAGGACTCTGCACTCGACCCCTCCCTTTCGTAGGACTACGGTCGCTGATACAGGACGAAGATGTTGTCACATGCTTAAGTTCTTTTTACACCTATAAAGACACAGTATGTATATTGTATTGCATTTCAATAGATCCTCCAAAAAATGACACATTGGACCTTTAAATGATACATCTTGCACTTCCTGCTAATCCAATTTTTTTCCTTAAATGCGATCAAGCCAAGAAATGTCATAGTTTCCTTAAGAAGTCCACTTATCTTTTAAATCAGAGGGAATATTGCAGCTGATTATACTGTATTTTATTACACTACATTTTTAAGTTCAGTCAAATTGGCTTGACAAGTCATTTCAACTTACTATTTTAATCTTGCATCAACAAAATAAGAAACTTTAATGTACAGTAACTAACCACTGGAAAAAAATAAAACAGTAAGTTAAATTGATTGAAATAACCATTTGATTGTATTTAAAAAAACATATCTTAATTTGTTATTTAAATTTTATAACATTTAAATACATTTTTACAGTATACCATCACCTGTTTACTTTTGCAGGTTTACCAACTAGACCAGCACCAACATAAACCAGTCTGGACTTTTCACCGGTGTAATTCAATGGATTTAAACTCTTATTTTTTATTGTGGCTTGACGACAGAAAATAATGGGCCAAGGTTGGAAATACATTAAAAGAAAAAGACATTCGCCAGACCTGAACCTGCTTACTTCATGAACTTATTCAACCTTACAGTAAGCATTTCAACCGTTAGTTATTGTGCCCTAACTTCATCCCACACTCAAGTTCATTCATAAGTTCATTCATAAGTTCAATAGGTCCATTACCTCAGGACAGATAAAAGATAAGACATGTGCATGGTTACCGGATACTTAAGAGTGCATGTCCTCAGGTAACACAAAAAATTCCTTCAATCCTTCATTTGTGCACAATCTGAACTTAACTTCAAATGAAGCATCACATATACATATCCAAGTTGTTTCCCAAAAATCAAAGGTTTTCACGGCTTGCAAACATTTCCATTGCGTTAAAACATAGCTAAGCCACAGCTGTGTGCCATAAAATACTTATTTTTGGCCATAGAAAAAAGCCGTAAAGCTCATTGCATGCAGTTGATATTCTCAATATTGCTTTCGGTTGGTATTAGCTTTTAGTTGACAACAAAATAAAATTTTTGGCTGATGCTTTTGATCCGATGTGATTTATAGTGAACTCAAGCTATTGTTAAGAGTATGTGTATTCATTGATCATGCTTGATATTTAAGTACTTAAGTAGAAAATAAAAACACATTATTGAGATCTCTTCACCTCCTCTTCTCAGGAGGTAAATTTAGAAGCGAAAAACTCTAGTCATCTCATTGATATCTAAGATAAACAATTGCTATGTTAAAGAGAGCTTAATTGTGTTTCCGAAAAAGAGAAAGACTCACAATTTCTTTGACTATCTTGTCCACAACTGCCTTGTCCTGTAGGTTGTGTACGAAGCGAGCGGCTGGAGAACTGGCCAGTTGACGCAACTGTTCCACATTGGCAGAGGGTGTGAAACTTACGGTGAAGAATTTAATTCCCTGGTTCTTAGCATCAGCCAAAGCAGAAAATATGTCAGGATTTTTTGGATGAGACACGCCATCGTACAGCAGGATGGCGATCTTCACTGTACCAGGGCCAGATTCCTCCAGGTAGATACGGGTGAGGTTGGTGATGGCATAGGTGGTGTAGGTGCCGTGCCCTATGTATGGAATGGGTGCGATGCGGTCGTGAAAAGTGGGCACACCCTTCCAATCCTTAAAGGATTGCTCAGTGATCACGTGACTGCTGTACTGCAGGAGGGCAGTTCTGAAGTTCAGGCTCTGCTCGGTTTGAAGACAAATGTTCTGGATCTGGTCCACAAGATCGGTAACGAAACGCTTCTCCTGAGCGTGGTTGTCTTTGGCGCTCTCCGAGCTGTCCACTAAGAACGCCAGCTCCAAATTACAATCCCCATCTGAAATTAGAGACCGCGACAAAGAAATTTAAATGGTCAGTATTTACTCATCCTGATGTGGTCCAAGCAAAGCAAAATGTTGTCCCTTCGTTGCAAAATTCCAATCGAATTGCCTTGAGACGCATCAGGTTGGAAAGTAAACCTATCAAGTGTTACAGATTGACGTGCGCAAATTTGCCACCAAATTTGATTAAGAGCTATTGTTGGAGGATTTATTTTGTGAATAATGACTAAATCTTTGTCTTAACTTTGGCTTGTGTTTGACTTTTTGTTTTTCGATCATGTCAAATGAAATCACCAACTGTTGTTATTGTATAAAAAAAATACTACTTTACATTAAAAGCTATGGCTTTGTAATGACATGTCTTCGGCAAGAACACAAAAGTAACCATAATCTTACCAAAATAGTACAATGGATGGTTTTGGGCTTCTGTGAATAAACTGTGACCTTCTAGTACACCTTCACTGTGAAATGTTCAGATATAAAAGGACAGCCAGGTATTCAATTCATATCCTTTAATAGCTGTTTAAGAAAGACATAGTAAATACCAAGTGTCTGCCAAAAACAAATGTAAAGCTAAGAGATCCATCTATACAGGAGCCCAGTCTCCAGTAAATCACCTTTTTCATGAAGGAGAAGAAACTGTCTGAAAGGAAACTTGCCCGGCACAATGAGAGACATTAATATCAAACCCAGAAGCTTGTAGGGCGACAGGGGGTTGAGTAACCTGATCAAAATATTTGAAAAGATGGTGTAAAAAAATGTGTTGTAAGTAAGCTGGCCACTGAGATTATTTACCATTGGTTTTTGGGATGACATTAGAAGTGATAGGTTTATTTTTGCTTCTTCTGTTCCCCTTTCTTTCTGGATCTTCATCAAGATCATCCAGCTGTGCCGAAACAAACTGCAGTCCAAACAGCATAACCAGCCAACGCAAACACAACTGCACCATCACTAAACAAAAAACACACACTAGATTAATGAATAATAATTTACATATGAATTATGTGCAATGCTAAATTTATACCATTAAGTGTCAATTCTCTATACCCCAAATAACCTTTTTAAACAGTCAATTGGTGGTTTGTCTTAAATCATGACTAAAGTGTGATTCTTGTATTACCAACTGATTTATTATTCTCATCAAAAACATAATTTAACATCAATAAATCAACTAAATCAATTAGGCTATCCTAGAAGACAAATACTTTAAAGACCACTATCTACTTTTACAGTAGCCGTCATCTCATGTAGAAACAAAGTGACTCCTCTTGAGATATTAATAAGGACATATTCATCTATTAACTGTGCTTAAACATCCCTAAATAAAACAAGCACCTGATTAAACTTGTACTTACTGTATGTGACAGCATTAATCCAACAGCAGAACAAGAGAGATCAAATACTCCTAGCACAGCATTAATCCAACAGCAGAACAAGAGAGATCAAATACTCCTAGCACGCTTTTACACCCTCTTCTTTGATCTATGCTCTTCATACAATAAAAACATGCTATGAACACGTGAGCAAATATGAGTCCGCGAGTAGTGTGGTATGGAAGCATATGTGGTGCAAAATTCAATTTGCAATGTAATAAGCAAAATGGCATTGCAGTATGTAAATTGACAATGCAATTGTGTATCTAAATATACATTTCAAATAACGTATGTGCAACATTAGGTGCAAAATGAAAATAAAAATTCAATTATATCAAATACATTTGTAAGTTCCTACACTAGTTTTAATGTTATTGAAATGGATATTTTTAACGCTCTTTAAGTTGCAAAATTAAAATGAAAATGCATTCCCGGATTGATTATACATATTTAAGATAGTCAAGCAAAACTGTTAAGATATTGACTGTTTTTGTGGTGCAACATTTCCTTAACTTCAGGAATCGAGTTATTCAGTGGATCTGTCACAGCCTAAACTGCATCATCCGGATGAATTAGAAACCAAGGTGAATTTTCGTAACGGCAGATCTCCACTTTGGCAATGTTTATGTGTATTTGTGCATAATCTCTCCCCTTACACTTTCTCCAGCACGAAAGAAGCACAGTACAGAGGTGTATTTCACGTGGATGTATCGCGTTTGTGAGTGTACTGTACAGTTACTGAACAGTGGTCTCACCAAACGACCATTTCTGAACAATTGTATGAAGATATTGTGACAAAAAAGACAGTAATCAAAATACTGAATGTGTTCATGATGAAAACGCGTATGAGAAAGTTAAGTGATTATGAGACATTCAACAGGCGAGCTCACCGCTTAATAAGGCAGAAAAATCTAGACATGTAGCTACTGGTTCTATCGTCTATAGAGACTTACTAATCTTAAAAAAACACCCAAGTATTTTTTTCTTTGTGCTCCAATTCGTGTGCATGCAATTTAATGTTTTTATCAGCTTTGCAGCCGCACATCCATGCTTGTAACTAGCGATGCTGGCTCCGCCTTTAGGCAATGACGCTGTACCGGGGAGGGGGCGTGGTCAGCTCGAAATGCATTTTCAAGTCCACGTTCAATTTTGCACCCTCAACGCGCTGTGTGTAAATGAAAATGCAATCGCAAATGTTGACCTGTTAATGCATTAAGGGAAAATGACATTAGAATTTTCTTTTTGCTACAGTTTTGCTTGACTATCTTGAATATGTATAATCAATCCGGGAATGCATTTTCATTTTAATTTTGCAACTTAAAGAGCGTTAAAAATATCCATTTAAATAACATTAAAACTAGTGTAGGAACTTACAAATGTAGCTAATTGATATAATTTAATTTTTATTTTCATTTTGCACCTAATGTTGCACATACGTTATTTGAAATCTATATTTAGATACACAATTGCATTGTCATTTTACATACTGCATTGCCATTTTGCATATTACATTGCAAGTTGAATTTTGCACCACATATGCTTCCATAAGTGTGGGTCCTACATTTAACATGTGTGAAATACATCTGCTGGATGCTGCCATCCAGAGGGAAATAAAGTTTAACAAATTATCCAGAGCTCCCTTCACTCAACCAACTCACCTCCCCAATATTTGTTATTATTTAATGTATATACATGCAAATACGTTTTTATTTGGTTCACCGCCTTTACTTTAAACAGTTTAGATATTAGTTTAATTTTATTAAAAACAACAGGAAACCCATACATGTCAGCGTGTGATATCAACTACCGCGAGCGCAAGAGAAATGGATAATAAGCAGTCTACTCTCGCGGTATTTTGATGTCACGCGCTGATGATGGGTCAGCAACAGCAGACATTATTCACATGATGTTTATCTTGTGTACTTACCTCAAAAATCCACAAATGAACGAAAATATACTTAAATATATCAATTTGAAAAGGTTCAGTGTTACGCCCTAGCAAAGGTATGTGATGCGGTGACATGTGGATAAATGTGTAGTTTGTTGTAGTGTCTCCGTTTTCAAGCCAAACATGACAAACAACCGTCGTTTCTAGTCACATTTATTTTACAAGCGTATTTCAAACCTTGTAAACTCTACATTAAAGAGTTTAATACAATTTTCTGGAGGGTTAAATAAGTGACTGTTAAGTCAATTTTGACTGCGCACAGTTTCATCAAAGGCACGTGAGCCGTTTGTCTGAGCATGCGCAATTGCGCATATCCATGGCTGGCTCGAGACGAGTCACCGAGACACTGTCTCAAAATGCTGAAATGATGCATGTGAGATTTCCAGAATAGATGGTCATAACTCTTGTGTGATGTGTTGCTATCATGTACAGAAACATCTCACCTTTGGATCATAGTGAACAGCACAATAAAGAAATTAGACGAAGACAGAACATGTACTGTTGGGTGAAATTAAACAAGTGAATCTGAGTATAAACATGAATCCAGTGTCATGCCAGTGGTGACGACAGGGCTCAAATGCAGAAAGAATCATTCAGAAACTATTCTTACATATTTTTTCAGTGAAGCGTCACAGACATCACGCACACCTGAATAAATGTGTTAACCCTCAGTACAAGTTTTAAATACCAATGTTTTATGGTCAATTCATTTGATGGTTTCATTTATACTTATGTGCCATGAGAGGGCAGCACAATATTGTGTTTTTATGTTTTTAGTTCTAAGAAACAGCCATTAGAGGGCGTATGAAACTGTTAAATGTGCTTCTTTTGACTGTGTTGGAAACAAATTTAACTGTTTCAGCTAAATCAAAATCTCTCCAAACTTTAACTTTGAATAAAAGGAAAAAATAATTCCTTTTATAAGATATTTGTAGAATCTGATAAATGAAAGTTTACACTGAAAAATAATAAACTGCAATCAGCGCAGATTTTAATTTTAAATACAATATAATTTACAATAATAATAGCATTTGACATCATTTAGGCAATAAATAGGTATAAATTAAATCTAATCTTAATAAAGTACAGTATGTCACTTCGTGCTAAGGTATGCAGTGCATATAATATACATCAAATTTTGTTATTAGCAGCTTTGAGATTTGAAGACATAGTTGTGTTGCATTAATATGATTGTTCTTATTCTGTTTTGTTACTCAAGAAACCACATTTGAATGAAAAATGTTTTCCTAAACTTTTCTGCTTGGCCTCATCTTGGTGTCAAGACATCTCTCTATAGACCCGCTACCGGCACAGGCTGACTGTCTGTACAACAGAAAAATAATGAAGTAATAACGTTTCAGAATGAAGTCAGTTTGAAGCTCTGTGTAATATATCATCCAGTCCATTCTGACAAAGCGAAACATATATAGCCTTTAACTTTAAACTGTAAGAATGTAATTTATTATTATTTTGTTTAAATATTTTAATCTACGAAGAAGCAACCTATTTATTAGAGTTTAATGTATAGGCTTCTGCAATACATATTTGCATAGAGAAAATAGCATTGTAGAAAGTGGACCAATTTAATGTAAATTTCCTCCTGCATTTCTGCTATAATCCTTTTTAAGACTGAATTTCAACAAAGAAAAAGAGTTAAATCCATTTTCTACTAGGTTCTGTGATGAGCGTACAATTCAATGCGTCAAGAAACAATAGTATCTGACATGCCTATTGTCATAACAAATAATGTCTTTTCCTTTTATTATAATGATAATCTCTTTCCTAAAAAGTGCAATATTAAAGACTTTGGGTGGAACTGGGAGTTTTTGATAAATGTATTAAACCAAAAAGACATAATCTGATTGGTCTAATCAGTCCTCCCATTTGCCTATCATCTCCTCTTAACAAGCAATTTATAGAATTTGTAATGAAACTGGCACAGGAGCTGATCGAGATATTTTCTGCTTGTAATTCATTCATGAAGCTTGTTTATTTCTCTTGTAGCGTCTCCCTTACTCCTCAAGGGGGGTGGTGTAAGAGGGGCCAAAGGCTCTATTGCTGTCGTGTTAGTTGACATGCAAGCTATGAATTATCAAGGAAAAAGAGTCAATTATCCAGTTCTGAGAAAGACCCGGTTCACTGTGACCCCAAGGCCTCACGAATTTACAAAATCATTTCATGGGAAGGAACGCAGAGGTGCCATGGGAGTCCTGAAATGGGGGTTACAATCAGGGCAGGAAAAACATATTGACCTCCTAGATAATAATCCATATTTATAAACAGCACATGAAGTGATTTAGTTTAGATGGAAAGGTTTACAGTGGCAGGCAACATTTTAAAAAGTCTAACTTCTTGTTCTTCCTATATATTGAAGGTGAAAATGGGTTCTGATTGATGGTTATTCATCTAATGTTATAGATGATAGCAGCAGGACGGAATAGACATTACAATCTTACAACATTCGCAACCGAGCAAAGATACGCATATTTGCTTTGTTGAATATTTCCAGTCCAGTCGCCTGATGAGCTGATAAAAATTGACATGTAAATAGAAATAAATTCTATTTCTATTTCTTAAGGATGCAAATTGGGATATGAATAGGTTAGGGAAATAATAGCAATAACAGTTTATGAATGATTTTAGGCATAGGTGTAAAGTTTTGACGTTATGTTTTATTGTTATATATTTAATTATATTAATGCCATATGGCCAGAATTGCCCTTTTATCTGCACTATATCACTTTTGCTCCCCGAGGGGCTTTAGACCCATGCTAAGAATTGATTTTTTGCCAAGTCCAGGTCAAAAGCACCTCCTTGCAAATTGTAACGTACTTTTAACACAAAAGCGCAGTTATTATCATACACACAGTTTGTTCACAAACACATGACAGCACATCGCCGTGCTGATCATTACAGTAGCACATTCGGAAAAAGCATCATGTAGCTGTCAAGAACTAGAACCTTTGTTGGAGAGTAAAGTTTTATTCACCAGCCTCACAAGTCTGTTTTATTTTGCTGCTTTATTCACGGCCGATTGGATTTTATTCTTCTGATCTCTCTGTCTCCTATACAGTTGCTTGAGAAAAGAGAAGAAACGTTTGAACCTCTTCCGAAGAGGTGAGCTCCATCTCCACTCAGGGCTTAAGTGACAGGTAAATTGCAAGTTAAGTGGGGAACACAGCCTTCTAACAAGAGGCTTCAAACTGCCGCAAATCCTCCTTAGTCTCTAATCTGAATACAAAAGCTCGAGGCGGGGTGGATTAAATTTGACCCCTGAATGAGGTGTTTGTTCCAGCCAAGGAGCCACTTTAGCGGAGAGGAGAGAGCCAGGTTTACGTTTCCTTTTGTGCGTCGCGGCCTTATTTAAAAACAACAGGACCGCAATGAATTCTACACAAAGGCTCATTTTCCACAGGACAAAAGAATATGTTGAGCCACTGGCTTCACCCGCACACTCGACTATTTACAGGAGTCTTTGCTGTAGTGGATTCTAAAAGACTGTTTATTTAATTGGGGATAAAACGGGCACTGTTATTCGCGGCGCAGGAAAGCAAATCCAGCTTTTTCTTTCGTGACAGGCTGAAAGGGGAGATGGGCTGCGGTGAGGCAGATGCAGAGAGCAGGAACGTGAAAAGCGCTTTTGGGTTGTCAAGTTTGTAAAAGCTTAGAGTCAAACCTATCCGGGTTCAGGGAAGAGTAGTCGGGCGTTAGGGAGGCAAAATGACTCCTGATAGAAGGTGTTTGCGGCTCAAGTCAGAGGGAATCGTCTTCGCTCGCAGGATGAGGGTTGGACTAATTGATTCTCTGAAGTGTCTTGTCGTAGATTATGAACGCAGGTACGACTGGATCCTAAAAACGCACACACAGACAAGCGTTGTCAGGAAAGCCTCACGGAATCAAAGGGGAAGATGTGACCTGCCAAACATACCGTGAAAATACTGGGATAAGAGGATAGATGTGGGGGTGTATGAGCTGATTTAGTTTATAGCAGGTATAAGGAGTCGTCTTTTAATTGTTTGTGGCTTTTTGTTGCTAAAACAGAATTTTCTTTGACCCATTGTAGCTGCTGTGACTTTAAAGTCCTAAAAAAATCTAAATTAAAGTTTGAGAATTTTATTAAAAGTAAGCATTAAGGTTACCTAAATTTTGCCTTTGGAAGATATAAGCATACAAAACTTCCAGGCTCTCAAAAAACAATCTACGAGTTTGATGACATCATTCTGCACTTCAGCTTATCACAAACCTTCATCCAATCAAATTCTCTTTAGAATTGTAAGTGGTTGCCCTCTACATAATAGACCCCTCTTCAAGATGTAAACACTGGCCCAGAAGCACTTCTGGTTTCATTGATTATATAATTACATTAACATCAAGCCATTTAAGAGATGCCTTTTTCTAAAGCGACTTAAAAAGAGTTTAGGGAGCAATAAGCGATATGTCATACAGGAGCAATAATACAGTAGGTGCCAATACAAAATTACTTGTTTCAACAAAAGCTAGACCACAAACCTGTTGAGAGAAAGGGTTTGTGTTTTTTTTTTTTTATCCTAAAGATATATTGGTAGCACTTAATTTTACTGTCCTGTTTCCCATATTAGTACTGTGTACTCATTACAGTTAGTTATTGTAGTAAATATAATAACTGGGTAATAACTAGGTACTAACCCTAAACCCACCCCTGAACCTAAAGTTAGCCTATAAAGTAAGTGCAGTGTAAGTAAACTATAGGAACACGTACTGTAAAATATTTTTATTATAAAATTTTCGGATAGTCTATTATTAAGTTGTCTTCTCGACCAGCACTGTTCACCTTTTGCAAAGTGGTCTTTAAAGCACTGTAAAGAAGATCATACATCACAGATGTGATGTCAATAAAATGTTACTGGCTAAACGCTATTGGTCGTTCACTGTCTTCCCTTATTCAGTGTAAAATAAGTCCAAGCAAGACAAATACATGAACTTTCACTAAACATGAACTTTTCCAGAATAATATTTAAGCATTAGATGCTTCACAACCAAAAACAGCACAAGATTTGATAAACCTACCAAAACGTTACGTTTATCATTAGTTCGTCAGGCTGCTCTAAAATGTTTCCTGGTCTCTTTGGATAGAATGAGTTTGAAATCCTCATTGTTACAGTATGTGTTCATAGTACAATTATCTAAAAGAAATCCAGGAATAAATGAGAATTTCTCGTGATATGGCCTGTTCAGCGATAGAACAGAGCCCGAAGTTGCATTAGGCCCTGCTTTTCTCGACTTTCAAGTCTTAGGCCCGATATCCTGCTGTAAGCTGTCAAATAACTGTGTTTAATGGCTTAACTTAGGTACCACAGCCCGTGTGGGCCCTTAGAGAGCTATAACTCAAGCTCCCAGCAAACCCCTGCAGCCTGTGATCCTGTACAGTAATAATTGTACTCATGTCACGCTGGTAATTATCATTGATCTACAGAGAGCGGGTCAGCCATGCTCGCAAATGATTCATACCTGACACGAGTCAGCCTCACCCGGTAACAGCCATGATGAAGAGCTCTTATGGGGGACGTCCCTCTACCTGTAGCTCCAGCGTGATAAGGCAGTTCTAAGTCGCCTAATAAAGCATAGTCCATGTTTCTCAATCCGAGAGTTTTATACCTGTCCCAGATTCACTGTTTACCCCACAGACATTTGGCGCTCAGGGCAACCAGATATTATTACCGCAAACGCTCTTTCCAACTATAAGATCATAAAACCCCAACTTTTCTAATCAGAGATGTCAATGGAGGTGAGTAGGTCATTTTTAACATGCGGTTATAGCGCTCTGAAGACTAAAGGAGAAAACGCTTGCAAGCTATATCGCAAGATATTACAAAGTTTGGTAACATGCATTAAGGGCGGTATTTTACGTACAGAGCTAATTTGTCTGTTAGCATCCCTTCAATTGTTAAATTCAAAAATGTTAAATGCCGGTCTGTGTTTGGTTGTCGGTCTGGCTGTGGTGAATAATATAACATATAATTTTATGTTTAATTTATATGATTATTAATTTATAATTAATATTTTATTGCATATTTGTTGTATTAAGTTAATTTACTCTAGAGAGAGGGAAGTTAAGTTTGGGCCACAACGATTGTTTATGTTGTTGCCGCTAAAACCGTCTAGTTATGTACTGCAACTTGCTTTGCATAAGAGCATCTGCCAAATGGCCATGTATATAATGAGCGTCTTGATTTCTGTTTAATGAATCGGATGAGTATTGTTCCTTTCAAAAACCAATTGTGTGTTTTTTGGGGAAAGTGGGTGGCTGCGAGGTTGAAAGAGGTGAGATCGAGTGAGCGTGCAAGACAATCAGTTTTTTTTCCGAAGCCGTTAGAGCGATGGGGTGGGGGGGCTGCATGTCACCTTCAGATAGAACCTCATTTCCTGCGATTAAGCCCTCCAAAAATATTCCATTTGTCAGTGTCACGGCCCCGACATGCTGCAGCCACTCAGCCATGTCTGTTGACGGTGTCGCCTTGCAATTTACATCAGCCACTGACAATATTATCTTCCTGATAATGTCCTACGGCCTTCTGCCTCCATCACACGCATGTTCCAGCGCTCTCGGCCCATTCGCATACTCACTCGCTTCAAGTCCGCCCGCAAGGTTGATGGTGGTGTGCCTTCCAAATTAGCATGGTAAATACCATAGCTTCTGATTAGAATTTGATATGATTTTGTTAGAAATAGTTTTTTTCCTGAACATATAGATGTTGGACTGATTACTTTTGTACCCGTGTGTTTCTGAACGGTGTTATATGTAAAATAGGTTCTTGAATATTAAATAGTTCGAAAAATACCATTCTTCACAATATACTAGTAATGTGACAAGTTTACGGTTATTTTTTAGTTGACTTAAAATTTCCTGCACAAACAGAAGATGATGTCAAATAAACCATTACATTTGGTTAAGCAATTCTGTGATGGTTGTTGGGAAAAAACTATCTTATGGTTATATATCTTACAGTCCTGTAGATAAAACTTTTCTACGTTTTCAGCTTGAAAACGTTCGTTTATTATTATTCCACATTTCCATGTATTTTATAAACCGTGAAATCTTCTTTTAATTATTTTTTGTAGCATAGGGTACAACTGTCCATCCAAATGAGTTAGTGGCGAGTTTCCAGTCTGGGCTTCAGCCTAGTCCCAGACTAATGTAAATGTTAAAGCCGTCTTCATCGAAAACAACTTGCAATGACACATCTAGATACATCAGTCTCATGTTTTTTTTGTTTGGTCCATTTTTCAAGATTAAGTACCCTAATTCAACTAAGGCTTTGTCCTGGTTTAACCTTATCTCTTTCTGGGAAACCGCCCCTAATGTCTTATGTTCTCAAAACAGGTTTCTACAACACACTGTAAAAAATTGATTAATTAAAATATCCCTATTTCGATATAAAACTGAATCATCATGTTAAATGCAACTAAATGTGGTCACTGTCAAACTTGTCTGTGCGCTCAAAAACTCTTTTGTCTGGGCTGTACTAAAAAGGCCCCACAAAGATTGAGGAACAAGGAAAGGCACTAGAGGGACATATTTCCATCTATGTCACAGGAATATGTTTTGAAGAAAAAAATGTTTCTGTATAAAGAGTCTATTACAATCTCATATGGCAAACCCTGGCGGTCCTCTGTCTTGTGCTCTCTCTCCTGACTGGTAGCGTCGCTCGCCCCGACTTGATGACTAGACTCAATCACCTGTGACAGGGTTGATTTGATGTCACTTGCCTGGTCTCCCTATTTGTTTGAGCACTTAAGAGGTAATTGTGTGACATCGTAGAAATGACGGCTTGTTCCGGGAGAGCACGGCCGAGCTGATGAACCACACATGAGGTGCAAGTGTGAAGCTGTTATTAATGACACCTATTTTCTCTCATATCCACTGGGAGAGGGAGACTATTGGAGAAGTGGTATTGGAAGAAGAAATTGGTTCTATCTTCAGACACGTTAGTGTTCATCGTAACAATCAAGATACATTAAAATTATAGTTGGAAAATAAATATTCTGTCATTATTTACTTATCCTTATGTCGTTCCCATTGTGTACACTTTTTCAGTGAGACACTTTATGAAAATCTTCTTAATGATTTTCTTTTTCTGTAGAATGACATTTGTACTGACAGCGGCTGTCAAAAACGAATACATTATTTCTTATGACTTATTTCGTCATGAAATAGCTTTGTGTTTTTTGTAGGTTGTAATCTCAAATCTTCATTTTAATTTTTTTAAAGAGAAAAAGCATACAGGTTCATCCAATTTAAGGGTAAATAATGACAATATTGGCGTTTTTAGGGTCATTTATTTATTTTTCAAACTTTATGAGGGTTAGACTTTTGTGTATCCTGAAAAAAATTATTTGCATGCTTCTAGGTTTACAGACATATGATATACCAGGATTAAACCTGTTTTCAGATCTGCTCACCTCGATTGTTCTGCTGTTTTGCTTCGGGCTTCAAAGAAACAAAACTTTCAGAAAGGTCTCTTCACAAAGATGGTCCAGTCATTGTATGCTACCGATCGGGTTCTTGCGATGGAAATGAGAATCTCTAATCCTCCTTCTTAACCTTTGTACTTGAAAACAAAGTTATCCACAACAGAGCTATCATGTACCTCCGTTTAACCCCTATGAACCATGTGGTGCTTGACAGGTTCCTCTTTTTTCTTTTAGGTTTTATATAAAAACAAAAAATATTTTGGTACAAACAGTACATGCAGATCTCAATTGCAGTTTTACGTTAGCCACCATGACCCCACTAAAAGCATGTGACATGGACCCTTCACGCCCATCTTGGACCAAGTTGTCCAGATTTTAAAAGACATGGTAGAACCTTACAGGGTTAAATATGGACAGATTTTTCCAAACATGTTTATTGTGAGTAATGAAAACAACTGATTTAGTAGAATTATACGTTTCCAAGTCAAAAAAGGTTCCATCAATGTTTAAGCATTGTTTATTTTCCCATGCCTTTTACCCCAACACACTGACCTGATATATTTGTTTGTTATCTCACTGAGGGATTTCAAGAGATTCAAAGCTGATCAAGACACAAAAGCATCTAGTGGATAAAAGACACTTAGGTAATTGGTTTAGAGCGCTGCTAAAACTCATCCTTTTTCTCACTGTTTCTCTGTTTAGTTTTCTTTTTATCCCTGTGACTCTGGAGAAGAGAGATGGGGGTTAGAAAGCAGAGAAGACAAAGCAGGACGGGAAGAGGCTTTTAGGCTGAGCAGGTGGTGAGAAGGGATGCGAGCTGCTCCAGGAGATGCCAGTTGGGTTTTATATGAATCAGCTACGTGTACAATTGATGTGTCCTAAAGGAAATGGCAAAAGCTAAAATCTACAATGTCTTTTGGAAGAAACACAACTGATTTGAATGAAGAATTAATGACAGAGTTGAAACATGATTTATTGCAGTGTGATAAGGTATTTATTATCATGCATGAACTTTTTATGATGCCATTTTAACTTAGATACTATTAATCTTATTACTTTTAAAATGTATTTATGAAAAAAGTTTATAGAAAAATAGTCACAATAGTACTTGAAACATTATCAGTAAAAATCTTTTGGACATGAATTTAACCAACACACTGAATTCATGTTTTTGGTGTTCTAAAAACTTAATTCTTCTAAAATTGGAAAATAGTAATAAAAAATTAAAAATAAACGTTTACAGGTAGAGTATACAAATGCGAAATATAGACATTTTAAGATATTACATTGAAAATGTGGTGAAATTTTCATCAACAAAAAATGGTGTATGAGGTCAGTGCATGAAACATAACAAACTCAGTACCAGCATTTCCATATGGAAATAACCCATGAGAAGGTGCTTACACGGGACAGATAAGGAAAAAGATGAGCAGCTATGGATTAGAGACTGGAGACGATTATGGCCAAAAAGGAGGAGTGTGTATGTGTGCGTGTGTACAGGGTGCGTTCGGAGGGGGGACAGAATCCACCCCGGGTGTGTAAGAGTGTGTCTGGGCTGCTGGATATAAAGGAATATTAATCTGGGTTTAGTATGAGCAGGACCTCACAAACAGCTCCTGCAAACAGCTTAGAGGAGGCCAAACCTCACAGAAAGTCCTAAATCTTCACATTAGCTCCCCACGTTTCTTCTCCTGAACCCATAAGCTCTTTTTCTAAGGGACATCACGAACAACCCACAACCCCCCCACGTCACCCCGCACCCTCGCAGACCCGCAAAATCAAGACGGATTTCAGAATCCAAGATTGCTGGGAAATTATAAACTGATGATGCAAGTGTATCGGTAAAGATTAGACGAACCTCCTCCTGCCCCAGACCCAAGGAGGTAGGACGACTCCAAACTGTGTTCTTCTCCCACTGGTATATCCTATTTCTGCATCTGTCAGTCCCCAGGGAGGCAAGAGACACTTTATGAGGTGAGAATGAGCGGCAGGTACATTTAGACTAACCTACAAAATTCACATGTCCTGTGTAGCACTGTGTTATGTTGGACAGAACTGCTGAATGCTTTCATAGATGTGATAGAGAGACATCATATAAAAATAATGACCTCTTATCCATCATGAGCCTGGATTTTATAATCAAATCTCTTTTCAGTGTAATTTTTATTGTTTTGTTATGAGAATCATTATTATTAGTTACCCTTGTGTTTGAACTGGGTTTTGCAAAAATATAACAAATTAAAAGTATTAAGAAAGTGCTTGTCAGTTTTGACAGGACAGTATATAATGATTTAAAAAGTACAGTATTTTTCCATTTCCTGAATTTGGACATCTGAGGTTTCAGAGGGCCAACAATGACGCAATTGTGCATTTACAGGTTTTCTTTGGTATCCTTGATCTATGAAAACTTCAATGCATCACTTTTTGTTTTTGAATGATGGAGTTTGTTGAGGAGAGAGAGGAGTTTTTATGCTTTTGTGGATGGTAAACTTGCTAAAAAATTGATCAATGCGAAATTACTTTGGAGGAGGAATCCATATACGATCATATACATATCATATATAGTATATGATCTTAAAGATGATATACGAGAGACTGTATGCATTGTTTTTTATGAGCCCTCAACCACCACAAAATGTCTTTCATGCATAACAATGCACAGCAATCTACAGTACTCCATATAAACCTCATAGCAATGCTCCAGCAAATCAATCATTTGTCTTGGCAAGGTTAGCAGAACTCAAAATGGGAAAAAAATCTTGTTTATTATATATTAGTAAATTTGGATTTGTGTTCAGATATTGCATTGTAGTGAGAGGTTTGATGTAAACAGGGCACACAATATTGTTTGGAATAGGATGCAGGCGCTGGGTGTGTCCCAGCAGGTAGACTGAGGTGAGGGGGAGGCTGGGAAGGATCCAGGGATTTATCCAGAGATGAACCTTATTCTGTCACCTGCAGTTTTCCAGCAGGGTGTAAACCAGAACTTTCTGCCCTGTGGAGTTTCATTAACCTACCTGTGTGTTTCTAAATCCCTGCTTTACGCTTAATCAAACTTCAACCAGTGCAACACATGCACAGCCCACATCCACTTTTCCAACATCCCCAACAGGCCGAAGAGGAGACTGACCCAATATAATATTATCATTCTAATAAGGTTAGTTTGCAATATGAAAGAAGTATGCAATGGGTGAGACTTTAATTATGTTAACTTATGTTTATTACGAAATTTTAACTGTAAATTCAGATGTCTAATGAAGATCTGCATGCAGAGAATTATTGGCGAAACAAAGTGAGATAATAAAATACATAATAATAATAGGCTTTTTAGTGAGGGGAATATCATTCATACTGTAGCAAACCTTTCAGGTTTAATAGATAAAATATCACCAGAAGTTGGTATACAAAATTAGTGTCAATCGTTTTAGATCTTTGATTTCAATGTTAATCTGATACAATAAGGTTTTAACATGTACCAAATATATAAACAAAACTTTATATCAAATCAAAACTTAATATATATATATTTCAAGTTCAGTAGGCTATACAACACTAATTGTACTTCAATTTCAGCTAAGCAAAATTCAATATATTTTAAGTATACTTGCAGTAATTACAATTTAATTAATTCTAAGTGTACAATTTGAAAGCTGCTGTGATAAAAATAAATTGGCAAAAAAAATGGTAGTTTATATATGTAAATAAAGAAATATAAAAACACACTTTTCCTTTTTTTTTAAAGAAAAATATACTGAAAGTGTTGTTTGAAATATAGTAATGGAGTATAACACACTTGATTAAACGGATCATTTCTAAAGGTAGACCTGTACTGTAACCTTATAAATGTTTTTAAAATTTCACTAGAAAAATTAGGTTCCATTAATAATGGATCAATTTATACATCCTTCATAAGATTGTTCATTATTATAGCCTATAAGTTTAAAAAAACATTTATGACAACAAATTTTTTTTTTTAAAGTCTCTTTAACAATGTATATATATATTGTCTTGTTTCTTTTCCAAAATCAGTCACTGTATACTGCATATTGTCAAATAATATTTCAACAACAACAGCCTCCTGTCCAAACCAAACCTGTGCTCTTGTTAACAAACTATAGCGTTTTTTTCCCACAGCCCCTTATTCATGATGTGCATGTGGCTGCACTCTGCTGTGTGATACACACATTCCCTCAGTGATGCTGGTCAGGCAGTTGATGGTTTGGACCCTGAGGCATTTCTGCCCCGAGGGCATCTGCTCAGACAGCGACAAGCACAAATCAATCTTCTTTGACACTTCATTTGGACTGCATTAATGTGGAATTAGAAGCCATTATGTCCATTGGCAGGCCCCGACAGTCCTGAAATGTGAGCAGTTATCCAGTCTCCTGAGAACCGGCGTGATTTTGAATGGGGCAGATAAAGCTTATCCAGTCCCTGCTACAAAGCTGAATAAGTGATTTGATTTCTTTTGCCCCACATTTTCATTCAGCACCATCATCAGTATTTTTCAATCAGCTGAAGGAATGTTTGAGGATTTTTTTCATCTTAACTTCTCTCTTGGTTTTAAAGAAAATGATGGAATGTTGATACCAGACAAACAGCTAATGATTTAACAAGACATACAGCAATCTCATTACCAATGCTAATGTTAATACATTATGAAGATTATACTTCCTATGTTAAATAAGTCTTACCGTTTATAAAAAGCTAAAACAAGTTAGGTTTCACAATGTTTTTTAGGACCATTTACTGTAAACAGTTTGGCTGTGAAATTAGATACAATAATATGCTCTCATTTTTAGGTCATTTTTAAGTTCTACAATTGTTAATCTTGTCTTAGTAACATCTGCATAGATGCACAAATATTTCAGCGGTCTGTTTAAGTTGTCTGACAAAAGAAATCCAGCTAAGTACACTTTTTTAAGTACACCTCCTTAATTTAAGTAATTTAAAGTGATCTATTGTCACACATTAATTTTGTACTTAATATACTAATATATATATATATATATATATTATACTTCTATTCATGGTTTCTCAAAATAGCATAGTTGAGTGTATTTTTCGAAGTACTAAAACTATTAAAAAAATTGCATATTAAGTACAAAAAATTAAGCAATTTAAGTAAATTTAAGTGTATTACTGTATAGTTCACCTGCGAATCCCTGCATTTCAGAATGAGTGCTTCGCTTAACTTTTATTTTTTATTCTATAGTTTTCTGAATTTTGAGCAGTGTCAAGAAATTATGGTTATAATTATAACCTTACGGTAACCTATAATCTAAGATTAATATACGCTCTTATGAAGGTCACAGACACAGTCAGACACTTGCGCATCTCAGCACGACAAATTTTGATTCAGTTGCTGTGGCATCTTCAATCACATAGTAATTAGGATTAAATAAGCAAAACCTACATCACAGCAGAGCACAAGCACATTATATATCAGTGCTATGAAGTGCCCTGTGTTAAAATACCCCGCCGTCCCCATATGAAGGGGTGACTCGATAATCACATCACGGCTAGCTTTCAAACGTAAATGTACGAGATGACCCTGGTCGCCTTTGCATTGGGCGTACTGGTGTGTGTGTTTGAGAGTGTGTATATAAATGAAGCCTGGCAGCCCCCCCAACCTTTCTTCTCACTGTTAGTGACCAGGACACTGAGAGGCACTCCGATACTCCTTAAGGAGCTTTACTCTTAGGAGGAAACCTAATCTTCTTTTTTGACGCTACCCCAAAGCTCCTCGCAGACTCTGAAAAGAAGGGGGCGGAGTACTGCGTTGAGCATCTCTGTCCCCACAAGACAGCGTCGCCCTGGCAATCATACTCTGGGGAATTAAACGTTCAATAGGCTGGGCTAAATCCCTCCACCCTGTCCCATACAGCGCCCCCTACAGCATGGGCTATTTATCAAGCTTTCACAGTTTTCTATAAACAGCTTGAGTTAGGAAAGCAGACATGCATCCTGCAGCTCCATTTGCATATTGGCCCATCCTTTATATTAAAGGAACAAGTCTTTGTCTGTTTTAGAGGCTTAGATTATGTTTTTTGAGTCTTTAACAATAGATGATCATGTTTATTATTTAAAAAAACGCTTTATATTACACATATTTCAATTCTATCGTTCATCGCTGTCCCACTTCTCACAAAACGACTGGATTTCTTCCGGTCTATATAAAGTCCCTCCTTCCGAAATGCTCTGATTGGTAAAGCTGACCAGGTCTTTCGTGATTGGCTTCCGGTTCTCAGACTGTTGTGATTGGTCGGTGCCCCTCTCACGTGTATTCATAAACTTTGGCTTTTAGTAACAAATAGTAACAATGGCGTCAACTTCGAACTATAACGGAGGTCTATGAGTTCATGAGCATGTTAGAGATTGCGAATAATTTTCCTACTATGGTGATGGAAACGACACCGGACCTAATGGCTTCAGAGCGGTTATATTAAATGACACTAATAACATAAGCATTAGTTTTGCTTTTTTATATTGGACCCGAGTTGGATAATAAAACAAGCCGAGTGACCTGGAGATATTTGCATCAGGACTTCATAGGATGTTTCATGGAAGTGTTTAAATAGTCATATGGCGGAAATACTTGTTTTTCTGTGACTTTTGGATGTGTTATAAAAGGCCCATGCATGTATTAGACACGTAAAATTGCAAAAATCTAAGTTTCGGAACAAAAGATGCATTCTTTCACACCTCTCCAGCGGCTCTTCCTCTTCTCTAAGGAAGACCTCGCCCCTTTTTTGGCGTATTCCCGTGGGCGGAGGTTATTAAAAGCACTCAGAATGGTGACATCATGTACCCCGGAAGTAGAGGGCTGTAGTCCGATCCAGCCGTTCTCTGTAGTTCTTGAAAAGCAAATTCTGTTAAAAACAATTTCTGGCTTGGCAGTGAACTTTGAGGTTTATCATTTTGCAGGTATTGTTTATGCTCTAACAGCAGCCGCACACTCTAACTAAAGGTTGAAAAATGGGATCGCAGGGAACGTGATCTTTAAGTGAGATTTAGATTTGTGAATGATGCATTGAGATGATATTGATAACTTTCGCATCTATAACGCTGACACGTGCTTACCTTTATGTGGATTGTAGTCAATTGACATCAAACGGACATTTCCAACAAAATTGAACACGATTGCTCAAAATATATATCATTGTTATCGACGGTTACAGCTGCAACAACATAAATAAACGTGATGTGGCCCAAATTTAACTCCCGGTACCAAGAGAATCAAAAGCGGATGAGTAGTTTTAATGCAGTTTAATATAATGAATAAACAATAAAATATTACAATAAATATATATGAATAGAATTTAAAAATAAGGTTGTTATATTATTACCAAACACAGATCGGAAGTTAACTTCGGACCAGTGCGTTCGTCCTATTAAACCATCAATAACTTACCATTGCAAACTGGGAAAAGTACAGTAACAGTTTTAACAAAAAAAATTATGTATTTGAATAATGACTATTTTTTTCCTTTATCCCACAATTTTACGGATTGCAACTTTAAAAAACTTCAGGGTGGTCTTCTATATTTTGAATATATCCATGCATGTCTGTTGGCCTAATACTGGCTTAAAACTTTTCCATTTGAAAAAACAGTACTTGGTGGTTATCTTTTGATTAATAATGTCAAAGTCATTTTTTAAATGCATGAATCTAAAGTTAAGTTGGAAATGTTGGAACCATTCTGCATTGCGTTAGAATATTCTGTCTATATGACAGCTCTGGAACCGACCGACATTCGGGGAAGCGTACTCACTACTGCACGATAAAGCGGTTTGAGGTGGCCAGTATGGAACAACCATTCCCAAATTTAAAAGTGATGCCCCTTTTAGATACATTTAAAACACAACGGAGTGCTTAGTTATTGATCCTTAAACATACAATATGCAGTACTACACATTTTCAGTCAGAAACAGAAAAGAAGCAATACTTCAGAGACCATTTTGGTGTCCCAAAATATTTATTTTAGATATTAAATGGAATATTTGTAAAGAGAACTGCAAAAAAATGCACTGGTGAACGGAGAACTTTTTGAGGCACGTGTGGATAGTGCTCAGAGATACAGAGAAAGTGCTCGAGCCTCTTGCTTTGTACCCGAGGTCAGTGTAAATATTAACTCTGACAGACCGGTGTGAAATCTCAGGCGGTTTTATGGGGAGAAGGTGTGAGAGATTACAGATCCAGAGATTCCTGTGAGGGTAAAGAATTGACAGAACTATTATCTCACAGCCTCCTAAAGTGACATTGTGACCTTCTGCATGAGATTCACGCCAGTACGCTGAAAACAAACGTGCAAACGGCTCTGCCCTCCTTACAAAGACCCGTGTGTACTTTATCCTTTCCAAGTAAGTTTATTCTTGTAGGGCGTCTGTAAAACATGCTGTGGTTGGCCTAAACATTGAGCACTGAGCTTTGGAGCAGAGGTCTTTTGAGTGAACATTGAAGTGTAGATGTTAAAATTCTTCAAGTTGTGTGTTTGAGAAAGAGAACGTGTCTCTGCAGTAGATGATGCCAAAGCAGGTCAAAGTGAAGGAAAACGGTCGGTATTTTTAGTGAGGGTGTTACATTCTCGTAGCACCCTGATAATACAGTCCTCATACTAGCTTAAGACTGACTAGAAGTATATAAGGAATTTTAAGCAGCAGCTCTGACAGCTCTTGTCGGGTTATTGAGAGACAGGAAAAGAAAACCAAAGTTCAAACCAATAAAACTGATATAACTTTATTTGGATAAGCAATATTCAAACATCATGTTTACAGTCAAAGAAATAGACAAAGATGACTGGCCTCTGATCAGAATTTCCAGAGTTTATTAGTTTATAAGGTGGCTAGTTCATGCACATCTGAAACTGTACAAATGTAAACAGTTCAAAAACGCACAATTTTTGGAAAGAAGCCACTTGGCAAAATACTTAACCCCACCCCTGGATGTGACATTTCTAGTCGAAACTTGAAGTTCAAATATTCAGAGTATGTATTTATTCCCAATATTATAAAACCATTTTTATATTACTGAAACCCTTGTGAATCCAGACGTTAGAAACATTTCAGTCTAAGCAGATATTTGGGTTTAAAATAGGGGTTTATAGATGTGACAAAAACACATCTTTGTAGGATTACTGTAAAGTAAAATGTGAAAACCATATTCAATCATACCAAACGAATGGAGAAGGGATGGCTCTTCGTAGAACAAAATAGTTTTTTTCATGTCTTTTTTTATGAGGAATATGGACTGTTATGGATGTGACAATTCCTTTACGAAAAACTGTACTTTAAAAGCCCAAGTGCTTAAAAAACTTTACGACTTTACATAGTAATTTAAACCAATAAACATTGACATCTGACCTATCAGTATGGTGAAAACCTTAGGTAATTTTGGTACCCCCAATTTTTTGTATCTTAAGGTTGACATTTGCATGGAATTAGCCAACAGTGGCACAGAAGCAGAATGTACACAAATGTAAAACTTAGATTGCACTAATAAATATAAATTAGCTTTAAGATGTCCTTTTAATAAATAATAAATAATGTACTATTTTTATAAGCAGTAAAAGGGCCCATATTTCCTCAGTATAACAGTTAATAAATCCAACTGTAGTGATTTTCGTTTCTTTTACTCTTCTTGTAGGTCTCAGGTTTGGCTCCGTTTCAAAGAACTATCACCACCAAGTTCTCCTTGGCTTCAGTGCTTCCCGCTGAGACTTAACTAAAAGAGAAAAGATCACCATGAATGGCTTTATTAATGAGACCAAAGCTAAGCAGCCCCTAAATTAATTACTCCACATTAAGAATAGAAAATCTAGTTCATCATCTGTCATCATTTAATGTGCGAATTCATCAAGCAACACTAATAAAAGCTTTCTTAGCATTAGCATGTCATTATTCATGGCAGTTAAAACGTTTTTTACCCTTTTGCCTGGTGTTTATAACAGAAGGGATGGGATGGGGTTTGGAGGGGTTCTCATATACATAATTCCTGAGAAGTCTTAGACACACTTGTCACCAAACTAACAGTAAATACACACACGGTACAGTAAAGGGCCCCAGAATTCTATTTTGGGGGAATAACAGTGTTTTTTTTAACTGCTGGAGTCTTTCATGTCATTTAGGGAGGTGTTTAATAAGGATGGGCACTAAGAAGATTATGATCCCATTTGGCCACGGCCCCGCTGCGACGGGGGTGGCGGGGGGCATCCGACTCACTGTCAAAACTCATTTCCCTCAGAAATTATCAGCACAATGACAATCCCATATTCTGAATGTGTGTCTCGGTCTCCGGCTTTCTCTCTACAGTGGGTTAATGAAGACCCAGAGTGACCTGACGGGGCTGAACTCGGCTCTGAATGGGTATGGATGGAGAGAGAGAGAGAGCAAGAGAGAGAGAGAGAGACCTTAACCCTTATTCTATCTTTTTATAACATTTTCAAAGTTGTTTTTTGGATTTTATTTTTATTTCCATTAAAAATAAATGTTATGATTTTATCAGATTGGTGCAGTTGAGTATGTATTGCTGGATTATCTATAATCTGGATTACATCATAATTATTCTAAATCCACACCTTTTTTTAAAGAAGGAAAAGGTCATGAGGGTCTGAGTTTCATTTCTTACAGCATGGGCCAGGGTGCCTGTTCCATCTCTCTCTCTCTCTCTCTCTCTCTCTCTTTCTCCTCTCTGGATTTTATTTTCCGCACGCTCTGGCTATTAAATGCATCTTCAATTCAGCAACTTTGAAGTGGCACTCCAAGAAATGCACTCAATCAATTATAAATGAAATAATCTCCTTATAATATTAGAGATTTTTAAAGTGTAAGAAATACCGCCAGATTAAGGAACCCAAATCAGTTTAAAGTGACAGCAGGAGAATCATGGAAGGAATAGGGAGAAAGTTAAAATGATTATGTAGATCTGTGTCACGGGCGAATGTTTCTTCAGATCCCGGCAGGATCTTGCAGCACAGTGGAAACAGATTATTCCTGAGCATATTTTAAATCTCTGGCTGTTTCAGATGAGAAAAAAATTAAATAAATTTACACATTTACTGTTCTAGGTGCACCTTTTCTACTTGTCGTTTTTGGCAGAAGTTCCTCTCTCTGTATTAATTTGCAGATATGCAGTTAAATTAATTTGTCAATACAAAAAAATTCAGTAGATATGTTTAAACCGGGGAAAATTTGAATAATGTGTTCTTAGTCTGAAATGTGACATTGCATAAACCAGTACAAAGAAATCACTATAAATCGTACAGTTATTCCTTTATCTCTGTTCAGATTTTCATAAAACACAAATTGGTTTTCTGTGCGCTAATATGAGCACAAAACAGTGACTAATCAGTAATATTATTTCCAATCTGACATCATCCAATCCATATTAATAAAAATGTTTGTCTTTCAAATCAAAGGTTTTGTTTTATGTCTTTATGAATAATAATCACAAAAAGTCACATCCAGCAATAGTTGAACAAAAAAGGTTGAATTTTTTTGTGAAATGGTCTTCACTCCCGCTGTGTTTGTCTGACCAAGTGCTTCCATCAAAAATCATTTTGAAACATTTTGATGGATGAAAAATAACAGGCCTTGAAAGTACCACATGTGGAAGTAATTTACACCGACCTCAGCTGGGTTTCATTCATTATCAAAAACAATGTTAGCATCACAGCATTGGTCAAATGCTGAACTGTGTGCGAATCGATGCATCATTAGGGGAAGATAAGTGTACAAACACATCCATCACTGTTCTTTTCACTAGCACCCTGCTGCTACAGTGAGCAACAGGGATTATCTGTGTTTAGGCAAGTGTCTGTGTGTGTGTGTGTGTGCGTTCTGTGCCGGTCACGTCTAACAGGTTGCTCTCACTCGTTACATGGTTAGTTGAACTCAGTGAGAGCTCTTTCAGCTAAGTGAGAGGCAAGCTGGAGGTTCAATCCTTGTTTGCATCTGTGAAGTAGGCACACTCGGTCAAATGTTTGACAGCCTGGACTCCTGTGGGTAGTCCCGTATAATCTCACAGGCAGCGTTGTAGTGTTTTATCAAAGCCAGCAGATAAACTTTGTGTTTGAAATTTATACTCCTCAAAGTGTTATTATTCATTGGCCTAAATTTGAGCAAATCTCTTTTTAAAAATCATTATGGGAATATTGGACATATGGATTACTTCTGATGTTTTTGGAGCTCAACATCATCTGGTACATTTGCTACAGGTCTTGAGATCTGTGAATGTATTGGCTTTGTCATAAAAAAGTATTGCAAAATTGGATTTTCTTCTTGGTTTGGTTCACTTTTAAATGGCAACTTTTAACTGTACATATATTCCACATGTGGTGAATGTGGTGACCTATTCATGTTGTGGGATTTTGCTAGCTGAAATGTGTTTTCAATCAGACATTTCACTTTATTTCTGCTCTGGGGTTAACCCATCGGTCATCTTGAAAGCCATTTGCAAAACATTGAACCACTTGTTTTTCAAGCCGCCGAGACCACCTCATTCAGGTAATTTCAGGCCAATTTTTGTTAGTGTGGATCGAACGCAATTTCTGTGTTTATATGTGCCTAAACTCTTTAGATTCCGGAACAAACCCTCTGAACATCCCAGGTGTGTAAACGTTTTTGAGTGAAATATTCCTATATGTCCTCTAAATTCATTTTTGCATACTGAAACCTTTTCTTCTCTCTGAACCATGTGGAGTGTTAAGTCTCCATATTTCCTGATTATTACTTTTTTGGCGTAAATAATTATATAACCAATAAAAAGTACAAAGAAGTGTTAGTCAACTTTGACAATCATTTAAAAAGTACAGTTTTTTTCCATTTCCTGCAAAACAGTAAATTTGGCTATACAGTACAAGGTTTTGGACAGATAGCGACGATATCTACTTCATAGGTATAAGTGATGTTGAGTATGTGAGGCCTTATCAGATTTGTTGAGATACTTACAGAAAACAGAGAGGTCAGTAAAAGCTGTTTGCTCGAGGCCTTGGCATATATGTGGCTGTGTTTAGACTCCAGAGAGTCATTGCATGGCTTGAGTCCGACTCCATCAACTCATTCTTTACCTCAATATCCTTCTGAAAGAAAGAATCAGGACCACAAGGGCTCTCTCGTGGAATGTTTAGTTTGAGGAAGAAAATGAAAGCCTTCATTGCAACATACATAAAGTGGCCACTGAGGGTGAGATTTAGAAGGAAATCGTATATAAGATTTATACCGGTCAAAAAAATCTGTTACTGAAATGAAACAGGTGCAGAACTCAAAAGCCTTAACTAAGACCTTCTATTAGTCCTCAAATGCATCAGTTACATCACGAAGAAGTTGTTTTCGACACGGAACAAAACTCATAAATGTATTTAATGCTGTCTTGTTGTATTTTCTATTTACGTCGTCTTGATCGACAAATAATCTAGCACAGAAATAATTTGCCAAATCATTTTTATAGCTAAACATGTTCAAGCCCTCTGTGTAACCCAATGGACTTGTACAAAAATATGTTAAGATGCTTTCTAAAGGCGAACATTAACATATTTCTTGATCATCCTTAAACTCAAATTCTTTGAAACTTTCGTTTCTTTGTAATTTAACTACTCAAATATCTGGTGTCTAGAACCTTCTCTGACTCTTTTGGTACTTTGTGTCATTTGTGAACCTGTCAGAAATGTTTAGCCTCTCCAGAAAAATGATTTGTATGGATCTGTGCTCCGGGTCCTGCCCTGTTTCTGCTCAATTTCCCTCCAACCTCTTGTTTTTTCCCTCCTTTTGTTTAGGTAAAGCTGGGATTAGGGAAGATTTTGCCCCTAAAGTACTGGTTTGACGGTGCTTTTATCCCCCAGAGTTGCGAAGACTGTGGAACCCAAGGATTAGACCAACACAAAAGGTGTTTTTGTGTCCGGCCACCGGCTAGAGGGAAGAAACTCAACTGCCAGTTTCAATATGTCAATGTTCTCAGGATGGGAAGTTAGCCAAAGCAATTGAAGAAAGCTCTGGTGTCCAAAGACACAAATGCTAAAGGGTGTGGGGCGCAACAATATGGAGTTTTGAGGTACCTGCAACGTTTTCAGGAAAAAATATGCATGTTTCTTTCGGTATAGATGAAAGCATGAACATAAACAAATGCCCAAACTTAACTTCCGGTACACATCTGCAAAGAATGCAAGTTAAAAGTATGTCCAGCCAGTATTATTTTGGGTCACCATAAAAACCGTTTAATGCGACAAAGTTACACAACACATTCAACAAATGGTTAAATAACCAAAATTGATATGCAATAAAATTGATTATTTAATACAATTATTATACAACTTTTGTAAAAAATATTTATATAAGTTAAAATGAATATAAATCAAATACAATAGAAATAGTTATAGTTATAATATCAGCCACTAGCCAATCTGATCAACAAACACAGACCGGAAGCTAACTTCGGGCCAAGCACTTGTGTCTGATGAAACCATCTATATTTATTTTGTAATATAAAATAAAACGAAGGACAGACTTAATAAACACATTATAAACACAATCTCACTGCAGTTCGTCACTTTCTTTTAGGTGGATTATTAGTATGAATTTGTGCATTTAGTACGATTTTCTTTGACACCAGTAATAGTTAGGGATGGGGATTCCATTTTGCGTTTCTTTTTACTAATTGTATATTTATTCAGCCTGATTTGATTCGTAACTATTTTATTCACACTGTATAAATTCATAGGAATTAGCCATCTCTAAAAATAGTTACGAGTCAAATCAGAGCATTAACATCATCAAGACAGGAAAGCTAGCGAGCTATCATATTTAAGCAACAACAACAAAAATATGAAGACTGGATTAATCATTGAAATGAATAAAAAAACATGAGTAAACAGAGTAGATTTCAATTTCAGGTTGACTGTAGGATGAGTGTATGCAATGTAATGCTCAGTGTTGCTTTTGATGTTAGATGATGCAATAAAAAAATATTTCCAACAAGTCTTTCTCTGACAGGCAGAAGCATTCACCAATCCTTTTTCACATCTGAAAAAAAAATTGCCAGGCAATTCTTGCCTCAGCAGTAACTCCATGCTGTGTTAACCATCCCAAAAAAGCAAACGGGCCTTCAAGCCCCAAGTGCTGACCAGCAACATTGTAACTCCCCATTGTGCATATGTATATGTTATGAGGAAAAATATGTGTCCTGTTTAGTAGCCTATTCTTGAGCAAGAAGAGTGTTATTTTGGCCTCTTTACGTCACATTCAGCAGAAGTTGAAAATAATTGCTTCGAAGAATTGCTTCTGGCATATTGTTTTGTTATTCCTGACACAAAAGTCCCCAGGCAACATTCAACTGAAAACCATTCATCAAAATTATTAACATCAGCACATACTGGAATACCCTTGACTTGAAAATAGCGGTTTAACCTTCTATGAATGGCAAAGTAGGTTGTTTAGATTCATAATACAGTAAGAGATAATTTTGCAAGAGTTCTCTCAGAGGAGGACTTGATCATATTCCGACCAAAAAATCTTGGATGCTCTCATATCGTAAACATGAAATTCAAGTACGCTAAGTAAAACGTACCATATTTCATTTGGCTCATTGGTATCAAGTTGGTTTTACACCTCATTGAGTAGGCTTGCTTGAGTTTTAAAGCAGGGAGGATAAACTTTTGTTGTGAAGATTTGGCATGCAAGAGCATCATCTCCAAGAGGAAAGACGTTAAATCATCTAAAGAGGCTTTCTGTGATGGAGCCCGTTTAGAGTAAAATACTGAGATTGATGACATAGAACTACAGCTATGTCTATGGAAACTAAATTTGTGCATATAGATGCGAGTGTAAATAATGGCCAGAGAAGTGAAAGCGGTTGGAAATGATGGTCGGTATGAAGCATACTGAAGCGGTGGTACTCGATCAAAGCTAGTTCAAGAGCCAAATAGACTAATTTCATTTTTTTAGCAACAGCCACGTTTTAAAAACTCCTTCACCATCCTTTGTACATGTTGGAATATGTCTAAATGTACTTAGGTAGGCCCATGGAATAGAAGAAATGAGCATCAACTTTATTTTATTAAGTATTTTAATATAGGCTACATCTGTCTTTAACTTTAACCATATCTGACACCTTAGCAACACCCTCCCACAACAGATTTACTAAGATCTTAATTCTGATTAGGTAGCATAAATTGTATGGACCGTTTAGTGACGTCATTTGCATGATGCTGAAAGCGATTGTTACAATTTGCGAGTTTCAGACGAAAACTTGGTAATGAACAATTTCTGGCGGGAAAAGTGAGTAAATCTACATGAATCCTTTTGGACACATGATCGCATCATACTGTGCAGACACAGAGGAATTCCTTCTCGCTTTAATTGCTTTAAGAACAATCCTCACAAGGAACCACTGGCCAGATTTACCTCCTATTAACTTCTTATTCCATCGGTTCGAAAGTTAATCGGATTTTTTTCTTTTTTACACAGATGTACAAAACGAGGAATAGAGCCTTTTCATGGTTCGGAAGAATTACATTTTTCATAGATTACCTTTTATCAGTGTTATTGCCTTCATTAAACAACTTTTTTTGAATACATTGATATATAGGCCTGGTAAAAAAATACATTATACTTTGTTAAATTTTATTCTACATGTAAAATGTAAGTTAAATATATATATATTTAAAAAAAGAAACGAATGTGCCACTTTTAAACTACAGCTACTAACAGAGCTTAAAATTCTTGAGTACGTTTCACAAAAGGAGCAAACATTTTGACTATTTTACATTTCATGCCTGAAAATATATCACATTGAACCGCAATTTTCCCCAGCATTTCAGCGAAATAGCCTATGCAAGATTTACATTAAAAGTCCACTTCTTAAATCCAGCCTTGACGGTTTTTCTTTGGGAGAGAAATCTTTAAAAAAAACTTGAAGAAGAGAAGGGCATTATTGTTTTAATCCTCTTACCATCCGTCATTTTAAGACTTTTTAAAAGGCTGAGATGGCGTCTTGTCTCTCTAAATCCTCCAGGCCGAGAGAGATTCCTCCATCTCTTAAAGATCTCTTTCTCTCTCCCCCTTTTTTGCTTTGGTCCCTCTTTAAAAAAGCATGTCAGTGGCTTAACGTAAATAATACATTGAACTGTTTTACTTATTTTATACGTATAATTTATTTATAAGTAAATAAAATACGACATTTAGTTTATATGCTGATATTTTAAGTCTAACTTCTAACGTCTTATTAAAAAAAATCATACCACAATGTTTACGATTTTACGTAATTTCTATTTGTTTTAAAATGTCAACGCTATTCTTTTTCTTTCTCTTTTCTTTATTTCTTAAATGATTTCGTCAACCATATTTCTGAAAACTGAAGACTTTTTTTCCATTAGAAACATAACATTACGAAGGTTGGCACGAACCACTTAAAACTGCACTGGTGATTTTAAGGTCTGATTGACAGTCGAATTAACCTCTGAGATTCAGTTTTGATCCGAAAGTCTTCCTCATTGGCTCGATGGGCGGGAGCTCTTGGCTGTCCTGCACAGGGGAGGCTGTGATATTCTTATGGCACTATAACAATTCTTCACAACACAGCAGCATTAAACCGGCTCGGATACTTTTGTCACAAGGATTCAAAAACAAAGACTGGAAATCACTTCGGCTGAAGACATTTTCACTTGCGCTGCTGTTGTAACTGTTTGGAGGAAACAAACTTCTGAGGTGAGTAACTGCACTGATTCATACCAGCCTGTGAAAAAAATAACCTCAATTTGAATGTTTTTTATATTTTTTATTCCGGTAAAATATATATAATAAGTAAATAAACTGTTGTAATTGTAGTCATGTCTCAAACACACATTCAAGTGCCGTTGCTTTACAATACGATTTCTGTCACTTTCTGGGTTTTAATTAAGACTATAGGCGACTGCTTTCATTTAGGACTGAAACCTCTGAAAATGATTCATATCAAATTATGCATTGTTTTACCTGCTCTGTTACCGTTTAAAACAGGGCAATGCATTATTTATACGCTCTTTTAAATATAACAATAACATATTCCTATAATTTTGGGTTTAAATATCACAATTCAGAAATGGTTTAATAACTTTTTTAGCTTTCACAAAGACCATTGAATCCTAGACAATAATAAAGTGAAAATGTAGCCCACAAATTTTATTGGCTTTAATAATATTTTTTATAGTTTGATAAAGTTATATAATAATAGCTGTTTTGGATTTAACCAATTTAGATTTTTTAAACCTTTTAAAGTGTAGCTTTGACAATTAGATAATTGTGAAGAAATTTCATTACTCTTCATACGTTATTATGTATTATAAATAAATGAATATTGATAAAAAGATAGGCCTACATTTGAAGAAATTAACCATATGTAGCTGTTATCTTTGTGTATCAACACGCATAGTCACTAAAAATTACTTTTCTGTCTCTTTGTCCAATACCTAAAAATAATGTCTAACCTAAGTTGGACAAAATTAAGGCTAGTTATGATTTCGTACCAAGTGCTACGAAACTGAGGAAGCGTCTCTCATTACATACGGCCATGAACACAAACTATCCATGTCGGACTGGTAATGCAAGCTATTTGCAGCAACATTAAAAGCGACCCAACTGGGAGCAGCATGCATATGTGAATCCATAGATCTCCTCCAACCCCAGCCCGGGGCCATAGAGAAAATCGCCACCGGGAAGACCGCGGAGCGAGAGTGCGCCAATTGAGCTTCACGCTGGGAGGGCAAAGTACATGTTTAGCGAAGCACTTTTTGTTCAGCCGAATTAAAGTATTCCCATGCGGCTGGAATATGATTACTTTGGGGAATTTATGTGGGGACTAGTGTGTCAGTGACACAAATGCCACTGGGGTCTTTAGTGAAGACTAAATCCTAAACCCACAGGCTACTTAAAATCGTTCTTGCTTCAAATAATAGTAATGACTAATAAAGAGACTAATCCCACTGTAGCCAATTATCACTGATTAAGCGGGGATCAAACCGCAGGCTAACATATGTATTTGGCCTTGAGTCTAATCAAGATGTAATTTCTTATAAAACAGCTGTATAACAAACAAACATATACATACTATTGTCATTAGTCTATTAGTCTGACATCAATCATGTTTTTATTAATATTATTAGTACGCCTAAATTGTTGTTTATGTAAAATTTCTATATAATAGAGTCGTTTCTCTTCATTTGACAGATCGACATTAGTTTACGCATATGCCCTCGAGTCCAGATCTTGTTCATGCGCAAAAAATGAATCTTCATGCTTTCCAGCGAATTATTCATATCTTTATACATTTCATTTGATGGATGACCTAAACAAACCCATGTTCTGTCACAGCTGCTAAATGATGTATTTGAAATGTAGCCTATATGTTTTATCTATTTTTTGAAACGTGCAAATCAGCTTTTTTATCATTAAAACAAAAACATAATAATTAATTATTATTATTCGTTTAAATTGACAGAAGATAAGGAGTTGCTTGGTTTTTTAGCGCATTATTAAAATCTGTTTAATGACACAAATAAAACGTGCGCATTATTTATAAAGTGTGTACTGGCACAATAATACAAGACAAATCGTAAAATAAATGTTATATTAAACACATTTGTGCATGTATTGTGTTGTTTATGATTACAGCTTTTTTGTGCAATCGAGTTTAAGCAATCCATATAAAATGTAGTTTAGATTCGTTTTTGTCCAAAAGTCAGGATTACCTTTGAGAAATAAAATATTACATTCTTGATGATACACATCTAAAAATTAAATTATTCTGTATTAATACAAAGAGATTATGTATATCTAGCCTACATGTTTAACCATGTTTTGTTTAATGAGATGGGATTTTTTCCATACAGCGAATTTAATATATGGGTTATGACCATCATCAAAGTGATGGGGATGCTGATATATAAAACATCTGATGTGATCTTACATGAAATCCACGTGGCAAGAGAGGTAAATTAATCATATTTTGGGCATGTCTTTAACAGTGGGACGCCATGCAGCACTACGGGGTGAACGGCTACTCTCTGCACGCCATGAACTCTCTGAGCGCCATGTACAACCTGCATCAACAGGCAGCACAACACGCGCAGCACGCACCAGACTACAGACCTTCAGTGCACGCGCTCACGCTTGCGGAAAGACTGGCAGGTGACGCTTCCATCAATTTAATTACCCTTTGCAAACTATTAAGCTATTCCACGTCTTAAATAGCTACCAAATAATGCTAGTAAATTAGTTAAGGCTATTGATTCTATTTTTTAGTTAGTTAAGAAAGTGGAAATAAAAGGGTAGCCTTAAATATTTTTGAATTGAGCTTTAACCATTTATTATTATAAAGAAAGAAAAAAATTGATGAGTGGATAATTATAAATAATTTTTTGTCATATTCAATTGGTGCACATTCGTAGACATCATCCTGGAGGCTCGCTATGGCTCTCAGCACAGAAAACAGCGCCGCAGCCGCACTGCCTTCACCGCCCAACAGCTTGAAGCGCTGGAGAAAACTTTCCAAAAAACTCACTACCCAGATGTGGTTATGCGTGAACGGCTGGCCATGTGCACCAACTTACCTGAAGCTCGTGTCCAGGTGAGGTCACAATTAGAAATGTATACCTCGGTTAGACAACAGGACTTGAGTAACGCAGCGATGACGTATTTCTGTATAAAAAAACGGAAGTGAGTGAGCATTTTAGAACTTCCGGTTCCGTCGCCCCAAAATCAAAAGTCATATTCTAACCCGCATGCACTGCTTCAAGTCAGATTTCGATCGATCGGCGCAGTGCCGCGTCAAGTCGAACAAACCTACTGTTTTTTTAAATGTTTTTTTTTGTAAATCGCCTGAAATAAAAATCTGGGGTTAACAAATCCTCTAAATATTTTCACGTCTTATTCTTTGACATAAAACACACATAGTGTAATCCACTGGCGGGGTCGTTTCGAATTCATTCACGGAGTAATTACTCACCAGGAAACACATTTATAATACAATTTAAAAGAGTTGTCGGAGGCTTGGTGGTGGTGACCTTGATATCGAGCGAGCGTGTAGTCTGTGTATAGCGTCGTATTAGCTATTTACTTCTGCCGAGTGTATTTCGGCCTCAAAAGTAACAAACTTTGTGTTAATTTGTAAAGATTATCTTGATATACAAAACGTGTGAACACCATAAACCTTTGTTAATCACAGAGCTTAATTTTTGCGATCTTCCAGCGTGGCACTCACTTCCGGTTTAGCCCACATAAATACGTAATCTCTGAGGTATTGACCAAACTATTTAAACGTCTCGAGTGAATTTTTACTAAATTATATGTGATTTGAAAGGATCATAAAAGTGTTCATTTTCACAGGTATGGTTTAAAAACCGACGTGCAAAGTTCCGCAAGAAGCAACGTGGCCTGCAGAAAGAGCAGCTTCAGAGGTTGAAGGAAGTTGGGGAGGAAGGCTCTCTGGAGGACGGAAAAGAAGAAGCCCTGCCTGCTGAGTCTCAAGCCCCGCCTTCTCCATCAGTTGGGAGTACCGCCACTTGTCCACCTCCTTGTGAACTGAGTGAAGAGGTGAATGTCACTTCACCGGAACAGTCAGGGGCGGAGTCTGGGACTGAGGACTTGACTGACAGAGAGGATGAATCTCTGTCTTTGCACATTGAAACAAAAACGAAAGAGGAGGGGCCAACCATGATGACAGACAACAGTTCATGCAATAGTTGCAAGCCAGTTAGCCCCAAATCAGGTAAATACTTAAACATTGCCATTCTTTCACAAGACTGAAAAGGTTTTAATTGACATGAGGGTGAATAAATTATAATAGAAAAAAATTGGGGTACAGCCTACAGTGTAATTTTACGTAATTTTACTGTTCTTTTCCAAGAAAATAAAACGTAAAAAAACGGTTTGACAGGTTTTTCACATGTTTTTGCAATTTGATCGAAAATAGTCAAATGACAAAAAAAAATGAAAAATTTACAACAAAAACCAATGAAATGCTGTTATGTTTTTTACAAGAAAAACAGTTATTTTTCGGTATATATGTCTGGTGCCCCAGCTGCCAGGAAACACCTGTTTTTTACAGGACTTTTTTACAGTCTACTTATGGAATATGGTCAAAACCCGGAAAATGACACACTGTAATTCCGGATAAATTGGCAATACTGATCTCAGAACTGGCATTAGAACAGTTCCTGCTCGCTGGTAACATAACACATATTACAGGTCAAATTACTAAGCACATGCACCGCTCTTCTAAACAATGGTAACCACAAAATGAAAAATATGTCAAACTCTTCTAAATATCTAAGAGAAGTGAACATTAACACTAACAAGTCTTTAACTTTACTAAAAAGATGTAAATAAATCATATTTTTTTATTTACTCTCCTTATGCAGTCTGACCCAAAGCATGCTGTTAATTGGAAATCCTTCTTGACCAATTGTGTTGAATTAACTTGATTAAATTAAGTTTCGAGTAAATCGATCTTTTGAGTTTAAGTAAAAACTTCAATGTAATTAAAAATAATCATTATACTTTACTCAAAAGTAAAAAAGTGTTTCAGGAACTTAAAATATTTAAGTAAGTAGAACTTTTTGAAGTTTTTTTTTATTTTACATAACTTAATCTGTTTGATTATTTTGAACATTTGGGTTAACAGTGCGGAAAAAGACATTTTTTTTTACAGTGTACATTTAAAAAAAGTCCATACAAAAACATTCTATTCTTCCTCTCTCCCCAGACATGCCACTCAGCTCTCCAGCTCTCCTGTCATCCAGTGGTGTCGGAACGGCCCAATCCAATTCTTATGCATCGTCCCCTCTCAGCCTGTTTCGTTTGCAGGAACAGTTTCGCCAGCACATGGCCGCCACTAACAATCTCATGCACTACCCCGCCTTCGACATGACCACGCCCTCCACCTTACCCTACCTAAACATGACCTCTCCGCTGGGATCGCTCCCCTGTCAGTCCTACTACCAGTCCCTGTCTCAAGCCCAGCAGATGTGGAGCAGTCCTCTGCTGCAGGCCTCCGGGGGTTTGCCAGCCCTAAACAGCAAAACTACAAGCATTGAGAATCTGCGTCTGAGGGCGAAGCAGCATGCCGCCTCACTCGGCTTGGACACCCTACCAAACTGACCGCAGGCCTGTGGAAATGCACGAATTTGTGCAATCGCTGTGGCAGAAAAACATTGTGTATGTGAACGTCTTGTATTTGGGATCTACATCATATTGCCGTGGATGAACTGGAGCATTATTATACTGTAGCATGGCCGATTGGAGATGTTTGGACTACGGGTTGTGATTGTTGCTATGAGAAAAAAACATTAGAGAAACAATATTGGTCTGCATGGCAAGGGTATTGGACCCTTTTAAACACTCTTTGCTTTGCACTTCGAAACATATAAAAAAAGAGCACATGAGTGTCAGTTCATTTAAATCTGTAAATAATCTCATTCAGGTCCACCACCCCATCAAGAAGTTTAAATCTGCAGTTTGTCTATTTGAAGAGATGTTTATATGGAAAGTGATGCACATGAATGCAAAAGACTGCAGATTCAGAAATACTTGGATCCAATCTCTTTGAATCCTGACACGAGTTTTGTTGTTTGAGTCTGTTGGATATCTCGGAATTGTTTAAATAAATGTGAATAATTTATCTGCTAAATAAAAGGGAATAAATCGTGTTGAATGTGTAGTGATAAACAAATATTTTTGTATTTCAATCTTGAGTATTTATTAGAATTATTAACACACATACATACACATACCCCTAACTGTTCCTTTTTTAAATTTAATTAATTTAATTTAATTTTAGAGATATACCAATAATTGCTGTTGGTCAATACAAGCAATTTTTCTCACTATCGGCTATCTGCTGGTCGGATGATCAAAGCCGATACATCCTGTCAATCAAAAGAAAATGCAATGAATTTGTGCTCTGTATATAAAAAATGTTAAGAAACATCACCGGTTTTATGTTCAATATTAATATATAAATTCATAACATTTAGAAAGCTAGGAAATATTAATTTAATCTTCATCGGCCTATGAAAAATCTGCTAGTGGTATCAGCCAAGAAATTGTTGTATTGGTGCATCTCTACATTTTGAAAAGCAACATAATTAAAACGTGACAAGCTTACAACACACAATGAAATGTTTCCAGCACATGCTCCTTTCTCAGGCTTTCTGCAATGTTTTTTTTCAAAATGCGCCTCTTCATAACTGATCCAATGAAGAGCTTTAAACAAAACGGCAGAAAAGAGGTCCATCATCCACATCACTCTCAATGAGACGGTCACCACCCACCTGTCAGAGGTTTGACAGGTCTCAGACAGAATTCTGCTGTAAGGAGATTACTGCAGGTCAGGATACCAGTGGATTAAATTGAGGAAGAACAGAGGAACGGAGTGAAAACACATCATATTCAGTCTTGCATTAACAAGCCATACTTTATATTCCTACACTCCAGTGCTTTTAAAAAGACGGATTTGCATCAACATTCCAGACTGAAATGTGAGGAAAGAAAAGATATGATGACAAATAATTGTTTGTCTTTGTGGTGACGATGAGTCAAGATCCAAAATATGGGTTGCAGGTCTGTTATACAGCAGTGAATAAACAATTAGCTAATTTACCAAATTATAGAATGGATAAATATGATGATGAATAGGTACTTGTCACATTTTAGGACATCAAAAAGCCATGCGTCCACTCAAATGTGTTTTTGGCCAAAATTCATCTGGAACAGGAGGATCCCACGATGAATAGTTGGCATGAACAAAGGTTCCAGTAGCTAAGTAGAACATTGCGCTAGCAACACAAAGGTTTTGGGTTTGATCCTAGGAATTAAACACTGTTTTAAAAGCTGGTATGGACTGAATGCACTTGTAAGTCACATTACACTGTATTACTTTTTGGTTTTGTCAGTATTTTAAATAAAGTAAAGGACACAACTTAGATTTTATTTGCTACAAGCATAGGTATGGTTTATACTAACTAAAATATGTGCTGAAATATAACGTAAAATTCAGTTCAAACATTTAGAAAATAAACACATGCTATGAAGATGATAAATAACTTTCAGCCTTTCAATAATACATTTCAGTGTCTCATTTTAAAGGTGCATTAAGTGATGATTGCAATAAAACATGCATTTATGTCTTCAGAGGTTAATAAAGTACTTACATAATAAAGCATTGTGTTTTATTACAAAATATCTATAATAATAATCTATTTACATCGAGGGTGGGTCCCCTTATGTGGAACTTCTCATGATCTAAATGTTTTTAATTATTTAATAAGATGTATGTTAATGACTTACACAAGATCTCACATTTCTGGTGCTTTTGACGGATGTACTTAACACTTTGTTTGTGCAGATAAGAGTGAAAACATGAGCTGTTTGTGTGTGTTGTCAAGCTCTTGAGGTCCTCTGGAGCTCTTTGATGTTTATCAGGATTGCACACCGTTATAGGGATTTTCCAACTTGACAGATGCTTGAATATAAGGCAGTGGTTAAAGAATGCCGGCAAGAGGATTAGGATCATATTCTGGCTGTGGCTGTCAGTTCATCAATGGGCTCAGGTTCCATTGACAGCACTCCTTTGCGACACGGCTAAGGCCTTTAGAGAAACCATAAAGGAGTGTGAAAAGAAGACCTGTTTGAATGATATGGTGTGATATTTGTTCTAACCTTGCTGGATGTGCATAAAGTGAAGAAGTCAAGAAATATCAGAGCACTTATAAACACTCATGAAAGACTTAGGATTCATTTGATGCAATGTTATTTAAAGTCTTTAAATATTTAATTTCTCAAAATGGATCAACATTAAATCAATTATCTTTGCTATCTGGGTTGTTTATTCATTTTAGTTTTGAAGCAATATATTAAAACACAAGTTAAATGTCCAAATGCAACAACTTCTGCAGAACATTCTCTATAGGGGTTCTCTCTTCGAGCTAAGACAACCGAAGAGCAAGCTCGGCAAAAACTCCTCACGTCAGAGGTTTCAACCCGATTTCCCATAATTCCACTCAACACGATTCGCTCGCGAAAACTCTGCAAAGTAGCACACGGTCTTAACCTTCAATCTGACCCACCCGACAACTCACTCTGCCAGCCCCTGCGAAACAATACTTCCACAATACCTCTGGACTTTTGTTGCCGTGGAGTTGTATAATTCCAGGATTTACTGACAGTCGAGGATATGCTAAATCCTCCTCTGCTCTTCCTGAAAGTGGATGAGACAGACTTGCAAAGAGCGGCTCTCTTTTCCGCCTTCGATTTGGCGGGTAATCCCGATACGCGCTGTCTGCATTTTTACTGTATGTGTTTAAGCACATTTGCACAGCATTTATCTACCCAATGTAAACCAATTTGGCTATAAGGGCCTTGGGGCGAGCTCACCGCGGCGGGAAAGAAAGGAAAACTCAAACGTTGCAGATGCGTGGTGGGGTGGTGACGTAGGGGGTCTACAGCCAAAAGAGAAAAGAATAAAGGGTGGAAATGGTTCAGGAGAAAGAAGAATCTCGTCCAGGGGCAGAACGCTTCACGATTGTGGAGTAAAAAGTTGAAAGCCGCCAAAACCTGAATTGCTGGACTGTTAAATTGCAGAAATCTTCAAAATAATCGTTATTCCATAATCCGGCTGTACAAGCCTCCCAAGAAAAGAGTTTTGCATAGAAGACTCACTGATGTCTGTATTGCATGTAACTGCATGTCTGAAGACAACATTACATTAACTGAAGCGTGACGCGTTTCCTTGCAAAACTCAAAGGCAAAGTTCACCTTCAAAATAAAAAATCATATTTGGAACGTTTAATACAATTTTTGGTAAAATTTGTTCCTTATGAGAGCGTTTTCCCAATTTTTCATCTTCCCCATTCCAGTTTTTGTCTCCACAATACAAGTGATGTATTTCTTGATTACATTTCCACACTCAGGCTTGGATTAGAGTTCCGAATCATTTCAACAATGGAACAAGTATGAGAATAATGAAATGAGACAAAATCTAAATGTCCCTAATGGGCCTCCATCCTAGATGACTAATGTAAGTGAACATACATAAATCCCAAACTAATATTTACATTTGGCTGTTGGCGTCATGTGTCATTAACTCCAGCTACAGCTTTCTGAAGTCATTATTTCAGGTCCAGAAAATAAACTCATCTGATGAGGACTGCATAGGACCAGCAATACTCAAAACAGGAAAATGGTTTTCCAACTAAGCTGTGATAGATTCAATTTATTTCAGATTGTAAACAGTTGTGTACATCAATGTGTGCAAACAATTACAATGCCATTCACAAGTTTGGCTGAATTAATCACTTATTAATAATTATTCTAATTATATAATTATAAAATCATTAGAAGAATAATTATTTTTGCATCCTTTAACTAGAATTTACAAAAATGTTTTTTTTTTTAAATTTTATTAAGCAGCATCTTAAGGTCTCACACTGAGATGCTTTTTAAAGCGTTTAAAAAACTTTTGGTGCTGGGCTCTCATTGGCTGCTTTTACTTCATTACTCAGCATACAATCACCTGTTTGTATTAAACATCATCATCATCCTCTTTGTATTAAATACAATTTCAGTTTTGTAATCTGTTAAACAAATGTTTGCATATTTTGGTCTATAAAACAAATGACTGACATTAATACATACAGCATTAGATCCAAAGGTTATTACATGTTACTTGTTTTTTACATTTCATATTAGTCAAATCACAGGAATCAGATCATCCCAAATCCTTCATTATTAAACAGAGATAATGGAGTTTAAATCAGGTCGACCAGTGGTTCTCAAACTGGGGCCCCAAGGTGGATTTTTTGTTTCAATTGTATGCCATTTTTATAACCACCAACCAAAATAGTTGATGTTCCAGCATTGTATATTGGGGGGAGGATGTGGTGGAAAGCAATGCACTCTACACAAAGGGGCCTTACAACAAAAAAGTTTGAGAACCACTGAAGTTGACAATGTACTGATGTTCAGTCTCTAATGTCGTATGGTGTGTTTGTTATTGGCCGTGAGCTGCTCTACTTCTCTCATTAAACGTAGACACACTTCCTCCTGCCACGGCAAAGACACGCACTGCACTGCCACGGGAAGACCAACACCACCTTCCACTGCCTGAAACACACAAATATAATATAATATATATACTATAATAATATAATATAATACTATAATAATCCCCATCACCAAAAACCAAACCAAGCTAAACAAAACTAGCAAACAAACGTTTTTACTATCAAGTTTTATAGTATTATAATAGTACTATTATAGTTTGACTATATTTATGAACATTCTCAAAGCACTATCTACCACAAGTATAGTCAAAACCTCTGCTATTTGACCTATGGCACATTATGTCCAAATTAACAGAATAGACTACTATATTATTTACTATATTAAACTGTTCATTGTTTCACATCGAATAGTTACATGTTTTATGTTGGTGAGTTTGCATGTTTTGACTAAATCTCAAGGGTAAACAATGAGTTCAAATTAAAAACAATATTATTAAGACCCAGCAGACACAATAAACATAATATCCTGATACTCAGACACAAGTACAAAGAAGTACTTGTGTAGGCCATAAATATGTCAGCCTTCCTGGTCCCATTTTATAATTATGAATACGCTGCCTCCTGGTGGACACCTCCAGACACAACAATGAGCGTACTGTTTCTTTCAGCATGTTGAATTATTACAGCACAATGCACATCATTAAAATACATGGATTTTATGCAACACCAATGGTAAACCAAAACTTGCCTTTACAAAGAGTTTGTCCCACATATCACCAAAGCAACCCTTATACTGTTTAAGCTGGGCTTCATCCTCTTCTGTCACTGTGGAGACGGTCACAGCCCCCGCTGGGAAATTTAGCAGGTTGAAAAGGCTGGTGTTACTCAGAACACCTTCAGCAGAGGAGGAGAAACAGAGAGGTTCATTAGAGAGATGTTTAACTACAAAACACCAACAAATGATTTCATGAACCCAATACTGCACAAGGCTGGACAGAATGCGAAACCCTGAAACTCTTTCAAACTCTTGAAACTTTGCATTACATATTGCTCTATCAATAAATTATATTGTCATTTTTCATCCTCGTGTCATTTACAAATTTGTATATAAGACTTTATTCTGCATAACACAACAGAAGATATTTTGAGAAATGGCTCATCGGTTTTCGGCCCAATGGAAGTAATAAGGGGCCAATGTTGTTAAGTTGAAACAGATAGCAAACATATTTGGGCCACATGTGAAAATCATCTGCCACATCTGGCCTAGATATGGCATTGCTGAACATGTATGGGCCAAATTCGTTTTGCTATAACTTTAGAAATGGTGGCAATATTCAATTGGTTCACATCGTGTTTTGGGGTATATGGCCCAGATAACAATGAACACACGAGAACCACATGTGTTCAAGAGAGGGCACACAGTCGGAAACATCAGCTTGTGGCTGACATTTGGATTGTACTTGGAAGCAGTCTATCCTTAAGTCCACATAGCACCTTTCTCTTCTTTCCTAATCACTTTTCATGTTTAGGTAAGTGAGTTTTGACGCTTTAAAGTAATTTTATCGTAAAAATTAATTTTGTGTCCTTATTGCATGCTATTAAGGTTTTGTAAATTGTTTCATTGGGAAAGCTATCGCATTCGTAAAAAAGTGGAGTTTCTTCAGCGATAATGGTTTTACAATGAAATAACGCTTATTAGAAAAATCTTGTAACTGATGTAACTAGTGAATTAAAAAATGCAAGATATAGACTCTTTGAATGTCACATATTATAAAAAAAACTGATTACAAATGAATACAGAGAACCTGTAGATAATCGAGTACATGTAACATGACAAAAGCTAAAACACATATGTGTAGTTAAGTGATTGTCTTGCTAGAGGGTTGAAGTGGCTTTTAAATAATATGTAACAAAAAAATCTATTTTGAGAATCCAAGTTTGTGTTATATTAAGCTTGATTGTGTTTATTGAATATTTTAAATAAAAAAATATGGTGTGGTGTAAATGTGGTTAAATTCTTGGAGAATTCCCTATGAGCCCTTTTGCCCTATCAGCCAAATGTGGCCCACATGTAGGCCGTCAGTCCTTTACTGAACTCCCGAACAAGGTCGGGAAACCCTATCTTAAGTGGGCCACAGGTCAGCAGTTTATTTGGGCATGATCTGCACCAAAGGAAATTTGCTGACTGGAGATGTTACATAATGCAATTGATAGCAACAAAAAAGGTAATTGTTTAGGTCATTCTTTGTCTTTGTCGGAGTAAATCTGTTTGAGCAAGATAAGATAATATTGTATCATTAACCTAAAATCACACATGGTTAGGAGGAGTCTGTGTGGTAAACTAACAGTAGTTTAAGGCAACATCCGCATGAAGTCAGAGCTTTCGTCCGATAACTCCTTTTCACGGCCGACTCAAAACGATGTAGTATACACTTTACATCAGTATGTGGTGTGTAAGTCTGTCACATAGATAAACTAAAAACTTAGAAGATTTGGAGCATGCGCATACACTTTGCGTGCTGCCGTGATGGCATCATCATTTTAAAAAATATACGGATCGGCTGCACACACGAAAACGCAAGGCTGGCGTTTATATATTTATCCTGGTTTAAAAAAAAATCGCTTTCAGGCTCCCAAAACGACGGATCCGTGTGGACGAAACGCCAAGACGATACAACATCTTTACGTATATAGCTATTTATGTCTCCATGTGGATGGCCTATAAAATGAAGGTAAAACAGAACTGGTGAGTTTTCCACAGAAGAAGAAATTGTAGGCTGGTCCAAGCATAGGGCACAGGAGAACATCCAGATTTAGTCTTCTCCAATCTGCTACCACCTCATGAATGTAATCCTGCAAATTATAAAGAATTTATTTTTAACAGAAATGTTTCTGTAGCTCATTTGGTAATTTATGCACACGAACAGAGCCTTGATTTCTGGTCTGACGCAATGCTTCTTTTGTAAATTTGAGATGGACGTATCTGAGCAACACCTTTCTGGTTTGTGGATAAACCTGTTGAACAGAGTTTAATCTAAAAGCTTGGATTGCATCTGCAAGACACTAGATCTTAAGCACACCCCTTCCTACATTCCTACACCCTGCATAGAACATTGCGTTTTGGAAACAAGAGGCGTCTTGTTTTGCCTTTTCATAAAATCCCTTTCCTGCTCATTCTCCTTCACAACTCCTTCCTGGTGGAACATTTTTCCTAACTCAGTCCGGTCAACCAGATCTCTCACAACATTAATTTTTTTTTTTAAACTAACCCTCTCTCTTTCTCTCAACAGGTAGTGGTGTGGCTTTTGTTGAAACTAGTAACTTTGTATTAGCACCTATTGTATTATTGCTCCTGTATGACCTATCGCTTATTGATCCCTGAACTCTATGTTAGTCGCTTTGGATAAAAGCATCTGCTAAATGACTAAATGTAAATCTTGAGCTAATAGACTGTTTCAGCGGCAACAACCGTTTATGTGGCCCAAACTCAACTTCTGGTAGACCTCCGCAAAGAACCAATAACTGTTAAGTCATTTTAATGTAGTTTAATACAATTTACATACAAGAAAATGAATATAAAATAAAATGTTTTCTTATAACCAGACACAGACCGCAAGTTAACTTTGGGCCAGGCGCGCATATCCGATTAAACCGCCTATAAAGCAAATGGAAAATTAGCAACAGCTGTTGTCTGATAAAAAATACGTCATCAGAGGAAAAGTTTCTAAGTAACTCATAACAAGACAATAACATAGACTACCTCAACGCTTGCATGTTGTTCCCATAATTCCGATATTGACCTTTGAAAAGAAAGAAAACGTTAATAAGCTTTAGGTAGGCAAATCTGTATGAAGATTTGAAGAATTACATAATTTGATGGAATGGTGGTTTCATAAGAAGTTGCATACTGTGAATTACACAGTAATTAAACAATAATTATTGTAAAAAGCAAGAATAAAGCTCCACCCCTAGACCTACCGCGAGCCACCAATGGGTAAAAAACAGATTGTACTGACACACACAAAATACATTATACAAACTCATACAAACAAGTCACCCTGTGAAATGACTTCAGCTGCTCTGTAACTCACCTCACTCCACAGAGTGAATTCAAGACTGCAGACATGCGTGGAAACTGGAGACAGAGGAAACACAAACAAAATGACAGATTAAACAGATTAGACTGAATATTTTTTACAAAAGACAGCTAAAATCAAATGAGAGGCAAGAAATGATTAATACTCACAATAGGCTTGAGAATAACGGAAAGAAACTTCTTGACAAACTTTGGGAGCCTGTATGGTTTTATCTGAGCTCGAAGTGTTGGGTCAATATGACCTCCTTCCCTGAAATCACAAACACACATCATGAGTCTTCAGAAAGAAACCTCAATCAGTATAGACGGTTTCAGTATATAGAAAATTGAATTCTGGCATAAACTTGTGTGTTTTTGTTCATTCAAACAGGAAAGAGAAGTTAACGGCAGGATAGATGATCCTCTCCAGAATTTTGTATGTCATGCTGTTTGCAAATTTCTTTACATCCTGATAGCAATCAAGAAGTATTGAGGTCAAATAATATTTGTATAATTATAAATCGTCTGTGAAAGGCATAGGACCAAAAATTGATGATTATGGAGCTCCAATCACAAGTGACTACAGGAAAACAGGAAGTAACCAATGACGTTTGAGGTTACAACCAACAGCAATCCCGCCCCGCGACTGCCAAAAATAAAATTGTTCGCGTGAGCAAAAGCAGCGGCGAGAGCGCAAGACTGTAAATTCGCGTCCTTGCGCTTGTTTATAATTGCGCGCACAGAAAATGTCATGCGCACGCGTATGGAGACAATACAGGGTCCTATATCTTTGCAAAAAAAAATAAGTTTTGCAAAAAAAAAATAAGTTTTGCAAAAAAAAAATAAGTTTTGCAAAAAAAAAATAAGTTTTGCAAAAAAAAAATAAGTTTTGCAAAAAAAAAAGTTTTGCATCGCTCCTTTAAATCCGCGTTTCAGTCAATCGCTCCTTTGCGAAACTGTTTTCTCTTTGCGCTTCACTTTTCTTTGCGCCTCGCTTTGTGTCCCTGATTTGACGTGGGGGAGGAGACAAGAGATTGGGGAGGAGACAAGTAGACTGTGGCGCGACGACGTCATGCATGTATAAGTGCGCATGCGCAACGTGACGTCCTTTATGCTTTTTTGTTTTCTTCCGTATACACGAACATGTTCTAACAACACAGGGATGGATTCAATTTCAATGTCACTAAGTGATTGAGCATATTTATTTTTATAACAGTGCTGTCTTTGTCATAGTCACAGCGGATGTCATTAAAAAACGTTAGTTTGTGATACGGGTTTACATTTGAAATGGCACGGTTTCTTTTTAATATTTTTATAAAAGATCTCTTAAACAAATTAAGGCTTGAAAATATCAGAGCTAAACGTTTTTATAATCAGTATTGTTTAGCTGTGCGTTCACAACCTGAGTACTGCTGGTTTACATCAACTGCACTTCTATTTCTAATTCATTTTTATATTGTTCTTCTCTTTTTCTCACATTTTTAATCAATTTAATTGCAGTTTTATTCTTTCTTTAAATCTAATTTGTGATCTTAAATAATTGCCATTTTAAAGATACGTCTTATTTCTCTTTGTCAATCATTTTATGTAAAGCACTTTGAATTGCCCTTGTGTATGAAATGTGCTACAAAAATAAACTTGCCTTGCCTAAGACGCACTTACTCTATTAACGAACTATTCAAGACAACTCGGATTTCGGGAATTCCAAGCCTCAAACCCTGAAGTAAATGTTTTACATCACTAAATGACATGAATAAATCAAATTGTTTTGGCTATCTTTAATATGCCCCGACGCCGCGTGATTGACAGGAATGCATTGATCTCGGACATAATATCCAAGGTCTGAGTTTACACATTCATGAGATAAAATACGTGAAAACATCACCTCGTAAGGTAAACAGGACACACATGCGCAATAAGGATTGCTTGACCACTTAACGTTAAGGCGCACGGGCACAAAAGCATGGATGACGTCAACATATATGACTTCACCGCGCTACAGTCTGCAGCGGGGACTACTTGAACGTAGGGGGAGGCAGGTTCAGGTCACTTGTCTCCTCCCCAATCTCTTGTCTCCTCCCCCACGTCAAATCAGGGACACAATGCGAGGCGCAAAGAAAAGTGAAGCGCAAAGAGAAAACAGTTTCGCAAAGGAGCGATTGACTGAAACGCGGATTTAAAGGAGCGATGCAAAACTTTTTTTTTTGCAAAACTTATTTTTTTTTTGCAAAACTTATTTTTTTTTTGCAAAACTTATTTTTTTTTTGCAAAACGTATTTTTTTTTGGCAAAACTTATATTTTTTTTGCAAAACTTTTTTTTTTTTGCAAAACTTATTTATTTTTTTGCAAAACATTTTTTTTTTTTGCAATTTTTTTTTTTTTTTTCAAAGATATAGGACCCTGTATTGTCTCCATACGCGCGAGGGTTTGTATTGCCCGCACATTGGATACCATACGCGCGCGAAGGTTTCAAACGAGCTCGCGGGATCCCGTTTCTCTAGTGTAGAAACGGGATCCCGTTGTCCTGTCGCGGAAGTTATTCGCCGCGCGCAGCCAGCATCAGCGGTGCACTCGTTTCTTTTTGGCATTGTAATGCCGTCATACCAAAACGCTTGTTGTTACGCAAGCTGTAAACATTGCGGCATTACGAAATATCAGTGTTTTAGAAAGCTAAATGAACACAAAAGTTGTAGTTATTTGTGTAAAAAGTTTTCAAGCAATTGTTAAATTGCTGCAAAAAGTCATAAATAAAGTAAGAACAGATGGCAAATAGAACAGCTACATAAATTGTACAGTGTGTTTTATGTAACGTTAGCTCTGAAATAAAAATTTAAACGTTCATCAATAAACTAGTAAAATAAAACACTGAAGAAGTTTAATTGTATATATACTGTAACTAAATATACAGGCTGCTAAAAACACAGGCGGTCAGTGTTGTGCTTAATACAGTTGCCTCCCCTGTGTTTGTAATAATAGTATTTTACATATATATAGTAATCTGTATTTATCTTTCCTATGTATCTTTTTTTGTCTGTGTAGTGTTATTTGTATGTACAATGGGTATAAGAGTAACACAATTTCAATCCTCTATATTTATGTACTACACATGTGGCAGAATTGACAATAAAGCAGACTTTGACTTTGACCTTAATTCCCATGGAAAATTCCATGAATTTTGCAACCCTGTGTTATTAAGTAAATGACAATAAAATAATTAAACAAATTAATATTAACAAAAATTAAATTAAATATAAGTTATATTGTTAGACACTAGCCAAACACAGAAGTTAACTGCAGTCTCGGCGCTGGCGTCCAATGAAATGGTCTTTAAAATACACAGTTGACTAGAATTCTTGATTCTGATTGGTCAATTACAACAGTCACCTTCACGATAACAAGAATGGATATCCGTAACTTACCGTATGCTTGTCAATGTCTGACAGATATTCTTTCACCCTATTGCTCTGCATGCCCATAACACATTTCACAACTATTGAAATTACAAATAATTCACACAAGATGTTTGAGGAGATAATAAAAGACTCACAAGTGTTTGAGGAGGGTCGCACCTTCGTCAGCTAGAATTCCTTTCACGATCATATCATACATGGCGTTTACGATCCGTGGAAATTTGAACGGGACCAGCTAAAGGGTGGAGGACACATCACAACATGAGACCACCCAAAAATGAAAATTCGCTCTTCATTTACTCATCCTCAAGTTCCAACCCTGTATTCATTTATTTCTTCTGTTGACTACATATTTACCACATGTGTGGAGAAAAATATTTGTAAGAATGTTTGTAACCAAACAGTTCTGGGGCACTACTGACAACCAGTCGGAATTATGGATAAAAGCGTCCGTCAAATGCATTAATGTAAATAAATGTCAATGGTAACCCAGAACTGTCTGGTTTCCCACATTATTTAAAATGTCTTCTTTTGTGTTTAACAAAAAAAATATTGGAAAGAGGTGTGGAAGAACTTCGAGGGGGAGGTAACAGAATACATTTTTTGGGTGAACTATCCCTTTAAAATGCATGAATGTACTGTTCAATTTGTTGCCATTTTTATTACCCGTTTGATGTCCACCAGTTATAGAAATAAAATATTAGAGGAACAGTAAAGGGTTAGGTCATTGTAATTGTGATAACATGTTTGTCGGTGGTTATTTTAGTAGATTGAAAGAGGGAATTTGATCATGAATGATGAAGACTTTATTATTAAACTGTAAAAATGAATCGCTGTCAGTAGTCATTTCTGGGACATCCTGCCTTCAATTTTCTACTACGGAAGGATATGTAGACAGGTCGTTCATCTTTATTTCGGTCTTTGGTTATAGACTGCAGCTTTAATAATGCATTAGAGAATTAAACATGTTAAGCTGTGTGTACCGTGTGCCCTGCTTTCTCAAGGAGATCCTTGGTTTCCCTGAAGGCCCTGACCATACTTGGAGACGGCTGAAAGTAATCGTCTGTTTCAAAATAACCAATCCTCAGGGGCTCTGAGCTCTCATAAACCTGTTTAATTAGTGGAAAGAAATCGCATTCAGGTTACAGATTACAGACACAGATCTACAAGACCGGCATGTGATGTGCTAGATGTTGAACGGGACCTTGCGGTTGAAAGGTACGGGAGGGACAGTGGGGTCCAAGGTGAACATGTCCTCACAGAGCAGCGCCTGCATGAAGAGTGCCAAGCTCTCAACATCCCTCGCCAAGGGGCCGACCGACGACAACACTACACATCAAAACAACACAAAACCGTGATGCAATAACACATTGACGCTAATTCATGAGGTTTATAATGACTGGGTAAAGTCCTGTACCTGATTTCTGGCCTCTGGCACAAGAACTGGCTCCACGCAAACTACAAAGATTTTAAGGACATTAGCCAGGAAATAAAAGCAGGAAGATTCATGTATAAATTAAGAATCTAAAAAGTTTTTTTGAATATACCGTTTACTGATTAAAGAAAATACTGATTAAAGAAAATAACCTTATCCTGTTTGATGTGGGCTTAAATCCACAAATCCCACAAAAGGATGCAGGGATCCGAATGCTCCCTGCAATGTCAGTCCCCAGACCCAGGATGGACCCGCCTCCACCTATCAGAGCCCCCTCTCCTCCGGATGAACCTCCACAGGTCTTCTGAAGGTTGCAGGGGTTCTTAGTTTGTCCATAAATGGGATTACTGCAGTCATAGCTAAAAAGTGGATTGAAACAGGCGATTTGGGCAGGTAACCATTTTATTTCAATTCAAGTTTGTTTTTATATTGCATTTCACAATTTGCATCTTATCAAAGCAGCTGTACAGAAAAAAGTTAAACAAACATTTAATAAATATAGCCCAAATAACAAAAAAGAGCCCCTTCAACTCCAGTTTCAGTTGAATTTCAACAAAATGAAACCTAAGGAATGACACAGTCATCAAACATCAATGTGAAAGACTGACCTGAAGGCACATGAAAATTGTGTGAAAAATTTAGGGCATAGATATACATAAATAAATTCAGAGCATTTCCTAAATACACGTACATGTTTATGTTATTCTTGCATTGGCTAAAAGGGAATATTAACTTTTTTATTTACTGTTTTTTCAGCAGGCAGGAAAAGAGGGAGATAATCCAAATGTAGTAAAAAAGGTACTCCACAAAGTGACTGAGAGTAACGTAAGATCCAAAATACACAAGACGTACAATAAAGTAACATGAAACATAACAGGCACAACAACGGATAAAGGACAACTGGGGTTTAAATATACAGAACTAATGACGGATCTAATGGCGCTTTTCCACTGCATTTTACTGCACGCTATAACCTGCTTTTGTAAGCGGTATGAACCTTAAATCGTGTATACACATTGCAATACATCAAAATTTTAAACTATAACATTCTTTTTAGCCGTTTCATATGACCCATTTTAAGGCATTTTACGGTCCATTGCCATGTGCACTACATAATAATTAATTTAACACACAGAAAAGAGATGCCAGTAGTGATGTTTCATGTACAATGTAAGAGTAACCTGAGAATAAGTATTCTCTGTGTGACATGCTGGTATCATGTAATAAAGTCAACATGGGTTGGACCGCATAACTACATACAACATTCAAAACTGAATTAAGAAATTACTTTAATAAAAGTGTCATGGATATAACAAGTTATTGTCATCATAACAACAGGAGTTAAATATTAAAGTTTTTGCATGTTGAAGATTTACTCAAGCTCCAAAATTGTGCCAAAATCTGATTATGCGTGTTATTTTAGCATAGTCTGAGAATGTTAAAGAAACTGTATGGTACAAAGGAATCAACGGAGGCAAAGTTCAACCTTTGTTAAAATAAACCTCCACAGTATAGCTAAACCTTACCTGAATTTATGGTTTTGTGCTTTTAATATGTGCACTTTCAACCCTAAAGCTTACATTATGATATTGTTTGGAATAGGCCCTTTTCACATGACGTCATGCATCTTCGAACTTTAAGCAGTGTATCGTTACTTCCGCTACCGCATCAGAATGGAGTTTAAAAAGTCCCTTCCAAGTTTTTCTGCTTCTTCTTGTTTGTTGGAAGACAGATTTTATGATACACTGCATTGCGAAAGTTAAGTGACGTCATTGTGAAAAGGGCCTATTCTTCTTCAAATGCATGTTGAGTAGTTGTGGTTGGCTCATAAACTGAAGCTTAGCTTTGGAAAGAAAACTTAAATATATTACTCAATAAGTAGAAATCAACTTTCAACTCTCATTAAAAGTTGAATGACTGCGGAGCGCAAGTGTTTGATCTTAATCATCATGTGTTTTATGACCGGTGATAAAATCACACTTAACGCTAGTTGGCCAGCACTGGATGAGGAGTTTTATCTACAAATCATGCTTACTTTTTCAAATCCAGCTGCTCTTACATAATGTCTACATTTATATCACTCGTTGCATTTTAACAGGGTCATAATTCACAGTCTGTCATTAGCACTGAAGATAAAACTTACTGGATGACCTTTGCAGTTCTTGAAAGAGCTGATATGTGAAAAACACAGGTCTAATCTAACCCAATTAAAAGTTTCTCTCTGTTTTTATTACCAGGGGCATTCAGGTTACATTTGAGAGAAAAATGAAAAGTAAAAAATATTATATTTTGCTTAGAGAAAATGAAAAGAAAGAATATTAAAACACCACTATGATTTATTTTACTGAAACATTATTACAAGGACATCTACAGACATTTATTTACCTTCATATTTTATTTACAGTATTTATCGTTTACTCACCTCAGAAGACCCTGCGGCACATTTGTCTTGACGAAAGGAATGGCGCCCTGTCTCTTCAACACAGCAACAACCACACTATCCATCACAGCAGGCTGATCCAACTTACACAGAACTCCACATGTAGAGTCATGACCCTGCACGCACAACCAATTTACTCACACTGCAAACCGGAAGACTGATCACACCTGTACACAGTTCTTTTGGACTTACCTTATATCCTAGATTTTCCTTGATGCTGATCGGAACGCCGTACAGAAGTCCCTTCTTATGAGTGTCAATACTTTTAAGCTGCTCCACAGCACCCATCAGCATCTCTGTGTTGCAATTCAGTTTGTCATTCACCTGAAGAGCCTTTGGAGCCCAACACACATAAGCATCAGTTTGTTAGATGTTGGTTTCATACCAGCATCAGAAAGGTTCATCCTAAATGCTTTTTTTTTCATCACAGCAGTAAATATTGACATCACAGCATTAGCCAGGGCAGGTGCCAAGGGGGGACACTCACGTGCCATGCCCCCCCCCCAACATTATACAGTTGTAAATTCATGTTATATAAACCAAAAATTTTTTATTTATAAAATGTTTTAACGTTTTAAGTATTTTGAAGTGAAAAGCCTATGAGTTTACATTGTAAAAAAAGATTTATCAAGTCCGGTTGTTGTGATGATCCCTCACTACGCACCGTAATAATGTTTCTAAATGTGTGGAGGGAAGCCTCTGGCAACTAAAGGGAGACGGACTGCTACATTCATTCACCTTTAGTTCTCAGGAGTCTGAGAGTACATCCATAACCAAGAGATTCCCTTTCTGTCAGTCTCTCAACGTTGTGTCGAACCGACAGATGGGGTTCCTATTGAAAACGCCACAGCGCTGTGCCGTATCATAATCTCTAGTGAAGCGACGGTGACTTGCTTGGGTGTGTAAGACGTGATCGCTTTTGCAAAATTGTAATCTTCCAGTGGAAAGGTAGGTAGGGTATCCCAGAGCTTTTTCAAAAGGTGGGGCGTGCCATAAGGCCACTGGGTAATCGCTACTCTCTCAAATGGAGAATGCACTACAGAGACCAATTTCTACCGTATGGAGGATTCAGTGGAGACACCAGCATGGTCTCGTTGTCAGTGGAGAGCTCATGGGAAAATCTGCGGACTGAAGTAGTTTACTGCAAGGTGGAGGTCCACCTAGGGAAGATCATGGGTTACCAAGGTGGGAACCATTTATGAGGATACATCAGAAGGAACCGCCCGATTGGGGGAGTTACAACGTCAGGTAGCACTAGGTCCGATTAGAGCTATATGTGGACAACTCAGTTGGTACCCGGGCTAAGGGGCAGGGCTGCTCTGGCAAGCCCGCACAAGGTGCTTGCTCAGTGAAGGATGGAATTGCTTGTTCTTCACCTGGGGGGGGGGGGGAGGCTAAAGTCCAAGCTCCGGTGGGCAGCGCCTGCAAGTCACCCTCTGATGCTGCAAGGGACATCTCATCATCACGACAATTCCCGAATAAGTGGTTGAGGAACAAGACGGTGGGACCATCTCAGTGGGAACGGTCAGACGAACGAGATGAGATTTAACGCTCACTGCTTTCACGGAACGGGAAGTAGACAAGGTGGTGGCTGAGTCCCCTGGGAACTCCTGGAAACCCAACACTTGAGGCAGACATCGTGTCCGTCCCCCTCCACATGAGAACAACTGGACATGCCATGCTGGAGAAATTTGTTCTTTTAGAGAAAAAACTCGAACACTTCTGGAACTGCCAAGACGCCCAGTGGAAGTCGCCGCAGGAAGTGACAGCCCGCTGCACCACGTCCTATGATTCCAGCAGTAATTCGGCGTAGAGTTTGAAGTTGATCATGTGTGAAGACTCCGAAGAACAAAATGTTAATGAATGCAGCACGCCGTCTCCCTCTTATACCAGGATGTCAGGGAGCGGAGTCCGGCATGTAAATTTCATTTGCCAATTTCATTGGCCTAGTCAAAGTTAACTAAACAATTACTCAACCTTCCCACAACAGAGTAGGCCAACATGGGAAGTAAACGTGCAAAAACTCCATCAACAGAGAACCAGAATGAATCAGAATGGAGTCAACACGGTCAACATGAATGTTAAAATCCCCTAGAAGTGAAAATCTTTTCAATTTTAAACCCAATGTTGTCAAACAGATCAACAAATTATGTTAAAAATGCTGTGTTAGGTCTGATCTATACACTGTCACAATGACAGAAGCATAACCGATAGATATACTTAAAGCCAAACATTATAGTGAAACGAGGTACAGGCACAAATATGTCTTTATTTAAATTTTTTAATGAAACTTTTTCATTACAAATGATATTATCAATGTACCAATATGACTGAAAAGTTTAATTAAAAAAAACATTCATCTCATTTCTTTATTGACAGCATGGATTAGAGCTGGTACGATAAAATAGGATTATTCAGAATATTTTGTGTCCTTCTATACATGCAGTCTGACTTTACATACAAATTCTGTTTACATCTAGTGTTAAACAAACACTAGACACAGAATCTTGACTATTTTATTTGCTTTCCAACTATGTTTATTCCAGGTTATATACTTAAAAATATATATTTTAAATACCAGATTTTTACCTTCTTCTATGTAAGTGTTTACTTAGCAATATCCTGTAAATGTGTAATTCTTTGAAACACATGCAGGACTCTAGCAGACAGTAAGTGTGTAAGTGATTCATTCTTTGGTTTCATAGTTCAGTCGAGCTTACACACCCAACACATTCAAACGCTGCTCTGTTATCAGGCTAGATAAGAAAATCTATTTAACATTAATTGCAAATGTATGAATCTAGAAAACATACAGACACATTTGTAAAGAAGTTACAACCTTTTCCATAAAGGCGTAAAGCACGGCATCTGGCTCCAGTGCTCCATCCTTGAGTTGTCCAGTGAGCTCAGCCAAAGACAGAGAGACTATGGAACTGCTCTTAAAGTCAGGGTTCTGAAAAATTACAAACATGCATTTAAAAGTATAATTTTTATGTGAAAGAAATGTTGTCAGTATTTCAAAGAGTTAAACAAAAAATTTGATTTCACCTACACACATACCTATAAATAGTAAATCTTATTTGTATATTAAAGGTACAGTGTGTATAGTAGCACTACATAGTCTATAGTAGCACTACACGGACAAACTAAGCGCGTTCCGTAAAACGAAGGACGCACGGGACTATGTTCTTCTACGGCTGTGTTTTGAGGCAGCTTGCAAAGCCACTACATAGAAGGATTAGCAGAAGAAGAGGAAGAACAATAACAAAATTCACTCGTCATGTTTTTTATAAGATATAGAAGCGGTTCTTTTTTGCGGGTAGAAGTGAAATTTGCGCAAATGGCGGACCACACATACTCTTCACAAGAGCCGAGAGATGGTCAAACTGTTTCGTAAAAAAAGAGAAAATACGATGCAGCAAGGCGAAGTCGAGACAAAAAACGAAAGAAAACCCCAATAAAGATCAGTGTGGCTTTTCTCAAATGGAGGGCACTGAAGCAGGAAACGGGTTTGCTAAGCGACGCCGCAGTTGCAAGCTCTCTGCTGGACCGGTAAGTTTGTCTAATTTCCGCTATATAAGTGAACTGTTTGATAGCTTTAGCTAATAGATGAGCTGATCATCAGGAGAAGTCGAGTTTTTCTTTTTAAAATTTTATCACTTTGTAATTGTACTATAAGTCCTTGTTGCATGGTCGTGTGCAAATCAAGTTAGAAATCATGTTTACAATCATAATTTGCCTAAATCGGGTGTAATTTATATTATAATACTGCTTAGCTTTCACATCCTCTCTTGTGCGTTCCTCCCGGGTAACGTTAGCTCCTCTGCCTCTCCTCGCCCTGCCTGCATCTCCAACACCCCTACCTCTCCGCCCTCTTCCTCCCGCTCTTCCTCCCCCTTTTGTCCTGTGACGGCAACCGTAGCTTCTCTAATGAGAGGGAGAGGGGGGTGGCGGAGCTGTAGGTTGCAATTTCCAGCTACGCCAATAGTGGCCTCTGTTACTTACACACAGAACCTTTAAAATACATGTAATCTTCTTATTACATATTCATACAGTTTATTTACTATACCAACATGAAGTGAGATCTGAAATGATTCAGGCTTTTGCTAAATAATTATTTGACGTGCTCCCAAGACGTTTCAAGACATTTGATGTAGATCAAATTCACAGAAAACTAGACCGACCAGAAAAACTAGGACTTTATATCCAAACATGTTCATAGATTGTATGAATAAAAATATAACTGTTACCGTCTTTTTAAATCGCTGCAAAGCTTGCTGAGCATCATGAAATGATTTTTCTCGTCTTTGCCGTGCCTTCAGTATTTTCTTCTGAGTTTTCCGATTGTTGATGCTTTTCTTGAAGATTATTAACGCACCTGCGACGCAAACTGTGGCTGTAACCGCTAATCTCCAGTCAGTGTTTATATCTGGATTAATCTGCTTTAAATTAAACATCCCCATAATTGATGCTGGTTGCAACCGAGTTTAATATCACAATCCTCCGCGTTCGGAATGACCACATTCGGTATTGCCGCTTAACCTTTGAGAACTCTGGCAGGTCACCTACCAAGAACACAAGAAACGGAAACTACAGCTGTGTCCAAATTCAGCGGCTGCAACCTTCTAATGTCGCGGATTTAAAAACGGGGACTTGTTCTTCAAAGCAGGCAGTCCAAAAGTCTGAAATGAGACGCTTTAGCCTCGCAGAGGATCTCCTTATTGCGTCATCTGCTGCTCATGTTGGGTGGTGACAGAAGCAGGACACAGCAGAGACGTTTCGTAATACAGAAACTTTTTTAAACAAATATGGAGCCAGAAAAATTATTGTTTCTTTTAGAAAAATGACACGTTTATGTACATCAAAACAGCCCAACAGTATTTTAAATTAACCAACCATATAGCCTACATGTAAAACACAATAATGCACCAATAGTTGTAATTAAATATAAACATAATATATATAAAAGCACTGTTAGAATAACACACTTTTATTTCACTAAAGTTTTGAATGAATATTTAAAAATGTCAAGCCGTTACATGCGCACAATGAATCTTAGGATAGCCAAAGCTGTCAAGGATACATACGTTCATTCCATAAAAGTCAGAGGATAGATGCAGTCAACGTTAAAATATACGTTTGTATGTTGAATGAGAAGTCAAGAAAATCTTACGTGTATAATTTATGTACACTACATTTTAATCACTAGGATTATAATAACTAATCATTTTACTGCTTACTGAATATTTTGTATTATGATTTAAAGTAAACGTTTCAAGTAGTCGTCTATATGATTGGCTAGTCAGGCGCATGTGATCCAAGTTGAGAAATCTCCGCCTACTAAGAAAATCTCCGCTAACATAAGGCATAACAAGAACAACAAGTTTAATATTGTAGGCCACACATTATATTGTCCATAAAGCATACTGTAAAGTAACGTCCGTGCAGTCATAAAATAAGGTTGCCGTAAAATGTAATAATTTCCGATCATTATTCGAAAGCCGTTCATACTCCCGGTCAGCAGAGGGCAGCAAAACGTTAGAGATTTTATGTAAACGACTCAATATCGTGTTAGTTTCCCTAAATGATGGATGTATATCTTCGCTATTCTGAAGAGTTATGTTATACTGTAATTTATAAAATAATGCATATATTAGACGATGGAAGAGAATTTTAAAAAAAGCTCTGGTGGCTGAAAAAACTACCCGGAAGTCGGCGCGAGTGGAAGTCTCTCGCAACGTAAGAACATCTCTACGAATTCCAACTTCCGGAAAGTGTCACACTGTCCTCCATCGGCGCGTAGAGGGTCATATATAGAAAACTCCGTTAAAATCATGGTTTTCGAAGACAAAATGATCACGAACGGAGAGCCTGAAGAGGTATATTAAGATATTGAGTTTTGCTGATAGATTTAAATGTGATTTAGGATTATAAAGTAGCCGCTTCACGTCGAAGCGTTGTGTTAACTTAACGTTAACGTTACCTATCGGTATCTTCGTCTTTGACCCATATAATGTTATACATACATTTTACGTACTTATTTTATGCTGTGTTTTTTAAAATGTCACGGGAAATCTGAGTTTGTTTTTGTCTTTTATGTGAAGAGACATCAATCCTTAAAAAATATTATGAATCATCCTAAATATTAATGTTAATCCTGTTTTTTATTTTGCTGTGTTCAGGAGGAAGAGGAAGAGGAGGAAGAAGATATGGTGGTATGTTATATATTTTATGAAGATTTTAAGGAACGAGATGTTCTCACATCTTTCCCAAATCGAATTAAAGTTGCTTCCATATGTGCACAGTGGCAAAAGGTTTATCAACTTTGACTTACAACTTTGTTCAAAACGAATGGTCTTATATATTAATGGATAAATGTAGTATGCAGAATAGGCAAATTGAAGTATGCAGCTGTGTGTAACAAAGTGAGAGATTTGAAGACATAATTTCATATACTTCATTTCATTAACAATTCTTATTTAAACAAGTTGAGGCAGAACATTTTCAAGGTGCTTTTAATTTCCATTATCCTTTAGTTTATGTCATTTCCTTTTGTTAAATGTTGTTTCTATTGCTCTTTGGTGGTAGGGGTTATTAAGGAAAGTCCACACCACTTAAATAGTGTTAAGTATCATTGTGTGGAAACCTTGTTGCTAATAGTTGGAAACTTGTTGATTTAGTTAATTACATTTTTTTGTTCAGTTTTTCAGAAGATAAAAAAATGTTCTTACCGGGTATGTCGGCTAATTCTTTTTGTACAAATTCACAACATGTGGTTTTAAATATGGCTTTCCTGCAGGACCCGCTCGAGACACTGCGGCAGAAGTGCGAGGAGACAGAACATTGTGCTCATGCTCGTGAGCGTCTGGAGGCCTGCGAGACACGGGTGGGCTCACGTTCAGAGACGACGGAAGAGTGCACAGAGGAGTTGTTTGATTTCCTGCATGCTCGTGACCACTGTGTGAGTACTGCTTCTGGATTTAAAGAGGTTTAAATGATCCACGAAGATTTCCAGAAAGATGGAATCATGTGACTTTGCCAATATAATGCAAGGGTGCGAATGTGATTTATTTTGTCCAATTATTATAACTGTCATAATCTTCTATCTTTTTGTTTTCTGCAGGTGGCCCACAAAGTTTTTCAATCAATGAAATAATTGAAATGCTGTTGGATATTGGCTTATAAAAACATTGCTTTTATTTATGGACAACTAAAACAGTTCACCGCAACCATCAGGTTCCTCAAGTTGCCCTTGCATCCATATTGTGAATAAAATGTTAGTAAATGTTCTGTTTTCATCCCTTGTATTAAACTGATCAATGATGTGTTCTCTGTTGTGGAGATCAATAAAGAAGTGGTGTTGAAGAATTTGGCTCTATTGTGCATGTCAAATAGCAGTAATATTGTACTATTTTGTTACTAGTCATACGAGTGGTATGTGAAATGATGCAAAATATTAGGGAAAACATGCTTTTATTCTTGTTTCTTAAAGTAAAAATAATTTCATAATGAAACAATTATTAGCAAGTTGGTATTCTTCTGGGCCATATCTTCATAGCTACATGCCATTTCATTGGTCACCTCAATGGCCAGAAGTTAAGCCTCTCAAAAGAAATAAAAAGCAGTTTGGATGGCTGTCAGCATAAACAAAAGTGATATAATGACTTAAAACAACAGATTGTCCTCTTTGATCGGGTGGCCAGAATAATTGTGAAGTTTAAACTCTAAAACTCTTAAACTTTAAAAATTTTTCTCAGTATGTTTGAAGTGTAATGCCTTATTGTCGTAAGTTAATTTAGTTTCAGTAATAATTTAATTAGCTTTTGTTTTTGTGTAGTTTTTATGTTTTAGGGGCAATCGTGGCCTAATGGTTAGAGAGTCGGACTCGTGACTAGAAGGTTGCCGGTTCGATCCTCGGGGCCGGCGGGTAACGATTGCGGTGCACTCGAGCAGGGCACCTAACCCCTACATGCTCCCCGGCGCTGCACTGATAGCTTTACACTGCTCCGGGTGTATGTGTGTTCACCACTTACTGTGTGTGTGCTCACTAATCACTGGATGGGTTAAAAGCAGAGGTCACATTTCGGGTATGGGACACCATACGTGATGAATCGGTCACTTTCACTTAATTGTATTATTTATTTTTTGTGTTGCTATATTAGATACTTTTGTTATTGTTTATGTTTATATTTTAGTGGCTCAACCTTATTTCTGGGGCATCATTTCAATTTTTTGTTTAGTTCCGTTTTTCCAATTAAGTTTAGGCAAACCTTTTTTGATACACAGAAATTTTGTAAACTTGTCTTTTCTCAGTCGTAGAACATGGGTAGGTCAACATGACTCCGCTAAATCAAAGTAGGACAATGAATAATGTCAAACTATTCATACGGTAAATGCAAACAACATTTTGCATGTCACGTAGATGGCAAACCATTGAAATTAATTTAGAAATGTAAATGTTATTGTGCTTTACATCCACATAAAAAACAGATGGTTCCCTGATCACATGTCAGCGTTCACAAGGCGTTCTTGCCCTTTCCAATATGGCGGACTCGTTGACGCATCGCGTCATCAAAAAATGCGCAGGACCGGAAACAAACGTATCCACCCGAGCGCAGGAAATACAAACCATACAGATCTCGGAAAAGTCTCCAAAATGGGAATTTCAGGTGGTGCATCTACGTTGGTGCAAATGTGCATCGTCAAAGTTGCTCAAAACATGGATGAATTGGAGGGAAAGATATCGGGTGGGTTGTGCGTATTGCAAAACAATTATAATTTCTGCTAATGTTTGAGTTTTGATGTATCGTAATTGAACATATTTATTTTAAAATAAGCGAAATAAAGGTATACAATTTGAGATTTGTTATAATATGCTCTCAAATGTTTTTTCTAGATCTGCCCGTCTTGCTCATGAAAGAGCTGCTGCCGCATCTAAACATTTATTATCTAGACAGACTTGAACCTGTTGCTCTTACCAAAGGTAAGGAAACATACAGTGACCACAGTATTAACAAAAGTTTTGTCTTTCTTGGCTTGTGCTTTTATTTTATCAGCATGTTTCCTTATAAACATAAAAGGCATCTCCAACTGTAGGTATCTCCACATCATCAATGTGGGCAACAATATGGAGAGATTTGGATCAGACCTGGCGCTGCAGAATAAAGGTAACATAACATGTGTCCATCATAAGAGAATTGAATGTGCAATGGCCTATTAAACTCATTTTGTGGACCGTGTTGGAAAAATATCTACAGTATCTATCCCGGAAGGTTTATCTACCTCAAAGTCAACCCAAAGTACATGACAAGATCAATTTAGAAATAATCTCTCCTTGTTCGATGTGTTGTGTTCTGTTTTTCAGTCTGCTCTGCCCGGTCAGGACTGGAAACAGAGGTGTTTGGAAAGACTCTTTCACATGGTCATGTTCACCCAAGTCAGACAGGGACGATCGTATCTTTCCAACCTCAGCGATTCATCCGTTCTCTCCATGACTGCAGGACACGTCAAGGTCCTCTCTCTCCACGGATCCAGCAGAAACATCTGCAGACTCGCATCGGAAGAACTACGGACCATCCTGACCAGCCTGGAGAAAGGGGTGAGATCCCTCAAATTACTGGATGCTAACTCTCTACTCAAACACGGACGGGAAAACGTGTTGTTTGTTCTCCATCGGCTCTTGGACCATGGGTCTGTTCGAGAGGTGGTTCTGTGGAGAAGTCCACATCCATCTTTTCTGAGCTGGATCACGTCCAGGTGCAAAGGTCCCTCTGGTCAGTTTTCAGTATCGTTAGCAGGGACGTCCCACGCTGAAGATCCAGCAGATGCCCAGCATTCGGATTTGGACATTGGGTATAGTGCAGTTGAAGGGGAACCTGCAGCAAAACGCTCTCGTCGAAGTTTTTCAGTGGAACTGGAGGACAAACCAGAGCTTATGTGCAGAACGTTCTTGTCGTCGGGTAGCACCGATGGCCACTGTCCTGAGGGACAGATCAACTCTCTTGATTTTGAAGTATCCAGTTGTCAAATTCTTACTACAGTTTCACACGTCCTGCCTTCATGGACGCGTCTTAACGCTCTACATCTGCACACTGACTGTAAGTACACATCCAGTGTTAAAAGTGAATTTTATTAAAGCTTAATATTTGTCTGGCCATTTACACCGTGGTATAAAAGTCTTAAATACATATGCACCATTGACAATAAAAAAAAATCAGAGAAGCCATATTCTTGGAATTACAAAAATTCTGTCATTTGTTTACCCTCATGTTGTTCAAAACCTGCATGACTATTTCTTCAGTGTAATAAAAGATATTTTGAGAAATGTTGTCTCTTAACAAATGTTGTTTGGCTACCAACATTCATCAAAATATCTTCTTTTGCGTTCAGCAGAAGCCAGAAAGTCATACAGGTCAGACATGAGGGTGGGAAAATTATGAAATAATTTTTATTTTGGGAAGAACTAGTTCTTTAATTAATTCATTTATTCAGGGCTCCTTACAGAGGAGGAGATGTCTGTGCTGGTAGAATCTCTCAGACGGTTGTTTCAGAATCCCGGCTGCTCTCTCAGGGATCTCAGTATGAGTCACGTGTGCTGTCACACATCCGTGATCAGTGTGCTGAGCGCGTGTCCGTCCCTACAGAACCTCTCTTTGGACATCTGGCCACCTCTGAACAACACATGGACAAAGCAGCAACATTTCACACAAAATGAAGGTGATGGGTTTTCTCAAGCTGTATAGCCACTTACCTGCAATTATGTTTGGATTTTTCTTTGTGGGGATTGTTTTTTGTCAATATCAATTTGGAGTTTAGAGGTAATGTTTTGTAAAAAGTTGATTTCTCTATTGTTTACAGAGCTCTGCCTTGAAAAACTTGTAGTGAAATCTGCCGATGTGCCGACGACTGTAGAGAGTTTTCTGACTGTTCTGAAATGGGCTCCAAAACTCAGCCATCTTCAAATCACAGGATTTCGTCACGCACAGCAACTGTTTCAAACATTATCAGGTGCTCCCACAGACGCAGTGTCTTAATAAACTCCTATTTACAAAGACCATCAACCATAAAACTGCTTTCCTGGTCTTCTGTTTGTTCCATAACAGTAGTATTCAATTGAACAAAACTGTTTAAGCAAGATCAAAATAAGTGACTTGGATTTCCCATAGAACTGTTCAAATGTTTACTTCGCTTTATTGTGTAAGAAAATCATTAGCAAATGCAAAAAAAGTATTTTTCATGTGATTAATGTTTTATGTCTAAATAAGATTATGTCTCCGTTAACTGCAGAATCTAATCCAATCCTCAAAATATTACATCTGGAGGACATAAACTTAGCCAACTGTCATCAGGAGATTCTTCATCTACTGGAAAATTCGATGTTAGAAGGTAAATTGGGTAAACACCGCTGAAAAGAGTTTAGAGTGTATAAACAGATAATTAATGTTTTTTAATCGCAGGACTGTTCTTTAAAGACTGCAGACTGCTGGATAAATGTACAGTAAAGAAAGACTTCCTTGTGCCATTTGTAAATGCGCTGAAAAGAATCTCATCTCTTCAGACCCTGACATTGGCACACAACCGTTTGGGTGAGACAACACGAAACACAATAGCAACAGACCTCCAGAGAAATACTTGCATAGGTCCTTACAGCATCTGAGCACTTGTCATTCGAGTTCTAAGACTTCTTTTATAAAGTTGCTAAAGCAAATAAACTTTATTTTGCCATCTGTAAATACATTCTGTAGATTCCACCAAACACGAGTGCAAGATTCTGTAGGTTTGTTGAATTAGCAGTTTGGTGATATTACAGTTTTAAAGTGATCTATACGTATTTTTTCACCAGCCACGGGTGCCATCGAAATGGCCGAACTGTTTTCAGGAAGCTGCCCCAGCAATATCACACACTTGGACCTCAGGTAATAGATAACATCATACATACTATAATTTTGTAAATTCGCTCACATTTTTGAACCCATTATTGCAACTTGGAACATCATAATTTATAAAAGTGTTGGTTTGATCGTTGTCAGGTCATGAGGGTTACCGTCAAAACAAGGACAAAATTTCAGTAGTTGTGTTCATTCTTGATGGTTGTAATTGTAATGTAACTAAAACAGTTCATGTTTTTTTCTTCAGCTCAAACTTCATTCTACCAGCTGAACTCCTGCAATTCGCACAGCTTATAGAAACATACAAACCAACTCAGCGACCCCTGCTAGATCTGCGGTTTAATCCACTTGATCGTGACCCAGAGATCAAAGTTCAAGCTGTTAGAACGCTCCTCCCATACTGTAATATATTAACTGACGACTGGGACTCTAGATCCACTATGGCAGATCACGTCAGTGTGATGTGAGGCGGCTGTGCTGCAAGGTTTGGAACATGAGTCAGTGACAACTTTTTACAATAACATTCAAATGGTTGATGTGAAAAAAATAGACATTTTTATTTAGGTATGAAAATGTGTGAATTTTAGTGTGATACTATTCAGCTACCCTGTCAGACTATATTTTGCACTAAATACCAGATGGTTGTACAGTATTTATGAATGAATTACTGTAATGTAAATAAATTGTCTTTGTAACAGCTTGGCAGTAATTATCAACCCATTATTTCATCAGCGTTAAAGAATTTTTGATGTAGTCTTTAACGCCTATAACACAAATTTTCTAATAGCATGCCAGTAACATTTCGCAATACCGTTGGTCTGTTTACACAAATCCAGCATTACCACTGTGTGTGTTTTGCACTTTTAATGGCAATGATAATAATATTTAATTTTGTATATAATGTTTATAAATAATAAACCAACAACTTAACCTCAATGTCTCTAAATTCTACAGTGAGCTACAATTCTCAATTCAGAAGATCCATTTTTTGTTCCTGGACTGTTATGCTAGTCAGCATGTGTTATCGTCTCTGCAGGTCTCATTCATGACGGTCAGACAACTCCTCTCTGATCCTCGTGTGAGCGCTGGTGAAAGACGAATGACACGGCGGCGTCCCATGATGCCTGCAGCACAGGGTCCCTCAGGCCTCTCTTATCACCACAGTGATGCCAGTTGGACAGATCGCAAGTGCAGTCCGAGTCTTCAGGCGGAGGACGTACCTGTCTACCGTTGACACAGCGCCGGCAGCGAAACCTGACCAAAACATTTAAAATAATTAATGTTGACCCCTGAACTGTGAAACACTGCTAACTTCGACATCTGAACATCTGTTCAGCATGAAACTATTGCGCAGCTTCACGCAGTGACATTACCTTTCATGTGTGTCGCTAACTGTGTCCTCATTGAGCGAGAAGAGTTCACGTAGCTCTCCGAGAGAGAAATGACGTTCCACGTCTTGTTCCTCATCTACCACACAGCTACTCAGAGCTTTCTTATGAGCTTGCCTCTGCAAGATCTTCTCCTCTATGGTTCCCGTCTAAGTAGATAAGTAGACAATTATTACTTCATGGTTACAATGAGATGCTATAAAATAACATAAATCCGTAAAATGTGGTCTTCTTGAGCTCACCGACAGCAGTCTGTAGATGTAGCATGTTTTTTTCTGTCCATCTCTCCACACCCTGGCCATCGCTTGCTCGTCATTGGCTGGATTCCAGTCGGGATCAAACATCACCAAACGATTTGCACCAATCAGATTAAGGCCACAGCCTCCTGCCTTACTGCTGAGCATGAATATAAACTCTGGATTCTGTGAGAAAGACATTAAACTCTGTAAAATCTTAATGTAACCCAATTAAACAAATGAAATTCAAATAAAACACTCACAGAGGGGCTGTTGAATCTCTCCACAATCTTGGCTCTCTTCTTGATGGACATTGTTCCATCTAACCTGACATATAGGTATCTATTTACAAAATAAAAACGGTTATTACCCTTTTGTGACTTCCCTTCAAATTTTAGCTCCAGGTTCCAACGTAACCATAAATTACAATCTAGATGTTTGATCTAAATGTCTCACCTTCTGCTCCGACACAGTTTCTCAAACAAATCTAAAGTCTGCGTGTAGTTAGAGACCAGAACCACTTTATCACTTGTTGTACTCCTGGTCATTGCCAGAATATAGTCCAGTACCAGCATCTTCCCTGGAATAATAATATAATATTGAATTTAGAAATCAAGTTCAGAAATAAATGCAAGTTATACCAAATAATCTTAAAATATGGGGGCAAAAACAACAATAATGAAGTTTTCTGTCAATGTATTTGTATTCATTTCATTATAACAGTACATTATAATTTAAGACTATATATTGGTAATTGTATAAAAAACTGGGTTTGTCTTTCAGATTAATCCACTCTGCTTAATGACCTATGGACGCTTTTTTATTTCAATTTAAAATTGATTTACCAAAGTAGCCTAGTTTTTTTAAATGATGTGAGATAAATATGAAAAATATGTGAGTGATACAATAGAGCCAAAAAAATCAAGTAAACCTGAAAGTTGTGGCTCAACGGCTTTGGTTGAATAATTCTGAGGGAAGAGGTCCATGGCTCCATCAAAACCTTCCTCCCCTGCCAAACACTTCTCATAAATCAAGGCAGGATCTGACAGCGAATAAATAGATTTGTTTAATAAATAATTGCACATGAGATGTTTAGGAATCATAACTGTATAAAGATAAAAACACAACAAAGACAAATGAATGTCATCTATAGAGCTCCAGAGGTTGATTTCACGTAATCTAAACTCCGCCATTTTGGCAGGTATTCAGGAGAGCGCAGTGAACTTCGTGGCTCCATTCATTTCATATTCGCTACCGGCCGTCCTTGCCTGCCAGTATGGTGGTGTAAAGAGAATGGGTCACGTGATCTCCGGAGCCCTTTATGTGTGCAACAGTTGATTTGTCAAAGATTAAGATGACCACTTACGGTTACAGAGCTTCTTAAGTGATGTGATGGAGGAAAGGGAAGAAACGCTGATCTTGCCCGTCTGCAGACTTTCTATGGGTTTGGCTTGTTTCAGGAATAACTTGTACAGCTCTTTCTGTAGAGCAGTCAGACTGAGAAACACACATTTGTCATTAATATTTGCCATGACCACAAAGTCTCATTAAAACAAAACAAAAACTATCCGAATCCTTTTATGAGACTGTTGCTTTAGACCGTAAAGTGTGACCCTCTCTTACCGGCAAAAAACAACTTGTTCAATCTTCACAGGCAGGTACTTGGAAAGAATATCTGAGGTTCTTCGAATCAAACACCTACAAAACACATTTCAATCAAGATCATTTGTATAGACTTATATCACCCACAAATACAACACCCAGTGATCAGCCATAGTCCTCCTGACCATAACTGCAAAGTGGCTTAAACTTTATGTCATGAATCAAACATCTCACTCACCTGTTAACAATGCCAATGAGCTCCTTGAGTTTCTCCTCTCCGGAAGCTCTGTCTTTATCACTGGCGTCCGCGTCACGACCTTTCAGGATCGGAATCTCAAAGCGCTTCTTAAACTCCTGAGCCGTGCCTGTGAGACGCAACAGTTTGAGCGTTTCCAGTAAATATTTCAAACTCAAGTAAATTTTTACACACAGCCAAAGTATTCTTACCTAAGATCCCAGAATTGACAAAGTGCACCAGACTAAAATACTCCAGTAAATCGTTCTGTATGGGGGTCCCGGATATCAACACTCTCCTCTTAGCACGCATTGAGTTCAGAGCCTGATACGTCTGATTATCAGAGTTCTTCAGCCTGTGACCCTAAACAAATAACACAGATAGTGTCATACGGCACAAACAGAAAGGATATACTGTATACATAATTACTTCAAGCATACTACAAAGTCTGTTACATTCAGGTCATTTATCATTATTGTATATTAAAACAAAAAGCTATTTTTGGCCATTGATATTTGATTATCTTAGTTTTTGTATTAATTTCCATAATTTGTCCACCCATTTAAATCACAAAATATTCTCAAATATCAAAGTTACAAATAATCTCTCATATCATTTTATATTCAAAAGGTTTTCTGTGACCGTGGGAATCATGTTATTCTTTTCTTTAATATGGTACCTCATCACAAATAACAAGTCCAACTTTGCCTCTGTGCAGGACCTCAGCATGCAGCCGGAACGTTTCGTAGGATATGATCAGGATTGGAGTTGGTGCTCTCAAGCCTTGCTGGGAAATGAAGTTTACTGAAAAAACAGATTCAAGATCAAAGTCATTCAATGTGTAAAGAATAAACCTGTTTTTAAAAACCTAGAGATATTCACAAAAAATAAGAAATGAGCTACATATTAAAATTAAATAAACCCTTTATACAACGTTTATTCAAAAGCATTTAAACATGGGAAACATGCACTAGTCTATGACTGTTTAAGTCATTTTAATACCAAGTTTGCGGTCTATTTCCTCTTTGGATCCTCCGTCGATGGCGACAGGCTGCACGCGACCTCCGAGCCACTTGCCCACTTCGTTGTACCAGTTGCGCACCAGACTGGATGGAGACACCACGATGACCTTGTCAATTTCGGGTTTGAAATCAGGGCTCTGTTTCAGTAATGTCCACATGAGAGCGATGCACTGCAGCGTCTTGCCCAGCCCCATCTCATCTGCCATTATACAGCCGTATGAGTCTGGAATACGTCTTCCAGTCACACAGTCCCACAGAAACTTCACACCCTGTGAAAAAGAAAACAAGCTCAGTAAGAATGCGGCAAGTTACAATGATGAATTATCCACATTTTCACCAAAGTCACTTATTGTGCATTTAACATAAGGTCACACTAATCAATCACGACACATCTGATTTCTTTATGCATCAAAACATCATACCTCTCTTTGATGCGGTCGAAGGACTTTACTGAGCACTGGATCTACAACCACATGCACTGGCACATTGTCCCTGGAAAAGTCATGAACCACAAAGTTGTCATTATAAAGTGGCTGCAGACTAATACCGTGTGACTCTTAATATGGACAAACATGAATAATAATGTAAAGAATGACACAAACTTGTCTGTTTTAAGGAGCTCATGAGCAGTGAGAACAGGTGGCTCATACAGAACCAGAGCTCCATCTTCAAATGGGTCATGCAGGGCCTTCCTCACACCGGCACGCCTCAGTCCCAGAGCCCGGAGACCCAACGGGCCTGATCAGAACAAACACAAGACATGCATTAATTGGGTCAGCCCTTTAAAAAAATCTATAACTATTGTTATTAATAATGCTTCTGTCTACCTGTATAATTTTGGATTGGAACCTTGAACGGCTTCGATAAGATCTTGCGGATGAAAGCTTCCTGTACAAGAAATGACAGATACAAACAAGTTGACACATACACTCTCATTCTTTATCGTTACTATTTGTAATAAAATGTCATAAAAATGTTGGGGAAATCACAAATGTATGCAAATTATGCAATTATTTTTACTGAAATTGCTTGAATTTGTATTGAACTCTTTTGTTTGTAATCCACTCACATGTTCATTGTCATCGGCACACACGGGTCTGTTGGTCAACTGTGTCAGGGGCTTTCTGTAAGGAGAGATGTAGTTTTCTTGACAGACTCTCTTTCTTTGTGATGACTGTAGGAGTTAATAGAGCAAATTACATCATGTGATCATGACAGTCAATAACAGGGTTTAATTGTATCATTGTGCATTAACGTGGTTATGAATCTTACAATATCAGGCTCCCAGTCCTCATCTTCTGAATCTGGCTCTTGTTTCCTTTTAGCCATCTGACTGGGTGCTAAACTTCTCCTCTGGAGTAATAAGAGAGAACATTTCTGTCTTTAAAAGCGCATATACATTTATGACAAGTTTAATAATATAACCTACCATGTTGTGTCAGAAAATTCCTCCAATTTTAATCGATGAACCAATGTAAATGGATGTCCATTCCTGAAACTCTCCTTTAAATTCCTCCTTTATTTCTTTTGAGCGCTCCGCGTCATACTCTATATGAACCCTAATCGAAATTATTCAGTCAAATATGTAGTTCTAAACAAAAGAAAACATCTTGATTATAGCTATTTTAACGACAACTAAAAAGACTTGTTATTAAACACACAGTCATTTGAGAGTCCCGCGCGCAGGTCACACAGCTCGACGGCGAGAGGAGAGTGTCATATGGTGAATAACGCATTTCAAAAATGGCGCTGTCTCACTCGCAATTTAAAGAGGATTAAACAGATTTTAGCAGTGACGTTTGAATCAGTTTTTCTAAACATTTATATTATTATTTTACAGTATTTGTTGTTACTTTTTAGAATAGGTGTGAAGTGAAAAGAAATATCGTGAACGATTGAATTAAATCCCTTACGCAGTCTGTCCAGCAGATGACGCCGTAGAGTTATGTGTGTGGAGAGGAGCGCACAGACGCCTGTAAAAAGAAATGTGTAAAAAATGTTTTACGTATTTTATTTTATTGTTATATTTTGCCTGAAAAGTTTGCTTGAAACGCTTAAAAATATACTCTATTTCACAACGTTATCTCTGGTCATTAGGGTTTTGACTTTTAGATATCTAGACGTGGTGTCTAGATAGACACGTCTATCTAGATGTTTTGGTTCTTCTACTGCTAGGTCTTTTACTGATGTCTCAATAGACTCAATTACTCCTCTGAGGTTACAAAAATCCATTGCCGTGAAGAAAGCGCAGCCCTGGTTAAATGGGCCCTCTCGCAGGTGGGTCCAAAACGCAGGTGGAGGAAAGATCAACTTCATGATTCATTTGAAATTTTCAGGGAGTGTCTTCATCAGTATCAGAATGCTGTTAGATTTAATTGACATATGTCTGATTAATTGCAGAAAAATTCTCAGTAATAAATTTCAATCAGTGTTATTGTTCCTAGTATGAAATTCACTGTTTGCTGTTCTGATGTTTTGCCTTCACTTATTTTTAAAGATTTTTCTTCAGCTCTACGTCCAGTTGTGACTGCCATTGTCAATAAGTAATTTGTCAATGGGGGGGGGGGGGGTACCTACTAAATTCATTCATGATACAGTTCAGCCATTGCTTAAAAAACCTAAAATAAATTTTTTTAGATCATATTTAGATCAACATTACTTGAATAACTACAGACCGAATTCTAAACTATCTTTTATTTCCAAAGTTTGGGAAAAAGTTGTTGATTCAGATCTATTCATAACTGAGTTCTTTTAGCATTTTTGATAAATTTGTTAGTTGTTGAAGGTTTTAAATGATATCTTACTCACTCTGCAGGTTCTGGGTGTATTTTAGTCTTCCTTGATTTAAGTGCAGAATTTGACACTGTTGATTATGATATCCTTTCACACAGACTAGAACATGTAGCTGGGCTTCGTGGCCCTGTACTGGAGTGGTTTGCCTCCTACCTCTTAGGAAGAGCGTTTTCTATGAACGTAGGGAATTGTTGTTCTTTCCATTCTCCAATACATTAGGGTGTATTGGAGAAGAGGGCTTCTCGGCCCTCTTCTGTTTAAACGTTGTTTTCCGAAAGTGAATGGCTTTTCCTCGCGGAAGGTTTACATTCAGTAAAAATTAGCTAATAAAATATTTCAAATTCACATTTCATGTCCAGTTTTTTTCGCATTGTGGCGAGTACCCGTGGTAAGCATAAGCATGATAATGGACAAACAGGTGGCTGTTATCACAAAAGCCGTATTTCCTAGCTTATTTCTGCAATAACAACCGGTTTCCTTAACAATAACCCTATTTAATAAGCATTTAATACACAATACCTCTGTATAGCAATTTAAACTAAACTAAACTGTTCTGGACCACCATTGACTTCCATATAAAAAGATGGTAGTCAATAGTGCAACAGAACTGGTTTGTTTCCCGTATTCTTCAAAATATCTTCTTTATGTTCAACAGAGAAAAAAGGAACAAAACTGTGCCTGTTTGATAGTTTACAGAGACGTGCCGGATTGTGTGTTACACCAACACAGCTGTCTATCTTAAGATGTGTTTAAACAATTGCTGAGGTGTTGCCAGGGGTTTCTGGGCAGTTGCTAGGGCATTGTTGTGATGCTTTGGGTGGTTGCCAGGCTGGCCAGTGGGTGACAGTGACAGCAAAATAAAGTCTTACGACATAAAACATGACACACAAAGATAAATTGTATTTCATTTTTAATGCATAATTTTTATAAAAATTTGAGAAATATGTTTCAATGTATATACACTTTATAAATAATAAAAAATATAACTATGATAACATGTGTACAAAAACTACAATAAATACATACATCAAACAATAGCAGTAATTGCCCTTAAATAAAGCTGGGGATGCACAGCATCCAATGAGTTAAGGGATGTCAACGTACAAACTGTTTTCAAAGGCTGCAGGGAAACGAAATTATAACCAATTAAAAAAATCCTTGACTCTGATAGGATCAAAACTCGAAACTGACCAAAACGTCCTCCATAATCATTAAAAACATGCTTAAAATAAAAAGTAAGAGAGGTCATTATAATGAACGTGACATGACAATAAAAAGCTTTGCATCTGTCTGGCATATTGAACTGTTGAGAAAGAGCTCAATACGTAATCTGTCAGTGCCAAAAACAAACATTCTTCAAAAAATTGCAAAAGACAGGTCTGAAACACAACAAATCTAACAAAAAATAACAAATATGATAACAAATTAAAATCTGATTTAAAATGCTTTCAATTCACCTTATTAAAATCCCTGTTACATTTAAAACAAATTGTTATTTGTCATGTTTAGGTACAAAAACATTATTTTTGGTACTGAGGGTGAAACTAACATTTTTAACCCAAAATCAAAAATAGAAAAACAAGAAATTACATTTTGCATTTGAAAAGAGGCCTATTTTATCAGCATTTAAATAAACCGCATCCACCAGTTCTTATTATTGAAATGCATCCAGACATTTGCTTATATGACATATTCCTTTAGTGATTCATGAATGTAATAATTCATTGTAATTTCTTGTTTTGTTGTTTCTTATTTTCTTGTAATGAAGAGACATTTTTTTAGCAGGTCCCGTGAATTCACTGGAACTCAACATCTCTGGACACATGTCTAAAGAGTGAAATTAAGGTAAACCATATGATTAGAGAGTACCGTAACTCTGAGAAATGTAATGGAGCAGTCTGTCCTTCCCACTGCAAGGCTGTAGATTATAGAGGCATAGATTATACACATACCACATTTATAGCGGAAATTCATGTTAAGAACACCACATTTCATTTCCAGGCACATCTAGACCGCCCCCACTGTCCCTACCTGAGGTCATGTATGCTTTGGTATTGTTTATCTCACATAAAATAAATCAAAACAAAAAACATCACATGACATGACGTTGTTGCAATAATAAAAAAGTTTGGTTAAGCGGTTATCACAGTATTATGAACCAGAGTCAGTGTGGTCAGCAAACAATATATCATTCATTATTGTATACAATGTAGTATGATAATAAAGACATTTCTTAACAAAATCAAGTTTTACCAAAAACAAAAATGTGTGAAAATTAGAAGTGATCTGCATTAAGACTGTACAACTCATTGACCAGATTGTCTGTCTTCCTCCCACAATTGTGTTTGAATTACTTGTCATTTCATTGTCATTGTAAATCTGCAGTCTACACTGATTCAGATCTACTCCATAATTTTTCTCAGCGTTCAATTTCAGCGGACCATAAGTTAAAGAGGTATTTCTTGAACTGAACAGAGGCTGGTGTATGTGCTTAAGAAAACTGTCCAGCTGGCTGTGTGGATGAGTGTGTGTTTGTGTTAGTTTGTATATTACACTAATGGGGCAAATACAAGACAGAAGCTGGTCAACCTGCATTGAAAGACCACAGTAACAAAAAACTTTTTTAATACTTATTTTTAGGTCTTATTTCCGCTGTTTAAAGAGACACTGTATACTATGATTTGGGGCTTTCTGTCGCAAACTGAAAACACCAACAAGTTTCTGTCTTGCCGAGCTGCTAGGAGTTCACGTTTACACTTAAAAATAACGATGCCACAAAAGGTTCTTCATTGCGATGCCATAGAAGCACCATTTTAGGTTCCGCAAGGACCCATTCACTCAAAGGTTCTTATGAGAACCATTTCTCTCTTTTGTTATAGGCTTTTTCAACAACAAAGAATAATGTGAAACAATCCTCGGATTTTAAAAGTTCTTTCTGGAATCATTCAGCCTGGTCTGAAATAGTTATTATGGCATCAAGAGGCACCTTTATTTTTAAGGGTGTTGTTGGTCACCCACATATATTTGGTTATGAATGATTGTGTCTTTGGTCAAGCAGATTCACCAGAAACACCATGCTGGTCGACTGGTGTTTTCTTGCAGGTGTGCTTTATAGCTATGTTGGTCCACCAGCTGGACCAAAACCACTAGCACTAACCAGCAACCTCACCAGGAGTAGTGTGCATTTGGCTTGTGAGAAAGTGTGTGTGTATATAATAACAAACACACATGCTAAACTGATTAGTGAATCAAAAGCACCTTCCGCTTTGGTAAAATGAACTTTCATGATATCCAAGTAAACCTCAGAACATACTGATCTACAAATCCTCAATCCCACAATGCAAAGAGGCAGACAATGTGAAGTGTAAGCCTTCAAGTTACTTTTCACAAAACTGCAGTCTTGGTACGTTTATCAGCTTTCTCACGGAGGTCAGAGGAATCAACTTCTTTACTGTCTCCAACAACCGACAGCGAGGGGACGTCTACCCTGCAGGACATCTCCTATTCTGATGCTTCCACGATATCAGATCAGACCTGGTGTGGTTGCACTCTTCTGTCAACGCTCTTCGGTTTGAGCAGGAGCGCAGCAACATTGTTTCTCTGCAGAAGAATTCCAAGAAATCTCCAAGGAATTTTTCTCTCTATACAGGAGCTTGTGACCACTTTTGTCATCTCATCCTAAACAGCTGCAGTTAGCCGCTGAAAGCCACTTGATGGTCTGCCAGCTGGTCTGGGCATCCATGAACGAGACGGTCTCAAAGCGCGTCGGTCTGCAGCAGGGCTGGGTGCTCACCTTTCGGCTCGGAACACTGCCGTTATCCATCAGCACCTTCAGGGCCAGGTCATAGTTCCTGCGGGCGCTCATGCACGTTCCTATACAGTACTTAAACAGGATGATCTCGTCCGAGTCGTATCCAAGTCCCAGATCACGAACACGCATCTCCTTCCTCTCCAAACGACAGTCCTGGCTGCTTCGGCCTCGCGCCCGGTTACGACGTTCCTTGCGCTCCTTGCGGGATTTTCTCACGCTGGAGACGCTTGTGGAGGATCGTTGCCACCGGACTCGAGGTTCCTCACCCTCTTCTACCACAGATGCGCCTGAGGACACAGAAAAAGGTTGAGAATGACCACAAAAAGGACCAAGAACACCTTTTTATTTCAGTGAGAAACAAAAATGTATATGAATCTGGATATGTGTTTTCGATCTTTATTAAATTTAGCCTGTCTTTTTAGAATTTTTTTATTTATAAAAGCATACACATACATGCATATATTCAAAAAATTCTACAAATGTATAAATATTTACATATAATTTACATTATTTGTAAATAATAAATGCATGTAAATATTTCTAAATATGTTGAATGTAAATGTGTATAGGAATAAAATATTTATATGCACAGTACACAGACTGGTGTGTAGAACAGTGCCTACACCTTTAAATGCTCATCTCTAGAGATGTCCAGAGCTGGCACGTTGCTCTGGTGCATTAAAATAGACACAGACTACAGAAGGCACATCCGCTGTAATGCAACACTTGCATTTCAAAGGCTGATAACACAAGCGGTCCTGCTTTACACCTCAACAGCTGACTGTGTAACAGTGCAAACAGTGTGAAATTCCTTCTGATCTTCACAGAGCTTCTGCTACTACAGTATGGAGCAGTAGTGAAAACATCCCCACACATGCCACATCATGTTTATGGAGCTTTGTTTAAAGTCTGGAGGAGAAACTAACTAAGAACATGAATTTCAATTTTCTTCAGGCGACGACTGCAGTAATTAGCTTCCAAGGGAGCAATTTGCCATGTCAAAACCTGCACGGAGAAGATTCGGATTATTTGAAGTAGGACAAGAAATTGATAAGGATTCTGTGGCATGCATGAACTGGATAAAAACAGGAAATGCATTGGGTATGAAACATTGGTATAAAATATGCAAAAAGCATTAAATGCTTTTCACAAAAAATGCTGTTTCATTAAAACTGTGAGTTTGTACTTATTACACACTTGGGGCAAGATCTACCAACAGCTTGCTGCAGTGCAAACAGCTCTTTTGCTGTGAAAAAACTACCGTCGGAATTTACTAAAGACAAGCGGTGAAAATTAGCGCTGAAAAGGCGTGCTGTTTTTGCAACTGACCTTATTGTATATGTATGTGTAGGAGTTTTCTCTTAAGATGCAAACTTAATGAAAGGAATGTATTTAAATGGATCACGAAACGCCTTTAAATAATCGTCATTGCGCATGGCATAACGTGAATGAGATATTGCACCTGTATTTTTGAATGTGAACCTTTAGTGTGAAATTTTCACGCCCATCTGCGCTTTTTTTATTGCACTAAAAACTAAAAAGTGCATTGTTTAATGGTCTCTCCATTTGAGTTTAGTACATTTATAGAACTAGTTTTTATGTTAGATTTAATCACAGGGCTTGGACAAAATATTAAGAACGACTTTTGTTATAGGTGTTAATGTAAATCAGGCTACTGTGAACAAAAAAAGTTGCAGTTATCTTTTGTTACTATATTTTCTTGGCTGCCTGCAAAAACATGGTTGTTCAGCAGTGGTTAGCATAATCTGTGAAATCAGATTTCCAAAGGGGACAAATCTTGGCAGCTCATAGGACCTTAAAGGACCCGTGAGTAATTTTAGGAGGATGTATAAATGCAAAATATGCAATATTATATACCCTAAATAACAAAGCCCTATGTTTTTATTACCTTAGAACAGGGCTAGTCAACTGGCGGCCTGCGGGCCAAATGAGACCCGCCAATCATCTTTACCTCGCCCGCCTTAACATTTAAAATCCTAAGAAAAGCACGTCCTGAGAAACCATGCGTTTAAGTTCAAAACGCTACTACATTCAATACGAAATTAATTCCTGTGGCTCGATTGACGTCTTATAAAGCGATTTGATCTGTTTGTCCAAGAAACTTAATGTTATTTGCAATGTTATAATCGGCAATCCACAGCCACAGGCAGTCCGTTTGCGACTTTGCGCACACGATAGGTCGCCTTCCAAAACGCGCCTTGAGCCCTTGAAAGTAACTGCAGGAAGAGTTCTACACCACGTGAACTGTTGTCTCAGATAAGGAAAAACGAGGTTGGTTTTATTACTGCATTCATAAAGTATGATTTAAATAGCTATATTTACAAAAACAGCTGTTCATCTCCCTCCAGAACTTGCAATTCAAAGGATCTGCCTTAGTAAGTGTGTGGAGCACTAGAATGCGATTGGCATTCACCCAAAGATTTGATAATAGCGTTCAGTTTCTTGCACAGACCGATTGATTCGGTTTATTAGACGCCAGTTTAACATCAAGGGGCAGGGATGGCTAATGTGCTGAATTATGAGCATTTCAAACTTTTTTTGAGCGTTTTTTATTCATTCAATATCTTCACAAATATCTGCTTGAAAAAAAACAATACCACGCACATCTTGGAAGTACTGGGGGACCGGGGGTGAGTAAATTAACAGCAATTTCATTCAGCGTATAAGGGAATATAAAATACAATTAAAAAGACAATATCCATATTAAATATCATGAATAGGTATATACTGGATGCAATATTTGTGTGCATGCTTTAGTATAGGACCTGTAAGTAACCGCAACAAAACCGGTATAAAAGGAGCAAAATGCAATAAATAAAGGAAATACAAAATAACAAGAGATTATGATATGGGAAAAACTGGCCTGCATCCTATTTATACTTTTGGAATCTGGGACTCGGGCTCTGGGAAAAGTAGTTGAAGACCCCTGCCTAACAATGAGCTATTTCTATCTACATACACCACGGGTCCACTTGCATGGAATGTTGTTGACATGTCGCCATGTTGTTTCTACAGTATTCCTAAACAGACGAACTGCTCAACAGAACGCGTTTCGTAAATACGTTATCTGATAAGGGAAAGAAACAAAAACGTGACAACATCCTAATCGTCTCTCAGCCTTCGTACATGGTGCTTCGAAAGGGAGGGGTGCAGTGATGAGCAGTTGGTTGCAATTCTTAACCTCACCACTAAATGATTCTACAAATTACACAATAGTTCTTTAACAGCCTGACTGTTCGATGTTTCAAGAGTTAAAGTTTCCACAATTATGAGAAGAGCAGGTTTTCTGCTTTTATCTCTCTGAACCAAATGAAAGATGTTCTGATAGATGAATAGTACAACATTCCACTGGAAAATATTCAAATGCGAGAAGGTTTGAAGCTGTATTTAGGCAAACTGTGGTCCAACACCACACATTAATAAAGAGATATAATCTGTTTCCCTGGTGTTCACATTATTTTGTCCAACCCCAGTAATTAAAATAGATAATTTATTGACACAGATAAAACAGATCATATTTTGACACTTTGAGAGTTTAAACACCTGCTAGCCGTAAAATAGCATTGCTGGTGCCAAACTTCAAGCATTACTCCAACTACTAATACTTTAAAACTATAACTACAGCTACAAGTATAAATTAATCTCACAAATATAATTTGTGTATTTTCTACTCTCAATTAATTTTCAATTAATACAAATCTGGTCAATAAACATACTATTTGTTTAATGTAGAGATGACAGCATTCCATGTTGACACTAGAAAAACACAATCAACCATCTCACTCATGGCTGAAATTACACTCCTCCATCCCAACTCCTTTATATCTCAAGTACATCTTATAAGTGCAGAGGGGACTCAGAGCTCATGTTAAGTTTTAGGATTGAGCCCTCCATTATGAACGTTGACCCTATGTGTTCACATTCATTTAGGTTTGAGGATTAGATTAACATGAGAAGCTTGACATACTGGAAACAAGATGACAGCTATCACTGTGAGATAACAGCACAGGATCTCAGGAATATCATAATAACGTCATCTCACATTTCAATAGACAACATGTTTCTACATGAATAAAGACTTTAGGTTGATTCCCACAAAAACATGTGCGGGTCACATTTCCCCCTGAAGTCAAAGAATATAATGAAAAATCTGCATAAAAATGTTATGTTTTAGATTTTAAGGACTTTGTTGAGATCAGATCCGAGTCAAGTCTCATCAAAATATTTGATCTTTTTATTATGTAATCTTGTTTAAGATTTTATTACGAACCCATATTACGCATTTCTCATCAATCCAGATTATTTAACCTACATAACTTTACAAAAAGTTTACAGCTCCATGTATTTTAATGGTCTCGTTTGTTTCTTTTTTAATTTCTCTCAAGCAATTTTGAGTGATACATTTGAGACTAAGTTAACACTTGAGAACACCAGCAAATCTTCTGAGCAATAAAAGAACAACATTTAAGCAATCCAATTTTGGGTATTGTATTACCAAATTTCTTTATAAATAAAAAAACATCTCAGACAACTCTGTTGAATTCTATATACTTCTTGATAAATTGATCTACTATAGATGGTTTGCTACACAGCCTTTGCTACACACTTCATGACAACATATAATTTACAAATTGCTCACATTTATCACCAAGTGTTGTTGATGTGTTAGTTTTACTGTGAGTACACACGAAAAGTCTCTAAATTTAATAACAGGGTTTATAACAGCGTCAAAGCTCTTTGTGTCTCAATAACTGAAAATAAACACAGTTCTCAATTGTCATCATAAGGATTCTTTCCAACAATGATGAGCATTTCATTACAAAGTCTAAATTCAAATACTTATGTATTCCTAGCCAATAAGACTGTAAAAAGGGATACATTTCACAGTCAAAGATTGATAGAAAATGATTTTCAAAAAAGTCAAAGAGGAAAATCTGTGACGACTAACCCCGGTCTTTTATACATTATATAATGTATGAGGATCTGACCTTGCAGTTCGGCCCAGGGTGCATCGCTCTGCCACAGGTCCGGGTGCTGTTGGTGTCTGGTACGATCTGAAGGTGTTGAAGAGGCTCTTAGCATGCCGGGTTGAAGTTCTTCTGTCCCCTTCTGCAGAAAATGTCCATCAGCCAGACTCAGAAGACATCCAAATATCAACAGCATCACCTACAAGAAAAAAAAATCGAAATTATTCAAAGATAAAAGAGCACATATCAAAACAAAACACAATTTGAATGACATAGTGGGGTGGCATGTCTTCCCCTCAGTCTAAGCTGTCTAAGCCTCCCCATCATTGTGTTTTATATAAACCCTATTGAGAAAGTAAACTGATCCGTGATGTTTCGATCGGCTCTCCCTCCCACAAACCTGCACAACAGCAGACCTCCACCCTTCTGTGAAGGCTCTCAACCCGCTAACACTTCAAACTCTTTAATTACTTAACTAACACCCAACACCGCCACGGGGCGCCTCAATATTTCAGATTGACTTTAATGAATGAGTGTCTGCCTGAAAAGATCCGACGAAGCAGACCTAAAATCGACTGTTGATATACATGTCCAAACCGACTTGTGTCTGACACACTAGGTAGCGCAGGACAGATGAGCCAAAACCGAACTAGGATAGAGATGTTTTGTCAGACAGTGTTTATGGAATGGCAAATGGTATGAGGAATGTTCACCTTCCAGTTGCTCAGGTCACATCGGGCAGGCCTTGCCATGGAACTGTCTGGATTTCTCCAGCCTTTGGCATCTAGAGAAGGAAAAGCAACATGTTGCTAAAATTCTTTTTTAAAGCATTATTTCACTATGTTTTAATGTGCCTATTATAGTTTTATTGGGAAACAAGACACATTTACACTTGAACACCATTGCATATTATAGGAAGATGCAAAGCGGAGTGCCTAAAACCCCCATTGATGTTATAAAATGCACTTGTTACCCACTGCTTCGCGGGGCTTTACACAGACGCAAGAACATCGGCACAGTGGCACTAAGGCTATGTTATGCGGTCAGACGTTACAATAAGGATATTTAATAACGGCTTAGAACACGGCTCAACCAATCAGAATCAAGGACCAGAACTGCATAACTGTCTGTAATATGGTCAATGAATCCCACTCAAAATGCAAGTGTAAGGCAGAGAGAGAGAGTTTGCAAGCAGTCTTAAGACAAACATTTGAATGAATGCTGAATAGTTTTCAATATTACGATACCTGTAGAATTAAAGGTCCAGTATGTGAAATGAGGGGCATCTAGCAATAAGTTGGCGAATCACTCCACCCCTCCCTTTCGAGGCACTACGGCAGCTCTCACAGGACAAAGATGTCAGCGCATTTTCACTTTTTTGCCAAAGGGGATAACCAATTTAAAAACACGCTCTGTAGAGCAGTTTGTCCATTTAGGGATACTGTGGAAACAACATGGCGAATTCCATGTAAGAGGACCCTGAGTGTATGTAGATAGAAATAGCTCATTCTGAGGTAAGAAAAACATAACACTTGATTATGTAAGGTCTTTAAACACATCTGAAGCAGCGCCGGATTAACATAAGGGCTAGGTGGGGCTGAAGCCCCAGGGCCTGCGGAAGGAGGGGGCCCTTGTTCGGCTGGAGGAAATGGGAGCTGTCCTTACATCATTGATTGACACTTTATATAGGTGGTTGATTATAAAATAACAAGAAACTATTGGAAAATGTTCCTGACTGATATAATTCACCGTCCACTTAAAATCACTTTACAATTGTCACATTGTAAAACGCCTCTTTGCGTTATGCTTTTGCATTTTGAGAATATGAAGTATTCCGCTTGGCTCGATGGTGTTCGAAAAAAGGAGAAATGAAGTTGAAAGGGAAACATGTGAGGCCATTCTTACAGCTAAAATTCCAAAACTAACTAACTACTTCAGTTCACTTTCGGATAAAACATCTGTGACCGAGGAAATTCCTGGGTGAAGGAGCGATACACATTTAGCATCACCCACCGTCGCAGATCAATGTGCTTTATATGTTAAGTAGGTTATTGTTCTTATAAACAACCAGTTAGAAAGCAAGGGTTTTATGAATGTTTGCTTTGCCCCTTTAGATGAAAATGACAGAAATAGTCCGGTGCCAAGTGAATTATTGGCGCCGGCTCTTAGATCAAACAACACATTTGATCATTATCAAATGCATTAGGAGAGCGCTCCTTCTCAAAGAAATCTTTTATTAAATCTCGTTTTTGGTTTTCATATGGACAAGAAAGACATGTCCCTGGAATGCTAGATGGTTAGAAGTATGGATTTTAACAATATCATTAGGGTTTTCTGTTCAGCTAAAGTTCGAAAGAAGACTTTAACAGTAAGACCCTAAAGGATTCATTCTAAAATACTGTTAAGGAAGTATGATTGCAAATGTTTTTGCTGATTTTGGAAACCAGTTTGTTTGAAGTTCATATCTGGAGTTAATGTTTTTTTTAATACCATGGAAAGTTTAGTATGCAAACTTGTGCTAATATAAAATAGAAATTAAATGTAATAATTAATGGTAAAATTAAGTTACAATAAAGAACAACTAGGTAAAATAATAAGAAATTAATTATGATACATAAATATAAAATGAAATTCATATGGTAGAAATTTTTATATAATAATTATAATAGCTTTAAAATGTAATAAACACTGTTGTGTGGCAATAAATGAAGGGGGCTCTTGGGTTTCCTATAGCCTCAGAGTCCGATGTGTTCTTAGCGGCCGACTACACGAGACACTTTTCAACTACAAAATTAAAATTTAAAAGCTTTAAAAACTTAAAAGCAAAAACTGCGTTTTGGGGGACTGAAAATGCAAACTTTTGAAAATTGCAATTTTTTTTTTATCGTTTCCGGGCACACTTTTCCACTTTTTATTGTGGTAACATACTCTTAATCTGTCCCTGCATATGGCAGTAAGGATGCAAATCATTCCAGCCTTCCTCTTCGAAACACTACGGCAGCTCTCACAGGACAAAGATGTCATTGCCTTTTCGCTTTTTTACCAAAGGAGATAACCTATTTAAAAACACCCTCTGTAGAGCAGTTTGTCCGTTTAGGGATACTGTGGAAACAACATGGCAAATCCCATGCAAAGGGACCCATGGTGTATGTAGATAGAAATATCTCATTCTAAGGTAATAAAAACATAACACTTTAACATGTAAGGTCTTTATACACATCTCTAGACATAGTCATGAAGGCCTATATTATGTCGCATTTATGTGTATAGATTCCCAAATAAATTACACTCTGGACCTTTAAGACAACAGCGCTATTCATGTTTTTAACATCACGGTTATTGACAATACCAGTATGTTGTGACACCCCTAATTTGAATTGAATTGCTATCATTAGAATGGACTAAAACACACCAAAAACAACGGCATAGCAACACCCTGACAAACACCTCAAAACAAACATTAAAGGAACATTAAATAAATGCCTTGCAACCTTTCACAAAATCTTTGCAACTGCCCAAACACTTAGCAACTCTGTCAAAATCAAAACAAAAAGTTGAAATACGCATTCTTATGGGCCTTGTAAAATTCAAAGACTAATCTAGTGACTAAGATTGATTGATTCCCAATGAAAACCACAAACTGACACAGTGTGATGTTTTATCTTCAGCCTCAAGATTAACCTTACAGCACTGTATGCTATTAATAATATACAATATATAAATAATATAAATAAATCTATAAATAATCTCCCACGGTCCAAAACTGTAAAACTTTGGGTGCCAAGAGAATATCTAAAGTCCACAGAGACATAACATGAGGAAAGTTCTTGGGTTTCCTTTGACGTTTTCTTAACTTTATGACATTTATAAGTGTAATATAAGAGCCTTAAGATTTTTCCAAACAACACTTTTATATTTTAATCCAAAATTTATGCTTGTGAGAAAATAGAGGGGGGTTGATTTGTACAAGATTGATCCAAAACTGACAAGAAGTAAATCCCAAACACACCTACAGGAGATTGAAAGAAGTAAATAAGCGTCAGATCATTTAAAGTCCTAGTGAAGTTAAGAACTACAATTCTTATTTTCTCATGAAATATTGCAGCATTTATAGTAGATAGCTTTTATATACAGTATTTTATACTGATTTTATACATCCAATCAATTCTTATTAAAAAACGCAAGACATTAAATAAGCAAAATAATAGAGGAATGATTTCGGAGCTTTCTTTCGCAAGCCAGTAGGCGTGTTCAGCGAATACTTGACGGACTAATGAAAAAAAAAATATATATAACCTAATTCTCTCTCTTTCTCTCAACAGGTAGTGGTCTTGGTTTTGTTGAAACCAGTAACTTTGTATTGGCACCTACTGCATTATTGCTACTGTGTGACATATGGCTTATTTCTGCTTAAACTCTTTGTAAGTCGCTTACTAAATGACTAAATGTTAATGTAAGCCCCGCCCACTGATAAACATATAATTAAAACATCTCCTTTGAAATTCCACTTCACTCGGAAATGCGTCAGAATACAGAAGTAAAAACTATCGCAAATTCCGGTTCACGGGACTTTAAAGTTGAGCAATGTCTGCAAACGGTTGTCAAAACATAAGTCAATATAAGCCAAATAAGTTTGTGACTCAAGAACATTTAAAAAGTAAATCATGGAAATCAAATGATGAGAAGCCTAAAAAAGCATCCTTAAGACGCAGATTAGGGAAAACATTTAGATGAAAGTGTGAAACTGATGCGATCGCTTCTGACTGTAAAATACAGACACTTAGAGACACCACTTCTGTATCACTCCAGCAAACCATACGATTTTTTTAATGAAGGTGTTTAATAAAGCACTCACCTTGTATTTTAACACGTGAGAACAAAATCTAAAACTAAACATGCCTAGATAGAATATAGACTCTTTGAATACAAATGAAGTGCAAAATGAAGACTCAGTATTTGACTTTCTGTACTTTGAGTTACCGAGAGTCAATGAGATGAAATACACCTGTTGTTACGCTGCCAGTGTTTGAACTAAGTTCATACATCCACAAAAAAATCACCTCGATTTCCGCTGGTGAATAAAAAAATCATTGCAGGTCTGAGAAGGGAAGTCAGCCCAGTGAGAAGCTCAATCATCATTTGTTTGCAGATGTCAGTTTGTGATGTAACAATTGTTCTTATTTTTAGGTTTGTGTTGCGCAGCATTTAACCAAATTGGTTTACGTAACCAAACATGTTTACTATTTTGTGCATAATATCCATCTACTGTAATGAATGAGCGAAACGGAGAGCTGATCAGAGGTGGACACATTTCCTTACAGGTCTAAGAATGATGAGCTGCTTTGTAGGAGCATTTTGACATTCTTTAAACAGTTTCTCTGTTTCTGCAAAAAGAAGAGGCGTCTGTTTGGATTCAGCATCGAGAGACTTCTGTGTAGCGTGACAGTGCAGAACCAGATGTCCAGCTGTGAACCCCCCTCAAACACACACACACAAGCATCCACCGTTCATCTAGTTTCTCTGTGGCACACATAGATACACACATCTGTCAGGTCCATTAAGATAAATTAATAGTCTCGTTGATATGATGAATCAATAACAGCTTATGAAATCCAGTGGGTGTTTGTGTTTGAAATGAATCACTTAAGTGCATGTGTCTTTGTCCGTGTGGTCTGAGCTGTTGGTTGTTAAAATGGGGGCAAGACGTGTCTTCCCTCAGACTCACAGCATGGGAACACTGGGTGGGTGTGGTTGGTTATTAGGAATAGAAAAGACGTAAATTGAAATAAGGGAGGACAGAGAGAAATAGACGTGTTATTGTGAAAACTTGTATTTGTTTGCTCTGATGCCATTCATGTACATTCCAAATTTCTGTCTTTGCAAATCATGACCCTCATGCATTTATAGTCGCTAACCAAAACAACATGATTCCTCAAAGCTCCGAAATCATTCCTCTATTATTTTGCTTATTTAATGCCTTGCAAAAGAACAGATCTGTTTGTTTGTCTCTGACTGAAGCTTCTTGTGTGTTTATCCGTCCAGCTGATGAATTATCAATGCCACATAAAACTTTTACACAACAGGATGGTGGTCAACATCTTTAGACTCATCCAAATGTAAAAGCTCTGAGGTGCCTCTTTATGTGCCTCTTGTGTTTTTGGCCAGAGACATTGTCTAGTCAAACGTCCCGTTATAAAAGACTAAAGTATTTAACTTTAGCACTAGGAATTAGAGTGTTTGCGTGAGCTCTAGTGTCCCTCTGCCCCGCTCTGACCCCGGAGAAGGTGTTTCTCATTATCGCGAAACTAGGCTGTTCATTAGGGGAGTGTGTAATAAATTATCCAGCGGTTAGACTGCCACACGGGGACTGCGGCTCATAAGTCTTACCAACACCACAGAGCTGCTGTGTCCCGTGTGACTGCCCCATACTCACGGAACTGCACACAGACTCATGAACGCAACACTTGTGCTTCATCAGAATTATTATTTATTTTTTAAAGAAGATATTTTGAAGAACGTTGGTAATCGAACAATGGCGGTAGCCGTTGACTTGAATTGATTTTGTGTCCATACAATAGAAGTGAATGGGTATCCTGCCATTGGTTGGTTACCAACATTTTTTAAAATATCTGCCTTTATGTTCTGCATAAGAAAGTCATACAGGTTTGAAATGACAAGAGAGTGAGTAAATAATAGTTAGTGTAGTGTTTATCATTTAAAACAAATGTATAATGCATTGTTGGCCTGACGTTCATAATACAGTGCAAAGTGAGAGCATTGGAAATTTCCTTCCTTAACTTTATGATAAACAATTCTAGGGCTGCCTTCTGCATTTTCAACCATCTGAAAGGTGAGATCCACATTTAAAATATTAAAGAAGACTGCTAGCTGGTGGATCTCCACTGCCGGAACCTAAAAACATACGTGCCGTTCAGAAGTGATTAAAAGTTTTCAGTTGAGTAAAACTGTAAATGCTGGGCACCTTACATTAGTGTCTCTTAAAGGAGGTGTGATCCAGCATTTGCCAGAACACTCAATCTATCATAACAGCAGTAAAACGCACAACATTAAAGCCTCTTCACAATGAAACATGCCAAATCATAAACTGCAGTGAGAACACAAACTGTCTGCGATTAGACACGAAACTCTATCAAACCTTTAATGACACATCACATGACTATATCAAATAATACACCATGTTCACCTTACAGAACAAACCACTGACTCAGCATTACTATGATATAACAAATAACTTGAGAGAAAACAATTTCACACGCAAGTCCAACTAAACCACGACATTATAATCAAACTAAACCATGCCATTGATAATATTGATCACAGGTTTAAATAAGGGATTTTACGGCAGTGTGGCTGGAAGTGTTGGAAACATGATGTTGAAATGCAATCTAATGATAAAAATATATAATAATAATAATGATAAAATTAAATAGCTTACAAACACAAGGTGGGAAAACTGAGGACATATATGGGATTGTTTCTGTATGTGAATCTATAAATGTATGATAAACACAGGAGAAAACATCTTTCACATCTTAAAGACCCACTTAAAACCAGTGAATTTTATACTTCTCTACAAATTGGTCTTCACGCACTACGGTTAATACACAATATAAGAAGAGATATGAGACCTGACAAATGACCATAAGTCTCTAAACTGGACAAAACAGTCCCAGGCTGCTCTTATACGTAACTGTTTCAGGACTTCATTCTCTTCATACTGAAAACAGTTCTTTCAAGATATGTCAGTATTACAATAAATTTAAAGAAGACATGTGATAGGCTTTATTTAATTTGATAATCAGCTCATGTTTGGATTAATGCATTAGTTGTAAAATAGTTCTAGGGATCATTATAGGGATCATGTTTAACGTTTTATACAACATCAAAAGCTATCTGGACACATTTCTAATATGAGGTTATTTAAATACGAATTCAAGAAACATTTAGTTTGCATGTTTTGGATGTACAACTCCTACAATTGTAAAATATTAATTATATTTGAAATATATATGAATATTCAAGCCATTAAACAACATTGAACAGATAAATAATTATTGTTGCTTGTATATTTAGGAACATGATGTTTAAAAACATGCAGAAAAAAAACATTTTGATACGATTTCATTAAGTGCAACTTTGGTGAAACCAAAGATAAAAAACATAAATGTATACACATGATAAAATTGCTCGAATGCACAAACTTTTGCAGACTTACATGTACTATTAAGTCATATATATTGGATTACTCTAATAAAATAAATTCAATAAATATAACGAAAGAAATAAAGATTAACCTCACCTTTCCTGTCCTGGTCGACCTCTCCTGTCATGGACTTGAGTGGAATAAATTAGGAACTTGTCAAACTGACAAGTGAAAATAATCCACAGATAATGAAAAAGTATTCCTACAAACGTTTCCTTTCTTCTCTATCCTGTAATGATAATTCATAATTCTGAACATCCACGTTTCATCGCATCAAACGCGCGTCCGGAGCGATCAGAAACTTAACTGACACAGACGCGTCTCAACGCGAGATCAGACGCGTTTCCTCTAGAGACACAGGAGCCTGTGCGCCAACATCAAGACCCACAAACACACGAGAGTTTTGAAAGCCCCAGGCGTCAAATTCCAGCCCATATCACATGATAACGGAGAGCGACGCGACGCTTCACTTCACTTTATAATCCACTACGCAAGCGAGTTGGTTGATTAAAATGGAGCGGTGTTATTGGACGAGACTATGGGGACCGACGTTAAAATGTAATCTACTATTTGGACGCGTCGTGCTAGCTCTCTCCCTGATAATAATAGCTGTGATAAGTACAGTAGTTTGGGCGCGTTGCGTCTCTGAATAACTGCGTCGCGTTCGCTCGTGACAATGTGGATGCGGTGAAAGGCACGAGATCAGGTAACGCGCACACCTGGTTGACTGCGGCATGTTCAGCAAAAAACCTCACAAATTTATAAAACAAACTAAGTCATTCATATTTAGCCCTTATTATATGATTACATGGATTACAAAGTTTATCAATCAGCAAATTTAAATTAGTTCATAAGTGTACACAAATAAACATTACATTTATGCATTTGATAGACACTTTCATCCACAGTGCATTAAGGGAAAACATTTTATCGGTATGTGTGTTTCTCTGTTTAAAGACTGCACAGAAAATTAGGATCAGCAATGGATTAAATCAACAAAATGAAATGTGTTGATGTCAAGGTCAAGAGGCAATCGTGTGTCTGAAAGGTTTATGTTCTGGCTCAACCAGAAACATCCTTCTTATCTGCGAATGCGTAAAACAACATTGCATTTCCCCCTGAGAAATCAGCATTGAAGATAGCAGCACTGGATTTCTGACTAATGAAATAACTGACAGGTAAACACACAACACTTTCTTGTTGGCAAGATGTTCTTGTGGGATTTCGCATACTGAGCTGTTTTTAGCCACCTAAAACAAGAAGATTAAAATGTGTTTTTGGACAATGCCACTTTAAGACATGTAGGTGGAGCTTGACCTGATGTATTGAACATTTTTTAAAGGGTGGCACCGGCTAAAATATCTCGGCCACCGTCCAAAGGTTCACAACCTAGAAGGGAAGAACTACCACAATCTGTGCCAAGAACAAGAACTGGGCAAGTGTCCCTGTTATAAAAATACAAATTTCTTTCGATAAGAAAGTGTGGTAATAATCACTAGATTTCACATTTTCAAAATATGTTGTTTGGTTATGTTCTTCAAATTATCTTCTTTTGTGTTCTTGAGAGGAAAGAAAGTCATACAGATTTGGAATGACATGAGTATGATGATAAGTAAATGAAGAGCTTCATAATTCATGCGTACAAATCTTTAGTCTGCCTCAGCGCTGGAAAAGAGAAACAAAAGAAAAAAAGTTTGTTAAAGGAAAAGTTCACCCAAAATTGAAAATTCTGTTACGAATTTCTCACCCTTAAGTTGTTCCAAATCAGTTTGAATTTCTTTGTTCTGATGAACACAAAAAAAGATATTTGTAAGAATGCATAGCATTGGCCACCGTAGTAGGAACAATTCTCTTTATAAATTTCTCTGTTCTGTTAAACACAAAATAAGATATTTTGAAGAATGTAGGAAAGCAAAGAGTTCTGAGGCACTTTTGACTATCATTGGTGAGGAATTGATGACAGAATATTTATTTTTGGGTGAACTGTCCCTTTAAGAACAGAATCATTCTTAAAGCGGCCAAAACAAGCGTTTTTTTGCCAATCTCAATAATATTGAGTACCTATAGAGTAGTATTGCATACTTTGTATCTTCGAATGTATTTACATTGATCACATTCATAAAAGATAGATACAGCTGTACGATTATTTCCGAAACCATGCAGGGGGGAGGGGTAGGCTGAACTAAAGCACTTCCACAACTATTGCCATCAAAACACAGACATCGGTTTCACTCACCGCATGCGGTTCATGTCCGGCATATTATAGCTCTGGGACGGCTGCATATATCAGTTTCAAACGATCTCCAAATCCATCGTTATATCCACAGTTTATATAACATTCATCACCCAAATGCAGTGAACAAACAAGCACCTGAACTTCGCGAACGTATACTCTCTCTCTCTCTTTCCTACATACAAGTGAAAGTAACGTCTGCACATGCTCCTTCTCCTGATGACTTAGCTGCCGCGTAGGCGTCGGTAGAATTGTCTAAAAAGGGGCCTAGAAAATTTGTTACGAAACAGTTTTATATGTTCGAAAAAAACTTTACGGAACATGTACGATCGCTGGGGGAGTGTATCGTGCACAGAAATACAACGTAGTACGCCCAACTCGTTTTTTGACAAGTTGACCATGATAAGCATGAGATGACAGCACTTTAACATTTCAAAGAAGTCAGAATGCATAACACAGTCAGCTGGTACAGATGCACATACTTTGCCTTAAAGACATGTACTGTATACTACATCAGCTCAGGACAGGAGTATCCAAGCCAAATGTTTCTTTCTTCAAAGCCCTGCAAGATCCCAAAATAGATGATGGAGTAAACAGTTCTAAAAAAAACTAATGGCATATAGATGCAAAGCAAAATGAACGGAAGAAAATCATTAATGACTGACAGTCAGACTGAAGAATCACTTACGGCTAATTGGTCCTGGACTTCCGACTTTGGCAACGGTTTCGAACCCGGTTGGGACGGCCAGGAGCCGTAACACAGACAGACAGACATGTCCTTAAGATGGAGCCAACAAAGAGCGTCTCGCACACAGTAGGCATTCTTCGCACACAAAACACACACACACAGCTATAGATAAACAAGCAGAGTCAACCTGCCACCCCACCAAGCACAAACACACCCCAGTAAGCAGTATTATATCTTTAATTGTTGTCTGATCTCATTTAATGAATTTTTTTTTAAGAGAAAAGTATAACGCAGCAACTCACATTGCTCTAAAAAGCTTTCAGACATTGTTTCGGGTGCCGTCTTTGGCCGTGTAACAGATCGTGACCTTTAAAAATGGACTAATGGTAAATATGATTTTATTTCAGTGCTCATTTAGACTCCAGTCACCTTCTGTCAGAGTGATATATATTCAGGGATACGTCGTTCAGCTGCGAAAACAAAGCCCTTAGCTTGTAACATCTCACAGTGTGAGTGAAACCCGGTCCCTGTAGTGTGATCAGAGAGTCGAGGCTGACCTGCGTTCTTACAGATGTGATGAAGTTCACTCAGGAAGCCAGACCGCATGCTTCGAGTACCGGCTACACAAAGCTCTCCTGAAGAAAAAAACATCACGTCTGGATAACGTCAAACTAATTAAAACAAAGGGCTTGCTGTTTTTCCACGAGAAAGCGCTCGAATTCGGTATATTTTGTTTAGCCTCGGACGAAGTGTGCCAACATTCGGAGCCAGAATTTTACACCCCTGTGACTTGATATGTAATCAGGGCAATGAGAAACTAATTAACATTAATAAATGGGAGAGGGAAATAAATAACATATGAGACATGCCGCGCTTGAGCCAGTGTGAAATTGCATTTGATGAACAACATCATCAATCTCGAAGTCGGCGAGGTTGTCGGGTGTTGCATTTGTTATTTTACGATGCAGAAGGGCACCCGCTAGCACCAGCGTTTGCGAACTCATGTATTCACGCTGTACCTGTAAGACTCTCCGGAGATATTAGGGTGGCATTCGGGATAGGGCGTACGATCGTGACCCAAGAGCAAGACCTTTAGCCCAAGTCCTTCTCTCCTGGTGAGACCCTTGTGTGTGTCCAGATGTCCCACTGAGATCTACTCTACAACTATAATGAGGAACAACAGAAGTAGAACTAAAGACACAAGACTGCGTTAATCAGACGCTGACCTCTTGAGCCCTGGATGTACCACCTTGACAGCAGGGCGGGTGGTCACGGCAGGTCTGCATCTACTCTCTAGGCTTTATGAACAAACTCCTGGGGTTCAGGTCAAGCGGGTGAAGAAATTTCAGGTGGCCTTGGACCTTCATAGGTCAATAAAACCTACAAGCATTTATGATATTTCTAATGCGTTCCCTTTTATTATAAACAACAGCATGCATATTCTGATTCGGAATCACAGGGTACCAGTATTGACACTATATTTGTGTATTTTGAGTGCGATTCATTAGGCAAATAAACGATAATCTTTTGGCATCGATAGTGTCATAATATTAACAATATTAATCGTAATGATTGTCTTCGGATCATCATGCTACCAAAACCACAAACAACAATGTAGCTATTATAGGCCTACAGGCTCTGAAGGAAATGCGACTGTCGTCGAGATACAAAACCGTCCAATCAAATGTAAAGCACTCTTGGAAGTGAAAAATTCAAGGCATGAAGGGTAGTACATGCAGCTCTCTTTAAACCAGAATGTAAACTAACATATTATAGCAAACAAAGCTGGAGTTTATATTTAGCGTGTTCAGCCAGAGAATGTACCAACACATAGACAGGATGCTTGACAGCGAGGTAAACACTTGAATGTATCGGAACGCTTGGCCTCCCAGAAGGGCCTCAAACTTTACCTTTATCTTCTCACATCTTCCACACCAGATCCCTTCTAGTCTGGAAGCGAGTGGCAGGGTGTAGATGGACTGAGAACATTCAATGAAAACCTATTAGGATGTATAACATCCAGGAAACCGTAGGTATGGAAGGACAACAGTTCAACCCTTAGGTTGCTCCATCTCGGTTTAACTTTCTTAGTTCCTTGAAAAATATATTCCACGAATGTCCCAGCCAGATAAATTTGCCACTCAGTCTTCTATCAGAGATCAGACCCCCTAACCCAAATGTGATCACCTATAGATACAAAAATACAATGGGAGGTCCACATACCAACTGTATTTGTTATAAAGCTCATGTGGGCAGTTTTACAATTTTTATTGTGAAAATGGTCCTTTAGCTGTACTTGGCTGGCCGTAAAATGTTCCTAAAATTTTGTTTGTGTGGTTCCATAAAAAAAACTTTAACATCCATAGAACCTTAGTTTCAAAGAATAAGTAACACCAAGATTCTGTGGACAAGAAGGGTACAATTATTTAAAAATAAATGTCAAAAATATAAATAAATTAAAAAATAGGAAAATAAGGAATAAATTACTTAAAGCTATGTTTTTTAACATTCAATTAGAATAGAATTTTATTTTTGGTTAATTTTTATTTCATATTTTACTCCTGCATTAAATTTTATCCTTCATTTGTTTTTATCTTCCCATATGCATTTCCCCCCATATGTTAATATCTCAACATTTATTTATTTCCATATTTATCTCTTTTCTATTACATTTCTGGCTTGCTTTTTTATTTAGGTACATTTTGACAGCTAAAATTTAAGAAAGCAATGGTTCTCAAAGAAACATTTTAGTAAATGTTATTTTGAAGAGTGTAAGCTGTTGCGTGTTTTCTATTGGTGTAAAAAAGAGGTGGGAAGTGACAAAGTTTCAAACGGAATAAAGTCAATGAAAAGTGACCCATCACAGGCATTAGATTGATGGATAACACAGCACAGGTTTGTCTTTAGACTGACTTTACTTGTAAAAAACCTCATGTAACCAAACCTCGCTCAAAACACTCGGGTAGTCTGAAACTGGCAGGATACAACCTCCATCCCAACTGTGTCACGAAGGCCCACCTACAGGGAGAAAAACACCTGTCAGAGCAAATTCCACTCGTCTGTTCACTTGTTGAGATCTAAAAGCCGCTTCTCCTCTCACTGCACACACTGGCTCTAACTCAAGCGTGGCGTATGACCAGGTCAAGGATTATCTTTAAATAGGAGACACCTGCCTGTTGTGTCCATAGCTCAACTGTCTGTGATCTCACACTACTTTCTAAATCTGTTTGCTATTTACTGCACTCCGAGCTCATTAAATGTTTTAGCGCTCGGTGCAGCATCGCAGAGGGAGGCGAGATTGGGTTGAAAGCGAGGCCAAGAAGCAGAGCGGCTTTTTCAAATTGAATGCTCGTGTTTAAAAGATTACATTTCGGATTTCACACTTAACAGCTGGTTGGTTTAATACGTAACAGGGAATTGATATTAAATTAATGCAAAATAAAAAATGATTACAAAATGACCATGGTAAATGTATAATTGGATAGGCTAATACACATTATGAAAATAATGTTTGACTCATTTATAAATCGCTTTATCATAAACATGAGTGTCATTTGTCCTCCTTTAAAATGTTCCAGAATGTATTTGCTCATTGGCTTTCAATAATAAGAAGTATATTATTGTAAACACAACATTTGTTAGCTTTTATAATCTCAGGGTCGACCGGTTGAGTAATGTATCCCTAACACTATTCATGGAACTTGTTTTGAACATTGAGGACATTCCCTCTGTGAAAGCGTTACCAAAAATGTCATATTATGCTATAAATCACTTATTACAAATACATCAGACAACAGCAACATATGACAACATTACATGATTCATACTGACCAAAACAAATCATTTCAGGATGGGATTTAAAACTTAAAAAAACAGATTATATTACTTTGCCGCTTTTACACCATAGAGGAGACTTCACTCCCACATAATTCAGGCAAAGTGAACATTTCCTCATGTATAGGGGTGTTTCCTACGGGCAGATTTGAACCCATTTGTCATATGGCAGATTGTCTGACACAACACAGAAGTTTAATTATTTACTGTAGCAGAATTAACATTTTTAAGTACAATTTAGCATTTTACGTTTTCTAAAAATAAATATTTTCACAGAATGGATTTATGATGGACTTTATAGATGGAAGGCTTGGGTCTTGGTAAAACAATAAAATCTACACCTGAACGGTGTTTGATAATAGCCAAAGAAATGATAGAGGCATTGCAAAATCTTAATTGAAAAAGCTGAAAGAGGACAGAAAAGTTAACCATTTAAGAATTTTTTGAACACAAGATCCTGTAGCTCAGTGGTAAGAGCATTGCGTCTACAACGCAAGGTTGTGGGTTTGATCCCAGGGGATTGCAAATACCTATGAAAAATGTATAGGATAAAGCAATGTAAGTCGCTTTGGATAAAAGCGTCTGCCAAATGCCTAAACGTAATATAAGCTCCAGTGCACAATGTGCTTTAACCACTAAGCCACAGCTGACATGCTGGGTTCACACCAAACACGAATTATCCCAGAGCGATTTGCGTGAGTAATTACATACAAAGTCAATGCAAAGACACATACAGATGCGAACCTGCAATCTCATCTTCCGCGAAGGTTGAAAATATTTGTCAGATTGCCTCACTCGCAAAAATAACAAACTTTTCCCAAGTGTAACAAAGAGTGTGGAACGCGATTGTTCGTATTTGGTGTGAACCCAGCATAACACCTTACAACGTGGATCCATCTGAAGATGTTCCTAAATCTCTCACAAATTTATTTCAAACTCGGCATATTTTACCTTTCTAAATGGTCCTGTAGATCTCAAAAGACTGAAATAGTAGAACATTGTCTAGACCCAAAGCTGCAATATGAATCTTGTAACTATAATTACACTAATATGTTCATATATAAATCTGACCGGTAGACATTTACAAAAATGGTGGATTGTGTTATTATGTCCTCTGTACGGTTGTCAAGAGACAGACAGCAGCGGTACTGGTTTTGGAAACTAAACGGAAGGATTTCCAGGAAAGCTGCCTCACTCAAGCCTTTGAAGCAGACCCTTGAAAAATTCCTTAAACTTCCCATTAACCTTTCGGCCCGAGGATTCAGAAAACCCCCTCCGCGTGGCGGTGACTCACAAGATGAGCAGCCAGAGAGTGTTTTCTTCCGCAACACATAAACATCTGACTGCCTGTTTGAGAAGATCAGGTGAGAGTTTAAATGTCATTTACACAGGAAACATTGATTGCAGCACTGATGTTCCCCAATGACATTGACATTAAAATGAAGATTGCTTGTAATTTTCTTCGTGACTTTATTGCCGACTGTTTACCTGAATGAACATCTCAAAACTTGCTCCAATTTTAACCTAGTGAATTGATGCTAATGATATCAACAAACTTTGGTTGTACATGCCACCCATGACAGCTCCATTAAAGCATATCAATATGTTTTCTTGCTAGAACGCATCAATCTACGATTCTAGTTAGAAAAACTTCAGACTAAAGAATGTACATATCGTCATAATAATACTTTAATAGACCTGGTCTCAGGTAACCCACAGACAGGGATATACATGTGCGAAGTGCAGGAAAAAGTGTGTGTTGAACCAGCTTTCGGCACAGATTTGTTCAGAAAGAGCAGCGGAAAGTCATGGGGGACAATCATTTGTTCGGTGCTGTTGTGCATAGCCTGAGATCGAAGACAAAAGTATTAAAGCATCAAAGTTCACGTGACTTAAAAAATAAAGCTTCTTAATGACGGATTAAAATCCTGTCTAATAAATACTGAGGACAAATACAAACACAGTTCATGTCTCTGCTGTTGAGTAAAAAACTGGGTAAAGCAGCAGGTCAGCAGTTCTTGAATGAACGTTGCGTCGCTGCTCTCCGCGAGGACGGACTTGTTCTCTCCTGGTCTTGAGAAAAGCACTACAGAGTCTGAGATGAGGTTGCCATGTATACTGAAAGCATATACAGTGAGGTCGCTTTCTTCTAGCGTTATCTCCTGATTGGCTCAAACATCTCCGCGGAGTCTGCCGGGTGAGAATGTCAGATTCCATTGGTTAGGTCCTGAATGACTCCGCCCTTTACCAGTTTCCGAAGAAATTCCTTTTCTTTTGATATGTTGTGCGTCCATGACTGTATGTGAGAAAGGGAGTAGAAAAAGAGTTTTGGTCAGAAACAAACCAAAAACCAAACTGTTGTCAGTCCTGACGTCTGATAGGACAGATTTGCTTTTGATTTTTAGAGCAAAAAAGCAGCAACCTACAGCAAACATGTACAACAATAGAAGCACGTCTTCTGCATAAAACATCTTTAAACCACGAACATGAGAGAAAATGACAATCATATATACTTTAAAACACACAAAAAAAAACGTTACCTCAAACCCAAAGAGTTAATGAAAGCATGAGAGAAAGATGTTACTCTCCTATGAATCATGTCCATCGTAACTGTGTGACTTACATTGCTGTCTCGAACCCAAACCCTAAATTTCAACTCATGTAAATTATTTCAATTAATTTTTGCATTTTCTCCATTGTTGTATTTTAAAATAACTTTTTATATATTAATTATATATATTTTCCTGATTAAACAAAGTAAAAAAATGTGTCCCGCATTTTCACATCAATACATTGTACATTTAAGTCCATTGGCTGACACTTTTTTGGTCGTTATTCCATAAATTTGTGTTTTTTTGAGTTTATCTGTTCAGAGCTGTGTTTGAGCTAGGCTCAAAAGTATTCAAAAATTGTCAATACCAAAACAGTCACGGCCGAAATGTGTTTTTTACATTGTTTAATATCATTGTTTCAGTAGTGACAAAAATGATTTTGACAGTGACTTAAAGGAACTCTTAATCTTGTATTTGGGGAAATAAAAGCTGTGCATGTTAATCAATGAGGTCACAACTAAAACATTACTGACACTGCTGAAATGTGCCTGTCACGACAAAACATGGGATGTTTCATCAAAAATAAAGTATACTAAATGATCAACTGAGATGCTTTGATAGTGTTTGGTTCAATATATATATATATATATATATATTAACTTTGAAATCAGTATGATCAATGAAAGATTGCTTTCAAAATACAACAAATCTCATAAATTACATTTTAAATATTGTTAAAATTGTAACTGTTATACATTTTCTTGTGAATATACAAAAAGTACCAATATATATAAATATTGTAATAATCTTGATTTAAACAAAATATAATAATTCTTATTAAATTATATATTATTGTGCTTTGGTAGTGACAAAATTTGGGGAGACGAAGAAAATTCTAAAACTTTCTGAAATGACAATATTACAATGAATTCCTCAATTACTAGAAATGTTTGTATAACCTTTTGTTATATAAAATTGGAATACAAAAAAATTCTGGGATTCTTTCTTGCAAGAAGTTTCAAACTCTGACTTTGTACCAATACTGCAGAATGGCCCATACATGAATGTTTATTATTATGTGTCTATTGTTATATTTGGATGTCTGCACTGGAAGCTTCAAGTGGCACCAAAAAAAAATTCCTTGGCAATAAAGCTATTTCTAATTCTGAATCATGTCTAGCTAATTTATCCAAGACGGGTGCAATAAAGGTTGGTTGACATTGGCTAGGGTTTAAACGGAGCTGGAGATGAATCACAGAGCTCAGGTGAGCGTGATGCCGTTACCTCTTTGATTGCTGACATCATGAGCTTCTCATAATAGTGTAGAGGAGCTCTGGGTGTGTTCATGTCATACCCAAATCCAGCAACCGCCACCTCATCACAGCTATGAAGGGCCATGGTGATCGCAACGGTTCCCAAAGTAGGAATATTCTAAAAAATAAATCATCAGTTAATCACTTATCCACAACTAAAAAGGATTTGTGTGGCATCACTGAATAGATGCAGCTCACATTTACTACTGTACTGTTTGCAAAGTAGCATCGATACCATACGATACACCTTTATAAAAGATGAAAGGTGAAATCTTTGGTGCAGGACACTGTGAACTATCAGACTACAGTTGAGTGTCCTGCTCAAACACTCCAGTACAGATAACATACAGAATGTGACTGACTTTATCAGACATACAGAGAGAGATGCGTTTATCTCATACAGTCACTTTCTGATCGGTGTGGATGGAAAGACGAGTCTGATGGTGAAAGTCTTATCGTCACGGAGCGTCACTCCTCTGGCTAATTCTGCTCCAGACACTCTACCAGCACACTGATAATGTCAAAGGAAACGCATCACAGCTGGAATCCACACCCCCTTTAACTTCTGTTTCCATAGCAGCAGGGGTCAAACACTCCTAACTTATAACCCATGTGATTCGCTCAAATGGTTTCTATCTGAACTAAAATGCTGGTGTGATATTCGTGTTTGATTGCTTCTCACCCCTCGTCCCATGAGGCCCTTGTTGTGCGGAAGACCGATGAATTTGAAAGCTGCTTCTTGGATGAAATACGGGTTTAGGATGCGCATGTCCTTGGCTTTTCTGGGAACGACACGTGCCACAGACTTCCAGAATCCCTCCATTCTACGCTGAAAAGTAGAGAGTAGACATCAGCAAAATGTACATAAGAGGTCACACACTGAATAATAGATGAAACAAATGAAACCTGCGTGACTGCTGACAGTCTCTACCATGAACAGAAATTGCATTTCTTTACAAACTCTCCCACCCTCAATCCTGCTCTGTAAATAAGTCATTACAACTACAAAAAAAGGCGTATATGAAACAGAAACATCACAGGCGCTCAATACCGCATTCAGCTGAGTAAATAAGCCACGCACTTTGATATTCAGAATAAAAAGGGGGACACTAGCAATGCAGTCATTTGGCACATAGCCAGCAGCATACCCAAACACAGGGCTCTTGGTGTTCTCATGGCACTTGGAGTTCTCCACTTCACCTGCACCCAATATTTCCCTTACGGATAACAGCTGGGGCGACGTGACTGGTACAAGTTAAAACTGCAGCTGACATTCATAAAGGTGACAGTCTGGAGTAACAAGTCCGGTGGGATGTCATCAAACGCCACTCTATTCCAAAAAGCCACCGCAGATGGCACATAATTGCACGGCCTGCCTTAAGCATGTTTTCTTTCAGTGTGTGGGACGGTCTAACAACCAATAACAAAGTTGTTCAACACAGAACCTTAATTTTCTGGTTGCAAAAAGTTGTTTTGATGAACAGCAAAACTGGACAAACAAGCCAGGTGTGAATCGGCATAGTACAGCGATTTACAGTAAATAATGTCAAGATGTAAAAATAACTATACCACATCAGCTTGTTCACTTGATTATTCAATTCAGTTTTATTTATGTAGCGCTTTTCACAATGTTTCATAGTTGCATTGTTGGATGATCAGTTAAGTTCACAGGACATCGCAGGAGGATGGCACATGAAGTCCACAGAACATTATTGACATCAATTCAATTCAAATATTTTTAAACAAACTGATTTCTACAATATTTCATTGAATCAATTCAGCTTTACAGTAAATACATGGAAGCAAAATATAGGTCAAAAAAAGAGATGTAACGATACTAAATTTCTCCACCGATCCCGATTATTCAGTTTGATAGTTTGGTGGTTCTAAAAACTTGCATTTACTTAATTCTAAAGGTTCAATTAATTAATATTTCTTAATTTTTTGATGGACAGGATATATCAGCTCTGATTATTGGCTGTTAACTATCTGCCAATAGCCAACAGTGTGAAAAATTGGTTTTATCGACCGATAACGACTATTGGCCGATATATCGGATGCATCTAGTAAAAAATAAAGAAGGTGTAGGAAATGCATAGGAAATACAGTATTTTAACAAATACAAGTACATTGGCTGTATCAACGAAAAAAAAAAAGATTGGACTGAAATCTCTACAGCGCTATTAAATAAGCCTGTGTATCAAATAAAAATATCAAAATTTCAAAATATTACTTGATACTCCCTAATGAACGTTTCATTACTGGTGCTATTAAGAAAATATGAATATCGGTAAAATGTAGATTTCCTCCAATGCAACATTACTAAACAATATAAGGACATAAAACCACATAATAAAAATCAGTTTTGAAAGCACAGATCCCTTCATCACAGGCCCAGATAAAATCTGAATGTTTATCAGAACATTACGCACTTAAGCAGAGGTGAATCAGCAGAAAGTGAATCCGTGTTGTTCGGCAGCGGCTGTTTGCTCGCAGAGGGTCAGAGTCATAAACACACAGGTGGAAAATGTGACGTGGCTCAGGGAGAGAAGTGAACATAATACCCCGTGCCATTTAAAAGCTCCATGAAAAACAAGAAGCGCAAACAAAGCCACAAGGAGAAGGAAGACCCTGTATCAATCACCCTGCGGCAGATCCGCCCCAACGCTGCGACAGGTCTTTGTGCGCTGAGTTTCCCTGATACCCGTCACGGAGCGGCTGTAAATAGACAGGCGGGTAAAAAAACAGCCGACTAATGATTACGAACTCTGAACTCTGGCAGTTCGAGGCGGCTGACAGTGCTGTTTAAATGACTCATTGTGTTGTATTACGGCACGGTCACTCAACACTGCCGTAGCAACGAGAGCAAAACTCATCTCACTTGAGGATATAGTGTCACAGAGTCGAACTTGATCAAAAACATCAGTTCGATATTAAATTATTGACTAATGCAAGTCACTGTTATAAATGTTAATACATGAACATCCACTTCCAACACACTGAATTCTGTACGTAACACTGTCTCGCTAGCACACACATTTTCGGTCAATTGCATTCTTTCCCAGATGGGTAATCCTCGGACCCCTTGTTTTCTCAGCTCCAAACTTCCCTTTCTTTGGTTAAAACAGTTCCTGACACATATTTGTTTGATGATTCTGGCCCGTAGGCGTGGAGTGCATCCAGTGTTTCCCCTTCTCTTGATTCTGCCGGAGGAAGTGACTACGGCTTGTACGCAACAATGACTGCTCTCAGTCTCTCTGACACTCTGGAGGTGCCAGTCGCACGCTTTATCTCAGATTCCATCGGTTTGACACACACTGCTGCATTCATGAACCGCTGCGGTCTTCAACAGCGGTCTGGTGAGTGGTTCGGGATGTTGACCCCGACCCTGACCCCCACCCCTCTTTCTCCTCATGTCTGAATCACCCGACTTCAAGTGCTCTTGATGCTCATAAACATCATTGTGTTTGAATGTGTAAGAGAAATATGTCATACCAAACATCTAATGATTCACAGACATGGGCTCTGTTCAAATCTCAAGTAAGCTGCCTGCCTAGATTGCATCTTAAGGTGGCCAAAATGATTATAATCCATTATAGATGCAATTCGTACAAAAGTTGTTATTGATCAAGTACCTAAAATCTCTTTTCCTTAACCAAATTCACAACAGCTTATATTAATAACCAACTTCAACTCAAGTTTGTCAGGTCATCTGCAATTTTATGTTTCTAACAGAGATGAGGATTCACAGGCAAAGTTACAGATTGCAGCTTTAATGACCAAAATGGTTCATATACATTTTTCCATTATAATAAATGAACAACTGGGCAATTCCATTAAAAAAATTGTCACATCCACAACGGTCCGTATACCTCATAAACGGGCACATGATTAAAAACATGTAACTATTTTATGTTATATGAAGAGGTATCCCTTCTCCAGTTGTTGGGTATTATTGCTTCTGGTTTGTACATTTAAATTCACAGAAATCCTACAAAGTATGTAGTCTCTCAAAAACGTGCCTCCTTTTTGGTCACATCCATAATATGTAAATGTTTTTCCTCTTTTAAAAAATTAAAGTTAGATAGACTGATATTTTTCTGATGTCTAGACTAAAATATGAACAGATGATTCAATATATTGGTGATAAATTCTGTGAGAATTTATATTTCAAAACGTCACATCCATAATGCTGGAATCGCCCTACTATAGTATAAATATTACAGTCTTTTTACATTCTTCCTATTTTTAGGATTTTTACAATATCGATAGGTCAACTTAGCAAAATATGTCAGCGGCAAAGTCTTCTGGAATCAACTCTGAGGGCTGCACGTGACGTGGGCTTTTCATATGTCAGTCAAAAAACCCTGACAACAGAACCCTTGTGGTGACATCAGAACCCCTTCTACAGTACCTCTTCTGCCCAGTCAAGCACATCAGCCCACCGCCTGATCTGCTCTCTCGCTCCCTTTGTCTCTTCTCTCCTTTCAAACTGAATATATTTTTGAAGTCTTGCGGAGTATCTAGAAACAAGTGATTACGCCAACAGTGGAACAACAGTTTATTGACCCTTTACCCACCTGCTCATATTATCCTTTCTTCACTGTGTGTTTGAATCTGATTTCAAAGAGCCCACGAGGAGACAAAAGCAAAGGGACAGTCACAACAGCTGACACCACCAAAAGCTCTTCGACTGGACTTACATCTCACATATGGTGACATTAGTCTAAACACACCGTATTAGGACCACAAACCAACTGATGATTTAGCTGTTTTGCCGCATCATTTACGACAAGATATCTTGGCCGTTCCTTTGCTTTTAGTAGACATAGTTGCCGTTTAATTCGAAATTAACGGAGATGAAAGTAATGAAAGTCTTTTTGGCCGGGAGCCCTTTTGCGTATCCCACAGTATAATTATCGCTAACAAACACAAGCACAAAGAAAAACATCTACTTTTCCTTTAACCTCTCAATTATCCTCATCAACATTTCTGTTTGAATGTTTTGAAATGAAGAGTGTTTACTAGACAATCGAGTTCGAAATTCACACACTTCAAAACGTTCACGGCATTAACACGTTCCGCCTTATTTCACGTATAAATTACACCCATGATTGTGGCATGCGGTAGGACGTGAATTGATGTTTCACATGGATGGGTCAGTGACGGATAATGCTTTCAAACTGAAAGAGACGTTCAAAGTAAAAACAATTATCTAGAAAAATAGTTTCAGGAGAAACAGTTTTTGTTGGTTCACGTCTGTTTATCATTAAGCAAAATTGTGTGTAAATTGGTTCATTTATTGTTCAGTTTGTTTGGTAAATCACTACTTTGTGGTTGCAAATGCAATAGATCCACAGTGTGCTGTAAAGACAGTTAAATATATCAACCCCCTAATCTCTACATAAAACACTCAAGAACAAACGTCTGTTGGATCCCATGGAAGATTCAGGAGATACATTTCTTTTAACATCTTCTGTGCCTACAAACCCCATTTAGTCATAATGGCTCTTTCAGGCTTGTGATGGGAATTCTAATGGAGCAAAGATATGTTATCTGAGGAATAAAAGCAGGTGTTTTAAGGAATAGAAGGAGTCTTTACGAAGTCTTTATAAAAACCCAGCCAGCGATAAATCTGAGCCACTGAACCTTATCAGGAGACAGTGAGACAAAATAACCTGATCTCTCACAAGCAAGAAGTCTTTCCAGAAGATCTTAGTGTGGTTAAATGAATCAACAAGACTTTATCAACTTTTTTTAGTTTCATGACTGATGAAGAAAATAATTTGAGCAGAATTCATTAACATGAGAGATCTTTGGGCATGTCACACTGCAACTCTTTTTTACAGAAAATGCTTAATTATTTGTTACTGGGGTGCAAATCTTAGCAATCTTCGTAACGACGCCTCTGTGCCTAATAAAGTATAAAGATTTTTGAAGAAACGAATAAAAAAAAAATGCAATAATGTCTAAAATATATATTTTATTCTGTGTTAATGAAATACTACACTAAAACAACCATGGACGTTTTGTTGGTCAGTAGGGCATGACTTATTTTCTCTGGCTATTTTTTTAACAAAATAACTTTTTCAAGACAACATGAGATAATTGAAAACCAATAAACAAGTGGCAAATATTGGAGCCAGCTACACAGCCAGTTAAATGCAGAGGTCACATTTCCGGTATGGGTCACCATATCTGCCAAATAGGTCACTTACACTTTTTTCAATTCACTTTAAATGCCAGTGACATTTATAACAGTATTGCGATCAAAATAATCTGCAAATGTCCTTGAGCCGAGCAAAGCAGAGTAGACTTTCATCATTGGAGAAAGTCCACAAGCAGAAAAGAGGCCAGATGTGTGTGTCATTCTCATTAGCCTTCTGGAGATAACTCACCAAAAGAGCTTCTTGACTAAAACCAAAACCTGGACATAAGATGGCTATTCTCCAGTCCAGATCACACAATTATGCAAATCACTGAGTACACGGCCTGTCACCTAAAGATTTCAGTCTCATACACAGTTGCATTTCAAAAAGAGGCAAGAAACACAAAACCCACTTCTTTCTATGCTCACCAATTGACCTCTTGCCAGCTTCCTGGATGATGTAACAGTGTTATTTAATTATATGTCATGTACAGTTCAACTGTATGCGTAGTGTAATCGTTTTATATACAGCAAGGGTAAAGACCAATTTTCAGATAAGTCTTGACTATAAAATTGAACAAAACTTAACTAATTTCAAAACCCTTTTCTAATTTCTCTGTTACAAAACATTCTATGATAAACACTACTATAAATAGGTCATAAAGTCCTTTATTGTAAAAGGAATTCCAAACTCTGTATTTTTGTCCATCTCAGTATACAGACACCATGCTGCCCCCTACTGGGGATAAAATATATATTGCCTGTTTAATTGATAATCCTGTTCTGTCTGATATCTTAACAAATAAACATTTTGTTGAAATCTGTCTTACCAGCTTCTCATGGAACACCATTTGCCGGAGCCATTTAAAGTCCACTGGTTTGAAGGCGGAGAAGACGAAAAGCGAGTCCTTCTCGTAACGGTGAGGTTTCTGGATGGCTCCTTCGGGGTAGGTGATACGCATGGTGGTCTTAGAGCCCACATCTTTCTCGAACCCTCTGACTGGACCCTCATTTAGTCTAAATTCATTGGACAAACGAGTCATTAAAAAATAGATGTGATTTCCTGTTGTCATTGTGCCTGATTCAACTCTGCACACTTAACCAAAAAAGCAAAAATGTTTTTATAATCTTCAATCAAAATGATTTTTTTCTCTGCCTCTTTCTTTTTTGGCTGAAGTCATCAAAACTTCTCATTGTTAAATCTTTACCTCAGCCGCCTAGCAAGTGGTTCATTTCACTACGAAACGCACTCTTTTCAGTATTCAATCAATTGATTATTAAAAACAGTAAGTGTTTTTTAATGGCAGAGAGGGAAACATATTCAAACATTAATCAAACCACAATAAAAAATTTGAAGAACATACCGAATAACAACATCAAATTCATCGATTTTGGAGCCCAGGGACTTATTGAACAGAATTCCTCCGTTACCAATAATAATACACTTGATACAACTCAAACTGTAAGAGATAACAGAGAAATTTGATAAAATACATTTTACAAACCGCAAAAAAAGCCATCCAAACAGAGAAATATACAATGTACTGTACTGTATATAATTATTTTGATGTGCAATTTTTAACCTACAGTCATAAATGACCTACAATGGATTATAACGAAATTTACCTGTCCAGTTCTGGACCCAGAGAATAGCTCTTTGTTTCTGACAGAATAATGTCAATGATATTTTCTGTGGAGAGAGAAAATTATGTAAAAGGTGAGTTTCTCATCTTGAGAATGTGCAGTGAGACCCAGACATTCAAAAAAATGGATTTTCTTGATGATAACTGAACTCCACACAAATGCATCTCAATAAGGCTACAAGACAAGAACATAACACAATAGTATTCAAAGCGGTTAACATGAAGCGATGCCCGTCATATCATTTGATCATTTTTAAAACTGCTAATTTACTAAGTAGTCCTAGTACTAGTGATGGAGTACACTAGCACTCCATTCTACATGCCGCCTAATTCAAATCATCCATACTGTTTAGGAACCAGCATGAGAGGTATTTCTATACTTTTCCTCTCTCTCCACTGGCTACCGGTTGAAGCCCAAATTAGATTCAACTCACTAATGCTTGCCTACAGGACTATCACTGGATCTGCACCGGCATACTTTCACACTCTCCTACAACCCCTCAAGAACCCTGCGTTAAGCAAACCAGCAGCATCTTGTATTGCCTTCTCATAAGGGCAGTAAATCGCTTTACCGCTCATTCTCCTTCAATCTCTTCTGTGAATACTTGATAGAAAAATAAATAAAACAGTTTCTCTCAACAGGTAGAGGTCTAGCTTTTGTTGAAACTAGTAACTTTGTATTAGGACCTATTGTATTATTGCTCCTGTATGACATATCGCTTATTGGTCCCTTAACTCTCTACAAGTCGCTTTGGATAAAAGCATCTTTTAAATGACTAAATGTGTAATAGAATCGACTTGCATCACAGCCTCGAATACATTTAAGTATGGGAAAAAAAACACCCTTCATCCACAGCAATATCCAAAGCAATATCCATTCACTGTGCTATTTTAAGCAAACATCAAGGCTGTCTTCTGGGAAACAGACTCTGAACTTAATGCGTGTACCAAGATTGATCTGTATCACTTTAAAAACATCTGTCTGTTACACAGAAGCATGTGTTGGAGCATCATTTCTCATTTTCTCAAATAATCAGACTAAGTTTTTGCCGTTATGGCGTTCAGAAATGTTGCTCACCGGCCTATATCAAGAGATCTTTGAGTCTTTGTGATGTGGCTCCGGTCTAGTCAGAAATCCTAGTCTAAACACTTAACTAAAACTAATAACTCACAGTTCTTTCAGACAACACTCGGAGTCAGGGGTTTATATAAATTACTAAAACGATGCTCGCTGTAAAAACGCCACTAGCAACAGCTAATTGAATTTGATTCGTGTTTCATCTCAACATCACATTAGAGTAAACAAAGACAAGCGTAATTCCCACACAGACGTGGAATTCTTACACATTAACATTTCCGCTGCTCGAAAAAGCTCAATGGCTCTGATGCGGAGATGTTGACAGCTCTGTTCTGAAAGTCCCACACCATCTGCTCACTGACCAATGTGAAAATGTATCTAAATAGTGTCAGAGGAAAATCTGTCACTTAATGTGTATTTAACTGTTTAATCAGACTGGAAGATAATTACACAAAAAACCTCAAGGGCAGAAACGAATGAAGGTAAGTGGAAAAGAGAAAAGACTTGTGTTTTTTGTGTGAACATCTACAATCATCAGCAAATGTTGGACTCGGACTCGAATTGATTAAATAGATGTCATGAGAAAATGGCTTCCACATTACCTGCACGACCCTCTGGTGAGTAGTTAGGCAGACATTACATCTATAAACCATCTGACTTATATTTATCCGCAAGTCACTTTAAATTAATGTGTCCACTAAATGACTGGACGAAAAAAAGGCTTGAATTTTATTGTGGGTTGGACAGTTCACACTGACTGCTGCTGGTCTAATTTTGGTCTAGCTGGTGGACCGATGGGATTTTATTTAATAAATAAAAAACTCCCATAAGCCGATATTGCACAAACAAAGGTTTTAAGGCAAAGAAAAGGTAAGAAAGTGTAAAGTACACATTCAACCAAACTTAAAGAAAGAAATACCTTGTGTTTTTACCCCAAAGGGAGGTGGATAACTGCTGATCTTTGACAGCCGCTTAAAATTTGAATCAAGGAACATGGGGGCTGGTTTCAAAAACCTAACAGAACAAATAAACGAGAAAAAGAGGTTAAAACTCAAATTATGACAAGCACAAATGTAAAGGAACACAATATGTGAATAAGAATCACAGTAATGACTCGCAGCTCCCTTGATGGGAGATGTATTGGTAACGTGTGGAATATTATACAGGATTATGTGCTCTGCATTACCCATAATGCCCTGGCTACGGGTGTGTTTAAGAAATCTCTCACACCGGAGTGCTTAAAGAAGCAGACATGGCGATCTAATCTCAAACTAATCTAACAAATCAAGGGGGTACGACTCAAAACAATCACTTAATGTGTATTTAACCGTTTAATCAGTCTGGAAGATAATTACACAAAAAACCTCAAGGGCAGAAACAAATGAAGGTAAGTGGAAAATATCAAATATTATTGAATATTGAATATTATTTATATTTTTTGAATATCATTTATATTTTTTGAATATCATTTATATTTTTTATCCAGAAAAACATACCATTCAACTAAAAAGAATTAGACCTCACAACACTACATATTTAAACAAAGCTGGTTTATTGTAGGTTATTTGCTCTTCAGTATGTAATTTGCACCAAAGCCTAACACATTATATCAGTTACACTACTGATTAAATTCTCCCTCAATGTGACCAAAAACCATGTGCGGTGGAGTCAGATCACTTGTAGAAACACCCAAACGTCCCATCTGCCATCCACCAAACATACCAAACTGACCTGATACCACTAAACAGCAGAGACATGCTTCACTGCCTCACTAAACAATGGCTGAAAACTTAAGTTATACTTTTGATGATGTTGTACGCAGGTGTCAAGCCCCTTGAGTAACGTTACTAATGACACAGATGCTTTGCTGTAATAAAGTTCCCATGAACACCAACCTCTGGGTCTGCTCACGTCCTAGTCACTTAAATGAAGGTGACATACAGTCCCTCGTTCCTCGCTAGCTCCAAACACATCTAAAAAGCCATGAATTATATGGATCACTGCACGCACGTTTCCCAAACTGTCGTCAGATATTAATTCATGTCACAACAATAAGGGTCACAGAGCTATGTTTTATCCCAACAACTGTTGTACAGTATATAATAAATTACTGATAAAGTAATGCTATTTTATCAGGTGCCAAAAGTTAACCTGGGCCAGAATTATCTCTGACTACAGTGAAGCATGCTAATAGTTGACATGGGCTGTAGTTAATCAGTTAACTAAGGCTAGAGTCTACAAGGGCAAAAGTTAATCAGAATCAGAGATAACTAGGGCTGGAGTTGATCAGGGCCAGAGTTAACCCAGAATAGAACATGGTAATAAGTGATTGGGACTGTAGTTAATCAGTTAACCAGGGCCAGAGTTAACCCAGACTAGAGTATGGTAATAAGTGACTTAGGCTGTAGTTAATCAGTTAAGGCTAGAGTCTACCAGGGCAAAGGTTAATTAGGATCAGAGTTAACTAGGGCTAGAGTTTATCAGGGCCAGAGTGAACCCAGACTAGAGTATGGTAATCGTTGACACAGGCTGTAGTTAATCAGTTAACTAGGGCTAGAGTCTACCAGGGCAAAGGTTAATCGGAGCCAGAGTTAACTAGAGCTAGAATTACCCAGGGCCAGAGTTAGGGCTAAAGATAACCAAAGCTAGAGTTATCCAGGGCTAGAGTTATCCAGGGCCTGAGTTAACCAGAGCCAGAGTTAACCTGGGTTGAGTTAAGCATGGTTACAGTTTACCAGGGTCAGAGATAAACAGGCTAATGGTTATGGAATTACACAATGTAAAATACAGTCTCAGGTTAAGTAATATCTATTCGTTTTTCTTAATTCAGACATTGAAAAGTTAATTTTGAACCCATTGGATAACACGACAACTAAACCCAGATTTAGGAGTTTTATTTACATTGGAATATTTGACAAACATGGAAAGAGATTAATACATGAAAACAATGGACTAAACTAACGATATGTGTTTTTCGGACAATAAACCTTTTCATGTAGTCTTTGGCAATTGCTAGTATTCGGCTGACTTTGTGCTGCTTTCCAGGTAGAAGCATTTATTTGAGGTCAGATTGCAAATGGGGTCCTTGGCCATGTGCACCAATGCATGTCAGATGCTAATTACACAGCTAACTAGATGTTATAGGGTTAGTGTCTCAACAAACATTGAAGATGTCATGGTCTATTTAGTATTCCCATCTGACTCCACTTAGAGCGGAGAGGTTCAACATTAAAATCAGACCAAGCCCTTGTTTTACAGTTATTCGTTTTACCAGAATGACAATGAATAATGATCTAATGACATTCAAAAATGTGAATAATGATACAAAAAATAAAAGCAAACTATCCAGTAAGGAGAATTTATTCTAAATTAAGTGTTGATTCATCATCTAAAGGATTGTGATTGTTCTTTAACTGCGGTTTATATTGATCTCAAAGGTTTAAGCAGGAATCTTGCAGCTTAGAGAAACCCTTGCGTGTGAGTTGTGTAAGTCAGAACCTCTGCTTTCTCACGCAATGGGAGCTCAGAGGAGCAAAACAGATCTCCAAAAAAGATCTGCATCCCGTCTGAGACCAGAACTGAGCTCTGCGGACGTGAAGCATCTTTGATACGCAGAGGATAAAGAGCTTCCATGGTGAGGAATCTTCTCAAACTATGAATTATTTAAAAGAGAAAGAAAATATCTCCTTTTTATGCCACTCTTGAGTTCATCTCAGGAGCATTGCATGAAGAGACATCTTTACAAAGTAATGGGTTTAAGAAAAACACAACATGGTGCAGTACTTTCGAAAGAGGATAAAATGTAGTGTGTAAGGCATTTTGTAGTTAAGATATTTAATGTTGGCGTTTAATGTACAATTCCACAAACAAGGTATCATTTCTCTGTAAGGCTACTTTGAAACTATGTGCATTGTGAAAAGTGCTATTCAAAAAGGACCTATTTGGTCAGTTTCACGGAGAGATCAGGTCTGTACAGTATGATATTTCAACAGTTTAATACAGTGGACTTAATGTTTTTAACCATGCAGAACGAGATCAGATTTGTACTAAGATCAGAGGTGGAATCAAATTAGATTTGTAGTGAGATCGGCTTACTTTGGATAAATTGAGGTCATCTTGGCCTGTGCGTAACCTGGTTTACACTCGCCTTTACTGAGATTAGCATATTTATACTGGAGCTCCAGGGGTCTGCAAAGCAATGACAGAGTAAGAACATGTGTTAGAAGAAAAAGAGACAGTGGAAAGACATGAGACAGCCAGATAAGAACCTAAAAGCATTTGGACACTAACTGCAAGTCATAATTGTGAATACATATGTCTTTGAATTATTTTTCAATATTAACAATATTAATATTAACACATACTAGTCAATATGTCCAAAAAAGTGATACAGTATCTGACCAACAGATTAATGCAAGACATTTAACTCACAAATACTTATAAAAAGCTTATTATTTGAATTTCATCTATTATTAATGTACTCTAAAATGATTGATTGATTTATTTTTGTAAATTAATCCCACAAAACCAGTCATTAGTAGCACCGGTATTTTAGTAGAAATAGCTAAAAATACATTGTAAGTGTCAAAAATTATTATTGCTCTTTGGGAATAACCCACTCAAGTTTGGTATTTATGTAAAGACAAGAATTTCCGGTTTTGAGTTCATCTAATTTCCACAACGTCATTGCAGTGGTAAACCAACGAGAACGTTAAAACAAACCTGGTTTTTCTTAGCAACGGCCTGCTACAGGACCTCTGATGGATAACTTAAAAGGCAATTTTCTCAACATTCAATTTCTTTTGCACCCTCAGATTCCAGATTTTTATCTCGGCCAAATATACTCCTATCCTCACAAACCATACATCAATTGAAAGCTTTAAGATGTTGTAAAAAACTAAATTTCAAAATATTGCCCTAATGTCTTGTTTTGTTGTCCAGGGTCACATAATAACTAAAACTGTCAACTATTCTGATGAAGAATAGAGGTAAACATTTGCAGAACTATTGGATAACACAATTGAAATTGAATACAAGAAGTATAATTTTTGTGTTTTTGTACTGGTTTAGTTCTCAACTATTAGTGGACTGGTTTCAAAATATGGATTATTTGCATGTTAAAATTAACTATATTTCATCATTATTTAATGTATTACAATGAAATTTTTACTCTACCCCTGTTTCTACTCTACCCAAATAATTTGTAATGAAAAAAGTTTACACAGGTGTCCCAACAGAGTGATCCCAGGTATAGTTCATTAAATTTAGACATGTTCCACTAACATCGGATAACTAGAAAGTGTTCAAATACTTCCTTCATTTTAAATATTAGTATTTTTTATTTATTTATTTATGATGTAAAATCTCATGAACAACTTTTTGTGAAGAGTACATAACAGTTAATCCATGTTTATTTAAAGAGGTGAATTTAGAATAAATGTTAAGTTTAATTAATTCCCTAGATGATTATAATTCAGATTAAAAAAATGCGAATTGAAATCCAAACCCTATTCCTGGGGAGAAAGTGGCCAGAAAGGAAACCATCTGTGATGTGCTCACACTGTCCAGAGGATGTACAACGATAAATGTTTCTCTACGAGACAGCTGAGGTGAGGTGGAGTTTATGTTAAAAAAGCGCCAGAATAAACCCTCTTATTCACAGGCCGGCAAATGGAAACTTGCTGGTAAGTTTACATGAATACTGGACATAAAAAGATGACTCGCTGACAGTGTCATTAATACAGGTGAAGGTTAATGGTAATAGGAGAGGCCGTGTCATGTTTTTTTCTGGTAAACGGACCTCCCAAATAGATACAATCAAGAAATCAGACATGACTGGGTGAGAGGTGCTGGGTGCCAAGACATCATTCATTAGAAAGGCTTTAGGGCTCCATTCATTATTCTAGCGAAGTAAAGTTCAAATAAACAACGGATCAAGTTATTAAGAGAGAAAAATTGGTGGACACTACAGGCCGAACTAAACCCACATATGCACATATTTAAGCTCTGTTCCAATACAGTGAGCAGTCTTGTTGTAAACAGCCTACATAGGCAGCAGTCTTCAATGAAAGAACCCCATGAAACATACACTACAGCATAATAACACTGCTCGATTGAGACTTGCATTAATTCAACTGTTGACTGTTTTATCATCTATATTGAGTGATTCAATTTACTCTGTCATTCACAGATTATAACAACAGATCCTAAACTCATGTGTTACTTACAGTTTTCCATCAAGCTTCGTAAGGAATCCTTGCTTGTCATACTCTAAAGAAAGAAGAAATATTAGACATCAACAGATTTTATGACCCTGCAAGAAGAAAAAGATGCAGATACAACAAGTTATTTTCAATGCGTCTCCAAAGTAGCCTAAAAGATTACCTGACAAATGTTGTTTAGAAAGCAGGTTATAGGGGAGAGATTATTTTGGTACGCAACAAAAGAAATGTAAGACACTGTTTACATTCCATCATGAACAAGAAGTGTTTCACAACGAGCGACACGTAAATACGCTGTTCAATTGTACATACTGTGAGGTGAACAGGAGTGTCAAGGAGGCATTACTTTGAATAACTGGCAAGCAAAATACTTTACAAACTCTTTGCTGACAAAACCATTTATTTTAGGAGAAATTCACGGCTTAAAGGATTTAAAAAAATCTGTTTTATGACACAAGTAAGAGATCACTTACAGCCAATGGTTATCATGAAAAACACTATACGTTTTTTTAAATTATTGTCAGACTATAAATACATAAATAAAGGTACGTTAAATATCAGTTTAACTTCAAAACATTATATTTTTTATATTATAAATAGAACTAATACGAGAAATATGAAACTAGCAAAGCTATGCAGAACATGGTTGGCTGGGACATAATATAAAGCCTAACAGTAACACAACAGAATTTACCAGCAAAGAAACAATTTTACATGACTAAACATTTTTCGCTTGAAGACTAATATATAATATATATTATATATAAGAGTTTTATAACCCAAACGATACAAGAATGACACAATTTCATCAGCAGCTGTGAATGTTCTAAATTTCACAAGTCTTCATTCCTGATCAAAATAAATGCTGTCTGAATAGAAAGAAATCCCGATATTCAAAACTAACACTAAACACCAATTGTGATCCATTTTATTTTTGTAATGTGATGTAAAATGAATCAGAACTGAATATAATTGTTGGAGGAGAGAAAAGCTTGGTTGATGTAAGCAAGGAAAGTCGTGTCAGTGCTATATATAATGCTATAAGGTAGATGCATTAATGTGGAGAGCGAGATTGCAGAGACGTTGCATAAGATGCAACAGGTTTTGAATTACAGGAAAGAAATTTTAGCTCCGAGAGTCTTACAAAGATCGCGGTGCTTCTGTCAGCAGCCTGCCTGCTATTTCTGTACAACTGAAGGAGTTCTCAGGTTTAAGAGCCGAAGATCTATCAATAACATTTGTGGCTGACAATTACCACTGATAATATTACATGATATTACAGATGATAGTTATTTGTAATGATTGTGGCCAACAATACGTTTATTTACTGTTAACACTTACGTTTTAAGAAAAAATGCAGGCCACAGATGACAACAACAATAGCTTAGTCAGGATAGATACAATATATAATAGAAATACTAAATTAATATAATAAATACATTTCATTTTTGTGTTGTCTAAATCTGAAAAAAGCTACACATATAGATTGTGCTGTCAGAATTCACACCTTATTAACAGATGAATGTTTAGCATAGACACTTAAGGGTGGTCAGAAGTGTTTTTTCACCCCATGTCAAAAGCAGAAGCATGTTTGTACTTCATCTGCAAGTGGACAGAAGCACAACACGTCTTTGTAAAGGAATCTGCAGAAGGATTCTGCTTGTAGACACGAGGCGGGATAAGCTTCATAATGCAGGGAGATTAAATGAGCAGTGTAATTTACATTTTCCATTCATTATTTGCAATCCAGTTGTTTTGTCCAATTAATTAAGTGACCTTACTTAGTAAGCATTTAAGATGTTTTACACTGAAAGAATATAATTATCATATTTTTATAGTAATGTATACACGCAATTCAAATTAATATTTTAATCTCCCGACACCAATGTAGTATGTAGTGAACCGCTACCTGAAGCTAATACACGTCCCGTGGAGAGTAAAGAATCCAAATCAGGTTCTGAAACACAAGATCGTGAGCAGCGGTCTAAGAAAAAGTGAGACGCTCGTAGTGTCTCTACTAACATTGGTCAATATCAGCAGACGTGAAAGTTTGAATAAAGCAGTCTGGTTATTACTTAACCTAGATTCACACACACATGAAAAGTTTCATTGATCGGTACGCACCGTGATTAAATCATGTTCTATGAGACATCAGCTTTGACTATGAGTTATTGCCCACAAAATTAAATGTGTGATTAACAGCGATGTGGAGCTTTGATCTGGAAAGATTTGCCCGGGGGGGTTTGGAAATAAGCCGAGGGAATTTAAGCACACCGTATCTGGATGAGAAATTAAGAAAAACATATCTATACAGACACACTCAAGTGCATCATTCTAGGGGGATCTGATTTGTTCTTTATTGCTTTATTACTACATTTACATTAACTTGTAAATTGTTTATTACTTTTAGGCCCAGTTTTACAGATACAGCTTAGCTTAAATAATTTATGTTCACTTATTTTGCTAGTATACAGAATATTCTTATTATAAAAATATCAGTAGACTACTGGTGAACTCAAAACTGAAGATAATGAACATTACTGAACAATATAATTGAAAAGAAAAAAGACAGACTTGTAGTTTTGCCCTTCACCCATACTTTCCGAATAAATAATTTTGTTGATTAATAGTTTCAATTTAATTAAATTTGGAATCCAAGCAGTGTTGAATGACTATACAAGGTGAACAAGGCCATTATTGGGGTCTTGGCTCCCTCCTCTGGCCACAGCAAGACAGCAATATTTTATTCTGGTTCCTTTTCATATTAACATTATGATGTCATATCTCTGATGTAAAAGGGAGATGCAGTAAAAAGGGATCTGCAACAGTCTCAATTTTATGCATGACATTCTGGGGGAATTCCTGAATGAGAGTAGAATGAATAGAGAACATTTTAGGGACTTTAGGGACAATTTAATTTGTAGAGAAATACAGATTTAGTTTTTTAATTTTACTCTGGATAAGCACTCAGTTTCAGTTTCATCACATCAAGATTAACTTTGGTCCTTTACATCACATCAGACTAAAAAAACATGACAAATTTCATTGACCTCTAACGTCATTTTTATTTTGTGGGTTTGTGTTTTTCCAATGTAAATTCGTGATGTAGTTTCAGTTTGTGTTTATGTGGTTTTCATGTTGACTAAAGTATCGATAAGCAAACCAACCAATATATATTTGTTTGTTTGTATAAATATAACGTTTAGGTCAGAATACATTATACACGCCTGTGGTTCAGTCCCACTCCTCACAATCACCTCACGCTGTAGGAAATGCTCTGGGTTTACTCACGAGATTTTTGGACTGAAGATCTCATGTGTAGTCTTCCAGAAGAATAGTAGAGAAAAAACAGTACCAGCGTGGGACACAGAAAAATGATGAAGCTCCGTGTGCACTTCATTCTGATCATCTCACAAAAGGCTTCATCTGCAATGAATCACCTAAAAAAAAAAACATACACACACACACACACACTGTCTGTAATCTACACTTATTCAGCAAAGGAAAAGATGTATTATGATATTGTGAAATGATATGACATCTAAATTTAGTCATTTAGTAGACACTTTTACCCAAAGCAACTCACAAATGAGGTAAACAACGGGAGAAATTGGAACAACATAAGGACAACAAAAAGCGTAACGGCAATAAAACTGGTACAGTTGAGTGACACAAACAAAGAGTTCAACACAGGGCAACTACCATCACAACAGAGCTTTAAACCATCCTTTCAACCACCCACAACGTTTTCTTTCATTTACATATGTGTACAGCCAAAAGATAATATTCTGTGAAGGAATATTATGAAAATGAATAACAACCAGTTAAGCCATAGATAACAGTGTAAAGTCTAGTTGCTACAGTAAACTATTGTACATTGAAGAAGCATAAAAATAATATTAGATATGAATTTAAAGTAGGCGTTAGTATGTAGCCCTGTTGCAATTTGGCTCTTTTGGTTATGCCACAAGAAAATAAATAATAATAATAAGTCGAAGTCAACCTTCTGAAATGTATAACAACCATCACATAACCTTCACACGCTTAGCCTTACAGTACTGATAAAAGTGATTTCACAGTAATATTGTGAAATTTTCATACACACCATAGTAACACAATATTTTACAATTATTTGTTGCTATCATAGCTTGTCTAAACACAGAAGGCACAGTACTACCATACAATATAAAGCCTTACATTACCATACGATTCGACATTTCTGTTATACCACTCGCCCGTACACGCTAGTGACCGTAAGGTAACGAAAACTGTTTTGTGCGGGTTTATTAATACAAATACTATTTATTTATAGTTTATGAATACATGCAAAGTCACCCAATGAGCCCACAGCTGCTGTAACGATCACACACTTTCGCCCAGTTAGCGTCCCTGCTAACGTCCTGCCAACTAACCGCGTAACAAACAGTGAATCCGTGTTCCCAACCACACAGTTACACAAGGCTGTCAACAAAAACCATACAAAACAAATCAATTACGGCCGTTGAGCTCGCAATAAGACAATGATAGACCGTGCACGAAAGGGAGTGCGAGTCTGGATAGATATCTTTTCCCAACGTTACCTCAGAGAGCGCGTCTACGACACACAGCGACGATAAAAACATGTCCACAGCAGGATGCTATCTGTCTCTGCTGTCGGTACAGTTCTCCTGAAGAAGAAGAAACATCATATTTTCTTCAGCGTATGAGCTCTGAACTTCCAAGTGTTTTGAAGGCTATACAATAATAACAGACTTGATGTGTTTTTGATGGAGGCCCTGAACAAGCATTGGTCGACGGATTTTTGTGCACAAGCACGTGCACGTACGCACGCACACACGACGGAGGAGCCTTACAGAGAAGGTGGCCAGAGACATGTGGTACTGCATTTAGGAAAATATTAATAGGCTATTGTTTCTTTGAGAAACAGGAACGATTACAAATAGAAGAGGCCTGTCTTTGTGTCAATCGGGTTGATGTATGAAGTGTGGTCTGTCAGACACCCTGTCATAGCAGTTCGTGAGGAAACCTTTTAACAGGAAATATACGCAGTTTCATAGTTTACTCCAAAATGAGCTCAACTTTTTTCACCAGGTCTGATAATAAGACCTCTGACATGGTGCCTCATTTTAACCCTGCATGCTTTAACAAATCTTCATAAAACACCATGAAAATATTTTGAATTGTTTATCCATTTGGTCCAATAAGTATATTCCTTATAAAACCACTCACTATAATTACTTAGCAATAAGCATAAAAAGTACTGTATGTGCACTGGTATTCATCATCTAATACATGTAGATTTTTACCTTGTGGGGAAATTTTTCAGTCGTCGCAGTAGCTGCTGCTGCAACAGGAAGTCGACACAGCATCGGTGATGAGATCTTTACAGATCTTACACAGAAAGGCATCAGGCACTGGATCTTCATCTAAGGTCGATGAGGAGGACTCGTTCTGTGTTAAAATGGGTGGAGGTCTTTCTTCGGAGATGCATAAGCCTCACTAAACAGAAAAAGCACACAATAATCAACCAAATGCAAATGTTTGTTCATGGTGAGGTCTCTTGTATACTCACGCATTAATAACAGGAATGACATGCTTTCCGCTGCTGCTCAGCATCACTCCCTTCATGTTGGGGTCATCCACCTCCATTAGGAAGCTGACAGGAATTCCTGCGCTTCTACGTATGCGCTTACTCCCAACAAAAGATGAATCCTGTGAAGGCACAAGCAACAGGTTGCATTTTCATTCATGACATGTGCACAAATGCTGTCAGTTAAGTTATGTGTTACCCGTGTCTTTGGGCAGTCTCTGATGTGATGCCCAGGGATGCCACACATAATTTGGTGGAAGACCTCCAACCAGAGTGCTTCACTGGTAAGCAGGTGCGCAGATGGCACAAGGGACGGGGGGACATGATCCCCTCAGATTCAGTCAGGGTGACCCGATCCGCCCCCCTCACTGTCCCTACGAAAGATGACAGTCGTCGGTAAAACTGAGGATTAATCATAGTTTCTGGTATTTATCTTAGTAGTGGTGGACATGCCCGCCGCTCTCTTAATTATTTTGCCGTCACTGCTGCAGACACAGGCTGAACCACAATAACAGGGCTGCCAACCCCCATGCATTCGTCGTGAGACTCACGCAATTGACTGTTTTCTAACGCCATACACTTCCATTTTCTCACGTAGGATATCCCCCGCCATTTTTTTCTGTGCTGTGTAATAAAATTTGTGATAGAAATGCCTAAAAGCCTGTCTGTAGTTTTCGGTGCTGCAAATTGTCTAGCAGTGGACCTCAAAATAAGGTGGCCATTGACTAATCAAATGTAAGAAGGAACTGTTTACAGAGCCGGTGGGGTGGTGACCAAATCAATGAAGACAGGTTTGTTTGAGTGTGTTAGACACTAAAAAGTCAATATTTTACAATTTTTTAACCATAGAAATGGTTAGCGGGACAATCCACTGATGCAAACTAAGATAGTATTACAAGCAGATTTGTACCTTTTGGGGAAATTTTTGAGATCGCCATGAGGGAGAAAAGATCATAAAGAATGATATTTATTGGAAAAAAATGCAGGTTTTGTGAATAGGTTTAGGTGTTGGGGTACGGTTGAGGGATAGAATATATCATAAGCCTGATAAAAAATCAATGGAGGTCTATGGCATGTCCCCATAAAGCATGGAAACCAGTGTCCCTCATGGTGGAACATTCTTCCTAACTCGGTCCGATTAACCACATCAGTCACAACATTCAAAAACGTACTAAAAAATCATCTCTTCTGTGAATACTTGATAGACAAATGAGAAAAAAAAACTCTCTCTTTCTCTCAACAGGTAGTGGTCTTGCTTTTGTTGAAACCAGTAACTTTGAATTGGCACCAATTGCATTATTGATCCTGTATGACATATCGCTTATTGCTCCCTAAACTCTATGTAAGTCTTTACTCTTTGGATAAAAGCCTCTGCTAAATGACTTAATGTAAATGTGTGTGTGTCTATAAGAGCAAGGGTTGTTAGTGCTACTATGTGAAAGGTTTCATAAACACTCTTCAAACCTGTATTCAATGCAATATTATAAAGTCTTTCTTACGTCTTTATGTCTGTGATATCCAATTATATACATAATATATACATAATGATGAAGCTCTCTTGACGTTCTTCATAAATGCTTGGTCTTCTTTTGCAGCCATCGTCTTCACCCTCTTTACCGGAGGGTAAATTGGTGCGAGAGCTGTGAGGTTCAGAAACAGGTGAACTTGATCTATGACTGAGGCTCGGGCCTGTGGAGGAACAAAGCGAATGAGAGTACGGGCGATTTCGGGAGTGTGAGAAACCAACCCTCTGCTCTGTTCTTGTATGAGTAAGAACCAGAAAACCGGTTTGAATAGAAGACAAAGCTTGAGAACAAGCAAGATTTGCAGTTAAACAATCTTACCTGGCATAAGTACATGTTTATGTTCAAAGTATCAGGACAGGAGACACATGAGACTGTTTGCAGGTGGGACAAACATGTTCATCTGAATCCAGCAGACACGATCGGATACCTGCGACCAAACAATCACAGATGTTCTCAAAGGTTAAACAACCTTTCTGAGTAACATTTGTTTGTGCAGAGACTCACAGTCGTCGCAGTAGCTGCTGCTGCAACAGGAAGTCGACACAGCATCGGTGATGAGATCTTTACAGATCTTACACAGAAAGGCATCAGGCACTGGATCTTCATCTGAGGTCGATGAGGAGGACTTGTTTTGGGGTACGAAAGGTGGATTCTCTGTCTTCAGAGATGCATAAGCCTCACTAAACAGAACAAGCACACAATTATAAACCAAATGCAAATGTTTATTCATGGTGAGGTCTCTTGTATGCTCACGCATTAATAATGGGAATGACATGCTTTCCGCTGCTGCTCAGCATCACTCCCTTCATGTTGGGTTCTTCCACCTCCATTAGGAAGCTGACATTATTTATGTATATAACACTACCTCTACTTACTACATTATCCATTGCACAAGTGTATACAATCTGTTAATATGTATATTCTACTATATACTACCCGTACAGTGACTCTTATATGTTGTTATCCACCATTTTCGTCTTTTGTTTTATATATGCATATTTTAGAATCTTTTAGACTGTAAATCTTATTATACTGTAGTGTTATTGTGTTGAATGTCTGTACTAGAAGCTTCCTACACCAAAGAAACGGCCTTGTGAGTGCAAGCACACTTGGCAATAAAGCTCTTCTGATTCTGATGCCACTGTTACGTCACACAGTTTAGTGGAAGGCCTCCAACCAGCCTGAGTGCCTCAATGGTAAGTGATGAGAGTCATGGAAATTCTGCTATAAATGTGAATGTTATTAAACTCACTTGAATAGTAACAGCGGCTGGACTGGAACATGACAGCTTTTATTTTGTCCTCCACTGATGAATTTGCCTCAGCCAGATTCTCATACTGCTATTGAAGATCCACTAAATGGTGCAGACCAGTTACTGCAAAAAAACAAACAAAGACTCAATGACTGATTGAAATTCACTTAAAGATTCATATTCGTAACATCTTCACGTGACTTACTTGACATGTCTGTTATATCTGGATTTTACTCCAGTTCCAGGGATTCATCTGACGGTCACCATGGTGTAACTGGGGATGACGTCCGCATCATCAGTGTATTCTGGGGTAAACACACACGTATTTGCAGTCTCTCCACGTTTATCAATGTAATACCAGGGTACTGTATACCAACCACAGTACATGTCAATGTTAAAACTATTTACATTAGTTTGTCATGATAACACCCCAGTACTGTACTCACAAGGGGAGACAAATGTGTTTTTAACCAGGTCGTAAAAAATAACGCCTTACATAAACACATACTTATTAGTGTCATAAATACTTGTTGAAGGTTTTGAAATGCATACAATATGATATTAAAGGCCCGGGGCCAGTTACACCCCCAAGGGCCTCCCTCCCACACTTTTTCCATTCTTTCCCTTACCTGCGCCTTCACAGTTATAGAAAGAGAAAGTTAAGGTTATGATAAATATTAAAACCGTTCTCGCTCTGTGTCAAATCCCTGCGCTATGCTAAAAATAATCCGCGCAGTGTTTATAGAAGTCCAATATTAGCAACACAGTCAAAAAACAACAAGGGAACAAATTAAGGCGTAGGAAACACACGTCTTTAATGAGCTGTCAAATAAACTCATATTTGATGCATCACATTAATAAAAAAAAATTCTCAACATAAAATACCCCTGTTACACATGTCTGTAAAGTGTAGACATCAAATCCTCATTCAAAAGATTCAAAAAAGCAATTAAATTGTGCGGTAATTTAAGTTCATTTTTAATAAGCTAAATTTAATTTAATAATGTAGGCTATGGGACCCACATATTCAACATAGATAAACACATGGGGAAATAAAATTGACATTACTATTTTCCCTGGTTGTTCCTGTGTTTTCTGGCGTCGATCGTGGAGTGGGACCGGGTTGGACCTGCACGGTTTTCGGCGAGTGGAACTTTCTGGGTTGTGAAATGGTTTAGAAACGTTCTGAATCTAAATTAATAACATATCTAAATGCTTCACATGTGTGTCTCATCTTTTTGCAAGTTTTTCTCAATGTCACTTTAAAACTACATTAAAATAGTAACAAAAAAGCCAGTGACCTCTGCCCCCATAATCACATTTAATACTTTAATTAAATTCAAGTTTATTTATAAAGCGCTTTTCACAATGTGTATTGTTCCAGAGCAGCTTTACAGGAGCAAACAGGAAAAACAGAAAAGTTTAAACACAGCACAGTGCATGGTGTTTATAGAACGAGCAAGATCATTCTAATAAATAATATCTCATTTCCACCATCCAGTTTGGTAGTGGGCAAAACAGCAATGAAAACAAATGTTTATTCAATTCAAGTTTATTTATATAACGCTTATCACAATGTGTATTGTTCCAAAGCAGCTTTACAGGAGCAAACAGGAAAACAGGAAAAACAGAAAAGGTAAAACACAGCACAATGCATGGTGTTCATAGAACGAGCAAGATTATTCTAATAAATAATATCTAATGTCTAATATCACATAAATACATACATACATACATACATTCATACATAAATAAGCAATAAAGAAATGAATAAATAAATGAATAAATAAATACATCTATAAAAATCCACTGACAGTTTGAAGAGAGCAAACAAGTCCATGTTTACATGTAAAACAGCTGGAAGTAACCAGGGCAAAGCCCCCAATTGTTAACTTCAGGTACCTTTTCAACACTAAGTTTCTTTCTGTGTTTTGGACCACCCTTTAATCGAATCATAATAGGTTGGATGTTGAGAGAGAATCTTCTGCAGATCAGATACAAGACACAGAGAGGTAGCATCAAGCTTTGAGAACTTTAATTCTAGGGAAGACACGTCTTACACGTGTTACAACCAAATAAGGTTTACATTCATTTAGCAGATGCTTTTATCCAAAGCGATTTACAAAGAGTTAAGGTAGCAATAAGCGATATGTCATGCAGGAGCAATAACACAATAGGTGTTAATACAAAGTTACAGGTATCAACAAAAGCAAGTTGAGAGAAAGAGAGGGTTGGTGTTGTTATTTTTGTATTTTTATTTGTCTGTCAATTATTCACAGAAGAGACGGGTTTTAAGTAGTTTTTTTAATCTTGTGAGAGACCGGACCGAGTTAGGAAAAATGTTCCACCAGGAAGGAGTTGTGAATGAGAATTCACAAGCGATTTACTGCCCTTATGAGAAGGCAATACAAGAATGTTTTCTCAGTAAAAAATCCAGCGAAGTCTTCCGAAGTCAAAGATGAAGAGGGAGGGGGGGGTCGAAGAAGAGAGTTAAATGTCTTGAAGAGCTGCCGAGTGTTAGGTGCATTGCTCACCTCGGTGGTATGACGTTTTAGCTGTGGTAACACTAGCAGAGAAAGAGGAGAGTGGTGACTCGTAGTCCCTTATGTCAGCAGGATTCTTGGTCTTGCGCAATTTCCTTTCAGCAGAGGATGTCAGACAGCCAGGGGAGAGGGGGTGGCACGAGCTGGTCTGGAGGACAGAAGACAAAGGTTATCTACAGGATGTAAGTGTTGAGCATAAGGTGTCGGTGACAGTGTCAGCATCTAGAGATGCAAAGTTGGAGGGAAGAGAGGATGTGACTTTAGCAGAAAGGGTGCCAGGGGAGAAAGAGCGAAGGTTCCATCTAAAATAAACGGGTGGTGGTGTGGTGCTTGTGGGGAGGAGCATGTTGACAGTGATGAAAAGTGAAGAAGCGTGACTTGAATGTTATCGGTGCAGTTTCGGATTTAGATGAGATCAAGGTGGTTTCCTGATCTGTGAGAACAGGCTGTGACGAGGCGCTTGAGGTCGGGGCGCTTCAGATAAAAATCTATATGATACAACAATGTGTTGGGTCTGTTTATAACCTAACAAACAACATGACAAAGAATGTGGACCCCCTTCTCTATAGGGTCTTGCATACAATGGGCTATATTTTTCCTGGGGAACTAAAACCTCACAATTAGGTCGTTTGTGATGCTCAGATCGCAGCGCTTCAGTTTCTCTCGTCTCATGATTTGGCGTTTCAAATCTCCGAGAGTGATGTGAAGGCCATCAAAGATCACCGTGTCGTGTGTAAGTTTACTGAAAAACGTATAATGAACACACGGCATGTTGACTCGGCTGCGTTCTGATGCCCCTGCAACAATAAAAACAGATCAATGAATGTAATACATTTGTAGAAATGCAGAAGAAATTAACATGAAAAGACAAGCAAGTGATTAGCCACAAATATAATATATATTATCAACACAAACATGTACTGCAAAAGTAAAAAATCAGAAAACAACGAGAAATGTGCTCTCAGGAACAGCAACACTAAACAAAACTTGGTTACTATGGAAACCGATAAAGCGCATCAATTAAAAGCATTGATGATGCAAATTTCGGTACCACTTTCCTAGAAGCATGTATGTATAATGCATTATAAAAGTAGTTTTAAAACATTGTAATCCACCTTTTAATGGAATGATATGTCTTATAAATAATTGTTATTACAGTTTAAACATTATAACATTTAGCAATTCATTGTTCCACTACACATTTTGAATTAGTTATACTTCTTTACAACTACATATAATGCATTACAATACACATTATGAAGAAATATAAAGCGTTCAACTCTTTATAATGTATTATACATACATGCTTCAAAGAAAGTGTTACCCACATTTCTAATGAAGATGGCACATCCAGCACAAGTAAATGAAAAATAAAAACTTTTTATTGCAGCTTGTTCTCACTTGTGTCTGAATTATTGAAAGTAAAAGGGATAAGTTTTCATTTAGAAGTCATTTGCATCACAACTCTGTATAAAATAACATGTAAATTCTATATAAAGATGTATGTTAAATCAAAATTCAGATTTGTTAAAATGAGTAAGATTTTATTAATTACCAACTCTTGTTTATTCAATATTTATTTGTAGCCTATTAATTAATTTTATTGAAATGAAAACATGCTGCAACAATTCTGATCCGCGAGAAAGACAACTGAGCTCAGAATTATAAAATTGTTGTGTTTCATTCATAAAAGAATGCTTTGATTTCTCTCTCCTCAAGAGACCACCTCTACCCCCCCAATAATAGTCTTTGTGCCATTAACTCAGTCATCTCATTGAAGCCTTAATAGAAACTAAGCTTCAAATAAATGTTTTATTGTCCATCTCACACTAAAATGAAAATGTTTGATGCTGAAAATCCCTTAAAATAATCAAGCAATCTATATTAATATTATGTAATAAAATAATAAAAGTATTCAGCCTATGTGCAACAATAACATTGGCTATTAGTGTTAATGTCTTAACATAATATTGCAATGACAACAGGGTTGTTTCTATTTAAATAGCTCAATTAACACATTTAGTATAAGGGGTTCCCTGCCCCATGCACCTCTCATAAGGGGTCCTTGCCGCGAAAAACGTCGAAGACCCCTGGTCGAAATAGGTACTTTTTTGAGCGACGTCATTAGTAATGATTACATTTTGAAGTAACATACCCCATGTGGGGGTAATGACGGTCTGAAATTAAAAATTAAGGATTACTTTTCATTTATAAGTCATTTTTAACGTTGCATCACAACTCTGTCAGCCTATGAAAATTGATTTAAAATCTAAATTTAGATTTTTTTAAATGAGAAATACATTTATTTAAAAGAGAATCAGCATTTTTATTTTATAGCCTACTACTATTTATTTTATATTCAGTATTCATTTTTATTAATTCATTTTACTGAAATGAATGAGATATTTATTAAGAATAGTAACAATTACATCTTGTTACAGGTAGGGAAATGTTTAATTAAGATTAATCCTAATATATTTAATATATCCGATATTTTTTACTGAGGAGGTCAAGGCAGCTTTTATAAAGAAGTTAGTACTATAGCCCACAACTTTTGTCGATAAGAATATATGTGGGTGATTATGTTATTATCAAATATTTATTTTGAAGTATCATAGCCAAGACTGGTGATTAAGTTAAAACAATTGCATTGTATCTAAAGATCCATCAAAAATATTTTAGAAATTAAAAATGTACCTCAGTTATCCCGGACGCGAAAACAATGTGTAGATTTATCACAAACGGTATGTTCACTAAACACTTAGGTCCAGTTTCACAGACAAGGCTTAGCTAAAGAAAGGACTATTAGTTAAATTAGGATATTAAAGTCGCTTTTATTAAAAACATTACTGGTGTATATGTTGAGACACAACAATGTCAATGAAATATCTTTAGATATGCCGGGCAATTATTTTCAGTTAAGACCGTTCACATTTTCATTTAAGTCTGGGACCAGTCTTAAACCTTGTCTGTGAAACCGGGCTTCAGCAATACATCAAAGTTCATGGATTTAAATCCCAGAGGAAATACATATAATCAATTGTATCGGGACGTTTGGTGCTGTGGATAAAAGTGCACGCGAGTTCTCTAGGGAAAAACACAACATGATAAGAAACATGTCGGCTCACATTCTTAACTAATGCACGTGGATTATGTTTTACAGGCCAACAAAATGTGTTCGAGCCTTTGCGTTTATAACAGGAGTGACAACTCTATTTAAAAGCAAAACAAGAGGCAGCCAAGACCGTGCTGAAAGCTTCATACATTTAAATTACAACATACAAAAACTATGTCACAGTATATGAACCTTTAACATGTATTAAAAAAAACTAATAAAGGCTTCTTGATAAAAAACTTTTATAATTCATTTATGGTGACACCCAGCCCTCTAACAAACAAAGGAGGACTCCTACAATCTTTAACCAAAAGCTGGACAACAGACAGGCAATCGGCCTCAACGTTCGTAAATGCATTGTTATCTCTGGAGCTTGGCTACTGAAAGGAAACAGATAAAAAGTCATACAAAAACAGTTAAAAAGTGCAAAAATAGCTTATTAATACCCCAGGGGGTGTGATAATATGTTGACAGCAATAAGCTACATTATTAAAAATGCCTGAAATTGTGTTGAAACAGAGTGCAAGGCAGAGCTTCTGAAGTGAGATTCTTGGCATTTTCTGCTTTATCCTCTTTCATAAAACAGAATGACAAATCGGCTTTGAACTTGGACAGCACAGTAACTCACACATTTACTGTAAAGTTACTTTCGGAAAGCACCAGGCAATAAATAGCCGTGTAAAAACATCTCTTGAGATTTCATTATGTTCCAAATAAAGCACAATATTCAGGATGTCAACTGCACAATTTACAACAGTGTAGATCATAGAAAAAAAAATCTGGATTCATAAAATTATAATGGCACCTCCGTTCTGTAAAAGATGGGTAAACAGCACCCTGAATTCAGTCAAATAAATTAATGCAATTCATAAAATGGAGATAACAAATAATCGTATTTATTTTTTACGAACAATTATAAACAAATTATTATTGAGACGAGCTACTGCTTCCTGTGCCAATTTATCCGGGGACCATGTGGCAACATCTGAACAAAGATCATGAACTATGAACGCCCTGCGTCGACTCCACACCCATACCAGAAAAACGTAACATGCTGGACGAACGACAGCTTGTGGGGTCTATAGGAAGTGGTCAAACCCCTTCAGGCTTCTGACCCCTGCTATCTGAACGCTGTTGATATAAATAGGGTATGCTAGAGTCTGCTGGATGGGTGCAGGTGGTTTCGGATGAAGGTCGCGTCATTGTCGTCTACTCCATGATGGCTCGATAGATGACGGGCTCGATGTAGTCCCCTCTGTATCTGGAGTTTATCACTCTCTGCCTCTTGCTTTCCTGAACCTTCTTCTCTCCAAACATCTCGTCGAAGCGCATGTCTGAGGCCTTGGACTGAATCACATGCACTCACAAATCAGCTCTCAGAATATTTTAAATATTGAATTGATTGACAAACTCGGTGATGGATCTCACCAGACGAGACTTGACCCTCTTGGGAAGTTCCTCATCCAGAGTGTAGACGTCTTCTCTCTTTGCTGTGAGCTGCGATCCATCCTCGAACTCAACCTGAGAAGGTACAAGATACCTTTCAGAAAGGGAGGATTAACTGGATAATAACACAGTGACAATAAAACGCTAGTTTGTATATTTACCTGGTACATTTGTAAGACATGTGCTGCCACGAATTTGGCTCCATAAACAAGGCCATCGGTCCATCTGACCTGAACCACTTCCCCCTGTGGAGGTGGACCCAGCTGAGCGCAGTCCCGGTTCTACAATAAAACAACAAAGATCATCCAACTTCTTTATCTGAAATAGCGTGGTTTACCGCATTCTAACATAAAAGCTAACTATAAAAGGACAGTTCAACCTGAAAAATACCAAAAAGGTTTTAAGATGCCTTCTGAAGGCTATATGACATTATTAAAGGGTTTAATAACACACAGAGCCCTCTCACCACAATGTCTTCTGGGAAAAGGTTGTCGCTGAAGGATCCGTCATCAAAGTTGACCTCATAAAACGTCTCTTTTGTCAGCTGTATCACTTCACACTGATAGTAACGGCCGTTTTTGTGTTTGCAGATGACCTTTTGACCCACGCTGAGCTCGGCTCTCAGAGCTGCTGCGTTTCGCTAAAGACAGAAGAAGAGAGAAACTTTGCCGTAGTTCAACACCGAGTTAAAAATGCCGAGGTCATAGTTTGATGTATTCATTGCATGTATTCATTGGCACTCAAACCAAAGTGTGAGTATGAAAATATGAGGTCATAATCAACACTTTAATAAATAACACTTTTAAAGAAATAATATTATTAACTGACCAAAGTATTACAAATGTGAGAATTATACATTAAAGCACAGATTTTAAAGTAAGACTTTGAATTTTGATGTCAATTACACTATTGCACATGCATATATTTCACAAAGTATTTAGTTTAATTACATCAAAAGTAACTGTAATTAAATTAAAGAAAACATCTGAGTAATCCCTTACTTTACCTTTTCAAGGGAAAAGTAATTAAATTACAGTAACTAATTACTTAGTAACTAGTTACACCCAACACTGGTTAAAGCAGAAGCTCTGAACACTTTCTTAAGTTTCCAAACCTCTGACTGTACTGGGCCTTTGTGCCGGCAGCAGGTGACGTAGACGATGAACGGCCAGTCATCCGGGTGCATGATGACACCTGCAGCCTGAGCGCAAGTGGGGTGATAGGATGTGGGACAACGGCCGTGAGAGCACTGCACGCAGCATCCTGACGTTTTCTTCATGCGCCGTTTGCAATAATAGCATTTCTGCAAACGCAGGAAGTCGGTTCAGGGGAAAGGAGAAGTGGGTGCAGATTTAAATAACACTATAGGAGTTTTGTAAATTACTCTAGGCTCTATGCACAGTGTATTTTTTACATAGAAACATTTGGTGGTTTTCAGTTTAGGACGTTTTTAAAGGCACTTGATGTGTTGGAAGTTTTAAAAAGAAGTGAAATCTTCAAACAGAGAGGGTTTCTGTGTAAAGGGCACCCACTTCACACAGTTCTCTGGAGATTATACTCACCAGTTTAAATCTCTGTAGGGGAATGCCGCTGAGATCCACAGGAGATCGTTCCGTGATGTTGACAAAGCGCGCTTCAAGCACGGCCACCGCGCACAGGACATGAACCCACCTGCACAAGGACACACATCGGTTCATGATAGAAACTTGGAGTGGTAGTATATGGAAATTTCACATTTGCATAACAACTTAAATTATTGTGAGGGTTCTATACAAACTTATAAATCATAGGGATTCATCAAAATGGTATAGAATTGTTAGCTGCATGAAGTTGTTTAAGACCTATATAATAATATAGTTTTGTTTTCAGTTTAATTAAAACTTTGAATTAGCCATTATTTTTATAGTTTTTTTTATAATTTTGGTAAATATTGTAGCAATTTATGCTTTTAACAAATAACTTTAATTGGTTTATTGTCTATGTTTAATAACCTTGTGGATTGCAAATATAACCTTTGATGGTTGTCGTGTTGTCTTGTTTTATTCTTTGTTCCTCTTTTTAAAACATTGCTTTATTGAGAACAAAATCTGATCACCTTGGTTGTAACAGCTATAAAAAGCAAATAGTATCTACAGATATCTGGTCAGAGAACACTGCTTGTGTTGTATCACTGCTGACCTCTGGATTACTTACTTGCCATTATTGGCTCGGTGTAAAGCTCCTCCTCTCAAAGAACACAAACAGCAACTCTGAAAATCAACAAAACACCATGACATCAGAAATAAGATAACTCAAGTTACTGTGTATTTAACACAGGTCTACACAGGACACATGGGTGATATTTTATTTTCTAATGGAAAGACAAAAATGTATTCACAAGAAAGGTTTGTGGTTGTCAGACATGTTCTGCTAATGTGTTGAGCAACTCAGTAATTCCATCACAGGTTCATCTGAAAACTGAAGCCGAGACCACACACCTTCAAAGTACGAGTACTCACCTCTGAGAGAGCGTTGGCTTTACAGCGGGCGCATTTCCAGTCTTTTGTAACTCTTACTTGAGGCAAACCGTAACAACCTAAAAGACAACACACCACATATGACACACTTTCCTGCCACAGTACAGTCACCTCAAGAATAAAAAGCTCAATTATCAAACAAGCCCATATTCATGCTGGACATGACTTGATACGAACATGTGTTAGGGTAGAAAGCATCCTGATAACTGTTAGGTTTATTCGAACAAACTTAGTTTCCTCTTCACAAACAATCCATTGGACTGATATGTAAAGTGTTTTTTTTCTCTCTCAAGATTTGTTGATAAAATACTTAAAGCACCTAAAACTCAAACTTATTGAAATCTTAATGAACCTTTCAAACTCTGACAATCTTGTTTAGTTAAGCATAAAACCAGCCAAACAAATGAGCTTGCTTATTTAAAAAAAATCTCCTGCAATAAAATATGCATAGTTGTGAGACTGACTTGTGTGCACACGGACGCTGCAGTGCGAGCAGCTGATGAGCAGGCTGGTTCCGTCTGCGTCCAGGTGAGGTGTGGACAGGTGCACGCTTGCGTTCTCCTCTGTGGTGGTGCTGAAACACATCTCTGGAATCAGAGGTTTGGTTCTCATTTGACCTCCACGCAACACCACGGCTGACTCTCTGTCGCCCCCTTCAGACTAGACACATAACCCACAAACAGGTATGTAGAGGATGACACAGGAAGTATTGGGCATGTAAATTGCCGCAACAGGACTGAAATAAACACAGATTTGATGGTGACGGGCTAACGGCATGGTTATTTTTATCTACTGAAACCATTGATTTAAAAACATCTGTTGATTAGGGCTGTTGAACGATTCATTGTGTTTAAAGATGCAGTTTGTAACTTTTTCACAGTAGAATATCCTAAAACCAATAGGCCTGTGTTTGATATTTTGTTCAATTGAGTACTTGCAATAACTCAAATGTTTCCAACTATTTGTAAATCATGAGAATATTATCATTTTAACCAGTGACACGACTGTCAATGGTATCGTATCTGCATAACCAAAGACACTGGATGGATAGCTTGCAACCTTCAGGGGAATGCAGGAAAGCAGACTAGAGGCTGTTTTATGATTGGCTGAGGTGCCTTACATGATTGGTGTAAGCTGTTACGCTTTCTCCAGACCTTGAATCGCTCTTATAACACAGTCTCTGGCATTACGCTCGGTTTCCGCTTTTACTCCCGTAGAAACCATCACAACACAGCATGTGACAGTATTAGTTTGTAGCGTCTATCAAGCAGCTATCTTGTTTTGCGCAGTCGTTATGGAGCACAATTATTCTTGACTGTTTGGAGCTGGTTCTGTCAACAAAGACATTTTTACTAGACAGAGACGCTGATCTTGCATGTGTATTACTAGACAAGTGAGGGACGGTTTAGATTCCTTTACTGACAGAAAACGTGTGATTATTATATCGATCAACAAGGTTAGTCTTATTGTTTGAATGTCTTTTTCTTAACTTAGCATGAGCGTCATGTATGTATTTACTGAACAAGCACTAATCGTTTTAGATCATCTGACTAAATGGTAATCAATCAATTTTATAAATAACGTGTAATTCATTATAATGAAATAAAATCACGTCATCAAACTCAACATTTATAAAACTTTATAACATTACATCATCCATAAACGTGATCTCTCATTCACATCTGATTATTAGTTGTGGAGGTGAAGAGGACAGATCCCATTATTCGACGCTACTTCACAGCATCATCCAGCTTGTTTTGAACATGTGACCTTCTTTTGGGTCAATATTTAGAAATTGAGTTTTTGACATCATCGGAAAGCTGAATAATTAAGCTTTCTATTGATATATGAGTTGTAAAGGATATGACAATTTATGGCGGAGATACAGATGTTTATAACCCCAGAGTCTAAGGGTGCAAAAAAATCAAAACATTGAGAAAATCGCCTTTATCAGAGGCGCTGTAACCACCATCCACTCACAAAAATAACATTTTTATATATTTAGGGTAGGAAATTTACAAAATATCTTCATGGAACATAATCTTTACTAAAAATCATAATGATTTTTGGCATAAAAGAAAAATTTATCATTTTGACCCATACAATGTATTTTTGGCTTTTAGTAAAAATGTTCCTGTGCTACTTAAGACTGGTTTTGTGATCCAGGTTCACATATTTGTTTTGAATGTGCGCCCTCTTGCGGCAGATTTTACAAAGTGCGCCTTTAATTGCATCCAGAATAAAATATTTATTTTCAATAATGTTTCAAAATATTTATTTCCTTTGATTATAAATATAAAATATACATACACAGTACCCAGACATAATTTTTTTGTTTTATCTCGATGGATTCATCGTGATTAATCGTTGAACAGCCCCTCATTGATGCATGAACAATTAAAAGGATAGTTTACCCCAAAATAAAAATTCTGTCATCATGTACTCACCATTTTGTCATTTCAAACCTGTACAACTTTTTTTCTTCCACAGAACACAAAGGAAGATGTTTTGAAAAATGTTGTTAGCTAGACCCCCCTTCCCTTGGATTGGTTTCGTGTCCATACCATTGAACTGAATGGGGGACAGTGCTCTTCGGTTACCAACTTTCTTCAAAATATCATCTTTGTGTTCTCGGATAGAAGAAAGTCATAAAGGTTTGAAATGACAAGAGAGTGAGTCAATAATGACAGAACTTTCATTATTTTTATTTTTCTTAATGCAGAATAAAAGAAAACAATCAATTCCTTCATGTGTTTTACATCATTTGTGCATGAAAATGATATAAAATGACTTACCCGCTGGTGTGCTTGGAACAGCATGCATACTGCGCAGTAGGGTGGCTCCAGCCCCATCTTTCTGTTGTATTCTCGTTCTCTCTCTAGATTAAATGGTTTGTTTTGCCACAGGTGGGTCAGAGGTCGAGCCCATGCCTCTCCGTCCAGACCGTCATCCTCTGATGCAGATGGCTCCTGTAGCTCTACACAAGAAACAATAAACACATAGGAGCAGAACATTTACATACTCAGATCAAATATTGAGGAAATAAATGTGACTATCACGAAAGTAAATTCTGTGAAACAGATCAATATAAGGTATATGTCCAATGTCACGTGACTAAACCGGTAAACAGGTCTTGTTATATCTGCTTGTTGGAAAAGTGTATTAACAGTATCAAGTATCAGCGATATCTATGAGCCTAGCTAGCTGTTTCCATAGTTAGGCGTTTTGTGCTATTTTAATATTGAAATGTCTGTGAGAAGAAAAATAAATAAACCTTTATATATACAGTATATCAATCTGTTTATGCGATTTAGATAATCTTTGGTAGCTAATAAAACGCCTCTTTATTTAATGAAGCGCAAATACGTGTGACATAAAGCCTACTGGATTGCTTGGATTTTCATTTAAAAATATTGAGATTATACCTGTCTAGGTGGGTCCTGGAAGGAAAGTTTGGGAGCCCCTGATCTAATAAACTAAAGCCAGAATACACCGAAAAAATGATCAAGACAAGCATCTGACCTTCATCACTGATGATGTCCTTCATCAAAGGGTGATGTCTAGGTAGTCTGGGGATTCTGGTTCGAGATGTCTTCTGTAAAACCACACACATGCAGTGTCAGACTAAAGAGGCATGTGCCAAATCCACAGACCCTCAATGTAAAAATGCTAAAAAAGTGCATTACTTTCCACACATACCTTGGTGTCTTCCTGAGACTCGCTATCCGAATCACTGTCTCGTTCCCTCTCATGCCTGATGCGTGGTTCAAGCTCACTGTAATCTCCTTTAGCGTAGCTGTGAACGTGTAGCACCTCAGCCGGACTCAGAGTCCTCTGGAAGATATGCTGGACTTCAGACTGGTTCCCCTGACCGCTGCCTGCTGACACGGAGCTACTCTGTGACTCCGAAAGCTCCGTGGCCTTTGTGTTTACAGTGATGTTGTTGGGTTCTGTGGTGACATCACAGGTGGGGGCGGTGCTCGTGTCAGGCTCGCGCTCGAGGCTGACGGGGGCGGTGCTCGTGTCAGGCTCGCGCTCGAGGCTAACCAGATTGTTGCTGGGTTCTAGGGTAATATTATCAATGTGTGCAGAGCTAATACAAAGCTCTTGATTAGGGCTGACAGTGCTGTTGCTGGGATCTGTGGTGACATCATTAACCTGGGCGGAGCTTAAGTCAGGCCCACATTTAGTGGTGACGGTGCTGCTGTCGAGTTCTGTAGTGTCGTCAGAGGTGTGTGTGGAGCTGACGCCTGGCTCGTGTATAGGGCTGATGGTGCTGTTGCCAGGTTCGGTGGTGATGTCACAGATGTGGGCGGGATTAAGACTTGTTTCATCAGTGCTGATAGTGTTTGAAATACAGTTGCTAGGTTCTTTGATTGTATCAGAGGTGTTGGAGGTGGTAATGCTGGACTCACTGCTGCCTGGTTCAGTGGAGTTATTGGTGGTTTCTTGCTTAGGGTTTATAGTAATTTCGCTGGGTTCACGGATGACATCACAGATGTGGGCGGAGTTATTGGTGGTTTCTTGCTTAGGGTTTATAGTGATGTCGCTGGGTTCAGGGATGACATCACATTCGTGGGCGGAGTTATTGGTGGATTCTTGCTTAGGGTCGATAGTGATGTCGCTGGGTTCAGGGATGACATCACATTCGTGGGCGGAGTTATTGGTGGATTCTTGCTTAGGGTCGATAGTGATGACGCTGGGTTCAGGGATGACATCACATACGTGGGCGGAGTTATTGGTGGTTTCTTGCTTAGAGTCGATAGTGATGTCGCTGGGTTCAGGGATGACATCACAGATTTGGGCGGAGTTATTGGTGGTTTCTTGCTTAGGGTCGATAGTGATGTCGCTGGGTTCAGGGATGACATCACAGACGTGGGCGGAGTTATTGATGGATTCTTGCTTGGGCTTGATAGTAATGTCGCTGGGTTCAGGGATGACATCATAGACATGGGAGGAGTTATTGGTGGTTTCATGCTTAGGGTTGATAGTGATGTCGCTGGGTTCAGGGATGACATCACAGACGTGGGCGGACTTATTGCTAGTTTCGTGCTTAGGGATGATAGTGATGTCGCTGGGTTCAGGGATGACATCACAGACGTGGGCGGACTTATTGCTAGTTTCGTGCTTAGGGATGATAGTGATGTCGCTGGGTTCAGGGGTGACATCACACATGTGGGTGGAGTTATTGCTTGCTTCATGCTTAGGGCTGATAGTGCTGTCGCTGGGTTCAGGAATGACATCATAGATGTGGGTGGAGTTAATGCTGGCCTGAGCAGACATATCTGCAGGATGATGTTCTGCTGTGATGTCAGAGGAACATGAATGGGGTGTGATGTCACTGGGTTCAACATCAGCGAGCTCCATGTTGACATCACCGTTCAGAGTGACGTCATCAGGATTGGTTTGGATGTCGCAGCTTTGAGTGACAGCATCTGACTGAGTGGTGACATCGATCCCCTGAGCCGTGACATCACTGATGCTATTGGATTGTGAAGTTGAAGTGACATCACTGTGTTCAAAAGGGGTGACATCATCTTCTTGAGCCTGAGCTGTGATGTCACTGCTGGAGGTGGGATGTGGCTGCTGGTTTGATGGCGAAACCTCTTCCTCTGTGTGAGGAGGAGGAGCTTGATTCTCCTCCTGGTTTGGAGAGGGAGAGTCTGTCTGCATGGTTTCCTCAACCTTCTCTTCACCTGCAGAAATCATACGTTTATGGCATTTTATATAATTTAAAAAAACGTACTACGTTAATAATATGTATGAGGCTCTTTACCTGGATCAGCAGAGATGGATTGTTCTTGGCTGGCATCTGTCTCAGCCTTGCTCAATTTTGCTTTCTTCTTCTCGACATCCCCCTCTTCCTGAACCTGATCGTCATCTTGTCCTTCAGCATCATGAGGACGCTTCTGCCCCACAATCTGCTTTGGACAACTGCAGCATGACATCATAGGGATTAAAAGAAATGTCATCATAAATAGTACGATAATATTTAGTACATGAAAATAAACACATGCCTGTTGTTCTGCTCCGAGGTGCTGCTGGGTTCTTCAACACCAACAGCCTTCTTCTCATCTGTCTCCAGCTGTCCATCAACAGCTTCTTTCTTCTCTTCAGCGTTTGCGTTCGTCTCCTCTTCATGTTTCAGCTCTTCTGTCTTCTCCGCTTCTGCGCCGCTGCTGTCTCCGAGCTCTTCTGTCTGGACCTCGCTCCTCTCATCCGTCTGCTCTGCTTCCACTGGTATGTGCTTTGTGTGATCGATGGGCGCATTGTCCTTTCCTGCTTTCCAGAGTTTGTAACGTTCTGGCTGAAACTTGCTAACAAACAAGTCCATTGATATCTTCACCATGTCCTTCCGGCAAGAACACTGTGAGGGGACATCAACAACACAACAATTTTTTGAAGTCATTTCTTTATTTCATTTTCAATAAAAAGAAAAATATGGGAGTTGATGGCAGTGCTGTATGTAAAGATAAACTTACTAATGTTGCATGTTTGCCGTAATCAATCCAGCGCGGGGTGGCAAAGTTGGTTGACTCTGCGCAGTTGAATCCATGATTAAACCCTGCGTGATATCCATAAGGGAAGGTCACGATGAACTGGCCAGCTTCATGAGTCACCTGATGTGTTCAACAAATCAAATATTAATAATACGTTTAGGCACATTGCGAAGCTTTTCATAAATATACAGACACAAACCTTGTCAAAGGGAATGCCATACTTCCTCAGAATCGATGGTGAAATTAAAGTCATTTTGTGACGTAAAAAGGCTTCGCAACTCTGAGCACTTCCAGGAAAAAATCCTGCATGAATAAAGACATGTGATGACTCAAAGAGCTGATGAAGAAGAACCGTAAGAAGGCCACATGATATTACTGTACCTTTAGCAAGACGCTCCAATCTTTTCCCATGCTCCGGAGGCACGGCATACCTGCAGAAGAGTTTGTTTTAATTCAAGACAAAGTAGTAATGTCTTTAAATCTCTTTACATTACACATGTTCTGTGTCTGTACCATGACTTGGGTTCTCCAAAGTGAAGGTAGTTGATGCTGTAGAGATCCATGTCCTCGGTGTGCCAGGCAAACGTGCTCTTCCACATGCCGAAATAAAGATACGGAGTGTTTACTCCTTTTATTGTGACCCCGCTTTCTCTCTCCACCGTGTCCAAAATAGTGTTTAGATGACCAATATTCCACTCTGTGACATCCTATCAGGAGAAAAATGTAATGTATGTGTTGGCAGAAGTTTGAGAACAAAGGAGTATTGAAAAACATTGTTCCAAAACTGTATGACTTTCTCCCTTGAAACATATAAACCGACACAGGACAGAAAGTCCATACTGCTGTTTATGATGAAAGTGACCAGGTGCTTGGAAACTATTCCACACAACTCATACAATATATTTTAATATTTTCTCACAAACTGTTATATGAAAACAGAAGACCTGCTTAGAGTGGTTTAGGAAGCTGGTAGCGGCTTCTGTTTTACATAATAATCCTATAGAGGGAGTAAACCGCATAAAAAAAAGTCCTGAGCGCTTTTCAAACGCCAGCGCCTTCATCTGCAGCCCAGAGCATCTTCGGAGGTTGAAAAAAGTTCAACTTTTCATAAAAAAACTATACGTCAACAACATTTTCAGAGCTTAACAATGACAGAGACATGTCATTTCCATAACAACATGGATCATGGATTGGTCGAGAAGGACCAAGCTCGAAAAATAAAACAGCAGCCGAAATGCCCGTTGGAGCATAGTTTTGTACAACTGTAAGTTTAATTTACACTTTCAACAACTTTTGATTGCATTTCTACCTAGAAATTAATTAGTATTAAAGTTCTTAAATAAGTTATTGCAAAGACGCTCTCTGTTTGAACAGAATTTGAAAAGACATCCGTTAAGCGTTATATGAAGCTTGTCTCTCTAAGCTGCCTTCGTGGACAAATGCTATTTTTGAACATTGCCGGCTGCTATTTGTAGTCACAATGCTGCAATCGTGTTTTTCTACTCAAAAAAAGCCATTGTCAACTTTTTCTTTTCAAAAAAAAAGTCAGGTGTGAACGCGACCTTATTGTGCTTTTTTGTGTTTTTCTGAATGCTGACAGCTCCTGGTCACTGTATGTATTCAATGTATAGAAAACAGTGTCATCAATCTGCTTTAAACATTGTTTTCAATGGAAGAAAGTTGTATGGTTTAGAACAGTGGGGGGCAGAGGTACTGCAGGTGGGGCGTGACGGTTCCCCGAAACCCCAAACTTTGGACCTCGATTGTGAATGCACGGAGGAACGCGATTGCAAATTGACAGAGGGCAATGTTCCATCTGAAGCTGCACGCATATGCAGTCACGCGCAGACACATTGTAGGTCCTGCACAGAGCAATTTTAGGCTCCACACAAAAACGGTATATCTATAAAGTAGGCAAACGTCCATTCAGGAAGCAGCTAAAAGCTAATGGTTCAACATGCTATTTTAATGGAAACCATCCATTTCTGTGATGGTTTCTTTTGGGCTTTTTTGCAGAGTTGTTACATTTATAATCTGTCATATACAGGTATTTTTTGCTTATTTATATATAGTTTATATATCTTACGTATTTCATCCATTATCTCATCTATCCTCAATGTACAGTAGGGGGGGGGTGCCAGTTCTTCAAAAGGGCTTACAGGGGGGTGCGACCATGAAAAGTTTGAGAACCACTGGTTTAGAATATAAATAAATGAGCGATTAACCCTTTTAAACAATAGGCATACAGGAAGTGAGATAACTCACAGGATCATAGAGGGTTCCGCTAACATCCGCCCCATATAACGGAGGGTTGAATGTTAAATTCTTCCAATATTTCCTCTCCAGCTCATCAAAATCAGCGTATCTGGGATTACAGAATCTACAATGCAGAAGTCAGAGAAAGGATAAATTACACAGTGAGAACCAGGAACATTTGTTCAGTAGAAGGCTTTACATGTATCCAAAGAAAAAAAAAAAAGCATATTTTGACTACCCATTTTATCACTACAAGCATTCCATGGGAAGTGAAGTTAAAAACATATATGACTTTATCAGGCTTTGCTCCTCACTTGTCTGTGTTGGCGGTTTTGCGAAACTCGCGGACCGTCATTGGTTTCTTCTGGATGTTGTACTGAGTGAAGAGACCCGACTGGCCAGTGACAACCTGCTGAATAGGGGCGGGAATCACCAAATCGTCAATGTCGTCATACGTGTGTCTGGGCTTCCAATCTTTCGGCGGCACCACCTACGACAAAGACACAGAAAACAACTTGCTGAAGTGACAATCTCACAACAATACCCGAACGAACATGGCAGAAATTGTAAACAAGGAGGCGCTAACCTTTGCCATTCCTGCTCTGTGAGCTCCCTGTGACTCCATATAGGCGATGTATCTGTTGAAGTCTTTGAACTCCTCTTTTGTTGGATGAAAGGTCATGATCCTGGTGACAGGACTCTGAGAGCTCTGAGAGACAGAGTCTGAAGCCATTCTGCCTTCTGGACTGAATGAGGGAGAATACATTTTAGCGACAAAGACATAAATCCATTACATAATAGTTCTAGCTTTTCAGAATTTTTTTTTCAAATAAACACACAAAAAGTTTGTAAAATAGATTTAAGCTACATAGAAATATTTAAAGCTGCATTCGCAACTTTTGCCTCTTTATCGCCATCTATGTTTATAACTTCAAACAGCAGGTGACTATGCGGGACAGTTCTTTTTTTAAAGGACAGTTCTTTTATGTATTTTTTTATATTTTTAACTGAACGTCCGCTAAATGACTAAATGTAAATTTTGAACAGCAAAAATCATTTAAACATCATTCACGTTTCATTACTTTGTTCTGGGAAAAGAAAGCATCAAACACTTTCTGTATAAAGTTATTTTACCGTTGCAGTACTTTTAAACAAATCTACATATGTTACCATAACATTGTCTATGTTATTGACAAACATTTGTGATATTTTAATACATAGTGCAGCCCTAGTTATAGCACAGATGCTTTAATATTAGGCTACACGCCATCAATAAAAAGTGTATATATTCAACAAGTGTCTTGACTCTACAAACACAACTACAATTCTAGGACTAGGCATGTTTATTTATAACACAACCCCTACAATAAGTTAATTCTTTACTAAAAGATAAGGGAAAAAATAATGGAACAAAATATATTTTACCATATAACATCTATAACAATGAAAAAATATAATTGCTGGTATTCGTTCATTTTTAAGGATCCATACATGTATAAAATACTTTTATAGCCTGGTCTGTACATATACATTATAAAACAGTATTATACCCTATAAACCGCAATTACTCAAATATGTTTATACAAATTTATATTAATAATCTAAAGTTAAATGTATTATACTTCGAGTAATAAATCGAAAGTATAACATTATTCAAACTCATAGTACACGACAAAATTAAAATTATATAGAAATAAACTTAATATATAAGAGCAATCAAATTATAGACTACACATTTCATGTGACGTAAAGTCTGTTAAAGTGCATTAAAAAGTGCATTTTTATTTAACTGCTGTTCTTATTGTATTATATTATGCATTGATATTGAGTTATATTATATTGTAGATAGTGAATGTAAATGCACTTGTAAAATCAGACCCTGCACTAGCATGCTAACCGACTTAGCCCAATAATAACACGGATCATTCTGAATGTTTTATCTGACAAAATCAAACCCACATCTCTCATGATCTTCTCATCATATTCCCCCTCGAGATAATTTAAAGTTCCGATGCAAAAAAATCTGTCACACTCAGACCCCGAAAACAACAACAAAACAAACATACTGACGGCTAAAGCTGTTGAAATGGCACAAAACTTACAGCTGTCACACAAACACACAACTCAAGTCAACACACAAACACGCAGTCACGTTTATTAAAAAGACTGGTTAAAATGTCCGTCTACGTTCACTGTTTAACTCTTAGTTATGAATTATTGATCTGCTCAAAACTTTGATGAGCTGTGATGCTAACTCCTGTAAACACCGACACTCGCGGGCTAAAACCTGAACGAAATCGCATAAAAACATAACGGATTCTGTCAAAAGGGTGCGATGTCAGTTTACTTACAGGTGTCGATGGGTCGACTGACAGCTGTTGAGTGCACGAAAGCAAAAAACCAGCGCAGAAAAAGACGATTATACAGCAGACATGTCCTCCATTAGAGCTCAGAGCACAGACTGCGCATGCGCAGCAGCACACTGTTTACAAAGATGGAAGAAGGCGTTCCTCTTATCAACTCTCTCCATATGACACTGTGGGGCCATACACACGCACAGAACACATATTTATACATATCATACATTCTTGGTAACATCATATTAAATATTATATCGTTTAATATTGCTGTAATAAGAAACTTTTTGAAAGTGTGTCTATGGATGAACTAAAGTAAGCCAATACCCATGGGACCATATAGTTTCCAGTAAATGACAATGACAGGTCTCAGGGTATTCGTACAGTACCATACTGATATTGAATCCATAGAAAATAGGTATAGAGTGAAACATATTTTTGCCTGTATAATAAGGAATGAATTTACTGTATGGATTTGATTAGACTGTCATTCTGTATAGTACGGAGCCATATAGATTGACAATGAGATTACACATTCAATACATTCCTATGGGGCCAACTACAGTACAAATTGAATAATCTCTATGTATGGCCCTTATACTTATCTTTTGTCATGAACAACCACGTACAGAAAATAAAGATGATAGATTATAACGTATAACCCAACTACTGTATATATTGCTCTTTGTATTCAGACTATATATTGTGTTTTACTCACTCCATATAATATACTAAATACATTTAGACAATGTATTACTGGCAAACATTTTTATACATCACTTCCTTACTAGCCATGTGTCCGCATAAGGCATACACAGAAAGCTTTTTGGTCCATCATTTGCATAGTATGAAAAATACACTAATGCTTCAGACTACACCTGTACAGTATTAAAATCAATTTGAGCTCATTAGAATTTGAATCTTTTGATGAATCCTCTCGGTACTTTTTTGCCTAATAATGTCAGTCAAAGGCAGTTTCCAGACCACTGAGGTGTAATTCAATCATTTGCGGTTCTCCAGAGGTAAACCGAGACATCGATTACCGTCTTCAAACTGATGACCGGGTCTAATTATGTGTTAATTAATATGCAGAATAAAATCAGCAACTGCGACCTTAGACTAAAGGGAGAACTTGTGAAATAATAAGCTTTTAGTTTAATTACTTGAAACTTCTGGGATACAACAAGATGATATTATCACTATAGTAGGTGTTCTGAGACAAATATAGATTGTATTTGAATGGAAATAAAATGTAGTCATTAACATCAAACTGTAGTGACTGGTATGTACGCTGGCTCACTTCAGCGGTTGACCACAGGGTTTCTGGCACAACAACACAAACTGTGGAGGAACAAGCCATCTGTTCGTCAGGAAATGCGTAGAGAGGAGAACACAACAAAGCTAAACAATAAAAATGTACAAAACCCAATTAAGCATTTTATTAACACATATTTCAACATATTTCTCTCCTTTTTTTATTAACAAATAGAAAACAGACTGCCTGTACAACAGATAGAACGCTGTTTTGTCTCTATGCGAACACAAAGTGAAATGAACCCCTCCCTGTCCTGGAATTCCATCTTACTTTTTGCGCTCAGGCCATAGGAGGTAAGAAACACTGGAGTACGCTCATATCTTCAGTCCAACGATGTGTGACGCTGCAGGGGATGTATGTGTGTCTGTACGAGCCACAGTGAGAAATGATCAGACCACATAAGGAGGTTTTTTTTTCTGTAGGGCATCGATACCCAGGCTCAGCTCTGGTGAAGACCGTTTCACTTCGTCATCTTCCAAACCACATCAGCTTCTAGTCTGAACGGATAACGCACGGCTGAAGCTCCGCCGGACGACTGTGGGGACAGGCTGACCTTTGACCTGGGATGACATGGAACAAAGACTTTGCTGTGGCAGCAGGTACGTTTTCTTTGAGTTCATTAAAACGAAGGGTTTCCAGAAAAAGCGGCCGCTCGCTCCGTAGCGCAGAACCACGTTGTTTCATTGGTCTGTTCAGTTTCTGTCCAGTGAGGTCACTGACTCGGTTGTAAGCATTCCATCTCTTTTATACTCGATTATATTGTTTTACAAAGTATCAGGAGGTGAAAAGGTTCTTATAAAAGTTTCCCCCGTCCCACCAAATAAAAGATCATAATAATGATTAAAAGTAAGAAATCATCAGCAGCTCGGAATACAGTATTAGTAACCTGGTCATGTGAAAATACATGTCCACATGGGCTAAAAATAACAGAACGAGAATAATAATGAACAAGAAAATAAAACAAACCCCGTAGATATACAATGATTAGTGTAAATGATATAAAATATTGTACTTTTCGACAGCGATGGCAATAATAATAAGAATCATAATAATAATAGTAATAACAAAGATCATGATGCAATGGCAGGTTAGGGTAAAACACTCAGCAGGTACAGAGACAGGAGCTGTGCATATATAGAGACCATATTGAAGCGTCTGTTTTAATGAGAGAAAACGGACTGGAGTGAACTTTCAGTAGCATACATCCTCTCTCTCCCTGTATGTGTCAGTCAGTCTCTCTCTCTCTCTCTCTCTCTCCAGCAGCTGTTTAGGATGAATAGGTAGGATGGCTATGGCTCAGCAGGAAGTGACGTCTCTCTGGTTCTGAGGCATTCTGGGAGTGGTTACGTTGCATAGTGATCGAAGCTGCCTAGGTACTCCAAAGCTGCTCTGTAACACAGCTGATACTGATCCTGAAACACACAACACACACACCGTTACGCTCAACAGCGCACACTAAAGGCTTAACACTCATTTGTCATAAACAGGATCCACATCATAGCGTACGTCAAGAAACTGTGTGAAGAATTGAAATATTGCTTTATGATGGTATTGATTAGTGTGAAAAAGGAGCGAATTGTCCTTGAAGAGGACAGCAGTGAGATTACCTCCGTCTGTACCATGGCAGGTCTCTGAGTGCGCAGCGTTTTGATGGTGTGGAACATGTCCACCACACCTTCATACCTCATCCGTTCCAGTACGATACTCAGAGTGATGAACACGCCCGTTCGGCCCACACCAGCACTGAGAGAGCGAGAGAAAAAGAGAATGCTTTAGCACACATCAAAGTCCCTTTAGAAATGCCGCCGCACCCAGCGGCCATGTTTGCAACATCTCTGGGAAGCTTTTTCAGTATATTAGCTTAAACTCAAAATCGTTGGTAAGGTCACAATTAAACAACTTATTACATGGCGAACTGGAATACTCGATTCTTATTGGCCATTTGTGACATCCCAAGGTCAGTTATTTCCCAAAAATGACCCCTCAAAACGAACATAAAAATGAACATAAGATCTTAAGTTATTACTAAAAACATTCACATATAAAAATGCTATATTGGTCGAAGCCGATGGTCGAGTGGTTTGTGCTCCGAGAAATGGTGCCGGTGCGTCCCGGGCGACCTGAGTTCGAATTCCAGCTTGTGGTACTTTCCCCGACCCCACCCACTCTCTCTAATCCACTTCCCTTCATGTCCTCCCTAAAATAACTGTCTGCCATTTACTCTTTTAACATCATTGACGAGCTATCTTGTCATTTAAAAAAACGGTTCTCCGCCGAAGACGAGTTATTACGGCAATCAGTGTTTATACGGTTGTACAGCAGGGGCTGCTATTGCACACCTTTGGGAAAAAGTACACAATCCCAGAACCTAAAACTATGTATATTTCTCATCAGTTTTTAATGATTGTTCTGAGTATAATCTGGGCGGGATCTTTGACAAAAAACATTAATTATCTCAGCTGTTTAATCAAAGTGATGCGTTTTTGAAGAAACCTACCCACATCTATGAAGTGATAAAAAAAGAAAAAATGAACAAAACTCTTTTATTGAAAAGCAGAGACTTTGTTCTTTCATTGGACATATTGTTTGTCCATATATTCTTTACAGAAAATCTACTGTGAGCCATTAAAGTTTGGTGAAAATGTTAAAAAACACTGGCGTAGGCAGGCAACTTCTTTTTAAAAAGGCTGGCAGGGAAAGATTTAATGGCAAAAACTCTAAAAATAAATCTTTAAAACAAATACATAATGCAATATTGGATTTAGAGCTCAACCAACAAGACACACTGTGTGTTCAGAGTCTCCAGGACTTTGTCCACCATCTCACCTGCAGTGAACAGTAATTGGTCCATCCTGTCCGAACTGCTCCTTGGTTTTGTGAACTTGGCCAATGAAATCAATAAAGCCCTCTCCTGTCTTTGGCACACCTTGTTCCGGCCAATCGGTGAACTGAAATTGGCGGATCGTCCTAGACTGGCCATCCTGAGAGAGAGAGAGATTTAGAGGTTTAGTGTTTTAAAGAAAAACAAATCGATCTGTAAGCTGCGGTATGATGAAACGAACCCGGGCATCCGTCACTTTAAACTCCCTTAAGATGTACTGGGGCATGTTGTATTCAGCCATGGGGTCCACGACAAAGTACTGGTAGCGTGCAGATCTTTCAGCAGGCCAGTACTGATGACACTTCTCCTGTGGGACAGAACAGGAGTTAAGAAGCCTGTTTTGATCTCAATCCAACACTTTGTCTTTTATCATGCAAGTACTATAAAAACTATTTTGTAATACTTTCCTTGAAGCATGTATGTGTAATGCACTTTAAAGAGATATTAGACTGTAAATTGCTTCATAATGTGTGTTGTAATGCATTATATGTTGTTCTAAAGAAGTAAAACAATTTAAAATATGTAGTGTAACAATGAATTGTTAAGTGTTATAATGTTTTAATTGTAATAACTATTATTTATAAGACATTACAATGCTTTAAAACTATCTTTATAACGCATTATACATACATGCTTCAAAGAAAGTGTTACCAACAATTTCTTTAATTCTTAAAAACAACATGCCTGCAACCACAGTAAGAGCAAAATAGGGTCACGTTCTCACCCTTCCCATCTCTCTGAGCTTCGTCAACATCACCACGATGGTGGAGTTGTGCTCCCAAAGCATCCTCCAGAAGTCTTCGGTGGTTTCAGCCAGAGGACCCTGCGTTGCTATATAAGCCTTCTGCTGCCTGAATGAACACAAAACATTCAGTTACAAAACAAGACCTTTGACACAAACTATGGGGTTTCAGTATTGATTGAAATGGAACAAGGGAGTAGTAGCTCTCAGCTGACAGCAGGAGGCGCTGCGGCTCCATTATTGAGATGCAACACAACGCGACAAAAAAGACAGACATGTGGAGATAAAGCCAGCAGGGGAGAGAGAACAGTACTACAAGATCGAGAGGGTGAAGAAAGAGAAGAGTGAGACAGGTGAGATGGAGAGACAGAGGGAGAGAGAGAGAGACTGTCAGTAGCGGTTTACCGTCACATTGGTCTGTGTGAGGACATCAGTAGATGTTTTTAGTGCTCGTGTGATTTCATGCTGTGAGTGCGTCTGTTCACTACTGAGGGCTTCTTCAGATAAATAAAGAGAATGCTTCTCTCAGACGGAAAAAAAAGTGCAGGATTTCTAATCTATCTTCCTCAGCACTTCCTTCATCCTCGATGTGCCTCGTTCACACATAAGAGTTTATGACTGCAGTATTGCAGGTCCTCGTTCCCGAGCATTTGGATAATATTTCTGTATGTGGGCGACGTATCAAATAGACACTACAATATCTTACAATAACACATCGTGTGTGTTCGCTACACTTCTCATTTGCATAAAATACACATTTTACATCACTGGAAACGCCTACAACAGCCAATCGACCATGTTAACATATAGAGCACAACACATGTCATGCTGGGAGAATGCATTCATCTTGTGGATGCTGTAAGTCATCATTGGGATCTGGGTGGAGAGAGAGACAGGTAAAGAAAGAGAGAGCGAGAGAGAGAGAGAGAGAGAGAGAGAGAGAGAGAGTGCCTGGAGTGTGTAAAGAAACTCATTTGCTTCATTCAAAGACAGGAAGCACAATCACTGCCCCCTTAAACCCGCCATACATGCCATCGCAGCTCATCAGGCTAAAAGCAAGTGAAAGCTCGTCGTCGTCCGTCCTTCATTATAAACAAGATTAGCGCAATTAGGCTTCAGTAAGGCAACAGATGCAAGGGGGCTCTTTGATTGGCTGTTAATGTGATTAGGGGCCAATAATGAGTCCTGATTCTCGGCGCACCTCTGCCCTCTGCCCTCTGCCTCACACGACCCTTGGGAAGCGGTGGAGGTACAGTACAGTGGTGGACTCGAACTACAGCTTTATTGCATGAGGCCAAATCAAATAATGGATCCCTACTGAGCTGATGGCAAAAAGTTCAAAAAGTGCTCTTATCCTTTAGGGTGATATATTTTTAAAACTGCTTTTATGGGATTTTTGTCTATGATTGATAGTACAGTAGAGAACTATTTGTAAAGTTTACTCCGTTTCAACAGACCCTGACTCCTCCTGTGAAGCGTATGTGTGCACCTGTAACATTAAGAATGTACGATTGTGTATGTTTGAGAATGATCGAGCATTTCACACAGAACATACTCCACATGTCGGGTAAACCCCCACTGAACTGTTCCTCTCCTGTCAGCCAGCGCTGTTATTCCCCAGCGCTGATAGTGCTTCAGCTATAGACAGTCCTGCCAGTAAGTGCAATTTGTCCTGACAACTAGCAGCACAAAGGCGGCAGAGACGCAGAGGGGGACCTCGGAGACGGGCAGTGACTCTGTCACATCAGGCAGGAGGGAATCAGACAGAGGGCAGTGACAGAGACACACGGCTCCAGAAGAACACGTGCTACTTCATTCGCTGACGCGCAGTGCGTGTCGATTCATTCCTTCTTTCTCAAATCTCATTTTTCTTCATTCACACCAGGATTGGACAAAATTCAAAATACTGTCACTGTCCTACCGAAACCTTGGATATAAAAAGTTTTCAGGAGATTGAAAAAACACAGTACTTTTGAAAAGATTACATTTTGGGCTGTCGAAGCAGACCAGAACTTTTCATATTTTATTTTTTATTTACTTTTTTATCGGTGATGTTTGCATAACCCAGTAACAAACATGGAGATACAAGGTTTCAGAAGGACGGCAGCAATATAAAAACAGACTTCCTTTCAATCCATGGCTGTGAATTTTAATTGAATTAGCCACGCCAAATCAATGATGATGGATATTGTCACTGTCGGAGCGAAACCGTTTTTCGTTTTTTTGCCATAAATTATTACTCTTGGTTACCCTTCATGTTTGGTTGTGGGTTTTGTAAATATTTAACTAATAAAAAGTATTACAATGAGCTTGTTAACACTGACAACACAGTGTGTAATTATTTTTCAATAAGTGTTTTTTTATTTTCTGTAAAGTGGCCATTTGGGAGACAAGTCCAACCGAGATTGGACTAACAACAATCTGTTAAATTGTGAAACATGAATTTCTTCTTGAAAACCAGTCTATATCAATCCTACTAAAATTCTGAATTAAATTGAAATCTTAATTCTGCGTCCTATTCACTATTTCAAATAAAATTCATCATTTTAGTGTAGTTTATCCTCACGGGGAACAAATAAAAAACGTCCACTAAAATAACAGGTATTAATAATTTTGTGGGGGTATTTGGTCAGCACACGAATGCACACACACACATGCACGCACGCACACACACATTTTGTGACATGAGTTCATTTTAATTACTTCTATTTTTTTATACACCGCTGGTTATAGACGGTTTCAGCAGCAAACGTTATGTGGCCTAAATTTAACTTCCTGTAGACCTCTGCAAAGAGTTTATAACTGTCGAGTGGCTTTAATTTAATTAATAAATATACAATAAAACATGAATATAAATTCATTTTCATTTTAATTAAATATAAATTAAATTGTTATCTTATAACCAACACAAACAGACACATTCTCACTCACCTGTATCCATCAATGAAACTGGCATTAATGTAGTCGGACCCCTCCACTCCTCTGATAGGCTGCAGACACACTCGACTGGACTCAAAAGGCATGATGTTGACCAGTCGGTTCTTGAATTTGTTGCAGGGCAGACTGGCGCTGATGAATCGTGAGGTGTGTGCTTTTGAGTTGGCCAGTTTCTGTTGTGGGAAAAGTTGATCATTTATGTTATATATTGACAGTTTGCGCTTTGGGCACCCTAACAGGTGTGCTTTTCAAAAAGTCTTCCCTGTCAACATTTGACGTGGATCTGTGACCGAAAACGAGCAGTTCTGAGCAGCGTTTGTTCTTCAACTTCAAACAAAACTAGAGATTTGTGCTCTTTAAAACTCAACATGTCACCAGCGAGTTTACTCCATCATGGGAGTAAACATCCCCACCCCGTCTCCTCTAAAGTCATAACTGCTATACAGGGAAAAACCCAAATGTGTCAAAACACAACATCCTATAGCACTGACCTGCCTGCTGATGGATCATCTCCTTCAGACACAGTCAGTTTAAAAACGAGTTTACGCAACATCAAGCATCAGAAACATGATTATACTCTCTATGGATCTATAATGATCCAGCACACACAAAGTGTCTGAACGTCATCATTTGGGCTGCGAGGCATCCCTGAAGACAGCTGTTGTGTGTTCACAGAGTGTGTTAAAGCTCAGACGAGCAGCGAAAAGCTTACATGCGTTTTCCAGCATATAGCAGCTGGTCGACTCACCGCGGTAACAGATATAGCTCGAAGGCTTATCACTCAGCTTATGTCACTTAGTAAAATGTGCAAAGGCCCTGGCAAAGAATTTCAGTGTAAATTGTATTGTTTTGTGTACTAATAAATACATGGTGTCCTAACAGGGTAGGAATTATAAATGTTTTAATAATTGTATTTCACATTGCATTTTAACTTTTGGAAATGATTCAAACATTTCTATTTGATTACATTTTAACAATTGAATTTTTTTCAAATAAATTAATTCTCATTATATTTAAGTAACTGAAATGATTCAAACATTTTGATTCTGATTCCATATTGACCACTGGAAATGATTCAAGCGATTTGATTCTGACTCAATTTGAACAACTAGTAATTATAGAATCATTTTAAATCAGATTCCATTTTACAATTTAATCCATTTAATCAAACTAACTGTGACCACAGTAAGACTTTGTAAGTGACTTGGATTCAGTTATTTCTCAACAGTAGAGTCTTTAAGGTCAAAGAAAGTTGACACAGGAAAGGCTTTTCAGTGTTTATATAACTATGTCTCACCTTAAACTCCAGCTCCATGGCGGTTACAGCATCTCCGGGCGGAACCTGCGTGAGTTTCTGGATGTGTGTGTATAAACTGCGTGCCGGGACCTCCGTGTTGCCGCAGGTGGCCGCCTCCAGCAGAGCTTCGTGGATGAAGATGTACTGATCCTCCGTCTGCACCATGTAGTTCCTCTGAGCCCGCATGCAGGTCACGTGACCGTAGATGTCAACCAACTTCTCGTGCTTCATTCGCTCTAGCATGGCATCTATTACGATGAAACAGCCCGTTCGACCCACGCCAGCACTTTCAACACAAGAGCAGACTCATGTTTAGACTGATTTATCAGATTAATTTCTACACTAAACATTTGTACACTGTTAATGTGGAAAGTGAGTGTAGATCGTGACCTACCTGCAGTGAACCACGATGGGTCCAGCGTCAGGTGGATTGCAGGCCTTTACTCTGCGCAGAAAGGCTAAAATGGGGGTTGGGTATTCAGGGACACCGTGATCCGGCCAGGCCATAAACTGGAACTGCCGAACTTCGCGTTTCTCACTGGAACCGTTCTGTAGCAACACATTAAAGGTAGGGAAATGTGAAGGAAAACAGGATTTATTTTCCTCTTTTGAAATAAGAGTTTGATGTTCCTTCCCCGGTCCACCCGGAAGATTTACTGAAACTAAGCTGCAAAAATGAGTCTGTCAGAAATCTTCAAGGTTATGACATCACAACCATAAGCCTGTTAACGTTTATGCATCAATGTTAGCACAGAATACAACCTGACATACTGGTACAGAGTGTCATGGTTTCACCTCTCCCTGTCAGGTATTTCTTGGTTTAGAGGTGGAATCATACAGAATCCTCTGTTTCTTGTGGGGAGAGATGGTTTTGACACTTATGGCCTTCCATACTCTCCCCGAGTCACGTCATTGTTCCCTACCCTCCTGTTTCCTAGTTTGTGTTAATTACCTCCCCTATAAAACATCCTCTTGTTTCTTTGTCTGGTGCGCGTTCATTGTTTGCTGTATGATGTCCCTCGTCTGTGTATGCTGTACCTGCTCACGTATGTTTCATGCCCTCGTCTTGCCTTGTTCCTGTCTCCTGTGTTTAGTAAGTGTAGTTAAGTGTTTGTACTAGTGTTTGTTTTCATAGTCTTAGTTTAGTCAGTCAGTGTTCATTGTTTGCTGTTAATTATATCCTGTCTTGTTTTCCCCCTCGTGGGTTTTGTTTTGCCTGTTTTTGTAGTGTCCTTTGTTGTTTAATAAACCTGTTAACCCCTTCACCACCGTCATCTGCCTTGTCCTGTCTGCCTGCAATTGGGTTCACCATGAGTATTCATAACAGAGACATTAACCAATCATAGAAGACATCATTTACATGTCATTTACATATATTTTTTGGCAGATAGAGCACCCAAAACAGATATACATATACAAGTATACAATTTGTAAAAAAATCAGCCAATAAAAAATATTATTATTATACGAAATTATTGAACTAAATTAAACTAAAAACTAATAAACAAAATATATATAAAAATTATTATTACAATTGTCACAATATAAGTAAATAAACACATATTACTATTATTATTATTATAAATATATTATTAATAAAACTTTTTACTTCAAACTAACAATATGTGTTCTTACAAAATGAAATGCTACAGTGATAAAAAAAAAATATTTTCACAAAATAATCAAAATATATATATATACTTTTAAATTTTATCACAATTTTTTGTTTAAACTAAACTTTACCACAAAATGAAATGCAACAGTGAAAAACATTGCCTCTAAGGATTTATGATACTCTCCACTCTGATAAACAAAGCAATTTTCTCGACTCTGATAAGATAAAAGTAGTTCTGACCTTATACAGAGCGAAGGTTCTGAAGCTATAGGTGGCTAACTCCACGGTGTCCAGCATGGTCACCTGAATCATGCCGTATGTTTCCGTCCCACGACTGGGCCAGTACTGGTCACACTTAACCTTAAATGACAAACAAACACAAGCATCTCATAAATCACGTGTGTTGATATACAGTGTTTTTGGAGCGTGACTATAGAGGGAGGTGAAGAAAGACAGATTGTGTCTTGTGTTGTGCAGTAAACTTTCTGTTTGAGCCGTTGGAAACTAAAGCAGAACTGTGTGTATATCTGCGAGCTTGTATCTGTGTGTTTTAGGCCTGGGGGTCTCTCTCTCTGGCTGGGCGGGCAGATGGGGGCTTCACGCACTACAGAATGTCCAGAGTAGTGGCATAACCTCAGGCGCTGATAACACACACGGGTGAAATCCTGTCCACTCGCACACAAACGCACCCACACTGAGGGGTGTGTGAATAATGGCTGGTTAGGCTGAGATTCAGGCGCACTAATCCGACCCATCTGGGCTTCTGTAAACACTGTTGTCCAACCAGAAGAAAGAACAGGTACAATTTGTTCTCTCTCCCCTACTCACACATTTGTTTTTTTATGGTTGTGGGGACTTTGTTTTGATTTGTTTTAATAGCCCAATGCACAAAACTTCCTTCCATTTTTGTATTTTCATTAAGGCATTATGTATTTCTATTGTTAAGCTGTAGGCAAATTTATTACACACCTAAATACGAATATACTACATTCTATGTTTTTATGGAAAGTTATTTCTAATAACCTCTACAATAACCCTTCATCTAACCCTAAAGAAACAACAAAAAAACATTTTTTATGTTATTAATTAGTCTTTTCGAAAGGATGTTCCTAAATGTCCCTCAAGGAAGGTTTTTAGATCCCACCCCGCACACACAAGACACATTAACACCAACACAGTCCTTCAAGCTGTGATTTCGGTTATGAAGTGTGAGATATTTCTTGCCGTGGAATGAATATAATCCTGTCACGGCTAGGAACAGCAGTAACAAGCAGCACAATATATTTGTGGGTGCAGAGAGCAACAGCAGGTTTCTGGATGTAAAATCACATTTATTTTCTCAATCGAGAAATCGATTTGAGGTGAAAACGCATAAACCTTTCAACACTGATCAACTATGAGCACACAAGTTGTTGAGGAAGCCAAAATTTGAGTGCTTTTAAACCTGATTTACACCCTTGTGAAGCTCTCTTCGGAGGTCTATCTGATAATCTTCAACAGCGAGACACAATTTCATTTCCATTAGAATGCTCGTGTAAGATTCATATGCGTAGTAAAGTGAACGTGAGGTGGAGAAACAGAATGAGCAGCTGGCAACACAGCAGGTGAGAACTGTAACTCCTCCCCTCTACCGAACATACATGACTTCCTGTCCAAGCCTTCTATTTGTTTCTTATGTTATCCACAGACAGAACCATGTTTGTATTTCCTTCAGACATCTTGCCTTTGCAAACACTAACTTCACAGAAATAGATCCATTGCAGCGCGATATTTTTTAGTTTCTAAAAGTGATAGTTCACTCAAATATATTTCATCATTTACTCAACCTTTTGTCATTTCAACCCTGTATGACTATCTTTATTCCGCAGAACACAAAAGAAGATATTTGTTGTTAACTGGGCCCCATTCACTTGCATTGGTTTTGTGCCCATACAATAGAAGTGAATGAGGGGCAGTGCTGTAAACATCTTCTTTTGCGTTCTGCGGAAGAAAGAACATCTTAAATGTTTGAAATGACAAGAGGGTGACAGAATTTATATTTCTGGGTGAACTATCCCTTTAATGGCTTTGAGGCATCTGTTGAATCAGCAACTGCAGAACCTTAAATTTGACATTCAAAAGAAATTCAACGCACTGGAGGGTATTTAGAAAACAAATAAAAGTCGCTTTATATGCAAGTCAGATGGTCTGTCCTTAAAATAACAGCTGCAAAGTGGACCAGATTTTACCCAAATGGTCAAGTCTGGCTACACGAGACTAAAGATATCATAAATATGACACGATAACATCTGCAGTTTGGTCTAAGAGGCATCACGGGTTAGTTTAAATAACTTCAAAACGATAATTCGGGATATTTCATACCCAGTCTAAAAGAGAATCATTTAAACGCCATCTGTCTCCCACCTTCGCAAAACTCTTCCGTTACCCTCGGCAGACACCAGACAACTCACCCTGCTCTTCTCCTCCAGTCTGGTCATCATAACGATGGTGTTGGTCCTTTGCTCCCACATCATCCTCCAGAAGTCACTGAGCGTCTCTGGCAGAGGACCCTGAGTGGCAATGTAGGCGTTCTGCTTTCGGTAGCCGTCGACGTAGTTGCCATTGATGTAGTCACTTCCTGGTACGCCTGCAACAGTGCATTTATTTTTATTTTCAAATGTTTTATAAGGAACTATGTTTTTATTGGTAGCCAAAATATTAAAGAAATGAAAATGCAATGGGTGTGGGGGGGATTTAGGGTGGAGTTGATGGTCACTCTGTCGTTTCTAAATCATAAATTCGTACAAAATGAGTTGCGTGGATTTCTGAACTAACCATCAACGGGGTTCAGCACGACTCGGGAGTGATCGTAAGCGATGACGTTTGCATAGCGGTTTTTGGGTTTGTTGACCTCTAGGTTAGAATTTTCCCAGGTGAACTGCTGACCAGGATCAACAGACTGCAAACCACAAAGACAAAACAGGAACAATTAGAAAAATAGACCAACTTACATTCAAACTTAAAATCTATACAAATAACGACTTTTCTGTATTGCCTCATTGCAACTGGCAAGGCCGAGTTTCACATGTTATTGTTGTGTAAATGTGGCGATTCGTGTGTTCAGATGGTCATCTTCCTGTTTTTTTGTCTTTTTTTCTATTGAGCAGTAAGATCTGATTTCCTGACCTGCCTTCCACTACATGACCTAGGTCTACATGCTGGTCTAAATCGCCACAGTACAACTTAGACCTCCATAAGCCTTTAAACCTACATCACTGTTACCATAGTGATGAAATAATGAGTCACAGGGGTGGTACTGTATGCACATGTCTGTTCTGTAGTCTCCCTGCAGTGCATTTTCGTGACTCTTGGGATAATTGATTTGTTTATTCCAAGCACAGAACACGTTTTTTATAAAGAACAAAACAGTAATTTTTCACGATTAAATCCCATTTAAACATGGGAAGGGAATTCACGGTAAACCGTTGGGAAAATGTTCTATATGTAGATCACATGATCAAACTAGAGATAAATAAGAAATAAACAAAGAAATCTGGCATATTGCAGTCGGTTGTTTTTATTCTTACTTTGTGTAAGTGCTTGTTTGTTTCTTGCTACTATGATAAACAAATTGAAGTAATAACTATTTCAATTCAAAATGTATGTACAATTACATTATACTGTATAAGCTTATCAATCCCATAGTCATTTTATAGCTCTCAAACCGACTCATCTGTGATTACTTTCATTTCTCCCAAGGGATTTTAAACGAAACATCCGAGATTAAGTCGGACGAACATAACTGAGCTCCATTAAGTCTCCTGACTACGAAAACAAAACCCCTCAACTATAACATGTTCCTCTGGGTGTTTTAAATAGCGTTGCTGAAGCATGTGCGAGTTTCTCACACTCTGCTGTATGGTTGGCTTTACATTTCATTAGGTAGTATTGTTCTCTTTCTATTATGATGCAGAACACTGGAGATGATTGTTTTATTTATAAAAGCATTCTGCAGTTATTAACATTCACAAAGTTCATTTTATGTACCAAATAAACCTGTTCCGTGGTTTGTGTTCACTGGGTGGTGTTCTTGAGTGAGGTGTGCGGTTCAATTGTTTTGTAATGTGTTGCGTCACTGTATCTTGAGGGTGTATTGAGTTTATGTCACAGGTTGTGAAGGAAGCATAGTCACTTTGAGCGTGTCCCTCTCTATAACAAGCACACACACACACACACACAGAAACACTTTTTGTACAAGTCTACATTTTGTACACGAGTGCTTGACTATTATTCTGTACACACACAAATTGAGAATTTCTAGTGGCAGCACATTCATCAAATTCCTCAAACCTGACTACCACAATTATTTAAATTTGATGATTTATCAAAAAGGACTTATAGTGAATAACCAGTACATTACCCCCCCAAATGCTTTACCAAGGGGCTACACATTTATGGAGATGTTTTCAAAAATCCCACTCAACTATCTCAGCAATTGTAAGTCAATGTTGATATTTCCCACTCACACACTAAGCAAGAGATAAAAACATCTCAAAAACTATTTTTGTCAGTAAATAATTATTTTTCACAGATATTTCACTTCTGGTTTATTTCTAATGGGCTGTAGTCAGGGGGACAGAACACTCTGGGATAACTTAAATAAGACTAAAATAATGATGTTTTAAATATACTGTAGACCACACTTTCAAAGAGAGAGAGAGAGAGAGAGAGAGAGAGAGGGAGAGACTGTTCCCAGCTAACACTTACAGTATCAGTTTACTTCTGTCTCATGATCTGTCCATCTTTGCATACATCTCCTCCCATAAGCCCCATCAGAGCATCTCTTTATCCTGTTCATCTTGTTTAGTATTGCATGCTAATGGAAATCTTTAGATGTTTCATTAGATCCCTCTTACTCCCTTAGTATCTGATGTCTATATTAAGCTTTTGATTGTTTAACTGAGCTGCTCGCCATGCTCATGCAGGCGATTGAGTGCTGTCCCCAACACCCTCCCACACATGCGGGCGCCTGCACACACACTGCAGTATTAGACATCTAATAAAGCAGGTGACTCTCACACTTGCTATACTCCTAATAGAGTCATTCTCAAGCTTTAATTTCAAGCTCTGCGGATCTCTGTGTGTGTGTGTGAGAGAGAGAGAGAGAGAGAGAGAGAGGGTTGCTGTGATTAGGAGTGTGTAAGTTAAAGTGTTACATCAGCACATATGTGCAGAGCTCACAGCGATATCTGTTTTGGGTGTTAATGAGTTGACACTTGTGTGATCTTTAAAAAAAAGTGATAGAGTAAACACATTGTGCTGTGTGTATGCGGGTGTGATAGTCTCAACCTTTTGTTATAAAGCGAAACGTTATCAAAAGTCAAATGACACAAGGCAACCCATAAGATCTCTAATAATTTCTCATAGACATCAATGAGATTAAATAGAGAGGAAATGGAAACTGTCTTTTAAACCTATTTGAAAAATCTCTCCAGTCATTGTATTTTTATAAATAAATAAACATGATGAAGTAGGAATAGAATGTGATTACACTACACAAAAAGCACATTTTTTTCTAAAATGTTGAAAACTTTACGAACATTGCTCAAATACTGTTAGCTGAGAGAAACCTTCCTGTATAACCTTGCAAACTATTTCACTTTATCTTAAGCATCTCTTCAACAGTTGCTAAGCTTTAAATGTAGGTCACATGTAGCACAAAACACATTCCAGCTGCAGTGGATATGTATAATAGATGTGCTCTCCGCCTCTCATTGTCCTCACTTATCTATTGTAGAAACACATAATTTAATGCAATTATATGATGTTCAACGACAAAAAATAACCCCACTGTGGCTTTTTCAGCATGTGAAACGAGGCATTCTTCTTCGCTAGGCATGTGAATACACCTCAAATTACCTCGTATTCCTGAGAGAAACACAGGCCGTCGTTGGCTTTCAGTCGCTCTATGTGGTCAGCCAAAGCGCAGACAGAAACTGGAGGGTGTTCTCGCATTCCTACAGGGAAAAAGAGAGGATTAAGTGACAAATATATTTTACGGGGCTCGTTTTGTTTTGATTGGCTGTACCGTGAGGATCCAACAGACTTCAGTTCCCACAGTTTAAAACCTTTTAGAAGATGATCACATTCAGAGCTATAAAGAGCACAAGGGTTGTGCAATGAGGTAGGCAGAGAGACAGAAAGAAAAGGACACAGCACAACGCTTGTAATATCATGCTATGTGCTAGACAACTAGCGGTGATGTAAGCAGTGAAGGCACATGCTCAAAAGCTGGATTATGAACTGCGTCTGGGTCGTTAGCAAGATAATATCCTGTACAACCTTTACGTGACATGTAAATGACACAAGGACTACAGTCGGACCACACGTTTTCAGATACTTCCGCCAGACAGAAAAGGCGGAAGGTTTGAGACACAAAGCCTGTGGAAAGGAGGTGAGAGATGATAAAGCTTTAATTGACAGCAGCCGTTGTGGTGGAGTGGGTGTGGCTTTGGTCTTGATGGACAGGTGGGAGGGAGGTGGGAAGGTAAGTGGGAGTTCACACAGGAACACAAAAGCAAAACTAACTTGGGGTGTCGGGGCAGCTGAAGGAACTGGATCCTGTGAAAAAAAGGAGATAATGTATTTACGAAACGCGCTCTGTAGAGCAGTTTGTCCATTAAGGGCTACTGTAGAAACAACAGGAGTATTCAATAGAGGGGGAACCGCGGCGTATGCAGATAGAATTAACTCATTCTGAGGTAATAAAAACATAACGCCGTATCATTATGTAAGGTCTTTACACTTCCGAAGACAGTTATGAACAGAGCAATCGCACCAGAGTTCGTTTTAATCGAACCAAACATGGCATGAACACACCCTTATATTACATTTCGGTCAATAGAGCTTCAAAAAAGAAAACACACTGGACCTTTAAATGGCACATTTCTGTATTAATGTCACTGGAAGTCAAGAGAGTGTCTGTATACAAGTGACATTGAAGTTATATTCTGCATTTGTTGCACACCAAGGATACATTATAAAACTTTGTATCTCTAAGGTCCTATTTATCAAAGCGGCCTGAAGGTGTTTGAAACAAAAATTCTCAACTTTCACAAGTAAATAATAAACACTGGCAGTAAGACTCCTCATTTGAAGACTGCCAAGAAAAGTAAATCAATTTTCATGCTAGAGAAGATGACATGAATATTCCTCCCCGTTTTGCCATGAGAAAGATCGCGCATCAGTCGGCCCGCGTGGTGGCAGCGGAACAATCTGACATAAGAACATGAGTCACTTTGCAACTGTGGCAAAATCACATTCTTTTTGAAGTCAGCAAAATATCTGTGCGCTCTGAAATTCCCCCTGAGAAAGAGAGAGAGGCGCCTAGAAGGAGTCAGAAAGAGAAAAGCACAGAGTGGAAAATATGGATGGAAAGGAATGAGAATGATAAAGATTTTCTCATGCGGATTGTCTCGATTAATTCTCGGGCTGGAATAGCGTTCAAATCTCATCCAGGGGAAGAATGAAGTTATCCGATCCGATGCTACACAGCGTTCTGTGTGTTTGTGTGTGAGAGAGAGAAAGATCAGCTGGCAGGTTCTACTCATCGTGTCCTTCACCTGACAGAGTGAATCTGTACGAGTCATATTTTGTCTTCACACCAAAGATCCGGCTGACCATCACATAAATCTAGAGAGCGCTTCTGACAACTATATCCAAACCTAAAACTGATTCATTGGTGTTGCAAAACTTTTCCAGATACATCTATACCTTTTGGAACAGTGGTTAGACAAAATGATTACTGAAATACATACAAAAATGAGAAAACAAGATATTTATTATTTGTGACCCGTACGACAAAACCAGTCTTAAGGGTTAATTTTTGGAAATTATGATTTTACATCATCTGAAAGCTGGAGAAATAAGCTTTCTATTGAAATATGGTTTGTTTAGATAGGACACTACCTGGCAGAACAACAACTGCTTACAAAGCTGGAATCTGAGGATGCAAAAAAAGCAAAATATTGAGAAAATTGCCTTTAAATTTGTTAATCTGAGGCACTGTAGCAGGTCATCCACTGACAAAAATAAAGTTTTCATACATTTACATATATATCTTCATGGAACATGATCTTTACTTAATATACTAATGATTAAACTAATGAAAAATCTTTAATATTTACCCCTACAATGTATTTTTGGCAATTACTAAAAATGTTCCTGTGTCACATTTGACCTTTTTTATATAAAAAAATAATAATAATTAAAAAAATATATTGTATATATAGTATATTTTTTATTGGAAGGGGGGGCTTTTAATATTTTTTAATACGATGGGCGTCCATGGAATCAAAAATTTTGAGAACCACTGTTTGGGACTATCTTGTATCTACATTCTATACATGCGATCCCAGAATGCACTGCAAGGTGTTAAAATTACAAATTGGCAAGAGGTGGATAAGTATTTTTACTTTTACCAAAGTAAATTTTTTAAGTACCTGTACTTTATTAAACTGTTTTTAATCCGGAAAAAGTACTTCACTACATTATAAAGCATCATGTCATACTTTCACTTCACTACATTTCATAACTGAATGTAAAACAATGTATTGTGAAGCAATGTGCTGTTGAGAGACGCGGGCTGGCTTTATGGTAAGCCCGTTGTACTAAAGTTATAATCTCCGAATTTGGCACATCAAGAATGTATTTTTACACTGCATACAAAAGAGCATGTGAACACCACAGAGCGTGCCCTCCTGGGTGGCAAAACACTCAATATCAGGAAACGAAATTCGGCACAACATTTCAGTGTCCAGGAACACCTGATTCCTTGTGATTTCAGCAAATTAATGCGTGTTCTGGTCCCAGTTTCTTTGTTTCACCTATTCTCCTCAGCCAATTTGCTGGGTGTTTCGCCACCCAGGGGAGCATGTCCCAGCGCGTGTCACGACATTGGAAATAGACGTCGTAGCAAGAGCACCTTCAGGCAGCTATTTAGCATTGCATTCCTTCCAATTTATTGCAATGGCAGTGGCCCACCTTGATAATATATTATCTTTGGCCTTTCCCATTGAGCGCTAATGTTTGCAGTTTTACATTTAACTTCCATTACAGCAATCGCAAGTGTTGCATTACGTTATTTTAAATACTCTGATGTGCAAAAAACTCTTCAAGAAGCTTATTTTACTGGCATGTTGATGCACAGTAAACCAAAAACTGCTGTGAGTCAGGAATTTGTATATTCTGTCTGTATTTGTTCCTGTCACATAAGCATAGAACAATGAAAAAACACTTTAATGTGCCAAGCCATCAGAACTAAACAGAAAACTGTGGATGAAAATCCGAGGTTCGTATTGAACCGTGGGTGAGCTGTTTTGTTAGAGTAAAAAGTATGATATATGTTTAAAAATGTAGTGAAGGATTTTGCCCCCCAAAGTTTGAGCACTCTAATAAAATACAGATATTAAAAAAAGGATTTGAGAGTAAAAATACTCAAGTAATATCCACTGTACGATAACAAATGTTTTATGTTGAACACAAAAAAGTACAAATTGGCGAAATAAGCTATTATAACAAATGTGTTCTGTAAAACATAAAAAAGCATTATACAATTTGGACTAGAATAAAATTGTTTAAATGAATACTGCACTATTTCACTCAACATCTGTGTATATTGTATTATTTGTTTGTCAGAGACATGACATCATCATCTTGGAGACATGAACATCTAAATTACTTACTTATAGCTTTCTGTCTCAGTTAGGGGTCTTCACACAGAACGCAGGGCATTAAGACATCTCGACTGTTCCTAGCGGGGTGCTCTTACAAGTGCATTAACTCATTAACTCTAATGTACTTCATTTATTCCACCGCTCTATTGTTTAACGCTTCCTTTGAGCCGATGCACGTCAGCTCTTCAGAAGGCAGCAGCTTATCTAGACATACAACCTCAAGGTAACTTACAAGAGTTTTGAAACACCCCTAAAAGTCAAGTTTTGTGTTCATGTAGAAAGTTGATGTAACAATACTATATAGTGCTTTAGGTCTATTACCTTGTGTCTGGTAGTTGAGTCTCCTCATTTCCACTGGGTCAGAAGAATTAGCCAATAAATGATCTTTAACTCCAGCTGAGTGCTCGTCTTTCGCCGAGGGAGAGGTGCGCTTCCTGTCCAGCCAGGAAATGACATGTGAGTATATGAACACAGGCAGATGTGTAAACATTTAAAATTATTTGTTGTTTGTTTCTGTTATGAAATCTCATTTATACTGTCATTTTTTTTTAAACAACCAGCGCAAAATTGTCTAACATTAGATAAGAGAGAATCAAGACACCCACCTCTCCTGTTTGCTGCATTCCACAGAAAGACAGGAAAAAAGATAGAGTACATCACAAAGAGAATCAAGCGCAAAGTGTGTAGTGTGAAATTTTGTTAGAAATGTGAAAATGCTAATGCTAAAAAGCGTCATTTCCACAAACTCTCCCCCTCCTTGGTCTAGAAAGTTCTGTCATTTTGCATCTTTTCTAACTTTTATATCGCTCTGGTGACATTTGGAAAATTCGTTTTCTCTTGTCTCAAAAGACCTCAAACTCTGGACATTTGGTTCTCTTACATTTTTAATAAGAAAGATTGCATTAAGACGACAAGTACGTTTTTAATCTCCAGTTTTTGTTATGGCTCCAACTTGCAGAACTCGGCACAATGGAGAGATCAAATTTTGTTTAGGTGTGCTATCTTTAAACTTTTTTCATTCGTTGGACTTTCATTGGAGATTTGGGGTAGGGAAAATATGATTTCTGCTGTCCGGTTGAATAAGTGAAGCACTATTTAATCATTAAAGTTCTGTGTTAGCATTCAGTATTACAAAAGCCTAAGCGTGGCCTGAGGGTACACGGCTAAATTGCTGACTGTCGTAAGCGCTGTGAATGCTGCAGTTATGAAATAAGATTTCTCGACGAAAATAGCATGACTCTTTTTTTTCACTCTGACAGTGAGTCACCAACATCTAATGTCTCTCTGAAATTATATTTATATCATTCTAAAAAATAGTGCTATATCGCGGTAAAAGTGGTTGTTGGGACATAATAAGAGTCATATGACACAGCTAAAAGGAATACGTGTACGTATATATAGCTGTTTACCCGAGGTACCAAAAGACTGTATTTTCCAAAAACGGCGCATGTTTGAATCACATCTTTGCCCCGTCTCTCTGAAACATGCAGATTTTTAACAAAGCTCATCGCTCTGAAAAGCGAGGTGTGCTAAGCTTGGCCAGTGAACCAGTGCGTAGTAATTGGTCGAATACTGCAAGCGTGTGACGCAAATGAAACGCCTCTTAGCATATTTGGAACATCAGGTTCTAAAGCAATTGTACTGACAGGTACATCCACCTTACTAAGGTATATTTGGTCGGTCTTAGTCAACTCACAGCACGAACTGACGTGGATTTGTGGGGGTGTGGTTACACGAGGCGTTTCGGGCAGGTCTGGGTGAGCATTTGCTTTTAGATAGAATGCATCTTTTGTTCCGACACTTTCATTTTTGAAATTTGACATTTCTAACATATGCGTGGGCAACTTATACCAAAGACACAGAAAAACACTTAAGGCGCCACATGACCCCTTTAATGCTATATAGAACCATATTTGTAAGAAATTCATATGCTGCCACAATTATATTTTTGTCTACAAAAGTAATTTTAAACATTCAACCACCTTGAGATTAAAAGAGCATTAGACATATTGTAGTCAAGCATTTCCAAATTTCAGACTGGTACTGTATATACAGTATAAAAAGATATATAGAAAAATATAAAGACGGTTTCATTTGATGCACAAGCCTGCTTTCAGTCTGTGTTTGCTTATAATGCAACAATTTATTTTATATCGCTGCTGTCCTTGTTAAAGCTTTTATCCCTATATTTCGTGATTTTTTTGCCATAAATCATTATTATAAGTCGCCCTTTATGTTTTTTATTGGGTTTTGTAAATATCTAAGCAATAAAAGTTTTTAAAACGTGCTTAACAGCTTGGAAATCACAGTATTCAATCATTTAATTTTTTTTTTTCCATTTTCTGAAAAACAGCTAATTTAGACATCCGAGGTTTTGGAAGGACAACGACAATATTCAATTTACATAAATATTATTTTACATAAATATATATGTATATTAACTGTATTAAACTAAATTATTATTGTAGTTATTGATTCTTTTTCTGGGGTCTACCAGAAGTTAAGATTGGGCCACATAAGGTTTGCTTAAGTTGTTGCTTCTGAAACCGTCTATATATGAATCTATGTAAAGTAGTTGTACTAGATCATACCTCTTGAAGAGCAAAATGGCAATAACAATGATGATGATGAGAACGACGGCCAGCACAGGTCCCATCACCCACAGCATCTCTGGGTCTTCCATGTGACGGGACATCCCGTTGTGGAGCTTCACCATCATGGATTCAGAGTATGGACTCACGGTAAACATCTGCGTGAACACAAAAACAAAGATCGAATCAAACAGACACAATAGGACTGAGTTAAATCTTGCTTGAAAACAGTTCATATAGCTCTATTGGCATTGTGTTAGCATTGCAAAGGTCATGGTTTTGAATCAATGCATCACCATAAATTCATCAAAATAACTAGTGTAATTTCCTTAATAGAAAAACAGAATGGACCCTTTTCAAACTGGTAAACAGGTGAATTTGGGGTGTTAAACGGGAGATGAGAGGCATGGCGACCGTATGTCATTTAATGATGTTTAATGGTCACAGATACACTGAGGATTTTTTAAAGTGCGTTTCAACAGAGCATAGGAAACCCTTCAAAATCTTCAAAGCTGCACCAAAGCTGGTCTTCTTCCACGAGCGCAGGAAACGAATCGCCTTAGTAATACCTTTTAGACAGCACAGCAGGGTGCACACAAGACAGAAGGAATGGAAAGCTGAAGATAGAGAGAGAGAGAGAGAGAGAGAGAGAGAGAGAGAGAGAGAGAGAGAGAGAGAGAGAGAGAGAAAGGGCTGAGGGTGGAGTAACCTCCTCTATCCTGCCGAGAAGCGAATGATACGCATCATCGACCACTGAGACAAATCCCATCAATGCAACACCTTCTGCACTCCCACCTGAAACCACAGTGGGAACAAAAGACCCAACCGCTGCCCAGAACTCATGTGAGTCATTACAGGAGCTCGGCACAAATGTTTGAATTTTTATTCCCCGTCACTTTAGTTTGGAAACTGTATAGAACCTCATTTGGAATGACTTTGAGTAATGCGAGTATGAATAAATAGTTAAAAACGAGGCCCAGATGGCACATGCACATATAGACATCCTCTTCTGTTTGTAATTCCGACGTCTCCTTTTAATCCTCGCCTCCACTGTCCTGATGTCACATCGTACAGTTTATGAATTATGAGTTTGGACACCATGTGTGAAATACATTTATTCATTTGGCAGATGCTTTTATCCAAATGACTAACTATACTAGCCGTGCTTTTTCACTCCATGGGAATCAAATCCATTAGCACATTTTCACTGGCGTTCCGTGCACTTTCACCGGCTCACATTCAAGTTTGAATCCATCAGACCACTTTTTTGGTCATTCCTGTACATTTTTGTCATTTTGTAAAATATTTGAGTACAAAAGCAGTGATGTCTATTGTATTCTATCTATTCTGTGCATTCTACTTGTACATACAATGACAGTAAAGGACTTTTACTTGAAAGGACTGCGGCAGTAGGGCCCATGACACTCTGGACCTGCTGAATTTTTATGTGCCTGGACCACTTATATGATAGTTCTCGGTACAATTCATAATATTGCTGTTGTCCTTCTGAAACCTTGTATCTCCATATTTAGTTTTTTGCTTTTGGGTAAATTATTATAATTAGTCGCCCTTTATGTTTGTGACTGGGTTAGGCAAATATCTAACCAATAAAAGTGTTAAACTTTGACAACACAGTATGAAATGGTTTAAAAAGTACAGTGTTTTTTAATGTCGAGAGTAATGGAGAATTTTGACATCAGGTTTCAGACAACAAGTATCACTTTGGAGAAATTTTGTAAAAGGTTAAAAAAAAAATTCTGTCATCGTTTTTCTAGCCTTGTTTCTAAATTTGTATATCCTAATTATCCTTCTGAATCATTGTATTTCCATATTTCGTGATTTTTTTTATCATCATTATTATCGTCACACTTTATGTTTGTCTAACCAAATATCTAACCAATAAAAGTATTAAAAAGCACTTGTCAACTTTGACAAAACAGAATTTAATTGATTAAAATCATAATGTTTTTGCCATTTCCTAAAAAACAGCACATTTAGACATCAGAGGTTTCAGAAGGACAGTGACGATATGAATCTTTCTTCTATGAAACACAAAAAAGATATTTTGAGAAATGTTTGGCGTCCAGCACAATGGAATTCAAAGGGGGCATGTTGTTTGGTAACCAACAATCTTCAAAATATCCTCTTATGTGTTCTGCGGAAGAAAGAAAGTCAAACAAAGTTTGAAAGTACACAAACTTGTGTAAATGATGTAAGAATATTCTTTTTTGGCTGAACTGTGCCTTTAAGGTATTGACTAAGTAGGAAGTGAGGCAGTGGATGTCAGAGAAGGATCTTCTGTTTCTGGCATACAGAATGTCTGTCACACTCTCTCTCTCCCTCTTCAGAACACACACACTCTCTCTCTCTTTCTCTAGCAGGTGTCAGACAGAAAGTTTGGAAGGATGCAGAAGTAGTGCAGTGAGAAAGCATGTAAAAGGCCTGTGGGAATCTCTCTGTGGGAAACTTTCAGAGTGATCAATTTAATCGTCATTCCATCAGACAGAAGCGCATCCCACAGCGTGAGTAATGCATCTCTCACTGACTCGAAGCCTATTTACTTATGCATGTTCATGTGTGTGTGTGTGTGTGCATCACAGTCACACACTCCATGTGTTTTCACTCTCCTCCATCTTCAAGACTCCCGTCTGCGACTCTTCGTGTGATGTCTCTATCTATCTCTCCCTCACGCGTTTCTTTCATCTCCTCCCCTCATCTGTTTTTCTTTAAATGCAGCTGTAGTTTTGCTCTCCTCTTCTTTTATCCAATTTCACACTCACCAGTCTGTTTACCAACACAACACACAAAGCAGCACTGACTGTGCTTTCACCAGCCCCCGTCTCCCCTCTTTCTAATTTCTCCACTTCTCATCTCTCCTCTCATTTATTTTCTTCACCTCTAGCTTTATCCTTTCTCCTCTCATCTCGACTCCAGCAGAGCTCACAGCTGCAGACCTCTAACCCAGAGTAACTGATCATGAGGGTGAAGACGAGAGAGGGAGATGAAGAGAAAGAAAGTACAGAAGAGTTTTGAGGGTCTCAGCTGTCTTTAAGATCTCCTCTCTACTTATATCTTTATCAGCTGCTTACAGCAGCGAGTTCAGTTTATAATGACTTACCGAGTCCCGATCTTTCAGTTCTGCCATGATAAATGTGCGGTACTGTTGCTGGCCGGGTAGAGGTTTGTTATAGTAACTGTTGTAACTTTTCTCATCTCCCAACACAAAGGTCTCTGGAAGTAAATCCAACTTGGCAGCGATGTACGGCCGCAAGAAGTCCTGAGTTTGCCGTCTCCTTCTCTTCCTCAAGTCTGAGTCTCCACCGCCCTCCAAAAGCTGAAACACAGACAACATACATAAATGAACATATATTTAATATGTATGTACTTGCTCAGAAATAGCTTTTAAAGGTGATTAGAAAGCATCATATTAACACATATGTGACATCACTCTAGGTCTGTGCTGATGGGCGCCTTCAGTACGTGAAGCAGCTGTGATGTGACCCAGAGTTCAGTGGGCAGGTGACACCCTCAGGTGCTTCAGACAGACACATCATTAATTAAAAATGAGGGGGGACCGTCTCTGAATCGCACTAACGAGTCGTCCCTAGTCCGATTTGGGAACCGCCGCGGATTACGTCACTACATATAGTCCCCGCCTACATTTTGCTAAGACTGCCCGCGAAAACTTCACTCTTCTCCTCCGAAAACTGTAGCTTGTGAGCCTCATTGGCGGCAGACCAATCACAGCAGACTAGACCATCTGACCAATCACATCAGACTAGGCCAGCGGAAAGGACGGATTTAGACAGATGAACGGACCATTTGAGAGTCAGTCAAGAAGTAGATTAGAATTATGACCTACACTGTAAGCCCGAACAGTACTACTAGCTTATAAAGACTGAGGTCACTACAGTTAAAATCTCTTGCTGAGTTCATCCACCTTTAAACTATTAATGTCTATGAACAAATATGTATTTTTATGTTTGTGTGGCTCAGCATTTTTAAGTGTACCGTTGATCACGTGATATGACGTCATGACGTGCGGCGCTTACTGACGTTACCAGAAAAATCTATCCAAGATGGCTACCCTCTCGAGCGACCTGGTATCAAGCATGAAGCAACTTGTAAGTAAACCAAAACACTTCAAAACTACTTTGCTTCTTGTAACATTGTAAGAATATCATATTACATGTGATATTTGACTGCTAGACGAGGCTATTTTTAATATATAACTTTCACGCGCATCTTCACGGTGCCGCGCGCATTTTTTAGGCGCCGAAAGCGCAATTATCAGTCCGCCTGCTAGTGACAGATAATAGTCCCGTGTACTGTTAAGGTCGTGGCAAGACAATAATGTTAACGTTAGTTAATAACTCTTTTCAGCAAGCGATAGTCCTTCTGCTTTTGAGTGTGTTGCTGCTGTTTGTGTTAAGCGCCCTTAGCTGTAACTTTTACTCAAACAAAGTTAAGGTTATGTACATAATAGTCACCGAATGAACTCTGCAAGTTTTTATTAAACCTTTACAAACGTCTTTTCCTTATAGGTTGTGGAAGAAGTGCAGTGAGCATCCCTCAAAACCAAGGTGAGTCAAATGTTAATTTAGGCTTTAACCTATTTTTCACCATTTCTTTTATTTTTTAATTCCATTTCTAATTCATTAGCATATAAATCTAGCCTTACACTATCTCTTGAGCTAATATTTTTGAATAACAAGTTAAGGTTAGCCACCCTCTAAAGTGGAACAACATGGTTTCTGTGTTGTCAGACAATTCATTTAAATGTTTATTAAGAGCGGAAGCAGACACATTCTGTGTGACTTCATAATATCAAAGCATAAAGCAGATAATACCCCACCCATTTCGAAATCTGATAATATTGTTATTTGCACTCTTGTTCTAGATCAGTTATTTTAGGCAGTCAGCAGTGAATGCATGGACACTGAAGACTTTGATCGTTTTTTGCAAAGTGATTTGTAATGGTATCTATAAAACCCAGTCCTTGCCAATTATTTTTGCTTTTGCTGTCCTTGAGTAAATCAATTAAAAGTCTTCTGCTATCTTGCTGTCTGTTTTGTGTGCATGTGCAGCAGACCTACATTGTCACCAGAGAGCAACTTTATCTGTAAGTTACATTAACACTTGGAATTTTGTATCATTAATTTGTAAAGAGGTTGATTGCATAATTTGACTGGTTTCATATTGATTGTTTTATCTGTGCCCACAGGACCAACTTGGGTTGATGTATGCATTGCATTTGGACTATCCCAAGAAACTCATTCACACTTTTACATTCATCCAGAAAATCCTAATGGGTCTTGATGATGGTTAAAACCACTTAAGCCCTGCCTACTGAGTCTCAAAAATGACCTGTTAATGAAATAGTAGGATAGCTTAAGAGTTGTGTTTACAAGGAAATACACTACATTTCGTTACACTGTACTTGTATATGTGTAATGACAATAAAGTAAAGTTGAATCTAAACATGTCTGCATGTTGATGTGTTCTTGGGGTTCCCAGTATCGTAACTTTATAGTATGTTGTTGAACACCATGGTAGTCAAAGCATGTGAAACTGTTTACATTTGGCAGATTATGTCTTGCCCACCAAATCTAACGTAGTTGCTGTTGTTTATACTTATTGGTTGTACACCAACTTGGTGCTCTGAATCCTATAATGATGTGAGATGTGCCTTTTTTTATATTTTGTTTTTATAGGTTTTTACAAACAGGATAGATTATATGTCTTGATTTTGTGTTTTGATAAATTTATTTATTTACTTTTTATTTGTATTTTTTTAATTCCATTTGCACTTTGATGGTCATGGCTGTTACTAATGCTGCTTTAAGAAAGTTTTGTATTAAGCACTTTAAGATGCTCAGTTCCTGATTGTCTTGTTGCTGTTTGATATGTAGAGATACATATGTACACACACAAACGCACAACCATACACTAAATGAGTTTAACTTAATGTTAGTTATATTTGTATCAAGAGCAGAGGTGTTTAATTTTGCTGTCTATGTAAGTGTTCATTCCAACTAAATACTTCACCAGGTTATTTCACTGGTTAACACACTTACAGCTATTGGGTAGGTGGTGAAACCAGTAAGTGACTTGAGTCACTTAGCTCATCATGGCACAGACGCCTCTGAGCTAGAACAAAGTTTTACAAAAATGAATGCTGTTGATGTTCTGACATGTTTGTATAAAAAAATTTAAAGACTGAATAAAAGAAAAAAGAAAATGTACAGCTGAAGTATTTTTTTGTAGTTAACTTTAAATTTCATTAGCTTGTGGGTTATACACAAGTATATTTTTTAAGTTAGTAGATTTCTATTTAAAAAAGTACCATTGGATCAAAATAATTAACTTTGTTCACTCAAAAGTTATGTAATCAGTTTCTGCAAAAGTTTTGAGTACTATGAACTTATTGGGGTTTACAGTGCAAGTATATTTTTTGAGTTAGTAGATTTTTATTTAAATAAGTACCATTGGATCAAAATGATTAAGTATGGAGAAACTAAAATTGTGCGAGTGTTAAACAATATTTTTAAGCATGGTGCACTTAAATTTTTTAAAAATAAAATTTTAACATTTAAGTTTGATTAGAGTGTAACTTTTAAAAAAATCAAACTTAAAAAAATTAAGTTAGTTACCTCAAAAGTTATTATGTAATTAGTTTCTGCAAAAGTTTTGAGTACTATGAACTTATCGGGGTTTACAGTGTATTTTTACGAAATAATAGTGTTTTTACACCTTCTCTGTAAATAACTTGTTGTTTGAATCTCCAAAAGAGGGACCTTAAAAATCCCTAGTTATGTACTCTTTAAGATTTAAGCTGAACCAATCAGGTGTGGCAGAAGAGAGAATGAGGATCACAAAGATCGTATTATCAGTGCGCTGATAAACACCAGAGTCCCATAATGCTCCTCTCATTTCACCTGCTAAAGCTCGTAAATAAAGAGCAGAAAGGATCTTTGCTGGAAAACGGGGATGTTTCCAAACGCAGAACAGCAATGCAGACTGCTTCTTAATATCTGAAAACTATCTTGTGTTTCTGAAGTTTTTCCTGTTTTTGCAGACGATGGTTTATTGAGAGCAAGTAAACTCATGAGAAAGCAAAATGATGTTGAGGGCTGGAGCTTTAGTATTAATAAAGGAAAGCAAAAAAATGCCATGTGAAGCTTTTTTTAAAGCCCTGAAAGAGTCTCAGAGTCTCAGCAAAAGCTGCAGAAACACATGAGAAGAAAAGAGCAACCACAAACACTATGAAATCATCGAAAACATCCATCACAGGCCTCAGAACATGAAGTGAAGAATCAATGTGACAGCTAGAGTAACATTTATGAACCTTTTATTGGGGACTTGACAAATAAATCGTAAATGTGTCCTATGGTTTGAAGGCAAAAATGAAATATAAAACTAACAATGAGGATAAATTCCTCTCATGCTGTTTCATATAATAAATATTAATAATACAAAATAGAATATTATCAACAGTTTGTTTTCTACGTTTTCTAAAATGTATTTCAGACCATAGGACATACAGTAATATGATATATTTGTCAAGTACTATTTCACAGTTCCAGGGCTTCATCAGTTAAGTTAGACTCAGTATGTTTGTCTATAATATTTATTATATTTGTATTATTAGTGAATTAAATAGTTTATTTCCAAAAACTGATCATTTAAAACCATAACCATGACCGATGATTCTTTAACATTTGAAGCAGATAACCGTTATATTGACCGATGTACATTATCTTAAAATAAATAAAAAAATATTTTATTTGAAAAGATTCACTGCGGAAAACAAGGTAAACATTAGTTATCTTTTTTCCCCTGAAAATCATTTACCAAGCCTACTTTACAAACTTTTCTAGTATATTTTTTATTTAATAAACAAATTATAGATGTTCTTCCAGAGCAACCCAGAAAAGTGTTCTTAATAGCCAGATATCTAACATTTCTAAAGACAGAACGCATTCAGACAGCAGTATGATTCAAACAATATGCTTTTGTTGCTATAATTTACACATTCATAAATACTGCATCTACATCAACAATCTTTTGCTAATAGCTGTAAGTGAATGATCATGACAGAAAGACAGCACTGTGTTTTAAATGTGAGCATCGTGCGGCTGAAGAACTTTAACCAGAGGAAATGATTTATCTGCTATAATGTATCGGCTAAATAAACAGAAGCAATGACGTTAACTTCAATTTATCAGTTAACGGAGGTCTGCTAACGCATGTGCAAACGTCAATCTTTGTTAGAGATCGCGTTTTTTTTCCTACTATGGCTATGGAAATGACAGGGGTCATCAATATGATGATGTTATCATATTTTTAGTGTGTTTTACTATTGTTAATTAAGTTATTATAACTGAATCAAAACAACCCAACTGCACTTTGATTGATATTACTTGAAATGCACAATAAAAAACATGATTTTTCAAAGTTTTATGTTTTTGCAAACAAATCTTGGTGAGATTCACACTAGTTCAAGGTAAATATAAGTAAAGCCAAGAAGAAAAACTATACTTGGTGTGGTGGTGCTGCTTTTTCAACAAAGCACGTTGATAAACACTCACCTCATCCAGATCCATGTCTTCTGGGTTTTCCCAACGGCGTAGCGTGGATGCAGATACTGGTACCACCACAACATAAAACCACCTGTGAGGACACACACACAAGAGAATATTTATTCACATCTCTTTTACTCAACTATAATGATGATAAACATGTAACTATTTATCTCTGCCATCTTTTAAAGACCAGATTTTGAGCATCCTAAATGAAAGTGCACATCTTTCTGTTTTCCTCATGGCTCTTGTTGTTTGTGAGGGTGATGTGAAGGTCTGTTTGGACAGCACACCTCAGATTGCTTTTTCTGAACGCCCCAGTAGCCTTCAGAGCGCTCACTGACTGTAACAAACACTTGAAACTCAATTAAAATCTGAGTAATTTCTACGCTCTGATGCACGGAGCGAGCATGCTGTCTATTGTCAGTACTGTCACATATAACAGCCTCAAATTGTTCAATTTCTGTGATTTCTAATTGAGCATTAAGCAGAAGGACGTCTGAGCTCTTCAGCCAGTGTGAAACCTTCTTCTGCACTGTATCAGGACAAATCTAGCGTGCCGCTAGCAGGTGAACTCATCTGAGACAGTTCCTTTGAGATGGGAAGTGCCTCAACATTAACCTTCGACATCGGTCTCGCTAAAGCACAAAGATCCAATATTTGCCCACTGAGGAACAGCATTCCTGCCTACGTGCCCTGACTAAGACTCAATCAAATATTGCCTTGAGAGCAGAAAACAAGAGTTGTTTTTCAAATAGCAAACCATCCAGAAGCCTGCATACTTTACACACAGTGTGCACTGAAAACCTGTTAAATGACCAGTGTTGCTACTGCAACAACATGACCCCAGAATATAATAGCCAAATGACTGATTTGACAGGTTGGTGGGACTGACCTGACGAGGGCGGTGTTGTGCACTTTGGGCAGTGTGATGGTGAGTTTGCCTCCTTCTTCAGGGTCTTGTTTGTAAAGGACGGGTTTGGTGATGAAGAGGTCTGGGGCGGTACGAATGGAGACCTGCTGCTGAAGACCACCGGCGCTGTTTCCTCGACTCATCAACACAAAAGAGTAATCAGTGTCCGGCTGTAGCCTCGTGATCAACTTCCTCTTCAGATCCCCCTGCACCTCCACGCTCTTTTGGTTATACAGGATCTGCCAGCAGGGGAAAACAGGTTAATATTAAAGAGAACACAAAGAAAACAAACTTAAGATGCACCAATACCAAATTTCTTCCTTGATAACGATAGCCGATTATACAGAGTGAAATCTGCCGATACCAATTCTGAAGATTCAATTAATATTTCTTAACTTTCTGAATGTTATTAATTCAAATAATGACTTTTAATATTGAAAATTGATTTGCCGATAGTGTGAAAAATTGCTTTTATCTACCAATACCGATTATTGGCCGATATATCGGTGCAACTCAAAAACGAATTAAACAGCTGCATTCCATTCTTTCGACAATAAGGTTCAGAATTTTCAGCTTCCTCTTTAAATAAGTGAGCAATACGGGACCATTTAAAGTAATTAAATGGTCAATTTTGCTAGGTCATTTTTGCCTCTGACAGAAAGTAAAACTGAAGCTTATTTTACACATTTACCTTTAAGAAGGTTGAAGTGAAATGGTGTCAAACTGTGATTTCCAACTAAATCTTACCAGCTCAAATGAATTATTATTATAAGCTTGCCATTGCAAGGGCAAGGAGACTTTTTTATATACTTTTTTGTTTATAATTTTGAATACTGTGTAACAAAGATTTTTTATGTTTTGTCTGTTATTATTTCTTAACCAAATATTTACAAATAATTTATGGTGCAATACTTGTGACATTTACATTTTACATTTATGCATTTGGCAGACGCTTTTATCCAAAGCGACTTACATTGCATTATCCTATACATTTATACTTAGGTATCTGCAATCCCCTGGGATCGAACTCACAACGTTGCAATGCTCATACCACTGAGCTACAGGAAAGCTTTGTGTTACATCAAAAAAGTAACGTGTGTAACGTTTGTGTGACAACAAAGAATTCTCATTTTAATTTATTTGTGTTTTGGATTCACGTTAACATGTTTTAATTTACCTTCACTTATTTTTATTTAAGTTATTTAATCTGTTTTCACCTTGAAAGGCACTTGAGACTTGTAGGTTTCGGGCACCTCCCACGTGAGCAGAACTGAGGTCTTCATCACAGCTTTCACACCAAAGTTTTTGGTGAACTCTGCCGTAGAGGTCAGAAGAGAAGGCTTTTAGTAACATGCGACACAAGAGCAGAAAAAACAATGCAGGACAGAGACAACACAGATTAACATGCAACCTAACAACATTTAAAGAATTCGATAAACTATCCATTTTCGGCCTGCTGTCTTTATTGCAGGGATGGAGATGAGAGCTGCACATCTCAGAAGAACATATGCAAAGCTAAATCCACGAAACTATTTTGGTATTTCTATAAAAAAACATTTCTTATTCAACATCCTCCTGCAGTGAGAGTTTAGATTAGATTATTGTCATTCTTTACGGTGTAAACGCACCTCCTTACTTTGTAAATTAAACTCATTATAGATTGAGCTCAGCGCTATTTGTTGTCAGTCGAGCAGGCTGTAATCTGAATTTTCATTTGATGTTTGCGTACATTTTCTATTGATCATGGTGGGGGTAATTTATAAAGCGAAGATCAAATAATGAAGGTTTCCCCAGTTACTCAGAAAACGTTTGTAAGTCTAGCAGACGCACAAGATTATTATTTAGTTTTTAAATTAAATCAGCCATAAAAAATATTGTAAAAAAAAATTGTATATATTCCTGTTATAAGCAACATAGACAATGTATTTTTAATAAATCACATTTGAAAAAAAGATGCTACTTGTATTTTGTTTAAAAAAAATAAAATATATTTTTAAATCTTGAATAAATACTTGAAAAAAGAATCAATTATGTTGTCTAAGGTGAACATACGTGCCATTTTTCCCGAAAAACATCCTGACCAGAATTTGGGTGCGTCCTCCTGAGGTCGCATTTGTTGACCGCAACATCAATGATCTCACAATTCATTTAAAAAACATTATAAAATAAAAAAAAAACACTTAAGAAGTATAAGCATTGTACTTTCATTCTTAACTTGAAATACAATGGTTGCTTTTCTGAAATAAAACCTGATATAATAAACCTTGATGACGTATGTGATGGACACATGCAACCTCAGGACATGTCCGTGCAAAAGGGCACGTATGGTCACCTTGGTATTGTCATCGTCACCAATCATTTTCTTCAAGTATACATTAAAAACAGACCTGAACCCCATAAAAGGGCCACAAGTATTTATACAAACTCACCAGGCATGGAGGTAGACATGGTTCTGCTCTGAATGCTGGGGCTCAATGGACCGCCTCCCTTTCCTGTGAACGCTCTCACTCTAATGTCATAGGTTGTGTCAGGCTGCAGACCGTGGATGGTCATCTGCGTCTCTGCGGTACCGTTGGTCTGGTTTTGAAGGCTGTTGATGTCACGGTACACCACCACGTAGCGCACAATCTTCCCATTCCTCTCGGGTAGAGGCGGAGGGTCCCACGCCAGTTTGGTGGTAGTGGTCGTCAGGCCCACCACTCTAAGATTCTGGGGGTAGCTGCTGGGTACATCATCTGGCGTGCCGATTTCTTTGGTGTACTCCTCTCCATTTCCCGCTCGGTTCTTGGCGCAGAGCTTAAAGATGTATGTGGCCCCCTTGTGCAGGCCCGTGACGGTGAAGTGATCGTCTGTGCGTTTGAAGTCACGGGCTGTGTAGGTCTCATCTTCTTCCCGCTTGTACCGCAATCTGTAACCCATCATTTCACCCACCATCTCTTTAGGGGGCTGCCACTGGATTAGAGCTGTGTTCCCGATGGTGGTGCTGATGATCATGGTGGGCTTGCCAGGCACTGTCGGAGAGGGAGAAAGTTGCCCTGATAAGTTTAGGCGTATCTAAACGTTTTAACAAAATATAACCACGCTTTTAAATATTAACACCGCACCTGCACTACTCATACTTGGGGATCTGAACAAGCCCACACAAATGCTCAAACTTCAACGTGTTACACAACTAGTTTAATGTGTGTAGGCCTGATATTACATCTATAGTTATAGCCGAGGCCATTTGACTGCAGTTGAAACTTTTAACCCCTGAAAACACTGGTGACCTTAAATGTCAATATAAACTGTGATGTCACAATGTCACAAATTAAACACAAACACACACCTGCCCCCGTAGTGGTCACCACTTTGGCTTTGCTTCTTGCTCCATCTCCTTTAGTGGTGTAGGCTGCCACGGTAACAGAATATGTTGTTTCGGGCAACAGACCAGTGATGTAAGCCTCCTAAGAGAGAGAGAGAGAGAGGGTGGTTAGTCTCTGTCTCTCAGTTGATGGAAGGAATTTTGTGGTGTTGGTACTCTTTATTTCTGCAATAACTTTTTTATCAAAAACCTTGCTATGTGAATATACTACAATTATGATATAATTTTGTGTAATCTTCAATATCTTTTAAATTTTCATATTTTACTGATTGATTCTACTTTTCTATATATCTGACCGTTTTTCAATATTAATATTCTTTCTGTAGTCAATCTATATTCGTGTCTGTTTGTGTTTTCTATATAATGAGAAAGCACTCCTTCAATAAATAGTATTTTTCACAAATCTGTATTACAGAAGCAAATCCTAACTTGATTTGGGATTCCTATCCTATCTTACAAAATCTTATCTTATATCTAGTTAGGGAATCTTAAATTGTATCTTAAAATCAAGCGCGGCAGTTCCCTTTCAGGTCTGTGACCAAGCAACCAACACTGCGCGAGCTGCTGATGAGGAAAACAAAATGGACAAACAAAACCGACGTACTTTTAATTTTAGTGCCGTGGAAATAGAAACTTCTCCTTTCTTCATTTTTGATTATTAATCAATGTAATGCCATTGTTAGACAGCGCAGTTTTTTTAAAAATAATTTTGAAGTAAGGACAGTTGTAGGGTCGTCCTGAAGTTAAGACGGTTCTGTAATACCCCTTTACTAGATGTAGTTAAGATAAGATTATGCACTTAGGAAGTGCTGTTCTGTAATAGCTTTTGTCCTAAATGAGCTCCAATCTGAAATTACCATGGTAACCAAAACAGTAGGATAAGATCTTTCTGTAATACGCCCACAGCACTGTAAGTTTCATAATACTATGAGTGGAGGTTGTGAGTTGTAAAGTGTTTTCAGAATGAAACTGCTCTTTTTTCCACGTCTTTATAACTCAAGGATAATGGTCTTTTTCAGTCCTTCATGCATTATTTGTGCTGCTCAGAGATATTTTTATTGAATTCTGAAGTCAGGATAATAAAAGCTCGATTCTTAAAGTGAATGTCCTTGTTAGTGGATCACATTGCTTACACAAAGGTATAGTTTCAAAACTGACCAAAAATATGAAACATTTACAATCTGAGAAAGATTTTTAAGATTTCATTGACATCAATTGCTGTATAATATCTTTTAGACGTAGTATTTTGATTGCATGATGTGATGAAAAGATTACCGGTTTTACGATAAACCGTGATCCAAGCATCCAGCGGATAGTAATATCATGTCATATTTTAGTTATCATGAAACCGTACCAACTTACCGTTACTTACGGTAAATACTGTCCAGCGTCAGCCAAAGTAAGCAACAGTATTAGAGATGCATTATGAAATGCGGGTTTTGTTCATTTATGTCAGGAATGCAATATAAACAATCAAAATAATACGTTAATGATATGTGACATACATATTCATTTTCGTCTGCTCCTGTTTAATTGTGATCACAGGGCTTTTAGTCCAAAATGTGCATATTGGGGGGAATGTAGATTTACAGAAACACGTGATTCATAGAGCCTTCAGATTATTCCAGGAAGTTATGTTTTCTCTTTTAATGCTTTTTTACTTTCATTTTTTCATGAATTAAATGGCTTTCGTCTTTAAATGGGTTAAAAGTTTACCTCAGTTGGTCTGTTTAGTCACAGCTCCATGAGTAACTAGTAACTTCCAGGAACTATTGAGAGCCTGTGTCAAGTGATTCATGGAGACTTCAAATATTTCCATGAAGTTGTATTTTCTCTTTAAATGCTTTATTTCTTTAATTTTTCATTAATTAAATTGCTTTCGTCCTTAAAATGGTTAGAAGTTTACCTCATTTGGTCTGTTTAGTCGCAGCTCTATGCGTATCGAGAAACTTCAGGGAAATATTGAGAGCCTCCATGAACCGCCATTGCTGTGAAAAAACGGTTCCATTGGAGTCAACAGAGTTGACGCGACTCTCTCTCTCAATGGCTCAGCCCATTCCTAAAGTACACCTGATTATTCACGACACATGCAGACAGATGATTTTATGATTTGTGTTGCGTTTAAATGAATGTCTGATTTACTTCAACCTGAAAAAGAGAAACTTTTACCTAATGGCCCCATTGTGCTTTTAACAAGCTTTTTGGTATGAGTACTTTTTGGACATTTCCAGCACATTGTAACAAAACCATGATAGTACCGATAATCGTGTATATTGTTCACTATAATCATGATGTAAAATTTTCATATCATTATATCTCTAGTTTCTATGTTCACTCATTGAAGGAACAAATCTGTAGAGCATTACAGCATGATGTTCTTAATTCCTGAGATCTGGGGGCGTATTATAGAAAGATTGTCACTTGAAAATCTAACCCTATCTTTTCGGTAACCATGGTAATTTCAGTTAGGACCTCATTTAGGACAAACGCTATTACAGAACAGGATTTCCTAAGTGCATAATCTCATTTTAACTATAGATAACAGAAGAGTCTTAACTTTACAAATAATCCTATAAACAGTCTTAAGTTTAGGATAACTCAACAGCTGTCCTAACTTCAAAATTGTTTAAAAACTAGCAAAAAAAGGCTCACAATTAAATCTCCCTTGCCTGTAGGCCAATTTCTTTTTTGTTTCGCTTGCAAGGGTGGTAAACTTTTCTTTAGTCTCAGCTGTACGGTTAATGCCAGACACTGCAGACACATTATCGGCCCCTCCATGTCTTTGTCTTTGTGAGTGAGCGAAGGTGAAAACTTACCAAATAGTATCGGCTTTGCCTTTCCTACCAATCTTACTCATAAAAGAGATCCATCTGTAATTTTTCTTTTTTATGGGGTAGGACTTGATATTATCCATTGTGAATTTATTAAAAAGTGAAAGTGGCCTCTGTCTGACAGGATTAAAAGAGAAGTTTCTATTTCGCGGCACAAATATTAAAAGCTCGCCGGTTTTGTTTGTCCATTTTGTTTACCTCATCAGCACCTCGCGCAGTGTTGGGTGCTTGGTTACAGACCTGAAAGTGGATTGCCGAGCTTGATGGTACAATTTAGGATTTCCTAACTAGAGATTAGATACGATTTTGTGATATAGGATAGGAATCCCAAATCAAGTTAAGATTCGCTTCTGTAATTCGAATTTTGTGAAAAATCCTTAATTAATGTATCATATCTTAAGTTAAGACCTAAGATAAGAAACTTTCTGTAATGTGACCACTGGATCATTTTTAGATAATAGTAATTTAGCCATAATTCTAGATTTAGTTTTTCTGGCAGGGCTCAGATTTGCAGATTTTGTTTTTTCTCTTGCATCTGTAGATTCTTCGAGAGATGAAAACTAGTGCATGTGAGGGTCTAAATATAGTAACCTTAAAGATTCCATGTGTGCAGTTAGAGAGAATCTAAGTGTTTTTTCACTGCAGGAGGTCTGAAATGAGCTGACGAAAATCTGAAAGCTTCAACAGTAAACACAGACAGAAAACAAGCAAACAGGTTTATAATACAGCATACACAGTTTAACAGATCTAAAAGCGTAAAAACGCGTCGCGATGCCGCGACACATAATAAAAGGTCTCTTTTCCATGTCAATCAGAGGTTTTGTCCTAACCAGCCACGACAGTAGTGCGCATCGAGCAACAGCCATTTCTACGGCTGACAGCTCCGCCCACACAACGATCTCATTCCATGTAAGTTCTGCACCTCATCATTATTAATCACATGGGTGATGAAAGGGTACCGTATATACATTTGATTACATACGTTTAGATTCTGAAATTATAGCACAGCGTTTACTGAGTGATCACTGAAGTCATGAGAAACAGGACATAATTTCTGTATGTGCACTCTTCAGCCGCAGCGTGAGATGGTGCGTAGACACAGAAAAACTGTTCTGATTGGCTGTATTTTGGGATTATTTGTCGCGTCCCGCCCCTTTTCCATTTGGTATGGACAAACATATCGCTTATCGCAGGAATCTCATCGTACCGCGTTTGGTTAGGATGCGGTGTAACAGTCATAATTATTCTAAGAATGCTCTTATTGGGGTAGAGTTCAAGTCTGTGTTAGTCTGTAGAAATTAATTGAACATAGAAATCAGTTTTATACGAAAATAAAATGTCTTCAGTCGATGAGATACAGTCGCGGAAAAAACATGTCCAAGGAGATTGCTAAAATGACCATTTAATAAAAAGACTAGGGACTTTTCTGACACACAAATGACCAGGGCCACCCGAACATAAAACACGTGCATCTTTAATCATCACCTCAGAACTCCACACTTTTACGCAAATGGTACTCACGAAAGGCTTCTAAATGCTGTTTAAAAGCCATGGCAAGGCAGGGGATCGTCTTTGCACTTTAAGCATATTTGCCTTTGCCTCATTTCTCGTTTTTAGCAGTCCGGCTTATCTCTGGTAAGTGTTCGGGGGAGTCACTGAGTCCTGAAATGTGGGAAGACTCATATTAAGCCGTGATGGATGGACTGCCTGTGGCAACACAGAGTTTACCAAAACATTGAGAGAGAAGAGTCTTTTTATCTGTTTTGAGTGATATCACTGTCACGTCCCATTAATATGAAAGAAAAGGAACGAGAGACGGAAGGGGGCCCAGACAGACCCACATACTGATGGAAAGATTAAACAGGCCATAGCTGTAGATGACAGTTGAATATGACTCTTGGTAAATATCTAGGGCACATGAAGAGGGATGCAGGCCTCTTGGCAGAGCGAGAAGAGGAATCGCTCGTCTCCAGAACTACGGACGCCGAGCTGTCACCGGTTGTCTAAGTAAAGACATTTGTCAATCACATTCGCTCTTCAGCAGTTTGGACTGTCTGGGGCACTGCTGGAATTGTTTTCAATTCCCACGCAGGTGAAACCAAGTTGAGCGGCTTCTGGTTCGACGTGAAAAATTATGACACATCAGATCTGCTGTCATATAACCACGGGCACATTTTGACCCCGATTTATCTTTAATTCCCAGCCTATACATAAACAAACACTGTACACACATTTGTTCACAAGTCATAGTGATAAGGGAAAAATACGTATTCTGTCATCATTTACTCACCCTCTTGTCATTCCAAACCTGTATGACTTTCTTTCTTCTGTAGAACACAAAATAAGATATTTTGAAGAATGTCGTTAACGGAACCTCATTCACTTGCATTGGTTTTGTGTCCATACAATAGAAGTGAATGGGGGCCAGCGATGTCCCGTTACCAACTTTCTTCAAACTATCTTCTTTTGTGTTCTGCACCAAGACTTCAAATAACAAGAGGGTGAGTAAATGATGATAGAAGATTCAATTCTGGGTGAACGATCACTTTAACAGGAAGGCAAAATCTGACTCTGTTTACTTTCTTAATACTGGCTTCTGGTCTGATCCTGCATTATTCTTTATAGTTTAAGTTATTACAAAGACAAATTTTTTTGTTTAGTTTTGTAATTTTAGATCAAAATGTAATAATGTTTAGTCTTTCTGTTGTCACCATTTCTTTCTCTTTTAATCCCGTCAGCCAGAGGCCACTTTCACTTTTTAATAAATTCACAATGGATAGTATCAAGTCCCACCCCATAAAAAAGAAAAATTACAAATGGATCTCTTTTATGATCTTTCTAATGTCCTAGATGTCAATGCGATTAAATGGAGAACAAATGGAAACATTTAAGAACTCCTGTGTCTCAGATGTTTCTACTGAGAAAAAGAGAAAGTTTCAGAAGAGATCCCAACAATGTCACAAAGTGAGCTCAGATTTGCAATCAAAAGTCAATATTATTCAAGATAATATGAATTATAATGAGACAATATGAGTTAAAACATTTCTCGACCAATTTACCCAAATCCAAATTATTTCACCCTCACAACTTTAACAATTGCCTCTTTTGTTTCTATTTAAATATTTCCGATTTTAGGAGAAACATCTCAAACTAAATTGATACTTGAATTTAGAGATAATAATCTTCTGAGCTATGAAAGAGCAACATCTGATTAATTATATTATCCTATGGGATTTTAGATTTTTCTTGTTAAAATTCAGACCAAAATGTTTCAGTCAGAGACTCTGTCATATCACAGAAGTGTATTCAGTTCAGGATGATACAATTATGAGAAGGGTGACATTTAAAATATACAAATATGTATTTAAAACTATTTTAGTGGGGTTTCACGAAAAAGCTACACCGTGAAAAAACTGTTATTTTTATAGATTTTCCACGTGAAATGTAAACAAAAGAAAAACGGAATTTGAATGTTGTGTCGATGTGTTTTTGTTCGATGTGTTTTTGAAATACGGTCAAAAAACGTACAATTACAGAAAACACAACAAATAAACAATATTTAATACACATCCTTATATCATGTCATTTTACATGGAATTTGTTTGTCTTTTACTGTATATTTTTGTTTCTCTCGCTTAAAGAAATTTTTTTATGGATTCTTACAAAACAACCCGAATTTAAAAAAGTAAAACTGCAAGTCCCTCAACAGAGTAAAAGAGAGCGAAAATTAAAGTAGCGTTTGTCTCCAGGCTGCTATCAAAACACATGCACAACATTTCAAAAGCAGATGGAGGCGTCTTTCTGCCGTATGCCCACATCCCAAAACACACTACAGTAACTCCACCGACACACACACACGGCAGGAAAAGGAGTCAATATCAGACCACAAACCATAAACACTTTATGTTGTAATGATTTATGCAGAACATCGGGTTTCAAAGCATGCCTCCTGTCAGCGGCACATAAAGATTGATGATCAATTTACCATGGAAAAACTACAAATAAATCAATAAAATATAGAAAGCTTAAGAATAATAATATCTTTCAACGATTTCATGCCATGAACCTCAGCAGCTTGATCAAATCTAGTGATTTGTTCATAAGAGTGCTCATTGAAGCAGCTGGGAACTTGATAAACATGATTTTGTTTCCCAATGGACTGATATAAATGCATGCACTCTGACTCCTACATGCTGCATAAAGGCACTCGAAGAAATCAGAGCTTGCGAATTTGAGAAAGCTCTTTCCATATTTGTGAGCAATATGCATTAAATGGTCTGTGGGTGTGTGTGTGTGAAGCCGAGACACGACCCTGATTCTGGGATCGTCGGTGAAGAATTTCACCTCTCTGAGTCACAACATCACACGTACTGAAAAACTGTGTTTTACAAAGAGTCAAGAGCGGAGACCTTCACCGACATGATGTTTTTCGGACTGAATAAACCATGACACCTGAAAGAAAGACTCACCCCTGTGTTCCTCACAACCTGTTCATTACTCCAGCAAACATAGTGAACAGCATCAGTGTATCATAACACAATCTGTAAACACAACGACCATTCTAAATGTTCACTTAATCAGTATTTGTAGATGTATTTGGGCCATTACAGTCCAGTGTCTGTTGAATTTCAACAAAATTAAACTTCAGGAGTGACAAACTCATCCAACAGCAAGTTAAAGATTGACAGCATGTCAAGACAAATGAAAACTGTGATAAAATCAAGGTTATGGAATAAAAACTTTTCCTAAATACATGTACAAATATTACTGTTGTCTTTGCTTTAAAAGTGAATATGAACTTCACCTTAAAAATCAAAAAAATGCAGAGCATCTTTTCTCTTATTTTGACCTGTTTCTCCGGTTTTAATTTTCTGCAAATACATGAAAAACAGAAACAATATTTTTAGTTAAAATTTGGGAAATTTATTTATTTATTTCTGAGGCCGTATAACGGCCTGTTCAGGCTACCAGCGTCACAGCCAGCGACAAAGCCACATTATGCTTTTCATTGAAAAGATGGCGACTTCTGTCTACAGTGACTGTTCGCGACAGCGACGCAATGAAGTTGAGAATTTCTCAACTTTATGCAAATTATGAGCCACTTTCGGAAGCGACTAACAATAGGAGTAAAGCAGCAGAGTTCACATCATCCGTCTCTCGTCAGTTACTGCAGGGTTTGGTAAAAATATAACAAGAGAAACCAAACCTTCTAATGACCTCGTAGCAAAAGACTTGCAACACACAGCGAAACAGTCACTGGCGTTCTGAACAGAGACTTAAGAGACATTGAAAAAGACATATTGATTCAATGTAACATCAATGATGTCATCACAACAGTTTTAGCAAAGTGACACCTGATTCATCTTTTTTTACATTGAATCTATTTGCATACCAAGCAAAAATACAAAATGTAATATGCTCTCCTACTTTTAAGTCGTATTGGATAAAACCGTCTGCCAAATGAATAAATGTAAACATCTTGATTTTTACAAACTGCACTGTAAAAAAACATACATAGTGTTATATTCCGGCAGCTGGGGGCCAGGAGAAAAACATACAATAAAATCGTTTTTATGTTATTTAACAAACAACTTAATAAAAAATCGAACATTCAATACAATTATTCGTTGTTTTAGAGTGTGTATATTCTGTCCCGTAACCCTCACACAAACCCTTTTTCTGCATTTTAACATTTTCAAATAAACATAATTTAGTAGGATATATAAGCTGTTGTCCTCAAGGGGAACAAAATATGTCCTAACAAGGTCAAAAATGACTAGTATTTCTATGTTTGTTGAGATAGAAAAACTCACACTGTAGGGTTTACCAGGACTGCACACAGACACACACACACGCACACACACTGTAGTTGATGATTTAGACCCTCTGTCAGTAACTGGAGATTAAGTTTCACCTTCAGAGGTTAGAGGATATCTGCTTATTCAGCAACCAGCTCAGGGATTACATTTTTCCCTTATTTCCCTCAAACACACATCTAAAGGAGCCGCCGTCTGCCAGTCACAGTCCTCACGTCCTGCACACGTTTGGTGGTGGCAGGGCGATTTCTCTTCTTAATATGGCAGATGCATATTCAGTGAGCGCTGTGCTTTCCCCCAGATGTACATCAACTTCTGCCATCGTCCCACTGATGGAGGGATTTATATTCCGCTCCATAACCTTGCTGACTAACAGCAAATAAAAGACACGGCACCTCCAAACCCTTCGAAAATGCTTTAATCATAAAACAGCACACATAAACAAACAGAGAGAGCGAGAGAGACGTGTGAAGGTTGAAGAAACAGCTGAAGATCTGTGATTGTACAGTGAAAGAAAGGGTTACTTCCTCAACCAAAGACACACTTTACTGTATGTACATATAGCCTCAAAAATGTTTTTTACGTTTCCACATTGCAGGTTATTCGGGTCAAAACCCGTCCACTCTGATGGGAAAAGATCTTCTGAATCCCATTACCATGTTTTAGATTTTGTTATATAGATTGTGGTTTAACAAAGAGATATGTTATTCTGATCAAACATAAAGATGATGCAAACAAACACACATAATACATACAGACAAGAATCGACCGTTCACAATTCAGAGGTATAGAAACATCGGAAATCAAAGATGCCATATTACCAGATAAGAATATACAGAAGTGCACCAGGACACTTTCTTACTTGTTGCCTGCTGTATAGATTATATTGATTCAATTTGACAGGCTTTGTGCAATTTTCATTGGCTTCATCTTCAGAAACGCTCATTGTAGCAAATTGGGGTCTTGTAAACATGATTTTACTTTACAGTAGATCGATAAAAACATGGGCATCTCTCAAACCTGCATTACGCCAGAAAAATCAGCAAGTGGATTCGACAAAGCTCTCGCCGCTTTGATGTTATAAACTGTATATAATAAAAAGTCAAATGAAACAGGAATCTAGGCACTGGTCGCTATTCAAACAGCCTATAATAAAAGTTTTTATAAAAAGTGTTTTTATCTTAAAGCGGAAGTAACATGCTAAGTCATGCATTTTGACTTTTTTACACTGTTAAACGTGCTGGCTTCTCAAGGATAACATGGTCAACTTGTATTAAACGTTGAACATATGACGTATGGTTCTTACTCCCTGATTGGACAATTTTCCCAGAAAAGTACGGCCACGCGTCATCCAGCAAGCGAAAGAGCATGCCCACGCATCAACCAGTCAGCGTGAGAAAGAGCACGGCCATCAATGCCGCTCCACTCGTCTGACGGAAGTTTAGCTGTATTTGTTTGCTCACTGCATTTCAGTGATGAATGTTGTATAAACGCGCTGGATTTGGAGATCGTTAAAACTGATAGATGGCGTACTCCCAGTGCTCAAAGATGCCGGACTTTGGCATGTACGTGCATTACGTAACAACAGGAACTTATAGTGAGTCAACATGCAGGGATAATGGGATGATGTGTTGTGTGCTCGTGCTGTAGTTCCGCCCCCCCTGCACGTCTCCAGGTGCTCGTCTTTTCTGGAAATAGCTGCATCTGTCTTTTCTAAATTGGATTAAAACTAAATACTTTTCGAAGATACTAAATATGCAATACTACTGTATAGGTCATCAAGATTAAAATGAGATTGGCAGAAACTTTGTGTGTTACCTCATCTTTAAAATACAAAACCAACAAAGATGTGAGCACGGCATAACATTGCACTTACTATAACTGCTATGTTAGACGGTATTATCGGACGCACGCATCGATTATTTGCTGAGGTGTACGGGAAGTTAAATTTGGGCCACATAACGTTTGTTTACATTGTTTGCACTGTTTAAATCCTTGGAGTGTTGTGTATGTAGCTGGTGTATATTTCTTGTTCTACATCTTGAACTCCTAAAGAACTGTTGTGCAAATAAATGTATACTCGTATATAGTCTGTATGTAAAATATTAGGACTCTTGAGATTCTCAGTCACACAATTCAACTGTATTGAGGTGCCCATGCATTTGTATTTGTCTATACAGCAGATCATTGTAAAGATCTTTCTGTCCTCACTGTGTTTCTACTAGATTTTAGCCTCAGCGAGAAGACAAGCATCCAGTCATACAGAGCAGATGTGTTCCGGTTCTTTAATCCTTATTTAGCGGGAATGTTTGGACCACTGAGCATCACCAAAATGTGCGGTTGGTGCTCTGATGCACCATCGCGTGTCATTTAGCAGATGTGAGAGGAGAAACAGTGCTGAGATAAACAAAACTATCTTTTGTTTCTCAAAATCATTGCGACTGCCGCTGGTGTTTGCTCTCTCTCTCTCTCTCTATGGATGGGATGAAAATGGGCAGTGACTTAGCCTTGACACTGATACCGCTTCACAATAAGAGTAGAGAGAAGTGAGTAATGTCCTATTTTACATTCCTGTCGTGCGGACGTGGTGCTACACGACCACTTTTCGCTTTACAGGTTTGGGCAAATGATGTGAGGAAAATGATGAAATATGACGCCACGGCAACTCTTTGTGCTGTTAAATTGCTATATCACTCAGCGCACGTCGAGGGTCATGTTCTGTTGGCGGGTCCCCCATCACTTTGGGCTGATAAAAGCTTCCATTAGGCCAACCCACCATCAACCAGCCTCTCTCTCACTCACTTACATGTATGTCATCACATTTGTTGGACGCCAGGTATTTCCTCCTGTGAAATTTGGACTGGGTTGTGAAAGCATAGGGGAAATGTGCTGGAGGCTGCAGTGTTTTGGCTCTGGTTTGATGGCTGGGGTTTGGTACTACAGGGCGTGTTATGGATGGAAGGAATAAGGGTGATGCTAAAGGAGATCTGCTGCTTAATTAACTTTGATCATTTGACGCTTTTTAACTGCGTGATCAAAAGCAGAACATCCCTTAAAACTTATGCTCATGCGAGCGTGTATTCATCTGAAGAAATATTGAAATCACACAGAAATCTAAATGCTTGTGCATTCGCAGACCAAAAATTCTCTTTCATAACTCAGAGATGTCAACAGATACACAAATGAAGCGATTTAGAGTGCAAAGTGTTACGTCATATTCTGAAAAGTATTCAAATAAATGAAATTCCCAAGCCTGCATATCGGCATTTTTATTATTGCTTGATATTTCCCGGTTTTCAGAACTTCTCTTGATGTTGTTGCGACCGCTCTTAAAACTTTAGATGACTCACTTGTGAGTGTGTCTGTTTATGAGGAACATCTCTTTTTACAGATATTACAGAGACCTCATTTGTGAATTTTCTAATAGAACAGAAACACACAAACAAAAACATTATAAATATTCCTGGGCAACATATTCAGCCCTGCACGGTAATAATACAAATTCATCACATTTCTACAGCACTTTTCAGGGTACTCAAAGCGCTTTACATCAAAGGGGGGAATCTCCTCAACCACCACCAATGTGCAGCCATATTGCGCAAGAGGAGACAAAGTTACAAATATTGCTGGGCATCGATTTCAATGTTCCGATTCGGTATTGATCGGATTCATAAGCTCTCGATTCGATTCTCGCTTCGATTCATAGACTATAAATGTAATACAAATTAAAGAAATTTCTAAGAAAGATAATTAAATATCACATTAAACATGTAAATTAAACTTTAAACACACTTGGGTATATTATATCTAAGATACAGTATAACAAACAAAATTTCACAAAATTAGCTATAAAGAGAGGCTGCAATCATATGAGTCTTTTATGTGAAGGTGATGTTAAATTCCACGACACAGCCGCATCCGCCACGTTGATTAAGCAATGAATGAAAGATAGGCTCCCTGTTGTAACATCCACCCAGGGTTGCCAGGTTCAATAAATATTTCCAGCCCAATCACCCCTCGAAACCCGCTCAAAAGGAATGAAAACTAAACCAATTTTTTCCCGTTGTCAAATCAATGTTAACAACTGCCAAAAGACGTTTCTAAAGCTATATTCACTTATCTGAATGGTGTCCTAGGTATTGTGTATATTTAAAAGTTTTGGGGGAATTAGAAAAAAGAAAAATAATTCCGTCTCAAGTCCGGTCCTTGAGTTGCCAGGTACACTTTAAGAAACTCATCAATTAAAATTTATCCTAAGAATAAAAATAAACATTTTGGCGCCACAGTACAGTATGAAAGTGGCCCAAAAACCTGCAACCTGCGGCTCTATACTTTTTCCACAACTTACATTTTCAAAATAGCCCAATTGTGCGGAACACCATTGTGTTACCATTGTGCTGGTAACACTGCATCAGTTGATTTTTCATCAATTCACAGCTTTTGAGAATCAATATTAAATCGACCGCATTTTAAAAAACGATTTATAGATTTTGCCCAGTTGCGAAGCCAATTTGTACATATGGGGATGATTAGGAGGCCATGATGTATAGAGGCGAAGGGGCTAATTTGGCCAGGAAGCCGGGGTTACAGCCCTACTCTTATTCCATGGACATCCTGGGATTTTTAATGACCACAGAGAGGCAGGACCTCGGTTTAACACTCAAGGACGGTGCTTCTTTACTGTATAGTGTTCCCATCACTATACTGGGGCATTAGGACCCACACAGACCACAGGATGAGCACCCCCTGCTGGCCTCACAAACCCCTCTTCCAGAAGCAACCTTGTTTTTCCTAGGAGGTCTCCCATCCAGCTACTGACTTAGCTCCAGTGGGCAACCAGACTTGGGCAACATGGTTATATGGCTGATGGCTAGATACCCCCATTAGCCAAAGACAGCTTCATTCCTTCAACAAAAAGAGTGCTTTTCCTTCTCTTTATCTCGCTCTCCATCTCTCCATTTCTCCCTCCCTCACAGTGACCGGGTCATCATGCACACCCTCTCCGTTGCTGAAGGAGACATAGATCAGACTTTGACAGCATGTCTTATCTGATAAGACGCGTCTCATGCTTCACAGCCCTCCTCTCGCTCTTTCTCTCTTTTACACGCAGGGATCAACGAGTCCTTCAGGTATGAAAACAAAAAACAAATAGCGTCTGCCCAGCACCCTTTATCTTCCAACAACGATGGAGAAATATCTTCAGACGGAATCGAAATCAAATGCTCTCCGAAAGCTTCGAAAAAAAACAGAACTGCACAAACATCCTTAAAATCAACCCAATACCAAACAGTCTCTGGACAAAAGACTACAAGAGATAATAAATGATCCAATTGAAAGCACATAGGGGTCTAAAAGCCTCATGTAAATGGAGAATCTCAACAAAGATGTTTAATTCTCTGTTTTGAGGTTTTCAGCCTTTTGCTGAAGACTGCAAATCTGAAATCTTTATTGATCTAACCTTACAGTAAATTAAAAGAAAAAAATCATCACATACAGTTCTAGAGAAATACATTTTGAGTCTATTATGATTTTATGCTCCCTTTTAAAGATACCAAAACTGATATTTTTGTTTTATCTTTTCATAGAATATTGGGGAATATAATAGAATATAATGTAATATAAACAGTGTTTATAATAAATCATTCATTTGTTTGGGTCAAGATTATTATACAACAAGTATACTGTCAAAAAAAAAACATTGTCCCATGTGCCAGTTTGAAACGAAATCTGTGTCGCTGCTTCAAAGGAATAGTTCATGTCAAAATGAACATTTGCTGTTAATTTACTCGCCCTTAGGCCATGTACAATTTTCAGTAGAGCAGAAAAGAAGAAAAAAGATTTTTATCTAAAATGTTGTAAATAATGTTCAGTTTCTTGCCCAGACAGATCGTTTCGCTTCATTCCGTCAGACTTTCATTTATCATCAGTAGCTGTGGGGATTACATTTATCTTGGTCTTTACAGTTCTATTGTTATAAATTAACAAGTTTTCATTATTTGGTGAACTGTTGCCTTAAAAACAAGTAACAAGTACAATAAAAAAAATGTAAAGAAACCAAAAAGCTACATAAATCCTACACAGTCGATATAGTGATTCGATCCATCACCAGTACATGTGATGTATGGTTCTTGATAAATAAGCTCCTCTGGTAGAGATCACCCAAAAATTTTAATTCTTTCATCATTTATTCTTTCTTCTTCAGAACACAAAAGATGATATTTTAAAGAATGTTAGTACCCGAATCAACATTGACCCCCATTGACTTCCATTGTATGAACACAAATCCACCATTTCTCAAAATATCTTCTTTTTTGTTCAATAGAATAAGGAGTCATACAAGTACATAGATGGACTTCAACTTCTGTTGTCGTTGCATGCGCCCGATATACCATAAGTTTTACTTCTTCTTTAATTCAGGTGTAGCATGAATTACCATAGTCAGCTTCGGACAGATTTTGTTCTTAATGATGTTACACTCCATCGTTCTTCGATTTCGCATGAAGTATTTCAGGGCCCGTGGAGCATAACCCCAGGACAGACTTCATCAGGACCTACAGCCACTTCATCTCTTCCAGACAAGGACACGCTGGCCATAAACAGGGGCGCGAGCGAATGCTTGGGTGGCGAGAGAGAGCAATCATCAGCCTCCGAAACTGACAGAACGGGCCACTCAGAATGATTCAGAATGAGCTTCGCAGATTCGATCCATCACCAGTACATGTGATGTATGAATGAGCATGCCTCTGCCCAAACCCATTTCATCTCCTCTCATCTCCTTCCTCATCCCTGCGGCCCCAATACAACACAACACGCTCCGTTTGCCATTTCTGAATGGAGAACAAGCAAACTACTGCTGCTTATCGATTCTAATATGGAAACCGCTCAGGTGCCAAGCTGGCAGTTCTTACAGTACACGAGGAACTGGAGCAGAACCGGAAGAGAGTGAATTCATTTTTGTTTATTGTAAATTGCTTATTGTACTGTAAGGTTTGCTTTTCACTGCACTTTTTTATTTTACATTACACTATTCTTTATTGTACTCGTCAATAGATTTCGTTTACTTTATTCGATTTAAATGACTTTTCATTATTTGACATGTTTTGTGCAACTGCTGCAATGCAAACAAAGGGACTGATACCAGTGTACGTGCATGTGTACATCTGATAACTGCCATGACAGTGTGACAAATATCCACATATGAAGGATGGTGTGTTAGCGTGAGCAAACGTGTTTCTCATGTGCAAGAATCTTGCTCAAGACCATCACCGTCATACGGTACAGATAACACAGGAATGCAGGTGACGGTGGGAGAAAAGGTGCAAGTTTTTATCTGGAGGGAACAACAGCATGACGGGGTTGTCCACCCTTCAGAGACACCGAACGCATCACTGAAGAAAAGGAACCAGGCCTGCTTTCAGATGAGGATCGCTCTGGTCCTTCCGTCTCGCCAAAACGTTTCAGCATTTTGACTCATTCTGTGCCTGCTATTCTAACACTTATGATAGTCGTGCGTGCTATGTCATTCTTCATCGCGCACACACTCCAGTAAGCTCACAAACCTGCAGTCAGGAAGTCTGCGTGTTCCTGCAAGCTAAACCCTGAATAACAATCCTCCTCTTGACTCTCAGATCTCAAATGAATACTCGGCTAAGATTACAGCACCCCCAAAGCTGCACATCTATTTAATCAAAAATGAATTTCTATCAAATATATATTAATATTAACTTCATTTGAATAATGTTCGGCGGGTTTGAATCTTCCCTCTGCAAGTTGGAATTACACTCTTATGAATAAAACAATTCCCACTCGTTCTCAGACCTATGTCTGAATAAATTCATTTTGTTTTAAATTGGTAACACTTGTTTTTGAAGCCTGTACATATCACTGAATATGTTGTATAAAAATATTTATTATTACTTTCCCCGTTTAATTTTCTTTTCTAATAAACATATTTCTCATAACATCATTTTAAGGGATAATTCACCCAAAAAGGAAAATTCGGTCAACATTTACTCACTCTTTACTCAACACCTGTATACATTTCTTTGTACTGCTGAACACAAAAGAAGATATTTGGAAGAATGTCAGTAACCAAACAGATCTCATCCCCCATATACTGCAATAGTAGGGAAAATAAATACTACGGGAGTCAATGGGGGATGAGATCTGTTTGGTTCTGACACTCTTCAAAATATCTTCTTTTGTGTTCAGCAGAACAAAGAAATGTACACAGGTGTGTAATCTGAGAGTGAGTAAATGATGACCTGTAAATGCTGTAAATAACATATATTACAATGCACAGATTATATAATATAACTCCACACTACCCCATTTATTACACATAAAACGACTCAAAACACATTGTCAACAGTGTTTACAATTATTTACATCTAAAGTTGTTTCATAGACGGTTTTATCCGACGCATTCGCCTAGCATGAAGTTAACTTCCGGTCTGTGTTTGGTTATAATTTAACAATTTATTTAATTTAGTTAATATTAATTAATATGAAAATTTTACTGTTGCTTAATCATATTAAATTACAAACAAACTTTTATTTTATAAATTTTTATAATTGCATCCAAATGAATTACGGCCATATTTTTAATGGATTCAATATATACAGACTTCAAAAAAACTTGTGCTTTCATTCAATTTCACACAGAGGACTAAGAAAGTGAGCAAAAACCGGTCCGGGTCATGAGAAGTGTGCAGTAAGAGGTGTATGCATACAGAATTGGTACCTGTGCCTCTGGCAATTCCATGTCTATGATGGTGGGCTGCCCACGTGGCTCCCCGTTCTCCAGCCGTGAAAACACCACCTGATAGCCACGGATCTGTCCGTGCTGCTTCTGCTGCAGAGGAGGCTTCCACGACACGCGCAAGGCCGTGGAGTTCACGTTGTCCACCTCGACTCTGCGTGGAGGAGCACCAGGCACTGCGCGAGATAGAGGGATGCTTTAAAATTTAACAACAAACAACATTAAAAACCTGCTCCCAGGCTCCCAGTACTACAACATTTTATAGTAAGTTTTCCGCTCCCCTTCCCACACATTGGGTTTCTTTCTCAGGAACAGATTCTTTTGATTTGTGTTTCCCCAAATTTGCTATTACAGGTTTTGCTATTCTTTACCAAACACTTCACAGTGTGTTGAAACAGGGAGTCTGGGAGACAGGCTTCACCAAACCAGCATTCTGAATCTCTAAAGACAGAAGGTAACCCTGCTGATCTGGAGTTTGGTGGAGAAAGAAGCAGCTCAGTAGATGTTACTGACAGTCAATTGATAGTCTATAGATGAAGGGAAGGCGAGGTGAAGGTTAAAAAGCACAGTGTTAAAAGATTAATACCCAGACAGAGCAACTTCATTCCCCATTCCTGAAGTAACAGCCCAGAGCGCAGGAAGATCTATGAAGGTTCAAATGCTGAACATCAGCAATATAGGCCCCACTTAATTGGAGTCATTTGACTGTATAAATGTGCTTGGCAGCTGAATCCCGCCTTGACCTTCAGTGGGAAAGAGTAAATAAAGGCTAAAAACTGATCAACAAAATGGTATTTTCGTGCAGTTTTGTGTGTCTGTGTGTGACCGGAGTAAAAACCAAATGTGGACAGGGTGCAGAAACTGTGTGTATTATGTCTGTGCGTATATGTTTGTATACATACACATGCAAACATACACATTATATTTAGAGCATAGGTCGTCTCACATGTCTCTCATGATGTTCATTTTTTAAATCTGAAGGCGTATACTTAAAGGAGTAGTTCACCTTCAATATGAAAATTTGGTCGTCATTTACTCACCCACTTGTCATTTCAAACCCGTATGACTTTCTTACTTTCACAGAACACATAAAAAATGTGTTCAGCCACCCATTCACTTGCATTGGTTTTGTGTCCATTCAATAGAAGTGAATGGGGGGGGGGCTGTGCTGTAACCAACATTTTTCAAAATATCTTCTTTTGTTTTCTGCAGAAGAAAGAAAGGCATACAGGTTTGAAATGACAACGGGGCGTAAACGATGACAAATTTTCATTTTGTAGGTACTCCTTCAAATGTTTGACCAAAAATATAAAATATAATAGAATTGAGCAAACTGTATAAAAAGGGTGACCATCCTGAAGATGATACAAATAATCCAAAATAAATTAGGATATATTATATCACAACACAATCTCTGTAGTTAATTTGAGTTAAATTATTTGATTTAATATATAAGAAATAAATATTGAGAAAATCTATTGAATAAAATTTCGAATCAAATTTATAATTTAATCTGAGCAGCATTTCAGAGGTTATAAAGCTGAACTGTGCTGGTACTGTTGTCTAGCTCTTATATTAATTTAGAAAAACATTCTTGACTAGAACTCTTTTCTTTAAAAAGACAAAAACCTAAGGTAGTTTGTCAAATGATTTTTGTGGTAAATGATATTATAACACAAACCCTGTCGATAGAGCCGAACTGTTTTGAACCTTGAACTTCTCTTAGGAATTAAACCCAAGGCTCTTCTCCTCGAACCTCGACATGACAACAGCTGCTGGAAGATTTAACTTCTTTTCTTCCTCTCAACCTTTCCTCTCTCAGTCTCATTTTCTTTTTCTCGCCCTACGGTACGTCTCCATGGAAACGCCGGTGGAGGGTTCACACTAGGCTCTGGTACTTCCCTGTGCTCACAGGCACTTCTTTCCACTTGAGCTTCTAAAGCGAATTACCCACGGCTTCATGCGTGAAGGCAACATCGCAGGGAAATTACACGTGTGCCAATCAGCAGAGAGATGGATCCGTAACGTGATAAAGATCAGACGTCACCTGAGACCCGTGGAGGTGGCACGTGAAGCCAGTCTTGTGAAGACCAGCATCCGAGGGCCTGCATCCAATCACAAGCTTCTAACATGCAGCATATACAGTAGTTCAAAGCAAAGGTGTGTTTAAGGTGATACATTCCTTTCAGAATTTCGAATATATGATCCAGCTCTGAGGCCCCCCCGCATTGAAATTCTGCGTGCCGTGACCTTGCTCAAAACCACACGTTCACACATCACTGTGTGAAAGACATTCATTACTCCGGTGAATAAACCATGAAGCTCAGAAAGACTCGAACCTTTATTTATGAGAATGTGCAGGTTAAGTGGCTCAGAAAACACTCTGTAAAAACACTCCTTTCTATTCAGACTTCACTAACAAGCTCATGGCACAAACAGTGTGCTCTTCAATATTTCTGTATTTGTGTTTGATGAATATGGATGCCCGGAGCCGGCGTGAAAGGGCGGAACAGGCAAGAAGGGCCTATGCCAACTGTTTACAGATAAAAGGCAGAGCTAATTTATCAATGGCTAGCTGGCAGCCTACGTTTTTGTTTTCTGTCGGAGGCGTTGAACCCTTATCGGCGCCACAGCACATTATTCTCTCCAGAATATGCACGAGAAACAGTCAATGGCTTGATTTATCTCATTTTGGCCTGATTAATAACCCTCCTGCGAGACTCAAAATTAAACTATAACAACATCTAAAAAGTTTGCTTTGGCTTTCGAGTTCTATGTGTAAACTTTGGGCGCAGGTCCAATAGATTTATATTGTACATGATGTTTCTAGAAAGCAGAATATTATAGAAGACTTGAGTCCTTTATGTGGATATTTCACCCAGATATAAAAAAACAGATGTCATCATTCATTCACCCTCGTGTCATTTATTATCTGTATATGATTTCGTTTTCTGTGGAACCCAAAAGAAGATATTTTGTGAAATGTCTCAGTGGTTTTGTGTCCATACAGTGGAAGTCAATGAGTGCAAGTGTTGTTTGGCTACCGACATTCTTCAAAATATCTTCTTTTGTCTTCTGCACAAAAACATCAGAATGATAGAACGCCGTGTAAATAATGAAAGAATTTTTTTATTTTTGGGTCAAATATCCCCTTATACTTGAGCCAACAAGCAACTTACAAAAACGTTGCACAACATCCTAACAGTTTGGTGGTGAGATTTGCACTGGCAAGTACCACAAGCATTGCGTGTGGTTAAATAATGTTAAAATGCTTATCAGAAACGGATGGCTGACAGCGGGCCAAAAAGACAGGATGACTTGAGACAACAAGCCCTGGTAAAGAAAAAACAAAAGAACCCTGATAAAGAGTAAAACCAGAGGTAGTTAAAAAAAACAATGCCTCCAGTAGCAAGAATGATAGAAAGAGGGAGAGAGTCACCGAGGGAGAGGCAGGGAAAAAGAGAGAGGAAGAGAGTTCCTGGTATGATTGACAGGTTTAAACAGACACGGGACATGTTCTTCCGGCATTTATCGCCCCATTCACCTGTCAATCAAACTGGTGGAGAGGCTAATGTGGAGCTTTAAAAAAGCCCTCGCACACACACACACTTATTCACATTCACATACTCTCACGCTGGGCAATAGTAGCTAGATTTTTACATTTTTGGAAAATAATCTAAACGGTAAAAACTTGGCAGCATGATAGTACTGTAGGTGGTGGATGCTATGCAGCTGAGCTCTATTCTGTGTAGTTACTTCAGTCGCTGGTTGAAAGTCTAAAGCTTTTTTTCACTGAATTCATCTTCCGAGTGAAAACCAATTGTTTTGAAATGTAACGGCATAAACGGAGAAGTTGCTCTTTAAAGTTTAATTCTTACATAACTGAACTCCTTATGTGTTAATCAGATCATTTTAAAGGTCCAGTGTATGAAATTTAGCAGCATCTAGTGGTAAGGGTGTGAATTGCAACCAACGGCTCACTCCACCCCCTCCTTTTCAAAGCACTAAATTGGCTGACACAGGACTAAGATGTCGTCACGTTCCGCTTCTTTGCAAGACAATTTATTTACGAAACGCACTCTGTAGAGCAGTTTGTCCATTTAGGGCTACTGTAGAAACAACATGGTGAATTCCATGCAAGGGGACCCGTGGTGTTTGTAGATAGAAATAGCTCATTCTAAGGTTATAAAAACATAATGCTTCATTCAGTAAGCTCTTTATACACCTCTAAAGACATAGTTATCTATATTATATTGCATTTCTGTCAATAGATCCTCCAAAAAATTACGCATTGTACCTTTAAAATTAGATGGCACTCATTTAAACTTTTCTAGCTTTTACAGTAGCGTGGAATCTTAAAATGTCAGTACGAACCTCAAGAAACCCCCCCGATCACCCACACGCCCCCTACGCTTTTCTCCACAAGAGTATTTTCATTGAAGAGCGCTGGCCGACTCGAAAAATAATACAGCAGCACTTTTCTCAGGGCTTTCTCTCTCTTTCTTGTGTACAAGAGAACAGAAGAATGAAGAGCAGCAGGAAGGAAGTCCAGCGTAAAGTAATAAAAGCAAGAAGCAGAAAGATCCGGAGAGGAAAACAGGAACCGGGCTTTTCACCGGAAGTATTAGTTCTGGTAAGTTTGGGATCTCAGTTAGAAGAAGCAGAGAGCATGTCAGGAGCAGGCTAAAGCCAAGTATTACCGTCCTCTTGCGTTCTGATGCGGGTGCTGCTGCTCTCAGGACCGGGCCCAACATCTGTGTGTGCTTTGACCCAAACCGTGTATTCCGTCCATTTCTCCAACCCCTCCAATACGTAGCTGGACACATCAGCCGGGATGTTTTGCACCTCATGCCGTTCTTGGTCTTCACCCGACGTGGCCTGATAGGCAAGTGAGTAGCTGACGATTTTTCCGTGACGACTATCGACCGGTGGAGCCGCCCAACTCACCTGGATGCTGGTGGAGGAGAGACTGAGCAGGTGCACTTGCTGTGGTGGGGCGGACGGGGCTGGAAAGGGTAGGAGTGCAGGAAGAACACATGAGATCAGGACCTTGCTGTTTCTTCCTAGCAAGAGTTATTTGTCTGTGAAGTGTTCTTGAGCTGATTATATGTTCAACACACCCTCATGTGGAAATGACACAGCACACCAGAAAAACAGCTGTGCCATTTTGAAAAATCTCAAAGCTTTTTGATAGATTCTGATCTCCACCACTGCTTTGGCCTTTTAAAAATGTATTTCTAATGGTGCTGTATGATTATTATGATTATTTTCTGGTATACCACAAACAGCAAAAGAAATAACATTTTCTATGATTAAATAAATAATTATTTTAATTAAATAAATAAATAAAAATATATAATAAATTTAGACACACGCACGCACACGCACACACAATATATATAAAAGATAAAATAAAATATTAATACATACAGTATGTATATATGTATGTGTGTATGTAAGGGATAATCCACAGCTAGCCGCATATTAAAGGATTTTAATGCACGACATGGAGGCAAAGTACCACCCTCAGTGAAGTTATGAGTTATTGGATTATACCCCTTATACCATGGTTATATATCAAGTTAAAGCTTTTATTGATGAAAATCACAGTCCTCCTGGGGTTTTCAAGCACCGGTACCTAAATGGTTTTCTAAAAATACTTTCTAAAAAGAATTCTCCAGGGCATCAGGATATAAAACCCTTTTTAAAGTTTAATATTTGTCCGCACCTTCTAAATACTGCATGTGGCGAAACCGAAGCAGAGATTGATGGTTACCCGTTTGCGTGTGTGTGGGTTTACGGAAGTGTGACAGAAACAGAACGTATTTTCTTTCTGACACAGACTCTTCGGCTGAGAGAAGTAAGAGGTGATTGATGGCCAGTCCATCTCCGAGTTGCTGTATTGGTTATTTTAAAAAATCACTTGAGTTCACAGAAAATCCTACAGCTCTATTCTTTTCCATCTTGTGGACACGGCAAAAAATATATATATAAAAATATATATATATATATAGGATTATTACACGGCTCTCTTGAATTCATGGTCTGGTGGAATGGTCTGACTAAATTCTGCATTCAAATATTTTTCTACGATAACCACCAATACAAATATCCTTCATAGCTGTATTAAACTTTCATGTCTTTAGCCAAATGATCATTACGGCGGCAATAACCACATGAAGGTGATATAAGAACCTCTTCTTTGTGTTCTGATCACACTGTCTGCGTGTATTTACCAATCAAGTCCATCTGACCATACTTTTTTTTGTCGATCAAATATAAGGTCAAATATGTACGATGAACATGAAAAATACTCTATCACTCCTGTGTTTTATTGAGCAGAACAGACGCAAATCATAAAACTGTGATTTCAATGTATCCAATTATAATATAGGGAACGATTATTGTGGCAGTTTAAGAAGATTAACAACCGTGTCTGTAAACCGTTAAACATAACAGACACCTGAGGAGGCAACCATGAGAGAAAACAAAAAAAGCGAACAGAATGAAAAGAAGAGCAGAGTGACAAAAAGGTGGGAGAACCGGGTGAGAAAGCAAGATTGAAGCAACAACGCTTTGAGAAAAACAACAGATAGAGTGATGAGATGCTGTACACATCTGGAGTCAATCAAGAGGGTGTTAAAGTGAACATAAAAGTGAGAAAAAGAGATAAATGAGCATGTGGTTTTGAAAGAGAAAACAGAGTGAGAAAAGCTTACAATCTCTCTCTTATTCTCTTCTGAGAATGTATGAATAAAATGTTCGGCGGTAAGAAAGAAAATCAAAGTGGTGAGAGCGGGTAGTCGGTGGACAATATAAAAGAGAAGAAGAAAGGGATTTTTGTACATGACAGAGAATGAAGTGGGAGGATATGAGGTGTATTAAGGGTGAGAGAGCGTTCTGAAGAGGTGTGATGGGTGACAGAGAAAAGCTCTGTACTGACATCCTCCCTAAATTATAAAATCAAAACTGACCTGTTTACATTCCTAATGCATACTCAAGGGATTATTGTGAACAAATCATGCTTTAAAAGACAAAGCTTTGTTAAACTTAAACATAATTTAACGAATACTGAAATGTTAACAAATAGGTCAATCTAACAGTAAAGGCACAAGTTTGGTAACATCAAACGCTATATAACCTTTAAAGGGACAATTCACCCAAATTGTAAAATTATGTCAACATTTAATTACCATCAAATTGTTCCAAACCTGAATAAATTACTTTGTTCTGCTGAATACGAAAGGGAGATATTTTGAAGAATGTTAGCAATTTTCAGTTCTTGCCCACCATTGACTACCACAGTAGGAAAAAGTACATTCGTAGTCAATAGTGCCCCAGAAATGTTGGCCTTCCTACATTTTTCAAAAGAAATGATCCTATACATTTTTCCACTATGGTAGTCAATGGTGCCCCAGAACCAAAAATTGCTAAACATTCTTCCAAATATCTTTATTGGTCTTCAACAGAACAAAGAAATCTTAAGAGGTTTTGAACAACTAGAGGGTTGAGTAAATGGAGACTTTCTGGGTGAACTATGTCTTCAAGTTTCCTCACACGTTTACTTCATGTTAGAGGAGCTATTTGTGTGTCGCCTTTAAGTAGCTTCCTATGAAGTGCACTGAGATGCAGTAAACAGGCAGTGAGCAGTCGACTAGAGCTTTGGAACAGAGAGAAAGAGTGAGAAAAGACGGATTTTGGTCCATCAAGTCTTTACGGACATCGACTCAAGGATCAAAAAGATGGATGTTTCGAGACAAAGAAAAGCAAGCGTTTCTATGGGAACAGAGTTTCAGCACGGGTCCCTCCTCTCAAAGCCGGCACACGTAACAAATAGCTGTGAATTGCAGGAGAATTCTCCCAGGAGCCGTCATAAATATCTCTGCTTTAGTCCATATCGATGGAGCCGGAGAAAGATGAGGACAGAGATTTAAGCATACGGCCTGCGTCATTCTGACGACACAGAGTACACACAGTCAGCACGTCACGGTCCAGCAATGCAGCAGCTCTCCGGAAGAGCCGGCTACCCATTCTGTGTACTGTGATTCAGCTGAGGCCAGCGATGCTCTGCTCTGGAAAACACAGCGGCTTCTGAACACCAAGAGCTACTTAAAATGTTTTAGTATGGTAGAAAGTTTTGTCATTAGGGTGAAATAACACAGATGTAACTGTTAAATATACTGTAATGTTAAAAATATAGACTTTCTCAAAACAAGATAAATTGACTTGAGAAGCCATATCATGTAGAACAAATCTCTTTTTAGAGAACATCTGTTTTAGAGAACATAGAGTATATTTTTCTTACTCTGTTATATGAACAACATTTTTATAAGATTTAGAAAAAATTAGGGCTGTCAGACGATTAATCGTGATTAATCGCATCCAGAATAAAAGTTTGTGTTTACATAATATATGTCGGTGTACTCTGCATATTCATTTTGAATTCATGAACACATACACATAAATGCATTTTTTAATCAAAATATAACAATTAATTAACGTTTACGTAGAATTTAAATTATGAGTACATATAGGTTAATACATTTAAATATTTCCTAAATATATAGACAAGTATGTGTATGTTTTGTGTTTATTAATACAACATTAATCAAATCACGAAGTGAATTTATCTTATTTTTAAGATGTCCATTTTTTTTTGATACTGATAAAAATACTGATCATAAAAAGATTTTGCAGTGGACATCAAACGCAATGTTCCAACAACTAGAAGCAAATTTAAAAAAAGTCAAGATAAGGTATTATAAGAACGCAACACAACATATTGTAAGCATTATCCTTCTATCCCTCACAGCCTTGTTTTATTTACATTTTAAGACTCCATATTCTCAGGTAATAACAGGATCATGATGCCACATGCTGTTAATGTTTTCCCAAACAGCTTTTCACATACTGAATGTTTCAGTATTTCAGGAGGTGATGCGCTGGCATGTGAATTATAGCATGATTAAAAATGCATGAAAGTCAATATTGTTTGAAACAGAGGCTGTTTTCTGCTGTTATACTGCATATATGGTCAAAGAACATGTGGCACTTACTGGACTGCGCTGTCCGAGCCTCTATGGGCTGTGTGAACACACCGAGCCCCATTTCAGAGCGAGCGGCCAATGAGAACTTGTAGAGGGTGTCTGGCTTTAACCCTTCGACAGCATAAGAACCCGCTGGGTTAAAAGTGATGTGCTGCTGTGAAGGATAACACAGAGACAGAGAGAGAGAGAGAGAGAGAGAGAGAGAGAGAGAGAGAGTGAGACGCACATACAAAAGGCAGTATGGAATACTAATGTATACACACTGTATACTGTTTTAAATATGTCAACAGTAAGAAGAGCAGTTATCATTGCTGAAAAATGGTTTCTATCCTTAATTTCATGTGAGAATGCCTTACATTCTGGAAATGTGATCATATGATTCACGGAACAGACCGAGGGTAAATATCCCGGTTAATGTTATTCATCACTCTGAAAAATAGGTCAATTTAGGCACGTTGCATTGTGGGATATTTCATGCCATGTGCTCTGTATACTGCACATTTAGGCAAATGTATTAGGTTAGCTGTATATTTTATGCATATGAAAAATTCACATTATACATAGTTCGCATATTGTAAAATTGCTATGAGAACTATGGCCATATTTCATTCTAACCATGCAATGTACAATCTGAGATTTTCTTTGTTTACGCTTGAAGTACCTTGTTTTCAGATCCAGCTTCCCAATACGCAAGCTCGTATTTGATGATCTGGTCTTGGACGGGCCACAGCCACGACAACATGATCCGTGTGTCAAGTTCAGCCTCTGCTTCAAAGCTTGTAGGCTGGGCCGGGACTGGGGTCAGAGAGAAACAGACAATCTTACCATGTTCAAATTCATAGTTTATATCTCAAACAGGTGACACCCGGCTCACCTCCTTGCTGTGTTTTGACTTGTAGTACGTCTGAAGGCGGGCCGTCGCCCACCGAGGTGAACGCTAGCACACGTAGCCCGTATGTGATATCAGGTACTAGGCCAGAGATGGTGGTCAGGCTGCCGTCTTCCGTGTTGTGTTTCTGCCAGGTGCTGAGGGGTAAGTGCAGATCGGACGTGTAGTACACTCGATATCCACGTATCTGTCCGTTGGGCTCTTCGGGAGCCTCCCACTGCACCAGCATGGTTGTGGCGCTGAGCATTCGAGCCTGGACCCGTAGGGGAGGAGACGAGGGGGCCTGCTCGCTGGTCCTTGTCTCCACCGCCACGCTGGGTGGCCCACGGCCGATGTTATTGACCGCCATGACACGGAATTCGTATTCGGAGTATGGGCTCAAACCCCCGATGCTGTAGCGGGTAGAGGCCACGCCGTCCACTTCCTGAAAGCCGTTGTCTGAGATTTTGGCCCGGTATTGGATCACGTAGTATGACACGGGTTCGGGGTTTCCGGAGTCCCACGTGAGAGTCACGCTGGTGGCGGTGGTTTCCGTGACGATGAGAGAGGTGGGAGGGCGGGGCAGAGCTGAGAACGGGTAAAGATGTAAAATAATAAGCAAGAGATAATGTACAGTCAGTCATTACTGTAAAATTATTCTCAACAGAGTATATATCAGTACATTTAAGTATACCGTATATAAGTCTTTACACTTGACATTAAATGTGCAAAACTTCTGTTTTCCTTTATGTTACATTCTCAACAGATGACCAGAAAAGTGCCTACTTTGTAATAAACAGCTTTTAAAATGGACTGGATACAACTTTTGGGCTCTATGCGATTGGACAGCTGTCAAAAGTCCAAACAGATCAGCCTGAATAGGCAGCAGCAGAGTGGAACGGGACAGAAAATCCTTGGAAACCTGTGGCTAAGTGCTGCTTTAAGAGACTTAAAGCCCCTGAGCTGCACCGCAGGCCAGGAAATCCCAAAACACATGATATTAACCTCAGCTAACATGATAATGCATGAGTGTAAATGGCAGAGCAGATTCGCAGTAATGCCACATTCGCTCTGATCAATGCTAATCCTGTAACTCAGCTCATATTCTCTTTATTCTCTTGGACTGTAGCTTTCAAGTCTTCCCTAGATACAAGAACAAATGCTGACTGTTTTAATAGTTTACGCACACTCAGAGAGCGATACATGACTTTGATTTTTACTAAATCTGAGAGATGCTTCAATGACTTTAAATCAAATAAAATGAAATCCAGATCAGTTTAAATGATAAAAATTTAAAGCCAGAGAAACACCTATTCCAAATTGTCCAAACAATCCAGCATTTCTAGATGTATTGTGGCCCATTCCAGTTCAGTGTCTGTTGAATTTCAACCAAATCAAACCTCAGCAGTGACAAAAAGTTATCCAAAAGCAATTTGAAAGACTGAGAGCGTTATAGGACACATCAAAATCACATATTTTTTGCACTTTTCCAAAATACATTTACATATATATTACAGTTGTATTGATTAAAAGGCGAATATTAACTTATTTCCTTGTATTTGAGGTCTGATAATATACAGAGCATCTCTTCTGATATATTCATTCATTTTCTGCAAATAAATGAAATTGAAACAATATTTTTATTTGAAATTCGAGAGAAATATAGCTTGATGTTCACATAATGAAACAACGGAAAAGAGAGACATGGGAATTATGCAGTGATGAAAAATCCAAAATTAATCAAAACTGCAGAATTTTTCTAGTGGGTGTCTTAGTGAATCACTCTTTACATATTTCTTTATTCCATGTCCAATTCATCCATTTGAAAAACATTCTTTACGTTTTTTTTGCAAAGAAATAAATGAATGTTAAATCATATTCTTTGTCTTAAAAACTAAGAATTTCGTCTATTTACTTAATTCAAAGTTTCAAAATGATTTTAAATATAAACCATTAATGTTACGAATGCCTTCCAGAGAAAACAAAAAGAGAGCACGCTCTCACATGCAGCATTCAACATGATGTATTTGGGACTATGAAAAGTTTCAAGCGGATTCATTATCGAGCGACAGCCCTTTACAATAATCCTTACTGATGATGTGAAGCTCAGAGAGCTGGTTGGCTCTGTCGTGGAGGAGAAGAGGAGGAGAGAGATCTCCTCATCACATCTCTGCTCTGATAAAACATTGATGAGGTGATTGCGTGCGCTCTTTGTCTAGGACGCTGGGAATTCCCATGAGCCTATTATTGATGTGAATTCTCTCTCAACGTTCTTCAGCCTGACCTCCAATCTGATTACAGCAGCTTTGTTTGGAAGTGTCTGGATAATCACAACTTTAAATAGACCAGTGATATCATCCCTAAGTAGAGAGCCGAGGATTACTTAAGGATAAGTCTAATGTTACCAAGCAGCCAGAGATGTAGAAATACTTCCTTGTGTTATTTCAGTAAGTTTGGAAATCCAACTCCTTGAGAAAAAATGTTTCCGTTGACCTTCGCTTGTTTCAACTTCTTGTGTCATTTAACTTTTTTAAACATAACAACAATATGCTCTTGTGTTAGATGTGATGCTAGACGTCTCTTACCTTTAACGGTGATCTGAGCTGTTGTATCAATCATGCCCAGAGAGGAAATCGCCACGCAGGTGTAGTTAGCTGACTGGCGGATGTTGGTGAGCTCCAGCACGTTTCGTCCGATAGGCATCTCCTCTTCTTTAGTGAGCTCCACCTCACCCCTCATCCACTTCACGTAGGGCATGGGCGCACCCACCGCCACGCAGGTGAGGTTTACGCTACCGCCCGGCATCACCTCGTTATTGGTGGGCGGGATTGAGAAGCGCGGCGGAACCCGCCGGACTGTTGGGAAAGGGCGCATTATGTTAGAAGAAGAATATTGGTGAGGGAGACAAAAACATGCCTTATACTTGTAGTACGCAGGGGTCTTTGTGTACGTTTTTGAGTAGACTGAAAAATATAAGACATTATGCTCTGAACAGATACAAAAAGGTAGTTAAAGTCCCGCGAACCGGGAGTTTGCAATTGTTTTTACTTTTAATTTCTGCTGAGAAAAATAGTGGCCGTGTGACTTTCGTCTTTCTCTGCAATTTGGTTGGATGTATAAAAACAGCCGTTTCATTTTGAAATAGAACTGGCAGCAGACTGACAGCTTCTAAAGAGCCATAAAATAATGTCTTCTGTGAGATTTTGCAGTATTCTATATATAGTGTGAGTGAATTAGAAAATATAGAAAGATGGAGCACACATTTAGAATGCTTTACAACTGAATTAAGACTATGCTTCATAAGTTAAACTAAATTGTACATTTTCAAACTTCATAAATCAATAAACTTTATAATTGACACTAGATGGCTGAATTTAGTCAACAGTTAAAGCACACAGTGTATAGTACATGCTTTGGGAGACACCTTAAGTGTCTCATTTTTTGGCTCTGGGCATGGATGCAGTCGAGTCTCGTTAAGGTCTCATTAAATGTAATTTCTCCGAATAACTGCTGATGTTTTCACCGCAATTCAACTGAATGAAATCAATGCCACTCCGCATTACAAAAACACAATGAAGCAACAGAATCAAAGCTGCTCACAAAAACACTGATAAGCTTTTGACCAGCCATTTCTTACAATCCTTTTTCCACCTTACATCACATGCTCCTGTCACTACGTCTACAACTGACAGACACTCAGACTTTAAAAATCTGACGAACAGGTGAGTGTCATTTACAGATTTGAACCCTGACTTTCTTATCAATGTGACTGATAGTTTAGCTGTGCGGTTCACTCCTCTGTGAAACATTTTCTTTAAAGAACTTAAAGGATAAATCTAAACCTAGATGAAGAGCAGAATCATTTGACGTCTGAATGTCACTCCAGACACATTAAGATGCTGTGCAAAGCCAAATCTTCCTTTTTAAATATCCAGCTGACACGTTGTGCATCTGCAGAGCTTGTGTAAGTAAAGGTCATTTCCTGAAGACCGCACTGGCAAGCGGCCATTTGACAGCGTTGATAGAGAGACCTTCATCAAACAGATCTTTTATAACATCTCTGTATATAAATGGAATTGTTGCCGCGTTTAGCTCTGTGAACACACGTCTACTTACATTTCACAGTAAAAGCACAGATAAACAGGTCTCGCTTCTGAGAAGCTCCGACTCGCTTTCAAATCGAAACGTTACCTGCTCATTTCCTTGTGATTACCTGCTCATTTCCTGACACAGGAAATGACTGCGGATAAATAAGGAAAGTGTGGGGCAGAGAGATTACAAATGCTCAGTGTTTACATGACTTGAATGTGTTTTTGAAATCAGAGCGCTGGATAGCACACATTAGAAATTTGTTATTTAGGTATAATAGTTTCTTTCTGCATTACTGGAGGCAGGTGAGATTAAGCAGTAAGCGTTCAGAGTAAAAACTTTACAGCATCAAATGCTAGAACATGATTAATTTGCAATGTAAACTGATGTAGGTTGAGACTCACTATGATATTTTATCTGCAAGATGAATGACAAAACATCTTGTGATTGTAATATTTTTGCTCAGAAAAGGAAAAAATACAAATCCCGTAAAAACTATAATTTTCTGGCAGCTGGGGCGCCAGTAAAATACTGTAAAATAACGGTTTTACCATGTAAGATTACATGTTTTTCATGCTCTCCTTTTAAATTTGCAGTCCGCTTGTGTAATTAGATTATTTTTATTGTATTTTACTGTAAAAAATACAGTAAAAACTGTAATTTTCTGGCAGAAGGGGATCAAGTTAAAGAGCTTAAAATTACAGTTTTGTCACGTTGTGTAATTTTACGTTTTTTTTTTGTATTTAAAGATTTCACTGTACCTGAAAAATCTATACAAATAATAGTAAAATTCTGTGAAAAAAATAGTTTTACAGTGTAAAGTTTCATGGCACTGGGTCTGGTTAATACTTGCCTCTTAAACAAACAATCAGTGTTTTTTCTTTCTGTGTCAAATAGCTAAGGTTCAGATACAGTGAATCAAAACAAACGTGTGCATGCTTGACTCGAGTCTAGTAAACACTGAGCAAATTGGTCTGACGCTTTCTGATCTGTGCCAGCCGTGACCACAGGAGGCCGGACTGAATTTGAGATAAGCAGATAATCACAGAGTTTAGACTTTGGGGACGGAGTTTGTTAGTCGGGCAGAAGTGCCTGAGGTGCAGAAAGACATGACATTAATCCACATTAGTCACTGTACATAGAGAGGATGGTGTTATCCATGGACATGAGGGATGGTTAGGACATGATGGCAAGAGTTTGGAGGTTGTTAGGAAAGTTTCAGAGTCTCTGCTGGCTCCTAAAGCGGACGTGAGTAAGGGATGCCAGCAGTAGACATCAGGTTAGAGAATGGGCTGGACGGATCTCATAAGACTTGTTTTTGGGAGTGCTAATAGAGCAATGAAGGCTTGCAGTTAGACATGCACACAAACACAGGCATTCAGTTAGAAGTCATAGAGAGAGAGTTTCAGGCTTCAGATGGGGAGATTTGGTGCAGAAATACCTCCCATCCTGGGTTGAATTCAACGCACAAGATATTTTACACAAACACATACACGGACAATTTAAAGCATATAAGTGAAGCATGAAGCAAAGAAACACGTGAGCAATAGTCAACGAAGCATGCATGTGTGACCAATACACTAAATCAAATGGATTACACACAAATAAATGACATCATGTGCAGCAAAGTGCAAAGAATCCAATTGTAGCCCACTCTGATCAATAGAAAATACACAATTGGATTTTTTCTCTGAAACAAAGGGTTCAACATTAAGAACAGAAGTCTTGATGTTGCCAATCATTGAAAGGGAAAAATGTTCTCCAATCCTTGTCAGATGTGTATTGTGCCAATACAACCCTTAAGGATGTAATGCAAAAAAAATCAACTCTAGGTCCAAAAGTGAGTAAAAATGTAATTTTAAATAGCAAAAAAATCATTTTAAATAATCTGTTTGATTATTTTTTGCTTAATCAATTTGAATCTGTTAAAATAAATATTCTTTGCTGGAAAATTATCAAATTGGCGGGTATGGCAAAAAGAAATAATGACTAAATGTTCTCTGAACATAAGAGTTCACAAACTAAAACTGCAGAGATTATGAATGTTGGCACAACTCGTGTGGTGTGCAGGTGCCGAAATGAGCGATCGCAGGACGACAGTGCTGATGAGAACGTGCCTGAGGCCACAGAAATAAAAGCATGCGTTAAGACACGAAGAACTGAATAGATCATCGAATAGACATGGGAGTGGTCTTCAAAAAAACTTAGGACAAGTTAACTGATTCCTGTCAGGTTCTTCAATGCTTTCTACAGAAATGTTTTACAATTACAAAGAACAAGAATATCTATATGGTGACCCTGAGTTAGCTATATGAAAACTAAAAGTTTGGATGCAACATCAAAGGGACAGTTCACCTAAAAATGGAAATTCTGTCATGAATTACTCAACCTCAAGTTGTTCCAAATCTGTATACATTTCTTTGTTCTGTTGAACACAAAGAAAGATATTCGGAAGAATTTTAGCTACTGAGATTTCTGGGGTACCATAGACTTCAACTTAAATGGGTGTGGAGAACTGTTTGTTTTCTTAACAATATTTTCTTTTGTGTTCAGCAGAACAGAAACCTGTGGTAGTCTATGGTGCCTCTGAAATCTCAGTTGATTAAATTTTTCCAAATATCTTTCTTGTTCAATGAAACAAAGACATTTGTACAGGTGTGGAACAACTTGAGGGTGAGTCATACATTTTTGGGTTAACTGTCCCTTTAAGGTTCTTCAAATCAGTTTTTTTTAAACAACAGTAAACTTCGGCATTATTATTAATTTATTAAACTAATGAGAACTTTGGAGGAAAAAGTGTTTAGGCCTTGAAATATATCACAATGTGCACAATAAAAATGGCTTTTGGGGATGAAACAGAACCAGGACTTTTGGAAATTTGTACCCAAAGTCTTTCTGGTATCGTGCTGTAAAACCCCCGTTTGCTTTTGAAGCGATAGTTTATCAGAGTTCAAAACAGCCCTGTAAGACCATCAGACCCCTTCACAAATTTCCGAAAGAAAAAAGTTAATTTGTCAATGTCATCCAACGTTCTTGTCTAAATGAAACAGCTTGTTTTGGAGATAATGTAGAGAGGGCCGTGTTTGTCTTCTCCGCGGAGAACAAGCGCCCGGGTTCAAGCGTTCCGGGCCTGGATTTATTTGAAAGGATAATGGAAGCCTTTAAACAAAAAGCCTCATTGCTTTCTGCCATCTTATTTGCTCTGTTTGTACTGTTCTCCGCGGCGGAAGTCTTCACCAAATGGCTGATTCCAAAACAAACAATCAAAGCTGCTTTAGCCATTTTAAATACTTGAGAACTCAAAAGGCTTTCTGGCAGTTAACCGGGATGAAAAGACGAGCTTTCAGAAACGTGGGCAGAAAAGCAAGGGATTGTTGTACTTTTGAAATTTGAACTGGTATATAAACGAGTCTGATCCGCTAAGCTAAGGATGGATATCTCTGTTTGTTCTTAGCCGTCTCGGTTCATGCTTTGAACAACAGCAAATCGGCCCGTAGATTTAGAAAGAATTATGCTGCTGTGCTACACTGCATAAAACATCTAAACGCTTTCTTAAAACAGCAGCATGAACGAAAAAATATTATTAACCAAGACATAAAAGTAAAGTCCCTCTCTGAGTCTTCAGCCGACAAGATGCAGATTTGAACAATGAGAGTCTGGGGTTGGGATTATCGATACTACAACTGTGTATAAGCAGCCTAAATAGGGCCCTTATATTCTCGACTCTTAACACTTCACAAAAAAGAAAGTACATCCGGTGATGACAAAACGTCCACAGTCGTGAAGCATGCAACACCGATGAAAAGCTCATGTTGAAATGTAATGCATTAAAGGAACAGGCAGGCAGCGTCATGCGCAAGTCTGTCCGGCAGCGGCAGACGGGGGGTCCTGAGAGACCGGCACGCAACAGCAAGAGGCGCACGCGGCTCCCGTCCGCAGACCCTCTGAGTAGGAGGAGAGAGAGTGAAAAGAACGCACCTTCCCGTTGGTCTGAGAGTGAAGAGTGGATTGAGTTTGGATGGCAGGGTGCGATGAAGATGGAGGGAGGGAATCAAAAGAGAAGAGGAAGAGGAGGAGGAAGACAAGGAGAAACAGAGAGAGAGTAAAACAGGCAAATATTCTGCTTATCCATAAAAGAGACATGAGACGAGAATGTGAAGACAATGAAAGAGCTAGAAGCAAACATGCACTTCACACACATTCACACTTCTCGTTCTGTGTTTAATATACTTGAGCTGCTTATGTAAAAAACTAATAGCATTTAGCAGTTTACATACACACATTGCTTTCAGACTTAAATTTCACCCCAAACAAGAAAAAAGTAGAAACTACATGAAATTAATTTCATTAAAAGACTGAAGCCTATTTTTCTGAAAATTTTCGGGACAGCATTTTCAAATAGGCCTAAGCACATTTTCCAGCTCAAATTATGTTATATGTAATTTTAAGTAATACCCATTAGTAGTACTAAACTAATGTCACATACTGTGATAAAGGGCAGCATAATTTAATTGATATATATTCTTTCTTTGAATTAGGGTAGATTAAAATTACATAAGATTTGGGCTGGACTCTCGTGTACTCATATACCCACCCTTTGTTAAACACAAAAGATATTTTGAAGAATGTTTGAACAGATGAACAGATCTGGGCAGGGCTGTAGCTATTTTTTGGCCTCCTGAAGCCATTTTTTGGCCTTTTGGCTGTAGCTATTCAAGGCCTCCTGAAAAAATATTGATCACCGCCTTTAAACTAATAGAGGGACATTTAATATCAAGTTTTATATTATATCACTGTGAGGTAGTCTATTTACATCTAACAGAAGATGGTTATGTTGTTGTAAACCCTTTTTTTAAAGTTAAATTTTTATTTATGTTATATGAAACATTGTCTTAAATAAATGCCTGATTTTTCAATCAATCTGTTATCAAATAACTGAAGTTAACCTAAAAAAATAGAAAAGAATGCAGTCATGTTAATAAAATAATAGACCATTTAAATGTTTCTTAAAGGTCTTTGCACATACAGTCCAAGTTTTTTTCATATTTTTCTCTCGTTTGTATCTGTCTCTGTTTGAATTATTAAAAAGACAACTCAAAATGCTTGACGGATGCAAAAAACTCAGAAAATCGAACCCGGTCCAAATTTTTTTATGACGGACGAAAATATCGGAGGCAGTGCGTACATGTGGTTGACACATTGTGAGGTCGTATTTATTTTTTTACGTGCAGAAAGTTTGTACGTAAATTTTGAACTCATTTTGCTTTCGGACTTTCTCCTTTTTATGGCTTTAGTCTTAATGTTTCATGAGAATAACATGGAATTGCATAATATATAATTAAATAAAGACAATACATGTACAAAGCCCCATAAAATAAATCGTGCAGAGCCCAGTTTAAATTCCTAGTTCCTAATTCTTAAAGTCCAAGTTTTTATATTTAAATTCTTCCAAATGTTTTCTAGAACACTACTGTATATAGTATAACGTTTTACTCATACTATACTGTACCATCACTATGATATACTTCAGTATACTAATAGTAACTAACAATACAGATTATAGTACAAGTGTACTACTGTGTTTTTGTATGTGTTGGTCATAATTTGTTCAAATCAATCTGACTTTTATTTTGGCGGGCCTCTGCAAAGACCTTAGAGTTTCAGTGCAAGTAGCATTATTCAAGAGAAACAGTGAAATTCATGTGATTAAACTATCAGAGCATCTCGAAGATGTTCATGTGTTTACGTCTTCATATAGTTAGACGCAGACACTGACAACTACATGAGCATCACGAACGTACTAGTTACACACTCGTGTTATGTTTCTACCCCTGGATAATGCAAATCCGTCTCCGTTCCACATCGCAGGAATTATAAGGCCCTACATTTTAAGGAACATCTTGATAGATTTTGATACAGCAAATCTCCGAGTTCGTTTCTTCTTTTTATGACATTTTCAGTCACTCTCCTGCTCTATAACTTCATCAAAGCATACTTCAGCTGAGCTGCCTGCCGCCTCAACTCTGATTGTTTATGTTCTCGAGCTAGGTGTCGGAATTTCAGACTAAACCATTAACCATTTTGGGGAGGGGGAATCACAAAGTTTTAGAAAAACTTTTTCGCCAAATTGCATGCTTTTGTGGATTTCATTAAAATCTCAAAATGTAAATTATTTTCAAAACAGGTGACTTCATAGTATAACTGGGCAGTCGGGCCCCCTAGAATTGTCACCACCTTTCATCCCACTAGCGACTGCCCTGGATCTTGGGAACCATTGACCATAGCAGATAAGAAAACGTCCATTGTAGTCAATGGTGCCCCACAAAGGTTTTGTTTCCCACATTCTTCAAAATATCTTCTTTAGTATTCAACAGAACAAAAAAATATAAAGTTTTGGAACAAATTGAGGGAGAGTACATGATGACAGAATTTTCCTCTTTTTAGTGAACTATCCCTTTAATTGTCATAAGAGCGATCACACAACCCACAAGACAATTTCATTAAGGAAACAGAATTTTCTTTTGATTTGGGGGTGAACAATCACAAGACACACACGCATCATTTCCATCCACACAAATTTTCAAAGGCACAAACACACAAAAACAAACAAGCAAAAGGCAGGACCCTCAACAGTGTGAGCGTCAGTGTGGTAAGGCACATGGGAATGAGAGTGAACAGGATAAGCACTTATGAAATGGTGGCTCCCAATACAGTGATCAACAGATGCACTGTAAACACACAAAACAATTGTGATTGTGTTGAACACGCGCACGCACACAAGCTGTTCAGCAGAGATCTGATGTAACTGTGTGCCAGTGATGTTAACACACCTGCAGAGAGACTCTAGACAGTTATACTACAGTACAAATGAAAATAAAACCATCACACAGCTTTTTGTGTGTTAATATCCTCATTAGTAGGGCTGGGGCAATATATAAATATCCACAATATGATATTAAGTAGTGTACCATCATATTTGAATTCCATTTTAAACTAAATCTATAGATTATTCCATTTTATATTAATCTAGTATTTTATTTGTGTAAATGCAGTGTGTATGAGTGTGTCCAGAGAGAAGGCTACACAGAATAGTGTCGTTGTTTGATGTTTTGGGAAACACTGATTTACTTTAAATGCTCTTTACCGTATGATTGTTACATTCATTGATGCATATAAATAACCACGTGCACCATGATCATCTTAATTCTTTCAAACTAAAGTTTTAGATCGTTTTTTACAGTTCAATGTGTTTAGGAAACAATGACATCATCCTCCATTAAAGGAATTGCATTCCTTCACTATATCGCTCAGCCTTATTCACTACAAAACAACACAGAACAAGATGTACGTACACAACACAAACATATAACTCAAACAGACAGTTCACTTTAACTGCGAATACATGTGAATTATAAATCTCTGAATCAAAAAAGCAATAAAAGTCTGACACAACAGGTAAAAAATTCACTGACTAACAACCATTCTCTCTCTCTCAAACACAAACATTAAGCACCGAGTGAAGTCTGATACTCATACATATATATTAAATGTCATTCATCACAGTACATCCTGTTTGTGTGCGTGTGTGTGGTCTGTGTAAAGATCAAAGAGCTCCGGAGAGAATTCAGATGATATGATCTTCCCCATGCATCATTTATATAGGGTTTTCAATGGGGCGCTCTGATTGGTGGAGCTTGAGGAAGAAAACCAGCAGAATTGATGTACAAAGATGCGAGTCTAGTTTTCATTTCCAACTCTAGAGGAGATTCTCAACCTAACACAGATGTTATAAACAGACTCAAAGACACTCAAATGACATCAATTCCTTGAGATAGAGACTATAGAATTTGTCACTTGTTATCACGTTTTCAAGTAAGTATAGATGCTTTTTTTGTATTTTCAGTTCACATCCAAAAAAGACCATTTACCACAACCTTTCCATATTCACAAATGCTTTATGGTCTTTGAACACTTGTCAGTCGGAGGTGGGTTTTTAATGAAAGAGTGGAGTTCTGAAGGCTCTGTGGTCTCTGCTGTAATAGATCCTAACATTAGTAATGAGGGAAATTCCACGGCTCTGCTTAACAACGTGATTCTCTGATCATGCCTGCAAGAGTCGACATGTTCTTCCACTGATACCCTGACAAAACTTACACCGGTTCTCATATTCAATGCCTGGCTAGTGTAGTAAGAGGGATTTATATCTAATTTGCTAAAGTGTTGCTTACGGTTAAAGTGATATGTTCTACACCTCTAGCAATAAATTGCTTGGTTAGCTATGTGATGTCAAGCCAAACGATACAACTGAAATGTAAAACATTACAAACAAACTTAGCAATCAATCAAACTTAGAGATAATTTGACGTGTTTAAGGCCGGTTTTCACAGAAAAGGCTTAGCAAGAGCCAGGACTATGCCTCAGCTAAATTAAGATATTTAAATGGCTCATATCAAATTATATCATATAAAATTTATATCCTGAAACAAACAATGGCACTGATGTATTTTAAGATATGTCAGGGCAATTATTTTCAGTTAAGACAGCTCTAACGTTCATTTTAGTCTGGGACTAGATTTAAGCCTTGTCTGTGAAACCGGGCCTAACATGTTTTTCCCCTTATGCTAGGCTAAGGTGAGAAATCAGCCGACATTCTTGTTTGAGAAAAAACAAGTAAACATTTTTTAAATTATTTATTCTATTTAACTTTTTTTATGTGTGGTGTTCAGGTCTGTTAAGTGTGTTGGACCAATCAATGTTTGCTTTAAAAGAAAATGAAATAAAATAATACAATTAAATTATGTGATTAACACATATTTAACACAGACATTAATATCTTATTGTTATTCACCCATATCACAAAAAGTATCTTCTTCATGTCATGTGATCTCAGATATTACCCATATATTTTACTTGAAAGGATTTTGTTTAAAACTAAATAATGCCGGGGGACCACTAGACCCGCAAAATGTGTCTGAATAACAAAAACATGAACACCACATAAGGTTAAACTAATCTTATATTTAAAAAGTAATTTTCAGTATTTTTGTCTACATCTCAATTTAAGTAAAACGTACAATCTTTAGAATCTGCCACTGATAAACATAGTGTAAACACACAAACACACAGCTGGGTCACTGCAGCAAAGCTGTCATTAAAATGCCTTTAAAAGATCAGAAGTGGAAAATAAGAGTAATTCTTCCACAGGAAGCAGCTAGAGGTTTTATCAGGTGAATAAAGAAGAATAAAAAGAAATGATCAGGTTTTGAGTGACAGGTCCAGCTCTGGTAAATCCTGAATAGGAAGCAGAGGTTTGAAGTGAACAGGGTTTGGCTTTGGTTCAGATGGACCTTGGGTGACGGAGGCAGATCTTACCTCTGACGTAGAGGTTGGCAGGAGCCGAGTACCGCGTTCCTGCGCTGTTCACCGCCACACACTCATACTTGCCCTGGTCGGATTCCTCGCTGTTCTCAATCTGTAGCGCCCCTGCAAAGACAACACACACAAATCACAAACCCGACAAAAATTCTCTTACACACAAACTATAGTAACCTCCTGTGGATTAAACAGGGCCACGCTGCAAACGATCCAACAAACAGTCGTGCCCAGACAAGAAAGCTGGTCAAAACAACATCGGCACAGGTGCCCCGAGGGAAAGCAAATCTTATTTGTGCTCCACAAACCTACAGCAGCTAAACCGCAGACACACACTTCATTGACTAACAATTGGCTGCCTCATGACCTTCCCTGCCTTTCTAAATACAGAAAGAAACGAGAAACATCTTTCGCTCCATAATTCAATAAATCCTCGGCAGTAATGGAAAGCAAACTGAGTTATTTATTCATTGTTGTAAGTAAAGAGACCTGTAGGCTCTGCTGGCTAAAACTGTCACAGCGTATAAGCTCAGATTTCTGCTAGCAGAGACAAAACTGTGCTCTCAAAATGGATCTGCCTGACTCCAGACATAATGCAGCTGGCACAATTACTGACAATACGTCCTCGGAGCATCCATCGACAGCCATGTCACCAAACAAAAGGCGATCCAGGTGGACTAACACTAACAGCTTGTTGAAGACAAACCTGTCGCAGTACATGCAAATGCATTCTCTTTCTAAAAGAAAGGCCAGACGGACTGTCTGCATCCTATCGCCACTTACCTGACTCCAGCATTCTGGAATATCCATTTTTGATTTATTTAAGAGGACACATAACATAAAAAGACTGCAGACATTGTGTTTTGACAGACAGAAGCAGATCATTGGTCCGTTAGGTTGTTTAGTACGGCGGTGCTGCTCGTTCTCGTGACATACATCATGCAATCTGAGAATGATGGATGCACACCGAGAGAAATAAAAATGTTGCTTTAATGTTCTGTATTTCAGAAATATTCCTGAAATGCATTATGGGATGGGTTTAAATGTGTGCATTCAAAATTGAAACATAATTGAAAGTTTATGAGACCTCATTAGAAAACTGAGCATTAACCTCGCTCCACAAATGTACATACACACACACACACACACACAAACACTGTTCTTATTTTATTTAGATCGCAGGAATGCTGTGTTTGCAAAGATTACATACAATGCCATCTTAGATTTGGTGCAAATGGATGGATCTTACAAGGCAGAATAATTTGGCCGACTACTTTGTGCAGCCATCTCACATCACAAGAGCTCTTACTCTATGATACCTAACAATACTGCCTAGGTAAGAGTTTACGACAGCGCTATTGTCTCTTTTGCTCCCATCATCAGGCGTTTTTTTCCCATCGGTTCTTTTTATATCTAATGTTTTAGTATTAGACTGATATTAAGAAATGTCTAGTCTGTCTAATCTCAGATTCCCTGTGATGACAGCTCGCCTCTACATCAACAGATATGGAAAGATCAGTTCTGTATTACAGTAGAGAACCGCATTTTTTTTACCCATGTCGACAGTGAGCTTTTCTCTCCCTCTGACTGGTCGTTCTGGTGGTCTCTGGCCTGAAGAAAAGACTCATCAGCTTTAGTTAAGAGCCCTGAGCAGAGAGGCGTATGGCTAATACAAACTGTCATATTGACATTAAGCTTTTGCGTTTTTGAATCTCAGGGAATGAGATGTTTTAAAGGTATCTCGCTAATTCCAGAGACACGCTGTTCATCTGCTCAACAGTTATTGATCAGACAGGTTGTCAGTCATCAGAAGACCTCACATCTTCCATTACAAAGATGAGTTGATGAGAAAATGTATTAATACAAAAAATCATCCAGATCTCGATGTATAATAAAGATTATTATTGGAATATCTGTGCAGAAAAAACTAAAGTATCTATTGCTACTACTAATACCGATAGCCTTATTCAGAGTGATGTCTGCAGAATCCGATTATTTATATTGAATATTAATATATTAATATTGAATATTAAACTGGTAATGTTCCTCAACATTTTCTATACACAAATTCATAGCATTTTCCTGTTCTCTTTTGATTGACAGGATATATCGGCCCGGATATAAATTGCATATATCGACCAATATGGCCGATATATCGGTGGATCTGAACTTATAATATATCGCTTCTGCTAATAATCTCTCTCACACAAACACACATACACAATGCAAGATTGTAAAAAGGCTAAATTTCCAAGTTTTTTCTTTTAATTTTCAAATACGGCAAGCACATTTTCGTCAGATTCGTCCATGGAAAAGCATAAACACTTTTTCCTGGTTTTGGGGAGATACCACGCCTCTAGATTTCCTGTGATTTGGTCTTCAAAATCTTTAACATTACTATTCTTTTCGAATGGCTTGATTCAGACGTCCATTCGTGAAACAGACGAGCAGAGGTTCATGCACAGAGACGAGGCTGGACTGAAGACCAGAAGAAAGACAAGGAGAGACCCAGAATGAGAGAGGAGGTGAAAACAGTGATGGGGACATTTGGGGGTGAACGAGTAAAAGATCAGGTGATGACGCATTCGGTTACTTTCTGTTTTCAGCATTCTTACCTCTGATTGGTGTACCACCTGGTGAGGTAATATGAATGCAAATAAGATTAAAGAGAACGGTTAGTGAAGAGGAAAGAGAGAGAGACGAGAGAAAACAGGAGAGATATACAGGAGAAGAAATATTTCTTTTTAAGAAGTGCCATGTACAATCCCATTCTGATTTGAGAAAGAAATGTATTTTTTCTTAGTGCTGTACGATCTACAGAACCTAAACGGTATTGTGTGGTTTTTTTCAAATGAAAAATTTATATTTACTGTTTTAGGCCAGAAACCTACCCGACGCAAGTAGGCAAATGCAAAACGCGTGTACTTGCTTTTCTTACAGAAGGAATTTAACAAGGGGGTCTTGAGCCAAGCTATATTACAACTTGGGATTAGCAATAATGTTACGATATAAGCAATGAATAATTATGTTGCTTTGCCAAAACAGCAGCGTCATAGAACGAAACATCTAAAAGTCATCATATTATTCATATTCATTATTATAAACTCATTTTAGGTCCCCTTGCGGGGATGCTTAGAATGCAACTGGCATCTGTGAAACCCCACTTGTGTAGCTCGAGGTGTCACATACTTGCGTGGAGTATGTTTTGGCCTCGGGGTGACACATTTTTCCTGACAGTTGAGCCAGTAACTATTTCTCCTGTCACTCGGTTCACAAAGGTCTCCTGCATATTCTACCTCCAGCACATCTTTGGCCTTTGGGTTCAATCTCAGCTTCTAAATAAAAACAGCATGCGACGGTGCAAATCTAGTGACAGCAGTTTGATTAACTACTTTCATACTTCTATCCCACAATGTTTTGCATTGACTGACCCTTGAGCACTTTTGTAAGAAAAATCGCTTTTGTTACTCCAGATGCTGTATACAGAACATAAGGTTTGTTTTCATATACTGTTGAGTCTGTTGGCTATGATGCAGATTCATGTTAATCTGGATTATAAACCAACCGCTCCGCAGGTGAAAACAGGAGTAGATTTGGGAAGGTGGGGGGTCATAGAGACAAGGAAGCCCCTGTAAACTGTGTGGATAGCGTTTGGAAGCCCTCATCAGTTTACGGAGCCCGGTGCACACTGGGACCCTCGGAAAGCTCGAAGCGAGCTCATTCTGCTGGGTGAACCTGCAGTGTAGCACCACCATAATGAAGAATAGTAGAACTTTACTATATCTTCACTATGTCGAGGGGAGAAACCTCTAATATGTGTTACTTTGCCGTTTAACTCATTTAGAATGGGCATCCGTTATTTTACTAAGGAGAAATCAATGATCAGTCTGACGGATCCTCTCAGCAATCATTATAAATCACCTCTGCTGAAAGCTTAGCTTGAAGAAAGAGGCCGTGTGCTGGTTATTCAATTAAGAGGTTGGTGCAAATCCACAACTCTTTTTCTGGGCAAAAATAACATCGAGGGTTGCTTCGGCACTAATAATTTAGGGGTCTTCAAACTTTTTTAGGTCAAGTTACCCTTGTTGGAGAGATGGAGCATTGCTCCCTTGATACATCTTTCTGTAAGATTATTGCAGTTTAAGCCTGAACAATACACAACATAATTGCAATTAGAAACAATATTTGGGAGAAATATTGTTAGTAGTTCACAGAATGAAATAAAAAATGATAATTTCACCTAATCACATAAATAGTAAATTCCGAAAAACTGATAATCATTTTGTAATGGTTTCTAAAAAATGTTACGCAGCTGTTTGTTTTCAGATCAAAGGGTCTCAAATATCATTAGGTCAAAAACATTATTAGTCACAATTTATTAGTTCAAATTTTCTCATTGTTAGTCACAAATTATTATTATTAAAGCTGCAATAACTTATTTATTCATTTACAAAGCCATTTACTTGATCATTTTAATGTAAAATTTTAATGATGAAGGACGATTTTATATTTACCTATTTTCATTCGATCACAGAAAAAATGCAGACTCCCTGCAATTCCACCACAGCTCACCTAGGGGTTATGAACCCCATGTTAAAAAATCACTTCTTTACTAAAAGTCTTGATAACTTGATAACCTGAAGGCCGGTGAACTCTCTAAATAATGTTCTGCACGGGGTGATCCCCTCGGGCTTGAGACGAGATCTGAACGGAAAAAGCAGCCGGTTCAAAGCTGTTCTACTCTTTTATGTCAGGAAGCCGAGGGCCAGGCACTCATTTCTCTGACCGGGGGCTTGATTCCGGACATGTTGTTGTATAGCTGCTTTGCCTGTAACTGTTTACACACAGAACGAGGATAACAATCGAGAGCGCGTCTAATCCTCTCTCTCGCATTTTATCAGATTGTGACTCTGGTTGTCACCTCTCTGCCTGCTAATCACCCAGAATGCATTGTAAACAGACTGTTGATTGATGTCCAGGGCAGAACGGCCCGTTCGGCACGGATAACGGTAATTACTCCAACACAATGACGTGCCGCAGTGAGATTAAGGTTCCGCTTTGAAGCGGCAGGTATTGAATTATGAGTGTTTTTCCTATTTGTTTATAGAATTTCCATAAAGGTCACGATTTGAAAAATTGTTTCATTAGCATTGGTTAATGAAAAAAGGCCGTTGTGCTAATGGCCGGAGAGTAGAGCTAATCTAAGGATCAAATAATGGAGTATATGCAAACAAATAAATTACGCAATTATTTAGGATGAATTGTCCGAGTGGGAATTATTTGACAAATACAGGACCGTTTGACGATTGATGCTGGAAATCACTGTTGACAAGGCCCAATGATTCCAATCAAAACAAATCACGGCTCTGTGCTGTTAATATTGTTTGCGTGTCCTAACGGGAGGGTTATGAATAATAACTGCAAGGCTGTCCTTGTGTTTACTCCTGTTTACTTCAAGAAATGAAACCGGAGGCCCGTCTGGAAATAAAACTGTTATTTGCTCTCTTTACTGTTGACGTGAGGAAGCGTGCATGGGATGTTTTGTGTGATGTAAGACACTTTCTGTATTCATATGGTGTTGCCAGGCTTTGATCAAGTAAACTAATATAAATGTTAACCGGTACGTGAAAGAGGTGTAGCCTGGCTTCACTTTATATTTACATATTTATTCAGCTGTGAGGTTTAATTGTGCATTTATAGTTTCATTTTTGGAAAAAAGTATGAACTTAACTTCCTATAATTCTCACGTGGCAGTGATGATTCATTAAAAATGTGGAAATCCAAACTTTGAAACTATATCGGCCTCTTTACAGGAGTGGACTGGGAAGTAAATTCGGCCCTGGATTATTCGTCCCACATCGACCCTCCACCAATTCTGTCGACCCATGGGGTAGAGGGGTAGTTGTTTTATGTAACATGTGCATTTCGTTACATGCCTACTTGTCCAACTTGCTAATGCCTTGGCATTGCCTGCATTCGCGTTTATTCTACGTCCGCCAGTCCGCCCCTGGTCACGGCCGTTCGGGACTTTGAAAGAATGTCCTACTTATATTTTGCCATACACGTAAAATATGAATTTATCACGACTGATATATTAGACTTTTATTTGCTTTGAATCAAACGTGTGATTCATCTGTTTCATCTGAATTGGTCAACAGCCTGAAACCCTTTACTGAAGATTTTTTTTAGATATATAAAAAAATGGAAAAATACTGTACATTCCAGAACCAAGGCCGATTAAAATTTGGCCACATCCGTCATTGTTTGTCGTCAAGGTCAAATAAAACACCATCTTGTTCACAATTACTTTTTGGCAGAAGACCGAAGCCCTCGGAATATTGTGTTCCCACAGGTTTATTTTACCTGAACGGAGCTGTTTGATTCTGCCGTTGCTGCTGTTAATGTCTACCGGAAGGAAGTCTTTAAACCAGGAGATATCCGGGTCGGGGTTTCCGCTCGCAGCACAAAGCATGGTGGCCGTCCTCGTTCGTTCTACCACCTTCAGCTGTGGGCCCATGTCTATGGTGGGGAACCCGTGCGGGATCTGGTCCTCTGAAACACACACGCATAACAAAGAGTGAGAATTAAGCACGCACATGCACAGCACCACAGATGATAAAATTGTACCATACGCAGTTCCCCTTTGGTAAAGCCAACGGCTTTATAAATGTTAGTATGCAAGACCACCCAGGCCGCCCGGCTTCTGGCAGCTGACACGTGTGACTGTAAGACAGAGAGGTGCAGTATAGTTCACGCTGTGAAATCGGCTGCTAATGTAAATCTGAGCGGGTCGAGGCGTGACTAATCTGCCTGTGGTGTTTCTGGTCATGGGTATACGATGGTGAGAGGGAAAATTTCCCTCGAGGTATTTCAACACCTTACAGAATGGCTGGCTCATATTGACCCGCCAGTCTCAAAAGAATACAGTCTAGCTGACATCACTAAATTGGGAACCAATAAAAGGCAAATCCAAAGGTTCAAGTTCAAATTCCTCTTATGCACTATGGAGGAGGAGAAAATCGTACGAGTCAGATCTTATGATGCCAAATGTCTATTTATACCTTGATATGCATGACTGTTAATTGAGATTAAAATAATCGGAATCAAAGGTGAACTGTACTATGAATCTGAAATGTGCTGTGAGTGCTTCTATGTGTTTGAAATGGGAAATGAGGAACACGCTCATTGAAAGGAAGAGGGTCCTGTGGCCGACACACGCTCACTGCTACCAGATAATAGAGGAAATAACACAAATATGCAAATCAGCATCATTAAGAACAGCAGGTGCAGAAAGAAAATATAATAGGACCGAATGTTCAAAGCTGTTCAACAACACTAATTGAGCCTTACCAAAACATGAGAGCTACTGCAATAACATCTCAATTGTGATGAGGCCTAGCGTGTTAATTAAAAGGTAAAAGGCAGTTGTATATTTGAATAATTTCATGTACAATTAAATAATCATTCCAAATATTGTCTGCACGTACCGTATCCTTTGAAGTCAAGTGGTAACTCTTATGTCTATACACCAGTTATGTGTGTGTGTGGGGCTTAGAATGCAGTGTATAGAATGGAAACATTTAATGCGTTTTATGAACAATGTGCATGTGATGAAATGCTATTTGTTTGTTTGTAGCAAAACTGAAAGCAGGTCTGAGTTTGCTTCTGTTAAAGATCAACAATTAAATGAATTTAGAGCGTTTACATTTGTATCTTTTCTATCTATTTAAAGGGATAGTTTATCCCAAAATGAAATTTCTGTCATCATTTAGTTCCCCACTTTTCATTTCAAACCCTTATGACTTTATAGCTTCCGCAGAACACCAAAGATATTTTGACGAACATTGGTAACCGAACAGCGCCGGTACCCATTACTTTTATTGTATAGACACAAAGCCAATGTAAGCCAGCACAACACAATTGAAAAAGATTTTTTTTTAAAGATTTTTATTTTGGGAATTCTGTTTGGTAACGCTGAGGCACCAAAATATAACACACTTAATTTAATTTGCCCACAAATACTACCTCAAAAAAAAAAAGAAACGTTCTTCAGAAAACCGCATGACATTCTTCCTCTGTGGAACAAAAATGAAGATCTTTAAGAAATGTCTAAATGGTTTTATATCCAAACAATTTAAGTCAATGGGGGCCAGTGTTGTTTGGTTACCAGCTGAAAGAATGACATACACTTTTGAAGTGACTGTAAAAGAATAAATGATGCAAGAGTTGTAATTTTTATGTAAACTATCCCTTTAACTGTGAATTTGCAGATTATCCTGTTTAACCTGAGAACTGTTGTTTTAGGCATTCCAGGCCTTTTGTTCTTTCATCTCTGATCTCAGAAGTAGCAAGATAACCCATTAAACACAGTTCAGAATATCACATTGCTCTTAAAATATTGATAATGTCCAATATATACATTCCCAATCACAGACCTCTTAAAACACATTCCATTCTGCCTCTAAAATCTTTAGAAGCTGCTTATGAGTTCACCAACACAATGTTGAAACCGGACCCCTCTGTGGTTAAATTACAATGTCACTGAAGTTTGGTTTTCTCACAGTATGGTTCTATTATGCACACTCACACAGAAGAGTTTCTCTGAAACAATAGAGGGAGAAGTAGGGAAGGCCCACATAAAGAGATTAGCCAGAACCCTGCAACGCAAGAATATCCCAGAACGAGGCGAGAGAGACTCCCCTGAGGGCTGATGTCTGTCTGTCTCTATCCGTGTGTGAGAACGAGCACCTGTAGAACCCGTTACCTTTGTTGTTGTGTTTGTTTTCCATGGAGAAAGAGCACAGATAAGGTCGCTGCGGGGTCACTATGATGCACTGGAGGTCTTTGTGTGACACACAGATTTGGTAATAGACCCCAGTGGGGATAAACCAACACCGGCCATAGCGAGATACAGCTTCGGGTTTTGACAGAATCCTCTATTGCAATCCCAGCCACAGGGAAGGGAGGGTTTGTAAGAGATACTACGCTATACTGGTGAATTGTATAGTTTGGTACATATGTGGTATTGTGGTTACATTTTACCCTTAGGAAAAAGTGACATTGTTTAATATTTCTGGTTATATCTCCAATTGCTTCTCCTACATAGTAATAATATCGCATGGAGAGCAAATTCGAAACTTTTCCAGATTTCCAGATTTTTTTCTCAGTCCCATCCGTCTCATTTGTGTCCTTTTAGTCTCTCAGAAGAATTCTAAGCAAAGTGGATGGAACCTAAGAAATCTTCATACTAAAATAAACCTCATAACAATAAAACGGTCCCATGGGAAGAGCTGTTAACCACAAGACCACTGGTCTGATTCCCACCACGAGTGATTCATGAGCCATTACAGCTTGTTCCTTCTCCACAATTTGCTCCGGGGATGATGTATCCTGGTATCAGGTGAACTTTAGTAGTTTGGGGTAACATTATTATGGTATTTACTACTGCTATAATGGAATTATAGCTAATACATTCTTTCAGAGTATAAAGCATTGCATTTAAAACTACACATCACTGTGGATATAACATTATTATTTAAGATATGAACGTTTCACTTCAAAATGATTTAATCTGATTTACCTTTCTTAAAAAAGGTAAAAAAATGGAATTGAAATGATTTCTAAAGAAAATATGTTAGAATGTGTTTTGAGTGGTTGCCAGGCTATTTCTATACGGTTGCTAAGGAGTTCTGAGTGGTTGCCAGTGCATTGCTATGTGGTTTCTAAGGTGTACTGAGTGGTGCATTGGTATTCAGCCCCTAAGACATTCTGTTATGTGTTACATTTTTGTCTACCATCCATTAAAATGTAAGAGTTAAAATTCTTTCTTGTGACTCAGGGTTGGCAAAAAGCAAGAAAGGGAGCCATGCCCATGCGCTGTTTTTTCATTATGCTAACTGTCAAGTTCATCTCTGGCTGAGCTTCACAATGCCAGCATAGTAAAAAGGGTCAAAACTGGTTGAACTTTAAGCTTTGTATTACAATATCCGACCACTGTACAACCAAGAGTCAGGGGTGCTCTGTAGCTTGACGCATCACTCCACAAAGTTCAATGTTTAGAGCAACATTAACCCGACTCATGTGAAAAGCCTTATAGAGTTATACAAGTTTAAATTGATGGTCTGATGCCTGCCTTAGCAAGCACAGAATAAATCAAGAATCATTTCACGCCCCACGGCGTTCTAAATGTGTAACCTAGGCCAAAAACATTGTTCAAGGTGTTGTAAAAGCACATGTACAGAAGAACACAAGTGTGCACTTGAACCTGGGGCTACACACAAGAGTCTTACGTGGCACACGGAAAGCCAGCTAGACATCACGCTTTAATGAGGCTTTCTGGATCCGACCCACAGACCTGTTTTAAGCCCTTTGTTGAATCTGATGGCTGAAGAAAGCATGTCGTACCTGCATTTGTGCACTAGTAAAAGACAAATAACACAAGAAACACCCCGAAATTCAATCACCCGGATTACACTCCAGTAAGAGGGCGACGTCTAACCCTCACACCGACAGCTCGGCTGCATTTTTGACCGGCTCAACACAATGACGCCAGCGTGGATGTTTCTCACAGTAATTTAACACCCAGCTATTTCATTAAAAGTATGCGAGTCGCTAAACAAAGAATTCTACGGTTACGGCAACCCTCAGACAAATTAGTCAGGGGGAAGTATTAGGCCTACTACGTGACTCCGGCGCTGCCACGATTATTCGCTGGAATTTGTGGAATTGGGGATTACTCTCTCCACCCTTTAATCCCTGAATGTTGGAATCGCGGCGGAACTGACAGCCCGTCCGTCAGACAGAATTAGCTATTGCGAGGACGCTGTCCCGACATGCCTGTCTGTCTCTCTCTAAAAGTCACAGGGTTTTTCTCAGCTCATGGAAGCTTATTGCCGAAGCAACCTCAGAGAAAACACATGAGACGGAGAGAGAGAGCGGCCCTGCATCATCCGCCGCAGGAAATAAATATAAGACACGTTCTGTCTATCTGCTTCCATCTCTGTCTTACCTGATCACTTCATCACCTGAGGGACATTATCAAAACCACACATTACACTGACACAGTGAGATACATATTTCCTTTACATATTTCCTTTGCCAATGCAAATATATGACACTCAACAGATCTGCCTCTTTCTTAAGGGCTAAACTGACAAATATAGACACAGTGCTTTGCTTCAGATCTCAATCACACTATACACATAAATCTGTCACTATGATTGCAATTAAAAACCTTTTTTTATCTTTTAAGAAATACCTCAACTAAATTATTTTAATTTGAAAGCCTTCATGTAGCCGTTTTGTAATTTTACGTCAGCTGTTCCAACAATGTACAGAAAACAAAAAAATGACGTTTCAGTCGCCATGAAATGATGCAAATAGGATACAACAAACATTGTTGCACGCAAAAACTAACATGCAATGAAATGCTAAAGTCTTCTTAGTTTAAACATGTGACAATCTGTAGCCTTCATTCCTTATCTCGATTCCCAAAAATGTTATAAAAATAATAAAATTGTGCTTTATGTTAAAGTGCTTCCACAACAGTACTAAATAAATCGTCAGTCATTAAGGAGCTAAATAGAAATTGAAGTTCTTTGGGACACACTACCTATCATGCATTGGCTGTGCAGGGCCTAGAGGAGCAGGTCAGGTGTGTTGACTGAGGCGTAATGAAGCGGGCCATCCGCTGGAGATGTGTCAGATTGACCCATCCATTCAGCTCTGTGTGTGTGTGTGCGCAAAAAGACGCCTCCACACTGGCGTTTTGTTCTGGGACTGTTACTGACAAGGTGTTTGAAACCATATACAGTACCTGCTGCATCTCAGACACTTCTGGAGGCAAAGAGAATCGAGGATCACATTCGGCTGTAACACAGACAGACAGATGGAATGGATTTGCTCTGGGGATGAGAGACAGATATTTATTGGGTTGCAAGTGTACGTCTCAAGCTGCCGGGCTCTGAGAAAGTTTTGAAAACACGACCGAATTTGACAATAGCCCCGGAGAATATTGTCTAATGTTTCCTGGTTGTGAATTCTTGGACTAAATGCTGCACAGAATAAAACCATGTGTCCAAGGCAGGCTGGCAAATATTAATCCGAAGTGGAAAAGGTTTTAAAAAGGAAAAAAATGTTTTGAGGGAAAAGGATGTTTAAGTCGGCATTCTTATGCAGTTTCAACGGTGTTCTGGGTGGTTTCTAGTTTCATTATTATAATCCATCAAGTAAAAACCTTTCATCCATATGTCACAGCAATCCTCTTCATTACAAGTAACAAGTACAAGAGATACTCAGATACTAAATTTCTCCACCTGTACAGATTATTCTGAGTGATATAGATTCTGTAGATTTCTTATGGATGTTATTGATTCATAATGACTATTATTAATATTGAACGTCAAACTGGTGATGTTTCTTAAGATTTTCTATATACAGAGTACACATTTATTGCATTTTACCTCTCCTCTTTCCATTAACAGGATACAGGCTGTTTTTAAACATGTGAAATATTGCTTTCATCGACGGATACCGATTATTGGCCGATATATCGGTGCATCTCTACTAGCAAAATAATGGAAAGAATGATTCACGTCTAAAACACTGTCACTGAAACTGTCAATTCCCAATTTTAGGTGACTGTTCTAGTGCTGCACAAAGTAATGATATCCCTCCAATAGCTCAATAGATTCTTTTAAACATTAGGAAGATTGAATGAAGTGCCATGTGACATTTCTGTTCAAGGCACCTGAGAATTCACACACTATTTTCAAAGTCTCTTGATATTTGCATGCAAGCTTATCATTTCTAACTAATTCTCATGAACATTTTACAGGAAAGTTAACAGTTAACACTTGGTAAGTGGAAAAGAGAGTTAAAAAGAACCTTCTGAAAAATGGTCTTCATGGATAAATAAAAGTGATTTACTGGTTAATTGGCGGGTGGCTTTATCTGAAACTGCAGCACAGGTGATCCGTTATTTAAATAGAACTAAAAGAATGAGAGTCTGAACATCACTTAAGTAATTAAGTGATATGAGCGAATGAATTGACCCTCAATACCTCAATTAATTAGCCATCATACGTTTATCTACTTGATATAAATCTTATAGACAGTTCCAGTGACAAAACATATAATGTTAATGGGTTATATAAATCTATATAAATAGAGAAAGAAAACAATTAAATACCCGCAGTTATAAACGCAACGTTTTATAAATCTAAAAAGATATAAAACCAATAAACTCTGATTGAAAAAGTTTTATTTGTCTTACGCGCCAGACGTTCAGCCAACATTCCATGTGACGACTAAGACTGAGCCTGACCTTCCAAAGGACAGACTTTGTCCAAAAGAAGCTGCAAACTGTATCATCAGAATTTCCGAACCTCCGTTTAACATCAAGTCTCAGAACAGAAGCAATAATAAATGACTGCTGGATGGAAAGAAGAACCTCCTGCCCCCTGTTAAATAATACTTCCATCATCGCTGACTAAAGTTTCTCAGGTAGGACATCTACACCCCATCAAGGAGCTGATCCTCACTGGGCCGGAACAGGGTGTTTTAATTAACATGACATAAACTCCTCTCCAACTGGGAGGAAGAGCGAGAGCCGGAGAGCAAAACAAACAGAACACGCCTCTTTCCTCCCCTCGTACGGTTGACATTTCCTACCCCGGCCTTTCATCTCCTCTTTAATCAAGGATCAAGTCATGATCCCCCTTGGGGAAATTGAATGCTCTTAATAAAATCTTCTTCTCGGAAGATAAAAAGCGATTGCATGGGGATGAGCGGAGAAGAGGGGAGGAAGCAGAGGTGAGGGGGTAAGTAGGGATTCAGGAGAAGGACGGTGCTGGGATAAATTAAATGGAGAGAGATCTCACACTTGTCTGTGATGAACTATCATTGCATGCTGAAGAAATGAGCGGGACTTGAGGAACAGGGTTTGGTGGGCTGTTGGTGTCACTATTGATTCTACAGGATTGTGCTAAAATAACTAATCCGTTATGCAGAGTATTTAAAAAAAATGTTTTGTAACGTTCTACCGTCTGCCCAGCTAAAGCCTACTGTTTCCTGTCCAACACAAGCAATGAAGTGACAGTGATGTTGGCATGTGATGTCAGAGGGCGTGGCTGCATCTTGCTCTCTTCACCCTTGTAAATTGCCTGTCAGCCCTGCCACATTTGTGTCCATGACCTTCTCTCCTTTTCATCAAGGATCATTAGTTAGCGAAATTTATTCGCATTGTTAATTCCTTTCCCTCAACTATCTCTCTCTCACACAAACACACACGCACACAGTATCTCGGTTGCTAATAAGACTTTATTAGCTGCTGTTTGAAGCTGGGTCTTTGAAGCATCATCCCTGGAGGTTTGAAGAAGTCAGCAGTCTTAAGTGAGGCTGGCGGATAGCAGGGATGAAGGTAACAGCATTTCTCTGCACATATATGCATGTTTCTATTACATGCTGTGTTTTAAAAAGATATAAACGGCTGGTTGACCCGAGGTTTCTGTGATTTCCATTCGTTCAAATATTAATAGTTAAGAAATATAATGTGAGGTATTTTGATGAACTCATATTTTATGCCCTCATTTTACAATCATTGTACAATCATTTAATAAAATTAGCAATGATGTTATGTATTGTATTACATATGTAAGCTATATATACGATGCACCGAAACTACATTTCTCTATCGATAAGATAGCCGATTATTAAGAGTGATATCTGACAATACCGATTATGAAGATTACTTAAAACTGGTAAGTTTCTTAACATTTTCTATACACAGAGCACAAATCCATTGCATTTTTCTCTCCTCTTTTGATTAACAGTATATATCAGCCCTGTGCATCAGCTGTTTTTTAACTTTCGATTGCAGAAAGTGTTAAAAATACCTTTAATCGGACGGTACCGATAATTGGCCGATATATCTGTGCAATATCTCTCTCTCTATGTATACAAAATATATATTTATATACGGTATGTTGTATTATACAGAAAATGGAAACAAAGGCTACAATATTTTTAAAATATTCAATAACATGGGGTTAACAATATGCTAAAATTGTAATATAATAATTGTGATATGCATTGTAAAGCTATGGCGTTTTTTTTAGGATATGAAATCTGTATAATCAAATGGACAATTTTCCGGATTCTCTCGTGAAACCAACACGGACTTGACTTAAACTGCAATTCATCGACTCTCCACTAGAGGCTGGCTCCAAAGTAGAGCAGAATCTCATTGAGCCCCATGTTAAAATGGCCAACTTTACAGCACAAAAAAACGTGTTTACAGCCTGGTACTAAAACATATTTTTGGTCTATATTGGTAACTTTGCCCTTCATGTCAACTGTGAGGGACGTGAATTTTTTTACAATTAATCTGTTTTGATAATATTAAGCCTTAAAATTCTGCATAATTAAGGGCGTGGCCACATGAGTTACAGGTGTCCATTTAGCTGTCACATGCAAATATTTGGGTGTAGTTACAGGAAAACTACCTCAAGAGTAAGCTGTAAACGGCAGTAAACCTTTAAATGTCAAGTGCCAATACGCTGAGCTTGGCGGGCGTGGTTTGTTTCAATAACCAGGCACGTCAGCTCCACCCACGTCCTGTCTCTTTGCCCATTTTCGTTTATCCGGGAGTGACGTGCGAAGATGCGATGCCAAGATGGCGACGACCGGCTCCGCCTTCTTGAAGGCTTCATTTTTACTCTTCAGAAACCTAGGGTGGACGTCACGGATACTGCGTCCATATTAAATACAGTCTATGGTATAATCCCAGCGGCTAAGCTGCCAACACATGAACTGCGTCTACAAATAAAGCCTTTAGTTTTATTATTTAATGACAGACCTATTTGACAACTGTGACCATTTCTCAGTCCACAAAAGAAACTCACAAGCGCCCACTATGCATCATCAATGCAATGTGCTTTATCAAAGAAGGCTTCCTTTTTAACTTCAATCCAAAATAAAGTATCAGTTTCTAGACCAGTCATTAGGCACAGCTGAAAACAGAGATACCGCCTAAACCATTTCCTCAGTCTGTCTGGGGAAATTCAAAACAAGACACACAGTTTCCTTGACAGAAATTAGGACATCAATAGACAATATATGAACAAACACTTTCAATGTCAGGTATTTGTGGGAGAAAGGACAAAATATCTTGTAAGGGAGTTTTTAAGGATTGAAATAGGGAGTCCACCAGTTTTAATTACTTCTTTATAAAGTCCCAGCATCCCTCTGGTGTGTACGTACATGTGTGTGTGGCCTGTTTACTGCAAGATAAACTGCACTTTCTCTTGCCTAAAAGCTACAGCATCCCAGTGAACACATCCCATCTCTGGTGGCACGCCGTGAGACTGAGCCCAAACTTAAGTGCACAAAACTACACGTACACAATAACTCACTTACGTAACCACACAAATCTTCCAGGAGATCAGGTAATACAAAATTACACACTGAATAAAATGACATATCCATTAAACAAGACTAATCAGGAGAGAAAAATGAACATGTCAGTCTTCTGGAGCACAAACATGAATTATTTTTCTTCCTTAACAAACACACCGTTGGCTGAAGGTTTGGCTTGAGAAGTATACTTTGCCAGGCTGTTATTTTTTACACAACAGGTTAATAACAGAGCGAGATATAGCATGAGCACAGGTATGCAGACGTGAATAGAGCCCAGAAGAGAAAATAAGAGCGAGCAATAAGAAAGGCCTCGGGGTTGATGGCAACACGCAGTGTAATGATGAATTTTAGAGGAGCCGTGCGGCGCTAACTACTCAGAAGCCTCAGAGTACGGCTAGCGTGCTTCATACATGTACTTTATATAATGTCTCATGTTACCAACTATTCTTTTTCTGTGGCAGCCTCCATGTACCTGAGGCAATCTCTCTCGCTCTCTCTTTCTGGTTAACACCCTTTCAACATTATAAATCAGAGGAAGAAACACTGAATACATAAGTAGAGAGGGAAATTTCAAAGGAATCCTATGGAATTACCTTCTCTTAATGTCCGTGAACAAGTCGGTGTGCTTTACCGTGTGATGTATGCCTGACATTCTTTGTGTGTTTATGCAATCCCTTGCAGTAACTATACGGCATTACATGAACCAGGTAACTAAATACACAAAGGGTCAGAGAGGGCATTGAATCTTCTATCTCCAACTTACTTGAACAATGTAATTTTACAAAAATTGACGGTTATTTTTCAACAGATTTCCACATGTGTTAAACAATTGTAATTTTACAGAATTTTACACATATTTTTGAAATACGGTTCAAAAAAAGTCACATTTCAGAATAAACTGCAAATTTCCAAGACAATTTTAATTTTTTTTTAAATGCCGCCCGCTGCCCAATTTCTTTTTGCAGTTTTGATAATAAAGACATAAGGACCCAAAATGTGATTTTTCTCTTTGTTGAGGCTAAATTTGGTGGACGAGCAGGGTTCTCATCGCTGAGCTGAACCCCCCCAAAAACCTGTATTCAGAGTGCTTAACTGGGATTACAGGGACAGGTGCACGGTCAGATCGGAGGTCAGAGGTCACTCCACCATGGCACCACACTGGCGCCTCAGTGACAAACACTCGGGCCTGTGGAAATTAGATGATACATGCACAACATCTCAGTTTACAGCAATTAACACATTTACAGGCATGTGGGCTTCTTGTTCAAATAAAACAACGTGTTGATTATTCTTATTTTAAGACACGGCACAAAAAACCTTCTGACTTCTTTAGCAGCTTCTGAGAACCCTCTGAAAGAGCAACTGATTTCAAGTATGTTATACAAAGAAGAAATGTTACAAAATGGAGTCGTCAAGTTTCTTAGAAACAGCCGTAACAATGACGCGCTAAGACGTGCGATACATCAGCTTGGAATTGTTATTTGTTGCATTAGCTGCGTGATTCATGTAGCGTGTCAAACCTTCTAGTGTTTATATTTGAAGGTAACAAGCTAGTTAGTTTACTGGCTGAATGGCTAGGACACGGTCCATTTCTAGTTCCGTTCCATTTAAATTATAAACAATTGAACCAATCCATGGTTATAAAATGCTTCTCTGTTAGACCGATCTCACCCCAGCAGGGCAAATGACTACCCCTGTTGTGGTTACCTAACAGACTGCTGGGTTGCTAAGGCACAAAAGAAATGAAGCATTTCCTCTTCACTTATGTGCTCCTTTAATGTTTCGTCGTCTTTGAACGTCTCTTTCTATGTTCTTTTTTGCTCAAAAGGGTGAAAGAAGATTTATAGAGAAGCAGAGGATGAATAAAAGAGATGAAACTAAGAGCAGGACACCCATAGTTCATAAACACACCTGAATCATTTTAGCCCAAACATAAAACCTACGGTAAAGACGGACACAATCATCAGAGTAGAAAGATGACATTGAAATGATGCTCTCTGGGTCAAAAATCTCACACATTTTGATGAAAGTAAGACAGAGAAACCTATTTTAAAACCATTACGATTTCGTATTCCATTGCATTATTTTTATTACAGCTCAACACACTACATTCACATTACATTAAATAAACAAAATGTTAAAAAAATACTGTAATGTGAATAAGGTTACATTAATGGGAATTTGGAGACTGATTTCGACGCTCTAGCTTCGGGGTCTAAAAACACGTGGGACAGTGTTTAGAAGAAAGCAGCTTTTCATGAAAAGCAGTCATCTTTTACTGTACAATGACACCATCGCCATGAACATAAGATCTATGAACCTCAGACAATGAGGTCACACCTCACACATCCTGAGGAAAATCACAAAAATTTGCTCATTATCTCTATCGTGATGCCGGCTGACGCTCAAAGCACTTGAAATTACTGATGTAAATAGGACTCAAAGGGCATCTCGCGGGTCCAACGCACTGAAAGCTCAATGTTGAAAACCTCATGTTTAATAGCCATCATAACTGTCCACATAATTCTGACTCAACTCAGTGCTATTAACATCTGTCACACTTCTAGATTAACAAGACAGATTCAATTGGCAACCATTTAGGAAACATGACTTGTCCACAAGCAATAAGATTTTAACTAGAATTTATGATCCATTAAAATGGGAATTAAATTCCGGGTTTATCATTATTGCAGTAAGGGAATCCATTAGGCAACATAAAGATTAATCATAAATATTTTAATTTACAGAGTATTAATTAATACAGAGCTCAACCGAGAAACCTTCAGGGTACTTTGAGGGCTAATACGCTTTCAACAAAGCATTCAGAATGTAAGAAGCATCTGCCGCAGGTATTTTGTTAGTATTTTCTTTATACGAAGTGGGGTTTATCATTTTTTTACAGGAAGATAAACATGCACCTGCATTCGCATCTGTTACATGCCACTTTACCAGCCAATTACATCTGATTTCATAAGCCTATCAACTGAATCAAAATGATTCGTATTAATCTCCATCGAGCCTAATACATTTCAGACATACACAACACCAAGTAGTTCATCCATAAAATTTCCGTCTCCAAACATTTCAATAGTCATGACATAAGTGAGCAGATCTACCAAATACTTTACATTTACACATTCACAAAACATTTGAACCAAAACTGAGTAAATGAAATGCTCAAGCTATATTGCAGGACATTCCGAAATGTTATTAAAAATAATCAGACATGTTCCTTTTACATATTCCTCTTAACGAAAAAGATCAGCTCATTCTTCAGTTCAATAACAGAATGTTCTGATAATGTTTCTACAGAAAAGACTTATGAAAGCACAATTTTTTTTAATGCGTAAAATCATTCTCAATGATCTGTTCTCTCTTGGTGGCAACTCTTCATGTTTAGTTCTGAGTGAAGTGAGAGCGCACAATGAGATGTTCCTCTGTTTCATCACCTCCATGGTGTCATTCACACAAAACACGCCACTGAACGATTTAAGGTGGAGGGCTGAAAGGCTGACAAGAAAAAGATCGAAAATGCTTCTGCGTCTCTCAGCTGACTGAAATCTGGTTACAAAACACTCACATCGACTGCACAGTAAGATTACAGATGCTGTGAAGACACCGATTCAGTCAATGTTTAATTACTTATTATGAAGGTTATATAAGATTTTCAATGTTCCATATATTACATAATGAAGGTTAGCCTGACATTTCAAAGACAAGTTTTAATTATTAATAAGAGATAACAGAGTTATGTTTGTTATGAGAGAGTGCCGCTGTTGCATATCCCAAAGCGCAGACTGTAAAAAATAAACACTGTTCTATAAGCGCAGTGAAAGCTACTTAATATGGGTGCATTCTTTACTGTACATGCTTAATTACGATCTCTTCACTTTAATTTTGTCATATTAAACCTGTCTTCCATTTCAGACGAATAAGCTAAAAGTTGGAACAAAATGTATATGGCCGGTCAGAAGACTAATTGTGCTTTGATTGAACATCAAGGGTCAGATTGACTAAACAGGGCAAAATAGCGTGAGCGCGCCTTTAAAAAAAAAAGTAGTGCATTTTAAAAACCAATGCCGCAATATATAATTTCCATAATACCCAACGCAATCTACTAAGAGAAGCTTAGGTTAGTGGAGGGTTTTCACACATGCTTTTTTGGGTGTTAAGAAAGCCGCAAATACCAGTACACTCACAAGCGCAAACCTTAGTAAATCACGTTGCGTGATTCGTGTAAATGCTCTTCTTCCCATAAAGTCTGCATCTGAAGAGGAAACTCATGCAAATGCATATGAAATAAGGTCAGTCACCAAAACAGCTGTGTCCATGCATTTCAGCGCTAATTTTCACTGCGTGTCTTTAACAAATACAGACAGTAGTGTTTTACGACAAAAGAGGCGTTTGTGCTTCTGCAAGCTGTTAGTAAATCTAGCCCTAAGTATAACTAGCACTTTCTCGCTTCACTCTGATTGGATAGTTAATCAATTCTCCTTTCTTTGATTGGAGCTTACATATCAAACTTCATTATTAGATCCGAGATACATCTAGTATTGAAATGATTAAAATAACGTAAATGATACAAATATTGCAACATGCAAATTTGCAGTTGTTTGCAATAACTGCATGATTTTAATTTTTCAAAAAGTTACTTATAGTCAAAGATTTAGATCTATGCAGATAGCAGAAAGCCTGATAAGAAAAAGAAAGCGTGAAATTTTAATATAATTAAAAAATAAATTGCATACTGCAATATTTAGTAAATTATTACATTACACTTTTTTTCTTCAATATCATGCAGTCCTAATAATGGCTTTATTCAATTTATGATCTATATTTTTTAACATAAGTGTTAGCTCTGTGAGGTGACTTGATTGATTTAATGCTGATAATTAATGCACTCCTACACATATACAGACTGTAATGGTATGTATTTTTGTTTACGCGTGTATGTGTGCGTGTGTTTGATTATGACTGTTATATAAGTCTAAATGATGATATAAACACTGCATTAATCACCATTCAAACTCAATAACGCTTTTTTGTTTGATTACGGTCAACGGTCGCCCACTCTACCATGTAGCATCAGGTGTACCTTCTGTCTTTTCTCAGAGTCTGTCTCTTTCCATCTCCACCGTGGAGGGCTGATAATTTGTCTGTGGTGTGGACATGACAGCAGTGAAGTCAAGTACCTGCCTAGACGTGCTAAATGTGGCTTACAGCCAGTTAGCAAAAGACACAAAAATACCCCTTAAAAACAAATTCTGTGCTATGCCGAACATTATGAAAAGGCTTAGCACAGGTATTATACGCACACACATGCAGACCGCTGATGGTGAATTTAGCTCCTAATAACCATAAACGTCTCCTGCAGGTGCATGTTGCAGGCCGCCCGAAGTGATGATGCTGAGGAGAGAGGTGTGTGTGTTTACCTTACCGCAGTACACTGATGGAGTGCTGAGTAATTGATATTTTGCTAAATCCGAACTCAGCTCAGAGGAAAACTGGGCCACTGCCAACCCCTGGAAACTGAACCAGGGTCATGGATCAGCAACCGCGTGTGTGCGAGATGCACGCTGTAATTTCAGCCCATTGCCCCGTTCTATGCATTAGCTGATCTTCACAAAGACTCACAGATGGAGGGAGAAATAAATAGATGCCGTCTGTCTGTGGGCATTTTAAAGATAAGGAATGTCTTTATGGGGGAAAAAAATGCATCTTGAAACGTCTGTGGGTGAAATTGCCAGTCTGAGTCACCTCGTCTACTGTATCTGTGTGCAGGGAAACTGATGATATGCTGTATATTGGCATTCTGTCAGGGAAGACATCTGTTTGCAGGTTATACATTCATGGCTCTGTGCGCCAGCTGACACTTCCTGTCAGTCTAGAAAAAAGCTGAGAGTAGTTTTTCCATTTGAGAATGGCAGAATTCATAGCGCAGGCTTTCACTGTCTTATTAATCAGAGAGAGAAACGCACACGGCACATTTCAGATGTTGAGAAGGCCTTGTACTTTCTTTAGGCTGCACTTCAAGATACTGATAAATTGCATCGAATCTCATAGACTCAGCTACTCTTTGCTTTCAGGTGAAAACAATTGAGACGCATGAATAGGTCAGTAAAAATCAAAGACTGAGAAAGAAGAAGAGAAAAGACACGCCAACAGACACACGGCCCCACACACACACACACACGAAGATAACTTCCGGTATACGCAAATCGAACAAATTAAATATCAAAATCAAAATCGGTCGTGCCCCCTTTATTTCATTTCCTATTTTTGATCTGAGCATTAAATCAAAAGTACGAAAAATGACCCGTTATTTGTTTTTTGGTATTACATTTATAAACGAATAACGAAATAACAAACCGTTTTTTAATTTTCCGATTTTGGAATCTCAATTGAATATGAAAAGAACGAATGATACACGGATTGTTAAGCCAAGTAAGTTCTTCTCGGTTTCTTTTGCTTTTTATCTGAAATAATCTACAGGCACTCTATTGTTTGCGAATGTGTAATAGAAGTTAGGGGCATCTCACGAATTTACGCATGCGCAGTAACGTTCGTTTATGTTGTTGCTTTGAAACCGTCAATAATAGTTTGGAATTCCTGTGCGATCAGGTTGTATATTCCCTTGCTTCCCTTATACTTAGGGCTCTGATTAAAAATCGTATTCTGAAAGTCTAGCGTGACTGGAGTATAACTGTGTCTACAGCCTCAACAAAGGCACTGTAGTGACAAAGACAGTGGCAACATTCTGCTCTAATTATTATGAGATCGAGGGCACAACACCTAACCTACAAACCTGATTCCTGCACAGGTTCAGCCCACCTGCTGGTCCACGGCTCAGAACAGAGGTTCACTGGGACTTCGGACTCACAGAGTAGAAGAAACTGTGGCCCACTTTCCAACAGGCTTGGCATCCAAAACCGACGATTTCTCGCCTCTAAATGAATTATTCAATTCCCAAGATTCATGCACGGATATATTACAAAAGACAAATGGTGTCCTGCTATGGTGCCCTGCTATGGCTCGAGCTGCATTTAGAGGAGGTTGTAGAACGTCAGTGAGCTGTAACTGTGGACTAAAACAGGCCTCTTTGTCTAAGAGAAGTGTTTGGCTGCAGGATCTAGACTGAGATTCATCACCCTGTAGTATCAGTGCCTCTATATTCCATGTTTTTTCACATGCATTTTGCGGCACATTCACATATAAGACATATCATCTCTATCCGTGAGTGTGTGTTTTAATCTACTATGAGGTCAGAGGGACAGATATGGAAAGATCATGCGCAAGGCGCAAATTATCTGCTCAAATGTGCCCTGAAATGAACTTGCATCTTGAAAAGCAAACACACGCCCTCACACACAAACACAGTTGAGCTTTGAGCTGTAGGAACACAGTGGGGCTTACAGAGAACACAGGCAGCTATCAGAATGCCGCACATGTTCCGATCCAAACGCGAGCGTGTGTGTGTTCGCTTCTTGGTTCTTTGAGATGGCGAGCTGATAAGCTACATAACCATTCAAGAAAAGTGAATAACAAACCACTGAGGAGAAAACGCCTGGTGTGGCTGAAGATTTTGTGCTTTCTATCAGAGCTCAGCGAGTCTTTCACAGAAAACCCCATTGAGAGGGAGGCAGGAAATTTGGGGGAGCTTTTAGGAAAATTACTTTCTTTATCTTTTCAATGTGATCTCCCACTTTCTATTTCTTTCCCTGAAGTCAACACAAAAGTAGTTCACAAACCAATTTACTTGTATTATAATTTGGCACATATTCTACAAACAGGATATTCAATGAGATAAAAATACAGGGGAAGACCTAAAATGTTATACAATGTTCAATTTGATTGAATTGAATTTGACAGTTTGCAATGGGTAAAGTTCTTTTTTTGACAGAACTGTACTAATAAAATAAAGGAATCTACGAGAATCAGAAATAAAGAAATAAGTTTAATATTTTCATTTCTACTAGGGAATTTGTGAACTATAAAATATATTCACACAACAAATACATACAGAACCTTAAAATTAAAAAATGTAATTATATCATTGACAGCTCTTGCTGTACTTTTCAACCCCGAAGAAATTCACTGACTCTTCAAATTTACCGACTTATATGATGTAAATCAGTATGTAAAAGCATCAGGGAAAGAAGCAGAGAAATGTCAGTCGAGTTTCTCATTAACAGACTCTCAGAAAGGTAATTATAAAGATGTAAGGTTGAAAAAAAACGAATAACCAAATAAATCTGTGTGCAGCCAGTATTTGATTGTATATTTGTTCCATCTCTAATGACATAATTGACCTATCTAGTTTAATGTTGCTAACTCGGACAAGCAACCGGAGTTCCTAATGTCTTTCAATGATAGCTTTTGGTGTAAAAACCTCGCCCAAAGTGAGGGAATTCAAGTGGGCCTTCAAAATACCATGGAGGGATATAAATATACGATTTTTAAATAAATATGGTGGATAACAAATTTAATTTGGAAGCGATGGTTTACAGATCAGAAGCGAGAAGCCTCATGTTGCGGTCGTCACGATCACAGGTGACAACATCTAGGATCAACTGTTCATACCGCAGAGTAAGATTAAATACATTTACATTTAACCACTTTAATGTGGAGAGACACTGACATGATCTTTTATGACCTACAATGTAGGCCTACATTCTGTGAGAACAATAAGCTGTTCAGATTTGTACATTAGAATGGACTCACTGACTTAACTAGTTTTAGACAGAGATACAATTAAAGAAGATGACATAAAAGAACTCCAGGTCGAAAATTTTACACAGTGAAAGTATGACAACCAGGAAATAAACGTGTTTCTCTCTGAATCAAAAAAATTCCACTCCTCATGCTCCCAGGACTCCTTGAATTAGTGTTTCAAGTACCCCAGACACACGTTTTATCATTTTTGTAGCATAACACCATAAAAACGATGAGGGCTTCGGATCTTACAATGTTTCTCTATGGCGATGCAACCTCAAGTTGGCCTACTTTCAATCCCGTGCAACTCATATTCAACTGCCATAGGCTCTTCTGCGTTCGAGGAGAGGAGTTTACCGATAGGTCAAATAGGTCCTATAAGAGCATCAGGTTGAGAGAACGAATGTTCTTACCTTCCAGTACAGTGAGTTTAGTGCTGGTGTTAATTTCTCCAACGCTGTTGGTGGCCGTGCACTCGTAAATGGCCTCGTCTCGATGCGTTCGCAAGGGCTGAATCCTCAGCACTGAACCTGAGCCGTCATCAAACTCTATCACCTGAAACACACACAAATTATATTACACCAGAATCACAAATAAACATCTCACTGGTGTCTTACCAATACAGAATAAGTAATTTACAGAATTACACGCACAACACTTTTTTTTGATGCTATTAACAGCTCGTAAGGTTGCATGAATGAAAACATCGAGAATATCAATTCAATTATTAAAGGTCCAATGTATGAAATCAAGCGGCATCTAGTGGTGAGGTTTCCAACTCCAATTGACGGCTCACTCCACCACTCTCCTTCTCAAAGCACTACGGTGGATGACATAGACAAAGATGTGGTCACGTTTTCGGTTATTTGCAGAAGGAGATGAAGTATTTGCGAAATTCAATCAATTTGTCTGTTTAAGGCTACTGTAGAAAACAACATGGTGAATTCCATGTGACTTTTTTGGACTTTGTTGATACCTAGCATCCATTTTCCTTGTGTGAAAAACTGAATCTTGACATTCTGCTTTATGTCTCATTTTGTGTTGAATAGACAGATTACAAGTTAGAAGTGTAAATATTAAACATTGTTTGGCGTGGTTATTACCATTTATAATGTGCAAAATGTTCTAATAAACTTAGCTGTAAATGTCCTTACTAGCTCCTATATGACAGCGATGTAAAATGCAAGACGAGATGGATTCATGTTTAAGCACATGGCCATCATTGCATTCAGACACAGAGAGGAGTGTTTGAGACACAGAGCGTTTAAGTGAGATGGTGATGCTGTCAGCCCCGCTCTCCTTCACGCTCAATCAACTCTGTTGACAGCGTTAGGGCGGGTCGTCTCAGCGAGCCCTCATGCCCGGCTCTTTGGTTTTAGGTTGGCTGCCAAAGTGAGATCAACCTGAGCTCTTCTGTCTCACTGCTGGAGGACTGTACCGTCTACACTGATTGAAAAGAAAAACAAAAGTTCTGAGAATGCTATAGATAGAGTCACCAAGGAGTACCTGGCCGACAAAACATCTCCATAATTTGTCTGTTTTCACAAGCTACTATTAAATTGCAAGGCTCTAATGCAGTTCCCTTGTTGCTATAGTAGTTAATCACATATTGTACATTAGAATTGATTATGGTCTGAAAGTTATAGTGGCTATTAAATATCTTTTAATGGTAGATATTAGTAGAGAGTAAATGACCTCTGTTATGAGTGTCTATTCTATGGAGAACTTTACATTGATAGTCATCAGAGGAGCCTACAAGTTTAATGTTGAATAGCCATTTATGTAAATGTTGTGTCACAGGTTAATGTTCCCATTGCTGTGACATCATAACAGGTGATAGACTGAATATCAGCTGATAGCTTGGCTAATTATTTGTGTATTTTAAGAACATTCTAATCGCTGGATAATGTGTCTACTTGGCTGATCACCAGAAATGACAAAATCTCCAGACAAACAAAGCCAGTTTTCAACATGTTTAGTGAATTTTACAGCTGCGATCTGGAACTTCAGTGATTATAATGAATAAAAATATTACTTATTATTAAGACTGTCTCCTTGAATATCAACTGAATGATTTCGTTGGAAAGACAGTTTGACTAATTTGATGTAAAGATACATAGGTAGTCGTATAAGCAGGTCATATTAGCATGTTCCCGTCTGGCTTGTTTTGTGCCAAATGCCATATGGAATATGAGCTCTGTACTGTGACCCGACTGCAAAGTGTTTTAGCATACCAACAGGCCAGGCGACCTTCCAAGATCCGCTCACCCTAAAACCGCTCCATCAGAAAGATGGATTCACATCCTCCACCTGTGTTGATACTGAAATTGGCAGCATAAGCAAAAACTGCAACAATGGCAGGACAGCGCGTGAAGGGGACATTACTTTTGGCCGGAGTGCAGGGAGACCTGTCAGACCTTCCCTGATCGCTTCTCCAAAGATGTCACAGCTCACTGACTCGGACCAAAGAGTGGTCACATCCGGTCCAGACGACAAAAGGAGAGTCGTGCAAACTGACTGCTAGGGTGGAATCAGAGTGTAGTGGAATAGGCGGGGCGAGACCGTGGTTCTAGACCAGTGAGTAATTGTTAATGGGCGCCAGCTGTGCGCGCACCGGTCTCGAATCACGTAGGAGATTGGGAGCATATAAGAGAACGAGCGACCGGACCGTCGAAGAGAGAGGACCGGGCCCGGACATGTTTTTTATTTGTATTTATGTTCATGTGTTTTAGTTTTGTGATATGTTTTATTCGCCGGCCGTCGTCCGTGAGGGGCGGCCGGCTGTCTTTTTACTTTTGTTATTATGTGATTAAACGTGCAAAATGTATGCCAGTTCGCGTCTCCTTCCTTCCTTTAAATGAACCTTGTTACACAGAGCTATGATGATTCTGGACTGCCGGTCAATAATAACATGCAAAGCATTGAGAAGACATGTATTAACCTGTAAGAGTTGTTTGGATCACTGTTATGATATATGTATATCCTTTTGAAGCTGTAACATAATGAGACCCATAATTAATCCCATTTTATATCAAATTCTTAGTTTGTGTTTAGCTGAAGAATTTTAGTCAACTGGGATGAAATGAGGACAAGTACAATTTTGTGTGAACAATTTCTTAAAAAATGACTAATTATTTTCTAAAGATTCATATTTCCTAAAGTAAAACATAAAATTGTGTTTTTATTAAAGCATAAATAAAAAAAATTTCATAATAACAAATATTTATTTATATTTAGCTTTTCCATTATCCATTAGTGTATTCATATGTGTTGAAGAAAATCTGTACACAAGCACTTTGTGTAGTCCCAGAACTTCATACTTATTATAAACCGCCTGCACTACAACTGAGCTCGATATGTAACTCGAATGTAAACACTTGACATCTCCCTGGCGGCCTCCAAACCTCACAGCAAGTCACGATGAAAGATAAATCCCCGCACATGATCTTAATCAAAGAGTGAAGCCGAATTATTGTGCGATGCCTGAGAGCATGAAAGCTCAGTTAGAGGTGAGAATAAAAGCAGGCGCTTTGTTTTTCAAACTGGGTTTGATTTCATGTTCTGGTTAAAGAACAGCTGGCAGGAAGCAGGTAGATCTCCCACATGATGCTTGATGTCACATCTGATCATAGCGCGGGTACAAAGACAGCGCATCTATTCATCTGGCATGTACATGTACCTCAAAGCGCTGCGAGCTGACTTTCTTCCCCTTCTTCATCCAGGTGATGCGTGGTTTAGGCTCTCCGACCGCCTGGCACACGAAGGACGCCACCCCTCCAGAGATGCCTGTCTGATCTTCAGGAATCTTAATAAAACTGGGCATGCCTGGAGGAGAGATGGAAAGAGTGACATCAAAACATTGTACACCCAACGAAGACAAATGACACAGATCTTTCTCTAACAAGATTATTATACTTTACTAAAACTAAACGAAAACTAAATTTCAACGTTTCTATAAATTGAAAAATAAAATACCGTCCAATTATTGCTTGAAAAACTTAGTCATAACAAAAATGAGAAATGATGCCTTAGCAATAATTATTAAAAGTTAAGGCATTAATTAATGAAGTAAACTTATATCTTTGACTTTTATACAAAATATGTTCAATGAAAAAAAAAAATATATATATATATATTAGTGGTGGGCCGTTATCGGTGTTAACGTGCTGCGTTAAAGTGAGACTCTTATCACGCGATTAAAAAAATGTCGCTGTTTATCTATTCTCAAAGTTGGGTTGGGAGCTGGGTCTATACTACAAAAGCTATGATGACTTTCACCTTGATATTTAAGCGCGGATGTATACATAGCTAATTGCACTGTAGGGGGCGAAAACGAGATTTTTCAACTCGCGGCATTCACACCATTCGCGCCGCGTCATAATCTCATAATCAGGGTTTCATTCAAGCGATTCGCATAGCAAGTCGGTCTATCGCCTCTTTTCGTTGATTTAACATGTAAATCACTCTCGCTTGACTGCGCCATTCGCGTTTGGTCTGAACACAACATAACGTTACTGTGAAATTACCACATCAAACGTGCATACTAACATGGATGCAGCTATGAAGCCACCGGGTTTGCTTCAGGGAAAATGTATTTTTAAGAAGCTTCTCAATGGAACCTCGACAAGACTAAGGTTATTTGCACCTTGTTCAATGTGGAATTGGTTTACTGTACGGAATTGGTTTACTTACAGTTGGTTTAAAAAAAACTTTGTATTGGCACCAAATGTATTATGGCTCCTGTGTGACATGTCGCTTGTTGCTCCCTAACTCTTTGTAAGTCCCTTTGGATAAAAGCGTCTGCTAAATGACTAAATGTAAATGTACTGTAGGAGCTCTTCCAGTCTCAAGTACCATCTAAATGCAAAGCATCTCTTAGCTAATGCTGAAGTAAACATAAGTACATTTTATTGAACATAATTTAATTTTCATCACAAATTATCATAGTAGAACAGCTTTCTCAAGCAGTTTGTGATGCATTTTGGAAACATGAGATGAGCCCCTGGTCTAATGAGCCACCTGGCTTGAGAAACCCGTTCTCAAAAACTTACTTTTAGTCATTATTTGGGTAGCACACATATTCTGAATGCCTTCGGCAGAATTCAAATGAGCCATTTTAATCTAGATTAATCTAGATTAATTCTAAAATTAATCTAGATTAAAAAAATAATCTATGCCCACCACTAATATAATATATATATATATATAATAATTATTATAATTATATATAAAAAATAAACAAAAGAAGAAATAAATGAAATGACAAGCACAAATAAAATTGCTTAAAATTAAACTAATATGAACAGAAAAAACTATACTAAAGATAGAAGCTAATTCTAAAAAATATAAATAATACTATAATTAAACTGAAAACAAAACCGTAAAAATTCTGCAGGTTTCACTTCAGAGATTTCATCATACCCCATATGTGCTTCTAGTATCCTTTACATTCCATACCTATATGTCACAATGTCTTTAGTTGTATTTCTTATAAAGAGAATTGCCACAGATTTTGTGTTTGTTTGTTTTATTCATTCCTTAAGGAGTAGTTCACCTTCAAAATGAAAAATCTGTCATCATTTACTAACCCTTTGTCATTTCAAGTCTGTATGACTTTCTTCCGCAGAACATACAAGAAGATATTTTGAAGAATGTTTCAAGTGAATGGGTGGATGTTAACAACATTTTTCAAAATATCTTCTTTTGTGCTCTGCAGAAGAAAGAAAGTCAAACAGGTTTGAACATTTTGAAGGTTTTTCATTTTGAAGGTGACCTTCTCCTTAAATGCCATTCCAGCATTTCAGGCTATATATTTTTGGAGAGAACCAGTCAATCTATACACAAGTCTGTTATATACACAAGTTGATCCATACACAAATTGGGGGGACAATTTGGAATCCTCAATCAACCTAACCGGAGTAAACCCACACTGACACAGTGAGAACATGCAAAGGTTTCTCATCCCAGCCAGGGCTTGAACCGGGAACCTTCTTGCTGTGAGGCACTCTTTTTGTGTGTCATGTGACCAGTGACAAATGTATAAAAAACACAACCACAATAAATACTCGAGTTCTACTGCAGAGGGGAAGAGATCACTCTGACATTGTGCCTTAGATCTGTTTTTGTGCCTCAGAAAACAAACTAATACAGAGTCACCACATCGACATGATTAAAGTGTTCCCGTAAGTCTCCAGAGTTTTGAAAGCAAAACAAAATACAACTTTGCAATACAACTATCCTAGCAATAAGCGCTTGAACAAAAACTGTGTTTAATGCCTCCCTTCAGCTAGACCTCCTGGCGGGTCCCAATAATATCCACTAGTTCATGTCCCTCATGGCTGGAAACAATAAATAGGAACGACTCGAGTCGGCTGTACCACAAAAAAAGACTAAACTGTGTATAAGCTATGACAGCTCTATTTCAGAGGATGTATCGAAAGCATAATTAAAAGCTCTGACAGAATATGAATCATGGCGACCCAACCAAATTGAGCTCCCCGACCGGCACGTTCCCCTTGTGAAAACCCGTCTGCAGAGGAACGGAGAGCTGACAACGGCGTAATTAAAGATTCCGGCCATCCAGCGCACCGCGGGGAGCGACAGATATATCATACCGCTCACCGTCTGCTTTGTTTACTTCTGTCTCCGGCTATGGGATGCATAATGCAAACCGCTGCCCTCTCTGGGGACGATGTCTTCATTTTTTGGCAGGAATTGTGTTGGTGTTGTATGTGTGTTTGAGAGTACAGGGGAGCATGCCATTTTCTTTGCCTTTAATTCATTCTTTCACTAGCTTTACAGAAGTGATGTCAGTACGGCAGGTGTCATTATGGGAAGCAGTGATCACAAATGTGTTTTGGTGACTTTCATTACAGATAAACAAACACGCATGCACACACAGTAAGGCATGCATAATGGATTATTTATGCGCACAAGAAGGCGCATGATGACTGATGTGAATTTCAGAGTGATCAGTCCTATATATTTGCATCACCTGCGCAGGGTCACAGGACGCCCAAACTTCACAAACATGACAAATGTATCTGACGGTCACATTGGCTGTTTACCTCTGACCCTAGATGCATCACGCAGGACAGGCATCACAGATTCACAGTCACGCAAGACTTCCTCTGCCAGCTAGCATGACGGTCTGCTTCAATATTAACAGTGTTGACTTTCATGTGTGTTGTAGAGGCATAGCAAAGCAATCTGGCTCCCTAGGTTTGCGTCCTTACTTAACCTCACCAAAACACAGAAAACAGACTATGTAATGAGCACTGTTACATCACCTGTCAATCATACAGTACAGTAGACATTTAAACGCCCTCTGAATGTCACTCAAACTCAAACCGTCGATTCTCCTATTTCGCCGTTTTCTCTCTTTTCTCTACACAAGTGACGCCCACTATAAGTCTGTTTCTCTATTATAATCTGTAACCCACGTCTACATAGACTGTATTTAAACCTCACCTTAAAAACAAAAAGAAATGAAGAAAAGTCTTAATTGCACGCGCATAATTCTGTTACATCAGATTCATACATAATGGAAATCATTTCCACTCCATGACGAGAGAGTCTCCTGGCGTACCAATACTTTGTTGGAATTTCTTGATTAAATCATCGAAACATTAACTTGGAGTCTACACGCAATTCATAGACTGATTCAAATCGGTATTTGTAGACGGACAAAGCTGGACTGTGTCTGCCTGTCAGCATGAATGTGGGGCGTCTCTAAGGTCAGTGAATCAGACGGAGGCGGCGTGGAGTGTTGCGTGATCTCGCCTGCAGCGAGGAGCATTCTTAAATCAAAGCATCTGTGTTTTCTCCCTGTCCCAGACCAGGCCATCATGAACATAACTCACGCAATTACATGTTAGCAAGAATTCATCATGTTAAACACGGAATAATAGACCATTAACATTCAGAATGAAAGGAGCATGGAATTGGTGACATACTATCAGAAAGGAGTATTGGAAACGATATCACAGTGAGAACTCAGAGCCCTCTGTGAATGTTTATGACGCCATTTGAAATTCAGAAGATAAACTTAAAATTATTTTATTTTGAAGCAAATCTCTCGATATTAAACTTCGAGTGTCCACAAGCCTGTCGATTTCAGACATGACGATAGATCGCAAGCTCTGCTTTATTATTGCTGCGTTTATTTCATATCTGTCCGTAAAATATTCAGTGCATATTACCTCTAGAGAGAGAAAAATGTCAACAAAGAGGTTTCATTTCTTTAGTGTTGTCTGCAGAACGGAATCTGTGGCGTATTTTAAACAAGCCACCTCTTTTGTGCTGAATAAACTACAATATGCCAGTATTGATATTCCAATTTATGCTGACAGTCACAAGTCTGGCTCGTGAGACTTTATTATTTAGACCATAATTGGAGCTCTAAGTGGATTTTACAGTGTGGAAAATTACTAGACAAATGGATTAAAAACGAATTTGAGTACTGTACTTGAGGCGAGTATGGGTCAAGTTTCTGGCCTAGGGGTCAGAGGTCAGAACAGTGGGAACTGGTCAGCCGACCACCAACATGGCACTTACTTCCCTTGACCCGCTGTGGGAATACGGTTCATTTGTCGTACCCACAGATTAATGAGTATCAGCATTCTGTGGTTGACTACGTTTATTTCTCACTTTCTCACATGATAGACACTCTGTTTGCCCCCACACAATATTAGGCGCTAATAGCTGTGATCTTTCCGTTTGGAAGTGTGTAAGATGACTTTCTTAAATTCACAACTGCCAAAACAAGCCACAGAAAAATAAACACAACGTGCAACAAGTTCATGCCATGTCACTTTATGTTTACATTGTGCATCTCATTCACAGCATGGTGATACTCCACTCCTCTATATACAGATCAGCTCATAGAAAAGCTTCAAAAACCGCAGGAAGTAAAAGAACCTGACAGGTTCCAGGAAGTCAGCCTCCTGCCCTGTGCCCCCAAACATCAAGCAGCCCAAAATCGATCGGAGTACAGCAGCCCGGCCATTTATTCTCATTAATTATGGATGCGCTGTTTACATCCAATTGTGCACGCTCGTGTCTGCAGGACAGAATCTGATTGGACGTGAACACAGGATGTGTAAATATGTTCAACACCAGTGCTGCCGATGTATTGAACAGCGTTCTTATCAGTCCCCCTTGAAAACAATGCTGTGTATAAACTACGAAGGGTGCTTTAGATGCCTCTGTATCAAGTAAACTAAATATCAAGTGTGTCTGTGATGTTGGTTACGTCTGTGAAATTATTAACAGGCCTAATTGTTATTTTTTGATCAACAATGATGATTTGTTTTTGTCATTGTTGTTCGATCAACGCATTTGCACTTTTTCAGGGACAGGCTTTTAACCATTTACGAAGTCTTAAAGGGACAGTTCACCTAAACATGACAACTCCCTTATCAATCGCTCACCCTACTGTGATTTCAAACTTACATGACTTTCTTTCTTCTGCAGAACACAAAAAAAGATATTTAGAAAAATGTTGGTCACCGAAAACCGATGGTCCCTATTGACTTCTATTGTATGTACATAAAACCAATACGAGTCAATGGGTAGCATAGTTTGTATGTTACTAACATTTTTTAAATATCTTCTATTGTGTTCTGCCTAAGAAGGAAAGTCATAAAACAATGAAAGTTAAGTAAATGATATTTTTTTATTTTTGGCTAAACTCTCACTTTAAGTTGGAGGTTCTTGGCCAAAACAAGTTGCTATGTAGACCAGACTTGTGCATTATTTGGCTACATGAGAAAGGCATCTTAGTCTACACATTGTCATAATATGTTGCTGTTCATAAGCTGTACGAAAAAATACATAACAGAGGTCTCAGCAAGTTTTACAGACCTGATAAAGTTGATCTAGTGTTAACTCTGGGCCATATAACTGATAAGCAGGCTGAATATTCCATGGGTGTTAATAAGGTAAGAACAACACTAAATTCCCAAACCTAGTTAGAGAGACTCCATCTGAATGCCTGGACTGTTTTATTATTCAAGAGAAGAGAGGAGTGAGATAAAGCCGTGGAGAAATTGCTTCTCTTTTATTCCCCATTGGGTGGTGCATTACTGTAATGGCTCTGTCTAAATAGCTATAAAGAGGAAGAGTGGTGGCCTATTATCACCAACGTGAACAATTCCTCTCTATTTCAATCTCTCTCTTACGCTTTCTGATGCGTGTTAGCAGAGGTGGTGTAGCTGGTATTGTTTCTTGTTCGCGATCGTTCAATAAGCGGCGAGTGAAATGCCTACACATGCGGAGAAACTCTGAAGGTGATTATACGATCCGCACACCCGGACCGTCTCACTTTAAAGGCTCTGACATCACTAATAAACTCGTTCAACGACTGAGAAGTATGAATCAGAAAATTAGCTTTCTGATGACAATGTAATTGCCTTTCAACAGAGCAGGAGCCAGACGAGTTATTTCAAAGAAACCGAACAATTGGGTCCCGCAGTCTGATTTCTCTATTCAAGCGGGAACGGTTTGCTATGAGATAAATGGATTTTTTAAGTTTAATGTGAATATTTAAAGAGTAATGTACAGTCGGTTTATCATCATCCCATATTATAAAGAGGATAGGTCCTGTCCTTGATGCGGATGGGTCAATTGTTGCGCAATTCCAAGAAAATGTCAATCTTACCATGAATAAATTAAGTTTTTTACAATGGTAACAACACAGTTAATAACATTTGGTGGTTCAAATACCCATGTGAGGTCACTCTTCAAATTTTTAAAGCATTTGTTTTATTTTTAGTGCATGATTTTTCATAGTCAGGTAAGTGCCATTTTCCTCATAAATGGACACACGAAAATTTAAATAAAATAACTATTTTATGTTCTATAATGGGGCATCCCTTCTCCATTAATAGGGTGTTATTGCTTCAGGATTGTGCAGAAATCCGTCAAACTTTGTCATCTCCAAAAAAACGCGTCCATTTTTTGTCACATCGATAACGCATATTTCCCTTTTTTTAAATAGAAAATTTGTTCAAAGACTGACATTTTTGGATGTTTACACTCTATCAACAAGGGTTTAGTAAAGTAAAAACAGATGGTTCAGTATATTCGTAACAAATGCATTCTCTGAGCATTTTCATGTCACATCCATAACGCAAAATGTCACATCCATAACGTTGCGATTGCCCAGTTGCAATATATTGTTTATTCACAAAAATTATGACTTTACTGGGATTGTGCATCACTACCAGCACTTGAATATGTTGCATTGCAAAATTTTGTACAGCAAACTGAAATAGTGTTTTAAAATGCAAAAAAGCGACTCCAGAGTTATACAAAGATTTACACAGCAGTTTTATACAGTTTAGCTGTACACTTTGACTGGACATGTGTATATATTTAAAGGTTATTTAACGAATACAAAAACAAGCCTGCACCAAATGTTAAAATATTTTTTTCTGCTCTTAAAAACTGCAATGGTATAAGATAAAGTGTGCCAGCTGCCATTAGCTGTGATTTAGGTTACAGTAAACACTGCTAGATGAACACAGGCAGAAGGGATAAAATGACGAAATTGAGACTGAAAATCCCACACGCACACGCGCAAGCTCACACACAAACACAATCAGTGCAGCAGCTTTCTTGTCATTCAACACCCTCCTCTTGTCCTCCAGGACTTCTCGCTCTCATTTGGGCTCATATAACCAGGGTTTAATGGCATCTAGGCAGACAGCCAAACAGTCAAATACGTGAGTCTGAGCTGCGTTTGGCAATGACAAATGACAAAAGTTTCAAACTTAAGTCACTGCTTTTGGACTGCAAGCTCTCATTAGCAGTGCGGCTACACGGGCTCAATCATGCACAACGAGAGGAAACACTCACACAAACACAAAGACAGGCGCTGAGCTTTTTACAAGGCCCAGAGGTGCACACATTTTCTAAATGGCTGTTGAAAGAATATATTCTCCCAGTGAGCGGCCCTATTCAGTTTCCTTATGCATGATAACAGTGCAGAGAACAAGAAGTTCATTAAACTGACTCGGATCTAACCGCTTAGATAACTCATCATTTGCAAAGTTCGAGATGAGAAACAAATACGTTTCATGTGCGTGTATTCTTACTACCCTTAAAGTGCCTTTCAGTAAACCTTCAGAGTGTAAAATATGTGCTGGGACGATCTACTACATTTGCCAAAATGCAGCATACGACCAGAGCACAATGGAACATCGCCGCCCTTAATGCAATGAATCAACACACTAAGACCCTGTCTGCACCAATTTATTTGAAAACGGGTCTTTTCCTCCGTTTTGGCCTTTTGTTGACACTGAGACAGCTTTATGAAAACGCATTCGAAAGTGGATACATTTTAAAATGCCATTTTCACACTGTAGTCTGGAGGAGGAAGACAGAGGAGTTTAAAATCAATGTGTTTTTCATCATGTGATGGAGTTGATTTGGCTACTTTCCAGTTTGCTACATTGATTTCAGTTCGTGTGTACTTTAGATTGCATTTCAGGAGACTGACTTGCAATTGATTACTTGCTATTTTTGTTTGGTTCGGAGTATGAATTAAGTCTCATTATCGCTTTTACAGCTTAACACAAGACGTGTTACCGGCAGCAACATCCCTACCTCTTTGCAATACTGACACGGTCATTTGGTGTCACAGTACATGGATGTAAGCATTTTTCAGACATTTCAGTGAAGATGGGGAGCGTTTTGGAAAACTCTGTCTGGAAATGAAAACACCATAGTTTCAATGGACTGGCATACGTTGAGGCAATTTTACATATAACTGAATTCAAAATAATAATAAATAAATCGTAGGCGTTATACAGTTATCCCAGTATTCTTCGCAATTATTGCAAGTGGTCATTGCAAATGGCATCTGTAAACAAACAATGTTTCTGATATTCTCAGAACTCTGGTTATAATCACTTTTGCGAAAGTTCACAAAAATCATCCGTACATCCATAAATAAAATTATAAAATGTTTACCCTGAATGCACTGTAAGTCGTGTTTGGTGAATGCATTTAACAATAGCCGGAGCTACAGAAACTAGACGCAAAATTCATTTACATTTTATCAACCTGATCTTAACTGAATTTGTAACTATTTTACAAGGTGGCAAAGTAAACAATTATTAGAAAAAAAGAATACTGAAGCCCCACCCCTAAATCTAGCGTCACTGGTTTGAAAGCTAAAATGTACTAATAAGATCGCACAAATTCATACAAATCTAGTACAAGTCATCTACCAAGAGAACATATGACTCCAACCATGTGGAAGATTTACCCTCACTTTTTTGTCTGAGCAGTCTAAAGGTTCTTTTGTCCCCCAGGGAGTCAGGACCCCCTCTAATCGAACTCTCTCTCTCTCTTCAAAAGGAACTCAAGCTGCTATTCAGGCCTGCATGATGTGTGCCGTTATTGCACATAAGTGACTTTGATTCCGTTGTCAAGAGTGATTCCTGCTGTGTTTTTGTAGCTTCTCATCCTCATATTGACAAAAAGACTCTCTCATCTGTTCAGAAATCAAAGCGGAGCTCTTTAGTGCTGTAACAGATCCAGTCTGTGCTGTGGCCTTTCCATCTACCTGCTTTCAATCTTACCTGATTACTTGTATTTTGTGATTTTAAAAGACCAAAATGTCTACAATGATAAAAAAGCTTTTACAGGTCTAGTTTACCGTAATTGTATTTGCCAGTTCTTTAGACATCGTTGAATTGATATTGGTTTCTCAAAATTTTCGATTAAAGTTTTGATATCATTTACATTGATGCACTCGACCGACATTTTCGTTAAAATCAACCTACAAAAATGTATATAAATGTGTGTATAATGTAAATGCGTATAAAAGCAAATTATGTACCACATAAGCGCCTCATTGAAATAAATTACTACACCCAGGCAGAACAAATAAGCATGACATCTGTGACACAAACGTAAAAGTATGATGCATCACTTCATTCTTCCTGTCAAAATATATGACTTATGTACAGCTCTGCCCCTCACAGATTTGTTTTCTGTGCATGTGAAACAGATTTCTGGTGATCTGCTGGAGGGTGAACTATCACGATTCATCCTGAAAATCCATTCGCATCTGCGTCAATTAGGCCGGACATCAATATGTGGCGGACAGTTAAAAATGGGTTTGTGTCGAACCCCTAAGCTCTGATAGGAAACACGCTCAGGCACACACACGGCGCAAAATCTAAACAGATTTAGTGAAATCTTGTTACACAGACCTTTTTAACCCCTGGAGCATTGGAGCTCTACTGATGCGTTCATTCAGACAAATCGCTTCTTAATCTGAAGTGATTTGAATAATCAATCTTGTTTGAACTGGCAGTGGAAAAGCCGATCATTGGCTGCTTCAGCAGTGAGTGTTTGTCCTGCTGTCCCATGAGTCTCAGCTCTAAGTCAGGTCAGGCCCGACACAGGTGCAGGGTGAGGGGTCTTCTAAGCACTATTTGGCATTTAGCAGATGCTTTTATCCAAAGTGGCTTACAGTACATTATCGCAGGCTCAGTGCCCCTAAAGTAACCTAAGGTCAAGGGTTACTCTCAGTGTCAAAATAGTGATTTTTTGATTAGTGAAATTTAAACCCGATGTGTTCAAGACAAATGCTAGAACTGTTTATTTAAATATAGCCAGAAACGCTACAAAAAGAACATCACTGGTTATGTAAGCATGCAAAGCTTTAACATGTGAAGTGTGAGCACGATTTTTTTAAGCTGCAGTTATTAACATTTTCTGTGACAGACGACTTGAATTTCAACGTATTCTTCACCCAAACCTATACTACAGCTATACATACTAGAGTTTCAAAGTCTTTGTACAGTAATGTGCTGTTTATAAAATGAATTTTTTAAAAATATTTACAAAAAATGAAAACATGTATGGTATCCAAGCCACATCAGTAGGTTTTGTAAAGGTAAACCCAGTGTTGTTAATCTGGCAATTTTACCATATTTCAACATAATAGATACTTAAACACTATAAAGATAGATTGTAGGTAATATATCAGGCCTGGGTTATATATTTATCTATAACTCCATCGCTTTGAGCAAGAAGAGGGTAATTAGATGAGAGAAAGTCAAATTAAGTAGTTAAACTAACCTTTATTATAACAAGTTATCAATAAGTGGAATCTCACTCTGCGTTCACACCGGCAGTGACTCTGTCGCAAGGCGACGCTAGTCTCTTGCTACGGGGTTGTTAGAAGGAGTTGCTAGCTTTGCTTGCTTTAGTTACATTAACAAACAAACTCTGGATTAATTGACGAGAGATGGATGACGTGAGCTCCGCTGCTTTACTCCTATTGGTAGGCGCTCCCGAAAGTCGCTCGTCATTTGCATAAAGTTAAGCAAATCTCAACATTGTCGCGTCACCAGACACGCTCACTTCCTGTCACCTACAGTCGCTTGTGTCGCCGGAAGTGGCCGTCTCTCCATTGAAATCAATGACATCGCTGGCTGTGTGAACGCACAGTAATCTGTCACTCAAAGCAGGTCTATCAAGAAAACATCCCTTCCTTTGGAAATACAGAAAAAAACATTATTGCAATTAGCAGCATGTGAATGTACTGTAGCACAGCTTTGCATGACTGCGCGAGGTGAAATCACGTCGTTTAGCGACCGCTGGCGTTAATCTCATATTTGCATTAGCACAGCAGAAGCTCTCCACTACAAGATCCAGCATAGCATCAATCAGAACCAGTGAAACTCAATAAGCCCCATTGCTGCTGCAACCACACACTGAAGTTGCAGCATATTTGCTCTTATAAATAAAACATGGTGATTTTGTTCTCTTTGCTCGCAGTCTGCGAGATTATTTCTTGCGCCAGTCTGCGAGGAGAGCAACGGAATAGAAAAGCAAAGAGTGAGAGGAAAACTAAAATCTACTGGCACTGGTGTTACTGCCGTTGCAAGAAGTTCACAGCATCTAAGATACATGGTAAACGCTTTTATGAACAAAATAAACAAGTATGTTTACAACTATAGAACTATTTCCAGGATAGTCTGAACAAAACATTCCAGCTACACAGTTGACTAAACCCTGCTGGAAAAACAAACCCACCACATATCAATGGATGAACATTAGGGCTGTGACGGCGGCTGTGACAACTGCACGGTTAGTGCGGTGGTGCACGTCACAGTGACAAATATAAGTGTAATAAAAATGACAGTTGCGATAAGGATTGGTATTTCAGTTGGTTTTAATCAAAAGATTTTACATTAACACAGAAATTATTGGCCCAGGTTATTCTGCGGGTTCTGCAATGGATCTTGTTGTGATATTAACAGTTCCATAAAATCAAAACCAGCTACAGGCTGCCGCGGTTGAGGAGTGACATCTATTCATTTGTGCTCCTGTAGACATCTTCTGAACACACATTTAGTGCAGCTGTACACATCTTTATCTGGAAAATGTCAACATGTTAGTTTTCCATAAACGAATAGTAAAAAGTTAGTTTTTTATGGCAATCTGAATAGGAAAGCCAAGGTAGGTTTAAAAATGTTGTGAGGGGTTAATATGCAACTGACTGAAGCTGCCACTGCAACACAAGCTTTTTTATTTAATATTTAACTTAATATCATTAAAGTTTTCATTATTTACTGATGTTTATTTAGATTATTTAACGGCTGTAGTGTGCCGTTTCACTGATGGATTTGGGCATTAAACATGGACGGATGTTTTATCCTCATTTATTGCAGATATTGTTTTTCAAAAAGTATTTAAATACGGTCTATATCTCCCTTCCACTAGTCATGTGAATGCCAATATAAACATTATTTGAATATTTTATATAAATAATACACATTTCCCAACTACCGCAGTTAATTTGTCCGTAATCACCCAGTGGTAAAAAACTGCCACCGTCACAGCCCTAACCTTTCCAGAACAATGCATGTAATATAGTTCTAATAACCTGTTTTTTAATTCCAGGTAAGTGATTTAAGTTTGACATTGGAGGTTGTGGGTAAATTATTAATAATGCAGGAATTACGCCATCGTAAAGATCGAGAGCAGTAATAAGTGACCAGTCGTTCAGACGTTGGCGTCCTTATTGCTTACAGGGTTCAGGGACTACACGGCGCAATACCTGTGACCCTCAAGCTGCTAAACAAACACACCGTTATCATCTCTCATCTATAGAAGTAGTGAATACACATGGCCTTCGGTCAGTAACTGCAAAAAAAACACCTGAGAAATCTTTCTGCAGACACATGAAACTTTTCTTAATACGGACAACAAAAATTTCTTCAGAATAAAATACAAACAAACCAGCAGGCTTCACATTTTCTGATTTATTAATTTTCCTATTAAGATCTGGCTAGTGAAGTGAAGCGTGTCTTGTTCATTAAAACCCGAGCGGGTCTCTTGAGGCAAACAAGAGCGATTCTAAAACTTCCTAAAATATGTTATTAACCAAACAACATGACGTCGATTGCATCCGCTCGATCCTGCCTCTTCCTAAATACCTGTGACAATCATGTTTCCTCATCTTGTATTGTGGACGTCTCCATTATTTACACCCCTTGATTCATCATCAGCACGCAAGGCGAGACTGAACTAAACCGATTGTGTCAGAAGATGTGTTCGAAATGTGCTGCCCCAGGACTGGCTTAAAGCACGAACCAGATTTTCCTCCTTGTATCTAAAAGAACGCTTCACAGGCTTAAGGAAAGAAGGCTTTGTCTTGCAAACAACATGACATTCCCATACACTTCATTTAGATCAAGATAAACAGATATGCAGTCACATGACAACAGCCATGTACGAACAAATAAGGCAGAAACACATGCGCTGTGTTTAAAGTCATACTCACTGTCTGCATGGATTGGCACGGCCAGGCAGAGGAGCAGCAGGAGGCGTGTGGCACTGGCACCGGGAGAGGCCTGTCGGGCATGTGGCACCATGATTTGTGGTTGGCACTCACCGCAGGGGTTCCCTAAACTCCTGCTGGATGACTATACACTCACGCTATCATTTAGTGAGACCTGGCAGGGACATAAAAGAGAATGACATCAGACAGCTGCAACGCAAATCACACAAAAAGTCAACAGGCATTACATCATGACATTTCACTACATTAAATCATCATCCTCAGTATTCAAAGAATTTTCAAAATTCACACGGTCCATGGTGGCTCTATTCCTGAGGGTCAGTTTCTAATGCATTGCACAATGGTTTTCATGGCGAGTAATACAGTTACCATATGCCATTATATTGCTCTTCCTCCCCAAAAGGATTTGACTGTTGGTCCTCTTGATTTTTGTGTTAATTTCATGTGTCTTTGTTACACACTAGAGGGTGGAGTCTCTGAAGTTAGTCAAGCCAGAGTCCTGCATGCGGGTGGGTACCCGCGTGTACTCGTCGGGTGAACCACTAATATTTGATGTAACAGGTGGAATAATTATTCCAGTGTCATTTGCGGTATAAACAGGAGCGAGTGGAATGTGGGTCCAGTAGCTAAGAAGACTCAGCTTCAACTCAGCTTATGGAGCTGCTTGTACACGGTACTGTGCTTAGTTGTGTTCAAGCTCTGTCTGAAGAGCTGGTTTATAATTGCAGCGCAATTTGCAGTGTTGAGCATTGTAGGCAATCATGCGGCAACAGATGTACAGCGAGCACTCGACTCTCTGCTCTTATCACAACTTTAAGCTCATCATGGTGCAACCGGTCTCTTTCCTGCATTACACTTCATTTAGCTTTGATGGAAGCATAGCTTTTAGCGTGTGGCAGAGTTTCGGGGGGGGACAAACAACAGTGATCCAATATTGTTAGCTTGTAGGCTAAAATATCCATTTAATGTAGGATACAGAACTACTCGGATATCTTGTTTTTGGAAGAGTTCGATGAATTCAGTATATAAACTCAGCAAAAAAAGAAACGTCCCTTTTTCAGGACTGTGTATTTCAACAATAATGTTGTAAAAATCCAAATAACTTTACAGATCTTCAATGTAAAGGGTTTAAACAATGTTTTCCATGCACCTGTGGAATGGTCGTTAAGACCTTAACAGCTTACAGAGAGTAGGCATTTAAGGTCACAGTTCTAAAAACGCAGGACACTAAAGAGACTTGTCTACTGACTGTAAAAAACACCCAAAGAAAGATGCCCAGGGTCCCTGCTCATCTGCGTGAATGTGCATTAGGCATGCTGCAGGGAGGCATGAGGACTGCTGATGTGGCTAGGGCAATAAATTGCCATGTCCGCACTGTGAGACGCCTAAGACAGCGCTACAGGGAGACAGGAAGGACAGCTGATCATCCTCGCAGTGGAAGACCACGTGTAACAACACCTGCACAGGATCGGTACATCCGAATATCACACCTTCGTGACAGGTACAGGATGGCCACAACAACTGCCCGAGTCACACCAGGAACACACAATCCCTCCATCAGTGCTCAAACTGTCCGCAATAGGCTGAGAGAGGCTGGACTGAGGGCTTGTAGTCCTGTTGTAAGGCAGGTCCTTACCAGACACCACCAGGAACAACGCCGCCTATGGGCACAAACCCACCTTCGCTGGACCAGACAGGAGTGGCAAAAAGTGCTCTTTACTGATGAGTCACGGTTTTGTCTCACAAGGGGTGATGGACGGATTCGTGTTTATCGTAGAAGGAATGAGCGTTACACCGAGGCCTGTACCCTGGAGCGGGATCGATTTGGAGGTGGGGTGTCTGTCATGGTCTGGGGCGGTATATCACATCACCATCGGACTGAGCTTGTTGTCATTGCAGGCAATCTCAATGCCTTGCGGTACAGGGAAGACATCCTCCTCCCTCATGTGGTACCCTTTATGCGTGCTCATCCGGACATGATCCTCCAGCAGGACAATGCCACCAGCCATACTGCTCGTTCTGTGCGTGAGTTTCTGCATGACAGCAATGTCAGTGTTCTGCCATGGCCAGCGAAGAGCCCGGATCTCAATCCCATTGAGCACGTCTGGGACCTGTTGGATCGCAGGGTGAGGGCTAGGGCCATTCCCACCAGAAATGTCCAGGAACTTGCAAGTGCCTTGGTGGAAGAGTGGGGTAACATCTCACAGCAAGAACTGACAAATCTGGTCCAGTCCATGAGGAGGAGGTGCACTGCAGTACTTCAAACAGCTGGTGGCCACACCAGATACTGACTGGTACTTTTCATTATTCTATTTATGGTAGTCATATGTCTGTGAAACATTTTTAGTTTATGTCTTATGGTGTTGACTCTTTTAGTGTTCATACAAATATTTACACATATTAAGTTTACTGAAAGTAAAAACAGTTGAAAGTCAGAGGACGTTTCTTTTATTGCTGAGTTTATTAAAATGAAGGGCATTTCAGACTGAAAATAGTTCAAATCTGAGATAAAACATTTTTTTTAAATGTAGTGTCGCAAGTGACATTGCTTGTGTATTTTTTATAAGCTATATCTGAAAAAAAACAAATTTTTCAGTGTAATCTTCTAGTTCTATTCTTCTATTCGGCGCTGGCGAGAGAGACTTCTGTGTTTGATTTGTAATTTTGTGAAGTCAACTGAAACCAGTAAAAGTTGATGACATTTTTGTATTATTTCACGTATTTCTTTTATATATGATTTATGAAATGTGTAAATGTATTAAAATAGTTGTTTATATGATATTAACAATAGTTATCTTTTTTCTGTTCAATTATTGCTTGTTGCATGAGAAAAATAAATGGTTTTGAGCATAGATCTACATCTATTTAATGCGCTTGCGGTTGGGGTCGCGGTGTGAATATCAAACGGGTAGCGTCGGGTACGGAATGAAATAAGTGCTGTTGTCGGGTGTTCTTTTAATTACTGCCAGTGCGGGTTTACCAAATAGGACCCGTGCAGGACTTTGAGCCACGCTGACACTGTGTCTAAACCCGGTTGCGACATTAGAATCTATTATCATTTTTAATATTGTCCACACTGGATGCGGCACAGCCAGACACGACAAACCAAAGAATAAGCAGGTTGTCATCTCACTGTTGCGCTCAGTGTAGACATGGTGTTACTTATTTACAGTGACATAAAGGGAATATAATTTTGGTCTTTGCAACACTATATGGGCTGTTGACAAATAAACCGTACGTGTCCAATGGTATGACATAGCAAAAATTTTGAAAATAATTAACAATGAAGATAAATCTCATTTATGCTATTATTTATTATACATATCAATATTAATAATATAAACTAACTATAGGGCTGTCAACAATTTATTGCATCCAGAATAAAAGTTTGAGTTTATATATTATTTACCAAATCATATTTCATATTTTTTTATATATGCATGTTTTTTTTTATATACATACAGAACGAATATGCATAGTACACAGACATATAGTATGTCAACACACACTTGGATGCTATAAATCCTTCGTCATCCCTTAAAATAACATATTAACAGTTTGTTTTAAGGATGCACCGATATGTCAATTTTGGCCGATAACGATAACCGATAATTCTTTAACATTGGAAGAAGATAAATGATATATTGGCTGATATGTCATATCGAAAAATCCAATTAAAATTCCATAAGACTGAAACAAAAGGCAAAGAATGGACAACTGCTTTTATTTGAAAAAGGTAACAAGGTAACCATTAGTTCACTTTCCCCCCTGAAAATCATGTTTTAAACTAAAGATTCACTAGCCTTCAAACTTTTTATTGAATAAACAAATAATAGATGTTCTTCCAGAGCAACCCAAAAAAGTGTTCTTAATAGCCACATATCTAACAGGTCTCAAGACAGAAAGCATTCAGACCGCAGTCTTCAAACAATATGCTTTTTCTATAATTTACACATTCATAAATACTTGCACCTACATCAACAATGTTTTGCTAATAGCAGTAAGTGAACCACCATGACAGAAAGACAGCACTCTGCTATATTTTAACTGTGAGCAGTGTGCAGCTTAAGAACTTTAAAAAGAGGAAATGGTTTATGATTAATCTGCTATAATGTATCGGTCAAAATTATATTATCGGCCGATATCGATAACATTAAAAATGACCATTTATCGCCCATTACCGATAATTTATCATTCATCCCTAGTTTTTTTTGTACCTTTTTGCTGCCAAAACATAGTACACTATGCAGTTTATTTGTCAACTACCCATATCTCTTCATACCACAAAGCCCTAGTAGTAAATAATTAAAGTCTTGCAATTTGTGGGCGAACAATTCGCACAATGAATAATGTCACTCGTTAATTAAAGTGTTCATTAAATCAAGTGGTTCTAAACATAAGAGAAAACAATTATGCCCAGGAGACCTCTGGCCGCAAGAGAACACACAGATCATGCCAGGGTGACACTGCGAGCGTCTAGGGATCTCTATGTGTTTAGAGCCGCCTGGAGAGAGCTCTCCTGAAGACTAAGCCCATGCGCACACGCAGACACACACACTCACTCATGATTAAGATGATGCGTTCATCTATTAACCAGCACCGCTCATCATGTAATTGGCCGGACCTGAGCTAATTAATCATGCTCACACAAAGCAGACATCTGCTATCCAACACACCCCCACCGCCACAGAGAAAATATTCACGGTAAGAGCACAGAGAGATGCCCATCCAGCAGCACTAATTACAGTCACCACAGCAGGAAAGCTTGCGGCCGCTGGCATTTGGCAACAGCGTTTGATCGGTAGTTGAAGGTGCGCTTTCAAATTCCTGCAGGCTGCGTCACTCTATAAACGCCTGAGCGGAGGGGAAACATGTCTTGTCTGCGAACACAGTATTTTTTCACAGCTTATTATAGAAATGAAGAGCCTTGAAGTGAACCTGTAATATGACGGAATCAAAAATATGGCTTTAATAGAGAATATTTAGAGACAGAAACACAGACACTACGGGAAGAATCACAATCAGGGGCGCCGATAGGTATTCTGGGCCCCTGTCTAGGTACCCTGCCAATAATTTTAGTCTGGGCCCCAGTCAATCCGCAACCGTGTGTAGGGGGGGCTAAGTCTATCCATGCCGGTCCGTTAGCACCGGTGTCGATCGCTTTCTGGATGCGATGCAGACGGCAGAGTCCCCCCCCACAGCAGGGTCCCTTAAAATCGTACTAACCCCCCCACCCCTTACCGCGCCCCTGATCACAATCACAAGTCGATTAGTAAGATTCATTTTTCGTGTTGGGTGTGTTAATAAGCATGATCACAGCTTGCTGTTCTGTATCTGTTTCATGGCAAAACCCTTCGTGGAAAAGTTGCAGATGGTTTAAAACAATGTGTCACGTCTCCCGTTGTTGTAAACAAGTTGCAACTTTCTATTCTGTTTAATGCAAAAATGCTTCTCATCTACAGTAAACACCAGGAAACAGCTAAACGGAACAGGAAGTCAGTCAGACAACCTGCAGATTAGTGGATTTAAAAAATATTTATTTTTGCACATGTCTAACACACACACACAGTAAAGACACTGGCACACAACTCTCTCTGCTTCAGCACACACAGTAATTAGAGCATCTGCCGCCAGCCAGCGCCCCTCTGTCTCCGCCTTTCTAAAGAAAACAGAGACTCTACTTTGAGTGGATGTTACAACCGAGCCGGCCGACCATCTCCGGCGTGCCCACCCTGCAGGCTCCCCTGAAAATTCTTACAGGAGGAGACGGAAGAGCATGCTGGGAAAACAAAGCACGAACTGAACACGCTGTGCATTTCTAAAGACCTGAGTCACCTCCGCTGAAAGACAAATAGTACGAGCAGCCAAGTGTGATGATAAGCATGTTTAAATGAAGGGTCATAGGTCAGTCCATTTCTCTAAGAAATCACTCAAGACTGCACATTGGCTGCCAAGCAGGGGGGAACAATTCAAGACCTTCCTTCACTCAATCCTCAATTTCGAGCTGAATTTAAGAATGAAATCACCATTTAAAAATAAAGCCTCTATTCAAAAAAAAGGCTTGTGGTATAACAGACTTCTTCTAAAAAGCATTTTGCACTGTATTGGTATTTAAAGTTACCGTGTTGATCTTGAGCGATTAATACGTTCTTGATGTTATAATACAGGTTCTTCCGATCAGTGTTTGGTTTTATGAATCAACTATTATTAGAAAAGTAATGTCCTCCATTTGCATTAGAGCAGTTAGTAGTTTTCTGTTGACTTTCAGAAAAATTAGACAAAAAACTCCTGAAACCAAAACAGAAACCTTTGTTTCAAGACTTACTGAAGAATGCCGATGACTTAAATTTATTGACGAAACCAAACGTCATAGAAGGAATATGGAATCCAGAAGATCCCCCTAAATAAAAGCAATTTTTAACAAAGAAAAATGTGATGTTCAATATTAATAGTCATTATAACAGATAATAGCAGTCAGAATGCTAAGAAGCCGTTTCCCCTGATGCCAATTTTCAAACTTTAGCTGGTGTGTAATGTTGCTGTTAGAGCATAAATAATATCTGCAAAACGATAAAGCTCAAAGTTCAATGCCAAGCGAGATATTGTCTTTAACAGAATGCGCTTATCAAGGACTACAGAGAACGGCTGGAATTGGACTACAGCCCTCTACTTCGCGGTTAAACCATGTCGCTATTCTGAGTAAAAAAAAGAAAGACAGAGGAAGAGCCCCTGGAGTAGTGTTTGGTTTTCAGAGATTGTAAACATTTAACTGAGATACACGTCAAATTATTTTCACTTTCATCACAGCCCTACAGCTGGTAATAAGAACTCCTGTTCACACATTCTAAGATAACCAACGGTCAAATAACAGCTTCCATGACTTTAATATCGGCCTCGAAAGCTGTTCTGTGTAATACCCTGATATTGTGGGTGTGTGCCTTTATCTCTAAAACACTTCAATGAAACGTCCTATAAAGTCCTGCTCGCAAATATCTCCTAGTCAATCTGCTCGTTTTATTATCTAACTTAGGTCCAATACAAAATGCGAAAACTAACACTTCTGTTCTAAGTGTTACTATAACCCGTCTGACGCCAAATGGTCCCCTGTCATATCCCTCGCCGTAGTAGGAAACAAATAATAAAAAAAGATTTACATTTGTACATGCACTAGCATGATGAGAAGTGGACGCCATTGTAAAGGTCTTTGCACATACAGTCAGAAATGTTTGTTTGCTGCTCTCTTTTCTACAGTGTCTCTGAATTGTTATAAAAGGCGACACAAAATGCTTGACGGATGCGAAAAACTCAGAAAATCGAAGCCGGTCCGGCAGTGTGTAAATGTGATTGACACAACGTGAGGTCGTGTTTATTTTTTAACTTGCAGAAATTTCGGACGCAAATTTCAGACTCGATGTGCAGTTGGCTTTACTGTTTATTGCTAAAAGCCACGCTTATGAATAAACATGCACCAAGAGTGGGACCAACCAATCACAACTGCCTGAGAAGCGGGACATTTCCAGACACATTCTCTTAGCGGAAAACCAATTGCGACAGACTGGGTCAGCTTTACCAATCAGTGCGTTTCGGTGTATGTTTTGTGAGAAGAGGGACAGCGGTTGTTACATCCCAGAGACATATTATAGCTCAATGATCATATTTACCCTGTGGGGGCGTGTTGGTTTTTCTTACCATGCGCTATTGTTTTGTTTGTCTCTCTCTCTTGCATCAATATTAACATCAATATATTTTGCACAATAGACTTGAAATATGTGAAATATAAAGCGTTTTTGAAACAAGAAACATGAAAATTCCTTGTTAAAAACCCCAAAAACAAAATCAAAGCTTCAAAAACAGCCAAAGAATGGCACCTTTAAGAAATATGAATTGAATCGTCAGAACTGGTATGGCCCACCATCACTATGAATAACCAGCTATTGGTATCGGTGGAGAAATGTATTATCGGTGCAAAACCTATGGCTCTAATCGATAGCTTCATGTTCAAGAGTGCAGGAAATAAATGCTAATTTTCATTGTTTATTCCTCTAGCTCAGTTTTCAGATCATTGCGTTAGCAGGGCAAAGGTTGCGTGGGTTCAAATCCCAGGGAATACACACAGTGGTAAACTAGTGGTATACTTTATATGCAAAAAGCATCTACCACATATATAAACATAAATGTGCAGTTACACAACTCATAAACATATATTTCTAAATTTACTGCAGAGTCTATCAGAGTGATGTTAGCTCAAAAGAGCACTTGCTTTATTAATATTGGATTGATGTCTAATCTATCATAATCCCACAGAAGACTTGCTACGCATTACATTTCCTGTACGTTGACAGAAATCTCTATGTGGGGAAAAGCGGTAATATCTCAGATACAGTTAGAAAATCAATGCTCTTTGAATATTAATAATGAGCTACACTTAAATTCAGGGGTTTGATGTGGATGTAATTTTCTAAGCACTCACTTTAAAAAAAACGTTTCTTGCAGATATGTCAGATGATCATTACGGTCAATGACATACGGCAAATAGGGGCCTTCTCTAAGAGCTTGGTGTTGTGCTGTTCATCTAATCATGTCAATATTATTTCAAGACCATCATCTGTCCACTTCATTTTAATCTATACAAATAAAGGTTAATGTAAATGTCAGGGTTCATACACAGCTTCAGCAAACAAGATGTGACATTTTTCAGAAATGAGAGTGAAGGTGTAAGAAAAGATTGGAAAGACATTCAACAACGAACGTACATCATTCTGGATCAAAAGCCGACCACTAAAAACCCAACAGGACCTGGTGTAACAAAAGTGGAGCTTCACCTAACAAATATTACAGAGGAGATCTAGCACTACAGCATCTGAGGCCAACACACGCTCATATCAGACTCCGAGGATGTGCGTGTATCAAACAACCAAACACAATCACTTTCTTGGTTTTATGTTATACAAGAATTTGTTAACTTAGTATGCTAACGACTGAATATTGGAATCAATTATGAGCCAATAATGAGCGAGTTGTGTCGGTCACTAAGGAGGATTCATTTCATTTAGGATGCTGCCTTCGAGGGCTGCCAACACAGACAGGGAGGTACCTCACTCTTGAAACAGAGCAACAACCTTCCAGTCTTTCACATCTTCTCTTTCATTGGTGAAGAGCACCCGAATCCGCTGTGTTTCCAGCAGGAAGGAGAATGAATCAAGCAGTGAGTGAGCCGTATCTTTCCCCCACAGACTCTATGGGTGTGAAGGGGAAAGGATGTAAATTTCCTCCTGCGGGAGCAGCACCCTCCAGGGGCAGCGCTTTCTTATCTCCCCTGTTATCCGCCCACTCCCCACGGGAAGGAGACACAAAGTGAGTCACAGAGACCGGCTCTGTATTATAGAGTGTTCATTCAAATTTCATTAAAGACTAAAACTGAATCGTTAGTAAAGGGGAGAATGTCTTTCATCAACGCTGCTAATAGGGCATCAGTGTATCGTTTCAGTCCTGATAAACACGACCTATCAAAGGTTAGGGCATTTATTACTGAATTTATGTTTCTAATAATCTTGCGATCTAAATGCTTATGCTTAGTGTTGGTGCAGATAAATACAAATCGTGTCTTTGAATGTGTTTTACGAAACTTGCTGCATGAAGGGAAGGGAGGATAGGAATTCTGTTTATACTATAATGTATTTTAAAAAGCGTCTCAGGATGCCTTTCATAAAATTGGAGTGGATTTTTCACTTAACAGTGTACTTTAATTTATCTTATTTCTACTTTGAAGACTTCCCTGTCATCCTAAATGTGAATTTCTTTAAACATTTTCCAGTAGTTTTTGTAGTATCAATCTATCTTGTGCCCAAAGCATGAATGTCTTCAAACACACGTCCACAAAAGCACACAACTAAGATCTAACTTTCATCTCCCAACTTTACTGCATGCACGGACAGACGGAAAGAGAGAAGAGTGATGGAGCTCATCTCTGGCAGCCAGGTGCACATCTCTGGTCGCCCTGCAGCTAGGCAATCCTGTGAGATTTGCGACTTTCAAGTGATGAGCAATAGTAGAAAAAAGCGAAAATAGTGTAATGCCACAAAAGAGAAAACAAATGAAGGCAGAAGTAAAAATTGGAACAACATGAAGGTGATTAAATGACAGAATTTTTTATATTCTGCAAAAGGAATCCTTTTAGACGTCTAAATGACAAAGACAGGGAAATAAATAGCGCAAAGCATGAAGGTTCTCTTTATGCATACCTAGCGCAGCGTGTTGGATGATAAACTTTTTTTAATCTTTGTTTGAGAGAACCACTCAGTGTGCTGTAAAGCGCTTGTGGGTTTATGTGGCCGCGGGGAAATCTGAGGCAAAAAGGACTTAAAGACTTTTATCACCCCAGTAACTAATTATTACAGCCCAAAGAAAGAGAAAAGAGCTAGACAGTGTGTGTGAGATGCAGAAGATTCAAATAATGTAAACAAGAGAGAACAGACGAGCCCCTAAAGGACACGCAATTGCGACACATCCTGCGACGGCCATAAAACATTTATGAAATAACTTTTGCTCCCAGTGCAAAGTATCCACAGCAAAGTTAATGGTATGATTACACTAATAAGAGGAAAGAGAGGGAAGTCTGCTTTATATAATGATAGGGTAAATAGAACTGAGAAAGATATCATATAAAGTGTGTGTGATAAATCCAACAGCACAATGAGATGGAGACCACACAGTGAGAATGGAAAAAAGATTTATATTTAGACTCTTTAGCTTCTACAGGAACCTAGTAATAACGCACAAATCCCACAAGAGCTTGCTTCCATATGAAAAAGGGACAGAAACAGGAATATGATACAATAGTAAAATTTATGTTCAATAAAAAGATATGTTAACTTATAAAGTACCAAAATCAAGAATTTTTATATTGTTAATGATCATAGGCCGTACTGCAACAGCAATTCTGCCGCATTCCTATAAAATATGCGGTCACAAGTGTGCATTATAGTAATTTACAACATCTTACCAGCCTCAAGAATCTGTTTTATTATTGGAGTGAGGACTTATAAACAGAGTTTATTGGCACTCAGTGGAGACGCACTAGCAAACACAAAAGTTGTCGAACACAAATGGATGCACAGCTGTGCCAAAAAATCTGGACACTACATAGCTGAATATTTGTGCATTATTATCCACAATAATAATAATTTAATTTTTTCCAACAGTTTAATTTCAGTGGATGTATGAAGTCTCCCCTCATTTTCACAAAGGTGAAAATGACACATTCCACTAACAACAACCTTAGTCTATTGACTGTATTGTATATTCATTTAAAAAAAAAACTAGCCGTTGGGACAAGTAACTGTCATCATTTAGTCCCCCTTTTGTCATTTCAAAACTGTATGACTTTCTTTTTATCCACAGAACACAAAGAAGATATTTTGAAGAATGTTGGTTACTCATTAACTTCTAATCTATGGACGAAAATGAATGTAAGTCAATGGGTGCCGCCGTTGTTCGGTTACCAACATTATCTAAAATATCTTCTTTTGACTCTGTATAGCAGACAATGATACTATACATGTCAGTGAATATGTGTAAAAGGTTTATGAGCGGAGGACAACCAGATTCGAACAATGGATAGATGGATGGTTTATGAGCAGCATAATAAATTCACTTCACAGAAGAGTCAATTAAAACTGTTATGACGTTGTGTACTGAGAAATGATTTACAGAACGGAACATGAAAATCTAAAGCGCTCCAGACAAATGGGGTTTGAAAATCAATCAGAAATTAATAACAGGTTAATGTGCAATGTAATGTTGATACTGCTAGAGGAACAGATTAAGAATTTGAGCGGAATGAGTCATTTTAAGAAGCTGGCTGGTGGAATGCCTAACTTCCCAAACGTGAGCCAAAAGACTGCGGTCTATTCATGCCGTAACATTCCCAAAGCATTCCAGAATTCAGTCGACAGAATGCTTTATTGCATCGTGCAGGCGTTTTCCAAGGCCTCCATAAAACTGTCAGAGGTCTAAATGTACTGGATTGTAAGCTTATGGACTGCCTGTCCCTGATACACAATAATGAGTTAATGATCAGTCGTGGGTGACCCAGCGTTCACAGAGCTTGTTCCAAAACACCTCAGATGCCAAGAGAAGTGATGTAGTGGACGTTGCACGGCTTGGCACTCTGCAAATGAACTTTGTGAATTCCAGCAATTACATTCATTACAAGCAACTGTCCGGACTCTCATCACATGAGCATTATTACGCAACCTTAATCCAAAAATGAAATCAAAAAATCCATAATGGCATCTAGACCAGTGGCTAAGATTTTTTTATTTATTTACGCTGGTAGTCTTTCGTTTGCTGCAATGTTGAGATCAAATGATAGACTTTTGATCTCAAAAAATCAGCCAGTTTCTAAACTTTTGCATTCTCATGATGATGCAATAAAGTTCACTGTCATCTTGTCCAGCAAAACAAAGAAATAATTACTTGGACACAAGCACCTGGACTCAATTTCTCTTCTAGATGAAATAAAAGCTATTGTTTGGCTACGGATTTAAGACATTCTCACTACAAAACAAAGAAAACATCCGTTCCGCTGATGACAGATCTGAGCATGTAAAGAATGCTGATAGTGTGGTAAGCGGACTTCGACAACAAACCCTTCCTGGCCGAGCAGTAAACCATTCAGAGGTCAGACAGGTGAGCAAATAGCCCGCACTCTGTGAGGTCAGATACCCGTAAAGGTTAATGACTGTTTTGTCCTGAGGCAGAACATTAACCCAAGTCACCTACAGGCCACCACATCAACGCTAGTGCTAACATGAAGGTCCAAATCCTTCACGTCACACAGTCACTCACTCAAAAGGTCACGCATACCACTGTTCTGCTTCTTAAATGCAAAGTGCGAAATGTTAGGGTCAAGATATTGATTGCAATGAGACGTCAGTATTTAATTGGTCGATAGAACTCTGTCTGGCCCCCGATGTTTAATTACATGTAGTGCATTTATTAGACGACTTCGAGCCGCAATTAATCAAAACACAACAATCAATGTGACCTGTCGGGTATGAGAAGCTCAAAGCAGACACTTAAAGAGGGAACCTCACAATTGCATAAGACAGAAAAGACTGATGACCCGGAATCACACATAACATTGCATAAAATTGGATGCTGCACTGCTTTAAATGTATTTTAACTATCTGTCACAACAATTGGTGACATCAAAAGGGTGGAATTGTGGGTGGGCTCTTCTGACTTACTGCCATACAGATCACATTAGAAGCATGGCAGTTTGTTGTAAGGGTATCTGCAGGTTTGAGATTATGAATTAAAACTGTTAAGGAGTTTTTAAGGCCAAGAAAAAGAAATAAGAAACAGCGTCTGAAGCATATAGGCTGTTTAACCAGCAAATGGTTCATGAAACTCAAAATGGCCAAAATCTTGGCGGAATGAGAATAAGATTCATTTATTTCAAGCCACTTGCTTATACATTTCACCATTTGTCTCTGTGTACCGCTCCCGCAGCTCTATTAGCATGTACATTTGTCACCGTATGGTTGCAGGTTCGCAGCTTTTGCAACTCTGATCTATTGCCCACTTGTTATTAGAAATCAGGTGTATAACTCAAATATTAAGACCTTTGAGAATTATATGTAAAGACCCCCTTAAAGATTAATGACATTTAATGTAAAAATATAAATGTCATGGCCTGAAATGTGTTGGATGTTAATTGAAAATTTTCATAACCAATAATTATCTAGTTAAGTGGCAATAAACTTTGTCCAGAAATACAAAACATGAAATCAATAAGACATGTCACTGGAAATAGACATTAACCGGCCAGTCACATGTTCAGATTTCATATGCATCCTGTAATACACCGGCGTGTGAAGATGCCACTGTTCTCCATTACAAGGCACATATAAACACAACATATCAGCATTAAAGCTTAAAGTGCTATAACAGGAGCGAAAGTGTCCTTGTCTCTGAGCTCCAATGCTCTCTTAAAATACACCTGCATTCCCACTCACACACAAGTGCTCTTTTAGAGAAAGAGAAAGCGTTCGTGTCTGCCAGCTGTGTTGTAGTAAAGCAGCTCTGAGGGATGAACAGCGTGATGGGACTCGTGGGAGTAGAGGGGAGCAGGTTTACGAGTCCCTCGAGCACATAAATCTGTCCATTATAACAATGTGGTCAGTGGCTATAGCGGGACTCTCCGGAGAGATGTGCACCCAGGAGAGAGCACTCACTTTAATAAAGACCACGGCAGACGGGAGGCACATTCTCAACTTTTCATCACAGTACCTCTGTTCCAAAACCTTCTGATAATCTACCTTCTCAAAGCACGGATGGGGCTCAACTGTTGTATGATTACTCAAATGTTCAGTAAGTTAGTGAGGTTCAGTAGTTTATATGTTATTTTGTAAGTTATGGTATTTGTAGTGCTTTAAATATTGTAGCACACTGCGCTTTAAATATCCAAAACCAAGCAAAAAGATGCTGCCTTTACAAAAAATGCTACACTGTAAAAAATACAACTTCAAATTGTTCTCTCAACAAAGGTATTAAAGTAAATTGAACAGTTTTTTTTGTAGAAAAGCAGCTTGTATTATTTTGTGAGTATGCAGAATAAAATTTCTCAAAATGTGGTACCAACAAAGATTCTTTTGTTGACTGTAGTTAGACTTCTAAGTGTTTGTCCAAAGCACGTCAAAAAGTTTGATCAACTTGCCAAACTGTGTAATCTCAAAAAACAATTCTAGTTTTTGCAAGTTCCCAGCATCCATTGCAGAATTTTCAATTGGCTGGTTAAAATGATTAAAATGATTACTATTTTAGTGTTTGCTGGCTCTATTTTTTTGTTTTTGTTGTCATTGTATGTTACCTTTAGTATTTAGAGTTCATTTTTTAACACTAAGATGTTTAATGATGTTTGATGATTGTTGCCATGATTGAGGCTCATCTGCTCAGTGTTGAGGTCTGAAGTAAATGATGCAGTGAGGCCACTACTAAAATATTTAATCACAAACAGCTTTAGCAGTTACTTAAGTAGATTTTCTATATAATAAGAGAAGAATTATATATTAACGTTATATAAAACAATATTTTGAGTTGGGTCAACTAAGTCCATAGTTAAGTGAACTCAGAAATTTGATTATTGCATATTTATTTTAAGTTGGTTCAACAATTTTTTTCAAATGACAGTCATGTGATATTACTCAGTTAATTGAGTTAGGTGAAATACTTGGCCAAAATTGAGTAAACTCAAAAAAGCTGTGCAGCGAGTTGCCTTGAAATTTTAAGTTAAGTCAACGTTTCATTTTTTACAGTGTAGTTTATTTTAACCCATGCTTGGGTCAAATAGAATAAACCCAAATGCTAGGTTAAAGTAACCTTAAAAATGGGTTTATATATACTTGACCCTATCATGAGTGGGGAAGAAGCCATACCCCATATTTTGAACAAATCGTAAGGTAGAACTACAGTAAACTTCAGATTCTAACGTGGCCAAAAGAAAATAAACGGTAGATTACAGTTATAAATTAGAACAATACATTAAAACTATTTTCACAAATAAATATAAACACTAGATCACCGTTCATGAAAAATAAAATAATCATACTATAGATTATATTTTATGATACAATGTTATTATATTTCAGCTCAGTGTAATTAAATGTGTTCAAATAGAGGGCATAAGATGAACACCTTAAAAATAAATATGAGAAATGCACATGGAATCTGTACACAGTTTTAATTTACTTAAAGTAAACTTAATTTACTCTGTTAATTCAGTTGATTTTTTTATCTTTTTGATTTGACAAAAATGATAAGATGATAAGAAAAAACGATGAGTTGAGATTTTTTTACAATCTAGAATGCAAAGTTCTGCCTTACAGTTCAAAGTCACAATCTCCTTTGTGATCATTCTTTTACTCTTGAACACACAAGGGCGACTGTGCACATTGTCTTTGAATATTGTCCTTGTGATTAACATACACTGTAATATAAAGTAGGAGCTGAACTGACCTATAGAGAACAGGTTGAGAGTCGTTCCTACAATGTTTAACCGATGCACATACTTGCTGCTTATGCACTTATGAGCTCCATTTCAGCTGGAAGGCAGCAGCCTGTGAAGGCAAAAGAAAGTAGGTTTAGGTACAGAACTATTTTCCTTCGGCTCTGTATCTTATATGATCTCGCTCCTCTTCAAAAGCTGTGCAGGGCTGCAGCAGTGCGGTACTCGAGCAGGGGAGGGCTGTCTATCGGACCCCCACTGCATCACGGGATTGAGAGGTATCACTGAGTAAATGGCGGCTTCCAGCTATCTCTCCTCAAAGCACTTAGGCTTTGAATTGGAATTAATTACCGGGACGTCTCTCTCGCATCGCTCACATTAACATCTTACTATTGACAAGAGCGTTTATGCGAGCATGTGTGTGCTGATGAGAGTGCCACTGTAATCAAGATCTATAGCATCTCTCTGTCTGTCTAAATCTCTCCCTCATGCGTGTGTGTGCTGTTGGAAATTCAAACAAAATACATAATTCAAGACTGAGAGAGGCAGAGTGCTGTGGATGCTTGTTGTGTCTGCGTGCATGGAAGTTTGGTTACTGAGCCGTGCACGTGCCGTTTTTTCACTGTGGGTCTGTCTTTGTGAGATATACGGCCAGCTCTAGGTTTTCTGTGAGTGAAATGAATGCTAAATAACTTGAGAATGAAAGGGAGATAGTAAAAAGTTTGTCAATTAAAGCCATGCTTAGGAATGCTGGTGATGTGCCTCAGTGAGTTATCGCTAGGGTGAATGAGAGAGGACGTCTTATCATAAGAGCAGAGAGAGAGGGTGGAGGGAAAATATTTCATTCTAAAACACGGTTCATTAGAAATCAGATTGAGAGATATTCCTCCGCCTTAGGAGCCCGTTTAGAGAATTTAGGAGAACTAAAGTCACACAGGTTTTTCATTTTACATTTGAGTCCCCACCCTCAAGCTTGTATACTATTCAGATTTTTTATCGAATTATTTAACCCAGTTACTATTAATAACAATGATTAAAATAATGATTTGAGGAACGCTCTTAAAAACAAAGGGGCTATAAAGGTTCGATCCTATAGAGAAATCCTTTTTTTTCCAAACGGTTCCATAAAAGTGGTTCCATGATAAAACTTCTTTAGCACCTTTTTGTGTCACAGAAGGTAAAAAAATAGAAAAAACATTCTTCAGATTATAAAATGTAAGAAAGAAATGTGTTTTTAGAGATCCGTTGACCTCTGAATGGATCTTTGTGGAACCAAAAATGGTTCTTCTATGGCACTGCTGTGAAGAACTTTATAAACACCTTTATATTTAAGAGTTTATGTATGTCTGTAAAGCTTAGACAGACTTGACTGATCAGTTCTAACATTTGTAAAAATAAATGTCTTTACGGAAGGCACCACTAAAGGCCTGGTATGATTTTCCATGTGGGTTTATCTTGATCTGGTAATGGTCGAGTGGGTGAACCATAATTTCTGCACCATTATTTCTCAAAATAATTGTGACCCTGTCTGTGAAAACAAGTCTTGGAATCTAATTTTGAGATAAAAAGTTTGATTTCAACCATTCGTTTACAATTACGCATTTGGCAGACGCTTTTATCCAAAGCTGCTTAAATTGCATTATAGAGTATTATCCATTTGTTTCTGAGTATGTGCAGTGCCTGAGATCCAACCCATGACCTTGGCGTTGCAAGCGCCATGCTCTAACCACTGAGCTACAGCTACATTTCACTATGATTTCAATCTTTAACATGGCCTTACTCAGTCAAAATGAAGATATTAATGTTTAACCGAATGTCCTTTACATTATGGAGAATGATTTTATGTAGAAAAAAAAATCACAGACTGGCTCTAACAGTCCCCTCCCCCAGTCGCCATTGTTCAGCGAAACCAATGGTTTACCCAGAAATGTGAGGCTGGGTAAACAAACACAGCAATGTTTTGGTAGTGCTCCATGTTTTTGATGGAGACAGCACGCCCACAGACCTGATGTAAATTATACACAAAACTGGAAAAGATGATTGGATGGCATCCTGATGAGGAAGTGCACACAGTCAGGTCTGCAAGGTTGGCACTTTGAAATACTGTAAACACAGAAAGCTTAACCCTATTTTACAAGCCTTGTGCGGACAGAACATGGCAGCCAGACATGCTTCCCATCACTTCTGACTATCACAGAAGTGCACTACCCTGCTTCAGGTACACAAATCTTTTAAAGGACTCTGTTAGCATACGACCGAGGTTCCTCCCAGCCTGTCAGCTCTCTGTGGAAGGAGCAGTCTGTCCATTCAGTGAGAGGATTATCACAGAGAGGAGGAGGAGCGGATCGATAACATGCTGAAGCGCAACACAGCGCTACAGCAATGAACCTCTTGGCATGGCTGACACGCGGATGCAGCTCTAATCCCTGCGGGTTAATGTAGCAGAGTCAACCATCCTTTATATGGACTATACTTAGAAGACAAAGTCCAAACCGACAAAGAGCTGGAACTGAGCTAGTCTGTCTTGTTAAAAAAGAACTGTGGAGTCAATTAAATCAGAATCTAAAGGGTGTGCAGTATCGAAGATTTAAAGACATATGGTATATAGAGCAGCTTGTGGGAATCATTTGGTGCCAACAAACGAAGCCAACGACAACTGTTTGAAAAAGAAAATACATTACATAAAATAAAGCTAATTCTTCTTACTTTTCAGAAAATCAGAAATTAGATGTTGACATACAGTGTGATATACAAATTGCCTATAAATGAATGCATTCTTCAAACAATACACATCATATTCTACACCAGTCTACTTTTATCTGTTTTTCACTTCTAAGAGCCTTTCTCGTTCTAGTTGTAAATATTTAATGTTGACAGCAGGTAACTGTATGATGAGTTCATTCGTGCCACTGAATATGCTTTTAGTATTTTCACTAATAGGATCTGTAACTTATTATCGATCCTGTTCCAACATCAACATATCAATCAACGTGAGTACAAATACCTTTCCTTCTCTTCTTTCAAAAATCTCAGTTGCTGGAACCGTGGAGAAACTTAAATCCTCCAGAACTAATCTAACGCCTGAGATAAAACAGACACACGGAGCCAAACCAGACAGTGCGATGTGTACGGCTGTGATTAGAATCATCCGACCTTTTACAGGGACACATGTTCATTATTTCCAAGTCTGTTAGAGTCTCTCTCAATTGTCCATTACAGAGAATGAGAATGAAGATTGTGAGCTGAATGACATGAATAATGTCTTTATTATCGGTCAATGTCTCAGCAGAACTAATAGCAGGATTCAGGTAAACCCAAGAGTGCTCAAAACACCTCAGACGCCGGTGACGTCAGTGAGATACAGAATGGGAACGTTTACAGCTTTACGTCTTGAGTAAATCATAGGTTCTCAGACTATATTTTTACACCTCATAAGCCTTACTTTGTGTATGGAATAAACACAATATTGAATTTTAAACAGCAGTGTTTATTTTGTGAATGATCTGGTATGTAAACAACTATAGGCAAATTATCTGTCAGCCTACGCAAAGTATGTAAACAGATACACACTGATTGACGACAAGAAGTGTTTGTCAAAAGAATCAATACTTTTATGCTTTAACAACTGATATCAGTGAGCGTCCTGCTTTTAGTGAGAAATCGGTGAAGAAAACAAGGACGTGCATGTCATAGAGTTAAACTGATCCAGAGAACAACGTCAATGTACTTCAAAAAATCAAGTTGCATACAGACTTTTTCTTCTTAAAAGTAGCTCGGCTTTTGCTTAAAACAAGTGGGGGGAAACAAATATTGTACAAGACAGTACCATATATACAGTACCAGTCAAATGTTTATACACACTTGGCAAAAATGTTTCTCTTAAAATTATTTTAATCTGATGGTGTATGTTTCATTGGTTGAAATGAGGTTTGTAGATAAAAATGTAAATGTAGCAACATATTAATTTCTTTCATAACAAAACATTTTTTTTTAAATATATTTTTTAAATGTATTCCTTGGACCAAATAATGAATAAAAACAGCCAGTAAGAGTCCAGCATAGACATAAATTCCTTTGCTGCGGTGTAAAGATGTTTAAGTACAGCATAATAAGAAAAATCCATTATGAAAAGCAAAAAACAATGTTTTCATTCTCAGAATATTTGATTTGCATGTTGAGGAATAGTTTACCAGTGGGCCCCACTAACATGACCATAGTCATTTTAGTTCCTACGATGCAAAGTCAATGGGGACCATTTTTGGGGTGAACTATTCTTTAATACCGTGAATAAATAAGGAAGAAGAAACTGAGATTATTGAGATAAATGAATTCAGAGTGGCTAAAAATGCATCTGTTTTACATGTTTTACATGCGTTTTGTGTTTAAGCAGGAGGTTAGCAGTCAGAATTCTCTGCTCTCAATCCAGCGCTGTGTTTTGGTGTATTTGTGTACGTGAGGTGGAAATAGGGGTCCGCCATCCATCCGCTGGTAGGATATCTAATTAAGGCATGAAAAATGGCTTATCTGATCTGACTGATTTGCATGTGTTGGTGGTCAGTCAGGGGCAGATGAGTCACACAATGAATATGGATAAGAATCTTGTTATTTCCTCAAGTGTTCTTGACGGGTATAGGCTTGCCTTTAAATGTAGAACATGGGCGCCTAATAAACCAAAAGCTGCTCTGTTTTTCCAGCTAAATGTCACATACAATTTGCTCTAAGATAGACATGTTTCCTGCAAACATACCCTGAGGCTGAAAACAAGCCGGAAAGTCTACCGATAAAAAAGTTTCTCCGGGGTCAATCTTTCTGTGACATTTCTGCTGGCAACAGCTGAGAACTTTGAATCTTTCATAAACACGTTAAATCCGTACAGTGCTAATTTTGTATGGCCGCAGGGCGTGTCGAAAACAAGGTCGTGTAACACAAAGGGTATATGAATGACACCTTCCATTACGACCCATGTAGAGAAAAGCGCTTTCACAGAGAGGGACACCTGTTGTTCGGCTAAAGCACCTTAACCCATTATGCTGTACAGTTCATTGTATAAACTTTTAAAGAGTCAGTGACGGAGTTTCCTATTGTTCATAGACGGCATTCATTCACCTTTCCAGCACTTTAATCCTCCAGGTTTGGCTTAACTATGAACTTAGAAAACAGAGACGGTTTCTAAGCAATGCTTCTGTCAGAACCCTTCCGAAGACACTCGAAGGACGAGCACAGACTTGTGTCATGGCGGTGGCGAACAAACACACCAGAACACACACGGCAGAATCGAGACTTCTTCAGGTACGTCAACAAAGATGCCAGACATCCGTGACGTACCAAAGTTAAGAAATAACACACAAAACAGCACTGCATTTAAATACAGTGTCATTTTATAAAACTAGATTTGAAATTCCTGAAGGATATGCAACGCTGGCAAGCTTAGCTTCTTGACTTTGGTTTTGTGTAAGACAATGCATGAGAGTCTTGGAAACCAACAAACAATGGCGTTCCTGCCGTGCAAAGGTGGCTCTGTGCTAGTGTTTCTCAACCAGGGGACGGAACAAACATTTAAGGTGACATCAAATAAAAAATGACTAAACAAGCATTAAAATACAATCAAAACTCAAGATTTTTTCATGTTTGGTTATTTTTATAGCCCACATACATATTGTTTAAATATTGTAGCTGTGGCTCCCTCGCGGGGAGGTCAAGATGGATCCAGGGGGGGCACAGTTTAATAACACCACCAACCAAAAAACCTGAATAGTTTAAGAACCACTGTTGTAGACAATAGTGTGATTTTAAGTTAAGTTTAAAGGCTCTGATTCACTGCTCTATACGGTCAAAATAAAGAACCGCACGAAACCAAATCAATCACAATTCATTGTACAAGCAATGAAATAAAGGCGATACATTAATGTTAAAGCTTCTTAGCATCTAAAGTCAATGGAGGCCCTTAAAAAAGTTTCATCTGAAAGTCTGAAGTTAACAACGACCAAAACTTAATGGAGTTGATTCAAACTCTGTTTGGTAAATAGTTAAGTGGTTCAGACTGAATTAATTGCAGAAGCGTACTTTAAGGGGTTTAAGGGTTTAGAACATATCTTAGCCAGAATGTTTGAGGACGTCTGAGCACCGTAATTATAGCAGATGTCTCATGTGTCATAAGGGGAAAAGTACAGAGCTGGTAACCAATCAAAGTTCTCAGGTCAAAGAAGATCAAAGTTTGCCGTCTCGCACATCAGCTTTTGAAGTTTTCAAAGGAAGGGAAGACGGTTGATTTTGAAGATTGTATCGCCGCTTTAAAACAAAATAACTGAAAGTAGCAGCTCGGAAAAATGCTGTTAAACGCTAACACCTTTTACTCCCTTCAACACGAGATAACAGAAATAGCGACAAAGATACAGTTTACTGTAAATCACAGCGACAGAAATTCAAATGCTAATTGAATTTGGTTTATTTTGAACTCTTCTTCATAGACTCATGCAGAGGAACTCTGGCTTTGAAATCTCCATCAAAGAGAGCAATAAACAGCAAATGGAGACTTTAAACGGAAAACAAATTACAGCCGCGATGGTTCATAGTGGATTCATTCGCATTCAGGCGAGATGAAACAATCCGAGGAAACCCCCGGACGCTGTGCGTGTATTATGTGTCCATCCTCTAATGTAACGTAGGGGACTCATCCATGAAACAATGCCCTATTCATCATGTAGCAGACACTTGCTCAGCACCAAATCCACTTTTTTTTGCATTTACTTACAATTTCCCAGTGTCGGTCTTGCGTTCTGCTACCAAAGGTATTTGCAAGCAAAATATTGTAAAAAATGGTACCTGTTCTATTTCTGAATGCTATTCCTAAACATCTTCATCAGACTGCTAATGGATAGGTATTTAAAACCTCCTTAATTCAAAACAACTTTGAGTTTGTATTAGCCACACAAATTACTTATTACATACAAGACCACCACAACAGACCAAAAACAAGAGGATGAACCACCTTTTTAAATTCCTGTGCATTCCAACCTCAACCTGGATGGACACGAGGCATGATGGGCACACAATTACACAAAGAGGATCGAATGGATGACCTCACAGTCATAAAACACCCCACTCGAGTGGGCCAGTGGATCAGCGGAAGAATAGTAGAGCTCACAGATTGAGCTCAAAAGGTCGGAGAGGTTAAGACATCTAACTATTGTTTTTGTTGTCCCATCTGGGAAGTAAACAGAAGCACAAAGCCTCCTCTCACTGATCTCCTCCCATACACCTCCTTCTCTGTTATTACGAATGAGAGCTGCGTGTTGGTGGTCCATGTAGCAACATGCAACCACTGAGAGTGCGAAGGGAAAGTGAGAAAGCAAGAGAGGGAGAAAGAAATCTTGGCAGTGACTGAATGGATGGCATTGCAGTAGGGCAGGACTGTGGGATTAGACGAGACAATGGTATGCTTGAAATACGCAAGGCTCTCTGTGTGAAATAGAATCGCTCCCTGGGGACACAAATGCATTCCCTGCTGAACAAAGTGTGACAGACCGCCTTGTTCCTGCTGACTTCTCACCAAAAGACACTTTTGATAGACTATTCAATCACAGAAGAGGAAAAGTTGCCCAGCTCTTTCTATACCGGCCTGTTGTTGCGGTATATGTGAAGTCATATTCGCTGTAACCACCTGGTGAATAATGGTATCCTACATGTGTTACGAACTATGCAATATATTTTCTTATATACTGGGGGTCCAAAACACAGAAGAAAAGTTAAGAGACTGATTTAAAACAACACGTTTGACATAAAATGAAAAAGAACCAGAATTAATCAAATCTGTGATGGACAAAAATGTCAAAGGTTTTTGGACAAACCTGTGGAGTCTATGCCATCTCCAAGACACCCACGCACCATATACTTTTTAAAAATTTTGTATAAATCCTTTTATGCTTCATTTGTTGTACTGAATATGATTTGCATTAGTCTAAAATTATTTAAAAAATCCATTTTCACTATTATTCTCTAATATCTGGACTTCACTCCACTATAGTTTTTAAAGCATCTGACTGATTCATCATTTTTGGATAGTTTAACTATACTACAGAACTCACATTTCACAGACTTTACTTCAAAACTTCCAGGAAACAATGTTTCATTTCATACTTCTATTCTCTAAAAATATTACACATTCAATTGACCATTAAAAAAATCACAACCTCTCAGGTGGATATTATGCTAATGAGTAAACAACAGAGATAAACACTGATAAAATCTCTTGCCACAGGACAGCTGTGATGCTTTTACTGGTTTCCTCTAAGCCCCTGGTGTGTTTGTGTATAAACAGTGTGATGAGAGACACTCAACCCAACCGCTAATAAGACACTCATTTAAGTGCAAATGATTTGTTGATGTTGTTTTGGAATATAATGGTGTGAATATAAAGGTGAATAGAGAGCTGAAATAACAAGTGCAAGAAGTTCACACATAAAACCTGAGCAAATTATTATAATACCACTTCTATTATTTAAAAGACATGCAATGCCTATGCATCACTTACCCATGCGAAGGAAAAAACTCTCCCAAGGAAATCTGCAAAATTATGGAAAATCCTCATTTAAAAGAAACTTAGTCCTGAAGAGGAAGGCAGCTGTACGTGCATGGAAGAACAGACTGATCCATATACCTGACACTGAAAGGGCAGCGTTACTCTATCTCAGTTCTCAGCTGGGACAGAAGCGCTAGTGTCTCTGGGGACAGACGGACGCTTTCTGAGACTGTGAACAAGACTAATTCAGCCACAGGGAAAATCAAGCAGGTGTTGAATTACAAAAAGACCAGAGGGAGGGGCTTTATCTCCCCGGCCAATCGGAGAAGGGAACCATTGTTTGATTTTGCACAGGTAAATGGGATGGCCTCTCCTTTTTCCTTGCTGGCAGCAGACCAACAGGTAACCGGGGGCAGTAGGGACATTAAAACGGGTTGGTTTGTTTTTTATAAAGTAGGTAGACAGACTGGCTGGCTGGCAGTAAAGCTGTTGTTGAGATAAAGACCTCCTTAAGTACAATATGCTGACTGATTCTGAACACGGACAGAGTTGTTTGTCTGACTTGCTAGCTGGTATAAAGATAACGCTTATCAAACAAACAGGGTGTGAAATATAAAAAATACGTGGTTTGATATAAATGTGTTGAGACTTGAAATTCTCCTGGTGCTTTTTTTTAAATGTGTCACTAATGTTTACTTTCGTTCAGATTCAATATTTTGACTAAACAGCAGGTACATGCTTCCAAGTGAAAGCGAATAAATGTTAGATTACATATTCACAATCTTACTTAGCGGATAACTGACTCGACAGCTTCAAAATCAGTCGACTTCAACTGCATTTGAAACATTTGTAGTAAAATAAAAATAGAAAAATGGAAGAGCAGACAAATCTCTCTGAAACAATATAAATAAATGAGCATAATTTCCCTTTAATGGTAAGCAATGCATGCTATTTGTGTGAACTGTTTATTTCTTTCATTTAAGCCGTTTAATAGTAAAAGTTTATTTTTTAACACCAGTAACTGGTGTCTATTAGGGTTGGGAAATGTCTATCTATTAGGCATCGGTCGATGGATCGCGTAATAAAGTGAGATGCGTTATACAATGCGAGCTTCGCAAGTTTACGTCTTTAAACATCGGAGATTTTCTTAATACAACGCAGGCTGGGCAGACACGATTCTTCATCATACAACACTGGATGCACGGACAAAAGTCAGACATGCATCATCTTTATACTACGCGGGTTGCGCACACAATTGTCTTATAGTTATAAAATCTGTTCGTCTGAGGCAAACTGTTCGTCCTCTTTATACAGCGCCATCTCCACAGTTATAAAGTCAGGCCAGTCTCTACAGTGCCATCTTTTATGCCCCTTAGTCTTGTTCATATTTGTTTACAAAGTGATTTGTAACACAGAGCAGCGAGAGTAACGTGAAGAAAGTGATGTTTGTTAGCCATCGGCGATGGACGATGCCATAGTCTATCGGCAGCACCTAAGTGTCTATCATGAATTTAGCATGCTAATGGAAGTAAAACAATGTTTTATGCATGAATCAGGAACAACAGTGGCACTTAAAATGATCGTAAATGATCCTAAATAAAAATAACTGCCCCCTATAAATGATTCCAGCAAAGCAGAGCTCCATTCATCGGATGAAATGATCAATTTCAACATAACACCACCACAGCGCTTACGTTTCCACCAATAATGTAAAATAGCAGCATATTAATTCTGCATCTTACCAATGGAACAACTCTAATGCCCAAACCCCTCCACCAGCTGTCAAACATACATGTTCCCTTCAGAAACCAATTACCTTTGAACAGGACTGCTGGGTATTCTTGATAAAGTGCTTGGACTATTAATTAATGTGTTTTGACTAAGAAAAATGAGGCGGAATAAAATTACAGATGTATCAGTTTTCATAAAATTTCGGCTAGATTGAGGAGTTCTTTAAAGAAGAGAATCCAGGAAGGAACCAAACAGACAGGAGCTCTTTCATTATATCTCTCGATACACATAAAAGCTGATTTTTGGACCGCTTTCTGATAAGCCCACATTCATCTTTCATTTACGGCTGCAGGATTCCAGAGGTACATTTTTTCCAAAGAAAGGGACATATATGCAGACGAACTGTTTCTAAATAAAGACAGCTTTAACCCATTTCCACCAGCTGCCACCCACAGTTCAGATCAGCACTCACTTCACACAACTGCAGTGCGCGTGAAAATATGTGTGAGTGTTTGTGTGTGTGCGCCTACAGTTCCCACAAGGACAGTAAACCACATACAATCAACAGTTTCCACATGGAAATTTCCTAATGAACTTACTCAATAATGAAAATATAACTATTTCAAGACATCTGTTCGTTTCCTTAGCTCAGCAGAAAACAATCAATGTAATGTAATTTAATTTAATATAATAAAACTTGAAAAAATAATCAATCTAAGAAACTCTAGACACTCCTAGGACATTACAATGACTCTCTCTCTCTCGCTCTCATACAGACAATTAAAAAGTGCACGTGTTCAACCTGAAACTGAAGGCACAGTGCTTGGTTTCTAATAGTATTATGGTCATGTCACGTAATATTACAAACAGCCAGGATTATGTTTCACTTCAAACCTCAGCGCATGAGCGGCTGTTGACTTCACGAAAGACATTTTCTACAGTCATCCAGCAGGTTTCAATCTTGAGAACCATTTGAGAGGACAATAGCACCTGCTGGAACTAAACAGATATCCAATGTGTGAGAATCTAAGAATAGAAACAGACAACTGAGCAAAACAGTTCTTCTTTTGGCTCATAATGAGGATGTTTTGGAAAATGGAGATATCACAATGTCCCTGCTGAATGGCAACCAGATGTTGTGTTCAAAGCTCAACAATAAAAATTACCCAGTAGCCCGGTGTCAGTGAGAGAAAGATTAGCACAACTGACACCTGCCTTGCAAACGCATACATTGTGTGTTTAGAATGTTAATGATCTTTATATGTCAGTAAGGCTAAATGATCTATCTGAACGATGTAGATGTACACTAGTTTTGTTAATTTAACAAGAATGAGTTGTGATTGTATTGACAGCTAGAAGGGGGCTGAAAAGTATAAACAAATGACTAATGTTTTGCAACCAATGCCATCATTTTCCAGCAAAATTCTTCCGTGTAATATTTTTGCTGAGAGGGATTGTGTTCATGAAAATGACCTAATTTGAGAGTGATATGGTTTTCTAAATTACCCATTATCGCAAATAACCAAATACATGACCAAATCCAGTCTTTGATGTTTATCAAGCACTTGAATATAATGAATATTGCACTTGAATATAATTCTTCATATTGAAGAAAAATATCATATATAAAAATTAATAATCATTAAATATAATTTAAATTCTTATAAACATTTCCTAAATATGCATTCATATATTGGCACACAGTACACAGACATATATTATGCAAACGCAAACTTTTATTCTGGATGCAATTAATCGTTAGACAGTATAGTATTCTAAGTAACTGTCTTATTTTTAATGTTTGATATGATCGTGAGCATTCTGGAACCGAATTCTAGTACCTGGATTATTTTGATTCCCAATCACAGCATGCTGCTGTCAAACATTTTCCTCCGCAACTGATTCGCTACATTTGTGCCAGTTTGTGTTTCTCATGTAATTTTGTGGTTTCTTTCATCTTGCAAAACCCCCCAACTCTTGTTAACATTTCATGACAATTTAATTATTTTATAAAAAGCCATGCATGTTGTAAGCAGAATAATGTAATGCACATGAAAATAAGTAAAAAAATAACCCATTTAAGGCTCTGCTTCACACCAGGGTCCTGATCACCGTGTCTGGGTTTATTTTGTCATAAAGTCGGCTATTAATGTGTTAAGTCATGTACAAAGGAAACAAACCGATCTTCAGAAGAAAGAAAAAGGTTCTAACAGGTTTTTTATTTTAATGAAAACGGTCTACTAATGTTCGTTTAAATAAATAACAACGACTGTGTGAAATACATTCAGCAGACATCAAAGAAATAGCCAGTTCTGTTAACTTTCAAGATAAATGTTGATGTATTTACACTAAAATGTGTGTTATATAGATTTTATTAGACACAAAATGTGCAAATGCCTATATAGAAAGTAAGCTCTCTCAGTGGCACAAACAAAGGGGATCTTGTCTCTGAGTGATATAGGATGAGTTCACATCTGTTCTGATACAGCACTCGGTTCCCCAGGGCCAGAGGACGCAGCAGACAGAGACAGTGTATGAATTCATAATTTTAATCAATGTGAAGGACGACACACCCCACTGTGTGAGTGCAACAGATTCCCTTGATTTATACCCATGCAGAACACGAAGAGGATGTGCCATTAGCCAACACACAATGCATTAAGATGTTCCTTCCCCTAATTATGCACTCTCTCTCTCTCTTTCTCTCTCTCTCTCCAGGAGATATGGGGGTAATTATAGAGTCACATGACATTTCTGTTAGGTTGACCAATCAAAGCCTGACCACCTCTGGCATCTGTGCTGGAACAATGGACAACTTCATTTATTAAAGTGCACATTTTAAAATAACCATGATGGGAGAAAAACACCATCTCTCAAGGAAAACGTCACTCTAGTTGTAACTAGGGAAATATCTACAAGAAAATTAAAAAAAAGTAGATATATTAAGGTATATAACACAGCTATGCATAGCAAAGGTTCGTGTGAGATGAGATTAATGTCAAAATACAAAACATAGCATGTCCCAAACAATCAAATGTGCATTCAATGCGAAGCAGTGCTTAGTTCTTTATGATTGCCACTCGTTTCACGTCATTCAATACAATATACGCAATATACGTATGATTTCAACTGTCCCGTAACATATTCTGTACATTACTATCATCTTGTTTTTTAAACCCTGTTAAACCCTGTATGTGACTTATAGGGTAAGTGCATTGACAAGACTAATTTCTTCTTAAACCCAATAATTCATGCTTATTCATGCATTTCTCACTCCCCAGTCAGCATGGAAAAAGATACTAAGCTGTGATACGAGAGAGGAACCTCGCAGCATCCAGACTTCACGCTATAGGTGGCCCGTGAGCATCCCGGAGCTCAGCTCCGATTTCCGAGACACTTATTCTCCCTCTGCATGCACAGGCCTGTCCTTGTGTACACCACTGGAGGGAATGAGGGTCTATTGATGTCAGCTTACAGAGACAGCACTCATCAGGGTAGGGAAGAGTCATGTCCGCCTCTTGTTTTATATTTCAAGCGAAAGGTTTTGAAAAGCAAGGCTCTGTTTTTTTAAGGAGACCACCTCTGCTGTGAGTAAAGAGACAGGCATTACAGTGAGGATGTGTGCTGTCATAACACACAGGGGCTGGTGGTGCGGTGGTGCTTAACATTCTGCGCTGGCAGCACAATGAAGCCCGGCTTGGACGGACCCATAAAACGTGGAAAGATGGAAAGCTTCCGTATCAGCCCTGTGCCCTTGCGATAGACACTTAATCAAGATTGCTCCAGCGGGAATGTATCTGCAAGTTGTGCATTGTAAATTTCTTAGGATGAGACATAAATGACAGGATCAAAAAAGTGTGCCACCCGGAATACACACCCCATATTCAACGATTTAAACATCAATAGATACAGCTTTTATCAGATTCTCATTGGAAACTGCAGGATGTCATATTTTTTTTGTTAGAAAATGAAAAGCTCAGATGAAAAAAATTGAGCTGGATGAGCCACATGTTGTAAAATAAAATAGTCAACCTACTGCACAGCCTTCCCTACACAATGACACGGTAAATTGCTTGGTACCAAATATAGCCTCACAGACTGGTAATCTACTGTTATTTATCAGGAGTGTTTGTTAAGGGAAAGTTTATTAAAAAAAGGAACTTAATAAATTACTCATCCTCATGTTAAAACTGTATGACTTTCTTTTTTCTACAACAGTGGTTCTCAAACTGGGGCCGTAGCCCCCTAGAGGCCGCAAGATGGATCAAGGGGTGACAGAGGTGTTGTGGCATTTTATGAAATATAGACATTTATCCCAAAATTGTATGCAATTAAACATCAGAAAAATAAGACCACCAACCAAAGAATTGGTTTTGATCTACACGAGGCTTAATACATTATTAGATTTTATTTTTAATTAAAAATCCATTTAAGGAATGTCTCACTGACATTCTGTCATTACAGAGGTGAAAAGGCATTCAACACTGACATTGTTTAACAAAAGTAGAACTTTTTTACATATTATTCTGAATAAATCTATTTATTTATTAAGGAATGAAAATAATACCTTTAATGCCATGTTATTAAACCAAAAGACCACTTAAATAAGACAACCATAAGTGACATTAGCACTTATATTTTTCATTAAATAATTAAATTACACATTTAACAACATTACTCAACCATGATCTAGTATGTCAAGTTAATACACTATAGCTATAAAAAGTTATAGAGGCATTTCTCTCTTTCACACACACACCTGCTGAGAAACTGTCAGAATGTGTGCTCTGTAACTCAATCATACCCTCAGCACTACTCACTGTTCATGTAACAGTGCCGTGGTTTACTCTGTCGTACACCAGCACAGCTGTCGAGGCTGAAAGGTCGACATGCGTTTTGTCCCTCTGATGTAGACACTGCCGGAGCTGTCATCGAGTTCACCTAACACCACGACCACCACAGCGACAGCCATGTTAAAGTATGGGTCAGTATTTTAATGAAAATTTGAAACATTCAGTTCTGATAAAAACCTCATGGCCACAAAACGAGTTACCAGAAAAAACAGTACGAATACTGTTCATTATGATTTGTTAAGAGCAAATAGATCTCTTATTTACCCATGGACGGAAACATTTCACACAAGATCTGACGTCTATAACTCATACCACCTGACAGAAGACATGATGTGGACATTTGTTAGTGGATCAAATATTATATCATGTGCACTGTCTTAAGTCAGTTTGTTTCCAGATTAAGATATTTACTCTGGGGGATGTTAGTATAGTATATAGACACATGCACATGTATGCCTAGATTTGTGCTGTGTTTTAAAAGGCTGTCAAACTCGAACACTGCAGCTACTCTAGGGCAACGTTAGGTTTAAATAGACACATCTTTTGTACGGAAAATATAGGTCACCTTTAATCACAGCAGGCAATTTCACTTGATAATCACACACCCACTCAGAAGAACATGAGTCTAACAAAAAACCTCTTGGCTTAGCATACAATGATGACTTCTGAGGGGAGAAATCTAGTTTCTCCTTACTGCACAAACTGCAGTGGGATTCTCTTTAATATCATTTGAAAATGACTTTAATATATCAATTGTTTCTCCTAGAAAGCAATGAGATTAAATGGAATCTAAATGATGATTTTTTATATCTCAGATTAATTTAAAGGTCCAGTGTGTCATTTTTTGAGGTATAATTCTATTGGAAGAAATTTAAATCAATATATATCAATGTCTTCAGAGGTGTAAGACCTAACATAATGAAGCATTTATTACCTCAGAATGAGCTATTTCTATCGCCACACACCATGGGTGCATGTCGACATTTCTATGTTTATAACCCCCTTGCATGAAATTCGCCATGTTGTTTCTACAGTTCTGGACAAACTGCTGTACAAAGTGCATTTGGTATATACGTTATCTCTCTTGGCAAAGAAGGAAAACATGATCTTAGCCTTGTTTCCCCTCGTAGTGCTTCAAATTGAGGGGTAAAGAGAGCCGTTGGTTGCAATTTCGCAACCTCACCGCTAGATGTCGCTACATTTCATACACTGGACCTTTAAATGCTGTTATCAATCAGCATCAAGGGACTTTCTGTTTTATAGTCTTATGAAACGGTATTCACTCTAATTTGTCATGAACTACTGCAGCTTTTAATGTGAATAATTCAAGAGCCATATTCTCCAGGTTTATTCAAGTCTGGTTCTCAAAACAGCAGCAGGGAATTTTCTGCTTTAGAGTCAAGACACGGTGCACAAACCCACAGACAATTAGCAAGGCCACTTCAATCTCGTCTATTGTCTTTCAAGGGCTGCCCTCAATTATATACAAAGAGAAAACTGTGATTATTTTCTTTGCGGTTAGATAAAGTTTCTTATTTCTGGGTTTTCTTATGCGGTTGCAGCTGCCAGGATCCGCTCAGAAATCACTGGGGTGAGATTTCAATAGTGCAGGAACAGGAACACACGCTGTCCTCTTATCCATTCAGCATTTACTGGTCAAATAATTGAAATGGCATATTCGCTACCCATACATATACATCTTTCCATTTCCATGTATCAGGATGAGGTTATTAATGATAATCTTTTAAATTGTCATTTGTATGGAGTTCAACATCAATCACACATACTGAGCATGTCAATAACAAGCTGTTGATCTTATTATATTTCTTGTGGTGTATTTGTCTAATCTTTGATGCGTCCGGCCCCCTCGAACTTTAACCTTGTAATGTCACAGTCGCTGTGCTGTAGTTAATATAATTCTGTTGCAGAATGTAATAATTTTCTAACATAATTTTGAGAAGCTCATTGACTAGCTAAGGTAAGAGGCACTATACAGTAGGGATGAATAAATAAACCTTTATCCCCAAGCGCATGTGTTCAGTGAGCTTGTTTTAAAAACATGAATGACAAAAACAGTCTATGCAAAAAAAAAAATGCAAAATATAATAAAACATTCACTTCACAGACGTAATGCTATGCTGAATATTTCATTTACTGCATAGCCCTAATGCCTAAGAAATAACACAAGTCCTTTTCCTTTATCTATAAAAGAAATATATAGTGTGACCTTATACTTGGGTCTATTCTTCATCTCCTTCCATGTACGTGTGTGGTGATGCCACACAGAAGCTCGCCTGACTAATGACCTGTCGCCACTTTCACTACGATCAAATAACACAACTTCCTAACAATAACATGGGCCTTTCATAATAACACACCTGGAGACGGAAGAGCACAGTAAATAAGGGAGAGAATAGGGTGTGGACCGGATCGAGGGCAGTGGGACAGGGAAATGTTCCTCTTTCAGTCTAGCAGAGGGCTATAGGAAACCTGTCCTCCAATGTGTCAAACTGTGACGGGCCCTCCAGCAAACAGCATGGCCAATTAGCTGTAATAACAGTGTTCGCACGCTTTGCCCAACTCGCTTTCATCTCTTCACTACCCGTTCAGCGTTGACTCGATACATTCAGCTTCTGATGCCTCCTTGAGAATTCAAAATTTGTATGTACATCCCAAGCGTATATGATATACATATGTACATCAGTTCACTCTCTGTGTCATTTCGATTGACTTCTGACAAACATTCTTACCAACTGAAGTCAATTCCTAGAATTACTACACTGAATATATACGTACAATGTTTTCAGTCATGTGTGATTATTTATGTCTGCATGTAGGATTAACTGTATTTATAGCTTCAACTCTTACTTCTATTTGTAAACATAGCTTATTGTCAATGTATTGTAAAGTGTTAAAGCAACAGTTCCCCCAAAATTGAAAATTCTGTCTTTATTTACTCGCCCTCAAATTGTTCCAAATCTGTATACATTTCTTTGTTCTGATGAAAACAAAGGAAGATATTTGCAAGAATGCTTGTAGCCAAACAATTTTTGGCCACCATTGACTTCCAAAGTAGGAAAATTGCTTTGCATCGTTCTATTCAACACAAAAGAAGTTATTTTGAAGAAAGTAGGAAGGCAAACAGTTCTGGGGCACTTTCGACTACCATGGTCATTTTTCCTACTATGGTAGTCAACTGTGTCAAAAAACTGTTGGGTTACAAGCATTCTTCCACATATATTTCTGTGTTCATCGGATTTAAAAATAATGAGGTTTTGGAACTTGGGGATCTCATAATGTATTTCTGTTAAAGCACTTTAGTAAAACCATGCTGTCCGAGTTATCAAAATCAGTTTTACATTTTTGTGGTGGGACTATTTTGTCACATCAAAAATATTTATAGATTTTTTTCTTGTACTAAGCTGCAAAGAGCTATGCTTTTTATGCTTAATTTTGATTTAAAAGAAGGTAACATAACATTCATTAATAACATTAACTAACAATTTAACTAATATAATGCTTAATGGATCATTACTCACTAAAACAGTCAAATGCCAAGAAACTCAGTTTAATATATTGTTATATTTGAATAAACTGGATGTACATTTTATATAGTTTTCTAATGACTTATAAATGAAAGTTAATATAAAGTGTTACCCATATGAAAAAAGAATATCATCACAGATTCAGGGTACTTCCATGCTTTATCTGAAATTAACTTCATAATAAAAATAAATCTGTCTGTGTGGTTTGAGGAATTTTCTGTCTCCTTGTGGGATCTTCTCTCCACTAGTTTATCCTGCAGGCAGCTCAGCGCACATCCATCTCTCACATTAATATAGTCCTGATGTGAGGAGAGCACAACCATGTTACAACTGCACCGCAGTACTGCACAAAAAGAAGAGACTGGATTCATTACACCTCACCTAACACTGCATGCCCAGATGTTTCACGCATGTCAGTGTCCTCTAGAGATAATAAAAACCCACTGTTGCAAAACAAACCCTGGAAGTATTATTTTCTTCCGTTATGACTCTCGTGAGATACTTAAACAGTTCAGAGTTCTCAGTGTGGAGGTACAGAGAAAGTCAGACGTGCTGCAGAAACAGAGGACATCTCTCTGTCTACAGCACTACAGAGGGGTCTTTATTTTCCTACAGAGAGTAAATCTAAAGCTATACAGTATAGCGTATGTTCTGTCTCCTGCAGTTACAAATCTTGAAAGATCTGCATTGAATACAGATGAAAGGACCATTCTATACACCAAGAATTGTAGGCTCGCTTACATCTGTCAAGACTTATCATATCCATCTCTAGCCATCATGAGTCTTTAAACTAGCGCTGGCAGGATTTTGGTCTTGAATTAAAACAATTTATTCATAAATGAAACCAATAGGAGGTGTCGTGAGATTTGGTCCATCTGCCTTATGGACAATCACGATAGGATTACAGGGTTCTTAATGTGCTCTTCACCCCAGGAGCCACCCAATCACGTTCTTCCCACACACATGGGAAACACTCACAGACAGGCGGCAGGCTTACGTATCCTAGCATCCCTTTCCTCCAGCTGTCCTCCAAACACACCGTATGTTCCTCCAGAAATGAAGACAATGCACAAACAAAACAACCTTCAAATTTTCTTCTACTTATGGTTTGGGTATGCTAAAGTTGACTACGCTTCATCACACAACCACCATATTGGGATCTTGGCTCAAATAGATGTGACCCTCACTACACAAACCAACACAAGTTTATTTTTTCTTATTTAACATCCTGTTCTGGCAGGCGAAGGCGAATCTGCTTTTATCCATGCACAAGCTGTGATGTAAACTTAAGCCAAGGAGGTCTATAAAACCTGCAGAGAGCCGTGCATTAACATTTCCATTCATCTCAATAGCAGATGCACGGCTGGTGCGCGACCCCTGTGAGTTCGCAGACAGCATCCTTCCATTTTTGCTTTTAGGCACTCGTGACTGTCCTACCGATGTGTAAGGTACAAGACAGCAGACCGAGAAAACAGACAAAGTCAAAGTCATCTCATAAAACAAAACAAAAATAACTGGCTAAACACACGGTGGCATGCCTATTCCCTTTCTAAGCAGCGTCCGTGCCACTATTATAAACACACCCATTAGCATATTTAGTTTTAGGGCAGTGTTAAGAGATTAGAGTACTGGATGTTTGTAAGTCTTCCATGCCCTGGCGTTTCTTTCATGTGGGCATCAATCAGCAGGTGCGTCCTGGGGAAGTGATGAAATACATAGAGGCATGAAGAAACACCAGTGAGAAATCAAACATGACCTCATGTGTGGTGAGAGAATGCGACGGACCGCATTACAGACTCGCTAGTCAACAAATCAATTAGTGTTCACATTCCATGGGAGTGTGGGAGAGAAATGTCATCGGGCTTCCACAGATCCTGGAAATGTGATCAGTTCTGGGGTGTTAAGTATCACAAAAAGTAGGATAAAGCAAACCGAATACGAGAAGGAGAGAATTAAAATGATCATCGACCTCTCGGCACGGAAAGGCGCTAATTGTTTATGATTTCTTACATTGGCTCTAATAAGACGACAATTTTCTAATTGCACCAAATCGGCCGCGGCAGAGTTCATGGCCCCGAGGTTGCAGAGCTTCATGCAAACTCATTAACGGCTGCCGCTTCTGCTCTTTAATCTGATGGAGCATGCTGCAATCTCTATTTACCAACATTACATAAAATGTTACTTAACTGCACATGGCTAGTCAGGAGAGAAAAAATTGCAATCACGATTTTACAGATACTTAGGTTAATGCTAAATAATCAACAGATGGTCTGCTGAAAAAACCTAATGGCAATTTTATTGTTTTGTTTACTGGGATGCTTGATAAAGGAATACAAGGCATTAAAACTGAGTGTTGGAGAATGTAGATCCCTATGGTTTAAAGGCTTACGAAATAAACAGCAAATTCAAAATGATCCATCCTTTAATCTGTTTAAGGGAGAAAGATAAACTGTGTTTTATTGGTACCTGTGTAAAGTCAGAGAGAACATGGGCCATCTTGTGGTCTGAACAGAATGTCTATGACAACAACTGCACACTCACTTCATTTAATTCATAACCAACGTGGCTTTGTCGAGGTACATCTCATACCAAATGGAGAAAGTCATAAATAAAGGAAACAATTGCCTGAAGGTGAAAATCATAAAATCATAATCATTGTTCCACAGCCTTATTACAACAACTGTACATAAACGTGTGTCAAAAAACACCAAGATACAAAACAAAAACCAACAAAAGAAAGATCACAAATAGACTAAAATAATAAATGGAATCAATCTGAGCATTTTATAAAAACAGCTCAGCTCAAAATCTACATATATTACTATGGTTTTTAGTGTATGTAATAGCAAAAAAAGTCTGTCTAAGTTCCCACCTCTTCTAGTTAAAGATTTTTTCTTAATTCCTATTTAACAAAAAGAAGAGATCAGACTTCACAAACTGTGCGGACACTGAATAGTTAATTTTTTTAAATATATCAAACTATGACGTTCCATAATTCCCCTTTTTTATGTTTCTCCGACATCTGACTTTCCACAAGGACATGAGTTAGATGACAGCTTTGGTTTTGCAACTTATTCCTTTTATCTTTAATCATTTCCCAGTTTGAGGATGGTTAAATGATGTGCACTGGCCGAAAAATATCTATAATAATAAGCTTGAAATGTCTACATCAACACTTTACATTCAATTCGGGACACATTTTGACAAATGACATTCCTTCCTCTCATTTAGTCAGATTTGTAATATGTTTTTTTTTCATTAAATAGAGAATTCTAGGGCAGATTTCTTTGTATGTCAGGGACCAATTTGAATTAATATTGTGGCAAGGGGGGCGTGGTTTAGTGACGTCTGCACCGGACCTGGGAGAGACCCGGGAAAAACGGTAAGCAAATGGGTCGATTGCAGATTAAGATCACCTGCGTCTTGTTTCAGTGATTGGCGAGGAGACTGCTTAAAGGCTGGCAGTCTCAGAGGAGAAAGAGAGAGAGACACGGACTGAGGGACGTGAAACGAACGGAAGAAATCTAAAACCGGAACCCGGAAGTGAAACTCGGGAAAGTTGTCCAGAACTTCATTTGTTATTTTTGAGCGAGTCATCGTGAGACTGCTCCAGGAAAAAATCATCGCACCGAGAGAGATGTTGTCTCTCCACAGCACTCCGTTCCCCTGGGTCAGTCGCTCGAGGTTCCGGCTCAGCTTCCCCCGCCTGCACAACCGCAGTCTTCCGTCGCACTTGACTTCCCGAGGAAACATCCGCACACAATTTTCCCAATAATACAGAAAACATCGGCCAATTCGTCCCCAAAATTAGCGGATGTTTGAGATGAGGATTAACCGCCACCTCTACTCTATGCTTTTGCCCCCTAAATTTTATGGGCATCGCCACTAGAGGATAGTTCACCACGTCCCCGTGTACACACCGTACCTTAACCATGCGGCTCTTATCCTTTGCCACGGACCGAATCAGGCGTTGGTGGATGGAGGTTTGGTTACAACCCGAATCCACCAAGGCCTGATATGTAATCCCCTTAATACTCACAGGTATTTGATACAGGCCGGCCGGATCGAGGGCAACCTGTGGGTCGTCGGGGACCCGGATCACCGTCCCGACCTCCATCACTGGACAGCGGTCGATCGTGTGACCCGGCTCCCCGCACCGCCAACAGGTCGGCCCAGACTTCTCCGCCGCCCTAGCGGGAGGAAATGGGCCGAAGGATTGGCGAGGAGAGGCTTGTGGTGAAGGAGAGGCCGCAGGCTGGTTCTACCGGCCGGGTCCCCGGAAGAACTGTCGCCCATTTCCCACTGCGTCTCTGGTCCTTGGAACGGGCCTGGGGCCAAAGGACGCCGGAGACCTGGGAAGGGGTAAAGGTCGGGGAGAGAGAGGGGGAGAAACAATAGGTGGAGGAGAGAGAGATGTTCGGGGTACGCCGACCCCAGGGCACGCCACCATCTGGTCCTCAGCCAGCTGGATGGCCTCCGTCAGCGACGCCGGCCGGTGGCACTGGACCCACTGGGCGGTCTTCGGCGGAAGCCGCACCACGAACTGCTCCAGTGTCACTCGGTCAAGGATCTTCTTGACGTCGCCTCCGTCGGCCATCAGCCACTTGCGGCAGGCGTCTCGGAGCTGCTGAGCCAGGGCGAAGGGTTGGCCAGCTTCCCCCAGGTCCAAGGATCGGAATCGCTGCCGCTGTTGCTCGGGGCTCAGGCCGACCCGCTGGAGGATGGCTTTCTTGAGGTCCGCGTAGATCAGCAGATTCGGGACTGGTAACTGCTGGGCGGCTAGCTGTGCCTCCCCCGTTAGCAGAGGGATCAGCCGGGCCGACCAAACATCCCGCGGCCAGGCCGAAATCTCCGCAGACCTCTCAAAAAGATCCAAAAACGCCTCCGGGTTGTCCTGAGGCCCCATTTTGTGCAGCGACAGACTCGCCGCTGGTGAGCTGGTCGATAGTCCCCTGTTGCTGACTTCCTGGTCCAGCCAGCCCCGGAACGTCTCGCGGTCTTCCTGCTGGGCCTGGACAAGGGCTTGGAAGCGCCGTTCCTGGTCTTCACGAAGGCCCAGCAGCGCTTGATGGTGCTCGCGGTGAAGACCGGCGAGGGACTGGATCACCTCCGCAAATGGCGAACCTGGCAGGGACATGGCGGCGGCACTGGTCCTTCCTTCCCGGGTTTCGGCACCAGTGTAGAGAATGTTCGTGAATGTAAGGAAGGAAGGAGGCAGGGTCGGCGTGGACTGAGAGACAGAGTCGCTTTATTTATAGACTCTAACAAAAAACGTGGCGCCACTGCGCACTTTCAAACATCAAAAATAACAAATGAAGTTCTGGACAACTTTCCCGAGTTTCACTTCCGGGTTCCGGTTTTAGATTTCTTCCGTTCGTTTCACGTCCCTCAGTCCGTGTCTCTCTCTCTTTCTCCTCTGAGACTGCCAGCCTTTAAGCAGTCTCCTCGCCAATCACTGAAACAAGACGCAGGTGATCTTAATCTGCAATCGACCCATTTGCTTACCGTTTTTCCCGGGTCTCTCCCAGGTCCGGTGCAGACGTCACTAAACCACGCCCCCCTTGCCACAAATATATTTAAACATTCATAAATGTCCAAAAAGCCCCTTAATGAACACACTGCCTGGCAGACATACTTTTGGTACACACTTATAAAATAATATTTTGTCCAAAAACATTTTTCAAAGAGCAATAAAATACAAAAATGTATACTCATTTTAGAAACAAACTACTTATTATGTAAGAAATTAAGTCTAGTGTTTTTTCACAATTCACAAATTGAAATTCACGGACCAACAGCGAGCATAGCTTAAAGACAATCCTACGAATGAAAAGGAAATGCACAACACCTCCCAAAATCTGCAAAATTTCTCTTAACTTAAAAGTGATTTTGTGTTGAATTGGTGCAGTCAAGGGCAACTGTTACTGGGGGTGTGCTAGCTCACTGTACACAGGTATAAACTCATGAATGAGCCGTTTAGAAAGAAGCTGTGGCCGCTTTTCTTCACTTTCCCTGCATTTCTCGAACTATATGTAACTGGCAACAACACCCACTCGCAGTCACTCAGGAAACACACCAGCGGGGGGCAGCAGCACATGGCTGACATCACAACATATGTGTGGTAAGGAAAACTCGTGGATCATTAGACTCCCTTGAGTTTCATTTTGCTTAATAAAACATTTACACTGTCGTGATGTTCTGTACAACGATACAAATAAGAAACACTGCAAAGCGCAAAAGCACTTAACCAACATGGCTTACAAAACGGGAGCCTCTATTCGATAACAGAAGCAGTTCCGTCAGTGTACGGGCACACCGCCTACAGCGCTAGCAGATTGCACTGAAACTGAGCGAAGCCAGACCCAGCAGGCCACTTCCCCTCATGGGCACAGGGTGGAAAACTCAAACATGTCTGCGATTGGTACGGTGCTCAAATGCTGACAGTGATTAAGGTCTCTGACACAAACTGCAACACGTTTGTAATAAATAATAACATTGGAGAAAACTATTTTTGGGGAAGTGGGGAGGGCAAGAGCTAGAGCGTGTCCTGTTAGATAGGTGACTTATGACATCATATTGACCAAACCAATATAGCATTTCCCTGCCAATTTTAGAAACTGATAACAGGTCATATTGAACTAAGGGAAATATTTGTTTCTCTCCATGTTTCAGAGGTTATTTTGAGCATTCGTTGCTCTGTATGGAGTTTGATCTCAAACATTGTAGCACAACATGTCAAGGTACAGAAGAACCTGTGGTTTGTGGAAATTAGGCTTTTATGCAGCACTCCATGGATGCTCTATGATGACACAGACACAGTTTCAGTTTCACAGTGTAAATTGTGACAAGACTTAACATACGAAGAAAGTCTGAGAGGCTCAACAAACAGGCACTTAACTTTAACTTTCATTTGAAGTTACAAAATATTTAATTATTCTTACATCAAGTTCAACTTGACAAGAATCTTGCGATATTGCTGTCTGCACGACAATGAACATGAAATGTGTGTGACGTTACAATATTAATAACAAACAGACACATCAGACCAGTGCGATGAGAGACTTCTAACGGAAAGAAAAAACTCCAAGATCACATCAAGTCGCATTTTGTATTTACAGCAAACTAAATCATAAATTACAAACATTATAAACCAGATCTGTAAATCAATTCAAAATGTTGTACCTTGGTGATGCTATTAATGCATATTCATGTAACAGCGCTAACTCGCCTCACTTGCACAAAATAGGCCATGGCAATTATGTATTTTTCACACTGCATCAAAACAAACAGAAGTTGCATATATGGAAATCAAACCTGAATATTTCTTGTAATAATTATATTCAGAGAACTGTTATATTGAATTTTGGGGTAAAAACACAAATATTGTTTTGACTACTTATCAATTAATCTTATACCGTAATCATCTTATAATGTAACTGTAAAGTTTTTGTTAAACTTTGATGAGCTTTGCATTTAATTTTACCCAAAAAATTCAACAAAAACCTTACACAAAATGACAATTGTAAATCCAAGTTTCTGTGATTCCAGTTCCATTTTCCACACAGCTATCAATTGTCTTCTATTTTCTGCTTTTGGCAGTCTATAAAAGATAGATCTGATTTCTTGTTCAATTTATTTCTATTACAGCGGTGAATGGCAACAGCTCTTTTTTCACCAATTCGGATAACTGTTGAATCCTACGGTCTTTTATTTAGACAGATGATCATGTGCTTTATGCCTACTTTTACAGTTTCTCCTACAGACAGGCATGTTGCAGGATGTTTTGCCATAGTGGGAAAGTGACGTCAGTGCTTACCCTCGGTCCTTGCTCTCTTTCGTATTCGCTTGGCTGGTGTTTAGAGCCAAGGTGCAAAACAGTGATTTAGGTTAAAATGGCATCTATCTGTTTGTTGTGTGGTGTTTGTCAATGCATCTTTTTATTATTGTAAAATGTTATGTCTGCTCTTGATTGTAAACAACTTGGAGCCTGGGGAAAAAATCCCAGTATAAATGTATTTTTATTGTAGTTTTCTGACTACAATACCGTTCTGACTAAAAACTGTTAAACAAATTAATTTCTTCTATGCAGATTTCAAAACTACACTAAGAGGTATAGTGTTATATTGTGCCTTGGTAGAATTTCTGTTTAAAATACAAAAAATTAGAATCGGATGGTGAGAAAAATGCAGCCGGCCATGCACAAGTGATTTCATAGAATGAACATTTAAATATTAGTAGCACATAAAGAGTAAAATAGCAATACAGGTGAACATGACATTTCTAGCATTTGCATTTATCGAATTCAACTTACAGTGCAAGGAATACATTTTATAAGAATAAATTACTGAGAACTGAACCTCTGACCTATAAAGAATATAAAAATAAATGATAAAAAAATCAGGCTTACAGTTTTGTCGACATGAATTTCAAAGGGGCCAATTACCATTTACTGTTCCTATGTATTTCCCATGATACCTAGCTGTCTAACCAGACATATTTCACAAGTGCATTGCATCAGGACAAAGGAAAACCATAGAAGCTAAATACAATCAGTATTCAGCACAACCGAAGCTACTCTCTGGGAACTGCTGTAATATAACTTCATATTACATAGCTAAATCTGTCAAACAATTTAAAGCATTTAAAACATCTGTGACGACTGCATTTATAGATATAAAAAGACCAGTGTAAGACATGACTCTATTTAAAGTTTGAAGAAATGGGAAATGAGCTCCTAAATCTTTTACAGCTAAGGATGAACATTCACTCTAATCTAGGATGACCACCAACCAACAAACCAAATGTGGGACAGGTAATCCGTTTATGCGGGACAATGTGGGACACCACTAAAAGGTAGCGTCAAACTGGGATATAATAACAGAATGAAAAACGTTTATTATTTTTTCTACCATTTACCTGGTAAAAATCATTTGATATTTAGTCCATTCCGACTACAACGTAAATAAATTATTTATAAAATATTATATAAAATGTAAAAAACATTTTAATGGCGAATTCAATTTAAGGTGTACCGTCTCTTTAAATTTTGAGTACAGATCAGACCCGTTGTCATCATGCTGAACACTTCGAAGATCTTCTCAAAAAAAGAATGCTAAAAGAATAAAAAACTAACAGATAATGAAAAAGAGTGTATTATCTTTTGAAATGTATTGTTGTTAAACAATGCATTTCATTATTTTCTAATAATTTTTATTTTCATACGCTAACCACAACCTATAGGCTAAACACTGTTATAAAGGCACACCGTTTATAATGTTTTAGTGAGTTTTTATCAGGCAAGTTGACATAGGGGGAACCCCCCGAACTACTGACAGACACAGCCTCTTGATGACTGCCGTCTTCTCATACATTGGATGAAAGTCAGGCTTTAAAACATAGTTAAGTTTGTATGAGCTCGGTTTAAAGAACGTTTCTTAATGTGACAACTAAAAAGCAATAGACTGATGAAAATGCGGGACATTTCCTCAATATGCGACCTGCAGGACTAGAGGTAAAATAGCTGTGTGTTACAACGCAAAGCAGAACGGGTGGTCCACCCTCCTATTAAATTTAATAATTTCAAGTTAAAACACTTACCATATGAAAAAGTACATTTCAAGGTCAAAATTTAAGAACAAAATGGCAAACCCAGAAAGGTGGCTAATGTGGATTTATGAAATGAAGCTACACACCTAACCATTTGCTCTCTGATAATATGTTTTGTTCCACAACGTGAGGTAAATAATTAATACAAAGTTTCATTCAGCCAGTAAACAGGATCATCATGTCCATGTCTAATGTGAGGTAAATGTTTCCTGCCCCTTGAGATATGCAGTAAAGTGTAAGGGAAATGTAATCCTGTCCAGCCAGCTGTGGAGAAGGAGATCAATCACATACATTGATTACAGTTTCTAAGCATTAATGAGCAGAGGAGGGAAGAGAGAGAGAGTTGGACCACAAGAGTGATGTTTTCATTCACAGCACGCGGATCATTGCTAACATTGTTTTGGTTACATGCCGCCGGTGTGTCAAGTTCAAATGCGAATAGGTCCCGGTCCATAAAACATCTCAAACAGTAACATCAAAAACACATGCGCTGATAAACTTGTTTTTCTGAAATTTTAACTTTTAGCTCAATGAATCGTAGCTTTCATTTTAAACCATTTTATTTTAACATTCCAGGGGCAAATGTTTCGGTTTCTCTTCTCAAGAAAAACATCTCAACAAAATGCAAGATAAGAGAACAAAACGCTGGTTCATCCTCGTCCTTGGTTTGTTAAAACATAGTTTCTTGCTAGCTGCTCGCAAACATCATCTCTCTTGTCATAAATTCACGGTGCCTTTTTCCTTTCCCACATCTTCCTGAATTTATATCTGAAATAAAGTTGAACTGTGGCCATGAAAATGCTTATATCCCTCTGGTAACACCACTAACTATTTGCAGCATCATGGCCAATAAATCACACGCCACACGGCCTGTCCTGGCCGAAGCGTTTTCAGAGCTATTTACTACTGATAATGCCCGCAGTCGCTCGTGTCGCTGAGAGAGAGGCAGTCAGGTGAACTCATGAATCACTCGCTTCTTTCATCACTGCTCACAACGCTCAGCTACGGGGCGGTTTTAGGGTTCTGCAGAACATGAGGGGATAAAGCGAGTGCCTCTTCTCAATGTCAGTTTTCTCATGAACTGATACATATTTAATCACAAACGAATATGTTTGTCTATCTTTCTATAGCACATTCATTTTAGTAATGATTTATAAATGAATGTGTTATAGAAACTGTCAACACGTACATAATACACCGTTATACTTCAGCATATCCAGCTGAATGTAAAAGAACCCAAACTAGGGCTGCTTGATAAGTCCCAATTACCACCAAATGAAGAGTTTGGTTCTAACTCATGTTTTTTATTATGTATTTATGTTTTTTTTTGTGTTGTATTGAGCTATATTTTTTTAGTAACTATGGCTTAAATCAAAACAAACCGCAGTTTGATTGATATTAATTAGAATGCACGATAAAAAAACATGATTTTTTAGCTTTCTCATTTTGGAACCAAATTCTTCAAATATCGTCCTCTCTAGAGCGATTATGTCATCGGAAAGTCGGCAATTATGTTTAATGCGTAATTTGTACATGAAGCACTGCTCTTTGATCAATAGGAAATGCTGCTGGATCTAAAAGCAGTGCGAGTCGCTTATAATGTGCATTTGAAAAAAAACAATACCCGTCAAACATCGTCATAATAAATATACTTTATTGTCATGAAAATACCCGAGGAGGCTTGAAGAACTGTGATAGAGAGAGGCTAATACATATTTCCTGGAACTACGAGTGTGTTAGGTACATCTTCTGTGGCGTTTATTTGGAGTTTCTGTGCGATAGCTCCCCCTGGCTTTCAGACGCAGCAGCATACTTTACTGACAAGCCGCGCAAAAATTAGCAGACTGCAGGCAAATCTTGTGCACTTTTTTTATTATGGCGTACCCCTATCCCAAACCAAGCAAAAAGTTAATTTAAATCGATTAAATTTAATAAAAGATAACTACATAACTACAAACATATGGATATCTAATAGAAAAGATTTCAGGCTTAAATCTTCAGCAAGAATAACTATCTTGTAATATTGATTATATGTCAAGCGTATAGGGTCAGTTCTGGCAGGCATGTTAGTCAGGCTTGCTCACCTGATCTCATCAGGTGAAGCTAATCACTGTCAACCAATAGTGAACAGCACATACTAATAGTTAAATGTAGTTGTGTCCCAAATGACATGTTATACACTATGAGAGCTAGACATTAAAGCTTGTCCGGGAAAAGGGAATGTTTTGTGTGGGCAAGAAAGAGAGACTTTTACGTGCCCGACCGGACAAGTAACTTGAAAAACAAATAACACTCAGGGCTGTGCAGTCTGAAATATATGTAGAATAATAAGAATGGGTGTATTAGACAAAGCTGCGTGTTTGTGTGAAGTGCGTTTGATCGTTGTGCTTGTTTGTGTGACATTAATCAGTGGCGCACCGCACCAGTCTATATAACTACAGTAGATGGGGACATGGTACCTGTCATCTGGCTGTTCTGCGTGTCTGAGTGAATGAGGTGCACAGTTTAACATAAAACACGAGTGATGGTCGAGGATTTGTCTGCGTCTGCACTGTATGAGGATATAAACACATGAACTTCATCTCCAGAGTTGCTCTGAGTTTATTTTACGAGCGTTTCACTGTTTGAGTGCAATTGAAGCAAATCCAATAGAATCAAGTTGACTTGAACACAAAGACAAAAAATACTGTATTGTACTTAAGTACTTGCTATAGAAAATTGTACTGCCCTTGTAGTAAATTGATAAACACTGTATACTATAGTAAATTTCAAAAACACTATAGTATCTAAGAATGTACTGCAATTTACTAAATACTATAGTATACTACAGTAAATTATTTGAACAAATATACCACTACAATATGGTAAAAAATGAAAAAAACACAGAACGTAGAAATATTTAGAAACATTTATGTAAACCAAAAATTTGATGGCCCTAATTTATCCATCTGTTTGCAACATTAATGTAATAATAAACTTTCCTGTAGCTTAGTGGTAAGAGCATTGCTTTAACAACGCAAGGTTGTGGGTTCGATCCCGGGGTATTGCACATACCTAAATGTATAGGATAATGCAATGTAAGTCGTTTTGGATAAAAGCATCTGCCAAATGCATAAATGTGAATGAAATATCATTTGTCAGTTACTTGTCAATTCAAATGATGAATGCACTTATTATTTTAATGATGACAACTGACGTTTTATACCTGTGCTACAACTGTTTGGCCAGTGCTACCAAACTATAAACCTCTGTAGCATTTACATTTAGGCATTTGGCAGACGCTTTTATCCACAGCGATTTACATTGTTTTATCCTATAAATTTTACATAGGTATTTGCAATCCCCTGGGATCAAACCCACAACCTTGCGTTGTTAACGAAATGCTTTAACCACTGAGCTACAGGAAAGCCACTATTGTTATGGGGAAAAAATTTAACTTACAGCCTTAACAATAGTAATAACTGCTTGCCTTTGTTTTATAGCAGAGTACCAAATTCAGGAAGCCAAAGCGGACACTATTTATAATGCTTAGAAGTAAACTTGACCAATCAGAATCCGAAACAATTATATTCACACTACAAATGAAATATCATTGACGAATTAAGGAAGATTAGTATCATCCCAAATGGAATACTAAACTGTTTTATACTAATAGTCCATGCGGTCTCTCAGACGAGGGCAAATTACGTCAATTTCACAACTCAATGCATGTCAATAAAAATCGATTTGTACATTGTACAATTAATGTCATTTTAATCTGTATTGCTCAGCTTGACTTCAGTCAGCATTAAATTGAAGTTAAGCACTTGAAGTGTCCAGAGTTTCAAACTTCATATTTGCGGTTGAAAGAGTGCATAATGCGGTACTTAAAGTGCACTTCTTTTTTGAGAAATTTTAATGTGAACTCTCTCACGTAAAATAGTTAATAAGTGCTCGATTTGGAATGCACCTTCGGTGCATCTGAAATCGCCTACTTTCATAATATATAGTAGGTGAAAATGAGTATGTCAGTCATGAAAAAAATGTTGGAAACTTCAGAATGCACAAAATAGTAGGCAAGAAATACCCAGATGGTCTACTACTTCCGCCGAGATTTGTGAGTGTGGATCGAAAGGACATTTTTCTATCCCATGATGCCAAGGGAGCTGAGCAACGGTCAAATTTCAAAAAATAATCAAACCAATATGGCGGAACACTTTAAGGCGGACGTCCGTTTCTAATGTAAGTGCCCCTTCCCCAACTCCTCCACATCCAACTGCATCTACCAGGTCGCTTTTAATTTTATCCTATGCATTTCTATGATATTTTCCCTTCTGACAGGTATCAATTCTCTTTATGCCATATCACTATCATTTCAGGCATGTATATCTTTTAAGATATTTCTGCTTTAATAACTGTTCTGGTTCCCCAGGTTGGCTGCATGGACAGGCGGAGAATTTGCACAGAAAAGTTTCATTCGGCCAACCTTACATAGCTATTGTTTAAATCTTTGACAGTAGTGGTCATGACAGAATTATCATTATTTTAGTTGTTATATTGCCCACCCTTTATTACATCTAGTCCTGGGTTTGTTGCTTGCTCCGTTTTAATTGGACAGATTATAAAGCTGCTGTAAACACTACAAATATATGATCTATGATGATAACATCTAATGAAACAATCGCTTTGTTACCTTAAGACAGCCCTGAGTTATCAAAGATGGCCTCTTCATAGTGAAGCACAAAAGCTTACATGCTGACACATATGATGGAATATTTTATTAACCAGCAGTGGCTTGATAAATATACACTCTTGAGTTTCAATCCCCAGAGCGTGTCAAGGCCAGAGATGGGCCACTTTGTCCTGAGCCCTATTATAGCAGTCACAATCTAACAGCTATCTGTTCACCGTCTGCACAAGGCTCCATAAAACCCACATAAAAGACAGAGCGTCTGGTCACTTGCACATCGCCTTCACATGACACAGCTCATAAAACACATGCGAACATACATGCGTAACTGAATCGGTCAGAGCGCCTGCAAACGTGTTATTACTCCATCCTAAACTTAACCTACAGATTAATGTTACTGTAAAGAATGCTCATTTACTCTAACATCTAACCAAGGTGACAGTAGCATATGAAGTTAGTTAAAAAGCATCAATACATCGAAGAAAAAACACACCGTAGGCAACAATGTCAGAACACTGTTATGCTAAAATACAACATGTCATATTGCAATGTGAACTTGATGCATACAAAACCGACGTTACGTGTCTCATCTACCACAGGGCTTTTCCAAAAGCCCACATATCCAATGGACTTATACAAACATTGACTCTTTCATTATGTGTTGGGAGCTGTAATGAGCAAAAGTCATAGAGGATGAAATAGCAGCTGTCATCATCCAGAGGCGCAGAAAAATAATTTCTCAGTTAAACCAGGATTTAGAATCAGCTAAAACTCAAATGTACGAGTCAGATGACTCTAATCGCCAGAGCATTTTCTGGTTAAAAGGCAAAAAGCTTAACTGTCATCATTGCAAAATAGTGGTTTGGGGGGTTTTCCGACTGTGTTACCAAATTTGTCCTGTGAAAAAGCTTTGAAATTACATTAAGCAGATAACATCCATTTATATTTATGACTGACATTTACAGTCATTGCAGCAAAACACCAAGAACAACAAAAACACCAGGTCTTTATAAAAAAGACAAAACAATGCAAAGAAAACACAATTTTAGCAACTTGTTTCCCTTGAAAATCTCTTATAAACCTTTTTTACCATCTGCACGATATACCAACAACCTTGTTAGCACACTTGCTGTTAGTCTAAAAATAAACCTTTTTACCTGTATCTCTCTGCTCCACATGCCTTGAAAAGTTCAGGAAAAGTGTGGCAGGAAAAGTGTTCTTTATTAAAGTAAACAGCAGAGGAGAGATATGTCTGATGAGGCATTGTAGGTGTCACGGGTTCGTGCTAGTTTTTGTGGACTTTTAATTTGTACCTCTTGAGTTCTTGTTTCCTGTATTGTGATGTGGTCTTTGTAGTTCTTTTGTTCATTGGTTCCCCTGTGATTGTCTCCCCAGGTGCGACTTGTTAGCAACACCTGTTTATATATAGCCCTAGGGTTTAAGGTGACATTTGTAGGGGTGTGACGAGACACTTATCCCACGAGACGAGATGAGACACGAGACTGAGTTCACAAGAACGAGACGAGAAATATACAGGGGAAAATAGTCTCTTATTCCCCTTAAAAATAAAAAATGCAAAAAATGTAGGCATAATTAAATCATCTTGTATTTTATGAAACAAATTAAACTTCTATTTTAATTAACTATATTATTCAGTAATAAACAATATGTAAACAATGCAAAATGTTTTGTCACAAACTCAACTGAGAGGCAGTAGGCCTAATTGCACAAAAATGATGCCTTGTTTTCTAAACAGGTGCAGCTTTTAGTAACAAGCTGTGGTTGTTTTCTCTATATGCAGAGGTGGCGATCGTATCACACTGTCAATCCTCCTTCCTCCACTGACTGAAGCCTCATAGCCCTCAGAGAAACAGTTAAAACTACAAAAACAGATCATGATTTATGCTAAAATAACACATGTGTAAGAGACAGATGATCAGTTTTTGAAGAGTTTGCCTGTGAATGTATTTAAAATAACTTAATATGAACATACATATAGCAATGGCTATATTTTACTTGTGGTCCAGTCTGCTTCTGTCCAGCAGCACGCTGTGCGCTCCCCTTAAACACCAGTGCTTTTGAGCAAGGTGCTGCGGACACGAAAGACGTGCGCGAATGTTGAAACCATCTGTCCAGCGCCTGTTCACATTGAGAAATGGTGGAAAGTAGAGCTGTGGGATGGAAAATCACGTTGTCAGTATGAATGGCCAGGGCGGTCACTGTAGCTCTCAGTAGGCACATACCTTGTCCAGGTATTAGCGTGTTCTGTACAGTAATGAAAACAGGTCGCACCACAACAAAATGTGCACGCTCCAAAATATATTTTGAAGTCGCACTGGTTAAATTTACGGAGCATATGCGACTCAAATGGTCGCAATTTCGAGCCCAGCACTCCATCATGCCAATTGGGTGAGGATATCGTGTATATCAGATTGGTCTTGAGATATCTCCTGCCACGAGATCTCATCACACACCTAGTCATTTGTCAATCTTTGTTTTACGTGGAGCCTCTGTATGTATTCAGTCTTTGGATTAGCTTGTTTTTCCTTGTCCTGTTTTAATTTTTATTAATGTTTATACTGTTTGGATCCACTGCCTGGCTTTCCTGGTTTCTATGCGTTAAAGTAGGAGATGACAGTGTTTTCCACCAGTCAGTCGATCAACAAATGATATGCAGAGTGGCCCTCACAGAGCAGAGAGAAAAGAGTGACACGTTTTCCTGTTTCACTGGAAGAATTGTAAAAGGCTGAAGACAGACAGGCGGACAGATACTGTAGATAGATAGATAGATAGGTAGATAGATAGATAGATAGATAGATAGATAGATAGATAGATAGATAGATAGATAGATAGATAGATAGATAGATAGATGTCCAATATCTGAACTGTTTTAAAGCAACACTTTGGGACATTTACTCACAGGTTCCCCCATGTGGTTGATAAGCAAAATTGTCTGTTACTGGTGTCATTAATAATGTCACTGTATAAACTTCCCGAGGGGCATCGCAATACATGTGAATTTGTTGACTAAGCTGTTGAAACCGGCTTATGCAGAAACATCATTTGGAAACCATTGGCAGGTGATGTGCGGGGCTGTGTGTACCGACCTGAACACAGAACTTGCTGCAGCTATTCAAGTAGCAGTGGCAGTGTAATTCGTCCAGTTAAGAGTAATTCTACCACTGAAATAATTTTAGAGATATTATTTTAAGGTTGAAAAACTACAGTGTGTTGCTTTAACACTTTCATGTCATAAGAGAAAGTACACTATCCTACCCCCAGCATGATATGACTGTAAAAACAACAAATAGCTTTTTGAACAAAATTTCTCTAAAAGTGCTTTTGTGATGAAATAGCAATGAGGGACATCATATCTCAGTCTATAAGTGATTAAGCAAAATCGCATTTAGCATTTTATGTCATTTAACAAGACATTTAAAAAGGACAAAAATCTATGTTTGAGTGGAAGGTGCAGGAGCGTTGGGTGTGATGGGAACGGAGTCCATGGGGGAACACAGAAGAAAACATGCATTGAAACAGACGGAAATGTGAGAGTACTGATGGGTGTCCTGGAGGCTAGTGAGTGCTCCCAACACAGGGGGGACCATGGAGGATCTGAGAGGTCAGGGGGCATAGGAGGTTCTGACATAGTGACGGCCGTTGTGGCTTTAGCAGTGGAGCTGGGGGGCCACATAGGATCTGGGAGGTCAGGGGGCCTAGGGGGTTCTTGTTCAGGGACAGTCGCTGTGGCACTAGCAATGGAGATAATAAAACTGATAAAATCTGTTTTTGCCCCCTTTTTTCCCCTACAGATTCCAGCATGAAAGATGAACACAGAGAAAGATATTTGGAAGAATGCTTATAACCAAATAGATTCCCCCCCCCCATATGTAGGAAAAATTATTTCATAATTGTTTTGTTCTGTTGAACACTAAAGAAGAAATTTGAAGAGTGTAGGCCAGCAATCCGTTCTGTGGCACTTTTGACAACCTTTGTATTTTTTCTCACTATGGTAGTCAATGGGGAGAAAAATTTGTCTTGTTGTAAGCATTCTTCCAAATATCAGAACAAAGAAATTTAAAAAGATTTGGAACAACTCGAAGGTAAGTAAAGGATAAAGAAATATACATTTTTGGGTGAAGTATACCTATATACGCAGTAAAAAAAATTGACATGAATTGAGTGCGTATTAAATCTTAAGCCTTCCTAGAACCTTATTAGTAATCTACAAGATGCCACAAGAAATTGTGGAGCACTGTGATATTGCTAATGGAAAGGATACAAGCAGTAACGGTTAGTTTTGTGGACGACTAAAAAAAATCTAGCTAGCCTTAAATGATTTCTAAGCAGTAAAATTAGCCAGTTTAGAAATAAACAATCCACTTCCAATAAAACCTCTAAAATGTTAATGTCTAGAACTAAAGACTTATTTACTAGTAACAGATTACAGCCCTATGCTTGTTTGTAACAGCATGACTTCTGTTCCTCACTATATGGCCTGATGATTGAGTCTGGCCCTTCATCTATGCTGGGATGAAACAAAAGGACTGCTTTCCAGACTCTGGTCGAACAAACAAACAAAAGGGTAATTGAAAACCATGGCCACTCTGTTATTGTGTGCTGGCAGAAATGAAATGTGAGCACCTCCACTGGTCCGCAGATTGGTCAATCTGCACACTATACCATGATGGGCCACTGGCATACAAGTTCTTTCTTTGCGACTAGTTATTTTGCATGAAGCCATTACAAGACTGTAAAATTATTCTCAAGGAATACAATGGCAGAGACCAATAAACTGTTCATATCACTAAGACCAATAATTATATCACTAATCAGAGCCGGATTAACCGCAGAGGAGACTTCAATATAAAACACTCGAAATATTATTTATATTATTTTATCAATGCATTTGATAATCCCATTGTGTGGGTGTTAAAGTTTCCATTAAATTTGTAACCAGGAGACCCTGTTTTCTGATAGTCAGCAAGTAAACACTGTTTGTATTTGTCCTTGTGACTTATATTTCCAATTCACACAGAGACTGACTTCCATATATGTCAACAAGTCATGTATTTTGTTACCAGAGAGATAGATGATAAATGCGTAGCCGCGCATGTCCATTAAGATGATTTACCAGCTGCATCACTCCGTCATCATGTGGAGTACCTATGCAACATCAAAAATAAAGGTGGGGAAAACCACCCCTCTCCGCATATGTTTACACTCCCACTCATTACTGAAATAACACATCATTTATCATCAGTATGGAGAGCCTGAATGAGCATGGACAGAGCTGCTGTGTCCAGTGTGTGTGTGTATGTGTGTGTGTGTGTGTGTGTGTGTGTGTGTGTGTGTGTGTGTGTGTGTGTGTGTGTGTGTGTGTGTGTGTGTGTGTGTGTGTGTATGGGTGAGAGAGAGAGAGAGCGAAAGAGAGAGATGGCGAAAGAGAGAGAGAGAGAGTGCGAAAGAGCGAGAGAGAGAGAGAGAGCCAGAAAGATAGAGAGAGAAAGAAAGAAAGATAGAGAGAGATGCTGACTGGATAGCGAGTGAAAGTGTAGCTCTCCAACAGCTAATTAGCTGAAGCTATGTTTACTCTCTGTTTACTGTGGAGGCCTCCATCACCCGCCAGAAATCATCAGCAAGGAGCAAAGCATCAAAACAGATGTGCTAAATAAACCAAGGTCTGGTGCTTATTAAAGATGAGAACTAAGTGGACAGGCATAACACATTAAAGACAAAAAACACACAATAGAATATCTCATCTAACAGCCTTAAATTTTTAAGACAAGTTGACTGAAGTTAACTGGAACACACTGTACAGTATCATGAAAATATGTATGTAAATGTGATGTGTTCTTAATTACATCTTCAAATAACAGGAAACAATATTCACCCACAGTACTGTTAACTGTGTGGCATATGCGTCAGACGTGTTTGATTATGGTACAAACTAGATCAGTCCCCTGAACATGTATGAACAGAGGTCTGCACACATATGTTGACATGACATTTTTTATCAAGTCAACATGTGATTTTAGACGCCGTCTCTCTTTAATGAGTACGGAGAGATCAAACCTCCCCATGACTCAACGCTACATCCTCCTCGATTCTCTCATCCAGGCTTCCAAAACTGACCGCTCACCATCACCAACCAGCCATGGCAATCCTTGACATTACAGTTTTCATGTTACACATTAAATATAATAAAAGAATATAACGTTATCAGAAATAGCTTATAACAGCAATATCTACAAGTTTATCATGTGACGGGTGCTGATATTCGATCAGAGGAGCATACTAAATCAACCATTTAAAGCAACAAAATCAGTGTCCGCATATTTGATCTTAAATATATGATAATATGTTATTCGAAAATTAAATGAAGTCACACAATGACATTAAACGTTAACGTGAAAAGCGTAATTAGGTTTCAGTGAATGTCAACTGACACCTGACATGTCGAACAATATCAGTAACATCGCGACACACCTGAAAGGCGATAGAGACATTAAAAACTCAACTTACTCTTTAGTGTCTCATTAGATTGTGTTGTTTCTCTATTTTCTGTGTTCGTGAGCATCTGCTGAGACTTTTTTCTCCTCAGAAGTAAAACGGGATAAAATCCTCCTCAGTTCATCAGCTCCTGACTGAAAGCGGACTCAAATCCCGATGTTTCTTCCACACAGACGCCTCACAGATGCGCACCGATTAGACTTTAGGTTAAATATATCCCTTCAGAATGTTTTGTCCAGAAGAAAGGTCCGTTTTAACAGGATTATAAACGTGTTTTCTGGACCGGGTCTCTCTGTGCTCCTGGCGCGCGGCTCTCACGAGCTCAGCTCCTCACTGGGTTTGCGCTCCAATCAGTTGCGCGCGCTCGCGCACATACAAACGCGAGCGCGCTCAGATGCGCTTCACACAGGACACCGGAAGCGACCTGTAATTGTGTAGGTCCTGTTTTATATTATTATAAACAGACAGACTGCCTGTGAATATTCCCAGTTTGAGAAAAACATAAGGATATTCTGGTTTCTATGAATGGAAAATATCAAACTTGACAGAAATAGCTACCTATGTAAAATCGGGTTTAAACGTCCGAGATTCGTTGAGGGGACTCTATCTGGGGACTTTTGGTATATTTTTAAAACACAGATTCAAAGAGCTGTTTATGTGTGAGATGTGCATAGCGTGAAGGCTGTGGATAAAAGATGTAAATCCTGTTGCTTACATTTTGAGGTGGAACTCCAAAGCCCCTTGAAACAGCGCACAATTTCCAGCCCTTACTATTATTTTAGATCAGTAGTCCATATACTTTAGATTATGAACATACTGTATATTGTCAGAAAACAACCAATTTATTTAAGATTTTTTTAATAATTGAAGGTTTCATGAAAGTTTGACGTTTGCATGGAATTGCCCATATGCATTTACGGACCTTTAATTGTGATTTTTACATATAACATGTCATGTACTGTACAATATGTGATGATTGATACAATCTGGTTCGCCTTGCACACACCTGCTCTCCACCTTCACACACAGAAACATTTCTCTACTTTTTAAATTAACAGCCTCTCAAGCATTTCAGTTTGTTGCAAAACATAATATTTGTGGCAGTGAGCTGTGATATTACTGATCGATTTTAATACTTCATCTGATAGAAATTATTCCCTCCTTTGGTTTTAAGCAAAAACAGGCAAAACAAAAAGGGGGCGATGCCTTTGGTCCTATAGAACATAAATCTTTTCCTATAGAACATTATCATTTGTGATGATCGAGGCAACAAATGTCTCATCTGAATCTCCCAGCACTTCCATTCCCATGAGTGGGCTTATGTAGAGACAAATATGCCTGCAAAAAATTATTTAATAAAAATCTCACCGCTCTGCTCAAAAACAAACAAATGTTTATTTATGTAAATGCCACAACAATATAAGGAACAGACAAAAACTCCATATGCCGGTTACATTGTTTTTGAGACATGAGAAAAATATAACCTTATAACCATATCGTTTAAGACCTCACACTACCACATACATTGCATAGGATAAAATAACATCAGTTATGTGTCTTATCATCAAGACACCAAGTACAAAACCTATCAAACAATGTAGGTTGAATGTAATACATTTTCTAGTGATCTGTTCAATTCTTACAGTCATTTATTCAGATTTGTCTCAGTGTGGTCACTGTCAAAAACAAGATACCCAAAAAACATTAAAACAGACAACAAGTGAGAGTTAGAGAAGGGAAATATACAGTAGGTGTTAAGGAACACATGTAATGTGGTCTGGATAACATGCATATCCAAATCACATGCTTACCATTAAACAAAAGCTGAACATTTTAAACCGACAGAGCAAATTATACAATACAAGTACAAATAATAAAGCAACGATTGGGAACACAGTCTTTTGTTGCAGGCAGTTGAATAACAATGGCTAGATGCACTATTATAGTTCTTAACATTCAGAAATGCAATCTTCAGAGACATGAAGACAAAGAACTAACAATCACTTCATCATAACATGACAAAGGCCTCTGGGTCTTCATGATTTATAATCTGCACTACGAAACATTAAGCTTAAATGCTATTGTGCCAACTGAATTGTTTGAATACATCTTCATACCATTTACTTTATATTCCATATTCTGCCAAAAGCATTTCTTTGTACTCTTACTACCTTATCAATTAGATTGAGGCACACTAATGGATTGCATCAGTTGTTGTGTTGTCTACACAGATGGACGCATCATCGCAGATTGAAAGCGGGAGAGGTCAGGTTCTCTTTCTAATGTAACTGATTAATCAGGGTGTGCGATGAGCTCACCACACTGTACGGACGGCAAACAATACAACAACAGCTCGGCGTCATTCCTCAGGAGCCTCTGGGGATAGTGTCTGGCTTTCAAAACACGCTGCGCCCTTTGACCTCTGAGGAAAGCTTTTCAATCACTTTATACCTGCTCGTGAGGATGACTGGGTGGCGTGCACAGGGGTCAACAATTCCATTAAACAAGGCAACACACTCACTAATCAAATCATGCCAGAGACTCATTAGGGCCTCACAATTTTCAAAGCTCCGCCTTCTTGAGAGTAAAGGGATTGGCAGGCCGTTCTTTTATGGGTTAATTTCATATCAAGTCTTTTGGCTATGAGATTCTGAAGTTGATAAATGTTAGTTTACATAATAATCCAAGTTTACTTATTTTATGTATAATTTGTAATACACACACACATTACATTTATATATGAAGAGTTTGTTTCCAGAATGAGATAACTTGGTGTTTAAAATCTTTCCAAAATCATGTTTTCTTATTGTGCATTCCAATTCATATCCATCAAACTACAGTTGGTTTGTTTAAAATACGGCTAACTAACAGAATAAGACTACATAGAAACATGATAACATAATAAAAAACATGATTTTTGGAACCAAACTCTACATATATACACAGCACTGGAAACCATGAATTGCTTGTCCAGAAGAACTTGCCGCTTTCATTTTTTAACAGTACAGAAACATTGGAATAAAATACAACCAACAAAACATTTATAACTAAATCAAAATGGTAGTCAAATATCTTTAAGATTTCATCATGTTTGTATGATTTAAAAGTAAAATATATAAAAATGAAACCAGAAGTGCTTCTGGAACAGTGTTTACATCTATATTAACATCTATATATTTACATTTTTAAATTACAATGAAGTATATTCACTGTAAACCTGGATAAGTATGCAATACTCAAACAATACTCAAACTCGTTGTATCCACAAAACTGAAAAATATGTAAAAGTCTTCTAAATATCTAAGAGAAGTGAATATTAAACACTAACGAGTCTTTAACTTTAGTAAAAACATGTAAATAAATCATTTTTTTTTATTTACTCTCCCAATGCAGTCTGACGCAAAGCATGCTGGGAATAGGAAATTTTTCTTGACCAATTGTGCTGAATTACCTTGATTAATTGAAATTAAGGAAATTGAACGAGGAGTAAATACATGTTTTGAGTTATGGTAAACTTCAAGTTAATCAAAAATGATCATTATACTTTACTCAAAAGTAAGTTGAGCTTTTTTATAAAATTAAGTGTACATAAATGTCCATTTGGATTTACAGTGTTCATGAAGGAATTGAGCATGTGCATAAAGAATCAAAAAGATAAGTTCCTTTCTTACATTCCCTTTATTGATGCCAGATTGAAACATACAAGAAAGAAAGAGAGCGAGAGAGCTTAAAGGCAAACACGCTTCTTGAACCATTGCCAAATTTCAAATGAGCCCCGGGTAAATTGAAATTCAAAGAAAGAGAGTTGATAAAGAATGTCAGGCGAAGACTCAGGAGTTACTGATGGGGAAAATACTCATCTAGCCTGAACTCCTCTCAGGGTGAGATACGCCAAACAGAATTCGGACACAAGTTCAACTTCTCATTAAAAAATTACATACCAAACTCCTAATTTTGACATCAGGTCTAAAATGGTCTTATGATATGACACAGATTAAGTACATTGTGCTACACCATTAGAAAATGAACCCTCAGTGCCCAAGATTTCAGTATACTTACCACAAATTATATTAAATCAGTTACCTCACATGAAATAAATCATCTGAGGCCAGCGTTTGACAGTTTAGGATTACGCTTTGAAATCCAATTTTCAGATTATTTGTAAGAGTTTTACTCCGGTTCTTCTCTGCTGTTCTTCCCAATTTCATTGATAAATGTTCACAGACATGTATTTCTGTCAATGTGCTCACGGTTCTGTTTCATGCGTCTGTTTCTGTAGTGAATTCTGTGGCACTAGAAGCACCTAAGAGAACTGCAGAAAAACATCGACTGATCCAAACAGCTATGTGATTATTCAGAAAAGAAACTATAAATTGTCGATATTTGTCCAGTTAATGTTGCCGTAACTGGTTTGCTCAAGCACAAAGTGGTTTGTTTACATGCTTCATAAAAACAATTCTGTCATGATTTTCTCAATCGCATGTCATTTAAAATGGGTATGACTTTGTTTCTTTGTGAAGAATGTTGGTAACCCAACAACACTGGACACTCATGGACATGGAGTCATTTCTCAAAATATCTTATTTTTTGTTCCAAAGATTATAGAGTCATTCAAATTTTTGGTTGAACTATCTCTAACACCAACAATATTAGCGATGTGCTTGGCAGGGTGTTTCTAGGTCTTACAAGTTATGAGGATTCACAATTAACCTAGTGAAGGGGTTTTCAAAATGTGGGTTGGAACCCACTTGTGGGTCGCACAGTGGCATGAGGTGGGACGTGGAAAGTCACTTGGCTTTTGAATGACACACAAAAAACAGTTTAATCCAGTTAATGACTGGCAATAACAACAGTCTTGATATTTTACAATTAGATAGTTTGGTATTGCAGCTTAAATTTGATTTATTGTATTTAGGGAAAATAAAAACTCTTCTACTTATAGAGGATGAATGTGTATTTCCTCCCCATATTTCCATTTAAAAATATTGTGGTTGTTCTCAAAATAGATTATACTTGTCTAGGTGGGTCATGGAATGAAAAAACTTGGGAATCGCTGACCTAATGAGTAATGCAATGAACACATCGTGACATAATGCCACAGGAGCACTGAGTAATCATGACATAATACTGATGTCATTATTTACAGAGTTAATGCAAATTAAAATAAACAGAGAGATAGAATCCAATTTTCTAATGTGGTCTTGTGTTTTTTATAGATCTTCATTCATTGGTTTTAATTTAATAAAATGTTTTATTATTTTTGTATTTTTAAGAATTATTAAATAACACCATAAGGTTAAATCAGCATGTCTATTTTGAACAGTGTAACAAAGAACGATGTGCCTTCACACCTGTGTATTTGACTTGTGAGATTTCATTTCTAGCACATCAAACGGCCATTCTTCCACCCATCAAACAAATTCAACAGCCGTCCTTTCGTTGTTTGTTTTTCGTTCTGGGGTATTTTCCACTTGCCCTTGGAAACTAAGGAATGGTTTCTGTCTCACTGACTTTGTTAATAATCATAATTATCTGCACGTCTCGTTTATCCTCGCTCGCTCCCCCGTATCTCCCGATCGGATTTCTGACGTCATGTTTTGTAGCCGAGCTCTGGAAGCTTCCCTTTCAACCTCCAAAACTGTGCATGATAGAAAAAAGATATCAAACTGCTTAATTTTTAATCTCTTGAATGCAAAGCGCTGTAGTGCAGGGCTCCGCTCTAATGGCCTCAGATTGGATAACTCGTGGAAGGCTCTGGAGAGCACAGAGATGCTTCACTGTTGGAAGAGGGTATGATTACAAGTCAACAGAAAAGAAGCTTTTGTCAAGAGTCACAGTTGCAGAGATACTGTCTGTCTGCAGTCAAAATGCATCACCAGCCTCTTTATGCTGGAAAATATACAGGTTTGATGTGTGAAAAAAAAAAGAAGAAATAGAAAAGATAGCAAAAACACAATTTTGACCTTTGACGTGGCAGTAAAAAAGTGCGTGTGATTTTGGACGTGAGAAAACAGCTCAGGTAGTATTTTATTTACAAAATCCTATACAGTTGACATTACCGGAAAGCAACAGTATTTGCGTTAATGTTCCTGAATCTTTTTGTTTTTCCTATAATAAACTAGCTTCATTTCATCTCAACCTTCATTACAGAGCAACGAACACACTAACTATCCACAAATGTACCTTTTAAAACATGATTAGGAAAAATAGTTTGAACAATTACCATGTATGTAATAATCAAAATAAAATTCATTATGAAAAATCAATTCATAAAAGATACAATTTGTTCAACCGTGCCAACTTCTGTGGCAGTGTAATGGCCTAAAAATTCTTAATAGTAACCATGCGCTATAAAAACTCTAAAACAACGAAATTCTACATTTTTATTAGACAGAATTTTCCCATATAATGAACGTAATTTTTCCCATATAATGCATCACAAATGCATTCAAAATTTTAAATCACGCAAATAAATTGAAAATTATACGTTTGGCATAAAATACCATGAAATGACAAACATTAATTTTGGTGGGTGCTAAAAACGACTTGATCTGCGAACTTGTAGAGTGCAGTGTTCATGTTCTGTATGCACTGCAAAAGCTATGAATATTTGAACACTAGAGGTCAGAACCCTCAACACGTACTATGCCTTGAGAAATTCTTTTACCTAAGAATGGGAATATTCTTTTCATTAAACTAAATGCTTTGTTTTATGTTTATGAGAACAAATACTATAACAAAACAACGCATAGCAAATATTTATTTTTAAACATAAACCTTCAAACTTGAACCCGTTCAATATGCAGAGATCTTATAGAGAGAAAGAATAATACATTTACTCAATCACAAATGAATACATCACACATCCAGAGCTCTCCAAACAGCTGACTTTAACAGTTCATGCAGAGTTTGGGCCATGAAAAAATGAGAAAATTATAAGACCCCGATCTCTGAATCTGACAGCGGTAGCCCAGCCTAGACAGAGAGGCAATGATTGTTTTTATAATGTTGCAATTTTCTTTACAATTCAAAGTGAATGCGGTCTGCACTGAGTGACAGTCAGTGTTATGTGTCCATTCTCAACTCTACAGCACACACATTAATGAGCGCAGTCCTCTCTCTCTCTCTCACCACAGAAACGAGTGGAGAGTCGGCACACTTCAGCCAGCACAGGTGACCGCCGCTCACATTTTACTCATTTGCAAGCGTTTACCTTGCTTGGAAATCTAATTTGGGTAGAAAATAACAACATGTCAACAGTATCACCAGCTTCTAGGTAAAGACAATAAAGCACACTAAAATACATTAACACAAGGATATACTCTATAATGAGATATATTGTATTTAAAGAGAAACTTGACCTTTTTTTAACAGTCAATCTAAGTTTATTTTTCATATATGTCAGTTTAAAGCATGCTGATACTTATATTTTAATAAGCTCTTCCATTTTTGCTGTTTTCTGAATTGTTTTGTATTTCATTATTGTTTTATTGTTTGGATTCTGTTGAAAAGCCTGTAATAGCCCATTTAATAGCAGGTTCCCCTGGAAATTTCCGCATTTTAACAACATGTCCCATTATTAGGGTACGTTGTCACAAAATGTCAACACGCGTTTAATGAACGGTGTCTTTATACCGTGCGGAAATTCAATGTCTTTATTTTAGTGAAGACTAAGACATGCCTACAAACAAACTGCCTTGCAAAATAAACCCACTCTCAAAAAACATTGTCTGCAGTGAAAAGTGTGACAACTATATATTCCTTTCAAAATGTTGTTTCCAAGTTTCAGTTTAAGATATTTTTTTTATTGCGTAATTCTACAACAAACATGTGTCTCAGTTTTAGCTTATATTTCATACAAACTCCGATCTGATAAGTGCAGTAAATTATGTAATAAAAGCTTTATTTCCTCGCCCACATTTCATTCCAAACCTGTATGACTTTCTCTCTTCTGCCGGACACAAGAGAAGATTCTTTATAGAACTTTGGTAAGCAAACGACATTCATCCCCACTGACTTCCATTATGGACACAAAACCACTGAGACATTCCTCAAATTATCTTCTTTTGTGTTCTACAGAACAATTAGTCATTTACAGGTTTTAAACAGCATGAGGGTGAATAAACGATGACAGAATTTTTTATTCTGGGTTGAACTATCCCTTTAACAGCTGTACTTTATCAGAACTAACTTCCTACTTGCAACATTTCAGTAATGAGTAATAACCAGACAAGTCACAAGAGCCACAATCATTTACACAAATCAGTGATTTCACAATGTCCACAGTATCGATGCTGAGACATGATCTGGACACGCATCTCCTGCGACGTGGAGCCAAACCCACAGTCACAATCACAGATGGCTTCCCCCAGGACGCTGCCTTCAATGTTATGTGCACTGTGCGAGAGGAGAAAAAAAACGCTAATATTAGACATACTTGAGCATTCCTGAAGGTGCTGGGATTAACAGATGGCGACAGAGCTCTGACTCACGGCATGAACGCAGAGCGATGGCGCAAGCCTCTCAAAGAGATACGCCCCGAGAGAGCAGAGACAGAGCTGGAACAAGGAGATGTATCTCAATGTCCAAGGAGAAAAGCTTTCTTTCTCCAACTGTTCAAAACCTTCCCTACAGCACGCTCAGACACCTCAAGAACATCTCCAGTAGAAAAATGATTCTAACAAGAATAGAACCAAAGATTTACAGATTCGAACATGTGTCAGCAGACGAGGATGAAAATGGGAGTGATGCTCTTTAATGCAAAATCTCTACCAGTGGTATACAGGAGTGTTGTAATGTGATCGTTGATGTTGTCATTGCTGTATGGTTGCTATGGTGTTCTGGGTGGTTGCTAGGTGGTTGCTGACTGGTCTGGGTCAAAAGAGTGCACCTCCGGGACGTCAATGTATTTACATTTCGAATACACTTCAAAGCTTACATTTTGAAGTTTAATTCTGTAGCACCGAAAGCTTAAAAGGCACACAGTTGTTCACCCAAAAATGTACTTTCTGTTGAACACAAACATGTTAACTGACATTTCTGGGACATCAATGACAACCATAATAGGAAAGAATATTTTATAGTATTTTTGTTTAAGTGAACACAAAATGAGACATTTTGAAGAATGTAGGAAAGCAAACAGTTCTGGGGCACTTCTGACTACCATTGTAGGTTTTCCTACTATTGTAGTCAAATATGTGACAGAAATGTGACTTGCTAACATTTTTCCAAATATCTTTCTTTGTGTTTTACTGAACAAATAAATGTATACAGGTTTGGAACAACTTGAGGGGACGAATTCATGAGAGAATTTTCATTTTTGGGGGGAAGTATCCCTTTAAAACAAGTTACATGCCAAATTTTACCCGTCTAAAGCAATTATTCCGAGCTAACATATGATACCCGTGGGACAGGTTGACATGGATATGTACACCTACATGTTTTAGTGTGCATTGTAGGATGATTTCCGAATTGTGTCAAGGTTCTAGGGGTGTAAAAATATACAGATATTGCCAAAAATATTGATATTAAAAAAACATTCAATATCAATAAAATGTTAATACTACACATATGCTTATACTGTAAATTATTCAGCAACTATATACAATTTTCCTAATAACCACAATCGTGACAAATTCTTTTAACATTTAAGATAATCTTGATTTACAGGATTATTTATTTTAATATAACACATTTGACCGATATTGCGATAATATTACTATCATGGATTCTTTTGGTCATGAAAATTGTTTGATTTTGTTTAAACATCATTGACATTGTTTAAACATCAGATATGAAGACGGTCCTAGTTCCGTCACAGTCATCAAACACTGTGATTGGTTATTTTGTATAATTGTTCAATCTTGTTTGATTGTAAATGCGTAAAATAGTTCATGGGTCAAACCCGTTTCAAAAGAGTTGCTAAAAAATAACTTGATAATTTCTGTTTTAGTACCGATCCACAAAACTATAGTAATACTTCTACTAGTTGAGCTAACTTGCAAGTTTATCTGCCTTCCTTGTGCTAATATAGCCTATTCCATACAGTACAAAATTATATAAATTTAGGATACGGGAATTTCTATAGCTCATATACTAGAGCAATGCATCAGCAGCACAAGGTTTCAATTCCTGAAAACACACAAACTGATAAAAATTTAACGGCACAATCTCACGGCAAAAACATTACTGTCTTACGTTGAGGCTAATTCGGTCAAGTTTTCAGGAATTCATCTCATTCGTACATTTATGTACAATTTGCTTTCATGCCAGTGACGTGGGCGGGGTTAGGGGTGTGTATTCAGTATTTAATCAGAATACGAATTCAAATGAATGACCCACCTCGTAAAAGAGTTACGAATTCCCATGAGATCAGGTTGAATGAACACCTTAAATGCGCTGTCAGTTGCTTTGGATAGAAGTAGTGGCCAAATGTTTGAATGCAATTGTAATGTAATATTGTGGAGAAATATGAAAGCTCAATTCGTAGAGCATCGCACTAAAAATGTATAAAAGTTAATACAAATGTTAGTCTGTTGTAATTCAAAAGCACTCTGTCAAAAGCATCTTTTCATGAGCAACATATTCATATTCATAGTGCCTGTAATAATGTGTACAATATACAAATGGAACCCCAAAAATGTCCTCATTGGTCGCTGATCCCATCCTCGCGGAATAACGAGACGATCATCTTCTAAAATCTTAATCTAGTGGAAAAGTTGACCAAATTGCCATAAAGAATATTGGAATATGCCAGTCTCTAAAGAAGCATTGCCAGTAAACCAAATATCTCCAAGACACTGTTATTACCCAGATACAGTTCTCTCTTTGTACTAACCAGCTACAAAATAACATCCAGCTTTCCTATATTCATGACATACAGAACAACTCCTAAAGGCCTAAGCAATGACATTTCAAGGTTTTGTTTTGATAAAGTGAACACAGATGCAACAGATCCACACACAATATTTGTTCAGTCTGTTGTTCAGAATTCACAAATATCAAATGATGTCCAAGCAAGACAAGTATAGCCATTTTTATATTTCCTTTTAAGCTCAAAACTATTTTAATTGTGTTTTGTGGCGAACCCAACCAATTGAAACCTTCCAACAGAACGGGACAGGCTTTTCTGATTTGGGCCAATAAGCAACCTCCACCCGACCACCTGTCATCTGTTACTGATAATAAAATTTGAGAGACCAATGAAGAAATGGGAAAGATGTGCTAGAACACAAACATTAAAGCTTTCAGAACTGTATTTAGATGGGTAATAAAGTTATGTCAGCATCAAACTGAAGTGTGGAACAAACATCTGATTACGATCACATTAATGTAATGTACAGCTCTCCCTAGTCTCTCTATTAAAGACGTTTAAAGAAAGTGTTTCGAGGGTTTAACGCACTGCGCCTACGACCACAAAAACCTTCTTGGTAACTGTATACTCTCAGCAGGAGCATAACACGGGTCTGTAAGGGCCCAACGTTTCATATTACTACAGTAAGTGCAATCTCATTCCAATAACACACAACTCGCAGTCAACAAACTTAATATGAACCCATAATATCATAATGTGCTTTGAGAAGCTGTGAAGAATATGCACGACTGGTGACACATACTGTACATGTTTGACTCCTGGTTTTCATATCGTATTCAAAATCAACTTTTAAGGCTGACTTAAGTTTTTAAGTTCAATCAAATTGAATCAACTTTTAAGTCAGCCTTAAAAGTTTTTAAGTTCAATCAAATTGACTTTACAAGTCAGAACACCATACCAGCCATAAAGTAATGTCTAGGCTTGACTTCCTAGCACCAACCTTACCAACCATGTAAACTTCTTGTTCCAAGCATGTATGCAGGGTCCCCAGCATCTCCACCAGTTCTCCATGGATCGCCACCTTGTTGTGGTGGACAACCTTGTGTGTTCCAATGAGCCTGAGAGCAATGCCGTCGGGAGCTTAAGCTCCTGGTAGGGTCACCCATGGCGGTAAGGTCGAGGGGGAGGTTCCAGACAAAGTGCGATCCAAAGACCTCAACGGCGGATGTGTGCGGAGGATGACAATGGATAATGTCACAACGACACTGAAGGCGGATGAAGGCTGCAACAGAGGGTGGTTTCCAGTCGTTGTTGATTTCCATGCCATTGGAACTAGGCTCCCCTCTGCCAAGGACCGTGTGGTGGGTGCAGGCGCATCAGTCTCCCCACGTTAAAAGATATCACGCGCAGGCGTCCACCCAAAAGGGAACCTATCCACTTTACATCACTGATAAAAAGTCTTTGACCAAGAAGTGGCAACGGGGGCAGGACAGTGTAGTCTGGGAGTTCCCAGCCACAACCTGGCACACAGGTGGTGGGTGTAAGAAGGTCGCTAAGCTCTTGGATCGAGGCAGAAAGAGCTTTCCGGCAGCTGCAATCATGACTGTCCAGCCCTATTTAGGATCCACTCTGCTCACCCCCGTAGGGGAGGGGGTTAGAAAAGGTACCCTAAAAATAGCCAACCTCGAAAACTTCTGTCTGGACTACCGCATCCAGAGGGAACACTAATATGCGGTCAGAAACAATGCAAATGGTTATATTTTGGAGCCTGGAATGTGCAGACCCTCATGGACAACAAAGCCAGTGATCGACCCGAAAGGCGAACTGCCATCATCCCAAGGGAGCTAAAAAGATTCCAGATGGACATTGCAGCGCTCTCTGAAACCCGACTGGCTGATAATGGGCAGCTGAAGGAGGAAAAAGGCATACACTTTCTTCTGGAAAGGAAAGCCTGCAAATGAGCCGCGTGTCCATGGTGTCGGTTTTTGCTATTAATAACAGCCTCATCTACCACCTCCATGAACTCCCTGTGGGCATCAATGAACGCCTGATGACCATACGACTGATGCTCGCAAGCAGACAAATGGCCACGGTTATTAGTGCTTACGCTCCAACACTTGATGCTCAGGATGAAGTAAAGGAGACCTTCTATGCTGACCTTGACAAAACTCTATCTAAAGTCCCCAAGGATGACAAGATCATTTTACTTGGGGATTTCAATGCCAGAGTGGTACGAAATCACCATTTATGGAGAGGCACACTAGGGAAAGAAGGAGTTGGAAACACAAACTCCAATTGCACATTATTGCTGACAAAATGCTCAGAACACAACCTGGTCATCACCAACACACTCTTTCGCCAAAAGAACACATTCAAAACATCATGGATGCATCCTCGCTCTAAACTATGGCACCTCATCGACTACGTCATCATCCGTACCAATGACCGCTGTGGTGTTCTGAATACCAGAGCAATGACTAGTGCAGACGAATGCTGGACTGACCACCTACTCATTGGCTCCATCATGTCTATCCACCTGATGCGGAAAAGAAGGATGCAGAAAAGAAAGAGCCGGTCAAAACTTAACATTGAGCGATTGGGTGAGCCCACCTACCAACAACAGCTCTAGTCACCCCTCAGTACAGACCTGCCCAAGCAGTATCCAACCGATGCTGAAAAACACAGGTGCAGGCTCACATCTGCCATCATTAACTGCTGCAAAAGCACCCTTGGTTACAAACAGCGGAAACATCAAGACTGGTATGATGAAAACGACACCGAAATTCAACAGCTTCTAGCCATCAAGCGGCAAACTTTTATCACCTGGTAAAATAACATCAACTGCAAGGTTAAAAGAGCAGCGCACGCCAAAGCGAAGGCAGCTGTCCAACTGAACATTAGGAAATTGAAGAACCAGTGGTGGACAAAGAGGGCTCTGGAGATCCAGCAGCTTGCTGATTCTGGAGATACCATAGGATTCTTTGATGCCACAAGAGTGGTATATGGCCCTAGCTACCGCTGCCTAACCCCCCTTCACTCTAAAGATGGGCTCACGCTGCTGAAAGATAAGGAAGCAATAGCAAACAGGTGGAAAGAGCATTACGAGGATCTTCTGAACAGGGACACCACTCCTGAGATGGAGGCCCTCGAAAAACTCCCTTCACCGCCCATAAATGAGAGCATGGGGGAACCACCCAGCCTGAAAGAGATGCAGGATGCTATTAGGAAGATGAAGAACAACAAGGCTGCTGGTCCGGACGACATTCCAGCAAAAGTCCTAAAGGAAGGCGGCCCTGATCTCCTTAAACACATCCATACCCTGCTTTACAAAATATGGGAACAAGAGAACATCCCTCCACAACTTAAGGATGCCCTGGTTGTCTCCATCTTTAAGAAAGGAGACAAGGCAGACTGCGGGAACTACCGTGGCATTTCTCTCCTGTCAGCCCCACAGGGAAAGTCCTGGCTCGGGTTTTGGCCAACAGACTCACCCCTCTGTCAGAAAGCAACCTTCCAGAGTCTCAGAGTGGTTTTCGCCCAAACAGATGCACTACAGATATGATATTCATTGCTCGCCAAATTCAAGAAAAATGCCGGGAACAAAATCTACCACTATACATGGCTTTCGTAGACCTCAGCAAAGCCTTTGATTCAGTGAACCGTCAGGGCCTCTGGCTGGTTCTGGCAAAGATTGGCTGCCCAGAAAAATATATACGGGTACTGAGACTGCTACATGACAATATGTCAGCTACAGTCCTCAGTGGGAGTGGAGATGAAACAGAACCCTTCAGGGTTAATACAGGAGTCAAACAAGGATGTGTCATTGCTCCAACACTGTTCTCAATCTTCATTGCTGCTGTCCTCCATCTTACAGGTAAACATCTGCTCCAGGGAGTCAAGATTGTGTGCAGAACAGACGGGCAACTCTTCAACATCAAAAGATTCTGGGCAAAAGGTTGAACCACTACTTTATCAATCATGGAGCTGCAGTGTGCGGCTGAGCCCTCTCAGAAGAGGATCTACAGTGCATTTTGGTTGCCTTCAAAAAAGCATACAAACAGCTGGGTCTAGTCATCAACATAAAAAAGACTCAAATCCTCTATCAGTCCCCACCAAACAGTACTCCTGTCCTGCCCCCAAATATCTCAATTGACAACATCAAATTGGAAAATGTGGATCATTTCCAATATCTGGGCAGCCTCCTATCATCAATAGCCATCATTGATGATGAAATACACCACCGGCTCAGTTGTGCCAGTGGGGCTTTTTCAAGGCTCAGGAAAAGGGTTTTTGAGAACCGCGACCTTCTGGCAAAGACCAAAATCCTGGTCTACAAAGCCGTAATGCTGCCAACTCTACTGTATGGGTCAGAGGCCTGGACCACATACAGTAGCCACTTAAAGGCGCTAGAGGCCTTTCACCAGAGATGCCTCCGGAAAATCAACAGGATCAGTTGGGAGGACAGGCACACCAGCGTCCTGAAGGAGGCTGGTATCGCCACCATCACTGCTACCATTGCTCAACACCAGCTCAGATGGACCGGACACGTTGTCCGTATGCCTGACTTTCGCCTTCCAAAACAAGTCCTTTATTCCCAGCTTGCTGAAGGAAAACGTGCCCCAGGAGGCCAAAAGAAGAGGTATAAGGACAACAATAAAATAAACATCAAAAAGTTCCACATAGACCTTAAGACTTGGGAGGACAAAACAAAAAATAGGGCGACATGGAGAATCCTTGTTCATGAGGGTGCTGCACTATATAATGAAGAGCTCCACCACGCTGCAGAACACAAACAGACTCAGAAAGGAGAGAGCATCCATTAAAAAGGTCCAGTCCAAACCCACCACCACCTTAACCTGCCCACAGTGCACAAGAACAATCGGGTCTAGAATCGGCCTCTATGCTCATCTGAAGACCCACAAGGACCAAGAAGGAGGACAGTCATACTCGACCACGAGTGACCGCCGATGATGAAGCCTGTATACATTTCTTTGTTCTGCTTAACATAAAGGAAGATATTTAGAAGAATGGCAGTAACCAAACCGACATCATTTTCACTATTGGTGAACTATGAATGTATAAATGTTGTGTAAGAAAGAAAGATTGATTATTGAAACGGAGGTGGAGAGAGACAACATTGAACAGTTATATGGCAGCACGGGTGTGATGATGTCATTAGAGTCCGATGCAAAGCTCTGTCACCTCATCCCTCAGTCCATAAATCTGGATGCATTCTGTATGTAATGCCCACCCTTCATCTTTCAACAATTCCTTCATTACAGTAAATCTCAGAAACACATTAGCTTTCAGAAGTAAAATGGGTTGCCAGGTTTCATGTTGACTTAAACATTCAAAATATTTTAAAGAAAAAGTAGCAGACGGCCGTATTAACAGATGAGAGTACACTCACATTAGACCAAAATAATTCATTATCAAATGGGAGAAGTGTGGAATGTTTCGACATTACAGGTGCCGGAACTCTTTGAAAACCGGTGGCCAATTTTCCGGGAAATTTTTCTTAAAATGCGTTAAGAGAATAATAATCATTCGATTCTCTTTGTAAATGAAGTCTTATTACATAGGCAGATTTTTAGCTTAGCCATCTATGAAAACAAAAAAAAAGGGGCATCATTTATGGTATATCTGTGAATCCGTTTCTAATATCAACAAGCTGATGCATATAGCTATTACTGTAATTTACAGTATGTATCTCTTTTCGTTATATCTCAGATAAATTAGCACAAATGGTATATTACGTAAGCGAGGGGCACGAGTACACACACACACACACACACACACACCAATGAGTCTGGCCATTTTTCTGTCATACTTAACATGTTCCAGGAACTAAAACACATACCAATATTCTCTGTTGTAATTGCTTACTCTGAGAGCAGGAGGCGTCTCTGGCTAATGCAGGTCTTCATTGTGAAAGCATGGGGTCGAGGGCACCCATTTACTGCGAGACGGACAAAACCGTAATGAGAAGTAAGCTACTGCCGGAGGTCAGAGACAGAGGTCAAAAACTATTAACCAACTCAGTTGCTTAGCATTTGGACTGTGCACTTTGCGTTTTTTTTAAGTGAAAGAGGGAATAAGGATTTTAAAAAGTAAAGGCAATAGTATTTTTTCATATTAATTCAAATCTCCCTCATGAGAAAGAATGACTGAAGCAGGGGCATAAAGCATAATCAAATCAAACACAAAATGCCCAGGCCTGGGGTCTCTTTAGGAATATCCTACCTTGTTAAATAAAGTGAATTTCTAAAAACATTACCACATTTTAACAATATTTTTTCTTGAGAACAAAGTATGATAAACTAATCCAAAATATAAAAATGCCTTGGATAAACATGAACTGAATAATCCACCATTTTGCAGTGGAGCCTGAGGATCAAAATTACATTTTAAAATGACTTAAAGGGGTCATATGGCGTGAATAAATGTTTTTTTAAGTGTCTTTGGTGTGTTATAAGTTCCCCATGCATGTATAAGACATGTAAAATTGAAAGTGTAAGAATAAAAGATGCATTCTATCTAAAAGCGAATCCTCACCCAGACCTGCCTGAAACGCCTCGTGTAGCCACACCCCCACAAATCTATGCAAATGAAGCTGAAGAAATCAGTTTTCTATTGATGGTTTGTATATATGGTTTGTAAGGATAGGACACTATCTGGCGGAACAACAACTGTTTATAAAAAGCTGGAATCTGAGGGTGCAAAAAAGCTCATTTTTCTTTTATTGAGAAAACCGCCTTTGAAGTTGTTAGTCTGAGTCATGGTAGCAGGCCATCAACTCACAAAAATAAAGTTTGTATACATTTACAGTAGGAAATTTATAATATATCTTCATGGAACATGATCTTTACATAATATCATGATCATTTTTTGCATCGAAGAAAAGTCTGTAATTTTTATCCATACAATGTATTTTGGGTGATTACTAAAAATGTTACTTAAGACTGGTTATGTTGTCCAGGGTAACATATTCGTTTTAGCCATGTCATATCATCCCTTTAATATCAAAACAATGAGCTCAGAACCTCTCGTTGAGTTGACACAGAATTACCCACTATTTAAAACCATACATTGATATTATATTTTGATTTGTGCTGGAATTCAATAATACAATTTATCGTAATAATTGATTTGCGAAATATTCTCACAACAATGCAATTCAAGTCTTTATCAAAATGTATACCGTCATATGCTTTGCCTAAGCAGAAATGTTAGTCTTTTATTTTTAGTTTTCAGTTCTGTTTTAATGCAAGAAGCGTGTTGCAGTATTCTTGCATTATTTAGTGTGTAAAGGTCAGTGCAAGGCTCTAAATTTCTGCTCACTTGCCCATACTCATCATTACGACTTATAAAGTGGAAAACAAATCTTAAAACATGAAGCATGTGAAGGCAAGATTACTGTCAAGGTTACCATAGCGATGGGAAGCTTTTCAGTGCTGTCAACGGTTCTGCCAGAAAAAGAGAATAAGAAGAGATTAAACTCCTCAAATAAATACTGATGCTAACTGTTTTATTTATCCAGATTTGATCTTTGAGCCAAGACCTTAAATGTGTTCATTAAAAAGAAAAGAATTAAGCATCGTGTGCAAATATTATATAAGCCAATACTTTGTGTCATTATAAAAAATATGGAAAACATTTTTATTTATAATAAATTTGATATTTATAATATCACTGCAAATGTATTTTTGAACCGGAATACAATTTTATTTCAAAAGTAATTTATTTAGTAGTAGTTCTTTGCTTTTCTGCAGTTTCTGCTCTGTTTATTGATTTAAGATACAGTCTTGAAATGGGTTAATCATTGTTATTGGCAAATATGGATCTTTGAGGATTTTAACAGCATGTTTAAATTAAATGACACATTACAACATGCTGAATGAAAGATCCCAAGCGGCTGACTAAAACCATCACAGTTCGGCAGTAAAAGTCCTGACTCTGCATTTCATTAGATTTTTACAGACAGAAACATTGATCAGAGATGAAAATGATGTTTTTCTTTTTACAACAGCTACGATTCTTGCAATTGAGTTATTTTCCCAAACAAATGATAAAAGTCATTTTCCTATTATACATCCGCTAGAACACCTCAAAACTTTCTGGTACTTCGTCAACAACCACAGAAGTTCCCAACCAGCCATAACTTACTTGATAGCACCAATACAAATAAATTCTTCATAATCTCTCAAAGATCCAAAATATGCCAGCATAGACTTGTGAAAGAATAATTCCAAATGCTCAATATGTCTACTGTGGGAGACACAGTTACATTACTGGCAAAGGTACTGCCTGGGTCCAGTTGCAAAAAAATGTGTGCAAGCTTGCAAGAGGCACTTGCCAAGGACGAACAAAAAGAAAGACCATTTTAAAAAAATGACCACAACTCTAATCAGCAAAGAGGTGAAAGCAGATTTCCATTTGGAAAGGCATTCCGGTCCCTGTCGGTTGGTTTGCATTCGTTTTCTGAAAGAAGTTCTAGCAAGCTAAAGTTAGTACCTTACCAAATCAGCCATTCCGCCTTTAATTCTAACTAATTGTAAAGGATTTCTTTCAACCGGGCCCTGGTCTTCACAAGAGTCCTTAAACCCAGTTCTTTATCTATTAAATTTTTTTTCCAGATTTATTTATGGCGTTTTTGCCTTTATTGGACATACATTTATTTCAGAGAGGACAGGAAGCAAAGTTAATGTGAGAGATGGGGCTGGGTCAAGGACCACGAGCCGGGATTCGAACTCGGGTCACGCGGGACGCACAAGCATCATATGTCGGAGCACGAACCACTCGACCATCGGCTCCGACCTTAAACCCAGTTCTTGATCCTAACAAGAAAAATTTATCATGCAAAACTTAATGTTTGTTTTTATAAATTCTTACCAAGATAATACTAGGTTTTACAACAACTAAAATCAGCAATGAATTCAAAATAGATTACCTATGGATTCGGCCTACACTTTTTCTTTAGATGAATAGTCTATTTTCACTCACTGTAAATAGACCACAGAATCAAAACAGACTACAGACAGTGTTTTATGTTGACTTTAAGATTAATAATGCTTTTCAAATTATTTAAACCGGAGCTGCTCCTCTTTTGTCGATTTACTACATCTCTATCTTTCTCATACACAGGAAAACCTTTCTGTTAATCTAACTGATTATTATGTTTTTAGTTTCCAGTGAGAAAGCCTAATGAACTACTGTGATTCTGGCATGTTATTAAAATGCTTTCTGCTATCTCTCGGAGGAAAAAGTAACATGCTTTTTCACAAATAACTGATTCGGTTTTCCTGGTGTTATTTACTCAAACATATTTAAACACATTAATATGGATGCCCATAAACAAACATAGACATGCATCTAAATAAAACAAATGAGTAAGGGCTAGGAAATAGTCACACCGCTACACAAGCCATGACGCAGGTGTGTATCAGTTCAGGACACCTAGATAGAAGATCATTTCCAAAGTCAACAATTAGTCACTGGAGATACCTGTTGATAGAAGGTGTCATCTGACCAAGTGTGATATCAGGTGGATTTAAAACCTGTGTGGCTTTAGTTATCCTACCAGCAGATGGCGATACAGCATGTGGTGCAGTTAAATCTAAAACTTACATTTGATTGAAAATGGTGTCAAGCTAAATCTATTAGTAAATATTTATGAAAAGGTTTTGTTGAGCCATCAACTTATTCTCTTAAATTCAAACTAAAACATAGAGAAGCCAACTCTATGTCCACTAAAAAACTAAAAGTAACAATCCTTACATTGAACTGAAGTCTGAGGTACATTTAAAAATACTTATCAAATATGAAAAAGCTAAAGTCAAATTGGTCACTTTAACTGATTTCGTGTTCTAAAAAAATAGACTCACAGGAAAAAACTTTTCAGCGTTTATATGGATTGTTGCTTTTATCACTCTGTTAGGTTCACGCTGTGCAAGAGTAGCAAGGTGACCCCATACAAATATAGGGCCAGACGCTGCCAAGACTTCCCCACGAGTTATTTGTCAAGCACTGGTCTCCAGTGTGAAGCTGCAAACCTACAGACGTCATGTGATCAGCTTACACACATACATACACCAACACAAGTGTGCAAACATACACGACAACCACATATTGAATCTTTCTATACATCTGTCTGAATAACAACTGAAAATGCTTTATAACATCTTGATGGCACATTTCAATTATTTTATTTCACTATTTGTATAAATGAGTTATAAGAAATTAGATAACTTCTTGGATTTACTTCCATAAGGCCTACCAGCTCGAAGCATCCCTGCGGAAACCCAATAGAAACCAGTACAAAAATGTCAATGGTTTCCATTAAACTACCATTATGAACCATTAATCTCATAGTGACGTGTTTTAGGCATTATAACATCCTACCAATAGAATCCATCACATACCAGCAGATACAGTTACAGTTTCCATCAAATCCAATGCAGTTTCCATTACAACCATTTAATCAATAACATTCTCTGTTGTGTTTTAGGCAGGGTTCTATTGTTTTTTATTCCAGAATGGTTTCAATGAGAATGAAAACACACCCAGCTAACAAAAAAAGTTAGTATACGTTAGAGAACGTTAGCATAAGTCAGCTGGGTAATGAATTCAATGGACAAGGCTGCATCACTCTAAAACTTTTTACACTAAGTTTATCTTTCATAATATTTCTTTTTTTTGTGTTGTCAATCATTTTCTCTCAGTGTTGCACTGCTTCTTTTTCTTTCAAATCCTTCCCTGTTTAAAACATTAGGCAATCTGTCCCAACTCAAACCTCTGACCTTCACGTACGAAGCTGTGAAGGACAGCACAGATTCTTGCAGCTAGTTTGTGGCGTATTAAGATAACACATCCAGAGTAGGAGATTCTCTGGGCAGATGGAATGATTGATCGATTTTTGATTCCAGCAGGTTGTGGCTGATTAATAATTCAGAAACAGGTAAAATGTGTCAAAGAATTGGGAACTGCTGTTATGGATGAGTAGAGGAGGACTTTTTTGTTTATGACTTTGAATAGGTATAAGAAAAATAACAAATACAGAATACGGAAGACATCATTAATATCTTGATTTCTTAAAGAAGGCACTTATATAATACTTTCACAACAAATTAAAGTCTGCTTCTATGAGGCTCATCCTAAGAACAACCCCACACCACTTCCCATGTTGAAAAAAAAGAAAAGAAGGCCAACAGAAACCATTTCAGAAATTAAAATGGTTTCCATTAAAATACTATTATGAACCATTCCCTATTCCATGCATGAAAACCATTACAAAATTCCTTTTTATGATTTGGGAATTATCCCACCAATAGAATTCATCACATACCAGTAGCACGATATCCGTTTCCATTAAACTCAGGGTCCATTAAAATCCAGGATCTGCTAAAAAAATTCATACAGTAGAAACCCAATAAAAACCCTAAAAAAATCCAATTAATTAAAATACCATTACGAACCATTAGCTTTTTCAAATAGTTTTTTTGTAATGTGTTTTGGGAATATTTCCAATATGATTTAACATCTAACCAATAGAATCCATCACATACCAGTATACCATAACAGTTTCCATGAAAACCAGAACAAATCCCTTTAACATCAGTAAGACCATCATAACTTCTTTAATGGTTTAGCAGGGGTCTACCATAAAGTTTATGTGGAGATCTTAAAATCATCTCAAACTGTGTTCAGATCTGAACATATAACAATTGATGTTAAAGGGACAGTTTGTGTGGTTATACTGTACTGAATGTGAAACATTGCCTCGCATATTTATAACATTCAACACAAACCGTATATTAAAACCATAAGTAACAAGTCCATTATGTATCCTAAGCTATAAATAGGCAACCTATGAGTAATAGAAACGTCCTCGAGGTCCTCATCCGCTGGCAGACTGGAAAATCAGCAGTTAACAAAAAATTACAACCGTGAGTGTCTCTTGAAAAACTGCCCAAGGTAACCAAGACAGAGCCAAGCAGTCAGCCAGCAGAGCGACCTTAAGCATTCAGAGCTCTCATCTAAAGCTGCCACACTCTTTCCTTTCTATGTGTGTGTGTGTCGCAGGAGCCCCAGCGGCTCTCAGTCGTCCACACAGAGCTCATCTGAGCTGCTGGTCAGAATTAGAGTCTCTCTGGTGACCCAGGTCTGTTCGATAGTCGACTCATCCTCTCCGCTCGGGGTTCACATGGCTGAAAAATGATCTGTCAGAATGTGGCTGTGAGTTAGACAGTCCCTCAACTGCACAGCGAGAGAGACTTAAGACGGCTTAACATCCAGAGATCGCTCTCACTTTCTGGTGGAATTACCCAGACGGATGTACACCTGAACAATACTGCAACATGCTAAAAGCAAATTAGGCTATTAGTCATAATTGTGACTGTTCATCATTTTTAACAACCATTTAAACTGATTGACTTCCATTGTAAAACCACTGAGACATTTCTCAAAATATCTCCTTTTGTGTTCCACAGAATAAACAGCCACATACAGGTTTCGAACATAATGAGGATGAATTGACATATTTTTTTTTAGTTTTGGGTGAACTATCCCTTTAAATGTTCAAGCAAGTAAACCATATGTAAAGTTGTTAATTGTTGTGAAGCAGACCGCAGGACTCTATCATCTGTGGTCAAGGACATTCTCGGTTTAAATGACATTGAAGATGTGCTCATGAAAGCTTGTCTTCTGTTCTCTTATCCGCTTTCGCCTCTTTTCGTCCGACTGTCCACACAATAACACGACACACCCAGCATTAGCTTTACACAGATCAACACGCTACCACTTTGGCCCGGATGGACTGGGATTTGTTGACAAGGGCTAAGCTGTCTGTTAGCGATCCCTCCCGCTTGGACAAAGGTTTTCTCTGAATGCCAATGTGAGTGGAGAGGCACGGCAGGTCTTAGCCAAGGATAAGACCCCGGCTTATTGTCTTCATTCAGCCACCTGCTGGCCTGACCTCCTGGCTTAGACCGGACGTGTCACCCATCATTAAACAAAGTGATGTCCTAAATCCGATTGGCTGCTGCAGCACTCCAAATCGACGGATTACAAACCAGATTTCCAGGCCGTCGTGGCGGCTGGCGTTCTCGCAAGGTTTGCGCAAACAAGCCTCGGCAAATACTCAAAGGCTGCTAAGCCGCTGTGAGGAAGAAGAGAGCTTTTAACGCCCTGCCGATATGAACGCTGGCTTTCTCTGACCTGTGACTAAACTGCACAGAATGAAGAATTTCTCAAGATTTATTGAACAAGCCCACAGTCCCATCCTTATTTATAGCCTAGCATTTGTCAGGCACAACTCTAAGCGATTATTTTTTCATGTGGATTTATTTGTGCTTTGCTTGCTTAAGGTGGCAACAATTCCCTAATAAATATAATGAATTATTCAAATTCATTATGATTTATTAATAAAGCCTGTACACAACTTAATACACAAAAAAACAAACATTTCCACAGATAGACAGTTTCTCTTTACTATTATACTGTCAATCATCTATGCATGAAAATAACAAAAACAGGTCTAGAAATTCGCACAGGTGAGAGAACCGTGAAGAGAACGGACCTTCAGCTTGTCATTTCCATCACCAGCAGCTCTCCAAATCAAAACGAAAATATGCACAGCATGTTCAACACCTACAGTTCCTCTCTGAATGACCTCTGCTCTCTCACAAGACGTGTGTTCCTGTAGGCTTGCTTTAATGGCTCATGGATTCAATCACACATACACAGATATGTATCCTAATATTTAACTCTCCAGACATTAAACATTAATAAACACTTGAATCAGCAAAATAATGATGACCCAATGACTCTGAATAACAAAGTCAAACATGGATTAATATTCTTCCAGCTTTTTCCTGCTGCACAATCCTTACTGACAGAAACCGAGCAGCAATCCCGTCTGTTTCTATGGTTACTAAGTCTTCATTCCTGAAGTGAAGCACAGCGTTTTCAGCTGATGCTGGGTCAACAAATAAGCCATGTTACATTATCAGGGTTGAATAAGCATCCAAGGATGTCAAATGCTTATTGCTCTGCACCCGCTCTGAATTAGAGGCTGTTTTCACAAACGCACACTCCAGAGCGATCGTATTAAGATGCATGCTGAAACTCCCCGTGTGAGGATCACTGCTGTATGCTGTTTGACATTTTGATGTAACACATAACACAGCTTAATTATCTCACGCTTCCAGGCTTAAAGATCCCGGGACATCGTGGGAGGCGGCTTGTGGGTGCATATGTGCCTGAAACTTTTTCTAAGCTAGCTAAATATCCGCCGGCGTGATGCATTTACTCATTGGAGAGTTTGTGGTTACTATCTGGGCTGGTTAAGTTTATAAAAGGTTGTCAGTTCGAACCTCATAAATGATCATCTAAAGCATTTCAAGGAACAGTTTGCTACAGACTAACAAATTTACTTCAAACCTTCACTTTCATTATTTTGAAATCAAGTCATATGCTGGATAAAAGCTCTCCATCATATGCCAGTTTGACCCGGTAGGTTCTTTAGAAAGACGGTTGTCTTAGTTATCACTATTAAAGAGACTGGAAAAATTAAAATTCTGGAATTTGTTTACCCTCATTCCGTGGAACACAAAATAAGATGTTTTGAGAAATGTCTCTGAGGCTTTGTGTCCATACAACGGAAGTCAATGGGGGCCAATGTTGTTTGGTTACCAACGCTCTTAAAAAAAGGTAATGCCATAAAATAACCTCTTGGATCAATTAAGGACCTTAAACATCTGAAGAACCTTTCTGTTTCACAAAAGGCTCTTTGTGATGAACAAAGATTGGTTCATTAAAGAACTTTGGACTGAATGGTTCTTTGTGGAACCAAAAATGGATCTTCTATGGCATCGCTGTGAAGAACATTTTAAGCACCTTTATTTTTAAGAGTGAACATTCCTCAAACTATCTTCATTTGTGCTCTGCAGAAGAAAGGTTTGGAATGTCGAATTAGTAAATTATGGAAGAATTGTCATTTGGGGGGTGTTAACTGTCACTTTAATTCATTGAAGAAATAATAAAGCAAGACAAAAATTTAAGGAACATAAAACGCTCAGCACCATGAGGTCCTTCACTGTGTTTACCTCTTCAATTTAAGAAGCATGCCCATCAACAGGACAGCTGACCAGCAGTGAAAGACAGAATTCCTTTGAAAATACAGATTCATGGCAATTCGACCGAAGAAATAGGCTCCATTCATACAAGATTGGAAGAAATTGCAGACCAATCTCCACTGAGTGGATCCCAGTATGAAACCAGGTCTATTTGCAGGAGGGCTGTAATTGAGTGTGCCGGACAGAACTGAGGGTCACTGATGTGCGTGTGAAGAGAAGGACGGTTGACCTAATGCATTTCGCCACTGATACAACTAAGGTTGGCATGTAACTTGTAAAGTCCCCTGAAGCTGTTTATCGCCCAGTCACGGCACGCGGTGTAAATGACTGCGCCTTAACATTTAAGATCAAAGTGGCCCATCTGATTTAAGGCACTTTGATCCTTATATGGACACTTTAGGCGTTTATATGAAACCGCACTAGATCTGACCAGCCCTGAACTACTGTAGTGACCACCAGACAAGGTTGTTTTCAATAAATCTTGTCAGGATTAAAAAAGTCTAAATTAAAGCTGAACTAATATGAAGTTGGAGATGAAAAATGGTTAACTTGGACAAATTTACATTACATGGAGGTCACTCACTCACTCAAGTGATAAAAAAGCACATGGTCGCTGTGATGCTCTTGTGCACGTGCACATGTCATTGTGTTCTATACCAGGGGTTCTCAACCTTTTTGACTCCAAGGCCCCCCACTGTATTCAAAATTGATTCAATATAAAATATAATAATAAATATTTTGCCCATTTTTAAATATTTGGCATCTTGAGGCCCCATTAGATGTCAGCTGAGGCCCCCTTGTGGGCCCTGGCCCATTGTTGAGAACCACTTTTCTATACATTAAAGGAGCAGAAGATGAGAGTGAGCACATGTCTGATCAATACAGTTTTCACCACCCTGTGTCATTCTGTTCTGCCTAGTCAATACCACCCTGACAGAGCTTTTCCTGTGTTAGAACCACATGAGGGAAAGTAAGAGAGCACTGACTCATGTACAGTTGAATTCAAAATCATAGCAGTGTGTTTAAAAAAGTGAATTCTTATAATTACTTTATTCAATACACAAATGCATTGGGAACATTGCGCATTCTATTCTTAATCAAAACATGAAGAAAAATGTATCAAATTTGTTAATACTCTGAAAAGGGAATAGCACTCAATAATGTTAGTTGATCTGGATCCAAGGTGCTGCTTGCTCTCTGGAGTGTTTGGGGTCAATGTCTTGTTGAAACGCCTATTTCAAGGTAATTTCCTCTTCGACATAAGGCAACATGACCTCTTTAAGTATTTTGATGAACTCAAAATAAATCCAATAAGTACTGTAGGCCCAACAGCATAGTATGAGAAACATCCCCATATCAGGATGCTTGTGCCACCATGCTTCACTGTCTTCACAGTGTACTGCGGCTTGAATTCAGTGTTTGGGGTTTGACAAACTGTCGTGCACTGTCTTCCACAAAATATTGCACCATTTCTCTTCAGGCAGTCAATGTGTTCTTGGGCAAATTGTAAGCTCTTCAGCACATGTTATTCAACAATGGGACTTTTCGGGGGCTTCTTGCTTGGCTTCATATAGACGTCTTCTAATTGTTACAGTGCTCACAGGTAACATCAGACTTGCTTTGATCACCCTGGAGCTGATGAGTATTTGCCATTTTGGCTATTCTTCGATCCATTCAGAATGGTAGTTTTCTGCCACATCTTTCTGGTTGCTATTTTTAACCATTTGATATCATTTTGTCTATCATTTTCTGCACTCCTATATATGTTTTTCCCTCTCTAATCAGTTTTTAAATCAAAGTACGCTGTTATTCTGAACAATGTCTGGAACTCCCATTTTACTCCAATTTTCAGAGAGAAATGCACAGTACAACATTTTCTGCCTTTGTCCTTAAATAAAGGCTGCTTGTTTGACACCAGTTTTTCACAGAAGGATTCACCTCTCTAATTGAACTCCATGCATGTCATGATTGTTGGGTCCGTTGGTTTTCTATTACTCTACTACAACTACTAGTAAAATATTTGCCAGGTGGAAATATAATTTTTACCAAAAACAGTGTTTACAATTTAAACAATTTACAACATAACTGTAGGTGTTTGGTGGTGCATTTGCATATATTACTAATAAAATTCCCATCATTCATTTGAGCATACTTCAAATAATTTCTCATCCCCCTCAAATTCAATCCTTTTATCTCTGGCTCCCTCTAAACCTCTCGCAATTCCCACGTAGACAAAACAAATCATGTCAATAAGAAAGAACATGCTGACCATAACAATAAAAATAATACAATATATCATCCCTAAGAAAATAGCATCACTATTCTTTTTACCCGCTGTAATGTTTTATTACCCACTGTAATTATTATTATAAATGGTTCCATTATTAACCTCTAACATCAGAAGAAACTTTCTACTAAACAAAAAGTTCATTGTAGAGAAAAAAAAGTTTTTTAGACTATAAAAAGGTAAGAAAGATATGGTTCTTTAAAGAACATTTGACTGAATGGTTCTTTGCGGAACCAAGAATGGTTCTTGTATTGCATCACTGTGAAGAACATTTTAAGCAGCTTTACTCTAATAAGTGAATAAAATAATTTGCCATCTAACTGATAAATATCTTTTGTGTTTCGAAGAAAGACGTTCCAATGCAAAATTTGAACTATTCAGCCGTGAAAAAATAAAATACAATTCCACATGTTCATTTTATCATCATTTCTTGATATAACGTGGCCATTCCAATCCAGTGTCTGTTGAATTAAGAAACAAAATCAAAGCTCAGGACGGACATAAAGTCATGTGAAAGACAGCATGACAAGACACATAAAAATTGTCATAAAAATTGGGGTTAACAAATAAAAAAAACTAAGATTACTGTTGTATTGCTTAAAAATGAATATGAACTATCTTTGCAGTATTTGATATCATGATACTGCCTCTCCATGTCATGTTTTTCTTGATCTTGTGGCAGATTGATGGAGGGAAACGTATTATTGTCGATCATGACTTAATGTGCGATGTCTCCGGTCTCGTCTTTGGCCCCGCCCCTCTTATTCCTCGTATAGCATTACCCACACCTGCCCATTGTTATCTTCCTTTGTTAGTCTCTCTATATAATGCCCTTGTGTTTGCTGTCCTGTGCTCGTTCTTTTCGCTTGTACCCCGTATTTGAAGTTGTGTCATTTCATGCTTTGTGGAAATTCAAGTCAGTCTTTGTTAGTTGTGTAATAGTAGTTATAGTTTATGTCAAGCATTGTTTATCTTATCTTGTTCTCTTGATTTACCTCCGTGTGGGTTTTTGTTTTGTTAAATAAATCCTTTTGTTAACCCCCTCTGAAACTGCTGCCTGTAATTGGGTTCTCCCCCTCATCTCATAACAATTTGAGGTCTGAAAAAATACAGAGCAGCTTATCTGTTATTTTGACACGTTTCTCCAGTTTACATCTTGTGCAAATAATATTTGTATTTGCAATTTAGGAGTAGTTCCAGAATGAAACAAAAATGATCATTTTACCTAAACACATAGTACATTTATAAAAAATGGAAATAATGATCTTTAAAAATGTTTTAAGGTCTACATTTTTGTTAATAATCTTTACCAGACAAAAGTATATGAACGTACAGTATTTGATTTATAAGTGGTTGAAATGGTTCTATTTGTGACACAAACACAAAAATCTGCGCGGAGTACATAAAAATGACTGTATAAACACAGGAATGGAGCATACTGTAGGCTCATTTCAAATGTGACTGAATATAACTAATTTTTATGGTGGTCACGAACAGACTGGCCCTGAATCTTTTTCTGACCGTCATCAAAAGATGATTTTAGAGCCTTTGAAGAACACATGATTGAACTAACAGGACTTTGCAACATGTTGCCTTTAGGCTGCTTCATCTGTTATGAAAGAACATGCTTCAGGTTTTAATAAAATCATTGTCTCTCCATATCATTCCTCATGTGTTTACCACACATTTAATATCTTAGTCTAGTTTATTTCATTGAATGATACATTTATATATAAGAAAAATATTTTTTTCTCTATGCAATGTCCATTCATGAAACTGAACTGAAATAAACACTATGTTGGATTGTCAGAAACTGTCAATTCTTTATATATCAACTAAATGAATGAGACATTAAGGCCTTTTGCTCTGCTATCCTTCAACATCTTCATCAGTGTGTCACCTCACAAACCACAGCAGACCACAGTGAGTTTGGCAGGTAATTGCTGTACATTAAACAATGTCAGAATTAGTCCTGCTTTACTGGAGAGGCTAAAGGCAGAATTCAGCAACTATATTGCCTGATAAATCGCTGTCATTACCAGCCAAAGCTAGAGAACATCTCAAAACAACTAGAAAAATGAGAGAAAATTAAAGTGGATAACTTAAGACAAACGAGAGCAACTGAAAGGAACTTGGTCACTTGTTTGTTTTGCAAGCTGAAACAAAAATGGAATGGAAATGCTGTTGAGGAGTTCTCATCAAAACAATTATTGAAAATAAAATATTTACAATTTAACCTTCCCAGCAGGGCAACAAAAATCACACAACATAAAGTAATGTTCAAAACAAATTTATTTACATACCGTATTTAAATCTGTGTGTTCAGCAAACAATGAAATTTGACCGGTTTGAAACCAGGTTAGTAAATAATGACAATATAATGATAATTTTGGGGCTCTTCACATGTTATAGCATATCAGTTTGCAATACGGATTTACTTAATATGGTACACTCTATCTGCAGTAAATGTGCAATATATTTTTGCAATAATATATACCAGTGTAAATGACATCACCTATTCCATGGTCTGTTTGAATGCTCAATTCTGATTGGCTGGAAGGTGTGCATTAAAACCCTTTAACACACGGATAGCTCCAATCTGTTTGATTACATTTGAAATGAACTGTTATATTCACAAGTTTGATCTAAAATCAAACTGTAAACATCGATAAAATCGTTAATTTGGAAAGTAACCATGGTATAAGCGGGATAATGCACGGCTAGCCATTAAATCAATCCTTTACTGGGTAACTCAGTACACAGTAACCTGAAACATTTTAGGCCTATACTCAACACGAGTTCAGAAATACATTTTCATTAACATTACAAACTCACGTCTTGTTCAAATTTGCATCCATAATATTTGTGTAGCACTGTCGACAGTCAATTAATTCACGCTTGACACTGGTGAGCTATCGTATCCAGTATTTGGAAAAAAACATGAAACTCTGACATCACACTATAAATATAGTAGAAAGAGCAACTTTACAAAACCGGACAGCGGAAAACTAGAGTTGTAATAAAACCCCTCTTTTTAACAAATTTCCACACGTAGTGTGTTTAGGGAAAATATCATTTTGTTCTAGAAAAGTAAGCACTGATTCAAGAACGACCAAAACGTTCAATAGTATAATACAAGCTGTCTAGGATTTCACTGTTAAAATATAGCAAAATATATTTTAGAGCCTTCATTATATAACAAAACATTCCTGCCTCTGACCGAATGAGTTAAGTTTAAAGTCAGTGTAAATTGAAGTAATAAGCCACAAGAGCAGTGATCACAAACACAAATGTAGAGGAGCAACAGTGTGAAACATTCAACAGACAGGAAAATCCCAGTCAAATGGTCAGTGGTGACGGATGACATGTTGGAGTTTTACTGGGGTTGTGGTCACTCTCTAATGAGTGGTTGTGGACTAAAATGTATATTAAGATTACAGGAAACATGTCTGTAACAAAGCTCAATAAAAGGAAGGAGACGGGAACCGGAAGACATTTAAACATTTAATCAAACATAATCAAAAGTAAAAAGACAGCCGGCCGCCCCTCACGGTCGACGGCCGGCGAATAAAACATATATACAAATACAAACATGTCCGGGCCCGGTCCGCTCTCTTCGATGGTCCGGTCACTCATTCTCTTATATGCTCCCAATCTCCTACGTGATTCAAGACCAGTGCGCGCACAGCAGGCGCTCTTTAACAATTACTCACTGGCCTCGAACCACGGTCTCGCCCCGCCTACTCCACTACAATGTCAACCAAGTAACTCTAAATGTATGAAAGGTAATAAAAAACAACCACACAATATCTGGCTGAGATACAACAGTTCTGGAATAATCTGGAATCCGAGGGTGCAAAAAATTAGTTGTTAATCATAGGCGCTGTAGCAGCCCATCCACTCACAAAAATAAAGTTTTGATATAAAAGAAAAAATGATCATTTTGACCCGTACAATGTGTTTTGGGCTTTAACTAAAAATGTTCCTGTGCTACTTAAGACGGGCTTTGGCTTAAGACATTTAGTCATTTAGGGGATGTTTTTATCCAAAGCAACTTACAATAAGTTTAGTGGCAATAATATGTCATACAGGGGCAATAATACAGAAGTGATATTACCAAGTTACTTGTTTCCACAAAAGCTAGAACAACACGTGTTGAGAGAAAGAGAGAGAACGTTAGTGATTTTTTGTCAGTTGCCTGTCAAGTATTTACTGAAGAGATGAGTTTTAAGTAGTTTTTTGAATGTTGTGAGAGATGTGGTTGACCAGACTGAGTTAGGAAGTTGATGTGAGGGAGAATGCTGATTTATGTGCTTTTGAGAAGGCAATACAAGACGCAGTCATTTGCTGAATGCAGGGTTCTTTATCGGGTGTAGGGGGTTGTGAATCTGAAAACATAATGTCCAAGAGAGAGTTGGGTGGACCTCAACTCATTGCTGAGAAAAACAGGAAGAGGGAAGAGGAACTCTTTATTAAGATTACAGGAAACATGTCAAACAAGTAATTCTTATGTAATAACAGTAATGAAAAACAATCACACACTAACACACATGCACAGACATTAACACACACAGACACAAAAGTCTGCCGTGAACAAATAAGAAAATAATGTAAAATGATCCAGTTTGAAACAATCTATGCTCAAGCATGTACGCGAATAACAAATTAAAGCTCGCAAGACCATGAAGCCTCTCTATTCATGTAAAGGTGTAAAACTGCGAAAAACTGTGTAAAACTTTTTGTCAGTTGCCTGTCAAGTATTTACAGAGGAGATGAGTTTTAAGTAGTTTTTTGAATGTTGTGAGAGATCTGGTTGATCAGACTGAGTTATGAGGAGATGTGAAGGAGAATGCTGATTTATGTGCTTTTGAGAAGAAAATACAAGACACACTCATTTTTTTCTTGATCGGGTGTAGGAGTGTAGGGGTTGTGAATGTTAAAACATAATGTCCAACAGAGAGTTGGGTGGAGCTCAACTCATTTCTGAGAAAAACAGGAAGAGGGCAGATGAACTCTCAGATGACATCAAGGCAAAAATATTACACAACATTTAGCTTAAATATACATAAAAACTGAACAGACAAGGTTATTACTTTATATATTTAGTATTATATTCAAACACATGAAAAAAACACCAAACACAAATGCAGGGACAGAAAGTCAACACTCAACTTGTGAAAAATAAAGAAAGCGCTAATGAAAATAAAGGAATGTGTGGAAAAAGAACTACAAACAACTCTAGAAAATCTGGAAGCTATGCAGACTCTCAAACAGTCTATATACAGATATCACTTTCATTTATGGCTGTATTAGACAACACTATTTGCCAAAAAGCAGTGAAAAAAGGATATAAACTGACCGACGGAGTTCCCTCGCTTACTCAAACCATGAAGAAAACATCTTATGTTGTCCAATATGACAATATGTATGCAATATGAATCAATAATGCTGCATGGGTGTTTGAAAAACTAAACAAAAAAACTTGTTCAGAATGAAAAGACCTTGAGAAGACTAAACGCAGTAATACATATATTGAGGACTCCATAATTCATGACCATTATAGAACATCTAAAGAAGAAATTTTTTTTTCCTTTCTGATAAAAACAGGAAGAGGGAAGAGAAACTCTCAGACGACATCAAGCTTCAGAACTGTAAGCTCAGAGTATTTTCCTCTAGATTAGACTTAAGTTTTTGTTTGCTGGTGAAAATATTACACAACATTTATCTTAAATATACATAACTGAACAGAACAGACAAGGTGAGTACTTTATATATTTAATATTCTATTTTTTTTTAAAATACAGGCACACACTCACCAAACACAAACACACATGAACAAATCACAGACACAAGTTGAACTGTAGTAGGTTGGTTTATGTTTATATATGTTTATATATGAAGAGCTCTTTTCCAAAACGCTATAAATCCATTTTAATAGTTTTCGTGAAAATGACATTTTTTTACCTAGACACATACATTTTGTTAATATTCAATTTATCCTGTTAAAATGGTCTGTTGGCTCAGTCTGAACATGTTAAACAATGATTGTTAAATGAAACAACAATATTGTCGATTATAAATTCCAATTTTATTTTAATTTTTAGAAACATATGACATCAGGGACTCATACAATAAAGTAATATAAATCAAATAAATGCAAATGCATGAAATAAATAAGTGCCAAATAAAATAAATAGTAACAAATGAAATAATTAAATAAAATAAACATTTTCAATTTCATGTTTCAATATTTTCCACCACATACAATAAATAATTTAAAAATAACACGTACAAATACCACTAACGAGGGAATTCTCTTTGATCGAGAGGAAATATCGCATTTAGGCTAAAACAGGTTCGGGATTTATAGCATTTTGGAAAGAAACACCTTGCAGTACATTTTAAACAAGGAAATATAGCGATTTGGCATGAAACATTGATGGAGCAGTGAATAGGTTTAGTACACAGCAAAATGGCATGACAAACTCAAATTTGGCTTTTATTGCGTTTTGGAAAAGAGCTCTTCATATATATATGTATTAAGCAACATTGGTTGATTTTAGGGCGAGAAAATCAGTCTGTCAGAACAAACACGCAGAAAACCATTCCTGAAATGTATTTGTGGGTGGGGGGGAGGGGGGGTTTGGCTGCGTGCAAGTAAGGACAGAGCTGAAATAATCAAAGCTCCATATCTTGTTTAACATTTTGATAAACAAATCACCATGACATAAGTGAAATCATAAAACCTTAATGTGGTCTTGTTTGTATAAACAAATCAATATACACAATATCTACAATCTAACTTAACAAAAGCATAACAATTGCAAACAAACAATCAATTAAAAAAGTAGCAAGCAGTGATGACGAGCTCAAGCAACTGCACCACCGCTACATGGTGGCTCAAAGATACAATGTGATATAGGAACATGCTCTAGACAAACCGACTCAATGTTGCTTCATAGTATGTCCCAAAAGACGTCATAATAATGTATTCTGAATTTACTTCAGTTCTGTCACAACAGCTCTTTATTTTAAAGAGTAATAATCTCATAATTGAAATAATCTACATGCACTCTATTTTTTGTGAATGTGTGCTGGAAGTTAAGTTGGGGTCACAAAAGGGCGCATGCGTAGTAACGTTTGTTTTTGTTGTTAATTCTAAAAGTTTACATAGTTTTACGGCTCTATTAGAGCGTTGTGACCACATGCAGTAACATGTGTCTGTGTTGTTATACACAGGGTAGAAAAGAACTGACGTTACCTCAGAGCTGCACATCTTGTCCTGCATTTGTGTGAAGGTGAGTATAAAACATAGTTTTATGTGCTTTAGTGTTGTGTTTAGTATAGTCTGTACTAGCGAGTAATGGGACTAGTACCTTGATGAGGTTACAATAATAACAGTGGACTTCCTTGTTTAACCTTGGTGCTGACCAATCTTCGGCATTGTTCTTAAATTATAGGATCTCCAGGTCAAGATGTTAAAAAAGAAAAGGTCTGCTCTAGATACCAGAGAAAAAGGAGGACGAGCAGCACCAGACGTGACTTTAGATGATGTAGTCAAGGATTTGATAGAATATTGTAAAGGTTTTAAGGGCTTACAGGATGCTGAAAGTGAGATAAAAGAGAAATATAACAATGACAAAGACAAAAACAAAGACAAAAACACTACAGTTTGGAATGAGGATGATGTTAAAAAAGCGTGGGGGAAAACACAACGGATGAATAAATACTCCAGAAGAAGAAAAACCTGGTCACTTGCGATTCTCTTGCAAGCAATATCTGACATAACTTTAAATAAAAACAATTGTTCTTGTGAAAATACACCAAACACAAATGAAGAGCCAAATGCAGGGACAGCAAGTCAGCACTTCACTTGTGAAAATACACCAAACACAAACGAAGAGCCAAATGCAGGGACAGAAAGCTCCGTGCAAGCAATATATGAAATAACTCAAACTAGCCCAAAGAAAAGGCGTGTAAGTGAGTCATCCATGAATGTGCCGTCAAAGAAAAAGAAGTCACATGCAGACTCTCAAGTCTATATACGGATACCACTTTCATTGTTGGATGTACCACAGACAAACATTTGCCAAAAAGAAGTGAAAGAAATATATAAACTGATCGACGGAGTTCCCTCATTTATTCAAACCATGAAGAAAACATCTTATGTTGTGCAATATGACAATCGAACCAAGAATGCTGCATGGGTGTTTGAAATACTAAACGAACAAACTTGTATGCAAAAAAATATAAAAGAAGAAGATGACGGAGATGACCCTCAACGTGTTGACAACTATCGTCGGGACTCCATGATTCCTGAACATTATACAACACCTCACAATAGTTATAGGAAGCCTTACGATAGAGGTCATCTGGCCGCTGCTTCCAACCACAATTGGAGCCAGAAAGCGATAGATGATACATTCCTTATGAGCAACATAGCACCTCAGAACTATCAATTAAACAGGGGACCATGGAAAACCTTGGAAAAGGAGTGTCGAGACTACATACACCAAGAAAAAAAATATAATAATGTTTATGTGTACACTGGTCCACTTTACTGTCCAGAGCACTGTTTAAAGTGTGATGAATCAAGGTGCGAGAATATTAAAGAGATTAAACAAGAGATTATAGGAGGTAAAGCTGTGCCAACTCATTTCTTCAAGGTGGTTATTCTGGAAGAAGAAGAAAAAGGAACACTGGATGTAAAATGCTATAAAGTGGCCAATGCCTATAATCAAACTGTGCAGGAGACTAACCTTGATGACATCGAGAAATTGTCTGGACTGGTGTTTAGTGAAAAGAAGAAGTTAGTGAGCAATGAAGAAAGAGTGACGGTGAAGTGGAGTGCACAAGAAATAAATCCAGCTAAAACACACTTTATAGAAACAACATTTAAAATAACCCCTAGTCAGGATTCAAAGGAACAGGTCTTCTAGGGTCTGGGGAGAGCACCTGTGATGAAGAAACACCATAGTGTTTAGATTCTTCGCTGTCTGCATAAATCTCTTTAACCAATTCAGCAGCAAGTATTTCAATGAATCAAAGCACACCATGTAATCAAGTGTATTACCCAACTACCTTGATTCTTATGGGTTGTTTAGTACAATTCCTTTAGATTCTGATCACTAGAAATATTCCACATGGTCAATAATGACTGTGGTGGAGTATGCGAGGCGAGACCGTGGTCCGAGGCCGGCAAGTAATTGTTAATTAGCGCCAGTGGTGCGCGCACCGGCCTCGCATCACGTAGGAGATTGGGAGCATATAAAAGGAATGAGCGACCGGACCGTCGAAGAGAGAGGACCGGGCCCGAGCTTGTGTTTGTATTGTTTTAATGTTGTTGTTCGCCGGCGGTCGTCCGTGAGGGGCCGCTGGCTGTTATATTATGTTCTGGCTTGTTTGTTTGTTAGCCGGCGGTCGTCCGTGAGGGGCCGTCAGCTGTTATATTATTTATTAAATGTTTTTTATTGTCTTCCGGTTCTCGCCTCCTTCCTTCCATACTTTGAATCTATTACAATGACATGCACCATTGTACCAATATTTCTGTCCATCACAACCTAGAAGGAACAAGTGAAAACCCACCTGTTTTGCCTTCACCTGAATATGACCCTAACTATCAACTGTGAGCAGTCTTACTTTGTTTAAATGTAAAAAGTAAACGTGTTGTTCATTTTTCTTTAAAGCTTTGACTCTGTTCCTACATGAAAATACAGCTTTGTAGACAAGCTTATTGTTGACCTCTTATACGAGATGTTAAATGCTTTCTCACTTGTAGGTTGCTTTGGATAATACCATCTGCAAAATGAATACATGTAATCTGTGAAAATATATCTAGACTTTTTCTAACACATATTGATTATGCAATTTATATAACTGTTACTGTCATTATGTTGTAACCTAATGGCATGTGTTTCACAAGTAGACACAACAGACAGAACATCTGTTGAAGAAAACTGAGAAAGGTTGTTTGACTTTGTGTAGCCTGTGATTGTTTTAATAGATATTAACCTGATATCTGATACTCATTTATTCTGCATGTATTCAATATTGTAGTTCTCTGTTAATCTTTTACCTATATCAGTTTCAATTCTGCATTAAAATATTTTCATTATGGAATAATAGTCATTCTTTGAAAATGATAGATTGTAGGATTTTGAATGAATTTCTTACCTTTCTCTTTCTGTGTGTGGCTGTGAATTTTCTAATAACTTTGTGTCGTATTTAATTTCTTACTTCCTCATCCTTATTATTCTTTACTATTTTTATATAGTGTATTAGTTAAGTTATAGATTATACTCATTTATTTCTCCCCAATTATTCTATTCTATATTACTTTTCTTAATATGTCTTAACCTTACGTTGGATGCTGCTGTATTGTCTTCATAAGTAGATATGTTTCCAGTTTCACTTTCAAGGTTCTTAATAGCGTCATGAGACAATGTTGTGAAGCAGTGTCTGTGGTGGTATAAAAACACCTGATGAATCTGTTTCAGTCAGGAGTTAGAATGAGCATCTAAACGCATTTATGATTTGTAAATGTAAAAATGTAAAGGTTTCTACATGTAAAGAGCTCTTTTCCAAAATGCTATAAATCCATTTGGATAGTTTTCATGAAAATATTTTTTTTTTACCTAGACACATACATTTTGTTAATACTCAATTTATCCTGTTAAAATGGTCTGTTGGCTCCGTCTGAACATGTTAAACAATGATTGTTAAATGAAACAACAATATTGTCGATTATAAATAAAAAAAATTTTTTTCAAAACGCTATGTGGTGAGCAAAGCACGAAACAACTCAGGTTTGTGACAAAAAACCCCCGGAGGGCAGTTTATTAAAGGTGCATTGGGGAAAATGGTGCAGATAATCCCTCTGGGGTTTCCGGGTGCAATCCTGAGTGTCCAGGTGCGGGGATGTGGTGTCTGTTCCTCTGCCGGTCGTCTTGTTCTCTGAGCCTGTTCAAAAGACAGATATAGATCACAAGCAGTCATACAGTTAGCAAGTGGTATGGAAGTCTCCCGTCTCGTTCCTTTCTCCCGTCTTTATAGTGCTGGGAACGAGCTACAGGTGTTGACGACCGGCAGCTGTGAGCACATGATTGTGCGTTTCCCTGGCGACGCTGATTAGGCTCTAGGCGCCTCGTCACATTCCCCCTCCTAAGCGTCGTCCCGGTACCGCACGTTTACCTGTCCGGTGCGTGACGTAGTCGTCAGGGGGGGTGGGGGGGAAAAATTCCCTGGGGGGCGCCCTCTGGAATCTGGTAAGGCTGCGGGTCCACCATGCTTGCGGGAGAGTCCTGGGCTTCATGGTGGGTGGCGTTTGTCTGCCCGGGCTTCTCGTGGCAACCGCCATGTAGCTGTGGGCAGTGGCTGTCACCGGGGTTGTCATCACGGGCGGGGCCTCGGAATGCGGAGGGCGTCGTCGAAGCGGGCACCGCAATGCTCGTGGCCACGGGCAGACTCCGGCAGCAGACCCTCCAGATTCCATCCATTGTGCACAAAGGACACCTCGTGCCGGGCAGGGAAGACTAGGGAGGAGGTCGGCGGGGTATAGTCTGTGGGCCAGCTGAGCACCCGTTGGACAGCAAATTGACGGCATCTTCTAGCCTCCACCCCTGAGGTCGATTGTGGATGTCCTACGTTGCGCCGGCGGCTCCTACGTACCCGTTCCTTGGCTGGGCGTCGGTTGGATTCGTAGTGCTTTCTATCCATGATCCGTTTTCCTCCCCCCTTCTCTATGCGGCACCGTGAAACAGACCGTTGGGTACACCGGATGCGGGAGAGGAGGCGTGGGTTACTGGCGAAGTTTCTCGTCGCATGGGTCGGCGTCTCCGTCGTTGACCATCCTTTCGTCGGTCTCTTACCCAGGGTTCTCTTGTGGTCACCTGGGGACACAAATTAGTGGAGTCGTCCGAGGGTTTGGAGACCGTACTCACCCTCTCGCGCATTCCCCTTGGTACTCGCTATGAGGCAGGCATCTTTGTGTTTCGACGGACGCCATTTTCGTCGGCGGCTCCCCCCTCCATTTGGCTGTTCGGTCATGGCAAACAGCTGGTTGAATGCCGGCCAGTCTCTTCCGAGGAGTACCGGCGCTGGCAAGTCAGGAGTGATGCCGACGTCTAATGACCAGGAGCCGGGCCATGCTGCGATGGTGACTCTACGGGCTGGAACCCTGTAAACGTCTCCAAATACGCACCCGAGGGGTATTGACATCTTCCCTCGCGGCCTGGCTCGAACCACCGTGGGGCTGACGAGGGTCACTGTACTGCCGGAGTCCAGCATCGCTTCAACCGGCTGTCCGTTCACCTGCACTATTCTTTTCGGCATGTTGGTGCATAGTGTTGGGTGGCTAACATAGCCGGCTAGCCATATCCGGGGTTCGGGAGTAACGACTCCTCTAGGCTTCTTCTCATCCAAAGGAGGGGAGACCGCGGGTCTGTTCACCTCTCCGGAGGTGTCCTCTGGCTGTCGCCAGGGTATTTCTGCCATCTGGGGTGAAACCGTCTCTCTCTCTCTCCGTCGTTATGAGGGAACGCCGCCTCAGCTCGTTTCACCGCTCTCCACAGTCCACGATAGGTGCGGGGACCACTCCTGCTCACCACCTTCCGGACATCCCGAGGCATGGAGCGTAGCATCCGGTCGACGGTCAATTTCTCGGCGACCTTGACGGCGGTAGGATTCCCGTGCAGCAACCATCTCTTTGTCAGGCAGTGTAGCTGGGTCAGCTGGGCGCTCATTGGCTTATCCTCCTGATAGGACCAGTCGTGGAATTGTTCCGCTGTGCTGGTCGGGGACATACCTATTTGAGCGGAGACTTCCTTCTTCCCATCTTCACCATCCCCGTGAAAAGACACGGACAGCGTCTCATATTCTCGGGAAATGGGCGGGGCTACAAGCTTCACCGGACTCGAGAGTACCTGTGCGCGGAGTTCTTGCTGGCGAGATTCCAGCTCAGTCAGCTGGCGCATCATCTCCTCCATCCTCCAGATATCGGTGGGCAAGAGAGAGAGAGCTCGGTTCCCTGTGTGCAGAGGTAAGTGAAACACCACAAAAAAAAAAAAACAACGAGGGTATTTTCGTGCTAATTTGCCTGCATTCTCCAGTTGTGGCGAGCAAAGCACGAAACAACTCAGGTTTGTGACAAAAACCCCCGGAGGGCAGTTTATTAAAGGTGCATTGGGGAAAATGGTGCAGATAATCCCTCTGGGGTTTCCGGGTGCAATCCTGAATGTCCAGGTGCGGGGATGTGGTGTCTGTTCCTCTGCCGGTCGTCTTGTTCTCTGAGCCTGTTCAAAAGACAGATATAGATCACAAGCAGTCATACAGTTAGCAAGTGGTATGGAAGTCTCCCGTCTCGTTCCTTTCTCCCGTCTTTATAGTGCTGGGAACGAGCTACAGGTGTTGACGACCGGCAGCTGTGAGCACGTGATTGTGCGTTTCCCTGGCGACGCTGATTAGGCTCTAGGCGCCTCGTCACAGCTACAAATCAATCCTTTTTTTGTTGGTTTATTTCTTTTTAAAAACAAACAAACAAGAGAATATGAAAAACATGACATCAGGGACTCATACTATAAATGAATATAAATCAAATAAATGCAAATGCATGAATTAAATAACAGCCAAATAAAATAAATAGTAACAAATTAAATGGTAAAATAAAATAAACATTTTCAATTTCATGTTTCAATATTTTCCACCACATTCAATAAATAATTTAGAAATAACACATATAAATACCACTAACGAGGGAATTCTCTTTGGTCGGGTGGAAATATCGCATTTAGGCTAAAAACAAGTTCGGGATTTATAGCATTTTGGAAAGAAACTGCATCTTGCTGAACATTTTAGACAAAGAAATATAGCGATTTGTCATGAAACATTGATGGAGCAGTGAATAGGTTTAGTACACAGCAAAAAGGCATGACAAACTCATTTTTTTTTAATTTGGTGTTTATTGCATTTTGGAAAAGAGCTCTTCATATATAACTGATCATTTAATTATATGGGTAATAATTGCATTCTCTAAAAGTTTATGTGTCAAGTTTTGACTGGAAAAATTACATCCATTAAACTGGAATTAACCACAGCAAAATGATACATTAGTTCAGCCGAGAAAACAAGAAGAGACACATTATTACATGATTTATGGTTTCCTGTTATCAGCAAATATTACTTGGAGATGACATACTTCACAAACCTGCCTGTCAATCAGGTGAAGTGTGAGAAGTGGGGAGAGGATGTGTGGATCAATTATTAAAGCTGATGACGGACCCTTATTTCAGAGGGTCTCTGCTTAAAGGCTGGTGTTTGTATCAGGCGAGTTAGCAACAGTTTTTCTTGAATGCTAACACACAATTCATGAAACAATTCACCATTTTCTGTCAACTAGTAACACAATCTCAGAACATACAACACCTTGTACAAACCCAACACAAAAACATCCTCATTTTGCGCAGGTTTAACCATGTTCCTTCAGAACACACAAACACATAATATAATGAACTGAAGTGTTAAGATGTAATCACAAATGACGCACATTTATCAATCAGTAATCATTCAGTGGCAAAACTGATGACACAACAATAAGAATCTCAGGATAATATCAAGAGGAGCACAGGTCATTGTGCATCCTGGAATAATCTACAGGAAATGGAGAAATATTTCACTATTCTGTATCCAGTAAACAGCAGCACCTGTACACATTGTCAAGTTTTTGTGTAGCATTTTTACATTACAAACTAAATACTAGACAGAGAAGCAAACACTGACTCGACTAGACTTACAATACTAATGACAAGGTTACAAGAGTAAACTCGACTAACTACTTAGACAGGAACAGGATATTTAGGCAAAACAAACCGCACAAGACAGAAAACAGAAGGGCATTAAATAAGGAACCAAATCAAGCAGGGAACAGGTGAGGAACATGAAATCATAACAAGATAATTAATGAGGTAATGAGAAGGCGGGGACGAAGAGGAGACCAGAGAGACAGCACATCATGTCGTGAGCGACAGTATTTCTCTCCATACACAACACATGATACTGTCCCAAGACTCCGTACACCTGACAAGAAGTGGCAGAACAATGACACCAAGAAATTGCATTAGCATCCTGTAACAAAAATGTTTATTTATATATTTTTGATATATTGTTGCATTCCCAGTTTATATTGTTTATATACATATATATATTTTTTACTTTTCTTGTCTTCGTCTACTTCCTTCCTCATTGTTGCATTTCGTTTTTCTGCACTCTTTTATGTTGTATATTGAAATAGAAACTAACTACAGCTGTCAAATTACTCTATTCTTGAATAATAATAAGAGGTTTTAGTAACAGTGTTTTGAATTGATCTTGCCAGTGTCTAAGACTATGATGTAGTGTGAGTGTTTCTGAGGATTTGTGTGTCATGTTTAGGGAAAATTGCTGTTTTCAGCAAGTTTGAATGGTTTTGAGTGAAGAGCTTATTTCGGCCCGAAAATAGGATGTTTACGGAATCGGGTGAGAAGTTATGGATTTTTGTTTATCATTTCTAAAAAATAAGCCATAATTCCAAAAATGTATTTAAGCAATTGAGAAAAACGGTTTTAGAGAACAAATAAAGAGACACGCAGACAGATTGAGCAGTCGTGTAGATCTCCAGGGCATTTTGTGTTTTTACATTTATGTATTCATAATAAGTAAGAAGATAAAGAAACCGTAAAACTGTCTAAATGTTCCTATTTAACCCTGATATAAAAACATACTTATTTAATTACTAAAACGGCCACCTCCTGTCGCCAATGGTCACTGTTGCGCATGTCGCCAGAACTAGGCAACCTTCTTTTGAAATGAATCGCATTGTTCTGCCGGTGCCCATCGCTGGAGGTGTGAACGAGCGTAAGGCAGGAAGTGACACGCAAATAAACAGACCAGAACTTTTCAGGAAGATAAATTTACAGTTGCCTTTTATATAGACCACTTCGGAAGACATAAACAAGGCCGATCCAGAAGAAGTTGGTGTTTCAGTTTTAAATTACACAATGGTTTGAACAAAATACAACTAACAACACTTATAACCAAATTCAAAGGTTAAACAAATATATCTCTAAGATTTTATTTTATATGTGCTCTACAGTTTTCTATATAAATACTTATAATAAAGACAAGAATGAATCAATTATTTATCTACTAAAGAATTATGTAGTCCGACTCTGTATCTTCAAACTGGTAATAGCTGACCATTCCTTGTATATATTAATGCATTTTGGCAGAAGCTTTTATCCAAAGCGACTTGCATTGCATTGTATTATACATTTGTTTCTTGCGATTGGCTGTTAAGGATGGTGGCCGTATCTGCAACTCCATCTCAGGATCTGGTGATGAGTGTAATGTGAAATCTTCGCCTGTGAGGCGATCGGCACGCATCACAGACATGCTGCATGAGGACCAACTGGGATTTAAAGCTCAGCGTCACTGCTGGATGATGACAACACAAACACTCATTAGACTTAACAGACTCATTAAACTGGAATGAGCTACATAGCCGGTTTATCTGCCCAGCGGCCCAGAGCATGAGTATGAGAAATAAAACATACTTTATACAGAAGAGGTCAAAAGTGTTGTCCGGAGGGTGTTTGTACAAAATTTGTTTTTAATGCTCCCTCAGGTCATTTATAGAATGAAACAAACACAGGACGGGATGATAAAAACGCTCTCTTGTGCCAAATATGAGAGCACTTGATCAAGATTCATGAATTTTGAAAAATATTTATACAAAGCTGGAGATCATTTCTGGCCAGTCCTTTCTACAAATCAGATACTTTTTAGAGAGAAATATCTCATACTTAAATATAAATATATAGCTCTCGCATTATCAAAATATCATATCTATAATCCACAACAGATATAAGTTAGTCAATTATAACCAAATTTACATTAGAATTACACAAACATGTCATATTTATGTCGACCAACATAATTGCGCAAGTGAGCCCTGTGTTCTGTCCACACAAAAACATTCAATTACGAGATTCACTCACACGTTTTAATCTTCGCAGCAGCATGTACACAGCCAGTGCGATCTTTAACCTGTGGGTTACAGCAGTGCCGAGCAGTGTTTGTGTGGGACGCGGCGGATGCTATTTGCGTCTCCGTGGAATGACTCTGCTGCCACTGCATGCGTTTTTGTGTAGATGACAGCTCAGTGCCGTTTGTCTCTGCGTGTGCTTGTGTGTGTCACAAAAAAGAAACTATTAAGTCTGTGGAGTTCAGCCAGTACTCTACAGTAAAAACACACAGACGCACACACACTGCAGTAGTGATTTTGAAGCTGTAGTGTGTTGGCTGAAGGTTGTGCAGTTGTTTTATCGTCAGCGTGTCAGATCTGTGGGATTGATGGATGCTATTTTTACAACTAAAAGTGGGTTTATGTAAAAGCATAATTATACAGGATTATCGTGGCAATTTTAATTTTCCAATGCTATGAAAGATACAAATTAACAATTCAAAGTGAATGATCTCTGCCGACAGATAAGAACGAAATCGCTCAAAACAGATTCCTATCTTTAAATAAAGGTTCATGTACAACGACAACAGTTTCTTGTAGTTTCTTGTTCTTTTAAAAATTGTCTAGATGTAATTATCATAAATGTAATAATCAAAACAATTTTGATTCAGTATTTACAGAAACGTTTTCGGTATTTTTGCTCATAATATTCCCGTACAAAATGTAATTGTGCATTCACACATGTATTCATTTTCCCCTTTCCCTTCTTTTTTCTGATTTCTGATCTCATCATGCCCCAAAATTATTTATTCTCTAGCACTACTGGTGACTGGTCTATCCTGTAACACGTACCCCTCCCGATACATCTGTACCGTGGTTAAACTGGCACATCTACAGCTCTTTTCTCAGAGCAACAAAATGTGATGAATTCAAACATATGCGTTACATTTGTACATCATGTCGTGTCGTGATCCCTCTGGGATCAATTAAACTCTACAGTATGGTCTGTGAAATATCAGGATTCCTTATAATAACATTTATTTGGATTTTACATGCGACAGAAGCAACACTTCGTCAATAATACAAAGGACCAATAACGCTGTGTAAAAATGACATGGTTAGACGATCCCACATGCCACTGAATCGCTCAAAGTTAGTTATGCTTAAAGCAAGAAAAAACTATTAACCAACAGATTCAGAAACAATGTGTGGAAAACAAGAGAAAAACTGATTAAGAAAACATTTGAATGAGTTTCAGAACATTAACTCACACTGTTCACAAAAAGCCATGAAAGAACTCGCTCCATTTGAATGGAAACATTTTTCAGGCAGTTTTCTGTTTTCTCTGTTGGAACTTGGAACAGAACCGTTTGTGTGACCCACGAGGCAACAGCTATTAGGAACGAACAGTGACCTGTGATGGTCCACTGAGCACACACTGATACAGAACAACTCAGATACAAAGAGAGAAAATTTGAGATTCAGTGAGAAAGTTAAAGGATTAATGGAGTGTTCAGAGAGGTCAGAGATGACTCTCCACCTGGAAACCACAAGCAGCGCCTGGTGACTGACTCAATCTATTCAATGTTCAATGTGTTCGGGAAATATGAGACGGTTGAACTGGAAAGTCTCTCTCTCTCTCTCTCTCTCTCTCACTGAGGAAATATTCAGATGTGCTTTAGAAAAGCCTCAGGTGGGAGAGGACACTTAACAGATTTCACACATCGCTGATGTGTTTTTATCCCTTATAATATCTTCTCTCTCTCACTTCACTGCACTCGCTCACAATAAAGGCAATTGCTGAGAAATATATTTGTGGAGTAATGGAACTAATAAGATGCGTTAAGGATGATAATTGTCGGGCTCTCTTTGTGTCAGTATATTCTAATGAAATTTAATGACTGAGAAACTCATTTCAGGTTGATGTTGAATATTGCACATTGAGTATGTAACCTCATTCTCAAAAAATCCCTCATCTTATTGTGGTTCTATTGGGACATGACTACAGTAGCCTGAGGAAGTTTTTCCCATGCAATCTTAGCAAACAAAAAGATCTACATCTTGATCAAAAGTGCCAGCAAAAAACATTTACGAACCGGTGTGCCGTGTTTTTGGGTGCTTGTCTGTGTATGTGTCTTAGTACATGTGCATATTGTGTGTGTGGAACGTTTGTATGTGGGTATATCTGTCTTCTGTGTTTTCACCCTTTTCGTGTTTTTACAGGTATAACTTTAATTCTACTACTTATAGTCAATATGTCTCATGTACAGCTGTTTTGTAACAATGAAAATTGTAAAAAAGCGCTATATGAATAAAGTTAAGTTGAGTTAATGCACATATTGAAGTTTCACATTAGACACCAGAGATCCCTTAATTCCAAAATGCCTTAATTCGCAAAAATAAAGGTTTTTACACTTAGGTGTTTTTTCTCTTGTGCGACAAACAGTTAACGCGAATAATGGGTAATGGAAACGTATTTACAGAATGACATGTCAGTCCGCTCATACCAGATCTTCTTGTCATCCATTAAGTGCTTCAGGGGATTCAAAGGCTTACAGGAATGTCACAAATCAATGCAAAAAAGTAAATAAGAGCAGTTCATCCAAAATGACAGTTCTGTCAATATTTACTTTCCTCATGTGACTTCAGACCGTATGACTTTCCCTCTTTTTACACAATGACTGGTAAATCAGGTTCAGTAATGGCCTGGGAATCAGATTCATGTGACAGATTTTCACTGAAAAGATGTACATACAACAGTTCTGACCTCCGAGTGAACCAATTCATTAACCTAGAAACATTTCCCAGTATTCATCACTCAAGTATAGCCAGGACCTTATAGATTTAACATAAGAACATCTGGTAATGCTCACCTGACGCCTGCAGCACTTATTTGATATTCCACTGAAACTACACACTCAATATTTATCGCAGTGCATAATACCTGCCACAGGTTTCAGGAATGTCAATGAATTGCTGTTCAAGTATAATGAAATTCACAATTTTACTCTGGATTTTTAATTTGATTAGTAAAAAACACACAGACGTACAGCAACACATTACTGAAATCACATGATTTGAATCAATGTCACTTTCACCGAATTCACGCCACCGAGCCAGTTGAGATAACAAATGCTTCTTTATCAGAATCAAATTGAGTATCAACTTTATATTTTAAAATCAGTTACTTATTTATCTTTCTAGATTATAATGTGATTACATTAATCACCTTTCACTAACATACAATAGGGTGAATAAGGACCAGGGACAGCCGGGGTCACCAATCACTTCAAGTAAATGATAACATAAAATTTTGGATGAACTTCTTGAAATAAATTCAAGGTTAAACAAAAATATTATTATTATTATAATTTTGATACTACTACTACTACAACTACTACTAATAATAATATTGTTAATTAGTAGATTATTATTATTACTAATTATTATTATCATAGTTGTATATTATAATAATAACAACATTATTGTTATTAATATTATTATTTTAATATTAGAAAAAGACTGAACGGGATTGACAATCGTCACTGATGGTTGTTTACTATTATCGTTGCTTAAACCAAGAGGGGTTTGATCATAATCGCTTAGCCTTAAAGGGAACACTCCACTTTTTTTGGAAATAGGCTCATTGTCCAACTCCCCCAGACTTAATAAGTTGAGTTTCACCATTTTGGAATCAATTCTGCCGATTTCCGGGTCTGGTGATAGCACTCTTAGCAAAGCTTAGCATAGATCATTGAATCCAATTGGACCAGTAGCATCACATTCAAAAATTACCAAAGAGTTTAGATATTTTTCCTATTTAAAACTTGTCTCTTCTGTAGTTATATCGTGTGCTAAAACCGGCGGAAAACGAAAAGTTGAGATTTTCTAGGCCTATATGATAATGAACTATACTCCCATTCCGGCGTAATAATCAAGGAAGTTTGCTGCCGTAACATCAGGTGCAGAGATATCACGCAGTGCGTGTGGAAATGTGGAATGTGGAAATGCGGTGCGTGATATCACTGCGCCGGCTGCGTCAAACGTCCTTGAATATTACGCCGGAATGGGAGTATAGTTTATAAAGTCTTTGGTCATTTTTGAATGTGATTGCTACAGGTCTAATGGGATTCAATGATCTATGCTTAGCTATGCTAAAAGTACTATCGGAGATCGGATGAATAGATTCCAAAACAGTAAAACTCAACTTACTAACTCTGGAGGAGTTGAAGAATGAGCCTACTTTCAAAAAACGTGGAGTGTTCCTTCAAGTATTGAACTTTTCTGCTAGTGAAGAAAGTGCTCGCTGAACTGTGTACCGTACAGTGTGCTTTAACCTCTCCAAACATTTTAGCAGCGAAGCAATTCCCTTGCAAACACCCACACCCATGTTAAGAGATTTGTGGGTGGAAAAACTACTCACGTTTTATTCAACAAAGACAAAATAGTAATTGTAACAGTAACAGAATTACTGTAGTCCTTTGCTATAGTGCATTACAGACAAAAGCAATCTGACTATGGAGATGAAGTGCATATCCTGTGAGATGTGTGCTGGTGAATTGTAATGCGTTACAACCAACAAAGCTTCAACTTATCTTCAAGAAGACGTAATGAAAGCTCTTGCCTTCTAACCATGAACAAGACCCACAGGACAATAAATGCAGGAGACTCAAATCTTTTCAAATCCAATGCCCACTCTCAACCTCTTGATGAAACATTTAAGTAAATCCCAATTGCCCCCGAACAAATGCTCTCTATTAGACCTGTAGTATCTGATTAAGACTGTTCACTGTGGAGAAGATGAATTTATTAAATGCTGTTAAAAAGAATTAGGAGACATCTATAATTTATATGTGGAAATGTAAGCTCATGATTTTTCCATGATTAAAATTTAAGATATCGCTGAAAATGTTGTGAATAAAAAATCATTTGAGGCATCTCTGACTCTTACAATGTTTTGGATACTGTACCTTTCTATTCTTATAAGTACAGTCAATGAGATCGGTTATGAATCTGCTGTGTAGTGACAAAGGCACACTGTCAGTCACCTAGTCAGGTCGTATTACATTTGTGAAGTCATTGATGTGTGGGCACAGGTTGGGAGTTAGAAAGAAATCTTACTTCAAATCCATCAAGCTTTATTTCAAAGCAGCAAGAAAATCTTCAATCACCAAATAGCCCTATCTATGCTGTGGTCTAAATCTACACTTCTCTTTCCTCACATTATCACCTTCTAAACTCGAAAAAAGAAACATGAACATCAGTAAAATACTGCTTAAGGACTATTATTTAGTACCATCACAAACACCAATCAGTTTCTCAGTAATATTAAAGGTGCTTAACAGGTTCTTCACAGTGCTGCCATAGAAGAACAATGTATGGTGCACAAAGAACCAGTCACTCAAACGTTTGTTAAAAAACTATCTCTGTAATCAACTTTTTGTAATCTATAAAAAATATTTTTTCACCACACAGAACCTTTTGTGAAACAGAAAGGTTCTTCGGATGTTAAGGGTTTTTTATGGAACAACTTAGACAGGTTCTTCTATGGCATCATGAAGCACTTTTATTTTTAATAGTGTAGTGTGGAGGTCACCTACCATGCCACAATTAAAAAAACAAAATGATATTTCAAATGAATAATAGATGTGAATTTTTATTTATAAACTGATTTTCATTAGACTCATTTTACAGAAATACAACAACTTTTGTTATTGAACCCTGAAGGGGTTTATTTAGTATTAAGAATTGCGTGACTGTTGATGAATTCTGCTTATTAAATAGCTTCTTAACAAACAAACAAAAATAGACCTAAAATATGGATTTGCATTTTACTACTATTATTTTGTTCACTAGTAGAGACCACAAAAAAGAACACAAGCACTTTTATTATGTCGCAAACACATTGTTCCTGTTTGAGTCTTCTGTAATGCAGTAATAAAGTCAAAAAGTTTAATAAAATTATTAAATACCATATAATTTGTGTTTTTGCACTAAAGTAATAAGTATACAATTTATTTATTTACTAATTTATTTATGATAAACTTTCATCAGTATTGCAGTAAAAAGGGATTTTTGATCGGCTTAAAATGATAAATCAATTACACAAGCACAACAGTTGTCTTCAAATTGTATGATTTTGTATAACTTACATACTGTTTAGAAAAACAGGAATTTATTGACATTCCACACAGTCACAAGATGCTCTTGGCTGAAAACGTCAAATTATGAAAAAAAGAGAACTAGCGTAGCCCCTAAACAGAGCACGAAGAAGGGGTCTTCTGAAGGGGTCTGTGTGCGAACACACACCAGACTCCCACTGTTCTCCCTTATTCAGAGGCGTCATAACACCAGGAGAGATGATAAAAGACGTAAACATTTGCCTGTGTTTCTGAACACACAACAGTGATTTGATCCCACAAGCGTTTGATCCACGGCCCTAGCGGAAGCTTCCTTCTATTCCGGTGTGTTTCTTTGTTGTCAAACTTCTGTTTCTTTGTCAAACAGATGTCTGAAAATAAAGCATTGAGACAAAGGACGATATTGTAGCTTAACACTAAAAAAACAAAACAAAAGGAGACTTAGGTGTCTGTGCTTCATGTGGTTTGTCTATACAAACAGGCACTTTGTTTTATACTTATTGAACTGGGTCTTTATTAAAGACTCTAGCGAGTTGTAATTAAATTTGCTCTGCTCGCCTGGTACAATAACTATTCGTTGGGGTATTCAATTTTCCAACGCTCTGGAAAACAAAGAGAAGCAAGAAAGTTTAATTGAACAGTTATTGGCTGGATTGCCGGCTATTGTGCGGACAGCAGAAGAGCTGGGTGATGTAGATGGTGAAATAATGGTCGACGTTGTAAAGGAATCTGAGTTTAATCAGAGGCTCCCATATCAACACTGACATCAGCGAGAAAATTCATCAGCACGTCTCACAACAGCCACTGATTTCAAAGACTTTTTGTATTTACATTACAATACATTTACATTTATTAAATTGGCAGATGCTTTTATCCAAAGCCACTTACATGTAGGAGACCATATCACATTTTGTCAACACGCTAAACAGTACCATTAGTTTACAAGGCCATGTTTCTAGGATGATTAAACCTGAAGACAAGCAAGGGAGAGAAAGAACAAGATCAAAGAATTTAGTTTTAAAGTACATTTCATTCAGAAGTGAGGTACTTGCAACGTGGGTACAACTTCCAAGGAACCGCCGGAAGTTGTGGATTGCACCTTGAGTAACTCATTCTGATGACAGAAAATGAGACTATGATTTATATTTTGAATTGTTATACTGTTGGATTCATGTGGTAATCAATTAAAAAAAAATTGGAAACTTGACGAGCAACACCTGCTGGTCATGGCTGCTCTTACAACCAGGGACGGACTGATAAGAAAAATCGGTCATGGATTTTTCGGCCCTCATCGACCCTCCATCATTTCCGTCATTTCCGTCAACTCGGGGGGGTTTGAGGATGTTTGATGCCATCGGCCCTCACATTTCTGTCAATGGGGGGGCTGGTTATATATAACGTGTCATTGCGTTACATGCATACGTGTCCGACTCGCTAACGCATTCGCGTTGAGTGCATTCACATTTACAATACGTCCATCTGTCCAGCTCTGGATTGCCAGCCCGCCCCTGGTCACAGCAGTAGGCCGTCGGTGGGACGGCCGTTCTGGACTTTGACAGAATGTCATACTGATAAGTACGCCCCTCCTTATAGCCAGGCGAAGCTTATTTTACATCGTAAAAAAGATCGCTTCACACACGGATCTAATACTACGACGTCGAGCTCCTGTGAAGGAATATACAGTTATTAAAAAACAAACTTTTAAATGTGGACCACATATCTGAAGTAATTACATAACGAATATTAAAGCTTCTTTACAATGTTAAACGTGCTGTCTTCTCATGCTTAACATGGTCAACTTGTCAAAAAACGAGTTGGGCGTATTACGTAGAATTTGGTTCAGCCTACCCCTCCCCCCACACGCACTGTATGTTTTCGGAAACAATCGTAAAGCTGTATCTATCTTTTATAAATGTGATCAAACAAAATACTCTTTGAAGACACAAAGTATGCAATACTACTCTATAGGTACTCAATATAAATGAAACCCTGTGTGTTAATGGTGCTTTAAACATCACTTAGACTGAATGTGCTCATAGTTTCAAAAGAGTTTGCCGTTTTAAAAGGCAGTTCAAATAGCTTCATGCAATCATCAACACACTGTATGGTCTTATATAAAAATGCGAGACAGTTAACTGGATTCACAAGGAATCTTGTATTTTACCGACGTGTTTTCAAAAATCTGTTTGAATATATCACAACATGTGTACTACACAACATTTCTCACCTGATATGCTTCATGTAAAGTATAGTAGTTCTTTCACTTATCGTCTTATAAAGAAAACGTAAAGAGAATGTTTAAAAATGTAAAAGGCAGCTTTTGCAGGTGATCTTTAGTATAATGTTCATCAGATTAATGGCCAGCTGAGGATACAGCAGCTTTATGATAGGTGCATGCGCCCTGTGTAATGCTTGCAGTTCGCTTTTGAATACAAAAACTTTAAATAGCACACAATCGACATCATGTAAAGGAAATGAAAACCCTCCATAATTTTCCTATTGCTCAGTTGGTTTACTGTCACAACAACTGAATCAATTAAGTTGCATTTGCATTTGAAATGCATTTGTTTCTCCCATCTTTCACGCAAAGCGTCATGGGGTGTAAGAAACTCGTGGATACCTTTTAGGAAAAGATTGTGTTCAGTATAAAAGTCAATAAAGTCTTATGCTGCATGACTATGCGATGGGTCTAAATTGGGCCGGGGCTGACCGTCTCACTCCACATTTGTCCGGCTCTTTTGGTGTTATAGAGCGGCACTCCATCGTACCCCAGTATAAATCTGCTGTGCCCCAATATAAATCTCAAGTTTAAGTTACAATTTACCTTTTTTGTCGGTGAATAGTATACACTTGCAATGGTAATGAGTAGACATGACGTGCGGCGCCATAACTCATCCGGTGCGCTCTGTTGTTTTAATGTTTCAAGTCATAATGCACTGTTTGTGAAAAAAGTCTTGACTTCCAAATGATGTCATTTTTATCAAATTCAGGCATTTAAAGTGGTTTGTTAATGGTGTGTGTGCGGCGCAGCAACGATCCAAAAGTTAATGGGTCATCCTAAACATTGTTAGTGTTGTATGAAGTTTTGTCAGAAGAGTACTGGAAATTCACAGGTCATAATAAAATTCTGTGGACATTAATAATTGAAGATATTTGATATTGACAGAACGAAAGGGCACAGCCTTAAAAAAAGATTTTATTCTTACACGCAGCTTTGTAAACTGCAGCTGTCTACAACAAGGTTGATCGGCATTTTATTGTTAAGGCCCCACAACTTATATTTTACAGTTTGCAAATAAATAAGATTATAAACTTCATATACGCACCCCTCGAAATCCCTCACAGAGCCCCAGCACATAACAAATCCCAATTTATCCACTGACTATGGGAAGGAATGCAAACTATATTACTAATTCAATTCCATTTATATTGTTGCAAATCTGCTTTTCTGTCATTTACATTAAACTAAATATTGGGACAGGCTGTAGAAAAAACAAAGAAACAGGAAAATTATGAAAATATGGAATACATGCTATTATAGAATAGATTTTAAAATTTATATAAAACATTTTACAATGTATTATAAACAGCCGCAAAAAAAATTCAGAGACCATTTCAAAATCAGTTTTTCTGATTTTAAATGTTTTTTTATAGGCATGTGTTTAGTTTCATTCTATGAACTTTGATGAATATTTCTCCCTAATTTCAAATACAAATATTATTTCTATTCGTATGTATTTGGAGTAAATAAAGAAAATAAGAAATAAATGCTTTGTATTATTTCTGACTTCAAATACTACAAAGTTCAAGCTCATATACACTTTAAGCAACATAACAGTAATATTTGTACAAATATTTAGGAGAAGCAAAAAATATGTTTGATGTGATAACCTGGAGTTTTTTTAATTGTCTTGTCATTGTCACTTTGTCACTCCTGAGGTTTGATTTTGTTAAAATTCTGGAATGGCAGCAACACCTTTAGGAATTCTGATTAAATACAAATTTGGACTGGTCTATTAAAAAATATTTTGACTGTATGCATGTTATTTTAAATCTGCATGCATAGTGTCAATACATTATATAATTAACTATAACATAACCAAGCCATGGTTAGACCACAATTAAAGCGTATAATAATAAGTGTACATAATAACAATACAACACAGTACTATAGAAACATTATTATATGAAATATTAATTTCCAAACCCAACTACAGCATAAATCAATTATTTGACAACAATGACACACATGGAAAAGCTTCAAAGCCCAACAAACCGCGTCTGCAAACCAAATGTTTGTAATAACCAACAACATGCTGAATATGTCATTGATTCTACACAAACTTATTCAAGTATATGCCGGACTGCTTTAGGTTAAACTGGGTCACTTTGAATCCATAATAATCAGCAAAAACGCAAATCAGCAAAGTGAGGCTACGGATGAACGGCATGCTTTTCTAAACATCTCATCCACATTTTATGAGGTAGAAAATCTGTTAGCCCCGATTTCATATCGCTACCGTATGACTGCTAATCCATTTCTATAACAACAATCTTCCCCTTTTGCAGGGAAGCAGTGAATAAATCTAAAGTTCAGCCCTACCTCCATTTAAAAAGGAATCGATCTGTTGTGTTGTGATGAATCGTATTAGATTTGAGAGAAACCTCAGAAGAGGAAAACAAAATTGACTGTGTCTCACAGCTGACATGAGCTGATATGAGGAGTGCAGAGATTGGGGACACCGGAAGACTATAAGAACCCTAAACGTTTGAGCGGTAAAGCAAAAACAACGGTGGTTCCCAAGTCTGGTCCTCGGGCCCCACCTGTTTTAGATGTCTTCTTATATAGAACACCCGATTGAATCATCAGCTGGTTAGTGTGTTAATAAGGGAGATTAATTAACACACTAACCAACATCCTAAACAGGTCTGGCAAGTAAAATCAGGTTTTCTATATAGGAAGACATCTAAACCTTCTGAGAGGGGGGGCGAGGACCAGGCTTGGAAACCACAGCTGTAGAATATAAAATCCATCTATAATGCATGAATTATACTAACCTCAGTCAGGATGCTTTGACTTTGTGTTTTTATTTTGATGCTTTCAAACCTGTTTTTCTTGTATAAATAAAGTTCTGTTCACACTAGGAATGCCACAATATCAGATTTTTACTACATGATTATCATGTCAAAGAATTCATCCTCAAGGTATTATAAAAAAGTCAAAAATGTTAATAATAATAGATATTTAACTGTGTGAAAAATTCAGATCATAATTATAGTGGCAAAATTATCACGGTTATCACTGTTTCGTTAAAATGTTCTGGAAATGTCAAAAATGAATGATGTAAACCCAAATTTATATTGAATAAACTTGCGTCACACAGATTTCAAGAAATCTGCCAGCAATTTAGTTTAATCACGGAGGAGGACGAACGTCTATATTATGAGATAAAATTGTCCATCTCTCTCCAAAGTCTCTACATCAAGTGCTCTGCGCTTATAAGTGAGTAGGGAACTTATGCAATTGGTACGCATGCCAAGCAGTTTCGCAAACTGTGCATTACCAGTTATAATGTTGTAATTAACATTCAGTTTCTTGCACGGTTCGATCGATTCTCTTAAATAAGATGTCATTACATCGAAAGAAGCCGCAGGGATTACTTTTATATGTATTTTGAACTTTTAAAGACATGAACCATGAAAAACCATGGACCACAACTCCAGGTAAAAAATTATTGTTTTAATACCTAAGAATTAATGGCACAGACATCTTGGAACATGAGGTTAAGTAAATGGTCATCTAGATCCTCTACAGATATGACTGTTAATGCTAATCCAATGTAATTTAGGTTACAGATTTTTTGCATTTTTAGCGTTTTGGGCTCTTTATTTATTATATTCTGCATTGTGGTGCCTAGTACAAATGATTGAACAGTGTTGGAAGTGCATTAATGGTTTTATCTGGAAAACTGAGCTCATGATAGACTGGCAGACAGAGTGAACAACTCATTGAATGGCTATTTTGTCTGAGTTGTATTCAGTTATATGCTTTATCAGTAAGGTAGGATGTGTTTTGTTAAAAGTAGCTATATTCTATATAAATCTCCAAATTTGATTATTAATAATTATTCTAAACTCATTGAATAACACCGCATAAAACGTACTGAGTAACTAAAGAAACAAGCTGAATGGAGTTTCAAAATCATAATATCACATCATTTAATGGAAATTAATAGAAATAATGGGTCTGTATAAAGAAATATGAAGTAACCTTGTGTCAGTATATCTAAATTTCCTAATAAGTATAACACTGTCATCACAAACATACAGGAGCAGACGTGATAAATAGTTATGTCTCGCTGGACAGGGTTTCAAGCTGTAACACTGATCCGTAATGCAAATATTATAATAATGGTAATACTAACCGTTGAACGTTATTATCATGGTAAACTATTAAACCGGAAATTGTTAAATCCCTAAATAATAAAAATGTCTCTTATATGGCCAATACAACTCACTCAAAAGAGCGATATGGTTATGTTAAATCAACACCACTGACTATGTTGAAGTGGTATATTTTGTACAGTATATTTTATAATATTTTATGACACCAATACAGTTCAGGAATGAGCATAAGAGAATACATTTTTTTAATGTACAACTTTAGCAGTCTGGTCATGACCCAAATGATGCACTCGTGGTATTACGTAATATTTGACAGATGTAATGTCAGCATCGAATGGACAAGTTTATTATAACGTTGAGTGGAATCTGTGATAAGACTTAACTGTTTGTAAGTTTTGTTGTCAATCCTAAATATTAAATTTGCAAAATTGTTATGTTCTGTAAAGCACAAACGAAAGGTGTTATTTAAATCCTGCAGAAATGACAGCTTCATTATATCAAGACGAATGGGACCAAAAATACAATATGCCAAAACTGCTACTCGATTAATAGCTGTTTCGCTGACGCTCCTGATTTGCAGGCTTAACAAGGCAAAGTCGCACCATCTGCCACTCAAGGAAACAGACTTTACTTACGAGCTGAACATTTTTGACCACCTGTGGCCCTGCTAAGAGGAAGAATACAACTGCAGCTTTAAGAAGTGCCAAAGCAGCAGATAGTTAAAAGCGAAAGTGACGGTTCAGAGACAGTCCATATGGGCCGAACCGCAGATAAAGTGACAGCGGTGGAATTCCTAATGAGAAAACAGGGTTTCCAGAAAGGGTCTGGTGTCAGGGTAAACAGCCCACCTGTGACAGCAGGATACATGTGTTGATGTTCACAGCAGACCTATAGCTGGAGGAGTAGAGGAAACTAGTGGTCATGGACTGAGGTTTCTCCATTCCTGTATGCTATGTTTACCTCCACCTGTCCAAAAGCAGAACGTATGAGTCAGCGCAAAGAAAAATCAACTCAAACGAAAAAATATATAGCAGTCAAACTGTATTCAGAAAGTTTAGGTGCTAATTTTCTTATGCACATACAGTCCTGACAAACTCTTTTACAATATTAATGTTATAGGTTTAGTTTGCTTAAAATTGCAGTATGTCAATATGACCTTAAAGGGATAGTTCACCCAAAAATGCAAATGCTGCCATTATTTACTCACCCGCTTGTCATTGCAAACCTGTATGACATTCTTTTTCTGCATATGGCAAAGGAAGATCATTTTGGTAACCGTTCACTTTTATTGTATGGACACAAAAACAAATGCAAGTCAATGGGTAATAACAAGAGGGTAAATAAAAGATGACAGCATTTTCATTTTTGGCGCTGAACTATCCCTTTAAGGTCATAATCTACGGCTTCTTAAATTAAGGTAAAAAAACCTGCATTCTATGTCTTAAATGTACACTAGATGCTGAAAAAGCAGAATGTACAAAACCTGGAAAACTTTTCTGAAGACCAGGAGAAAATCATGGAGTCTTGCACTATAGCTTGTCATGATTCCACTATCATGTCATGTTTATTCTTGTTTTGGAGTGGAGTCATGGCATAGCCTGATGGTTTTGTGTGAGAAAGAATGATTCTTTCTCGTGTCTTATCATTGTTCCCTACATCTCGTTCCTCGTCAGCCTCTCCCTAGTGCTTAATCCCCAGCACCTGTTTCTCGTTAATGATCCTGTGTTTGTCACACTTTAAAACATCCTATTGTTCATTGTCCTGTGCTCGTTCATTATAAGCTGTTGTGCTTCATCCTTGATACCCTGTTCCTGTTTCTCCCAGACTTAGTAAGTGTTTAAGTTTAGTTTATATCAAGTGTTGTTTAGTTCAGTCTCGTGTTAGTTAGTCTTGTACCCGTATTCTGTTTGGTTGGTTTTACCCCATCGTGGGTCTTTGTTTTGTTTCTTGTTTTAATAATAAATACCCGTGTTACCCGTCTATGAGTCTGCCTGCAATTGGGTTCTCCAAATAGTTTTATGACAATAGCTAACCACACAGTCATTGATCATAGAAAACAAAAAATAACTTGAGGCAGTGCAAACTTGTGAACCGGCTAATCTTTATAAATACTATACGCTCCACAAAACATCGGTTATGAGAAATGGCTTATTTAGGGCAGTGCTAGATAAAAGCAAATTTCATTATTTTGAAACAATAACCACATTGCGGATGCAGACAGGGGCATACAAACCTATGAGCACAACCGTATCTAAAAGCAACTAATAGGACCATCACACTCCTACCGACCCAAAATAACCCCATCGACATCCAGAGAACTGTAATCACCGACCTTATGTGACGTGAGCACTGACGGGAAATTGGTTTCATGAACTCTTGATTTTTTTATTTGGTGGGAAAAATAGAGTTCCTGTACCAATGAGCCGTCCAAATATTTACACCTCCGGTGAATTTGACAGATATAGTTTGTGGGCACAGTTCTTGAAGTAAAAGCTGAAATGATCTGGTGGACATTGTCGGTATTGAGCGCCGACGGTTTATTTCTTATTGGTTAGCGTAACAAACCATCCACTGCGGTCGACCGATTTAAATCGCATCTCTCGTCCAGAGCAAAATAACAGGCTTCATAACAGAAATCATTCAGAAAGATAACAAAAAGCAGTAAGGCGTTCACCAGTCCCATAGCAGAGCTAGTTTATAATGATAATGGTGGTATAAAAGATTACCAATAAAAGTGATATCCCTATATATCTTTCAGCAATACTTTTATAAAAAGCGACTAACAAAAAATGATTTGTCACGCTGCCAACAGAACTCTGGTGCCATGAAAACAATGGTCTGCTTTCAATTGAAATATGAAGACAACACGGATAAAAGGCATCTAACCAAACCAAAAACAGGAAGTGATAACATACGACCCGAAAATCAAGTGTCTTGGTAATATAAAGACATTGTCCTCATTGCAGAAGACAATCCAAATCCAAATCCTTCCACTTTATATACTTTTGGAGAGTAAGTTGCAACTCATGGTTGCCAATGTTTGCTCCTATCAATGTCATCATACCAGCACTGACTAGCACTTTAGATTGTCAAGATACAACAAGGGTCCTGTCCAATCCTCATCCCCCCTCACATTGTTATTGACGTTCTCTCCTCTCCGTCTGTCTCTCATTAAAGTGTGTTTAATTAGGGGCTCTAATAGAGGTAAGTAATGGAAAATCACATGCAATTTCCTCTCAAATTAACACTCATTACTGCGTTGCACTTTAAGAGATTGCAGTGTCACTTGACATGGGCTTAACCATGACCAGACATCGCATCAACAGATTTCCTCTAATTGATGGTTGAACGTCTGCCACTCTTTTAATAAAAATCATTTTGCCCGCCGTGCGTTTCCATAAATGCGTCTTTGAATAAACAATACTATATTTGTGTTTCCCCTGCTATCATTCGAATCGACAATGATATTGTTTTCCTGAAGCCCGTTTTAGGACATAGATTATTTGACTTGTTAGTTGTGGTGGTTTTATCTGCACTCAAAATTCAGATATAAAATACATACATCACTGAATCATAATCTGTAGTGTGGGTGGGTCACCTTGACCAGATTCTGAAGTCAGACGTGGTCAGACGCAAGCGGGGATGTGTTATCAGATCTCCAGCAGTGTGTGGGTCTGTGGGATTGATTGTGAGTCAGACGGACAGTGGAGGTCTCGCTGTGGCAGCGTAAGGAAGAGATCAGTGCCGACTCATTTTGGCTCTCGGAGGGCAGCGCCGTTTTCTGCGGAGCTACATCGACTTCAAGGCCACATCTCATTTAAACAGCCCACGGACATTCTTTGGGCTTCGCCAGCCTCGTATAGGAAGTACACACAGATGAACAACCCTCCAGATCTCTCTGCAGCTGAACTGTTGTCCATACACTGGCAGATCAACACATATGTGTCAAACAGCATACTAATGCAGGGACACAGTTGCTTTAAAGAAAGTTACGTAATAGATCAAATACAGTCTTCTCGTCATTATCACAAACACAGACAGGAGAGTCTCGGGTCACCCTGAAGCGGTTTATTTTGCTATAATGATAGGCTGACCATACATTATTCTACTTATATAAATGGACAAGGAACACCGATAAGCACAACAATTATATCATTACATGAGGAGAAAAGGCTACAGAGATAAAAGAGTTTTTGATAACAGTACCATGAGAAATGGTTGAAGCAAAAATCCAGTATTGACAAAAAACGTTACTGTAGTTGTACAGTATATTGTCACTGTCGGACTCCATTTTCTTGGATTTAATTATTTTTAGAAATCACAACTATTTGCTCAACCTTCCTATTGGTATGTGGGTTTGGCAAATATTTAAACAACAAAAAGTATTAAAAATATTAATTATTTATTGAAAAATGTCAGTTTTGCTCTAGAAAACAATTCAACACACATTTAAAATCTTAACCTAAAGGGATAGTTCACGCCACAATGAAAGTTCTGTCATCATTTACTTACCTTCAGTTGTTCCAAATCTGCTGAAGAAAGAGAAAGATATTTGGAAAGAGAAAGAACCAAACAGTTCTTGAACCCCACTGAATACCATAGCAGGAAAAATTACTTTGATTAATTTAAAATTAATTATTTTTGTTCTGTTGAACACGAATGAAGATATTTTGAAGAATGTAGGACAGCGAACAGTTCTGGGTTACTTCTGACTACCATTGACATTTTTCCTACTATTGTAATCAATGGGGGGCAAAATCTGTCTGGTTACAAGCATTCAACCAAATAGCGTTCTCTGTGTTCAAGCAAAAAAGATATGTAAACAGATTTGGAACAACTAGAGAGTGAATAATTCATTACGGTACTTTCAGACGGTTAGACCGAACTAGACGGTTCACCACAAAATGAAAGGTCTGGCATCAATTATCCCCATGCCATCCCAAACCTGCACCTGTTCTACTGTGGAATGCAAAGAAATTTTGAGAAATGCAGTTTTGTGTCCATACTGTGGAAGTCAATTGTAGATGATGTTGTCTAGTTACCAACATTCTTCAAAATATCTTATTGTGTGTTCTGTAGAAGAAATAAAGTGATAGAGGTTTGTAGTAACATAAGGGGGAAAGAATGCTGAAAGAATGTTGAATTTTTTGGTGAAGTACCACTTTGATTTATACATTCATATTATATTTTCATAACCACTATGATACGTGTAGTCATGAAGTGAAAGTCTGATATCAGGACAGTGATACTGGTGGCGAATTAGTGTTTTTTATAATTTAACATTTGTATGTTATCATACTATCACCCCGGTGATGGTTATGTTTAGGGTAGGGGTTAGTGGAAGAGCTTCATGCGAGCTTTTTACAAAGAGATATTTTGCATGATTCACATTGTACACATTCATTTCAAATCACTGCCTCATAAAAATGACTTTTTCCTGTAAACTCAGGTTAATAAAGACTATTCTTAATAAAATAAAGTAACTAACATTTTACTGTAATTGAACTTTCTTATAAAATGTATAGACCCTTTAAACACATGGGCAGTTCTGTGCAATATGAAGCAAATGGAGGCACAATACCAGGAGATAAGTGTCAGTGCTGTCTCATAATACTCAAAGAAGACACGGAAGGAAAGCCACTGTCTAAAGATCTTTCCTTTAACAAGGGCTGGTTTGAAGCTGCTTCTGGTCTGGTCCACAACAGAAGAACATCAATCATTCGGACAGAAGCAGCTGTGAGCGGACAGACCAGCAGATTATCAAAGACTCATACAATTCAAGACAGAACTGACATCTCCATGTGCAGAGAAAACCGATAGAAGCAAGCTTAACACAAGGAGACCACAACACAAGGAGAACACAAGACATCAGCTTTTGTGTCAGAAATAATGCATTAATTATCCAAACACTGATTATGATTTTTTTTTTAACTGCTGAGACCAATACCATATGATAACCTATGACACATCAAAAATCTCCAATAATGCACTATTGTATGTTTGTGTGTTGCATAACACAGTTTACAAGAATAAGTTCATGCTTCACATTTCTATAAATCTAATTTCCCCAAACATTTCATAAATATTAATGAGACAGCAAAAGACAAAGTGTTTCCTTCTAATGAACAAACAAAATGTGCTCTTCGCTTCTATAATGAAGCAAAGCTGAAATGAGTGTGCATTTAAACAGCGGCACTAACGGATTGTTAATTAAACACTTCTTCAAAGACCATCATCTCATTATGTTCCTCTCGCAAGGAAATAAATAAACCTAATTGGTGCGAAATTCGTCTGCGGTAAAGAACAACTGGTGCGAGATCAGAATAATATGTTTGACACAAAGAGGCATATGTAAATATCTGCATGTGTAAATTCACAACACAAAAATACATACATGCAGTATTACTAAGCCAGAGGTTTTTCACTGCTGTAATTTGACAGAATCCCACATGCACTGAAGGTCCTGAGTCATCTCCAGGGATCAGAAAATCATACAGAGAACCACTTAGCGACCACCAAGACCACCCTAGCAGCCGCAATGCCCAGGCAAACCACTAATAAAACTAGCATCATTGAGGAGAGCATTGCACAGGCACTACTCACATGCTCTTCACAAGATATATATAACAAACGGTGGGTATGTTGGAATGACAAACCAACTGATTTTATTTAATGAAAGCAGCATGCATTATGTATACTGTTCACAGTATGAATGTGCGCCTGCATGGAATAATAACGAAACCACATCTGCCAGAATGTAAAGATTTCAACAAAATCTGAAATAACTACACAACAAATGAAGATTTTAGAGGTGGTTTCCCGGCTATAGCTTAAACCTATAAGTCCTTTTTAAAAACATACTTAACAAAAAACAGCAATCACGATGATATATTATAAATGAACAATACAGGGTTTTTAGGAGGATCTATTGACAGAAATGCAAAATAATATACAAAACTATTTCATACGTGTATAAAGACAACATAATAAACCGTTAAGTTTCGAATACATTAGAATAAACTGTTTATATCTACTGTACATAGAGAGTGGGCCTACATACATTGAATTCGCCGCCATGTTTTGTACAGTAGCCCTAAACGGACAAACAACTCTACAACAGGCGTTTCCTCTCCCCTGCGGTATAGTGATGAAACGGATCGCGGATGAACCGTGATCCGTACCGATCCTACACTACTGTTCGGAACCCATGTGACCCGCGGATTAAATATTTATTTATCATTGAGTAAGAGAGTAAAACCTGCTCTCTCTACAGTTTTAGCGCCAACGTGCTCTCTCACTCCAGTATAATATTAAAGCGGTTCCAGATAAACAATGACGCTCAAAACTGCTCCGTCACACAGCTGATATTACAACAAAAACAACAACATATCTTTGTTCTAACAAACAGAAAAACCAAAGTTACTCACATACTGATCACAGCAACCTCATTATTTTAAGATGATCTTTCTCTCAAACGACTCAATTCCGCGGGTCCTAACACGTCACTGCAGGAAAGTCTTTATAATATTGGCGCAGGTCCTCGCTCCTGCCTGCCTCTTATCCTTCTTTTATACTTAAAATCCACAGAACTTTTATTTGATGTAATAAATAAGATATCGCTCTTTCTACAGTCTTTCTAATGCCAGCAGGATCTCTTCCCTGCGTCAACATGAGAATGACATCTTTATGTACTATGGCGGCCACCGTCGTGTTTGGACTGAGCGATCCTTTGCAAATCTATAATACAACGCTAGTGGCAGCTGTGAATCAAAAAATGCGCCTTTAACTAAGATATGGGAGTGTAGGTTGATATCGATCAAGACAGCTGTAACATTTAAATAAATCCGGAAGACTTAAACGCTGTCGGGGAAACCACCCCTAAATGTTTAAGTCAGTGGTTGGCAGTTAATAACGCAGAATTAAATATTTGTTTTGCCTTTTAAGAGAAAAAAAAACTATTAGTAACACTTTACATTTAAGCTTCCATTGGTTAACTACATTAGTTCAAATGAACTAACTTTTTCCTTTTGAACAAAATCTGGATGTTTTATCTTATATTGATGTTTCTTAATTATGGGATGACATTTGCTATCAATTGTTCAGAATTACTGTATCAGATATATAACACTTTTTGTTTAAAGCTAATTGTAACAAGGTTCATTAAAAGGAAGGAAGGAGGCGGGAACAGGCAGACAATAAAATAAAGTTTTAATATAAATAATAACAGCCGGCGGCCCCTCACGGCCGACTGCCGGCGAACAAAACAAAAACACGAAAGGAAAACATACATACAACCATAAACATGTTCGGGCCCGGTCCTCTCTCATCGACAGTCCGGTCGCTCGTTCTCTTATATGGTCCCAATCTCCTATGTGATCTCTCATCGACAGTCCGGTCGCTCGTTCTCTTATATGCTCCCAATCTCCTACGTGATACGAGCCACGGTCTCGAACCACGGTCTCGCCACCGCCTACTCCACTACACTAATTTTAAAGGTCCTGTGTGTAAATTTTGGAGGATCTATTGACAGAACTGCAATATAATATACATAACCATGAATAAAGACCTTAAATAATGAAGTGTTATGTTTTTATTACTTTAGAATGGGCCATTTCTATCTACATACACAGCGCATGGAATTCACCATGTTGTTTCTACTGTAGCCCTAAATCTAAATGGACAAACTGCTCTACTGAACGCCTTTTATAAATATGTTATCTTCTTTGTCAAAGAAGTGAAAATGTGTTGACATCTTATTCCTGTATCAGCCGCCGTGATACTTCGAAAGGGAGGGGGGAACGGTGGACAGGCCCTTAAGAGAAGATGTCAAGAATGCACTGAAGAACGCATGTGAGCGGAAGCGTTTTTATCGTAATCCTCTGAATTTCGAGTGTGAATCTTCCTTTGAGATTTTACTTTTTTATTATTAAACTACTGCTATTAATATACTACTGTTCATGCCACAGAGCTGCATAAATACCACAGGTAGTACAAAAGCATGCTCTCTTTGGCCACCTGTTTACAGGTGCAAAAGTTCCCAGCAGCCTGTTCACACTCAATCACACACACACTGAAAAACAGCAAAATCACATAACAGTCTCCAAATCACTAAGTCGTAACTGAGACAAAGCTCTTCCACCCATCACCCGTAGCTCACGGCAGCCGTCTCAGGTGGAGTGGAAAGCCACACATGGCAGCTCGCCACTCCGTCTCCACACTAATTGGCAGATGTACTTTACAGCTGTGTGCCTCGCAGGTCAGCCGCAGCCTGCCACGTCATTCCACCCTCTCTTGGCCCGCTGCGTTTTACTTCGACACATTTTCCCGCGGCATCAGGAGCGGCGGGGGCTTTGCTGTTCCGCGGCCCCACGGCACGGCCGTCTGCACTCAACTGGACACGAAATCCAATTTCACACACGGGCTACTGGAGCGTCCAGACCCAAGATGGAAAGAGTGTCTTTACGTGTGCGAGAGTGATTGTGAAGTGGAGCAGATTAAAGCCACATTAGATGATGAACAGGTCCGTTCAGAGAACAGTTCAGACAAAAATGAACATTGGGTCATTATTAACTCACCCTCGCGTTGATTCGGACCTGTGCACTGTTTTTGAAGAGCTTTGCTAATATTTTTTTGCAAATATTTCTTATTTGTAAAATGAAACGTTTTTTGGACGAACCATTCCTTTAAGACGACACCCCACTGCTGGAATCTTACTTCTGTGGGTGGTCTGTCAGGCTCATGCAGAGAGGAACGGGCGCACTGCATACTTAATCAATAGTAACAGACTGAATTAAAAAGCGATTAATAAAGCAACACTAGATGCTCTGGTAATGTGTGTGACGCGTTTGGCCCTCCAGGGGTCGACATAGAAATCGTTTGTGTACAGTATACGGGAGAATAAGATTTCCATTCAATAAACACAGAATATTCTGCGTCAATTTCTTTTCTCATTAGTCACTGACTTTTTGAGAACTCCAGAATAAAACACTTGGCTACACAAACAATCTTTAAAAAAAACATCAGAAGGAACACTGGAGCTTCATCTCATAAACTGTGACTGGTCCCAACACATCAAAATATGAGAAAGATCAGTGAAACTCTTCGGCTTGTGCTGTCTTTTGGTTTCTATATTTGAGAATTCCAGCTCTGTAGGAAATCTAAAAAGGTCTGGGCAAACCTGATCATTAAAGCGTAATCTAAACAGTTTTATATAAGGTAATGCCTCAGGATAGCTCAAACGCTAGGTTTTAATGATGGGTAAAGCTAGTGTACTCTAGGCTATATTTCAGATACATTTTTGCTATAATGGTTAAAAGTCTCTTCACGTCCCGATAGCTATCAATAATTAAAGTGGTCTAAGAATTAAAAAGAATCTAGAAATATATCTCCTGTGGAAGTCTCAAGAAATAATAAAAATAATACATTTTTAAGAATGTCTCTTAACCTACGTATCTCCACTACAAACAAAAAATGTTCTCGTCTTGTTTTTAAAGTAAGAAAAAAGTTAAAGCCTCAGTGAAATCAATATGAAAATGTATTCCTTTTATTAAAAATAAGTCAGCCTAAAGGACGTGAATAAACTGATATGCTCATACGCGCTGACAACATTTGAATACATTTAGAAGATATATGTGTTCAAAACTGACAGTCGGTCAAGTGCGCTCAAAAATAATCCAGAATATGTCTCGGAATGTCTGGCGCTGTCTGCATTTTCAGTTGAGATTAAGTACAGCCGTCAAATAATGCTGTGCGTTCCAAGGCGTTTCATTGGGACTTCAAAGTTTAAAGGTTCTGTGTGTGAAATTTGGCGGCATCTAGTGGAGAGGTTGCGAATTCCACCGCTCGCTCCCCTCTTTTAAAGCAGTATGGGAGCAGACACAGGACTAGGATGTTGCAGCGTTTTTTCTTCTTTGCCGAAGAAGATGACGATTTTACAGAACGCCATCTGTAGAGCACTTTGCCCTTAGAGCTTAACAACATGGTAAACTGCATGTAACAGGACCCACGGTGTATGTGGATAGAAAAAGCTTATTCTAAGCTAATTAACAACATAACGCTTCATTATGTTAGGTTTTTATAAACCTCTCAAGACATGGTTTTGTATATTATATTGTATTCAGCCAATAGAAACTCCATAATCTCACATATTGCACCTTTAAACAAGCAAAAATCTGCCAGTGGCTAGTTCATTAAGTTCAACTAAATTCAAGTTTATTTTTTTCTACCCCATTTTCATCCTTTTAAACAAAGCTTAATTGATCTTTATATTATCTTTCACAAAACAAGATAAAATATCTTAAGGCCCTTTCTCAGTCAAATCAATGTTTCTTAATTTTTTTTTGTTCCAGAAAACAAAAAAGCTGAGTAAGCAACTTCCATTTTGCTTAAAAACCTTGTTTCCGAAATCATCATACATCAAGAGAATGTCCCATAAAGCTATGTTCATGCTGATTATTATAGCAATGTTGTATGATTTGTACTGTAATGTACCGTGAGGTCATTAAAAGCGATGCGTCTCCCGCCATGTCAATGCGCTCTAGTCAATCACGCGTCACGGCACATTCAAAATGTACAGAAGATACTTTCTTTCATATTTCAAGCTGTAAAAATTGTTTAAAGTTAATGATGGTTTACATCCCATCACTACCATCTCTAACCTCACTGGAACATCTTGAGTGTGACGTCAAAACAAGTGTTTTACTGCGAGGTTAGGGTGGGTCAATCAGTCCTGAGTTCAGAGGTCAAGTGTCCAACTTCAAGCACCAGTACAGAGGTTATCGTCAAATTTAAGAATGGAAAAACCTCAAATCTTAGTTATCTCAAACTGATATGTCATCACAGCCAATCAGAATTCAGATTGCACATGCTACAGAATGACGGCTGTTAGAAACGGTCAGTTTACAAGTCTGGTCATTTATCAAAAAGTGTTAAACAAATAATATTTTGTCATTATTTATGCAGCGTCCAGATGATCCACACCTAATGTACACTTGCATTTTGATTTACATGGAAACAAGTTGCAAAAAAGGTTCACACATTTTAAGATATCTCACTTTGCTTATCACTACAAAAAAAAATACAGGTGAGAGTAAATAATGACACAATAAAAGCCAGATTTCAAGAGTGCGACTAAAATCAACGAGGAGAAGATGTGTCATGTGTCAAACAGCCATATATCCAGGAGTGTGTGTACTGTCAAGCTACAGACCGCTGGCATCTAGTGCTCATTAATTCTTTCCCTCTGGTTAGAGACGGGAGGATTTTAATGAGCAACAGAGAACCCATGTGAAGTCATCATACTGAAAGATGAACACACTTTTAATATTATTCAGAATTACTGAAGTGACTGCTGGTTTCCCAACAGCTCTATTTTGGAGAAGAATGCAGTTTCGAATAAAGCCATCGCTAATGTGTTGTGGAGACTAAAATAGAAGGAAATTTTGCCATCTTGCTCTTTTTAGTCTTTGTAATAGAATCACTAGAAATGTTCTTCTTCTAATAAATGAATGTGGCAACCGACATTTCCAGGAAACTACCGCTCATTATAATTATTGTTAAAGTGACAGTTTACCCAGAAAATGTCATTCAAGACCTGTATGTGAATCATTCTTCTGTTGAACACAAAAATATATTTTCAGAAAAGTCTCAGTGGTTTCCTCATACAATAAAAGTGCACGAGGGCCAATTTTGTTTGGTTATCAACGTTCTTCAAAATATCTTATTCTGTGTTCTGCAAAAGAAAGTAAGTCAAACACATTTAAAATGACATAAGGGTAAGTAAATGATGGCAAAACATTTTTCTTCAAACTATATATCCTGTCAATTCAATATAAACTCATCTGCAAACATCTATAACATTCAGTTTTCTAGATATGTCTCTTGCCTCAACGCGCAAACCAAACTGGCATTGTTTCACAATAAACAATTAACCCTCTTCCGTGACAGTGACACAATATGACGCTTGTAAACAAATGAAGTCTTTTTTTGTATCATTTCACACCGTTTTCATTTTTGCATTCATTCTCACCAATGAACCTTTGTTCCAACAACTGACTAACAGAACACATCAGTGTTGTGCTTTTGTTAACTAACACAGACAGCCACAACGCTAATTTCTCTTTACAAACACTCATCAACACCCTTGATGGCCCAACATCCTGGAGAGAAACGGCTGTTAAGACCAATGTTTAAAATCGAGAGAGAGAGAAAGAAGAGAGAAGAAAAAAGACAATTCAGCTTAAAGCTTATCATGTGACATTACAGAAATTGCTATTGGGTTCAGCTTATTATTCTGTCGCTTTTGGTTTCCCTCTGACAAACATTATTGGCTGAAATCCACACGCACACACTTCCCATCATTCAGAGGGCAGATATAACACATCATTGCTTTTACCATCATGTGCACAGACACACTTTCTTTTTTATTATATTAAAAGACATCTCTCCTTTTGTATTTTTTATTTATGTTTTCTCGCTAGATGCAATTTCTATTAGAAATGAAACTTAAGGTCTGCATTTAAATTAAAGATTGAGCTTTCAAAAGTTCGGCTGATGTGAAAACAGTTTTATACCGACTGGCACCATGTGTCTAAGTCTATTCGAACAGGTGGTCTGGGTTGCATCTCATGCAGACTCAGGTATGGCTGGCAGTCAGTATGAAAGGGATGTGTCATATCCCGCTGGAGAAAATCGCTATTGATGGTGTAATTCGTATCTGTAAATGTCCCGGTCACACTGATTATGGTATAATGCATTTCACAGCTGCTTGTCTCTGAATAAACGGTCTTCAGAGAGCAGCTCATTCTCCACATCTGTTGCAACACAAATGCTGATTTGTGCATGTTTTGGTGGAAAATCTAAAGGAACAAAAACATGCATAAAAGAGTCAAGCTGCAATGCACGCACGCACCCACACACAAATCTTTTTCAGTGACAAGGTATTCCAAGTTCAGACGATGCCATCCAATCATACAATATTATCTATCATCATCATTATCAATCCAGCCCTTTAGTATTTAAATGTGATCAATACAGATCATCTAAACTCTTTTATTCAACTATAACCAAACAAATCAATTTAAGACATTTGAATGACTAATTCAGCATCACGACACGCTGACGGAAGTTGTTAGTTTCCTTATGATGGAATTTAAATCACGCAATTACTCTACTGATTTGAAACAGTTATTTCTTTAACATTCATGTTGGAGTTAAAAAATTTGTCTGTCAAAAATAATCATCATGTCATCCTCTGAACAGCTCTGCTTCAATATCATAAAATGAAGAAAAACAAGTGTGTATGATTAGAAATACACCACAACCATTAGCAAACACATTCTTTAATGACTTCATTTTATTTCTTTTTTAGTTTTTGTAACTGTTCCTTCAAAACGTTTTTATTAAGACTAATAGAAATAAGTTATGTTTATTTCTTTGTTTAATTCTGTAAAACTACGAAAATTATTTCTCCCAAATTTCCAATAAAATAATACGTGCATTTATTTGCAGAAAATGATCTGGAGAAACTGATCAAAATAAGATGCGTTGTATTTTTTCAGACCTCAAATACAAGAGAATAAGTTCATATTTACTTTTAAGCAACAGGAATTTTGTACAATGAAATATTTTTTATCCGTTTTCATGTGTCTTGTCATTCTGTCAGTCTTTCACATTGCTGTTCAATGACTTTAAGTCACTGTTGAGGTTTGATTTGTTGAAATTCAACAGACACTGGACTGGAATTTCTACAAAACATCTAGAAATGCTGATTAAATGAACATTTGAAATGCTGTATACTTCATACTTTGTGTGTCCATGTAATTGTAAAATTGTCTATAGAGCCTACCTAATCTTTTTTGTGCAAACAATATAATATGTTTTTGTAGTTTAATATGTAGTTTCCATCTTAATTAAATTTTAAAAGCTACCATATACACCACTGATGCCCAACACACGCACACACACAAACAGAGGTCACAGACATACACATACAGGTCACACAGTCTAGCAAACTTATTCATGGGTGATGTAAAAACATTTTTCGAACAGCGACCTCATGCCCTCTTTGCATTTAAAGACACAGAACCTACATCTACAGAATGTGAAACCTAACATTCAACTGTCAAACTCTAAACCAGTGGTTCTCAACTGGGGGGCCCCAAAATGGATCCACTGAACTACTTTTACGAATTATAGAAATGTATCATAATTTGAATGCAATCAAACACCAGAAAATATAAGACCACCAACCAAAAGAATTGATGTCCCATCATTGTATAACTGAATGTTTTTGATTTATTTCAATTTCTTTGTTTAAGATTTTTTTAAGTATTTATTTGGGGGGGGGCAAAGCGATGCACACTACACAAAGGGGGCCTTACAACAAAAAAGTTTGAGAACGTTTCAAACACAATTCTGCTTCATTATCCACCCCTAATGAAATTAAACCTGAATCACACCTGAATGTGAATCAGCAACATGCTCAGAGTTTTGAGTAACAGAACCTCTCGGTTGGGTGAAGTCCATATTAAAATCTGAACATTGTGTCAAGGTTTTCTGACAGTGCACTTGACAAACAATCCTGTCACAAAACTGAATGATCATTCAGTAACATCCTGTTAGCAGTCCAAACATTTTCGTTTCCTAAAAACAAGACGTTCAAATGCTGATAAAATCCCCCTTCTGCCACAAAAACTGGAAACAAGAACTTCTTCCTTGAACTTGTTTTATGCAAGTTAATCTATTCCTTAAACAGACCTGTCCAGATCAATGCTTTGTTATGCAGTTAACGGAAAAACAGTAGTTTGGAAAGATCGCTTGGGAACCATAAAGTACAATGAGAAATCCGCCATTGTTCCTCCCTTAACGACTCCCCTAAAACCATCATTTAATCTAATGGGATGGCATGTTTTCTCCTGGGGCAGAAATCACCGTGCCTGGCATCCCGGCGTGCCTCAAAACCGAACTGTTGAGTGCACCGGCAACATCCAAACTGCAGATGACCCTTTAGGGTCACACATTCTCTCATCGGAAAAGACTAAAGACGGCATCATCAGGTGAGCTTCAATAACACACTAGAGCCAGACAGGGAGATGAGGAGTCTTTTAAGGGCACTTATTAATGCTAATTAAAGCAATTGAGGTCTTTACACACATCATAAAGTACTGTTAGTGCTATCTGTCTCTCTGGCGAGATAATAGGAGTGTGTAAACAAAAGCTCTCCTGGTCCTCCGCATTAAGTACGACTTGATCCTGAATCAAAATCAACTCGCAAACAAACGTAGTAATAACCTGTGACGTCTATAATACCATCAGAGAGCATTCCCATTCATCTCAAAGGCAGTTGCTCATTGATGCACAACTTCACTGAAATATTTACATGTTTATGCATTTGGCAAACGCATTTATTCAAAGTGATTTACAGTGTATTTAGGACACATTATTATCAGCATGTGTGTTCCCAGGGACTCATAATTTAACGCAATAGAGACAACATGCAAACTGATGTTCTCATGAGTGGGCACGATGACCTGTTCCATAAAAACAGTGATTATTAAAATGACAAATCACTGTGGAGTCTGTAAAAGGTCATCCCAATAACACGGATTGGCTCTGGAGATGGAGAAAAATCTGCTTTTCAGGGTCCACCAAACATCATTTTATAAGACGACTGCAATATCAATGACATTTTAGTGATTTTTGTTACTTAAAAAGCAAATCAGGTTTCTCATGGAATGGCATAAATTTGCCAACTGTTCATGGGAGCCGTAGTGTCATATTGTGTTCACACCACAAGCAAACCATTGCGTTCCTCGCACTAGATTACTCGGGGATTATTTGTTTTCATGTCTCTGGCGTGGATATAAAACATTGCACGACGGGGAGTGTCTTCGCGCTAGGGCTGGGACGATATATTTTGTAATTTATCATGCTCAGTTTCTCAATGAATTACAGCTAAATGCCGCCACATTAGTAAGCCAGAGGGGTCTCTCGCACATAAACTCTGAATATTGGACACAGAAGAAGAAGGATTTACACACGCACATGTAAACTGCGTCCCAATCCGTATACTATACGTCCTTCGAAGTGCAGACACGGCACACTCTAACGGCTAATATTACCCACAACTCGCCGTGAGTGGGCGGAGTCTAGTGACGCTGTACTCTATTAATAAATTGATGCGTGACTAATTAAGTATAGAGTAAACATTACATAAAAAATGTTTTATGTATAAATACTATAATTGAAAGTAGAGCTGTATTTTGATGTGTGTGACTGTTGATTAGACAACAATGGCCACTTCCGCCTCCTGTATTTCCCAGTGCGTGCATATTGTTTTGCTACAGACTAAAATGTATATACGTTTCCATTACAAAAACAGTACATACTTTAAGTGCATAGCATAAGAAGGCAAATTAGGACGCAGAAGTAGTTTCAGGAAAAGCCAATGGTCATATTCTATCGCTGTTCTTCAAATCTTTCAGGTATATTCATGATAATAAAGTATACTTTCAAATCCAAGTTATAAACAAATAAATGTCATAGTGATTTTTGATCACTACGATCAGTACTTCCTACTGATCAAAGAGCTGTAGTTCACGGAAGAGCTGTGCATAAAACACAGAATTGATGCCTTTGAGTTTTCAGAATCGACCTAGACAGGTTTATTGAGGTATAATCCTATTTCCTGTCCTGTGTTGTAGTCCTTTGTAGTTCTTTTATTTCCATAGTCATTGTTAATTATCTTCCCAGGTGTTTCTTGTCACTTCGTTTCACCCAATGTATATAAACCCCAGTGTTTCCTTTGTCTAGTGTGAGTCATTGAATGTTTGATCATGGTCCTGTGTCACGCTTATTTATGGATTTAATTCCTTGTTTCTTTGTTCTTTGATTATTTTGAATTTTCTGTTTTATTTTTTTGTCTCTTACCTGGATGTGGATCCACTTCCTCGCCTGCAATTCGTTATAATTAACTTATTCTACATCCCTTAATCCTACCCAAAACCTAAACCTAAAAACTACTTTATAAGCAGTAATAAGGAGTTTATTGAAATAAAAAGTCGTAGTTAAAAGTGAGAATTTGTCCCTATTCTAAAGTGTGACCAAATTTCTTTCTTGTGCTAAACACAATTTGGAAGAATGTCAGTAACTGAACAAATCTCATCCCCCATTGAGTCCCATAATATTAATTTCCCCTACTATTGCAGTAAATGGGGGTTGAGATCTGTTTGGTTACTGATTGTGATGGCCAGGATTTATGCCAAACATGTTTTTTTGCCACACAAGATTCTTATTTTTCATCGTTGGATTCATCAATAAATGAAAAGACTGTACTATTTTGCTTTGTTTTAATATCTGTATTAGTCATTGTATTGAGTCAGTGCACGGGCTTAGTTATTTGGCTTAAGATTAAAACATTATGGGGTGGTTTCCCGGACACGGACAGGCATTAGTCTAGTCCTAGAGTATATCTGTCAAAACTGAAAAAAACTTCCACTGCCATATCTTAAAATACATCATTGCATATGTGTTGTCTCAAAATGCAAACAAGTCATGTTTTTAGTAAGACATGTTTGGTAAAACATCTTACATTTCCTGATTAAACTAAAGCCTTGTCCTGATTTAAGATAAACTCTGTTTGGGAAACCAACCCTAAAACCAGCTAAAAAACAATCTATACTGTAATATTAAAATTATAATCAAAAATTGAACTTTAAATATTTTAACTAAGAAACTTGAAATGTTTGGTGAATAAGTCATTGCTTTACAAGGCACAAGTAAGTCTCAAGTCTTTGCATGCAAGTCTCGAGTCAAAACAGATAAATCCAAGTCGAGTCCTCCTCAAGTTTAAACTTCAAGTCTTTAACAAGTCATTAGTTCTCTTTCCCCAAATCAGTTTTACTGTATAAAATAGTACAGTAGATTTAAGTTAATTTATGTCAGAAAGGCTTCACAATGTTTAATTTACTTCACACACCTGACTGAAGATAATCTTAGATGATAGCTGTATGGGACACACCAGCTATTCTAACGATTCTAATGTTGGGTCTGACCTCTATAACTGTAAAATAACTGTACTGTATGTAGTTTATATTAAAATATACTGTCGAAAATTGAATTTAGGTATTAACCAAGTTATAAAATTGTTGTCCTTTTGTCTTGAATAGTATATTTAGAATACAACATAAATCATAAAATGTTATTGAACAACATGAAGGTGAATAAAAAATGTTTGGGATAAATGATCATGTCAAATAATGCATTGACTATAAAACATTTTTGAACATCATTTTTGCTAGACAAAGTAAGACGATATTTTCTGGCGTACTAATGACTGGGCAATTTGTTTTAGTTGTAAGAAATGGTTCATTCTTTGCTTGATAATCTCATACCTTTCTCTAATTCTGTGTCCTTCAGTCTGTCTAACTCTTGCACCAGTTTGTTCTCCCTGTCCTCCAAAATAAAAGCATGTCAATCAATCTATAAAAAATATATACAAACATATCTTTATGTCGTTTGGGCTACACCTGATTTATGTGTGTGGTATAACATTACACAATTTTCAAAAAAACACCTCATGCTTACGAAGGGCTACCAAGCATGCACAGAAATGTAGATTTTCTGATATTTATGTTTAAACATACATCTATTTTGCGTATTATGGTAGACCATCGTTTGATGCCAGGTTATAAGAGCTATGCACTGCAATGCAGTTCAAGTCGGGCGGATTTACAACATGCAAGCTCACCCATTTCTCCCAACATTAAATGAATGGCTGGGACAGGGGCATGAGGGATACCAGGGAGAATAGTGAGCTTTATTATTTCATACACAACTAGATGCGTTTGAGGTGAATAAAATATCTTAAATTTTAGGTTGAAAGGTTTATAATTGCTGCCTACAAGGAAATTTAATTATTTAAATACATTATTAACACTTTACTAGCGCTTTTTCCGAAATATGATATAAAAATTATAAAACACTGAACAGTTTTGATAAATGACAAGCGCCTGCGTCACAATGTACGAGGCTTTCTCTGGTACAGTGCCAAACACAGCGCGCAGCTCTTACCTGTGTGAGTCGCTCCAGAGAAAAGCCGACCTAGTTCACAACTTCGATGCTCGGTTTTAAAATATATAAAGACTTGCCGAGTCATAGTGTTCAAGTCTAAGTCAAGACGAAGTCTTTTCTGATTTTGTCGAGTCGCAAGTAATCGCAATTGTGACTTTAGTCCGAGTCGAGTCCAAGTCATGAGACTTGAGTCCACAACTCTGGTACCTGGTGAGAGTAGACCAGCCCAGTGTCAAGAGGTTCAAGCAGGAAGTTTAACTCTTTCTATGGGAATTCTAAAGGAAGTGGAAAATGTGGACATAGGAAAATGTGACGCCCTGATTAACGTGATTTTTGTTAATAGAATTATTTTTGCATTAACTCAAGTTTATCCATGGCTCTAAATTGAGTTAAATGTATCATGCTTATTCCAGGGTTTGTGTTGTTACGGTTTGAGAATTTGTATTGTTTTGTTTTTATCTCTTTTGTATAAGTGGTGCTGGCAACCTCTTATAAATTCAGTGTTTGTGTTGTCTAGTGGTTCTTGTTATGTAAAGTATCCTAGAAAGGTGGTGCTGTTTTTTGTCCTCGTCAGTTTGAGAGGCTCTAACACGATTATGCCCCTTGGAATGTTTTCTATTACCCGGGATGTAGCCTGAATGGAAAATGACTTGATCTTTTCTAATAATGCTCATGGCAGATCCATCACTCTGATATTCTTCCAAATATCTTGCTTTGTGTTCAGCCGGACGAAAGAAATGTAGACAATGTATATTTGAACTGCGTGTGTTGCCTTAAACCGGAGTAAACTGGTTTTCAACGTGAACTGTACACATTTGTTACAACTGAGCTAATAAAATATTGCTAATCAACATCCAAAGATTTACTTGTGGCAAGTTCCCATGTAAGAAGTGTTTTTTTTATCACAAAATCCTTGCGTCTGGACCTGATTACAATGTCAGAGTTTATTCTTCGATAAAAACCGTCTGGCTGTACCTTATCACAGACAGGTTTAAGCCGGTTTGGAACAGCGTTGATGTATTTCGTCGGAGCGGTGATGAGAGAAGCAAAATTTGAAGGTGCGATTCAGGTTACTGTCACTCATAGATAAAGATAAGTTTCATTCACAGATTCCAATACGTTTTTTTATTCAAACTTTTGACGACTTTTGTCAGAGACAAGTCCTCAAAACCAGTGACAGTAAGCTCTTTTTCCTCAATTCGAAGCCGTCACTAATAAATGTCACATTCTTCTCTTTTCCTTTGAATAATGCGCTTCCAGTGGCAGTTCTGATAAAAGAAAAAGATGAGTGTGAATCCATGGCACGGCTAACAGAAAGAGGCCTTTGAAAGCATATAGAAAGGGGAAATCTCTCTGAATGGATGGCTTTTTCGTCCTTCCTCAAGACGGACTCCTAAACAAATCTTCTTATGTGCCTAATAGGACCATCTGCTCTGAGCTGGGCCCGCGGAGACTTTTCCCCGAGGGGAGTAAATTCTCATCATTTCGGCCCCTTTCACCCAAGATGAAGATGTATGACTGGTCACTTACTCTAAATCAGCATTTGACGGACACTGATCTAATGGTATGGGATGTATAATGTTGATGTATAATGATGCCCAGATCCGTTCATGAGCAGATTGGCACAGTGATCACAGTCAATGCATTTTTATTTCATTTACTTTAATTCTGGGTAATGTCATCTGTGTTAAATAAAGTCACACACATCTTTCGCTGGGTGTAAGTTTCACATCTGTGTGTGTTAGTCTTGTTAGATGTTGTCCAACTGAACTTGGATTTCATTCAACTGCAATCTTCCATAAGATTAGAGAGAAGTGATTTCTACTGCTGAAGTACAATGGCACAAGTACTACTGTGTAGTAGTAGGAACATTTCAGCAATTTATTTGGGGAACAGGATATACGGGGCTGTATGCATCCCTCGTAAAAAGAAAAGTAAAAAATACACTATTTTATTACATTTAGAACACTTCCATAAGTGTACTTACTACTTAGTCCTCTATTTTCACACATTGAATTTGTAATTAATATACTTGAAATATAGTCTGTAGTACATTTATTTATGGTGTCTCAAAAGAGCACAGTCGAGTACACTTAGATCTTCAGCTCAAAGATGGCATAATATCAAAACTGGAAAACCATATTCTTTATGGAATATTGTAGAGTTTTTAATGTGACTTATCTGTGCACTTTATTTTTTATTTATTTATGCGCCTTTATAATCTTTAATCAAAAATGTTGACCTCCTCCCCCCTCAAAATGACTTCTCATCACTTCCTGTCACGACGAATGGCACGAGGGCAGACCATTCTTCATGATGAAGAGGGGATTGCACATAGTCCGAAACAAATATATAAAACAATGCAATGTAAGTCGCTTTGGATAAAAGCATCTGCCAAATGCGTAAATGTAGATCTAATAAAGATAAAAATGTCTGGTTTGAAAGCATAATGCAGTATAGGCTTACATTACAGAGAAAAAAAAACACAGAAAAATGAAACTATAGTGATCATTAATCTTATGGCAAATTTTAATATCAGACATTTCATTTCTAATGTATTATCAACACATACACCAATAATACAAACTATATAAATATGTTAATGTGTTAAAAAACAAGATTTTCTTAATGTGGTTCTGTTGCGTCCTGTTGAAGAGGAAACGCCCTGAGCCTGTAATTATTTAGCATTATTTATAACTTTCTTTTTTTTAACGCTTAACACATATAAGTATTCAGGATAAACTACTATGATGAATGACAGTGGGCATTTATATTAAATGACTGCTTCGCTTCATTTATTGCCTGTTTTCTATTCATCGGTAGTGTTCAGATATGTATGCAAATCAAAAGTGCAGAACACACGCAGCAGTGTTTTACAATTCATTTCCTAAAACAGCTGACACTTACATATTCAACAGAGGGTAATTTTATTTTTAAATGATCTCTCTTCTTGTCTGAATCATGATGCAGTTTTTATAACCTCAACTGAAGCGAATGTCTTACAAAGAGTAAATATGAGAAAACACACTTGATCTTTTGCAGAGAAACAAATCATTGTGCCGAACTTACTGTAACTATTAGAACCTAAAACATCCTTTTCAGACAAAAAAATACAATTTATCGAAATCAATCTGCAGAAAAAGTTCAAATGCAATGTACAATTACACATCATTTACATGTATGCATTTGGCAGACGCTTTTATCCAAAGCGACTTACATTGCATTATCCTATACATTTTTTGATTGTTTCTTAGTATGTGCAATCCCCTGGGATCAAACCCACGACCTTCCCGTGGTTAACATCAACACCTGTTCAGTTTTCAGACTCTGTTCGACAAATGAATAATCAAGAATGCAAGTGCAAATTGTGTATTTTGTTGCAATAATACTTTTAGTCCTACAAAATGACCTTTATCACCTAAACTACACTGCTAACTCAGACATCACAGTACAGTATTTGTGATTCTCAATTCCAAGAATGCAAAGAACGGACTTGTTTTTTTTACTTGCATGGCAACTTCGGAAGAACAAACTCGGATGGACGAGTCGCAATGACTTCCGGGACTTCTGTATTCGATGCCTCCTTGATATCAAGAACACATCCAGGTAGTTTCATGCGTTCTCTATTCGTTCTTGAGTAATGGAACCAGAATTTGATGGTTGATGACAACGTAGAGTGAGAACATGAGGATGCAATATCGCTGAGGAATCTGTATTGAGAAACAGCCCATGAGAACCATAAACTCACTAGCCTACGATTGCTCAAACAAACATAACAATACATTCAAAAACTCCCTCGTCTCTATGTATGACAGTGTAAGCTACAGTATACCAGCTGGTTTCATATGCAAAATAGGCAGTCAATCCAATCAGACTTACATATAAAAGTCTTAAAGTACAGTTTTGAAGCAAAGTTTGTTTCTAGGGTCAGGCTCAAAATGATAATGAAATGGACTTTAGGGGGAAATCAATAAATAAACTGCTACAAAAGTGCACAACATGGCCTTTTTGAACCGCAACAACTATACACGAAAGATAGTAAGTAAAAGATTAGACCTTTGTGAAACCTATAGGTACAATCAGACCCTGAGCCTTTGCTTATATCACCTTATGTTCTCTTCAGCCGCAGTACAAGGGAATGAGGCAGAGAAGCAATTACGAGACTCCTTCCCAACTGATCACAGCCAAATCCAATCACACTCGACTGTGAGAGATGCTTTAAAAACCATTAGAGCCGCACACCTGACGGAGGCTGGCGATGGATGGAATGGGAGGAGTGTCACCTCACCAGAAGCCTAATATGACATCACAGGTAAACAGATAATCATCCAGAAACTTAGGTCAGAAAACATCACTCCGTACAAACCAGTAGATGCTGTAACTACAACGTTCACCACTGACGGACATTGAAGTAGTTATTTGCAATGAAAGCATATTTCATTATTTTCAAAATTAGTGGTTGACTTCTCTCCGGGTACATTAGAAGTCACTGGTCATCATAACCACTTCACGATGACTCCAAACAGCAGGCAGAAGCTCTGAACACAGAAATGATCTGACCTGCAAAACGAAGCCGTGGCGAAACACAACGCATTAAAGCTAATGCGCCGTGTAAGCTGTATATAACCTACACACTTCATAAGTGCACTCTCTCCACCCACAGCACATCTTTACTCATATCAGCACATTAATGTTGCAAGTATAAAATGAGGTGGCGTACATGTTGCAAATCCTTGAGGTAGAAATTCTTTTAAGCGCCTTCCATCGGGCCGCGGGTTTAGCAGTATCTCGCATCGCCTCTTGTGTTCACGGGAACCCGCGATAATGAGGTGCGTTTCGAGAGGGATGCTGACATCCTGCACAGGGGCGTAGAACCGCCTTAAAGACATCAAACGAAACAACACTGGCTTATTCCCACAATGGATTAGTGCAATGGGAATGTGCGACGGAAAAAAGGTTGAGTGCTGAATTCTTATGTATGGAAAAGTCAGGCGTGTGCAGCTGAGCCTGGCAGATATGAAACTGCTGGTTAATTATCACTTTCTTATTGGGACCATAAGAAGCTGAAGAGTTTTGATGATGTCTATTCTTACGACTGGAATATTTAAAAAATAAAATTTCTGGAGCAGAGAGCTCGGTTTATTGGAAGGTGTGGCTTCATTCGCTAGAGCGGCCATATTGAACGTTGTATCGCCCGCCATTCACTGTAACGGCAGTGGCGAATCCTGTTAATAGTAATATCTTTGGAGTAAACTGCACGTACACGTGATATAACTTCAATTTCTCGAAATCAAATGTTCCAAATCCTGAAATTACATATATCTTGGTATTTTCTACTGTATAGTTAGTGATCATAAACTATCTATTAAATTAAATGTATTATTGAATATTAATTCAATTTTCACACACACTAGCTTTGAAGTGAATTAATTCTGTCAAAATGACAGTTGTTTGTCTCTCTGAAATCACTTATCATCAAGAAGTCTTTGTCAAGTCTTCGTGATAATGAGAGAGTACACATGACAGATTCTATAATTATGTTAAACATTAGCAAATGTTTTTCCAATCGTGAGCTATTCTGTTAATCACAGTTTTATCACATCCCAATTCAATGAAACATCAGGACACATTTTGTGTGTATTTGAATGGAAAAGTGTTATGTGTTAAGTTTTGAGAGCCTGAGATCTCACGTTCTGACACAGCAGGTAAATAATTCATGCGTTATGTGCTATATTGTGTGTGTGCATGGAAGTCAAACACGTGAATTTCTCCATTCTAATGGATTTTACTCTCCAAGGCTCAGACAACCAACATGACTTATGCTTTTACAGGTCTCTCAGCCACTTAACCATGACAACGCTGACACAACCTTTAAAATAATTAATAAAAAAGTCACACACAATCAACCATTCATAAAACACAGCAAAGTAAATTCTTTAAATCAACTAAGGATGACAATTTTGTTGTGTCATTCTCTTAAGTATTACATAGAATGCTTTAAAAAAAAAGTACATTACATGTAATAGCATTTGCATCTTGCTAACAGCAAGCCCATTTTTGCAGGTTTTGCAGGTTTTACAGTTGTATATGATTAAATGTAAAATTTCATTACAATAAAATTACAGCTACAGTAAGCTTTAGCATGAAGTATTCTCAGTCAATATTGGTTAAGAATCGTGAATTAAATATATTTTTACTCTCTAACTTTAGGTTACAGCCATGCAGTTGTGTTTTTTTTATTGCAAAAGGTTTGCAGGCTAAACTCCATTCAGAGTAGTGAAGAAACATCGCAACTATTATCTGAACGAATAAAATGCATCAGCTCTCACAGCAGGGAAACGTCTTTAAAAGAACAACATAAAAGAGGTATATTGAAACGTAACAAGAAATCTAACACTGGGTTTTAAAATCGTGTCTGTTTTCATTAACCATAAAGAGTGTACGTATTATGATTCCATTTTATTTCTAAAAGCTATAAAAACAAATATTATGTATTTTTGAGAGAGAACTATTAGAAATGATATAGGGAGTATTCAAATGTTTTTTTCATTTAGTTTTGTTATACATTTTGTATGCAGGGTTTTAAAGTACACTGACCAAAATTATAAACGCAAGCAATTTGTTTTTGCCCCCATTTTTCGTCAGGATCTAATCATTTTCAATGTACACAAAAAGGCCTATTTCTCTCAAATCAGCCCCGACAAAACATTGCAAGACGTTTTTTTAAACAGAAACGGTGGTGCGGTTGAACATCCTGTTGTGGTGACGCAGGAGTTGAACTATGGCATCTGAGAAGGCCATTCTTTGTGTTCTTTTTGAAGAATTTCCGAAGCCTGATGAAACGGTATAAATAAGTGTTGAATACTGCAAAATACATCTCTTTTAATATATTCAATTGTTGCGTATACCGAGCTGCAGCGGACACGTTTAAACGACTTTACTTGGACCCATTGTGTGAGCTGTCTCTGAGGATATAATCCATCCAATTTATTGGATTAATATTGGACACGTGTGTCTTAGGTTGGCCACAGTAAAAGGCCACTCTGAAATGTGCAGTTTTATCACACAGCACAATGCAACAGATCCCGCAAGTTTTGATGGAGTGTGCAATAGGCATGCTGACTAAAGGAATGTCCACCAGACAGAATTTTGGTCAGTGTATATGTATTAAGTTAAGTACCATATCGACAAAGACAAAAATAAAATTCCTCCTAGTAAATTGAGTTTGATATCCTGAGGTGGCGATCAGTCAAAAGTGTGCAATGCAATGACAGACAAATAAACATTCAGCCAGTGTATGATAATCATCATAAATTACTGGTGGTCTTACCTTCAGGCCCATGGGTCTGGTGAAAAATGGAAATGTATCAAATCACACATTTATTAGTCATCCATTTCTCTGCATGTAACTGACCTCTCATTGTGCGTATCTTCCCCTCCAAAGCAATTCTAACATTGTTCCACTTTCTATTACATCTCATTACAGAATGTTATCAGAAAAATGCATTAGGGAAATGCTGTTTCCCTCAAATAAAAATACATTAATATTCTGTCAGTAGTTGTTTAATCCCTTGACTCTAAATCAGACAGACAGATATACAATCAATTGCTTAAATCTAACCAGCTGTATATCAAATTAATAATTTGAATGTGTCCAAATGTTAATCCCATAAGAGCCTTAAATCTTGAAGGAAAACAGTGTTCAAACACACATAATTAATCTGATTACTTTTGAGTGGAGACGCAAGGAAAAGCTAAATGAACGAGAATTACTTTCAGTTTCTAATTTTCCATTTGTGTACTCAAGTGATGCAGTAATTGTGTGAATGAAAGTCTCTTCTCTTCCTTAACTATTGTTAATGTAACAGACACAGAATGCAGCTTTGTGATAATAATTCTTGAGTAATAGATTCATACCTATTACATAATAGGATCCGGTGGTATGACAAAACCGCATAAGGCGCAAATAAATGAATTGTTAACCGGCGGAGATATCATTGTACTGTTATACTGGGTTGACATACTGGGCATAGTTTGCATTTCCATTCAATCAGTGATGATTTTGCATGAAATTATATTTATTAGAAAGCTTCCTAATTCAAGTGCAGAACCTTAAAGTGATAGTTCATCCAAAAATTCTGTCATCTTTACTCACCATTTTGTCATTTCGAACCTGTAGGACTTTCTTCCGCAGAACACAAAAGAAGATATTTTGAAAAAAGTTGGTATCCAGACAGCACAAAACCAAATGCAAGTGAATGGGTGCCAGTTAACAACATTCTTCAAAATATCTTCTTGTGTATTTTGGGGATGAACTATCACTTTAAGGAGTTAACATGAATAAAGACGTGCTGTAGACGCAGTGCAAGGAAACTCAGAAAGAGCCGTCCGTGTAGTCACACGACATTCAATTCCAGAATTTTGATATTTATATTGGAAACCGTAACCGTTCTAAATTCTCAACTGTGGTCACAACATTTAGACAAAATTAAATACATCCCGACAACATCTCGGTGTTTACTTCCAGCTAAAATTACACCTTGCTTTCAGGCTAAAATTTCCGTGGATGAATGCGGCTGTGAGGTTTGTTTGCAACAGAGTTTCTCTCAAGGTATGAAAAACCAAAAAACCCTTGAGCAGTTTTTGCATTACTGAGCAAACCACATGCTGAGGAGATATACATAGACATAACTCACAAAACGCCTCATGCTCCACTTATCTGAGCCAAATCTTGAAAACTTTCTGCTCACATTTAGCAGCTGTACTTCAGAAAAGAGCAAATATTTTTATCACATTTAATTTGGGTCAAAGGCAATAAATTATGTTAATTTCATGAAATGGGGCAGAAATGAACTTCATGATTGCTGCGATTTTCTATTTCTAATGATATTTTCCCCTAAAAGAAGGTCGACGGGAAGGTGAGTAATCTCATTCCGCACCCTAAACATAATCAAAAGTGCAATGCACAGCCCGTAAACACCGACTCAGAATAAAGGAAAACCGGCTCTCGCGGGCCACCCTGTCTTTGACCTCTCCCCCAAGACATCCAGATACCGCGTCCTCCATTTCCAATCTAATGAAAGCAGCCGGTGCAGCCTGTGGAGAAAAGCCACAGATCCAGTCAAAGAACTGAATGCAATTCCATCCAACCTAGCCGGTTATTAGTCTCCAAGCAGCACCAGATGTGAACGTCCCTTTGCTGCACAGAACCACATCTGCATTTCTGAACAAACAGCAGGTGGAATAAAACACGACAGATTGAAAGGAAGAATTCACAATATTAGCAAGCGTCCCCAGTGATGTCCACTACAGCTTAGAGAACATCTGAACATCCATCCATCCACTTTCTTTCGTTTATTTTTCGGTTTGCATTGTTTCTGACATTTTCGGAAAAAATACTTTCACGAAGAGAAAGTGAAAAGAATAAAAAGAACGTTCCTATACAGAAGAGATGGAGATATCGAAGGAGAAATGATGTGGTATTTGAAATACTGTAAAATGAAAGGTCACTTCTGCCTCCTGTTTCGATGTTTAATAAAAAGTTTGGTTCTAACTTTGAAGTTGTTCACAAGTCTCTTACTTGAAAGTCAAAGCGTAAACACAGAAGTTTCATCAGACTCATAACTGTTCTTCAGCATTTTACTTTGACCTGAAAAGTTGATCAATCCACTACAAAGCTGCATTTTGAAAATATTTGGCTGACGTAAAACTGACTCAGCTAAGATGAATCTTTACCCATCTGCACTGTCAAAGACCTTCAGCTTCATTTAAAAGTTGGACGGTCCCATTATCTACAGAACAAAGACTTCTTTTTTTGCCTATGTCTGTAGACGTCGATTTTGCATGATAAAAATGATAAAGGGACAGTGCGCTTAGCCTATGAGTCTGGCTCATTTGATGTGGTCGTTGCAGCCTTGTGCTGTAAACATTCTGACTCATTCATGTGTTGTTCCAATCTTGTATGACTCTCTCTCTTCTGTGTCCATATATAATGACAGTGAATGAAGACAAGAACGATAGGCACAACAAAAGTATTGCAAAACTGGTCGGCACTCATGCACTTCCGAAGCTTTGTGCGAGATCAAATTTAAGCCATTCAGCTCTAAACTGGACAACAAAATGCTGATGCTTTTGTGTCTTGAGACTAATGGTGCAGGTCTTATGGTTTTAGATTACAAATCTTCCTTCATTTTGTCTAAAAGTAAAATATTAATGTTATGAAATTGGATCCATTTGTTTTACAGTCAATGCAATGATAACCATAATGGCTTGAGCTTCAGACGCAAGCATGAATAGTTATGTTTGATGTTAAAGTTACAATTACAAAAAAATTACTTTGATTCGCCTAATAGGACTCGCAGACTTAGACACATTTTCAATGAATATGTACAGATAATGTAAAGAAATACAGTCGTAAAATAGCCGTAGCATTTTGAAATTGAACTGGCAGCAGACTGACGGAAGGGGAGGAGTTACCTGATGCTCCGCCCTAATCGTCTAACATATGTTATTTAGGATGCATATTCATTACAGGAAGGAAGAGCATTTTCAGATTTTAACTGAAGATTATGAGGGCACTAGAATTTAAAAACAGAATGACCTACATTGATAAACTATTTACACAAAACGAGGTAATATTTCATGAACAAATAGGCATTGCTATTTTTATTTCACTGGGACTTTAAATATAAACGCTTTAATGCTTTAAATGTTTATGTTGATTTGGCCAGTTGACTGTCAGGGTTTATTTCTATTTTCTTTGTCTTCTATTTATTATCATTTATTCATTTACGATTTTAAAAGGTTCAAATGTCATGGTAAAAGGTTATTTGGGGAACCAGAAATGGTCCTTCTATGGGTTCATTTAAAGACCATTCTTTTTTTTACAACCTAAAGAAACTTTTGTCAATACAAGAATTTTTTTTTCTAACTAAACTTCTTTGGGTGTTCAAGATTCTAAATAAAACCATTCAGCCAAAACAGAGTCTTCAATGACACCGTAAGGCACCTTTAAAGGGTGTACTTTTTTATTATTACTAGTGGTGGGCCGTTATCGGTGTTAACGTGCTGCGTTAAAGTGAGACTCTTATCGCGCGATAAAAAAAATGTCGCCGTTAATCTATTCTCAAAGTTGGGTTGGGAGCTGGGTCTATACTACACAAGCTATGATGACTTTCACCTTGATATTTAAGCGCGGATATCTACATAGCTTAATTGCACTGTACGGGGCGAGAGCAAGATTTTTCAACTCGCGTGATTCGCGTCATTCGCGCCGCCTCATCACCTAATAACCAGGGCTTCATTCGCGCGATTCGCGCAGCAAGTAGGTCTATCGCGTCTTTGCATTGACTTAACATGTAAATCACTCGCGCTTGACATAACGTTACTGTGAAATGACCACATCAAACGTGACGTGCTAACATGGATGCAGCTATGAAGCCTCCGGGTTTGCTTCAGGGAAAATTTATTTTTAAGAAGCTTCCCAATGGAAACCTCAACAAGACTAAGGTTATTTCCACCTTGTGCAATGTGGAATTGGTTTACTGTATGGAATTGGTTTACATACAGCTGGTTTAAAAAAAAAAAACTTTCTCTCAACAGGGTTAGCTTTAGTTGAAACCAGTAACTTTGTATTGGCACCTAATGTATTATGGCTCCTGTATGACATATCGCTTGTTGCTCCCTAACTCTTTGTAAGTCCCTTTGGATAAAAGCGTCTGCTAAATGACTAAATGTAAATGTACTGTAGGAGCTCTTCCAGTCTCAAGTACCACCTAAATGCAAAGCATCCCTTAGCTAATGCGGAAGTAGACACAAGTACATCTTATTGAACATAATTTAATTTTCATCACAAATTATCATAGTAGAACAGCTTTCTCAAGCAGTTTGTGATGCATTTTGGAAACATGAGATGAGCCCCTGGTCTAATGCGTCACCTGGCTTGAGAAACCCGTTCTCAAAGACTTACTTTTAGTCATTATTTGGGTAGCACACATATTCTGAATGCCTTCGGCAGAATTCAAATGAGCCATTTTAATCTAGATTAAAAAAATTAATCTATGCCCACCACTAATTATTACTATTCTATATACATGTAAACTATAGCTATGTATGTATAATGTAGACGCGAAAAAGTACAAAAAAACAAATTAATCTGGTTATTTTGCATCTTCTTACTGTTAAAATTACAAATAAATAAAACCAAATGTGAGTTACATACAACAGCTGAACAGAGAGAAACCAAATCAAGATGACGAGACACATTTTAAATAGTCCCTAAGTATTTGAAACTAGAGAAGATTTTTTTTGCAATTGCAACCTCAAAGATGCCAAAGGCAAAAGATGCCCATCGGACTTACTTTACACAAAAGCACAGACTTAAATCCTCAAACGGCCATTTTTATTACCCGAACACATTTGTGGACCTGTCACCTGTGTGTTAAAGCCACAACTGTCTGTACTGGTTTACGTCACCACAGTGTGGACTTAGAAGAAGACAGCAAAGGCTCAGGGACCTTCTTCTAGAGTTCCTTCAACTGGTATGGAAGATTAATATACAACCATAAATGCACAAAGCCCTTTGTAGAGACAGAGAGAAATCCATGACACATTCTATAATGGAGCACAATCCCCTTCATTTCTTTCCTTTGCTGTCGATGAGACCTTGAGATACGGCACAGCAGTCTTTAATAAAAAGAGAAATCCGGCTGCTGACAGCTCGCAGACAGACCCCCCCAACACGCCCCTGATGGCATGAAGGAGTCTCTCGCTCCTTTTGACAACCTCCCAATTAATGTCCTCTCAGCCACTTCCTCTGTCATTCCCAGTGCATGCTGGGTATGACAGGACACTCAGAACCACAATGCGTGTGCCGCAGTAAGATGGCTTTAAAGGAAAACAGCAAATCACATTTTAAATACGTTTTACTGCTTATTAGAAAAGATCGCTCAAATATTGTTATGCAAATGATAGTTAACAATACAAAATTTGGGGAAAATTATAATTCAAGCTGGTTAACTTAGTTGTTTTCCTTTATCCATAGAAGCTGTGCGTGAATGTTTTGCTGTGTTTTATCTGACATAAAATCAATATTGTTTTTGTCTAAAGCTGGTTTCATTTAAGAGGTACATACCTGTGCCAAACAAATGCTATTGTATGTTTTTGGTAGTTGTAACGCTGCTATCCTTTTGCCTCTCTGGCGCCATCTCTGCTTAAAACATAAAACTGCAGGTTACTCTATGTATTTATCTTTAAATGGGTTGAGATCAAATGATCTCTAAATAGAGATGCAACGATTGCAATTTTCTTTGCCGATTCCGATTTCCGATTTTATATCCACAAACTATAATTGACAGTATATAAAAACGCATTAACTTTTCTACAATATACATTTTTTCATATTTTTTTATCATCATTACATAAATTAGTGAACATTACAATTTCCCTAAATACAGTTCTACAACCTGCCTTAAATTACAGAATCTTCTCTTGCCCAAATAACTTTTAAATTGAAGAACTCTGTGACTGAACTCTGAACTGAATAAGTATAAATAATAAAATATAACTATATCTAATCACTTAATCGACCTTTTTCATTTTTGTACTCTCACAAAAGTCTAAGATAACAGTTCTGAATTTTTCTGAAATTTAAAATAACTTGTCTTTATCTTGGGTCTGTATACTAAAAGAAGTGGGTTGATTTTAGCTGTCACTTCAATAAAAAGTAAAAAATCTTGTGAATTCTACTCTAAATATTAATATGTATTTGCCCCTTTTGTGTTAGTAAAGAACTTGATCAGATATTTATCAAAAATATTGGTTGATTTATAATTTTTTTATAGTTTGGATTTTTTTCAACTCGTGTTGAATTTCATTTTACCTCAGTGAAATGACCATAGTTTTAACGCAAGACAATTAATCAGGTTGAATGGAATTTACATTTGTTTTATACATAGTGAACGACTTCAACATGAGTTTAATTAATCGTTATCATTCACTTATTGCAATTAGCAAAACATTGTTTATTTAGTTACAGTATGCAGGTACAGTATTTATGAATGTGTAAATTATAGAAACATATGCATACTGTATGAATCAATACTGCTATCTGAAAGCTTTATGTCTTAAGACTGGTTATACATGTGGCTGTTAAGAATAATGTTCTGGGTTGCTCTGGAAGTAATAAACACACCAAAAAAGTTTGAAGAATATAGAATGGATAGCTAGTGTAAAGTAGGCTTGGTACATCATTTTCAGGGGGGAAAGGAAAACTAATGGTTACCTTGTTTTCAAATAAAAGCAGAATTTTACAAAAATATTTAGATATTGTATATCGCCCAATTTATAGGTTATTGGCTTCCACTGTTAAATAATTAGCGGTTTAATGTATAGGCCAAAATTTACATATCGGTGCATCTCAACCGATTGCTGATTAGTCGGAGTGATATCTACCGATAGTATGGTGGTTATATTAACTTCATTCTGAAGATTAAATTAATATTTCTTAACACAAATGTTATTAATTCATGTATTGACTATTAATATTGAACATGTTCCATTTACTTATCTTAAATTCATGGCATTTTCCAGTCCTCTTTTGATTGAAAGGATATATTAGCCCTGATCATCGGCTGTTTTTAAACCATTGGCCGGCAGTCACACAATAGTTTGAAAAATTGCTTTGTTGATTGATGCCAATTATTGGCCGATATATCGGTGTAGCTCTAGAAATGATAAATCATGATTATAAGCTTATTGTTGCAAATTACAGTAGTTTTTTTGTGATTATATTTAACCAAAAAAGTCATGGGTTGTGGCTTTAAAGAAACTGTTCCCAGCAAAATATAATCCATAATTTGAGAAAAACTACACTCGTAATGCCCCTAACCAATGAGATTCAACGTTGATATACGTGAAAACGGTGGGCCACTATTACGCATGTAGTCTTCTCATCTATACATGTTAAAACAAAGCCATCTTGCCTAAATACACTCAAAATATGAATTGTTTTTACTCACAAAGTATTGTTTCCCCTCACAAGACATTTATTAACCGTTTTGGGTCATCTGGATTAGTTAATCTTTGGAGTTTCAAAAAAACGGATGATTCTCCAATGAGATTACCAAGCTGCGAAAAAATACTCAAATTGTCACGCCTAAAGAAAGAAAGTCATATACACCTAGAATGGTATGAGGGTGAATTCTGGATTAAAATTCATATTTAGGTGTACTTCTTTAAATGCAAGTCTATTTTCCTCTGCCTGCCTTGTCAGCCTCCATGAGACAATTCGAACCGTTTGGAAAACTAAAAGCATGCCTCGACTCGACAAGCTGTCCATCTAATGGCCAAAAAATATCTCCCCGAAACACTGCAGCTGTATTTATCCTGGTAAAGAGGCTAAAACTGTTCTGTCTTATCCTGTAATTAATCAGTTCAGCTGCTGTTTATTGCTTTGCATTGAGAGATTATACTGTTTACTGTATCAGCTGGCTTTAGCTTAGTTGCAACAACTTAACATTTATCACATTCTGATCCATGATGACTCGCCCCTTCTGATCCGTGATTAATTGGAATGATCATTCAGGATGTTTGCTGCAGGCCCTGCATCATGTTTACACTGGGACTGCTCTCAAACAGGTCAGATTCTTGCTATTGAGTTACATTTCAGTTTAAACAATGCGTGAGAAATACAAAACGTGATCTTCTACCTCTGCCAAAATGTGAAGTACAAAGCATATTGTGTTGGTTAACGTATCCCATAATGCAATGTGTCAAACCTGACCTTTAATTTTCTGTGTGACAAATAAACTGGAAGGACTAACAACTGAACTCCTCAACATATTTTTATTGATCCCTTGCTTAAATGGACTGCCAAGACCATTTTTATTAGCAAGATGATATGTAGGTGGCACTTGTGTTTAAGTCATAACTAGTAAGGTGTATGTAGTGAGTATTCATGCGCACTGCCTTATTGCAAGGACAAACATAACTTGTGTAGATGGTCTGTGGTTTTTCCTCAGGGGGATGTAGCTGATAAAATAAATGGTTGAATACCACATTGCGACTTGTCTGACCTGAGGCTGTTGACCTAACCTGTCAATTTCCAGCAAGGGCTCATGTGTCATTGGCCCGTTGAAGAAGAAAGAACGCACATCCCACTTAAGCACTCTGTCTGAGTCACATCACACTCTGCACGATTGTGCAGGAGAGACGGCACGTTGTAGATCTTGAAACTGAACTTCCCCTGCAGTCTTACAACACCTTGCATCATCTCCAGCCCTCCTGGCATTTGTAACTGTTTTAAACAAATAATTTATGATCAACTGCATTATTGGCTTTTGAGTTCTCAGCACTGTAATCGATACGGAAAGCCTTTACCATCAATAACAACAATACGCGCTTAGAGTTTATACCCAAATGTACTGCAGGTCTAAACTATTAACACACGTCAAACACACCGTATCTCTACTGCGGGTGCAAAATAAAAGACTGAAAAAATGTCCGTACTAGAGTAAAGCTTACGCGTGTGAACCTATTCTCTTGAGATAGCATCTTACCGCATGAAATTACTCTCCCACAGAAACTTTGAGGAGGAGAAGATATTTTACCGCAGTACGGGGTCCTAATGTGATTCCACCCAATGTAACACGGACATATCTGATGTCATTTTGCCAGAAACTCACTTTCACAAGGAAACATCTTGTTTCACACATAAGTGGATAAACCAGACATGAAATGCGTCTGGTAAAATCAGCTCGAGATCATTTCGTGATGGATGGACTTTTGTTGTGGCAGTGATACACAGATTACCCATCACTTTACGCCATTAATGTCCAGCAGAGCTGCGATTTGTGATGCCAGTTTAAGAATGTAGGAAAATGCTTTGTGAAATAAGATGCAGCAAATAAATGTGTAAATGTGCCCTATGGTGCAAGATTTTGGAAACAAATGATGAAGATAAACCTCTCTTAGGCTATTTTTTATTATAAGTATTACTAATATTAAATAATATATCAATAACAGTTTGTTTTTACATTTTTGCAAGGCCACACAAACTTTACATTTGCGTTCTACCCAAGTGGAGATGTGAAATTATTTTAACATGCAGAAAGTTAATATAGTTTAGTAAAAATAAAAATAAAATATTTCTGGTAACAACTAAATAAAATATCAGAAAAAATATTATCAGTGCCCGCATTGAGGGCGAGGGGCAAGAGGATTTGGGACCACCCAGAAGGCATTAGGGAACCCCTGTTAGACGTAAAAAAAAGTTCCCTCAGATTTTATTTTTTAAATAATAATGACAAATATACCATTTTTGCAGATAGCATATAGTAAATATTGTAAATAAATTATTGACTACTTTAAAACTATTTTCTATTTTAATAACTTTTATGAAGACATGATTCCATTCGAGCACTGGGACAACCTAACTTGAAAAAAATTGAGATACTAAATTCTTAAAAGAAATAAAGGAAAAACTTAAGCTGAAATAAAATGAAACTAAACTATCAATATTATTAATAAAAAAACATAAATAATACATAAAAAGACCATTAAATAAATACATTTTCTAAAATTGACAAAAAATATATAAAATAAAAGCTTATTCAAAATAACAATAATCTACAATAAAAATAAACGCTAGCCGCTCACTAGTTATGCTCACTGATATACGACAGGGCTTGGTTTCGATTCTGATGTTCCTATTCGATTCGATTATGATTCCTAAGTTCTCAATTTGATTCGATTGTTGATTTGAGTCAATGATTTAATACAAACCCAAAAGATAGTTCTAAAAAGATCAATAAACATCATTAAAATATGACAAAAATATGAAATCAAGACCCACAAAGCTGTAGATAAAACTGTAAACAAACTTGGGTAAATTGAAACAGAACAGTCGCATACCTTGATCAGACAGGATCAGATTACTTAACATTTAAGATACAGTACAACAACAAAATGTCACAAAATTAGCTGTAAAGATTCTGCAATCATGTAAAGATTGCATAATGACGCTTGGATAAAAGCGTCTGCAAAATGCATAAATGTAAACCGCTGCCTTTTATATCAAGGTGATCTTAAATTTGACGACACAACCGCATACACCCATTGTAAAAAGAAAAGTGACATCTAGGGGAAAGGAGTAGCAATAAAATTCACATTTAAAATGTTCAGTGCTTGCGGATATATGAAATAAATAAATCGATTTGCAGCTTTTGAGAATCGATCTCAAGAAGACTGCATTTTTAAAAAACAATTGTTCGATTTTCAAAAAATAAATCTGCCAAGCCATAATTTATGGCACACCTGAAATACTCACACTGAAATCTTTGTTTGAAACAGCCGTAACAAATACACATCCTTAAGCCAGAACAAAGAGTTGTTTTGAGTCAGCAGAACATGTCTTTGTGAACTGGTTGGATTTCTTTTAATAAAAGAAGAGAGATCTGACTTGTGCTCCTGAAGCTTGACATTCACAAAGCTCAAAGAAGACATAAACAAAACAACGTAGAGCACCATGATTCTGCTGCTGAATCTAGAACTGTGTTCTTTGATTTGCTCGGAAACCTGCGGTATATCATTTTGGGCTCAAAGGTTGCAGATTCAAAGCTCTAGTCTGTACCGGCGCCTGACAAAACTACAGCAAAAATAGTGTCTGTTTTCAAACACGCTCTCAGCCCGCTCCTGCATTTGAGCCCTACCAAATACCTATTGTAACAATTGTTTGCATAAAACGAGACCGCGTGATGTGATACTAAAGACATGAAACTATGAAGGACAACAGTTACCAGATGTATAAAATGTTGTCTTATATTGAGAATTTATGGAATAAAACAACAGTAAGAGAATTGCGCCTAGGACTTACCAATAATCGGCAAAAACACAAACAAGCTCCAAAAACAACAAACACCAACAAACGTTCAAAAAGTCTAGAAAACTTTCAACAACAACAAACACTAAAAATAAATTAAAAAAACACCAACACTCTCCAACAACAATAAACTCCAACAACAAAATGCCAAAAAACACCAAAAAACGTCAATAAACTCCAGCAACAACAAACGCCAACAAACTCCAAAAACAACAAACCCCAACAAACGGGAACAAAAACTACCAACAAACTTCAACAACAACACAAAAACGGCAACAAACACCAACAACAACAAACGCCAACAAACGCAAACAACAAACTGCAACAAAGTACAACAACAAACCCCAACAAACTACAACAAGTTGTGTCTCTTGGCAAAACTAATTGACATTTTTGAGTTCTACTCAATCTTGCATGTGGATTTTGTTCACCGAAAAATCTGAGTAACGTCTAACATGTGTTACCCTTTCTTTGGGATTTTACTATTTAACTGTTAAGAAAACCATAAAACATGTTAATTGTTTCAAACCTTGTATCACTATTTACATTCAAAGTGCCTCCACACTAATAAAGTCCTTATAAATGTCCATTCCAACTTGAAAATCAAAAGAAGTCAGGCAACCATGTGGATCCCTCCTCAAAGTAAAAAAGCAATCTTAGTGGGCTGGTTGTTATCTATTAGAAAACCCACTGTGACAATGAAAGAGGATGGTTTTGCTTAATGACACACTTAATGATGTAAGGCACACTTTCTCAATCTCCGTGAGCCATGAGCCATTCAACAGCAGAGTCCCCTAGAGAGACATATGTGGAACAGCATCACCTAATGGTCTACTGCGGCTCTCCTGGAGGAAAATCCACATAAAACGACTTTAGCATGACACAGAAAAAGTCCCGTACTATCTGTTATCTTAATGAGGAGCAACGGATCGGCTTTCAATTCTCACTGCAGGCCAAGCTCATTCATTTCACGACCAACTTTTTCAACGAGAACAGCGGGATAGCCTACTGATTCAAGTGTGTTGACAAATCCCCATACCGTTCAAAATTCCCTACTGAAACAAGTTCCGATGGATTTAATGGTTATAATGGGAATTGTATTGGTTTTAAAGAAAACCATGATGGTCTCTGTGGGCTTGTCATGGTAATGGGCTTGGTTCTGTTGGTGGGATGGTCTGGCACGTGGGAACCAAAAGAGCACCACTGAATCTAATGAAAAAGCCCCAAAAGACAGTATTTTGTAACGGTTTCAACAGTAAAGAGCTGAGGGGATATACTGGTGTTTGTAAAATTAAACATGGTATTATTTCTGTTAAAGTGTAGTACTGTTTGTGAAATGGATTACCATCTGGGTTACTATAGTTTCTCCTATAGTACAAATACCATATTGTGGTTGAGACCATCATTTTATGGTTATTACGTTTAACTAAAACCCAAACATTGTCTGCCATGGACAAACCATTGTTCATTTTCGTAAGGAATGAAGGGATGACATTGTTGCTGCATAGCATCCATTCGTTCACATGCTGGACTTGTCTTTATTCAGTTTAGTTTTGGGGTGAAACAGATGTCATGACACTTACCTGAACCTGCTAGTTTTTCACGAGGGACTTCACGCTTCATTTCACTGCTTTAGGTGCTGTTTATACACGCTTTCAAGTGTGAGTGCTTTGCTGTGTTTTGACTGACTCGCGTTCCCTACGCGCATGCCCGCGGAGACCTGTGAGCATCAAGAAGTTTCCGGGGGAAAAAACACGTCACATTAATATTAATCACTCTTCGTGTCTGGACGGTCTGCGGTGGATACGGAACAGCGTCTATGCGACGTTATTAATATTAATTATGTTTATTTGCATCCAGCAGATGTACTCGAGCAATGTCTCAACCAATCACATAAGAGGAGAGTTGTTTACGTAATTTTGAGATATTTTCTTACGTACAGTTCTCAACCATTTTTATCTCTTCTATTTAGTCTTTTTGTTTAACTACCAACAAAAAAATTGACATTCTTGAAACAATATGAGAATTTCTGGAATGGGTTTGCTTTCTTTTATTTGTTAACGGCTAAGTTATATCTTTTCTTGTTCTTTTTTATTATTATAATAAGTTACATAATATTTTTTTCTCACCTATTTAAATGTATGTTTTATTTTTTTCACTTTGTATGCAGAATCTGTCATTTGTTTCACTTCTCTTGTTATGTATAAATCTCTGGTGTTCTTCGTTGTTCTCCTTAAGATGTTTGTGAATTTCCTCTGCTTATTAAATAGAAAGAATAAAAAAATATGTTTAATACATGCCGTCAAAATCAAGAAGATGCACCCACATATATGTGAAGGTTAATTATTTATTCAATCATTTGTTTATTATAACGATAATAACGTTTTTATTTTTGTTAGAAATAAATCGAATATACTGTATATAAAGTTCATCTCAAGATTTCTCAAGAAATCAGATAATACTTTTTATCGGTGCAAGGAGCCAGACAGTTTGATTGTGCCAAGTGAAGAAAGCTGATCTCTATGTGGGTGAGACAAGTCTGATCTCACACGCTTTTTCCTCTGAGATTCCCTCAGCCGCGAGAACATTGTCTGAAACCCTAGAGCAAAAGGTTCTTCAAGCTGTCTGTTCGATTTGGATCTCTGTTTCCGTCTCCTATCGCTTCAGATCCGCCCACCTTTCCTGTCATCTGTTCCTGCTGCTGACAGATCTGTGACCTCTGAGTACAAATACAGAGCGAATAACAAGCCTCAAAATTGTTTTCCACATACCTGGATGGTTCTTTTTGGTGCACAAGATTAGCGCAATCAAACTTGCTTTTCTAATTGAGCAGACATTATGACTGGATGACTTGAATTGTTTTCTACTTGCCGAGCCGTGGATTGGTTAAACACGTTTGACTCCAGCTGCAGGTCTCATGCAGCAGTGACAGAATCCTCTAAAAGCGTTATTATCAGGTGGTGTCAGAACGAAGCGCTGCTTTTAGCCCTAGCATACATTAGAATAAGTGTGACTGCCTGTAACCTGAGAGATAATGTAGTTGACGTAAGGGGGACAGAGCACTTGTTCAGAAGTCTTGCAGTCAGACTTGAACGCTCGCTTTTTCCTGACTTTTTGAAGATATTCCGTCAGACGTTTCATTTATCGAACAGCTTATCCGAACCTGAGAGAACTGCGCAATCACAGTCGGGAATGAAAGAAGCAAATCTCTCACATTTAGAGTCGCTTTTTTAGTTGCATCTGCTAGAAAACTATACAGTGGTGGGATTGCGAATTGCAACCAACGGCTCACCTCTACCTTTCAAAGTACTACGGCACAGGGGCGGCTCGTCCATTAGGGCAATTGGGGTGACACACCAACAAAGTGCGACAATAAGGGATTTTCTGTCACCTTCAACCACACTAATACGCTTGCTCTCACTATACTGAACTGTGTGTTTGGCCTGTAGAAGTCCAGCCCAATCAGCGCTACCTCGCTTTCCGTAGAATACCTCCCTTAGGGCGATTTCACTATCGATAGGCCCTGAGTCCTCCCATTGACTTCCATACAAGGAGCTTTTTTTCTCGAACTTCAGGCCCTGCAATGCATTCCCTATGCCAATGGCTTCCAAATGTGCTTAACTTGTGCAGCAATTGCATTATTCTCCACCAACGGTACTGCGAGAGATTAGAAGACAGACCATCTAGATTTCAGGTATTTTGTGAATATAAAAAAAACATTTCTTTCAAGGCGCATTATTGTAATTACAGCACTCTTCTCTCTACTCTTCTCTTGCTATGGAATAGACCAAAAACACTACCAGCACTACCACTACCATAGCATCTTAGAATACTACAGTTTAGTTCAGTAAGTAAATACTTCAGGAAGTACATCAGTAAGCTTTTGGCTCAGTGGTTAGAGCATGGTGCTACCTACGCCAAGGTCATGAGTTCGATCCATATAGTCAGAAACAAATGTATAGTACAATTCAATGACAGTCACTTAAGATAAAAGCGTCTACCAGATGCATAAATGTAAATGAAAATATAGTTTTCCACTGTTGTTATTCATTTGGGTTGGCAGTTTATTGCTGGAATTAATCCACAATAAATTAAATTTACTTATTAAGGATACAAGTAGATATTTTGAAGAACATTGATATCCCATCAACACTGGCCCGAATGACTTCTATTACAAAACCATTTCTCAAAATATCTTCTCTTGGGTTCTTAAGAAGAAAGGGTCAAATAGAGGTTTTAAACGAGATGAGGGTGAACAACGAAGACAAAATTTTAATTTTTGGGTGAACCATCCCTTTAACTGTGTATTGGGTATTTTACAATGGCTTTGAATGTGGCTCATGGAATGAGAAGAACAATCAATTGGATTTAATCGTAATGATTAAATATGAATCTGTTTTTGCTCAGATGTGAGACTATGTGAGATGTAACTTTGTTATGAATCTTATCTTTTGGTTTTTCCCCATCAAAAAGAATAATGAAGTTAAATTAATTATGTTTCATTTGCAACGTTTTTAATTAACTGGACTATCAAAGGGCATTGAACATATCACCGCACGGTTAATGAAATATAAAACTTTTTTGTCAAGCTTTACTAACTCTCTTTCCAAAATATAGCTGGACAGCTAAAATCTTCTAAACTTCTAACATATTTTATCCACATTGTTACAATCCAACCAAAGCATTTAGCATGAACTAAACATGCTTCTGCCTTCGCCTGACCCAGTAGGAAAAATTGCTTTATAAATGTCTTTGTTCTGTTGACCACAAAATAAGTTATTTTGAAGAATGTAGGAAAGCAAACAGTTCAAGGGCACTGTTGACTTCGTTGTCACTTTCCCTACTAAAGGGTGGCCTCGGTTTGGTTACAAGCATTCTTCCAAATGTGACCCTGCACAACAGAACCAGTCTTGTGGCTTAATTTTTCGAAATTGAGATTTTTACATAATCTGAAAGCTGATTTATATTGATGTATGAGTTGTTAGAATATGACAATATCTGGCTGAGACAACCGTTTAAAACTCTGGAATTTGAGATTGCAAAAATATCTAAATATTGAGAAAATTGCCTATGAAGTTGTTAATAAGGGGCACTGTGGCACGCCATCCACTCACAAAAATAACGTTTTTATATATTTAAGGTAGGAAATTTATAAAGTATCTTCATGGACCATGATCTTTACTTAATATCCCAATGATATTTGGCGTAAAAGAAAAATCAGTAATTTTGACCCATACAATGTATTTTTGTCTTTTACTAAAAATGTTCCCGTGCTACTTAAGACTGGTTTTGTGATCCAGGATCACACATATATTTCTCTGTGTTTATCTGAACAACATATTTGTATACACATTTGGAACAACTCAGGTGAGTATACGATTACATCATTTTTTATTTTTAGTTGAACAGTCCCTTTAAGCAATTTAAACTTGTGTTGCAGTGGAATCAAAAAGTTATGACAGTTTGTGTGATCTGGGGAGCTATATAACACAAAGAGTGTAAACTGGCGCATGAAAAAATGTGTCATTCACGGCACATAATGAAAACATAGCCGAAGAGATGGCAAATGTGAATTTTTTATTGCTCTGTACATAAAACATTTCTTCCAGGATTACTGCACAACGGCAGACTTGATGAATAATTGACTAAAAGACTCTGTACATATGAGAAGTTGAAAATGCGTGCACAAGCCTTAAAGAAAGCCCTCAAAACAGGATGTTAAACATGATACGATGCAGTCATACAAGATATGCCAATTTCGAATTTAGCGAATGCAGCTGAACATCAGAAATTTGCTTATTTCTTAAGAATATCCTTTTTTTTGTCTTGAATGAGGACAAAACAAAATAATGGATGTAATACCTGTCCCCATAAGCCATTTTCACATGTGTCTTATCAATGTTTGTATTACGCATCAGTTGTTCCTTTACCAAAGGCACATTAACTGCAATTTTTCCATTTAAAACAATCCTAGCCCAGAATATCTTACATCCTTATGCGAGAAATAGGAGGTCATGCATTGTTAACTAAAAGCTCACTGAGAGGGACACAACCTCAACGCACTTAACCATCCTCAGTATTCCATGAAGAAATAGGTCTATTACTTTATTTCCAGTGGTGACATTTACTATGTATCAAAGACGGCCCCTCATCCGGGTGCCTCCCCTACAGAGCAAATCCATTTCCTTCCGTGATTAATTTCATTGTTGCTGGAGATATTATTATTCTGCTATTCTGCTCAGTCTGCGGCTCGGGCTCGATTTGTAATTCTGCTTGGGTTTCACTGTTGTTAGGAAGCACATGCTCGGCAGGGCTACACGGTAATAAGATTCCGGGCACCCGATTCTCCCGTCACAACCCAAAACATCATTTTGAAGCCAGGTTATTACGGCAACACAATGCCCTGCTGTATAGGGGGTCACTGTGGATTATTCCACAATAATGATGGTGGAAAATTAGAATGCATCAAACCTGGAACATTCCAGTCCAGAGCACATAGGTAATCATCATTTACACTGATTAAGAATGAGCTGTTTTCCCCAAATAATGCTGAATATTCACTTACAGCTGAAAAGCGTTTAGAAAACTATGTGTGCTTACAGCACAAAATCACTTTACTCAATTATCACTCGATTTTCATCGCAGAGTATGAACATATTGTAAAACCATTATGTCATTATGTCATAAACTTGGGGTTTCTCTGTTTTTGCTATAATACTATTTGAAAATGTACAAAACAATGTCATGGAAATTCGAAAATATTTTATGAGGTTGCTCATTCGTATTGAATTTGAGTTAATTTGTGTGTTTTGCTACAATCTGCTTTCACTCCTTTGACATTGGGTTTGGTTATGCCATTACTGATGGGATTTCATCATTGATTTATTTTTTTTATTGTGTTTTTGTACAATATACATCACTTTGTGAAACTGACATTAAAAGTCTTAACTTTTCTTACTGCTAATTTTACGAATTAGTTCTAAAGATGAGCATTTCCGTACCAAGACGTAGATAGCCTAAATACAGTACATGACTTCTGATGTAATGCGCTAAACAAAACATGAAATAAAGCGGCTGGATTTATGTGTAGATGTTGTAGTTAAATCCCTGAAATAACTGAAAAAATAACTCTGGAAACACTTTGGGAAAACACACACAAGACAGGGTAAACAAGACACACATGGATACAATTAGGGTGGAGAAACGTTACAGGACTACAAAGACATCGACAGAACTACAAAACACAACTTCAAAATAAAAGACACTTAAAAGACACACATATCTTTTACATTCATCCTCTTTGAGCCACCAGAGCTCGAAACATCTGTCCATGCTGAAGAACTGGCTGATGGAAACCTGTTTCTTGAAGATTGGACTGATATGTGCAGAGGGATCCGGCTGTCAAAGCTACAGCAGGCTTGTTAGGAATCAGACCTGAGAGGTCTGAACGGTCCCACTTTCAATTTCCTGCTCCAGTGACCCCTGTTTCCTCACAGCGGTACCGAGTTTCTTCTCTCAAGGATTGTGGATCATTCAAGCTCGCTAGCACATTAACTTACTGCTAAATACATGAACATTATAAACAATATACGGCATGCATTTTTAATTAAAACATGAAAACAGTAGGCATGCAGCAATAAACTGCAGACTACATTTACAGATGACCCCATCACAGTGTTTCTGATAAAATTATCATCTTAACCATAAAATGGTTGTCAGATTTTTAATTCAATTTTGTATTAAAAAAAAAAAAAAATAGGTCTGTAATTATTGGCTTATGTGTGGTTCATTCATCACAGTGGTAATGTAAGGTCAAGTTGACAGCACTGCATTGTGGGATACAATATTCTTAGGAGTATTTTGTGTACAGGTCACTTTGGTAAATCATTTAGGTATTGCATAATGAAATTATGCACAGTACAGAATGAGAGTGTTATTGTGAACATAGCCAATGTTCAGACATTACATCTCTAATCATCAATGCTTTTAATGCGTTTAGAGTGGATTCTGGTAAACTCCATATGGAAAACGGCCAATTGGAAGTACTTAGAGATTTAGAGACGCTCTCGTCTCATATCTAATGGATGGTCGACGTGGCTGCGTTAGGGAGTGATAGTCCCGCCGGGGATATAAAAAGGCAACTACTTTCAATAATGTCAGCAACTTTTTTCTGAGTCACTGCTGCTTCTAAATCATTTCTGTTGTTGATCTAAATTTACAGCATTTGTCCTTGCGTCTTTATATTCCAGCAGGGTTGTGAGCCCAGGTGGTTCATTAACCCCGACTGACCTGCATGCGCATCTTGTATTGAATGTGTACTATAAACAAGATTGAATGGAACTTAAGGCACTTACATAAGATTACATCACCTTAAAACAAGTATGAGAAGAGTAAAACACATGCTCATAAAAATATATAGGCTTATTCTAAAAGGTGTTTATAATGAAAGTCTCAAAATGAGCAAACAAGTGGCATGAAAGGATGTGGGTTACGAAAGTTATGAAATATTAAACACACGAGGTAAACACGCACATGGATGTTGCATCACGCCGTTATTTAAACAAAATAAACATGTTCACAAAATGGATTAAAGGATCTAGATGTCCAAATAATAGTGCGGTGTAAGGGTAAGAAGAACCTTTTACTACAACATAAATCATTTGTCCATTAAATCCCAAACAAAGCAATATATAGAGAGAAGAAAATAATAGCATTTTAATTGTTTATTTGTATTCTCTATTGTACACAGTATTTTAACAGACTTGTTTCTTGTCACAGAATGCTCCAGCAACAATAAGAGGGAAAAGCATTACTGAATGTACTAATGAAAAACAAAATAGTTTAAAATATTTTCTTTAATAAAAACAACTAAATTCCTTTTCTAATTATGTTTACGTTTCTTTAAAATATAAATAAGGTATAAATGAATAATGATAGGATTAACATCACTTTATTCTTTACAAAAACCTTATGGGCAATTCCAAAGTTATGGATGTGAAATTTTGTGTTATGGACGTGACATAAAAATGCTTAGAGAAACAAATGCTTTGTGTTATGGACGTGACATAAAAATGCTTAGAGAATGAAATTGTTACGATTATTTTAAACCATATGTTTTACTGAACCCTGGTTGATAGAGTCTAAACATCAAAAAATGTCAGTCCATGACAAAAATATATATTTAAAAAAAGGAAAATAAACATGCGTTATGGATGTGACAAAAAAATTACGCGTTTTTTGGGAGACAACAAACTTCGTAGGATTCCTGTAAAATAAAATGCACAATCCTGAAGCCGTGATACCCAATGAGTGGAGAAGGGATGCCCCTTTACAGAACATAAAATTGTTACTTTATATTCATTTTCATGTGTCCATTTATGAGGAATATGTAGCGTTATGGATGTGACAATCCTGAAAATGGCATTTACCTGACTATGAAAAATCATGCACTTAAAATAAAACAAATGCTTTACAAATTTGAAGAGTACCGCTGGTAAAACATACTTTTTTCGTGGTAAGGTTGACATTTTCACAGAATTGCCCTCGTACATTACAGAGGATCTACTGTGAAAGAGAATATTTTTCTATAGGTAAAGTATTAGTTACCTTAAAAATGTACCCTTTCAATTCCAACAATGCCATATATTATCTGTTAAGTCAGCAATAAAAAATACAATGTAAGTAAGCATACAGCCACTATATACCAGGGGTTAAAACATGTTGTGATCCACAAATCGATCAAAGGCAAATCTCTGAAGGGAAGAAAAAACGGAATAACAATATCAAACAGTCCCCAAACGATCACAGTAAAGGTGGTTTGATAAATATGTGCATCCACTTCTGTGAGATACACAGCTCTTGGTTGGCTGGGTTTCTAAATACTGTCAATATATCATGTACGCCAGAAACGAAGAAAGGATTTGCAGTTTCAGCGTTTTCTGCATTCCTCATTGTTATCATTCTCAAACATATTGTGCTTTGCACCAGCATGTGTCTTAAAAGACTTTGTGAACACACTTGTTTCTGTAAGCTATGAGGTAAATGCATGAAAGGCAAAGCTTGTAAAATCTGTGAAAAATTGCCAATTCAAAACCTATATTCTCGATGAAATGGAGGTCCTTTCTTAGTGTTTACAGTATGAAAGGTTCAAGTAAAGAGGAAAATTAAATAATATTTTTCCTGTATGTAATAGAGGCAAAATGTTATTAGCCTTTAGCAGCCCATAACATGTTAACTTACTACAATAATTTTAAAAGGGGTGTTTGGAAACAATATCATTATAACAGATTATATTTTAATGAAAGAAAAAAATACTGATATTATTGCAATTGACATTTAGAAATATATTCTTTTTATATTATTTAATTATTTCTAATTAAAATAAACACAAAAAGCCCGTTGGGGAAAAAGTGTCGTCTGAAAGACGCGCACTAATGCGCAAGCGCAAGACTCACGTCACGTGACTGATCAGCAGACTGGCGAGCGTAAACATTTAGCACGTGTGTAGAGCATTCAGTCAATAATCAATAGAGTGAAACATGAACGCGACTGGACCTTGTTCCCTCAGTTAGTCATTAGGTCTGCTGCTCGTCACGTATACATAGGCAGCAGTCTGTTCTGCTACAGAGTTTAAATGCCTGCGTTGAAGTTTAGTGCTAATATTTCATGGCTCTTCACGGAATTCCCAGAGTTCACGCAACGGCTGCGAGCCGCCGCCGCCGCGGGATTTCAATCGGTCGAGGCGGCGTGGCTCTACGACTCGGACCTCACGGAGCTGAAGAGAGTTAAAGACGAAACGGGGCTCGAGATTGCGCTCATAAACACACCCCCGGGTGAGAGAAAACGGACTTAATTGACTCACTGATAGATAGATAGATAGATAGATAGATAGATAGATAGATAGGTAGGTAGGTATAGGTAGATAGACAGATAGATTGATAGATAGATAGATAGATAGATAGATAGATAGGTAGGTAGGTATAGGTAGATGGACAGATAGATAGATAGATAGATAGATAGATAGATAGATAGATAGATAGATAGATAGATAGATAGATAGAAACATAGATAGATAGATAGATAGATAGATAGATAGATAGATAGATAGATAGGTAGATAGGTAGGTATGTATGTATAGGTAGATAGACAGACAGATAGATAGATAGATAGGTAGGTAGGTATAGGTAGATAGACAGATAGATAGATAGACAGATAGATAGATAGATAGATAGATAGATAGATAGATAGGTAGGTAGGTAGGTAGGTATAGGTAGATAGACAGATAGATAGATAGATAGATAGATAGATAGATAGATAGGTAGGTAGGTAGATAGACAGACAGATAGATAGATAGATAGATAGATAGATAGATAGATAGATAGATAGATAGATAGATAGATAGATAGATAGATAGATAGATAGGTAGGTAGGTAGATAGACAGACAGATAGATTAGGGTGATATTCATATTTCAGCTTTCAAAAAAGAGGACAGTCAGTGGGGGCAGGAGGCAGATGGACACCCACACCGGGTGGAAAGATCGGGATGGGTGTAAATACTTGACAAATGCGTTAACAACCATGAAACTGTTACTGAACTTTAAAACATAAAGAAATACATCCTTTCCATTCAACTTTTGGCCTTCAGCAATAGAATAATAACAAACAAATAAAAAAGTTTAGCATTTAAATAACAACTTTTAAAAAAAACTGTCTTTCAAGGCCATAGGTTAAATTAAAAATCACTTGCCATTAAAAAAATGGGCATTGAAGCCATTCAGATGCCATGTGCCACCCTCTGAAAAGCAAGCTGCTCCTTTCGCTATTGGTTGTTGCAGTGGTTCTGAGTAAATGAGATGCACTTTTTTTACGTACGTGCGTGGGTACGTACGTACATTACCGACCAATCGTGGCGAGCAAGAAGGTGTTGCTTTGCAAAAATTATAAAACGCATGAATGAATGACGACTTTAGAACGTTAAACCCGAATCCCGGACATTTTAGGAAATTTAGAAATCCCGTCCGGACGCAGTTTTTTTGTCGCAAAAAGAGGACATGTCCGGGAAAAATACTGATATTTATTAAATCCACAGTAGACTGTTTTTGCACATTCTAGTTCATTGCACTTTTTACTCCTTATTTTATTGTTTTTTTATTTATTATCTCTTTTTAATCTTATTCCTACCAATATTTAAATATATGCTCCTGTGTTATGTATCATCCTTTATTTTTTTGCACTGTCCATTGAGCGGACCTGTCCTAACCTCCATTTCACTGCTGATTATACCCTGTATGATTGTGTACGTGACAAATAATAAACTTGAACTTGAACTTGAAAAGAGACCGTATGGTCACCCTAAGATAGATAGATAGATAGATAGATAGATAGATAGATAGAAAGATAGTTAGAGATAGGTAGATAGATAGGTAGATAGATAGATAGTTAGAGATAGATAGATAGGTAGATAGATAGAAAGATAGTTAGAGATAGGTAGATAGATCGATAGACAGACAGACAGACAGACAGATAGATAATTGCAGTGAGATAAGAAAGGTTCTGTGGTGCCTACATCTGCAACTTAAAGGTCTTCTTTGGAGGGTTCTTGTTATGGACAGAAATAGATGAACGTTCAGTTCAATGGTCACAGTTATAATGATGCTTTATATGCAGCTAGAGAAATGTCTAATGGAATAGGTGAGACCTTTCTCAGCTCATGTGGGAGGCATCCACTAGTTACACTGATGTAATGCAATTCTGCTCGAATAGTCTTAGAACAGTAAACCAACCAGTTATTTCAAATAACACACAGACTGATCAAATGCTGAATGTACAATTAAAACTAAGTCTATTTAATTTCCATTTCACATTTAAAAATAAAACACAATGTCAATGTAAAATTCACAATACAATTAGAAACATAATTCATTGACACCTCCAAGGTGACATTGGATTATGGTATTTAAAGGCTAGTTCACCCAAAAATAAATTATTTGATCATTTGGTCTCACTCATGTCATTCAAAACCTGTTGATGGGGCTTTTCTTTGTGGAACACAAAGAACGTTATTTTGAAAAATGTCTCCATATGTATTGGCAAAAAACGTTCTTTTGCTGCTTTGCAGGACAGACATTTTCATTCAGGGGATGCAAATCGAGTTTCTTTTGCATTTTTTATCCTTCAGGAGATTTAAAGAATGGAGATTTGGGGTTGGGTGCTGTTCCCGGGAGAGAGCAGGAATTCAGACGAGGTTTGGATCTGGCTGTACGGTACGCCAAAGCCCTGGACTGCAGAAGGTAACACTGTGTGGCACATGGTGATGCATTTAATGCATAACATAAATATAATAGAGCCATAACGTGTGGCTGATTTATATTCACCGTGGATCATTACCATACGCTTTACTGCTCTATCCGTATTATGTAAAGTATAAAACATCACCTCCCACTCTGAGCCGATATAACGGGAAACAAAGCACAAGGTTCACATCGTGATGAAAGTCTAGACTTGAAAGTTTATGCCGTCGCTTGCTAAAATGGTTTCAAATACACCAAAATAGTTTCCTCACAGTACAGCTCTGCCCTAGATGTCTTAACGTCTTATCTAACACATTCACATCCTCCGACGGGAACCTCGTCATCTCAATCAGATGGGATTTTACAGACCAACAGATGTTTTAGAGCGTTTTACCTCTTCTGAGACGAACTTCCACTAATGTTTCTCTTCAGGATCCACTTGATGGCGGGGAGAGTGCCTGCGGGGGCAGATCGCGCCGCTGTTGCCATGGAGATGGAGGACACTTTTGTACTGAACCTGAAACATGCGGCAGGTGTCCTCTCAAAGGTGACCCCCCCACTTACAGCGTCATAATGCGTCGCTTGCAAAAAAAAATTAGTTTCTTTTACTGTAAAGTTAAATATCTTTTTAAGTTGTCGTTTAAAATAGTCCGATTAAACCTTCAAGAGGAAAAAGTGGGAAATTCTGTCATCATTTTGTCACCCTCATGTCATTTCAAACCTGTATGATTATTTTTCGTATGCAGAACACAAAAGAAGATATTTTGGAGAACGTCTATAGCTAAACAACACTGGCCTCCATTGACTTCCATTGTATGGAGAAACAAAACCAATGAGACATTTTTCAAAATATCTTCTTTCGTGTTCCACAGGAAAATGAGTCACAAGTTTTGAACCACATGAAGGTGAAAAATTATGGGATTCGTTTTGGCTGGGGGATCGAGGTGCACGTGTCAAGCATGACAGCATGGCCTGAGGCTTTGGAGCGCTGCAGTCTGGGTCAATAGTCCAGCTCTGACTCTAAACACTGAGGTGTATTAACACTGTAATGTTAAAAGAATCAATAAGCTGCATGGCTCTCAAAAACAAAACAAGTGTATTTTACAAAACCCTTCCAAGATTGTTAAGAAGATTGTTGCTAGACCGAACACCTTGTTACAACAAGAACTAATAAATGACAAATATTATCCAAGAGTCTTTTGATATGTTCGATGTGGAATCATGAATAATTGATTTGGTTCAGCATGTTTTCTGTGCAGGAGAATCAACAGGAGCAGGTACATTGAGCTGATTTATCGTTTTCCACAAATATAATCCCAGCGAAAATACAATTACACCCTTGCCTCTGTACGTCAAACAGCCTGTAAAACATGTTTTCATTGTTTATATGCCACTTTAGATGCTCCATTTCTCACTGGATTTTATTATATTCTTTATTATATTTATTTACCCACTCCCTCTCACAGCTCACGCTCATGAAACTTTCCGCACTTCAACGGCGACACTCCATTTTCTGGAATAGGGAATGTTTGTAATTTTGTGTATAACTGCAACATCGAGCGATAAAACACACACCCATGTGCATCATATGCTGTTACACAGATTAAAGGCCCTTCACACCTAGAACGATAAAGATAACTACTGTACTGTATGACGTTAAATATAGACTGTTTAAGTGCCAACAACATAAACAAATGTTATGTGGCCCAATATAATTTCCGGTAGACCTCCACAAAGTCAATAACTGTTGAGTAGTTTAAATTGTATTAGATACGATTAATATACAATAAAATCTTAATATTCATTTAAAATTAATACAAGATACATTTTTATATTATAACCAAGGTGTGAACGTCTGATGAAACCGTCTATGTTAGTGTCTGCACAAATTGACGATAACATTATGATAGTAGAAGCTCACGCTTTAAACATGTGTGACTTTTAAATTTGGATAGATTTTGATTGGCTGGCAATTTTTTAATGTTCATCTGAATTATGTTAAGTAATCCTAATGATTTTTAATATGTGTTTTATTGTTATAGTTATGGTCTGGATTCTGCTGTTCTCTTAAATTTTGAAGGATGTTTGAATGTTATCTTCTTTGTTCTTGGTTTGAAAAAGTCTTTATACTAAGCGACTGTTTTCCTTTTGTAGGAAAGAATTATTGGCTTGATTGAACCAATCAACACCCGCATAACAGATGCAAGATATTTCCTGGACTCCCCTCATCAAGGTAATATATTATTCCATTATTTCTCGGATTACAATATTGAATGTAGTTATTCCAAATTATGGTTTATTCCTTAATGTAAATTTCCACAGCCGCTGTGATTCTACAGAGAGTCAGTCACCCCAACATCAAAATGCAAATGGTATGTGTGCTGTATTCTACAAGCTGTTTTTTACCCATGAAGGAAAAGTGTGCTTTTTTAAAGACATAAGATTTTATGTCTTACAACTTGCAATCAAAGAGGCAAACAGATCCAGCTGACTTACTTTAAAGGGGTCATATGACCGAAAATTATCGTTTGTTTTAGATGTAATGCAATGTGTATACGCGATTTAAGGTTCAAAAACCCTGTATTTTCCACATCCCGTGTATGTTTGTATCTCCTCTTTGCCCCGCCTCTCTAAAACGCTCAGATTATTAACAAAGCTCATCTTTTTTGAAAAGCGAGGTGTGCTATGATTGGCCAGTTAACCAATGCGTAGTGATTGGTCGAATACTGCAAACGGGTGATGGAAATGTAACGCCTCTTACCATATTTGGAACATCCGACTAACTTGCGTATACATTTGGGCGGTCTAGGTCAAATCATTCCAAGAACTGATGTCGATTTGTGGGGGTGTGGTTACACCAGGTGTTTCAGGCAGGTCTGGGTGAGCATTCGCTTTTAGATAGAATGCATCTTTTGTTCCGACACCTTGATTTTAGAAATTTTATGTGACTAACACACCAAAGACACAAAAAAACACATGTTCGCGCAATATGACCCCTTTAATAAACATATTAAGGGTATTATGTGTCTCTGACTGTAGCTTGCTGTAGTTGCTAGAGCAAGTTAGGAGTGCAAAAATCATGGGTTCGATCTTCAGGGAACACACATGATAGTCAAATGTATTTATTGGATGGACCGTAAGCCACTTTGGATAAAAGTGTCTGCCAAATGGATAAATTTGTGATCACTTATAAACTAAACAACATGCTACCAACAACTGAAAACATTTTTACAACCGCACAACAACTTTCTGGCAAGTGCTACTAAAACTTCAACAAGAAAGTAGAATCTGGCTGTTGTCTTCCTGGTGTTTCATGGTACTTCAACATTGAGTTAGTACTCACCAGTGAGAAAGAACAAGATGACATGAAGGTATTTTAAGTTACATAATTATAAAACAGGCACACAGCAGCATGTTGTCCTTTTAGGAAAATGAAATTTCTTACAGCACTCTTGGATTTCTCGCCTAAATAAATGATGTTTTGGGACAGCGAGAGCTTCATTCAGCAGTCGGTAGCTGTGACTGCTGCAGACACTTATTCTCAATATTCTCAGCGCTCGTCTGAGGAAACAAAAAGCCACAGTGATCACATGATCAAGTCCAAAGTGGAAACAAGTGATATATTATCTTCAAATGATAAAATTCTCTTATGTTGTTTTAGGATATCTACCATTGGCAGATCATGGATGGCAACTTAACACAAAACATACAGAAATATTTACCATTGACAGGTAAGAGTGGGAGCTGTAGTAAAGAATAACACGCTCATTTTCATTATTCACATTTCTGATCTTGGTGTGCACGCACATTTTGTCAATATATGTAGTATCTTGCTACGCCTCTGAAATTACATCCTATTGACATGATGTCACAGATCACTGCAAAAATCTGTCATATAGAGACAATTGAATTGATTGGATCAGGAATATTTAGTTACTGTTATTTTGGACGCCCAAAGCCGTACTCAGTTACTATATTTTGATGAAAGATTACATAAACATTTCTTTTTGCACATTTATGTACGATTACCCCATAAACCTTATGAAAATAAATAGGATTTGTTTATTTATCATAATAATACTTTTTGGAAAACTACATAACTACATACTTTTTAGTGATTAAGACAATCTCTTAGATATGTGTCCAATATGGCAAGCATTTGAGTATATATTTAATGCTGTATTATGTACAGTCAGCTGAAACAAGACCTGATCATCCTGTCAGGGTTTATTATCCGATACCGACCGGTGACTGGTCATTACCCCTTACATCATGTCTAGAGGACTTGAAAAGGGTTTTTAAGTGCTTTAGCTTTGACTGTGCTCAGGGTTATTGTTTTAATAAACAATATCACAATATCAAGTTAAATCTAGCATAGATCCAGGCCAGAGACAGCAAAAGTGTCAATCATTGTGACTTCTTATGGTTTTTTGCAGGTCACATCCAGATCGCTCAAGTCCCTGACCGTCATGAACCTGACAGTGATGGAGAGGTGAATTTCTCTTACCTCTTTAAACTTCTGGAGGAACTAGGCTATCGGGATTATATTGGCTGTGAATATAAACCACAGCGTAAGTACCGACATGCACTTAAGTTCTAAAATGCAATACAGAGCTATTTCTGCATTTATTCATTATATGCATTTTAATATGAGGAAAAACCCTGCACACATCCAGATCACAGCTTACTGTACATTATGTATTATTATTTGTATCTAATCTGTCAATTTTAGTAGTGTTTGGTAATGTGGTTTTCCCATTATTTGTCAAGTTATGAGTTAGTCTGGGGTTCTTATCTTATGGTTTGGTTTCAGAACGTCATTCTTGATTTTATTCATGTTGAATATTGTGGTTCTTCAGGCTCTACAGAAGCAGGTCTGGACTGGGTGAAAAGATACTGGAACAGCCACAAGGACTAATCTCACTCTGAAGTTCTTTTGATGTTTCACGCTAAGCGTTTGTGTTCTTCAATTGACCCCTCGTATAAAAAATAAAATCTCGAACATAAACGTGAACAGCAAATTCCCTACAGTTACATCGATGTCAATTGTGTATGACGTTCTAAAGTCGTAACATTCCTTTTAACTTGCAAAGAAAATACCTTAAACGTTTTAACTTAAGATTTATTGTTGAGCAGTTCTCTTACAAATCTGTCTCTATATACATAATGTACATATTTCAACAGCTTGAGAAATTTGAAATGAAAGATTCTCACATCATCGAGTATGAGTCCAGTGTGCTTACAGAAAACAATAAAACACATTTTCATTCACTTCCTCAGTTTTTTCAATTACAGGAGCTTAAAAACAGCCCGATACATTTAGTTTCCTTCACGCGACGTGCATGTCATTCTATAATCGCAGCATCATTTTGTCAAAGATGTTGTTGGGTAGTGCTGTAAACAAAACAACTGCCTTCAACATCAGAAAGAAATTCAATTAAAGGCACTTCCAGGGTGATAAAATGGCAGTACAGACAATTATGAAGCATAACTATGGGATGAGAATCAACTATCTGGTTGAGATCAGGATCTAATGAACACGTCCTAGCGAATCACAACACAAGTTTCCCATCGGCAACCGAGAAGAGATGAAATACACAAAAACACACGATGGCTTTGGCAAAGCGTTTTCATGCGCCAATACCCACCCACCGAATAATCGCCCTCGAATCAACAGGGCAGACAATATAGCTGCTTTTCTGTACGAGATCTGGGCGATTTAATTGCTTGAAAGGCAATATGCCGGGCACCTCGACGCACATTTAACACACGGGACGCGTTTAGGAAGGTGACTCGCGTCCTAATCCGAGCGTCTCTGCCAGGAGGCACAATGATTTCATTTCAGAACTGACTGCTTTACTGCACTTCTATTAATCTGTGTTATTTACACAGAGCCTGCAGGTGGATTGTAACAAACACACAGGTTTACAGTAGACCAGTCCAGAGGTTGTAGCACGCTGTGTTGATGACGGACTCCAGATGGTGGTACATGGAGACCAGCTTTGGAGGGGGGCTGCTGCTCGGCTGGCTCTGTGCGGGTAACGGCTCTCTGAAAACCACCTTCAAACTCTTGAGAGTGGAAGTGAAGAGGGAGTGAAACCATGAGCTTTGTGCCGGCATCAAAACTTGTTTATTATTGAGTATATGTTTAGTAAAACAGACAGGCTCTCTACATCTAACTTATATCTAAATGTGCTGCTACCAGCTAAACAAATCAATCAAAATATCGTCGCTGTCCTTTCGAAACCTTGGATGTACAAATTCGCTATTTTCCAGAAAAAAGTAAAACTTAGTTATTTTTAAATGATTAAATACTGTGTTGTCAAACTTGACTAGCACTTTTCACTCATATTATTAGTTGGATAACATAAAGGCTGATTAAAGTAATAGTTCGCCCAAAAATGAAAATTCTGCCACCCTCAGATTGTTCATAACATGTACATTTATATAATGTCAGTAACAAAACAGATCTAAGTAGTAAATACTATGGGAATAAATGGGTTTGTGTTTAGTAGAACAAAGAAATATATGCAGGTTAGGAACAACCTTGAGGTGAGTAAATGATGACAGAATTTTCATTTTAGGTGAATTATCCCTTTAATAATAATGATTTTTGGCAAAAAATTAAAATCACAAAATATGGAGACACAAGGTTTCAGAAGGGCAGCAGTGATATTATAAGTGCATGAATATTTATGAAACTTTGTCAAAGTGCTTTTAAATTAAAGTTGATATTCAAACAAAAATATTCACAGTACAATGCTCGGACTGTGTTGGGACCGTGTTTACCCGAATGAATTCTCAACTAATTCAAAAAACTTCTCAAAATGTTGCTGTGTGTTTAAAGTCTGTGCCAGGGAAATATTTAAGAACTCACCGTTTTTCCTGCCTGGGCATCGAGGAACACCAGAACAAAACAGTCGGTGAACTTCTGGTTCAGAACAGCCTGAAAAATAAGCAGTAAATAAATGTCATTTACAAATCTTAATTCTTAAACTGTTTCTTTCTTGGTTGCGTTTAACTTAAGTTCCCAGGTTTAATGGGACAGGATAGTAGAGAGCAGACAGAAAAGTGTTGGGCATATCGGCAAAGGACCTTCGAGGTGGGAATCAAACTCAGGTTATCATCGCAAACACTGGGATGGTTTTTATCCAGCTAAGGAACAATGAACTGCTGACAGCCAATCACGTTCCAATTGAGTTCACGATAAAAATGACATCATCCGTTGGTGTGGACACTATTAAGTAGTAATCTTTGTACTACTTGGTGTGAAGACATCATCTTTAGACCTGTGGATCGATGTGATGATTATTCCCTGTTAACATTTCTGAACCTCTCCTCACATTCGGTTCTGCATCGATTATCTTATGTTCCTGTTCTTTTGTCTCGAGACATTGAGGTGTCATTAGGACATCCATTCTTGTGCTTTAATGGGACATAAAGAAGTCAAGACATTACATTCTAAACGTTGCTTGTCCTTTCCCATTAATTCAATAAGTTCTTCCAATAAAAAGTCAGCCTGCTAGAATAAAATATGTCTGATTGCTTAGAAGTAACAACACATTTCTACTGAAGTCACATGATTAGGGAATCTTATATTCAATCCAAAATATAGCTGCAAGCAAAGATCACAAGTCAAGGACAAAAAACTGGGATAAAAACTTTACTGAGTATAATGCAAAATATCAAGGGGCAAGCTGGTACTGCAACGTTGACAGGATATACGGGTTTTGACTAAAAAAAAACGGCAACAATTCGGTATTTTCGGTTTCTTCATCCATGTTTTTACAGGAACTAATTTTGAAACCCAACTTGATTTAAATCTCATGTGATCAACATTTACTAGAATCTGTTAGGTGGGAATTGTAACACTATATTTACTTCATGAACCAAAGAAAAGTGAGTTTGTGGACCAAATACTAAAATCTGAAATATGTCACTTTTTCCACATACATATACTTTCTTATATATTTGTTTAATATGTATACAGCTATGAGTCTCAACGGTCCATTCATAAATCATTGTTAAGTTCTTCTGGACCGAACTCTGTAGTGCTATTAAAACATTCTGTTCAGCCTCACACAACAACATTGGCTCAATCAATGTAAGTCTGGGCCGGCCCATCTGTTTGTCTGACTGCTGGCACAAAAAAATCTGTTTTGCATTTCATTTGGCAATGCTGAAAGTTTTTCTGATAGTATTTCAGAGATAATATATACAGATAATAATCTTTGGTGCATGTTTTGGGTAAGGCACTGCATCTCTCACCAGATACTGAATCCCTCCGTCGTCTTTAAAATGCCTGCAGTTTTGTGGGAAGCGCGAGAGCAGAACTTTGATGAGCGTCTGGTACCAGGCAGGACTCATGTTCAGGAAACAGTCCTGTAACACAATCGCGACAGTAAGAGGAGAGCAGACACAACAGAGGAGGACAGACACAAGTGATCTCACTTTGTGCACTGCAGTTGATGAGATTGCAGACGTATGGTGAAGGGAAACATTATAAATGAGTGTGAATATTTAGATGTGTTAAAGGCACACTCAAGTCGTTTTGGATAAAAGCATCTGATAAATGAATAAAAGTAAATGAAAGTTCTTTGAATAACCTGCTAGTGTTACATGGAAAAATCTCATGGTAGATCGACATGACATAAAAGTGCGTAAATTAACTTTTAATTTGTGTTAAAGAGCTTCCTTAAAAGTATTAAAAGGGTTCTCGAATTACCCCATATACAGTGGAACATTATTTCAAAGCCGCTGAGTGTGCCAAACCCATTATTACTTTCGTATTTGATTTCATACTGGAAGTCATTGAGGAAGCTGTTGACACAGCTGGTTTCATATTGCGTCTGTGACCTGATGTAAATTTTTAAAAAGATGTAATTTGTGGTAACTTTCTCCCGGTCTCACATCTCAGGGGGAGCACGTCTCTACTTGTATTGGTTTGACAGCAGTATACATCATCCAAACGCTCGGATTAGCATTAGCAGCGGTAGCACAGGAGCCGCCCGGCTCAGCAACACAGACTAAGCAGTTCTGCTACTGTGAAGGGAAGCAGTTTTCAGAAAACAGAAGAAATGACACCACACTGAATGCACGTTTTGATTGACAGATCTTCACGGGGGGAAATCACAACTCTCAGTGGCACCAGCTTTAGAACATAAACACATTTACAGGTTGGCAGGCCTCATGCGTGGCGTGCCACAGGTGGGGTCGGCTTGTGGGAGGAGGAAACATCGCTTCTGATTCTCACTGAGTTTAGATCAATGCATTTTTGAGAGGCAGAGATGAAGTGTGGAGAGATGGGGAGGAGATGCCAATACAACGCCAGAAATTCTGAAGGTGGAGGATAAGAGGAAGGTGCTGAGGAGGATTAGTATTTCAGTTAAAGATGTCCCTGCTCTTCACAGCCAATACAAAGTCTCTCCACGCTCTTCACAAAATTAGCATTTTGATATTACTTATTGTCATGAGCAATTGTGAAAACTACTGTACATGTGCGTATGTTTATGAGTTTATGGGTTTTAGATTACCTACAACCCAGCAAACACACAACCTAGCAAACACAGAACGTTCCTCTAACGTTAGTTTTTGTTTCGCTTTTGGTTTTATTTTGTAACCATGAAATAACATTACCCAGTACGTTGCAGGATGTTTCTTTTTTTAAATGACTTAAAAATGACTTATACAGAACGCTCCATGATAGTTATTATTTTGCAACCAGAAAACGCCGTTCCCAGAACATTGCAGGGTATTTTTTTTAAATAGCCTAGAAATAACTATAACAGAACGTTCCCTGGTGGTTATTTTTAGGTAGTTTTTGCAATCATGTTTCTTGTGAAATAGTGAATAATACAACTTTTCATATATCTAAAAATAATAAGTAAAGTGAGTTTATTTAAATAAAATAATCAAGAATTTACACGCTCTCTAAAGCCTGTGGGATACTTTGTTTTTTACATGTACGTGTACAGCAGAACACACAGCCTTGCCAAGTTATAATGCTTTTTGACTCATACATGTATGCACCGGTTCTGACGCATGTGCATTATAACATATTGCAATATCTCTCTGGGCCTACAGGGTCAGGTTTTCTTCAACTACATTGAATTGATGCCACCAGGACACGGTTGCCACCTGGTGGTTAGTGCAAGAAATGGAAAGCGCATGCCCAACCTGCATGTACTGTACTTTATAACAAGGGGCAATCTCCCGATCTCTCTCCCGCCTCTTTGCCCATTTTCGATAATCCGTTAGTGACGTGAATCTAAGATGGCGACGGCTGACTCTGCCCACTTTAAGCATCAAAACTGCTCACCAGATACCTATGGCTGACGTCACAGACACTACGTCCATATTTTATACAGTTTATGCTTCATATGCGAATTTACAAAATTACGGTGGTTCGCGTGCAATCCAGATGACAAAATTTGCGTCACGCGCACTGCACGCTGTCCAAGTAAAAAGGGAACTATACTCCAAGCTTAATAGTTATCGTCAGAGCAATACAGGAATTGAATAAACAGAAATAAGTATCACAGTAAAACGTTACGACCAGACGAGTGTTATAAGAAACCTTTTTTAAAGGCAAATATTCCAAGATGGTGGCAAACACAGTGAGTTTTATTGGCAGAAACGCTGCCTTTAACAGCTGCTGTGTAATCGGGTCACGCACAAGAGCCCTGTTGGCGAAGGACAGACAGTGTGAATCTGTGTGTGCATGTTGATCCACAAGGGATGATTTAAAGCGTAAATAAGGAAGGCAGTGTAATTTTAAAAGGCACTAATGAGCTGATGTTTATTGCAGTCTGCTGATGAGTAAGGAGCAGGTTTTCCCCGAAGAGTCACGTATTAGCATGCTTGCATTCAAACACCTATCAAACGAATGCACTAATCGTCAAAGCATCTTGAATAAACCGCAGCGAAAAGAGAATGCCATGCAGTTTCCAGCAGTCTGATATCTTGTGTCATACTTCAGTAAGTACAATTAAAAGAAGTTTTAACAAATTTTGTGTGCTCTACGTGAGGCACTTAGATATGTTATATTGATATACTAGCGCTATTACATCAAAACATCAACCTCAAATTAGATCAGTGTAAAGGTGGCTAGATTTAAGCTTCAGGCAAACACTTTTCTCAAAAGCAAATGTCAGTGCATTCAAGCTATACATTTTTTATCAGTACATGTGTTCCTTAGGATTCAAACTTAAGATATTTGTGTAACTAGCAATGGTAGAGCTACTCCTTCATAAACCCAGCCCTAAGGTCCAGCATGCAATTTCAAACAATTTGGTGCCCTATAAAAGTTTCAGCCCCTATTGTGGAGTTGCCTGCCAAAGGACGGTGAGGAGAGAGGAAACAGAAATATGGACATAAAAGATGGTCTCAGAGGTAAAGGAAAGCATACAGTATTTGGTGTGTTTAAATACCAGCTGCGGGTCGATCTCAGCGACGGATCGGCTCTGCACGGCATTCAGCAGCTCCTCCAGTTCACTGAAAGCCAGCCTGCTGAGTTTGAGTTTATCCAGAGCCAAATGCTCCCCGTGAAACAGCCTCCTCCACAGATTGTCCCTGCGGCAGTGTCCCATGGCCTGCTCCACGCTGCTCTGAATCTGCCTCCTCGCTGTCATCACTTCAGAGTTCAGCAGAGGGAAGAGAGAAGACAGGTAGAAGAGCCCTTGAGAGTCCTCGCTCTGACCCTCGGATGGGAGAGACTCCGTGGGCTGAGACTCTGGGCTGGTCGCAGGGGTGACGGGAGTGGTCGTTTCCTCCCACAGGTCCAGCTCGGATTCCCTCGCTGCCACGCTGCCAGAGTCCATTCTTTCATTAGCGACACGGCCGCTGAGGTCACTGGGGTCACGATAGATCTGTGGAAGCTTCTTAAAGCGCCGCATGTCGGCGGTCAGGCGGGGGAAGAGTTCTCTCTGACTGGTCATGATCACGTAAAAACCCAACCTGAGACAAAAAATTACAAACAGAAGAAAACAAATCTTACCTCATTGCGTATTTTCACATTTCACAATTGATAAGTTGGATATTTTGTTTAAGGGGTCTCTGGGTTGTTTGGCGCTGTGCTTACCTGAGCAAGTGTCTCTCTCCCTCAGACTGCTCTTCAAACGGTACAGCATTATGACACACGAGCAGCGACACGTCAAAATCGTCATGGTGTTGTAAACCTTCGAGGTCTTTGTAAGAGCCGGAGCTAAATGATAATATTGCTATTAGAATAGCTACTAGCATAGGAAATAATCATCTCTTCAGATCAAGAGACAAAAGTTTACCTGTTCCACAAAGCTACCAGCGCGTACTCATGCTGGTCCGTGCTTGGCGCCCCCTTTTTGTTGTCGGTTGTGACTGCAGCCTTAGACATGCGCAGGGGTTTCATCCCGTATGTACCAGCGTGATCGGTGATGTAATTGTACAGCTGATGTGCGGTGATCATCCCCGTCGATATTGAAAAACACCCTAATACACGTATATAAACATGCGCGTTACATACGACATGAGTGTTTGACCACAGGCATTTTCTTTTTATATAATTTACTAAATGTATTTAGCATAGTTAACTATGAAATTTGAGATTTTCTTTTGATTTTGTTTCCCAGCATGCACCTATGCTGGCATGAACCTAACTTGTTAATGCTAGTTATCCCAGCATGATCTGGCAAAGTAACCTGGACATCATTTCAAACATTTTATAAAGTTTCTTTGTTCTTTAAAAAGCTTTTTTTAAGTTATTTTAAATACTAACATCTCATAATATATATATATTTGGAATCCACAGAAGAAAGAGTCACATACAGGTTTTGAATGACATGAGGGTGAATAAATTATGACAGAATTTTTATTTTTGGGTGAACTATCCCTTTAAGCTTATTGGAAGTTGTTAAAGAAACTCACCTTGGAAAACATGGTTGCGACCAAATTTGGGTATATCTGGGTGATGTGCGATGAAATCCTCCAGAAAGCTGGTGAGCTGGTAGCCCTGCCGCAGGGTCATGTGACACCCCACCAGATACTGATGCACCACACGCAGGTGGAAGTCGTAGCTGAACGAGTGAACGTGCATCAAATCTCGAACCTTATCGCACTCCTCGGTGAACAGCATGGACAGCTGAGGAGGGGGAAACACACTGTCACTTAAAGAGCAGAACATGCAGTTGCTTGAACTCCACATAACCTAACAGAAACCATTTCCATCAAAGGCACCAGAGCCCCCACAGGAAGACCGCAAGCGGTAGCAGGAACATCATTCCAAAACCTCTAAATCCTTATAGTGATACTAACTGAAAACCCAATCCAATATGACTCCAGAGTGATTTAAAGAGAAGCCCCAACAGCTGGTCAAATTAAACCAACTCCGCTGTAAGATTCAAACCCCAGTAGATTCCTATTCCATCTGGATCCCCAAGCCATTCCATTGGCTGTCCACAACTTTTTAGTGTTGCTCTCTTAAAAAGTTCTACAATTAAAAATGTAAGTACTGTGTGTAATCTTAGTCTTGCGTAGCATACTGAAGATCTGGGAACTTTCGCCGTTTTCTTCGGCCAATGCCCGCCCAAGAGGTCATATGACTGACATCACAATTTTTTTTTGCCGCGTCATGTTTACGGGCGTCCCCGCAGTAACAGACCAGTGTACATTCAGAAATGTGTCAAAAGTAAACAGCAACAACGATGATTATAAGTTTAAGTCATGAACCTCGCATAATTAAGAATTAGTCCATCGTGATAAATTCTTATTGCAACTGTTGTTAACACGACGGCTTTGTGTTGTTTCCAGACGGACCGTTAAAGAACGAAAAAAATAACGTCTCTCGGAAATACTGAGAAATTCAACCAGAAGAATCAGATGACGACTTCGAAAGGCTGAAGTGTTTGGCTGAAAGATTTTCAATTTAAATTACAAATTTTATTTTTTTACTACATCAGACATACTATCTTAGCATATAAAACCATTTCGTTTTTAAGGGTCAGTTGAGTGAAATGCTGCTCTTGACCTTACAAATCTTTTGATCTGAATGCTTAAATGTCAAATTGACAAAAATGTAGTTGTTCAAACATATTAGTATATTTCATTTAAAACTAAAGCCTTTGTGTTTTTGAAATTGCAGACGGAATTATTAAGAAATAGTCATAGAAAACTCCTTTAATATTGTATACAAACATCTCAGGGTGAGACATCAAGGAGTTGCCTTTTAATATGCCAAGGAAACATTTCTACAAAATGGCAAAGGATTACTACACTGAAAATGCAAAACGCAACTTTGTGCAGTTTGTGTTATTTCATCGAGCTAACATTTTATTATACAGATCAATATTTATGACACAGAGTGTCCATGACCAAAGACAAGGCAGACTCCATACTTCAAGGTTATATGCTGGTCAAGCTATTAAAGCAAATTGGAATGCTAACAGACAGCTCTCTCTCTTTGTACTTTTGACTTAACCATGAAAATACTTTAAAAAAGAATCAGATTAAATTTCTGATGTGGTTTCAAACATTTGCATTTGAATATTCAGTTAGAAAGGTCAACTGATTAGCTTGCTAGCTTAAGCATACCTACAACTGGCTTGCTAACCTGTGAAGACCTTTTTAGTCACTCAGATAAAAATCAACTTGTTGATGATGCTGAATTATGTATTCAGCTGGATGCTGCACATTGGTGGTGGTTAAGGAGACAAAATTATTAGTGATTTATCCCATTAATATCTCGGATCTATTGTGCTACAGTAATGCTAGACAGAGCTTACATTGCCACTGGAAACATGAACGTTTTTTTTTTTTGATTGAATCAGGCATTTTGATTTCATTAGTTAATATTTTGAACCTTGGATGTCAAATGAGCCCCTGATGTCCATCTGTGAAAGAATTCTTCAGAGGGTTAAATCTTCCGAAGCAGTGGTCGATCCAGCTCGAAATCTCTTAATCCTTAATCAGGGGTTCCCAATGTAGGGTTCGGGACCCCCGGGGGAGAGGGGGGGGGTTGATGGGGCTCAAGGCCACTAGGGTAGCAAGAGGATTTCCAAAAACTTTTTTTTTACAAGGAATAGGGAATTTGATCAATAAGAGTAACAAAGCATAAAAAAGCAGTTAAGTAGAAAATGAAACCATGCAAATAAAAAGCCATCAGCCTTTGGAATTTGCTTCCCCTCGTTCATGACCCCTATGGTGTTTACGTCACGTTAGGTGCCGCAAGTCAAGTTACAGCACCACGTTAAACATTTCCAAATGTGCAGGCAGATTATTTTTCAGGCTTTAAATTAGGAATATTCTTATTTGTCGAAATGAAACATTGGCTAATCGATCAAAGACAATGCAGGGCAGCCACCAGAGAAGTGCGGAGAGGGCCGCAGACAGATGACTTCGTCATCACGTAAGAAAAGAGGCCAGCATTTGCATAAAGAGGACATCCATCAGCAATCGATCGCTCAGTTTGATGAAATTTGACCATCATTTGTACTAGTTAATGGTTTTTGTATAACAACAAGTAAAATAATGAGTAAATGACTATAAAATCATCTTATGTTAGACTGTGTTCTTTTGTGTTATCACTATGCACATTTTTAGATATACTTTGTATACTTAAGCCATCTCCGAGGATAGGGGGAGTCTCGATTCCCTAGTACTGTTATTTTGAAAGGCCAGAAAAGTTTGTGAACCTCTGTCTTAAATCATGATACTACCCTAAAATGACCCTGCGCTTCAACCCCCTGCAAAGGGCTAAATTACACTGCAAAGGAGAACATTTCTGAACTCCTCTTTTTACTTGCCGGTGCTTTTTTAAACATCTCTGATATCAATCAACCTAATAACTGTATCCTATTTAATTCAATCAAACATCAAAGCCGTGCTCACAATAGCATAAGTGGCAAATGCAAATGATGTAGGAGAGGAAAGCAGGTAGTAATTACAGTACAATGGAAGCGGGAGGGATGACGCCAGCTAAACGTTATTACTGCTGTCGCTTTCATCTTGACCGCTACCCTGGAACAGATGCAAATAAGTCTTATCAAATCAAGAGTCGAAGATTAAAAAATGCTTTGTTTGGTGGCTGCCGCTGACACAGCAAGTCCATTAGCAGAAAACGACAAATAGTTCATGCCATGGAACCTTTCATCCTCTCTTTTACAATGCATGTCAGACTAAGCACTCTCAGTCCGATAGGGTGTTAAATGTGATGCTGGTGTGAAAATGTTAATAGCAGTTCTCAGTTTGCTACAATCACAGTTTACGTAAACTTTTCAACGATAAAGTAAAGAGAATCTAAATGCTAAAATTTGAAAAAAAACCTCTGCCACACATCAGCATTCTTAAATCCATTGAATGTTATAGTGAAGAATGTTACAGCACCTGAAGTCCAAGTTACGTAGGCAGAGTTATGTGTTAGCATTAGTGCTGACAAACAATTGATCTTGATGAATCGATTCCAAAAAAAAATGTTTGTGTTTATTTAATTTGTGTGGGTGTGTGAATGAAATAAAGTTAATTGTTATATTGAATTATGATACAGAAATGAATCTCATTTCTATATGAATTGTGATATAAAAACTAGTCACCTCAGTATCCCCTTAAACAATTTGAACAATTTTAGTATAACTTTATTTAATTTGAATTGTTTCATTAATAGAAACATTGTGCAGTGTAGTCCAAACCAGTACGCATTTATCTATTGAACGGTAAGACATCACATTTTTATGTTACACACGGTAATGTGTGAAAGTGTAAGAATAGGCTAGTACAGCATAAATGGAAGTAATGATGCCACTTCATGACTGTAATGTCATGATTCTGCCTCTTTTGGTCATGTATTTCTTAGTCTAGTGGCAGGATCATGACAGACCCACGTGTTTAGTGTGGAGAGAGACATGGCATTGTTTGTTTTGGCATGCCATGCGCTCACTCCGGTCTCGCCTTTATTCCTGCCCTCTCGTTTCCTCATCATATATTGTTAATTTTTTCATGCCCTGCACCTGTACCCCTCATGATTTGGTTCTCTATTTAATGCCCTTGTGTTTACTGTCCTGTGCTGTTTCGTTTTTCTTGTTATCCTGATACATTTGCCTTGCCATGTGGATTTACTACCTTGCCATGTTGGAGTGTTACCTGATCTTGATGCCTTATTTTCTTGGTCCTGTCTGAATCTCTTTAGTGTTTAGTTTGTTCCTGTTCTTAGATTTTTTGAACCCTCGTGGGAAGTCTTTTGTTTTGGATATATTTATGCTTTTGTTTTGTTTCTACAAATAAAGTTTATGTTTTTCGTGAACTGCTGCCTGCAATTGGGTTCTCTTCTTGAACGTTCCCGATAATAAACTGCAGCTGACAGTTAATATTATTACAAAAGTTTAATGCAAAGTCGAGAATGTCAAGAAAAAATGTCTCCCTTCTAATTCATTTGTATATTTATTGACCTTTTTAACTCCAGCATGTTATTATTTTAATTGAATGTTTACATATTATTAGGGATAAATCGAATATAACGGAAGAACAGCATCAACGTCGCACATATCCAAAGTTTGCCTCAATACACAGATAAAAACAAAAAGCGCAAGATGTTTGTCCTTACATGCGCCCTGTAGTCCTGTGTAATTTACATTGTTTTCCAGTGATCGTTTTAAAGTTAGCAGCCTGCCTGAAATTCCAACAATCTTTTGAGTAGTCTGCTGAATATAACTCCCACAGTCTCCTGCCTTATTTGTGTGACGTCTAAGAACAGCGAATTTGGTTTTAATTTAGACCACCGAGATCGATTTCAATCATTTAAGCAGGCTTCCAAAAATACTGCCACAGCGAACAAAAACAATACATTTCCGACACAAATACTAAAAACAAACTACCCAAATACTATTTTAATCGGATCAAGCACTAGCTGTAAAGTGTATTGTTCTTCATCTACCTGTCGATTACACTATCCATCTTCTGCTGTGAGCTGACTCAGTGAACTCAGATTGTGAGCGGGAAATGAAAAACCCGGAGCGGAATACATGGATCACTTGCGGAGGGATAACAGAATGCTTTCAGCAGGGAGTCCATTCAACTTCACTCATACAGCCTATCGTGCAGTTCTCCGTTGCAATCGTGCTGTGCTTGCGTGAGGCATAACAGGCGTCTGCCGAGGCTTCTCAAAGTTAGCGCAGAACAGAGAAGTTGCACAGATGCGCAATATATGCGCACAATTGTAGAATGAGAATAATCAGGAACTTCAAGGCCCCTCACATGGCAGGGCCCTATGTACTCAGTCACCTTCCCCAAACTTGCGACGGCCCTGCTAAAAGCTACGCCTGTTAGGAAAATTTTGTGCAATTACTATCTGTCATTTGAGTATGTGACAAAACTTTTTGCAATGTTTACATATTGTTTATCACGGCATAATATAATTCATTAAAATATACATTTAAAGTGTTTCTTAAAGTACAAGTTGATTTTATATTGCCTACATTTTTTGAATTTTGTGTTAATGTGAATAAAATCGAATTTTTTCGTATACACAGTATTTCATCATTGAGGATTTCATTATAAAAAAGGCTAAAAATCTATGCTCGTGAGATAAGTGTCTCGTCACTGGCCTACTAATTAGCATTTTTATTTGTCAGTTATTTGAACTCGCTGGACAGATTGTGGTCATGCTTCATTTTACCATCGTGGCAACACAGACATTTAGCAATGGATGCTTTTCACAGACCTTTTCCACACCAATACATTTTCGTTTAAAAACCATTTTTCCTCCCTGTTTTGGCCTTCTGTCCACACTGAGACAGCATTTGAAAAACACTTAAAGTGTTTTAGTTTAAAACTGCGAAAAAGAGGTGGAAAGTAAAGCAATGACCCAGGTTTAAGCGTTTTACAATTTACTCATGCATAGAAAACTGATGTAGGTGTTTTCAAGACATATGGGTGTGGATGGGCAACATTTGGAAAAAGTTTGTCTGGACGAAGTGTTTTTAAACGAAAACGTATTAGTTTGTACAAGGTGATAACCAGTCATGTGTAGTAAATCAATTGCCTTTAATAAAAACGTGGTCAGTGTTTACGGCAGGCATTTTCTTAAACTCTGTTTCGACTGTGTGGGGTTCATTTTGCGATGACTAGTGGAAACACCTCACTGGATCTCTTTTTCGAAAAGCTTAGATGTGAAAGGAAAATCACAATCCATAATTAGCCCACAAAGAGTAGATACGGAAGAAACGGAAAGAGAAATGGAAGGAAGATTACTGTGGCTTTCTCAACATTATCTACAATTATTCATAATTACATCTCCCAAGTTTCCCTCATGTTCCTTTAGCAAAGAGTTGCATTATCAGATCATTGCATTAGTATTACTGTATGAACAATCACCCACATAAGACAACATATCACCAGATACACAGATTCAAATTAACATCAACAAAAAAATCAAGAATGATCGTCGAGCAAAGCGATCATTGGATTCTCAGAGCTGTAGAAATAGCCACATGTTGACCTCCCGGAGGTCCAACAACATCCAGGCTGCAAAGACAGATACAAAGAAAAGAATAAACGGATCAAGAATAAACCGCGCAGGAAGGCCCCCAGATTTGGGGCCGTAGCAAGAAGGGGGAGGAGATTGAGGGAAAGACTGAAGGCTGATTGATGGGAGATGGACCCGCCCCCGAGAATAGAGACATACCGCAGAGTCGGAGCCTGTGGGTGCCTCGGGGAACGGCTTGCTAGGAGGTTTGTTGAGAAGAGTGCCCTGATGGAAAGAAACGATGAGATCGGAATGGACACACACACTATATGCAGGACACAACAACAACTACACACACAAGAGAGGCAGATGCCACACAGAAAGGTTAGAGGTCAATTTACACAAAAATGAATAAAACAGACAGACGAGATAGTTGCCAGTGACTCGAGGGGCTTTGATAATGTATGGGGAGAAGTTACAGGAAGTGACATCAGAGATGATTGATAACCGTGAGGCTATTATAGATGAGTAGCAGCACAATCTTTCCAGCTTCTTATTTCTAGCCTGGGTGCTTAAAATCCAACACGTCTGCCATTAGAGATGACACTTTTGTGTTTAACACTGTATTCTAAGGGAACTAGCTTCCTGTTTGCCCTCAAACTCTATTCTCACTTAAAAAGAAGCAAATACAGTAATGATTTAATTGCGGGTTATGAGCAGCTGGGATCAAGAGACACCTCGCTGACTTCTGCACCGCGGGAGAAAACCGAAGCCTCCTGCTGACAAACATCTGGACATTTACAAATATTAACACTTAATTACTCCTCATTTAGATCCGACATGGACCAACTGCGCATTAAATACACCATCATACCCAAAAAGAAAGGGCCACTGACCTCATCTCACTAACATGGGAGATTTCTGTCTGTTTATTCACGTACATATGCTGTGCTGTGAAAGTGAATAACAGAAACTGGAGCCGACAAGCTCCAAAAATAAAAAACACTGCAACACAATGTTCTAACAGCAGCGATGTGACAAGATTCCAGCGACAAGCAATTTGTCTGTCACGCTGAATGTGAAAAAAGGCCGCGGCGCCACACTTTCACAAATCGACCAATCAGAAGGCGTGGACGAGATTACGCTCTCTCGCTTTGTACCAAGAATCTAAAACAAATACTTTTTGAAGTCTGCACTATTTTCATGGTTATTCTTGTAAAATTATGGCATTCAATATCTGATTCTAATTTTCTACAAAACGTATTTTTACGGTTTTATGTTGAGTAAAACACATGAAGGGGAGTAAAGCTTGACAGAATTATTATGTTTAGGTGTAGTGTTCCTTTACGAAACTGTCTTTAATAATAGAGTTTATTCCACAAAGATTGCAGGCAGACACATTAAACAAACGTACAGAAAGCAAACTGTACATATATGCAAACTCTAACTTTGTTAACTCTCTCTCGCTTTAGCATATACTTTGGCTTTCTAACATTTATTTGTAATGTAGAGATAAAGTTACCTGAGAATTAACCGTTTGGCCCATTGGTATCCTCGAGCATTCTAATGCAAACTGCTTCACACAGAAATAAGAGCCCTGAAAGAAAAAAAAAGTTAAATATGTTACTGGGAGAGACGATTAATGTTCTGATCACCTTATTCAAGTAACAAGAGTTCCTGAAGGAAACAGAAATGACCCCAAAAGTCCTCAGTACATGTTATTTTAAAAGCAAGTGTTTGTTGTGGCATATAGCCAAGGGAAACGACTTCTTAAATGAGAAAAGAGCAGGACTTGATTCCATCCTCCGACAACTAGGGTTCGGAATCGAAAGGATTGGAATCGGATCGGAAACAAAATGAATAGGATACTTGAAATTAAAAACTGAATTTCTCTTATCAATTGTTGTGTGCATATTTTCAGAAAAATATTACCTGACCTGCTGATATTTCAGTAAAAGCCATTGTGAAATTAACAATATTTGTACTTTAGTAAGCATAGTTTAACTATAGTTTTTGATTGAAAGGGCACAGGAACCACAAATTAACCATAGTTTAATTAGTTACTACAGTTTAACCATGATGTAATTCAATTATTGTAATACAAATTGTTTTAAATCTGAAAAAAAAACATGGTTTTATGTGTATACATACATATAACATTGCTCATAAATATATATATTTGCTTTATGCTCTCTATATATATCGATAATCGGAATTGGAGTCGATAAAATAAAATGTTCATGGATAAGCAATTCGTAATAAAAACTTAATTTACTTTTTTAAATTAGAATGATCAGAATTATTGAATTTTTCATTTCACGTAGACATCATTAAATCAATTCCCGTTATCCCGAGGTCCCTCTTAAGGGCCCTGGGACCCTGGCTGAGAAACAGTGATATTATCATTATTTGTTAATTATTTTTAATTCTTATTATTATCCTAAAATGAGTATAAAGAAATTATTAAATTCATTACGTAGTTTTCAGTGTTCACATTCTGGAACTTCCTACTGATTACATTTAATTTGAAATGAGAAAAGGAGAGAAAGTGAGATATATTAGAGATGATAAGAGCTCAGGATGTGGTGAGGTGGAGTTTCCTAGCTGTCGATTATGTATGTTTAAATATTAATAGCTCTAAATAGCGTAAGAGGGAGAAAGACTCCATTAAACATCTTAGCTGGTTCTCCTTGGAGACCTTCACAGCGTTCCTGTGAAAAGCTCTGCTGATGTGCTAAGAGGCTGATGCAGTGCTCTGAATGCCGTGAGACGCACAACCTGATGAAGGTCTTACTTGAAACGCTAGTTCCATTAGCACGATGCCTCCCGGCAGCGCCCTCTGTAGGTGGTATGACGTCGAGCTGGAATTACCGCTCAGCTGAAAAGATAGAGGAAACATTCAGTGTGTGTGTGTGTGAATCAAGAGTCTCCACTGATTTCAAAGCTTAACAATGATGATATCATAGTAGGAAAAATTTAAATAAGTCAATGCTGCCCAGAACTGTTTGCTTCCATAAATTGTACAAAATATTTTGGCTCATTTTGTGTTAAATAGAATTGAATTCTATTCACAAAAATGCTTCCATGGGTGAGTGAAAGGTGTTACAGATGAAATGCAGATAAAATGTCAATGTAATTTATGACAAATCACAGTGTACAAACCACAGGGGATTCATTGTTTGAAGGAAGTGTTTGATGTTGTGTGTACCTTGGGACTTTCCTCACTCTTCTGTTTATTATATGAGAAAGAGGAAAAGGAAGATCTGCCTTCTATAGATAAAGAACTCAACATGGCGGCCCGAGCTCGCGCAATACTGCAGAGAGAGAGAAAGAGAGAGAGAGAGAGAGAGAGAGGTGGTAAATTCACTCCTTCTGCTGTTGATAACTATTTTCCTAAAGCTGTAATTCACAACTTTTTCAGAATAAACAAAAATCACTTATTGATCAAGTGCATAAAAATCTGTGATCCAAACAAAATCCATTTGGATTATGTGGGAGTATGTGGGAGATCTGCAGTTGGCTATTGGGCTGTTTTGTTTACGGAGATCTGGCAACCCAGATTCAACCATGTCAAAGCACAACCAGCAAAAAAACTTAAAGCTGTAATCTGTCACTTGTACTTGTTAAGTTGAATACATTTATAAACAAATATTGTGACTCATGAGAGCTTTTTTATAGTTCTAGTGAAAGACAAGTTTGCAGACCTGCGAGCGGGTGACTGCGGCCGGACCTGGACCAGGATGAAGCCCATGCTCTGGAGGTACTGTACATACTGCTGAAGAAACATGCTGGAGATCTCCTGTAACCAAGGCTCCTCCTTTAGTCGAGTGGGCAGCTGGTCTGCAGAATCGGTGCTGTAGCTGCGATCTCTACCGGACGCGGTGGAGTCGCTTGACCGATGCCTCTTCTGCAGACAGATTTAACAGTGAAACAAATCAAGGAAATCTTCAAAAAGCACAGATCTCAGAATTGTGACACTTGAAATCGTAAAGGTATTTCTGGTGGTTTAGAGAGTGGGATGAGAATCAGTAGACAGACTAAAATATAAAGTGAGAATATGAGGCAGAAGAGAAAGACCTTTATCTGTGGCTGGATGACCAGTTCTTCCTGAATCTGTTTTCGGAAAACGGGATCAAAGAGCAGTGGAGTGGCGCAGTAATGAACCAGACGGGATGACTGTTTCAGTGTGTCTAAATCTCCTACCTGCGCACACACACCAGACAAGAGTTATTACAGCAGATAACAGTCAGATTACATGAGTGACCTCACACACATTTCAGAATTCCCTAATGTTTCCTCTTCATGTCATTAATCCCAACTGGGCGTGCACACAAAAATGTGTGTTATCTGTCTGTGTGCGAGACAGAAATCCAGAGGCACTGGAATGTATCTGGACTTGATGAGGCGTTCAAAAAAATCTTGTTTTGAAACTATGATGAAAAAAACACAGTAAAGCTTCACAGCACAAACATGCGCGCAAAAACACACTTTTCTCAAATATGGAAACATTAAGTAGGTTGTTTATTCTGAGCAGTTTAATAAGAGAATAAACGCAGCTTGTCAAGGCGCAATTTATGTTTTGCATGCGTATTCTATTCTCAGCATATTAGATTAGATTAGATTAGATTCAACTTTATTGTCATTACACATATACAAGTACAGTGTAACGAAATGTAGTTTAGGTCTAACCAGAAGTGCAATTACCAAGTGCAGATATACAGTGTGAATAAATACAGAAGATTATGAAAAGGAACAGAAAAGAAGATATTTTGAAGAATGATAGTAAGAAAAATGTATGTACCCATTGACTTTTGTGTTCATCCAGTAGAAGTCAATGGGTACCAACGGTTTTTGGTTACAGACATTCTTCAAAATATCTTCTTTTGTGTTCTGCACAAAATGAACAATAAAGTATACAGTCAGTATTTATGAACATGAAAAGCACTTTTTGATCCAAGTTTATGACCCAAAAGTGAGAACTTACTGAGATGGGTAAGTTGGACTGAGCTGATCTCTGCTGCCAAGTCACAAACAGGCGCTCGATCTTCAATTGTCTGTCCATCTCTGAAAAAGTAAAAAAACGTCACTTGCTTTCTATCTTACGTTGATTCAAACTTGCAACATTCATTGTATTGGATGGGTCTAAAACTGTATGACTTTCTTTCTTCTGCAGAACACAAAAGAAGATATTTTGAAGAATGTCTGTAACCAAAAACCGCTGGTACCCATTGACTTCCACTATATGGACACAGAAGTCAATGGGTACAAATGCTTTTTTACCATCATTCTTAAAAATATCTTCTTTTGTGTTCTGCAGAAGAAAGATATACAGGTTTGAATCAACACGAGTGTGAGTAAATGATGAGAGAATTTTCATTTTGGGGTAAGGAATGCACGCATTACATGTTTGTTTAACATGCTCTCTATTTAAATGTATCATCACATCACAAAGCAAATAATTGAAAGAATGTAGTTGACGTGTGGTTAAAAGAAGTTAATTTATGAAAATCTAGCTCTAACATGATATTACAGTTTCTCTTCATTAACAGTATGTGTGTGTGTGTTTTACCTCTGCGTTCAACTGCTTTGACCTCCAGAAGCTGGGCTCCATGCCGAGTGACTATATCGGCCCCATCCTGACTGCTCAGCGCCCTCCCAGAGTTTACATCTCTCAGAGCTTCATCAAAGGCCATGGAAGGTTCTCCATATGAAGCCAAATGTGGCGGACAACGGCCTGAGCTACCCAACCGCCCCTGATCCTTACTCAGAGCCGGAGGAACCGGACTCCTTAACAGAGCGTCTGCCTCCACCGTCGAACTGAGGAAAGGGTTGAGCTCCTGAAAACAAAGAATTGAATCATACACTCTAAAGAGCTCCTGCACAAGAGTGCCATAGAAGAACCATTTTTGGTTCCACAAAGAACCTCTTCTTTAAAGAACCATGTCTTTCTTACCTTTTTATAATCTTCTTCGGATGGTTAAGCTTTATGGAACCATTAAAACAAAAAAGGTTCTTCTTTGGCATTATAAAACAACCTTTTTTAAGAATGGTATTTAATGTTAATTACTATATGAAGTTAATAAAGCACATTTTTAGGTTTGGCTAAAATGAACAATGGAAGAAAAACAAAGCGGAGTTCTAAAGCACATCTCTTTTCCCCAAAGAGACGCCGCGTAACTCCTCTGGCCTTCGGATTCCTCAGACTCTTTCATGTCAATGACTGAGTCTCTTTTCAAAGCGTGGCTGAAAGCTCATCTCGCCGCTAACCCGTCACAAACTCCCTCCAACTTTCTGATTCTTTACATCACCATGATTCAAACTTCTTACAAATGGAAAAGTTTTAACACGAGCAGAGGGTTTATTACTACGATTCATCAGCAATTAGCCCAGTGAATACAGAAAAGTGTTCCTATGTGACTCTGTTGAAACACAAATTAGACCAACGTGAAACAATATAAACTATTAAAACTCCTTTCAGCATATCTAAAGGCCTTTCCTCTGTTCTTGTGGGAACTTTTGGTCGAGTTAAGAGGTTGGAGAGCTCTTTGAAGTCCTGTAGGGCACGTTGGAGGCTTTTCTATAAGTAGCCTGTCCAGATGCCCCTCGATGGAGGACCGAGTTGACTGGATGTCCCGTGCCCCCGATGGCCGTTTAAGATGCACTTTAGTGCCTTAACTGCACCCCCCGGGAGTCTGACAGATGATTGACGGCCGGGGCAAATTTTCTGCTATGTTGGCTCTGCCTTCTGTCGGCACTCATTAGCTGAACACAGATTAAAAGTGCCGAATCATTGACAAGGAAAATACGTCTCTGTCCTTTTGTTCGCTTTTAGGGGAAATTGAAATGCTCTTCTCATTTGCGTTTGAATGACAGGAGAAAGTGCACACAGAACACACACAAAAACATTTCCAATGAGAAAGCAAAAGTAATAAACATTCAAAAAGTCAAAAACGTGAGGGGACTATCTAACCAAGTAAAAATTCACATCCGCAGAGTTCGGTAATGTCCTTCATTCATAATCTACAGAACAAAATAATTTGCATTCTTACAAGTAAATATTTGATTTTCCATTTGTTTGAAATAAAACTTCTCAGATTTTGCCACCCATTGACTTCCAAAGCAGGAAACATTACTTTATCATTTATTTGTTCTGTTGAACAGATTTTTTTGAGAATGTAGGACAGCAAATAGTTCTGGGACACTTTTGACTACCAATGTATTTTTTGGGGGGTCTGTCTGGTTATAGGCATTCATCCAAATATCATTCTCTGTGTTCATCAGAACAAAGACATTAATAGAGATTTGGATCATCTTGAAGGTGAGTAAATGTTGACAGAATTTTCATTTCTGGAGGAAGTATCCCTTTAAATTCTCATTGACTTAGTGTTTAAGATCTTTCAGCAGTGTGTAATTACGTGTCAAAACAATAGTCAGATGACTAATATAAATGAGCAACAGCCACAAATCAGCTCCCAAACTCAGGTCAATGTCTTCAGCTCCCATGTAGAAGATGAAAATCGATCGATCCCACCAGCCCCTTTTACAGTTCTTCCATCTTTCTCTCTCTCTCTCCTGTCTCGCTCGTTCACACACTCTTTCACACCCACAGACAAAGGATCAAACAAACACAGGAGCAAGTGCGAGCGCCCGCTGAAAGATGCGATGCCATCAACATACAAAAACAATATAGATCTCACCCTATTTCCTTAAAGGGTAAGCACAGAAAAACAACGAACAAAGTGATCAAACGTGCTATGCTCACTATCAAGGGGCCTTAAAAGACTGTGCTCTGCCTTTAGAAACCACCAGCCTGCGAAAAACAGCAGCATCCTGCGATCACCTGACATACAAAACCTTAGACGTTCTTACCCTTTGATACCAACAACAGCTCAAACATCAGGGCAGAAAAAGCTCCGTCCCTAAAAAAGACTTTACTTAAACTTAACACATATGCATGATAAAGAAATAATCTTTTTTTTCCAAAAAAGGTCCGGAGAGTTGGGTTTGTGTTCATTGTCTTCACACAGTTGTCACACAGACTACACAAAGTACAGTACAAGCATGAAGCAACAGTAAAGGTATCATACTGCACATATTATTATATAATATAATATAACATAAATATAATATATTTTCAATATATTTTCAGTTACTGGTAAAGATAAATTAATTCATGCACATATTTTATAAATATGTATACATGTATGTGTTTATAAATAAAAACAATATCATGAAGGGTACACAGACATTATGTAAGCGCAAACTTTATTCTGGATGCGATTAATAACAATTTATTTTATATTTAATTTATGTTAATATTAAATCAAATTAATATTTTATTGTATAATAATTCAATTTAATTAAAACTACTTAACATTCAAAATTACTAAAATACTACAATTATAATAAAAAGTGTACAATATTACAGTTGGATTTTCTATATGAAAGTCCCGTGAACCGGAAGTTGCGATCTTTTTTACATCCGTATTCTGATGCATTTCCAAGTGAAACGGATTTTTGAAACAAACATAATAATAGTGTGCGTCGCTTTTTTGTAATGCAATGTGATTGGATGCATAAAAACAGCCTAATTTAGGTCTAATTTACGTTATTTGAGATGGATAGTCACTTCAGGACGAAAGTGCATTTTCAGATTTTAATTAAAGATTAAGATGAGCTCACATGGTTTTTAAAAGAGAATGAATAAGCTATTTACAATAAACACTGCAATATTTCATGAACAAATAGGAATTGTTATTTATTTGATGAGACCATATGGGAAAATGTTCATGATTTCTGCAACACTTCCCAAAGCTGTGACTTGACTGTTAGGAATTTCTAACGGCTCGAACCGTCAAACTGTTCCTCAACATCTCAACACATCTTTTAAGCTTTTTCTGCAAAACTGTTCTCAATTAAGTTTTTTTTGTACTTTATTTTGGTGCTACTGTGGTAAACAAAACATCAATGTCTTTAAAAAACACATTCACCACATATTTAAAAAATGATAAAATGATATTGAATTCAAATGAGTTCACACCACCGGCAACAAAAAAGCTCGATAAAAACGTCAACAGATGCCTGATGTCTAAAAATACATCCTGACATTTGGGGAGAAATCTTGACGCGCCAATCAATAAAACAATGTTATTACATCAGGTTTCGCCTGTGTTCTGTCAGTCCAGCAATCCGGCTTCGTTGCATTAACTGACAACAGTAAAAACAAAGTGAATGAATCATTCTCTATATTTAAATGTAAGGGCTGTTGAAGTAAGTGAAGCTCGGGGCAGGTGCACTCAGCGGGCACTGCAGTTCTGTGTTGTGTTTTTAACAGGTGTGCTGGGAGTGATTGCTGTCCTACCCTGCAGCAGTGACAGCTGTCCGCCACTGAAAGTGATATGTCAGACTGCCTCGGGTACAGATAACCACTCGTGTGCTGTTTAAACTCACTCCAGTAGACTCTTGCTAGCTGTATTCCTGCATACACTCAGCCCTAACCAACCTCTAGCCAGAAGACGTCCATGTATCCTTAAAAGAGTGTGCATGAAATAGTAACTATACTAGTTAAACTATTCTAGTGAGGGCCAGTTGTCCATGTATGTGCGTGTGTACTGACCTGTTTCAGGTCCTCGGATGCAGGTGTATCAGAGAAGCAGTAATGGTGGAACAGACCCATTTTCTGACTCAGGAGGCAGTTGACCACATGAGCTCGAGCGTTCTGCCAATGCACCAGTCTCCCGAGGCCCTGATTCAGAGAGCCGCCAAGATCCACAGACCAGTTATATGTGTACAGGGTCACCTGTCAGAACAGCGAGAGAAACAACAGATAAGATCAAACGCAGAAGATCTAAATTTCACCTCGTGTTCAACCAAACTGACCTTTTTATTGACGATATGTATGTACAGGAAGCGTTGTCGTGGGGCCACGCCCCTAACAGCCTGGCCTGGGCTTAGCCAATCACTGTGCTCCAAAGCCTCGAATCGCTGGAGTCCCTTGTGAGCTGAAATGAAAAAAAGAGAAGGACATGAGGTGAACCGGTAAACAAACGAAAGAATCAATGTCCGTGAAAAGGAAAGACGCAATTGATAACATCACTCGTGAATATATTTAATTCATTTTAATTTGATGATAATGTACTGAATGAGATCTCATTTCAAATGAAATGATAAACAGGGCTCATGGAAGCAAAGAAAAACAGGGCAATAACTCGTCTAGCCTAGAGGCTGGACATTTATATAATTTATAATGTTTGAACAGAATTCGCTCCCCAGAGTACAGGCGTAAAAAATGACGATTATTCCTCTTTGTCTGTATGACACTCTTGCATTTATATCCGTCAAACATCAACATCAGACCACATGTGTTCTTCTATATCTGATAAACTAATGAAAACATCACTTATGGAGGTATAAATGACTCATTCTTCAAATATGTGCTCTTTTGAGGATGTACACTTTTAAAACACTTTTAGGAGTGTTTCAACTCTGTTAAAGCATTTTAATTAAAATCTTTATCCAAGTGTATTTTAACATTTTTTATAATATGATTCTTTAATGTATGCAAAAAAAAATCAAATGGAAAAAAAATGTGTGAAAAAGTTAGAATTTCATTAATCATTTCATTTAAATATATTATAAAGGGGAAAATATAAAGGTTGGATCCAAGACAAACCCAAAAAAACAGATATTCTTGCAAATTGTCGCTGTCCTTCCGAAACCTTGCATGTTCAAATTTGCTTATTTAAGGAAATGGATAAAACAGTGTACTTTTAAAATGATTAAATACTCTGTTTAAGTTGACAAGAACGTTTTTAATACTTTTTATTGGTTTGATATTTGCAGAACCAAGTGACAAACATAAAGTGTGACTAATAATAATGATTTAAGGCAAAAAATATAAATCACAAAATATGGAGATATAAGGTTACAGAAGGACATCAGCAACATAATATGGGGGAAAAGTAAGTATAGGCTCTAAACACAAACAGTTCAATTCTTTAAAAGAAAGAAATATTGCGGTCAAATTAGGGCTGTCAAATGATCGCGATTTATCCAATCCAGAATAAAAAAGTGTGTTTACATAATATATGTCTGTATACTGTGCATATTAATTTAATTATATAATTTAAACATACACATACATGCATACAGTATATTTGAGAGAAATATTAAAATAAATAAAATATATATATACTTAATTAAAATTATTGGTAAATAATTTTATAAATAAAAAATAAATACACGTTAATATATTTAAAGTATACATAATATTATGTTATGTAAAAACAAATTTTTATTCTGGATGTGATTAATCGTGATTGATCGTTTTACAGCCCTAATTTAAATGCAGAGACATACATGAGTACAATATTGCATATACAATTATATACATAACTATATTTATGTTTATATTTAAATATAAATACATTATGTATGCCTCTGAATAATCATAATATATATATATATATGTATATATATGTGTTTTTTTTCGTATTTATATATACATACAAATATTCACGGCACACACAAATACATTATTTAAACACAAATATTTATGTTGGAATTGATTAATCGCGATTAATCGATTTCACAAACCTAAAAATTCATTCTTTTGATAATTTATAGAACCAGCCAAAAATTTCTGGGCTGTTAAATCTAACGTTTATTTTGATTTCCCACGTATGTTACGTCTCATGCACATTTGAGTGCTCAAGCCTTTAAGGAATACTCCCCTGACCGTGAGACTCGATAGATATGCTCCACACATGCAAACTAAAACTGCAAGGACCTTTCTATTAATGTATTCAATCCATGCACATGTGAGACAAATCAACCTCTGTTCATTATAAAACTGTATGCCATGCAATAAGTGCACGAGACATACCACACGGCAGAAAACCAAAGTCTACTTTGGGCATCAGAGTGTGATGTAATGGAGTGATTTGAGGCAGGGCCCCAGCTGCCCTGTTAGCAGGAGCCCCATAAGGGGCCAAAACTTACGTGTGCACCTATTTAGAACTGGACTGTTCTCGTCATCTGAACTGTCTTCTGTGGGCAAACAGAGATGAGCAAACACAGCTTTGCAAAAGGAAACAAGTCTATGTTAATGCTGCATTCACATACAAAAACACATGCGCACACAAGAGACAACATAAGCAGAGATAAGCAGAGACTCTATACAAGTTATAGACTAAACACACTCTTAATCTAAAGAATATGGATTCAGTCAGCAATAAAATTAGACACAGAACATAAAACGAAATGAAATTTGTTAGCAAGATCAGCTGAGAATAAAAACATAAAGCACAGTTAAGAGGCAGCGAATGGTGAGGTCACAGTTAACTTGAGAAACTCTGGCTCTGATGACAGGATGTGTTTGGTGGTTGCACAGAGAAAACGGTGGGAAGCAAGAAATGTTGACCACAGAATTCAGTAATGACATTATTTTGCTGTAGGTCAGTTAAACCGGCAAACTTACGCTGGTTTAAGCAAATTAAGGAAATTTTGTTTGGACATATTAATAAACATGAATTTGTTTGTTTTGATAAGGTGTAAAATATGACCCAGACATTTCCATGCAATTCATATAAATGTATATAATGCATTATACAGATACTGCATTATAATGCATTCAGCATGTCTTATGACACACCTGTATCTTACAAATAACTGCTACCACATTTACAAAACATCCTAATACTTCCTCCTCACGTGTTAATGTGTTGTGTTACGAATGGTTTTACAACTAAAATAATTTAATTATCATAATATACTATAACCATCATTATAATGTGTTATTGGAAGAGTTTCCTTAACTTTAAGAGCCGTGCAATTATTCTGTGAGTACGAGTAAAGTATAATGCTGAAATGAATGCTGTCTCAACAAAACTGGTACCTTGTTCTGTACTGCAGTGCCATTGGCTGAAGTTGCGGCCAATGAGAATGAAGCTCCTGCTGGTTGTGGGCGGCTGGCTTATGTGCTGAATGTTTGACAGGGGGACATGGATATCTCCCTGAGGACAACTGTCGGCAAACATAACAAACTGTTAATAAAGTGTATCTGCAGAAATACAAATGCAGATGCAACTAAAAACATCTGGAACACACCTGGTCCTTTCAAACACTTTAACCGTAGTGTCGCTGGCTAGAGAGCTGACCAGATTAACAATCTCTGTGAGGACGGAGGGCAGGAGGAAATGATGTGAGAGCTCAGCCACGCAATGCTGGATGGACGGACAACCTGTGAAGCAACCATAGAACCTCATAAGGCGCGCTATGAAGATTGAAGACGGATAATGCTAACCTCCTGATGAAACTGACCCAGTTTGTTCATGAAGGTGACCCAGGGCAAGAACGTGGTCTGATAGACTGGGTGAAGAGTTCCCATATCTCCTTCCTCTAGCCGAGCTACATGTCTTCTGCGCAAAAACACCAAATCTAGTTAGAGGTACAGTGGGGTCAGAGAGAGGATGCTGTAAACTATGACTGACCTCTGAGCCTGTTCCTGCTCCACGGCCATTGCTTTCTCATGATTCCACTGCTGCTTCACGTTCTCAGTCTTATGTCTCCGTCGGCCCATGCGGCTGTCTTCTGCTCGCTCTGGGATGATGTCATCAGTTGTCTTCGGACTACCGAGCTCAGAAGTTTCGGCTTTACTCTACCAAACACACACACGTTAACCTGTTACCCCTGATTTTCCAACGTTCCTCATACTGTGCAGTTTGTATTTTTCAGAACATTATTTCAATATGGCAACTATTAAGGGAAACTGAAATCAAATTGAACATAGGCCTAAAAATTATTTAAAAACTGAAACTAAATAAAAATACGAAATGTTGCCTTGGCGATATTGGCGAAGATATTTTATAGAATGTTGTTCTGTTACAGACATTTTTCAAAATATCTTCTTTTGTGTTCTGCAGAAGAAAGAAAGTCATACTGGTATGAAATGATAAGAGGGCTTGTAAACGATGACTGAATTTTCATTTTGAAGGTGATCTACTCCTTTGAAGGGCTAAAATAATTAACTGAAAAGTATACAAACTTAACTAAAACTAAACTAAAAATCATTAAATCTATTTTAAATATAAAAACAAAATAAAAGTTCATAACAAAATACAGTAGCTAAAATTAAACTAGAGTTAGCATGAAAACTAAAACAAAAAAATAAAAGCTAATTTTAAATATGAATAGAACTACAATAAAACGTTAATACAGAAAATAACAGCAGCAATGACAGCAGAGCAATATTTCTGTACAGAAACAACGTTTTGCCCATCTGTAACTGATGTTGTCAGGTGCATTTTTAGTTAAACACCCAGCATGAAACATTGTCCACCGAGCTTTTCTGCCTGTAGGCTACTTGTTATTAAAATATCTGTCACAAACAAATATACACAGATGGAAAATGACAGAGACAGAAAAACAAGAACCCAACCAACTCTTCAGCAATTTCCCTTGACTGATCCCAGAACAACTGATTCATGCTGACCGTCAATACAGTTTTAGAGACGCTGACAGTTGTAATTAATGAGAGTAATTTGTTGTTAATGGAGACACCACATGCTGAGCGAGCATGTTTAAGGCACGCACCAACATCTCCCAGAAGGTACGGCGGGTAGTTTTTCCAGTGGGCGTGGTAGATTCGGGAGTGCTGCTTCCTGTGGTTGTGGTGGAACTTGGGGCGGATGTGAAGGTTATGGGAGGTGGTGTGCTTTTAACACCATGGGCAATGCTGGGGCGTCGAAAACTGTCCTTCACCTCTCTTCCATCCGACTGTAGAAGACTTAAGGGAACTATAACAACAAACACAAACGTTATGCAAATCACTTATTTAAGATAAAAAAACAAAGCATCTAATTGCATGGGAATGGATTTATATTTCTGCATAAGCTAAAATCCATATTTTTTGCCACCATGACTCCTTTGAAAAACTGCAGGCTCATTTAGACTGAATACTTTTATATTTTACACCTTAAATATCTTTTAAGTGGGTTGAAGTCAAATTACGTCAAACTGATATTTCCTGTAAACCGCAAACGGCAGAACAAATTCTTAATTAATATTGTACAGTTACCATTGTGAATCGGGCTAAGTTGGGTTAAGTTTAGTTTATGTACTGCTTAAAACTGATTGTTGTTTATTTTTTCCCAAAGAAAAGTTACAGATTGCTGCTTTAAATATTCTAAATCAAGGTTGTTAAAATTGTATAATTTTTTAAATCAAATTAAATAATGGCCAAAATATTATTCAGATTTTATTATTCAAATATTATTCATTTGTGAAATAAAATTATTTAGTGAAAATAATTAAAACTAAGACTATAATATTAACATAGAATAATAATTATTTATAGCTAATATTATAGTTATATTATAGTTAACAAAATAAATTACTAAATTAAAATTAAACAAAAATTTACATAAACGAAATATATAAAAAATAAAAGCAACTTTAAAGTACAAAAGCTACAATAAAACTGAAAACAAAACTATAAAATATTTTTTGTAAATCAAGCTGTATTCTCAGTTGTAAATTTTTTTGATTGTGCATGAAAACAACAAGCAGATAGGATTTAAAAAAAAAAAAATCACCTGTATTCTCATCCTGTTGGTTGGCAGGAGGCAGGCAGAATGTGTCCAGACACAAGGGATTCAGCAGCACCCGCATCTCCATGACGACATCACAGAGGGCGTGGCGCAGGGCCGCCCTCAACCTGTCCGTCAGCTGCAGGGCGCTGACGTTCCCCTGCTCCCATATGTCAAACCGCACACGCACAGCTGCACCTGCGCACCAGAGGTCACATGTACATCATCACACACATGGATGAGTTTGACCTCCTCAAACAGGGCAGGAAGTACATCTGTTCAGTCTGCCTGTGACTTTCTCATGCTACAGGGAAGTTTTTACACCTGTTCACACATTGCTCAGTGACACATTCTTCTTTATGTATCGGTAAACGCTGCTTATCCTTTATGCAACTCCATTCAAGTGTTGAATGCAAATTAAGCTTAAAGGGATAGTTCACCACATTTTTTTTTTAAAGATATTTTGAGAAACGTGTGTGAACGGTTTTGTGTTCATACAATGGGGGCCAATGTGGTTTGGTTACTACCATTCTTCAAAATCTATTGTAGTGTGTTCTGCAGAATAAAGAAAGTCATAGATATTTGGAATGACATTATTTTTGCGCAAACTATCCATTTAAATGTCAAATAAGTATCTTTGCTAAGGCCTCCCAACCTGAGCTCTGACTGGGAGAATCCATCTTGACAACGGTGGTCAAGGCATCAAACTGGTCCGGTTGAAGGAAGATGGTCGTGACGTCCCCTCTGACAGCCGGACCGCTTCCATCCTTATGCGGAACCTGCAGCGGGCAGCCTTTAGCATCCACGAATGACAGAGCGATACAGGCGATACCTAAGGAGAGCCACGCAAACGGGAAAAAGTGATTGAAGAGTAAATAAAACAGCCTCAACAGAGAACTGGCGAGACAGGTATGAATTATGCAAAGAATAATGCTCTCTGCAACCTCAAATGAAATCCAATAAATTTAGCTGGTGCAGAAAGACAAGCCGAGCAACGCCATAGACACGAGAGTCAATATATACCGCCTTAAATTATATAAACACAAACTACATTTCAGAAAACAATGCCCTTAGTTCAGTATGAACGTTCATAAATCCTTTAAATGGGTTTTAGGCTGGTGTATTGACTCGGCTCTGCTGTTTACACCATGAAGCCGGGAGGCCTTGGAAAGCCACCGTTCTGATAAGAGCAAAGAGAGAGAGAGAGATTTCCATCATTAGCTCTTCGGAGATCGATGGCACCGTCATTCCTGCGGTTGGAGCTATAAAGAATGCTCACAAACACCTTGGCTATGACAGTCGCATTAAAACGCATTAGCAGCAAACCGTTGTGACCGAGCACAGGTTTACCCAGCTGCTTGCATTACCGCCTGCGCCATCACCTCTGCAAAGCGGACTCGCTGTGTGATCCATGCGCGTATGCACTTGCCAGATAGTGGACGCTAATGTGCTGCATGCGAACACTTGAGATAAATCATAGAGGTAAAGCCATCGGTGTGCTTTTATATAGGAGATGAACACAATAGTACGGACCGCTGTATGACTATGTTTTAAGCCCCACACATGCTGTGTACCAAAAAAAACGTGCATGTGTGTGCAAAAGTGTGTGTGCGAGCGAGAGAGTGTGTGAGAGAATGTTTGAGAGCGAGGCCCAATCACTCAATAAGTAATGGAACCGCTCAACATCGCCTCTTTGCCCTCTCATACAGCAATTCCATTTCCTGTGATCTTTTAAGAGCACTTGATGAGGTGTGGCGTGGTCCCGGGTGACCCGCACGGCCCCTGTGCTGCAGTGAGACCACATGAGAACCGACAGAAGGGCCCTTTAATCTCTGCTGGACTCTGGGGCTTCGGTTACACACTGAGAGCATGACTGATAAAGTCCGTCTATGATTTATAATGAAGGTGGTCAGTGTTATTAGAGATTCTAGACCAACGCTCAAGCAAGCTGATGATTCTACACCGGCTGAGAGGAACGAAACCTTGACATCACTAACCATCACTTGCTTCTGTATAACGCAAAAAGAAGACAATCTGAATCTTATCCTCACAAATGTAAATGCAGTAAATTATTTAGTAAAAAAAAGTATAATAATCCATTACATTGAATTTAGCTTTTTAACACACAGCTTCAGAACAGAAAAGGGAAAAATGTTGCGAGTCAAATGGAATTACTTTTTAAGATACTTTTCGTTTTTATATACCTATAGGCTTTCAGCGCAGTTTATTTTATCTCAATATTTTTTTATTTCTCATTTTATGAATAGCAGTTTAAATAAAGAAAGAACGTCATAGTTTACATTTGTGTGTTTGGAATCAGCTTGAACTTTCACTTTAGGCTCAACCGCATTTGCGTTTATTAAAATCAGTAAATAAGGAAAATAAATTCCTCTGTCAACTGCAGTCAAAGCGGAAAGTACAGTTACAGCTAATAGCATTTTGAGGATTCAAAGGTTCTGTGTGTAGATTGTAGCGCCATCTAGCTGTGAGGTTGCGAATTGCAACCAACGGCTCACTCCACCGCCCAACTCCCTTTCAAAGCACTGCAGCCGCTGACACAGGAGAAAGATGGCCTCACGTTTTTCGCTTCTTTCCTGAAGGAGATAACGTATATACAAAACGCGCTCTGTAGAGCAGTTTGTCCGTTTAGGGCTACTGTAGAAACAACATGGTGAATTCCATGTACGGAGACCTAGGGTGTATGAAGATAGATACACCTTTAAAGACAAAGCTATGTATATAAAATTGCAGTTCTATTGCATTCTGTAGATCAAACACATTGCACCTTTAACAACAGAAATGTAAATTTGTGACTTTTTCAGTAATTTGCTCTAATTTAAAATATCATTTGTGTTGATCTACACAAATGGGTATTCTGCCGTGTATTCTTTCTCCATTTTTACTTTAATTGTCAGGAACTTAAAAACTATCTCTGTTTCAAGAAGCAAGTAATGTAGCTCATAATAAAAAAAAGATGAACCTCTTTGTACTGGATATAAAAAGCTCTTTAAGGCCAGAGGAGACTTAGAGCACATAAAATCGGCAGCCCTTAAATTATTTTAATAATATATAACACAAAGTCCAACTGAGTAACAGTGTAATGTGCATGTGACACTTCTCTCATGCAGGTGTGAGCAGCTCATCTCCATCACAACATGGTTAAATGTATATATCCTGCAGACTAAAGCTGGCCGAATGCCAACAGATTTTCTACCGTTTTAGTGGTACAAAATTTTATAAGCATTTGACAACTAAACAAATTCAACTCCCTGATGTGTTAGTATCCTCACCAACCCATTTCTCAGAGTCTCTAAACTAATAATTTTGGAATTTGTCTTGTTTGTTGGGGGGCCCTGGTGGCCTTGGCAGTGACCAATGAGCTCCAATTAGGACCTGTTTTACCATGACTCAATAAATGTGTGGTTTGATTCAAACTGGGTACATGCTGAGCAAACACAAAGACATATGTCAATGTTCTAAACCATTGTGCGAAGTACTGAGCTGCTTAAAGTCATGTGAAATCAATCTTTTTTATTCGTAATGCATTATTCTGATAAATTTTCTATCCCCACACCCGTCACTACGAGACCAATTATCTCAACCCAATCCCAATGGATTTAAATTAAGACCTGCATTGATAAAACAACTTGCGAGCGACGTTCCATGTAGACTTTAAGCTTAAATCTCGAAAAGCAGAACCACACACAAGCGCAGCCAGCGGGTGGTGGAGGGATGCTTATGTACCTTGAAACTGTGAGGTTGGGAAGAGATTCTGAACAAGCTCCGACATGGTACCTGACAGACACCCAAAGGACAGAAATGAATGAACATCAGATGGGACAAAGTCATGTGCACACACCCACTGCGAGATTAGCCAATGAGCTGTGCTGGGGGAGGAGCCAAATAAAATAAGCAATGAAACGGTTTTCAAATCACACTGTTTAGGAACATGATTTTAATTATAATGCTGTCAAATCGGTTAATCGTGATTAATCGATTTCAAAATAAATGTTTGTGTTTCTATAATATATGTTTGTATATATATCCTTTTTATAGACACACACACATGTATATAAGTGCATTCATGTATACATATAAATATACATGACACACCCATTTTTTTTATAAACACAAACATTTATTTTGGAATCGATTAATCACGATTAATCTATTTGACAGCACTAGTTAGGTCTTTTGTGAGTCGATTATTAACAGTATTTTTTTACTCATTTAATCAACAATATTATTTTCACTGTTGAAGAGGAATAAAGCTCATCCCAGAATAACTGTTTACAAGAAACACTATGTGGTTAATAATTATGCACAGAGTGTACAATATATATGGCTTATATTTGCCAAGAAATAGTTTTTACTCTACAATCCTGGCAAGGGAACAAAAAATAGAGAAAGAAGCAGGCAGAACAGAGGAAATGAATTTCAGAGGATTACCATGGGAAAGCAAAGTGATAAAAACACAAGAACAGGTCTCATCGTGAGTAGTTAATGGAGAATTTGCGGACCACACACACACAACTCAGAACAAGTGAAGGCTTGTGGGAAATCGAGATCCTTTTCATACCCGCACCGCACTGGCCAGGGTAATCCCAGTCAAGACCTACCAACTGGCACCGTTTCAAACCCCTGGAAGATCGGCCCTGACCTCACAGAACTGATATTACTGTCACCTTGAATCAATAAACCCAAGATGACAATTCCAGGACGTCCTTGAGCCACAAAACCTTTTATTTACATGGTAATGATGTGCAGAGGTCGTAATGCTGGAAGATAATTTCTTAATGTTCCTTTAAAAGCATTTCTAGATAAAAAAAGTTAGCAGGAGTTCTCATGTTGGCAGGTATTTGGGTGGACTGTCAGTTCATTAGTGGTGGGCAGAGGTTGGTGAAGGAACCCTGTGGCTCCGGGCCGGAGCTTCTACGACTATCACTGTCTCCACCTGACAATTATCTCACAGCAGTCTGGAATCAAGTCATATTAGAACCCTCAGAGTCTTGTTAAAGAGACGTCACATTAATGAGATGGATACGGAGCTCTCCCTCAGCTGTTGTTAAAAAAGAACTCCTCTATTACTGTTTTTACTTTATGTATGTTCACTTCGTTTAAACCTAAATAACTTTTATTTGAAAACATTTTTAAACTAGTAAGAACATTTTAGTTTATGTGGCCATACATTCATTAGGCACATTTTTTATTTTTTTCATATTTTCCAGAAACCAACTTAAGTTTGTTAGACTTTTTTCATCCTCTCTGTGACTGAAATTAAACTGGTTGCTTTTTTGCTGTTGCGCCTGTTCAGTAAGTGATTTCAAAGAAATAGTGTTGAAAATCTAAATCAACACTAGAGATGCACCCACTAAATTTCTCCATCGATACCAATAGCCGAATATTCAGAGTGATACCTGCTGATGCCGCTTCTGAAGATTAAATGAATATTTCTTAACTCTATGTAGATTATTAATTCATATATGACTATTAATATTGAACCTCAAACTGGTGAGAGGTCTTAACATTTTCTATATACATAGCACAAACAATTATTGCATTTTTCTCTCCTCTTTTGATTGACAGAATATATCTGTCCTGATTATTGGCTGATTTTAAACTATCAGCCGATACTGTGAAAAATGGCTTTTATCGTCTGATACCGATTATTGGCCGATATATTGGTGCATCTCACAAATCAATACACAAACAATAATGTAAAGATTTGTTAGATATCTGTAAAGATCTTCTTTGCACATATATCTGACTGTATATTTAAAAATATTGGCTGTGGAGCTATTTGGTGTTGCAGATCGGTGCAATCCAATCAGCTATAGGGGGTGTGTACACTCATAATGCGCGAGGAGAAAGAGGGACCAAGCTGGACACTAGTAGAATAAACGAGAGGACTGATAAATCAGCAAAAAAATCAGTGGACTTAAATTAAAAAAAGTTTGAAAGTTAATATGTTTCATTAAACATCAAACTTATTTTAAAGGAAAACTGGAAAACTCTTAATCTAACAAAGCAATAGTGACAAATTACCTGCTTCAAAGGAACGGTTCATCCAAAAATGAAATTTCTGTCTTTATTTACACATCTAAAGTTGTTTCAAGTATGTATAGATTTCATTGTTCTGATGAACACAAAGAAAGATATTTGAAGAATGTTTTTAAACAAACATTTCTTGAACATTGGACTAACATAGTAGGAAAAATAAATGTATTTGAACTGTTCAACACAAAAGAAGATATTTTGAAGAATGTAGGAAAGAAAAACAGTTCTGGGGCACTATTCACTACCATTGTAATTTTTCCTCCTATGGTAGTCAATGATGGCAAAGAACTGTTTGGTTACAAGCATTATTCCAAATGTCTTTCTCTGTGTTGTTCAGAACAAAGAAATGTATACAGATTTGAAAGAACTCAAGTAAGTAAAATAAATACAGAATTTTTATCTTTGGGTGAACTGCTCCTTTAAAATGCAAAGTTCTGTTGTAGCACACGATTAAACATTTTCATTATGATCAAATAATAAGACTGTGAAATGTAAACTGCAGATTAACCGTCAATTAAAATTCAATTAGATTCAGCACGAAAGGCCTTGTTGAGACAACCATAAAAGCCAAATGAAACCGTGAAGGACAGTGTAAGCGTTATTAATGAGAGATCTGAACCTCACACACCGCAGAAGTTTCCAGAAGTGTGTGTTTGTGATGGCAATGGGCTCTGTTTTTTAATTAGGGCGAAGCAATAAATACACAAAACACTGACCAGTCAGCAATACCAGCAGCTCACGGTTTAACACAGAAAGAGAGAAACGCTGCTGCCCTGCCAACACAATCTGATGGGTGAAGAAATAAACCTCCCTAAATTATTTCAGCACGGTAAACAAGCGAAGTGTGTGTAATTCTGCAGGACTTCAGGGGTATCGAAAGTCAACTGAGAGATTTAGGAGGTGCTAAACAAGGCTCTGCGGTAACAAATCAAAGCTCTTGAGCTGCAAGTGTATTAGTCTCGCTTAGCCACATTTTAAAACTGCGACTTAAGTTCTGCTGTTTCTCGCAGTTTTAATGGGCCAAGACCAGCCCACCGAGACGGAGTTGATCGTATGATTGACATGAAAAGCAACCAATCACATTCTTTTAATCACAGATGTGTTATTTCACAATTATATAAAACATATGACAGAGTCTCTAAGTTAAAAAACGTGTGTGGCATTTTGTAAAGGGCACCAGCATGAAGTCAGCCAGACTAGAGCTTATTCAATTGAGAAAGTTTTAAAAGGTTTTTCTGTGTTTCCCGATCAGGTGGTTTGTGGGTGTAGCTCCCGAGGCTTAGACAGGGAGATAGTAACGTACCTTTTCCTCCTGTACCCTGACCTCCGGGTTTATTGTAGAGGTAGATATCATAGTCGGGCAGGTCACTGCTTAAATGGAAATAATGCTGGAGAGAGACAGACGGAGAGAGAAAAGCGTAAGCGAGAGAGTCAGGGAAAAAAGATAGAGAGACAAAGTGAGGTTTATTGACTGTAGAATATTAGCTGAACTACTTTAACTTGACACGCCATCTTAAAAAGGCAGCTCTCATGGTGCAAGATGCTATGAATCAAAAAAAGACTCAGTAAAAATAAAACTGACTGAATGGCAAATTGCACTATTATTTTTATGAACAAAATTTACCACCTGTGAGATTCTAAAGTGTACGGATTAAGGAAACCGCTCTGGAACAAAAGGATTAAGACCCCCGATACGGAAAAAATCCTTTTTAGTAACAAATTATTTTTTTGTCTCCTGTTAAGAATGTGATACACTCATAACCATTACAGAATTTAAAATAAAAAAAATTGTTTTGGTAGCTTTGACATGAACAGTCAGAAAACATTAATGACATCATCATGCACTCATGACATTTTCCGAATGATTGTGCAATAAATTGCAATTAATGAGAATGTTCCTCGCCCAAAACAAACTTCTTACTAGAAACAGCAGGAAACAGAACGTTTCACAGCTGTGATACAAATTAACGTCTTACCTTGAAGTGGTGTACAGTGTTGCTGTCGGTGTATTTGGGTATGTGGAGGAAGATGAGAAGGTTCTGACGGAGATAGTGAGTGACAGCCTGGATCCAGGGCACGCAGTACTGAGGCAAGCAAAACTCGATCACTTCTGTAGCCGGAGAGCCTGGAGGCTGAATGAACTGTGAACAAGATGAAATGCTGGAATTAAACGATTTCATAAATAATGTATAAACAAGAGCAACTGCCAGAGAGACTTACTAACTAACTAGATGTTTTTTTTTTAAAGCCAGGTGGCGGGGAAAGCACGGCAGCTGTGTTTTAAAAGTGGTAACCGTCATTGTTATTGGAACAAATTGGCAACGGGAGTAAGATGCAAATAACTTGTCTGGACACTGGATTAGATACATGTGGTGATAATCACGACAAGGAGTCTTGGATCAGTAATAAAAAATGACCTTTTTCCATTTAAAAAACAGTAGCCCTACTTTCCAGAAAAGCCTCTTTGGCATTTAGACTGCTGGTCAGAGTCAAAAGAGCCCTGAAAGAAGTTTTTTTCGCCCATTTTGTCAATTGCAAAGGCCAAACAAGTCTACAACAAACCACACAGATTATATTCTTGAATATAGCAGTGTTTAAAAAGGCACAACTAGAATACAACTATACACGAAACAAATTATGTTTGGCAGTTATTCCAGTCCTTGTGGGCAGATTTGGGCTAAAATATGTTGTGAATTGGACCAGTCACTTAGACGAGGGTCACATGCCTGGCTCTGCAATGCAAGATGACTGTAAGTAATCCGTCTAATCTTTAAATTTAGCATAATGTAGAACAAAGAACTCAAAAAAGACCCAAAGACAGAACTGCAGAAATCACCTCCACATCTGCAGGCGTCAGTTTGCAGTTTCTGACCAGCATGACGGTGATGATGTCCAGCGTGGCCTCATCCAAACGCTTCCTGAGAACCTTTACTAGTTCGTCTGTGATCTCTGGACCTGTCGATCACAGATCAGAGACAAACATAATTAACACACTTTCCTGGATGTATTAATCTGTTTTCATCAACATAAAAGGCTAAAATAACTTTTCGATGATGTCACCCACCACCCTTTAACTAACATCATATAGAACCTTTTTTACTCTATAATCTTTTACTCATTTGGAAAATCATACGCTTTTCTTTAAAACTCTGTTTCGCTTATAAATTTGTCGCATAATAATTAAATTAGGAAAACTATTTATAAATGAAGCAGGTAGAAAATTTCCCACAGTGCTGCAAGATAAACCAGAAAACATCCAAACAGAACCTCATTTGAGAAAACAGACAAAAGATTAAATCTGAACAAGATCTCTGTGGTAACACAACAAATGAAATAAAAACGTTTAAAGGAATGAGGTGACATCATAGCCCTAGTGTCTTCAGACTGGACACAGAGCAACAGCGCCCCCTATCCGCTTCATACGGAAACGCATGTGGTAGAAAATGACATTGGATTGACAAAAGAGCTCTGATTTTGCCCAATATCAATGCTATTGTTTTGTCTGCAGCATCTTTTTTTTGCTTATTCTTATTTATGTGATGAAATGAACAATATTTATTCTACACTTCACTATTTCTACTACAAACCATGCTGCTGAATCCAAAACCACAACAGACATCATTCCCTCAAATGTTCATGCAATAATTCATTATTTTTACCATAAAACTTCTAGAAATCTCTATTGCATATAAAGCGCTATATAAATTAAGGTGATTAGATTAAACAGCTGCGATCCAGCCAGGCCGTAAAGTCATCATTTATTTCAATGTCAATTCTTCTTTTCTCAGCTAGCAGGAGAAAATAGCAATTAGATTATTATAAAGAGTTTGTCTACATTTAGTACATGATCGATTTCACATTTTTTATTTTAGATGCCTGGATTGCAGCGTGATCTGATTCTGTTTTCTTTGGCACCTCCACAACCTAAAACACTCAGATCTGACAGCAGGGTAGAAAATTGTGCCGTAAAAAAGGCGTTTAGCACTTATTTGAAAAATGTGATTAATGCCATAATCTGATCTGCATAATTCTTTAAGCAAAATTGGCCGCTAAATCAAAGCAGACTAAAAATGAACCGCGCACTATTAGTGGACACAATTTAAGTGAAGTGAATACCAAGCACGTTTGTCTCTCACCTGCAGTCCCCACACCGTGGACCAGCAGCAAAATGTGTTTGTCTACCTGTCCAACCGGCCTCGAGCCTTCCAGAGATGAGCGGGGACCCTGTGAGTACAAGATGCATTCATGTAACATGCCATAAACACATACACGTGCTGAAATATAAACATAACACACATCACAGCAGGCTCTTGGGAAAGCAGTCAACGACCTCTGTCTATAAACACATAATTTCTCAGATCTTCCATTTCTATAACTCATCTCTTCAGAATGTGGCTCATAAACACAAGGACAGGTCGGTGCTTTGTAAGCAGCAGGTAAATCATTCACTCTGGATGGGGACCAGAGCCCTAATGGCTCCTGAGGGCTCCGGTTTCCTAAAGCGTAATGAGAAGTGACGGTATGTGAATGTTACCGTGAGGTCCTCAGAGCCCAACGGCTCCTGGCTACGTGCCAGACCCACGGAGCGAGACACGTGCATGTTTCCGTCCAGATCGCAGTACTTGCCTGTCTGACAGGTCTCGGAGAGTCTGTGGAGAATGACGCCAGTGACAAGGAGGTTAAAATCATAACAAGAATCCAAAAACGATCACAACACGGGTACAATACGGTTAGACAGGATGATTGAAGTCACATAAAGATTGAGTTTGGACACATATACACCCATGGGAAAAAATCAAGAGACCATTTCAAAATTTCATCGAGTCAGTATTTCTAGATGTATTGTGGTCATTCTAGTCCAGTGTCTGTTGATTTTAACAAAATCAAACCTCAGGAGTGACAAAGTCATCCATCAGCAATGTGAAAGACTGACAGCATGACAAGACAGATGCATACTGTGATAAAAATTGAGGTAATTGCTTAAGGATTCATTTTTAAACTTTTGCTAAAAACATGTACAAATATAACTGTTGTATTGCTTAAAAGTGAATATGAACTTTTTTTCATGCAGTATTTGAGGTCTGAAAAAACACCAGAGCATCTTGTCTGTTACTTTGTCCGGTTTCTCCAGTTTTGTTTTTTTTGCAAATAAATGCAAAAATAAATATTTTTATTTGAAATTTGGGATTTAAAAAAAATATTATATATCATACCTATAAATAGCTAATTCATTAAGACTGAAACAAGTTTTGAAATGGTCTTCACATTTTTTCCTCAGCTGTACATTAATGTTCAAAAGTTTCAAGTTACATGTGAGAAACGTTTTTTTATAAACTTTTGATCCAAAAGAATGTGTATCTAAGTGTGGAAAAAGAAAATAATTGTCACGACACATTTAATGTGATAAAAAACAAACCAACACATTTTTATTTTAAATAGATGATTTGGATGAAATAATTAGCAGCCAATTAGAGCCCAGAAGAGACTCCTTGCATAATATTTTCCAAAGGTAAGACCTCAAAATGCTGGTTGATAAAATGCCAAGAGTACATGTACACTAATTCAATGCTTTGAAGATGCTAAAATATTAATAAGAATCAATACATATATATAATTTTTTTTGTTTTTACAATTATTCTATTATGTGGGTAAACAATAAAAAAAAAACCTAAACCTTTGAATCCACGTATGACCCACATTAGTTGACCATTAATAAATAGATACTGTAGTGAGAAGTTGTGTCTTACCGGAGATAGAAAACAGATTTGGTGGATCGTTCTTGATATACGAACATATTTTTGCGGTTGACCACACAAAAGGCATTCAGAACCGAGCGTAGAGCTTGGATAGCTGAAAAAGAAAAGGAAATTTAGTATAAATGCGCAGTGTAAAAACAATTTCTTTTTAAACCTTGATCCAAAAGCTACCTTACATTTTGAATTTAACTAAAATTAGCTTTACATGAAATTTATATTTAAATTACATTAAACTAGTTGTACTTCGTAAAACTTCATCTTAAATGTTTGTATTTTATAACAGGGCTGTTCAATGATTAATCGCGATTAATCGCATCCAGATTAAAAGTTTGTGTTTATGTTATATATGTCTGTGCTCTATGCATATGATTTTTGTATTTATGAACACAAAAACATACACCTACATGTATATATTTAGGAAAAATATAAAAATTAATAGATGTTAAAATATATAATTTGTATTATATATATATATATATATTTATAAATATATACTTGCAAATATTTCCTTGCTATGAACATATATGTGTGTATTAATACAAAATAAATATGCACAGTGCACAGACAAATATATGAAAACACAAACTTTTAATCTGGATGCGATTGATTGCAATTAATCATTAAAAAGTCCTATTTTACATTACATATAATACATTGTGTGTGGACGGAAGGTCTACAGGGAAGATGTCCATCAGTAACTGGGAAAGGCCGATTGGTTGCGTCACATACCTCTGGACACGCCCATGTTAGGTCCCATCTTGAGACGTGGGTGAATATAAATGACGGTGCTCCAAACCACATCGCACGCAAAGTAACCGGGTATGAAGTGCATGGTGGCGGCGAGGTAGTCCCGTGGCTGATAGCTTTCATCTGCATTGTAGTCTGAGGCAAACAAAACGGGCAATTACGAGGATAAAGCCTTTCATTTGAACACTTTTATAACAAAGAGAGATTAGCAGGATTATCTGAATTCAACAGGCCTGCACATACCTCTACTTGTACAATAAGCATTTGGAAATTTGTCTCTGCGGCGTTCAGGATAAAATGCATTTGCACAGTTGGAGGCGTAACAATTGCCGATATTAGGACATTAGCAGTAATTCACGGCTATAAAACTGAAAAATAAATGGGACGACTGTTCAGATCCGCACAGCTGGCAAAAACCTCTCACTAACCTTGAAATGCACTCGTGGTTTGTCTGTTTTTACAGTGTTAGTGGAAATAAACTCTGCTCAGATTTACAGCTCAATACCATAAAAGCAACAAAGAGATTATATCTGCAAGTGTGCATGGCGTGTCAAGCATGTGGGCTTATGAACGGTTGCGATGTAGACGCCTAATGGGTTCGGTACCGTCAGAGTTGGTCGTTCGAGGCCTGTAGAGAGACTCGTGTTTCCAGATGTCTTCTTCGCTCTCAGCCACCAGGAGTGAGTGACACACGTGACTATCGTGCAGGTCCTGCAGTAGGAGGCGCTGTGGAGCAGGAAGTTAGAAGGTTAAGTTACGTGTTGAAAGGGATGGTTCTCCCTAAATACAAAATTGATTCATCACTTATTCATCCTCATCTTGTTAAAAACCTGTACAAGATTCTTTCTTCTGAGGAACCCTAAATATATTTTGAGTAATGTGGTTTTGTGTCCACACAATGGAAGTCAATCTTTTCGGTTCAACGTTCTTCAAAATATCTTCGTTTGTGTTCTGCAGAAGAAAGTCAAGTGGAGAAGATAGCTGACAGTAAACTCTTTGTACCTGGTTGACTATTCTGCACATTTCTCCGATCCTCCTCACTACCAGCTGATGAAGACGGAGGAACTCTGGGATCTCCTCCTCCTCTTCCTCCTCCTTGTCTCTGTTGAAGCTCCTGCCGGCACAAGACGAACGTCTACAGCTCGAGATTTAATTACAATCCCCCCTTAAAGCTATCATAAACTCTGCGTGATGATTCAAAGAGTACAGAGCGTTTTGATGGTTACAGCAAGCAATGCAAAACTTAATTATGTTTTCATGTCTGGGGACAGAAATGTGCAATTTAAGCATTATGAAAAACATTGGCGTCCTTTTGTTTGCTGTATAGTTTTAGAATGCTGGCTTTAACGTACAAGGGCGAGAAATCTCAAGGCACACGTTTGCCTTGATGTCTGAACACATAAATCCGAAAAACAGACACTGTGCAAATGAGTTTACGGGATGGGAATAAAACGAAGACCTGCCAATGGCTGGAGAACCGAGAACATTTACTGCCCATAAACATTCTGCACAAACCGACTGAAATGTCGCCCTGACAAGAATGATTTTGTTACTTTTGCGCTTGTATATGCATTTGAGGGGTGTTCATCTTGTGTTGCATAAATGTAAATGCAGAAGTGAATTTTGGACTCTATGTAGGAGTACCTGGCATGCGAAAAAACTTCCACCCTGTCCTCGTGAATCTTAATGATGAGCCAGAAGTCAGGCATGAGGGGCGTCTGTCTCTCCTGCTCGTTCATGGTGGGTCCATCACATTCAGAATCACTGCTGCCTCCGTCGTAACCTGAAAACGCACAAACATGGATTAGAACCATGGGAAATAAGGGTCTGATGAAATCTGATGAGAGTAAACAGATTTTACCCAGCATATCCGAGTCTAGGCTGCCTTGACTAGACACGATGCTCTGAACTCTGCTAGGCCGCATTTTCCCGCTGCCTGCAAGGAACAGAAATCAACAGTAAACAGACAGGTGAACATTTTTGTTTACTGTTAAGTATATTATAGAACCGTGTTGGTATTGATGCCCTCATGCCCAAGTCACTGGAATTTTATAGGTGTTTAGGGGCCAGTATTACAGCTTGCGAAAGCGCAAACACCTTTTTAGCACAGGCAGTCAAGACACGCAGTAAAAACTAGCGCTGAAAATCCGTGGACACCGCTGATTTTGTGACTGACCTTATTGCATGTGCATTTGTAGGAGATTCCTCTAAGGTGCAAACTTTATAGGAGAGTATTTAAACAAATCACGCAATGTGATTTACTACGGTTTGAGCTCTTTACTGTTATTTTGCGGCTTTATTTAGCGTTCAAAATAAGCATGACTTAAACCCTGCACTAATCTGCGTTGCTCTTAGTAGATTGTGTTGTCATTATAGGAATGAGACATTGCGCCTCTGCACTCCAAAAAAAAAGAAACTATCGCTGTTGTTAGTTTCACTAAACCCATCCTTGTTCACAGAACATAAAGAATGCAAGTTAGTTAACGTAACATAAGTGAACTATGTTATTTATAATAAAAATGTAGTACTGTCGACTTTACTTGATTCATCAATATTGTTGAGTAAAGCGCAAAACCTTATGATATTGGAGCTATTGTTAATTTTACTTAATATAAACAAGTTGATTAAACACGACTGGTTGAGGGGGATATCCAGTTCCCAGCATGCTTTGTGTAAAACGACATTTAGGCAGTACATTTCCAATTTTAGAGTTATTTTAAGTGTTTTTCAGTAAAGATAGAGACTTGTTTGCGTTTAATATTTCTTTATCTTTGAGATAAGAAGAGTGGTACATGTGCTTAGGCTGTGAGAGGTTAAATTTGATTTGTATAGCATCATTCAATTAGCATCAACTTTGCTAATGCCAGTACTGAGATGTCTCTCATCTGATTTGCTCATTGTGTTCTGACTAACATGTTGTCTACATTAAATTGATGTATGACACCAAAAAGTACAATTAAGAAGAAAAAATATTGAGTTATTTAAAACTTAAAATTACTTGTACAATCTGAATGGATGGGTTTATTCAAAAAAGTTTAGCCACCTTTACCTGAATTTCTTTTGTTCATACAACTAAATTAATAATTGTAGAAACTACTCGACATATTTGCGTGGAACCACTTGACGCTATGTTTTATGTAAATCCATCAAATCATTTTTTTGAGTTTTTTTTGAGTCACCCACAGAATTTAACACTCCCATCTGTGCTTTTTTTAAATTGCGCTCTTGCCCTGTTTAGTCAATCTGGCCCTGAATGTCTAAAACTACACCACCTCTGGTTTGCCGGTCACTCACTGTGTGTTGCAGACTCGGCCAGACTGGCGGCAGAAGGTGTTTTAGGCGGTGATGTGTGATCATACGATCGCTCCGTGCTGCTGCCCGTGTGCAGGAGGGTAGCGCCGCTGACTGCGCTCTGAGATGTCTCGGAGAGAGACTCGGACAGCGTGGGTAGTGGGTCCGAGTAGTTCGGTTCCTGCAGTGTGTCTCCTACACGCTCGGCCAGCTGGAGGAAAGCAACAGATATTTATTTCAAGACACGAATAGAATTGATTACTTAATTGGTCATTTTTGACATTCTGAAATCCTTGACAACTAGTGACATCACAGTTATGGTTAAATGTTAACCTCAGCATCTTTTTTCATTAGTTCTTCACTTTCCACTCCTCTGTCAGATGTGGAGAGGGCCTCTGATACTCTGGACTCGTCGTCCACCTCAGAACAGGCGTGGGCCTGCTGCGAGTATTCCGCCGTGACATGAGACACCTGTCTGGCAGCCTGGAGTCTGTGTGACCGCTGTCGACTGAGAGACACGTAGTGGAAGTTGTCTTGCTCCACGTTCAGCACGTACCCGGGAAGCGATAACCTCCTGAACTCCTGCGGAGGCAAACGTGTGTTATTAAACAGAAGGGAAGAACATAATCTCTTACAGTCCACCCGTTCTGGGGGATTCTTATCTACACTAATAGGGGTCGTCTCACGAGTCCAAACCTCTTGAAACTTCTCCAAAGACTGTTCGGGACCAAACACAAATTGCAGAGGAACAACTTCGCTGTGACACTGCGGCCGGCCGCAGGAACGACACACGTGCTCGGAGACTTTCTGCAGGGTGGAGGAATTGATCACAGAAGAGTGTCGTAGAGCCGAGACGATCTCATCCTCCAGAAGCCAACGGATCTGAAAAAGATCACAGACGGAAAACAATATGAGCAATAGTGCCATGCTACTCTTTTAATGATAAATGAGCTGAACTCTCAAATATACGGAAAATCATACAACAGTCTAAGAAACAAAAGCCACGTGAGGTTATTTTAGGAAGCGTTTTCTATTTTAAGTGCATGACATCTGGTAAGTGCCATATATTGGATTTTTCAGTTCCATAGAGGTCTACATTCCCGTTCTGGGGACGTATACAAATTGTTCTATGAACAGGCACCCCTACTTTATTTGTTGGGTAATATAGATTCTGGTTTGTAGGATTTCTGTGAATTAAATTGCAAAAAGCATTCTGTGTCATTTTTGTCTCATCCATAACACATTTATTTCCCTTTTTTAAAACAGAAAAAATTGAGCATGGAGTGATATTTTCCTGATGTAGACTCAAAAAGGGTTTAGTAAAAAATAAACGGTTGGCTTAGTGTACTGGTAACAAATAAATTCTCTGAGCATTAATACAGTGTGTCACATACATAATGCAAAATGTCTGATCCATAACGATGGAACTGCAGATGTGGTTAATCTTTGCTATAGTAACAGTCTCACCTCATCCATGGTGGCTAAAACCGCCATTTTATGAAGAACTGGAAGTTTGGATAGGGGATCTCCAGACATACTGCAGAAAGAAAAGTGGATCAGGTTCAGATTCAGAATTAGGTGACGGTTAAGATATGGCAATCTGTAAATACTTACCCCTCCATACCAACGCCTCTTAGGCCGTCAAGATTTCCCATGAGCTCCTCGTCCGAGCGATAAGACGACGGCTGTCCAGGAGAGCGATTCAGAGAGATGCTGCTTTCTGAGGTGTACCTGAATGCACCACATTTACATTTGTCAGATGGTTTAAAGGGAAAGTTCACCAAAAAATACAATTTCAGTCATCATTTACCCACCCTCGACTTGTTCCAAACCTGTTACTATTTCTTTGTACTGATGAATACTGAGAAGATATTTGGAAGAATGCTTATAGCCAAACAGTTCTTGGCCACCATTGACTATCATAGTACCAAAAATGACAATGATAGCTGTGTCTCAGAACTTTTTGCTTTCATACATTCAATATATTTTCTCTTGTGTTCAACAGAACAAAGCAATCTTTAAGGATTTGGACCAACTTGAGGGTGAACAAATGATGACATTTTTGTGTGAACTTTTCCTTGCGTAATACTGGGATTCAAAGACAAATGCTCTCATTTAGGCTACATGAACAAATAAATAAGCAATAATGATTGTTTTAAGGTTTTTTGGATGCAACCCTAAAATAAAGTTAGGCATCAGAATTATATTATTATATTTCTAAGACATGCAAGTGCCATTTGTGCCGAATCCACAATGAATTCAAACAGAAAGTAGACGAAAGGAGAAAAACGTTATTTATAGAAAGGTCAAGTTAGCATACTGAGGCAGGGAAGTTCTTTCGTTTTTTGGAAGCTTCTGGAGCACTGACCTGTTGTGGCAAAAGTCCGGGGGCATGGCCTCTATCTCCAGAGGTAACGTAAGCACAAATATATCAAGAGTCACAGACAACTCATTCAGATCCACAGACTGAAGATTCTCAGCGTTCTCAAGACAGGAAATAACTTCACCTGGAACAAACAACAAACTAATGTTCCTCAAAACACATTACAGCTCTGTGATAGACACAAGTAACTGGAGCTCCGACAGGACTGACTGATGTTATTCAAACTAAACCTATTTCATACTCGCTAATATTAAATACACAATAGAAAACAAAGAAAAGTTGTGTAAAATAAAAACACTCTAGATTCTACACTGTTTCCAAGTGACAAATCAAATAGGCAAACTGAGCAAACACTGTCAAATCTATTGCACAGAAAGTACTTTAATAAAAAAGGGGAACTAGAAGCATCTTTGATATTGGTCTTGGATTTGCAGGCCAAAGTGTATGACGCTTCTATTTACATGAAAAGAAGTAATGCAATCATTACAGAAAACCCCACAAAAAAACAATACATATCGATATCGTAAATGTGGCATTTTTAATTGTTCCCTCTCTATCACCATCTTTGTTTAAAACATAAAATGGAAGATTACTTTACATCATTTTAATGAGGGTTGAAGTAAACTGTTGAAGTATTACTTTTATAAAATAATTTAAATATATTTTTTTATTATATTATTATCTATTATTTACATTATATATTATATAAGCTTAATGTTGTGGAAAATATTATACGTTTTTCATGTAAACTACCAGCTCAATATCTAAACGTTGCTCATTTTCATCCAAATTAAGATTATTATTTGCAGATTTATAGGTGTAAATTTAAAAACTGTCCGTTTTATCAGAGACAGGGTGATGACATAATATCAATCTAAAACACACTATATTAATATACACTAAATAAGAGCTAATATTATAGGATGCAATGCTTTACCCAAACAGGTGGGCAGTGTTTGAGTGGGCATTGAGCCGTGGCAGCTCTTCATGTTGACCGAGCAGGTCAGGTGCACAAACAGAGGGGGCATCTCAGGCTGTGGACCCTCAGGCTCCAGGAGCGAGTCCCCATCCAGAATGCTGAACGAGTCCTCGTCCTGGTTCACCGTGTTGGAGTCAGACGGTGACCCGCCTTCACCGCCTTCCTGTTCAGCACTCTCTGCTTTACCATTCTCACATTCCTGATATTCCACCTCCAAATCCGTGTCGCTTTCTGTGACAATGCAGCAGCCGGACACGTTCTCTGCAGAGATGCAAAAAAACATTGTTATTTGGATTCAGTCTTCAAGTTTTTACGTGTTCTGAGATGCTAGCAGGTATAGGCTGAATCCTTTTACATTATACACTATGTTTAATGTGAATCAATGTTGAAATAAAATCGAACCATCTTCTGTAGCTAGTTCAGCGTCAGACACTTCACAGTCGTCGCTATGTCTCCTTTCGCCCTCTTTGTCTGACTCCTCCTGAGTGGATTGTAGTAAGAATTATTTAATGATAATGTGTAACTAAAACAAGCTGAACAGTCTTATTCCTCTAACCATAAAACCAAATAAAGCGTTCATGAAAAATGAACTGCGTCAGAACGGTTTAACACACCTCTTTTTTGGAAGATTGAAGGCGGTAAAAGAAATAATGTGGATTGGAAGGCACAGTCTTGAAATACTGAGCGCCAATTTCCATAAATTTATCCTGCAAAAACAAAACAAAAACGAGAATTTTTTTTCACATTGTGAAGCTGTTTTTCTGTATATCTCTCAACAACATACGTACCTGTATGATTTTGTGCAAATCAGCGTACACCTCACACTTCTGCTGAGACTGAAGGAGAGACAAGGGAAATTCGGGGAATTTAGGAGACTTGCGTTCATCCAGTACCAGAGGGGAAGTGGGGACGGAGAGTTTTCCTCTTGAATCTACCTCACTCACGTCCTCCAGCTCAACACTAAACACAAAATATTGATAAATGGAAAACCAAAACTACAAGAATAACAAAAAGATCCCCAATGCACTGTAACCTGGATGAAGACACGAGCCTGGCTCTGTCGGTTCCATCTTCCTCTTTTCCGATGATGAAGGTTGCGGGACCATTGATGGACCTGCTCACGTTGACACCAGCCTGCAGTTCGTGTCTCTCACGGAAAACACGTATGTGTCCGCAAAGCGTCTGAAGGAAGGAAGTGATGTCGATCTCCTGCAGGGATTCCTCGCAGTAGTCCATCGCCGTCAGTAAGTCCTGAGAGCTCACGCTGTACGACTGCTGCAGGCTGCGATACACACCTGTCAATCAACAAACACACAGGTTTCACTCAGTAAAAAAACAGTAACTGAATAATTTTAATAATTAAAAAATTGTATAACCAAAGTTTTAGGTTGCTGGCGAGAAATATAGTGAAGCTTTCTTTTCCCAAAATAATTTTCAGTTTTAAAATAGATGATTAAATAAATACATATGACGAAATAATTTCAATTATAATTTCAAATTCAATTACATTAGATTCATAATCACACAAAACAAAGAATATGTAATAGTGCTATTAATTTAAATTATTAAAAGTATTTTATGAGCTGTTAAACCTGTAAAGTATTAGCTGTAAAGCCCTTATATCCACTTTTAAAACAATTCTTTAAAGTTACTTTTCCTATAGCTTAAAATAGTCAAATTACTGTACCAACAAAATGATAATCTTTCTTTAAAAATAATCTTCAAGAATAATAAAAGGAAAAATAAAGGAATAGTTCACTCTGAGGATAGCTTATGTTTTTCTGAATTACAGTCATAAAAATACTACTGAGAATGTGTTACATTAGTGTTATTATAGGTGTCATATTCTTTATGTATGCATGTGACCTTTGACATAGCTCTGGTAGTAATGTTCTTGCAGCAGACTGCAGTAGTTAGCCACATCTTTGTGCTTGTGGGGATGCGCCATGAGCTCCGTCCAGGAGGAGGCACCGCTACTGCGCTCCTGAGATATGGACCTGCGAAGAGACACACATATACACATTATATCACATTCATCCGAACATTTCCTGTTAGATCACATCCAGACACGAGCCCAACACGGCAAAGAATAGCAGAAGACAGTAAATGACACCCACAAATCAGTTTATCGCCCCATATTAGGCTGGAATGAGGTGCCATTGGATCACATTAATCTCAATGGTCCTGAAAATCTTTGAATTGATATGCTAGTAACACTCGCTCGGGAATAAGAAGGAAAAATATCAAACCAGTCATGTAGTGATATCACACATGCTTTAAAGCACGCAAAACAGATTTGCAGCCAAAAATAGACAATATTCAATATCAAGCACCACGCGTTTAACAATACATGTATGGAACATGACTCTCACATTATGACAGATTGTCTTTTTATATCACATCTATGATTAAATACTATTCCTTTATATGCTGGCAATTCAACAGAACATTTTATATCAATATGGTAATACCCGTTTTGGATAATCTGAAATATCAGTATCTGTATTCCAGAATCTGCTAACAGTTGTATCAGTAAAAGAAAATGCGGTGCTGACAAAATTAAAGGCATAGTTTACTCTCATATTGTTGCAAACCTGTTTACATTTCTTTATTCTGCTAAACAGAAAGGAAGATATTTGGAAGAATGTCAGTTCTCACCTCCCATTAACTCCCTATTTATATTGCCTACTATGGCAGTAAATGTGGGATGAGATCTGTTTTGTTACAACCATTCTTCCAAATATCTTCCTTTGTGTTCAGAAGAACAAAGAAATGTATACAGGTTTGCAACAATCTGAGGGTGACTAAATGATGACAGAGTGTTCATTTTTGGGGGAATTATCGCTCAAAACCTTTTAATTTCAGAAAAAAGCAGCAGAAAAATATATCAAAACAGGGAGAACAATCCAGGATATGAGGTCCTAAAATCCAATTGAAACATTAGAAGATAAATCCACATCAATGCTAACAGCCAATTGTTTCCCTCCGGTTTTTAAGACCTCATTACAAGATGTGTGCAACCTGGTAGCACAACCCTCCAGAAAGAGAGAAAAAGAGAGAAAGTCAGGGACATCCCGCGAATAACAGGGACAAAACATCCCTCTCTCCTGAGATACGTGACGCATGACCCTGTCCCCAAGCTAAAGGGTGGCCGCAGCAACAGGAAGCATTAAGCAGGGCTACCTGTCTTTGGGCTGCTGACTCAACTCCCAGAAATCTGTTTCTTGAGGTCTATTCTCATTCAAAGAAAAACCAAACATTAGGCCAAACATTTGTTACAACTCTGCAACAAAACTAATTTAGCTCCTCTCACTTAAAGTACGTGTTGCATTACCTGAAGAAGACGTCTCTGGGCGTGCGGCCTGATCGTGGGTGGACAAGCTGTTCTTTGAGGGAGTCTAGAGTGCAGTTGTAGATGTAGATCGGGCAGCGGGGTCGAACTGCGTCACCGCTGCTCAGCTGAGACGCTTGTCGGCCAAAAGGGATGTAGCAGTCTTGCTTCTGGGGCTCCACGAACTGCACGCCATCTTTCTCTTCTGCGGTTGAGATTCAGGGGGGACAAGGTTGTGGACATGCATACATTTCCAATGTGAATCCTTAAAACTCTCAATGTTCTAATTGGTCTTCAGAGAAACAAAAATCAAAGCCAATCAGAACATAGTGGTTTAATATACAAGAGACTTTGTGGGGGGAACTACACTGTAATCCCTGTGCACTTTATACCTGTTTCGCTTGTATTGATGGTTGTTTGCTCTGTAGATGCCTCCAGAGAAGATTCTGCTTCCAGTGTGGAGCTAAAATCATCACTCAGATCAGCACCGTCATCTGGACTGTTACCTGCAGAACTGCTGACTGTCTGTGATTGGCTGTTGCCATGACTACAGGTGTCCTCATCCTCCCGCAGGCTGCTGCTGATGGGTGGTTCAGCGTCCAGTCCAGAAGACATTAACAGATGCACATCTGTCGAGTCGATTTATAAAATAAGCTCATAACTGAATAATCGGAATAAGAGAGCATCAGTTTACACACTCCAGCTACGTACAGCAGACTTCTCTTTAGTAATGACAGTTGTTATTAAATATGTGTAGGGTTCTTACACCTTTTTACAAAGTCAAATTCCAGCACTTCTCAGTACTTCTTTAATGTGTTTTCATGCTTTTCCAGTATACACGGTAAAAGATCCTAAAATGACATTCCCAACTTGTTGACAGTCTGGCAAATTTAATATGCCTACATTTAACATAAAAATTGACAACCATTTGTAAAAGCTTGCAGGGCATCAAAGTGTTTTTCTAGTTTCACTCCGAAGCAGTTATCATTTTAATGTCGTGTTTAAATAGCAAATGCATTTCTGCCCGTTGAGGTGCTGGTCTGTAAACGAGGGGCTCTAATTTAATGATCTATCTAATCCTAGGCACATGGTTTTAAGCGCAGGGTGCAAGTGCACTTAAGGCAAATCCAAAAACGGAAGCTAGACATAAACGTTAATAGTACTCTCAATATGGATATTTCTCTCAAACAAAAGCATTGATTCGCTTCAGAAGACCTTTGTTAAGACCATGGAGCTGTGTCAAGCAGTTCTTTGATCGATGGATGCACTTTTTGGAGCTTCAAAAAATTGCCCCCCATTCTGCTGCTTTGAAGTAAAATGATATGTGGTATTATAACTAATGGGGGATAAAACATTGGGGATTTGTCTTTGCCTCTTAAATATCGCTTTAAACTTTCATTAGCACTAGAATGTTAAAAAATAAAGCACAAAAGTAGATGCTCATTAAGACCAGACAAAAAATTTCCGCACGTCCCTAAAAATGCATCCAATGGATATCATATCACCCATTGGGAGTTCAGTGTTGTGTGTCTGGCTCCTGAGTCTCACACACATTTTCACTTAAACACATTAAAACGATCAAAACTGTGTATATGGTTAAAACTCAATAAAATAACTTCAATCGCTCGATGTGGGAGGTCAGAGTTATGATGACACTGACAAATACGCACACACCTGAAAATGTAGCTGGTATGAAGGTGAGTAATATTTGCTGGTGGCTGATGTATTTGACGTAACATTTCCAGTGAGGTGAGGCGTCATCGCTCTCTATGCCGGCTGTCCCATCATCCACGAGATCTGCGTTACTGAAACTCTGCCAGAACAAACAAACACACAAACACACTGTTAAGACTAGGCCTGCACTTCCGGTTTCAGTTTAATTTTTGTTTTTTTAATCTCACATATATCATTGAAATTAAGATATTCGTTTAACATTTTGATCAAGTAAAAAAAATCTATTAGTTGCATTTTGTTCAACCCTTGTGTAGTTTTAAAAACCTGAAACAGGAAGTTCTTTTGGACCATCTTTGGATCAGCGTTGTTTACGTCAACCAAAGTGGTCACGTAACTTTTTAAATATTTTAAATAATTGCATTATTATAAAATATTGCACATTATATATGTGCACATATGAACATTTGTGATGTTTCAATATATTGCTCAAGTCAAAACCAGATAAATGAAGATATGCAAGAGGGAAATATCAGCCGATTCCATGCAAATTTCAACAATGAAACAATCTAGTTTTTACCAAAAGTTTTCAACATCCTAATAGGTCAAATGCCAACATTTAACATTTTTGTGTGTTTTTAGTATAGTTTTCATAGTCAGGTGAGTAAATTGTCACATCCGTAACGAAATTGTCACATTAATAACAAATTAAACAAATTAAACAAAATTAAAATATATAAAAAAATGTATATAAAGAGGCATCCTTCTCCATTTGTTGGGTATTTTTAAATCTGGTTTGCACATTTTTAATCCTACCAAGCATATTGTCTCTCAAAATCTTACGTCCTTCTTGTCACATCAATAACACATTTACCCCTCTTTTAAAACAGAAAACATTTGCTATTTGCTACATTTGATATTTTTCTCATGACTGGAGTCTTTAGTGGTTTATTCAAATATAAACGACTGGTTCGACATTTTAGTAATGCATTCTCTGAGCATTAATATTTCAAGTTTTGACTGAAAATGTCACATCCATAATGATGGAATTGACAATTGTGTTCTTAAACGTTTTATTTTTTAACATAATTTTCTTTTTTAAGGTGCGGTCACACATTTCCAGCAACGAAGTGACCGAGAGGAGAACAAAAAAACATTAAAAGTGTGTGCAGGTGAGCATGTTTGTACCTGCAGTGTGCTGGAAGAACCAGTCAACTCCTTACTACTTCCCATAGTGTGGAAGGACATAACAGTGTCGTGCCTCTCTGTCACCTTCAAACACTCTTCTAAACACACACAGATAAACATAATGAGGGCAGATCTGAGGTCCTTAGGGTGGTACAAATCACTAATGAACCAATTATAGGATATTTAAGGAAGGTTGACATGAATTAGTGTGAAGTCTCTCAGGGGGATTTATGATGCATATCTATCCTTAGTTTACTTAATTTAAGCCGTATGTTTTCCTTTACCGATCAAGGTGCTTTTCATCTATCAAACACTTTAATCATTACACAATAAACCAACTGTGGCACTCCTGTGCATCCAGTAATTGAAGAAAAGCTCTGGGATCACAAGTTAAGCCAAATCAACAGATTACCACGGACTATAAATTGTGACTTCTAAACAAGATGAATTACTGTGAACACGATTGTTGTTTCTTTGGCGCAATTTAAAAGCATTTGTTTAAAGGAGCGGTAATGATATTTTTGCAATAAATAGACAAACTACCTTTAATGACAGGTAATGAGAACGGAGCCATATGACCGTCCCTTTCCCGTTCCAAAATGTGATGCATGAATGCCACGTGATCTTCGCTGGCCAATGGGATCTCTCGATCACTCAGTTCGGTCTGCAGAGAGCTGTGGAAGAGGCTCAACAGCAGGTCATTGGGTAGAGAGGAGGAGCTCCGTGGTGAATCCGCTTGCTCTGCTGGAACAGGGATCAAAGTTCAACAGAAAGACAGTGATACGTCACCTATGAAAGCCTTATTTTTGAGACTTATGTTTCATGCACCATACAAAATGTTTATTTCTGGGTGGCATGTTTCTTTAAATCCATGGACCATTTTTGCAAGATGTAAACAAAACTGGTCCACGTGCATTTCCTTTTTCATTTTTTTGTTCACATATATTATTAAGTCTCAATGATGGTTTGATCTAGCTCTAAATCTTCTCTTGATTATATTTTATAGTTTGTGCAGTGTTAAAGAACAGAAAGAGCTACTGGGGCAGTGTTGATGAGATATGAGGGGTCTAGTGATCGAGCCGTACCCCAACCAAATGTGTAGAAGAAGAGCTCTATCTGTTGGCATTTAGGCAGGAGCTTCATGAGGTCGAACTGGAAAGGCACGTTGTGTATACAGTCATCGGCAGGAGTTACGGTGATCTCACCTGAGAGAGAAGGTCATGATAAACCTCACAAAACATGACAAACTGATTGTGTGGCGACAGATGTTCGGATATGTGGACAGGTGTACCTCGAGCATCTCTGCTGCTGTTGATAGCACACTCCTGCTCTTTATTCTGACACAGCTGAATGAAGTATTCAAAGGTAATCATCGTAGACATGCACGACAGATCACAAGGAAAAATCTGCAATAAAATTTTTTTTTCAAAATTACAAAGTAATTTTACCCGAAAATGGTTAAACGCTAAAAAACGCTAAGGTTCAAAAGTTTAGGAATTTTTCGTGATCTTAAAACTTTTGATCTCAAGGTGCAAGCTAAAGTATTTGACAAAAGTAACTTGAAAATGTAACTGGCAAAATATGACAGGTACTTTAAAATAAATATGAAATAATGAATAATAAATATTATTAAAACATCCAATAAGAGCCCATTATAGAACTCCTTTAATTCTGTTTATAATGCATCTAAGGGTGAGAACTCTAGAATGTAGATGATAAAATGATGAGAGTACAATTTTGCGAACTTTAGAAGATACAAAAATATATTTTAAATTAATCTTAACCTAATTCCCATAGTTTCCATATTCAATAGTTTTAATGTCGTATGAATAATTTACTTTTGTTACAAAATGTCGCAAAAATAGCAATAAAGAAAGTTTTAAATGGCAGTATATGTACAATAAAATGTATGTAAAGCAAATATGATTATTTCTGTGATGTGTCGCAGGTCCCTCACAGCCTGAGGGATCTCCTGATACGTGAGGTTCTGAAAGTGCTGATGCTGCTCCAGTGAACTGCAGACGGTTCCGCTCTGAGGCTCCACCCAACACTCGGTCACCAGACTGAGCTCTGTGTCCACGTCTATCGCCTCCACCTCAGTGTCATTATCATCATCTGTAGAGAAGCTGTGAGCACACAGAACATCTGGCTGTAACTACACATCCTGTATATGAACGACGGCAACAGAAGAAAGTGAAGTGCATTCTTGGTATTTACTGTGATTACAGTCATGATTTATGAATAAGTAGTTGAGAGTAAGCCATTGATAGTATTATAACTGAAATCATGAAATCTAATTTAAATAGGTGAGGGAGCACATTTATATTCAGATGGTAATACATTTATACAGAACCCCAAGGGAAAGACGATAAACTGCTTAATCGTCTGAATTCAGTCTGATTTACTCTGTGGAAAGTGCTGTTTGTGTTTTTGGGGGCTCGTACCCATCGCTCATTATTCTATGTTGCTTCATATCGTCTATATAGACTATGACCGCATCACTAGATAAAGCATTTTACATTGGTTTTTGTAGCCAGATTGACCCTGTTACCTGTCCTTGGTGGAAGTGGAATGAGGTGGAAACAAGATGTACTGCACAATACAGGTGGGCTGTTTCCTGTCCAAACCAGAAGGCTCACTCTGCACATACAATGACTGAATGTTACAATGCATTGACAAACCTAACAAATAACAAAACTGATCGATACATTTACATTTATGCATAGGGTAGACGCTTTAACCCAGAGCAATTTACAGTTTATTTTTAAGGTACAGCTATGGAAAGAATTAAGAGACCACTCCTGTTTTAGCTTCTTATATGCATTTGAACATGAATTACAGACATTTGAGTCTAGATAAAACAAACTCAAAACCTCATCTATAAGCAACGTGAAAGACTGACAGCAAATAAACATAAATTAAATCAATATTAAAATTTCACATTCAGAAAAACTATTTCAGAGTGGTCTCGTTTTTTGGCTGCATAGCTGTATATATTTCTTATCAGAATCTGCGTTTCCTGGAAATCGACACAAGGGTTCCACAACCTAAGCTCTGCTAGCTCAAAGCTCTATCAAATAAGGTACACGAATAGTACTACTGAAAATGATAATGTGTCCTTGCGTGTAAGATTTCACCTGTATTGGCAGTTCGGTCACCATATTGACGATACCCTCACCGCTGGCTGCAAAATGGAAGCCCTCAGAGAGACGAATGCTATGTAAACAGTAGTAATAAATCATTTTAATAGCTTGAAAGGTCAGATCAACCGGAGTAATGTGGAGATAATATAAATAAAAGTCTTGGTTATGGGCAAAAATGGTCATGGACTTTTCTGAGGGTTGAACATGTAACCTGTAGTTTATCAGCCCATCTATAACCACTTAGTGTGACCCTCGAAACTTTAATTTAATTGTATAATAATTGCATCAAGAAACTAAATATCAAAGCAAATGCCACTGTAAACAAAAAACAGATAAGAGACATCACCCGCTTTCCATTTTTCTCTTTATTAACTTAAGCTACAAATGTACATATTTCTGTTACTATTATATAATACAAGGACACATTTAAGTGTCAAATTTGTTTGAATATTTTTTTGTGCCCGTGTGATAAAAATGTTGAACACTTACTCAGAGAGCATGGAGAGGATGTGCGCCACAGCCTGTAGAGAAACAGCGGTACCCGGCCCGTTCTGTACAGCCCAGACCCAGCGCTGGTGCAGGAAGTATCGGGATAAGGACGCCACGGTTGAGGATGCTGTCCGGCTGGCGGCCATGCTCAGAGGGGCGCCCATGTTGCACGGCTGGGCAAACGGCTCCATGTTTAAGATGAAAGGTGTGCGGAAGTCAGATGGAAGCTTCTCGTACCTGCGGCAGGTCATCAGACGTCAGAATAAAATGTTGTACTTTTAAAACATGTGAATTACAGAGACCAGATGGCAACTTAACAATGCCAACGGGTAACGCCACTCATATTTATATTTTGTATTGTGATGTAAAAAAAGAGACTCTACGTGGATCTTATGTGTTAAAAGTGCATAGTGGGGCTGATATATGTGTCTGCCAGTATGAACAAGTTGTTGTATTTCATAATCAATAAGATCAGAGATCTGTAGAAAACAATGTATATTTTCATTTTATATTAAGAAACATCTTGTTTTTTTTCTTGTTTAATGTTTATTTCACACACCTGATAAGTAGCTTCTCAAGAGGTTTGTTAAGCAGCACCACACACGGCCTGTCAGACAGCGCAGGTTTTGTAGCAGGAAGAGGTGGAGACTTCGAAGGCGATGCGTTACCCAGAATCTTCCGTTTGATCTTTGGTGTGGCTTCTTTATTCTGGACTCGATGAGGGAACCGCATGCATAGAATCTGCTCTCGAAGTTCATCCACGATCTTCGATATAGAGAAAGAAGTGTTTATGAAAAAAAAAAGAAAAAATTCCTGTAATATCCTCCTCCATGAATAATATAAAGTATTTCACAGTTTCTAGAAAAGAAATCTGAATAAAATAAGTTGGTCACCTTGTTCCTGGTGTGAGCCAGAGTTCCTATGGGGAAACCCAATCGCAGCACCATGCAGGGAGCTTTAGAGATCAGACGCACCAGATAGAAGGAGACGGGCGGAAGCTCGGAGCCACTGTCAAAATAATTCAGATTCAAACTTTGTAAAACTGAAGTGCTTAAAATGCAATCAAACATGAAGTACCTGTATATGAGTTTGACATAAGAGTAGCCCTCCACCAGGACGAAACTGCTCCAGTCTCTCAGGAGTGAGGTGAGGGCAGAATGAGAGATCCTGCACTGGATTGTACTGAATCGACCGTTACATCCGGCATTGTGCACGTGCTTTGGGACGGGGCTGAGAAGATACAAAACAAATCACAATCAAGATTAGAGTTCACAGTTCTTGTTGGTTCTGCTCTTCTGAAATAAGTTTGCGCACGATGGTCATACTCCGTGACTGTTTTTGATGCAAGAAACAAACAAATATACAAATAAAATGTTAAATGCTCTCTCATTTGTTCGTCGCAATGGATAAAAGCATGTGTTAAATAATTAAAGGTAAACATAAATCTTGAAATATGGCTTTTTTGAAGGTTTATTTAAAGGTTACATGTTTCACACACAAAACATTCGGAATCCTTTAAGCCGTTGTCTTGATATCGGTTGGGTCAAACATAGAGGAAAGTGATCCTGGAGCGAACCCGAAGGCCAATCCAGGCGTTCCGACTCACATGTCATGCTCCAGAATGATGGCAATGCGATGCATGTGCAGCCAGCGCTGCCAGAAATTGGCGTCCATGGACAAGATAGGCTTCCAGTAGAAGGCGAACTGTGATTGACTGGAGTCTTTAGAGCCACTGTGCTGGAGGGAGAGGACCTAAGGGAAAGCGGGATAACGGTTAGCATGTTAACATTCACTTCCGTTGTATGGACACAAAACATACACTTCAATGCAAGTGAATAGGGTCCAGTTAACGACATTTTTAAAAATATTTTGGAAGAATGCTTATCACCAGACAGATTTTGCCCCCCATTGACTACCATAGTAGGAAAAAATACAATTGTATTCAGAAGTGTCCCAGAACTGTTTGCTGTCCTACATTTTTCTAAATATCTTCAACAGAACAAAAAAAAAAGTAATTTTTCCTACTATGGGAGTCAATGGGGGGCAAAATCTGTTTGGTTATAAGCAATCTTCCAAAAAATCTTCATTTTTGAGTAAAGTATCCCTTTAAAAACAAACGTTTTGATCAGGGACAGTGTTAAATTCGTCTGTGTTATGTTCACGTGGTTTTTGTTTCGTGTGAACTCACCGGTGTGGTAGATCCGGGTGGGATATAAAAGAGAGGTACTCCATTTTTTGTGCTTTCAGGAATAGTGTAATGCTCTGGGATGGAATTAAATGACTGCAGGTGTACCAGCATCTGGTCGGTTTGATTTATGCTGTTCGAGAGAAACAATGCATTAAAACTAAAACGTCAGCAGAGGATGAAGTTGTGGAAGAAAACATTACGATCTTCATTCTATCTGCAGAAAAACACAAGCAGCATTCAACCTCTGCAGAGTGTTCCAGAAGCGCCGTATGACAGACGTGCGGTAAGGGCTTGTGATTGGCTTGCGCATGGTACAGCTGATGTCATGCAGCATGTCATAGCTGCCCTCCATGGTCACTTCCATCCAGGTGATGCGTTTGTCCGGATCCAGGGGCCAGGACGCCACAGCGAGGTACTCGATACGCATATTGTGATTCCAGAGGAGAACCAGCTTCACTTCAAGCTGAGTTCCTCCTTTAGAAAGCAAGAGAGATTTAGAATTAGAATTAGGGGAATGGAGCGAAAAGAGTAAGGTGACCAAAAATCGCAACACAGTCATTAACTGATTGTTTTGTAGCATGTTTAGCTATCAGAGTCAATAAACAATGTGACCACAGTTCTTATGTTATGTACCTTTAGTGATGTTAACCTCTCTGATGGTGTATCCCTCTCTCAGTCTGACAGACAGCACACTGATCAAATCTGCGTGAACTTCCTTCTCTGTGTGTTTCTTCCTGCGCATGACAAGCGCGGGGTTTCCACTGGCAGATACCAGATGCTCATTTAACAGTCTGTGCTGGGAGACTGAACACACAGAGTATGAAACACTTACCACAGAATGCTATTATAACATTCAGAAAGTATTTGGGCCACATTCATGAAATACAAGCATAACAAATTTTTGTGTAAATCGTTCGTAAAGTTGTTCTTGTTAAAATTTTCGGTAAAATGAAGACCTCGTCAATGTCACTTTTAACACAGTTGTCCAATCACAGTGGATGAGAGACAGGACAAAAAGTACATTGAGCAACCATAACACTTGTACAACACAACAATTTAGAAGTTAAAATTGCTGGTTATTACACTATCATGTTCATTAATAATCTTCAAACTAAGATACTCTGCAGTGGATATTCCTAGTCATAGCAACCAACGTGTTTTCGGATTAAAAGCGTTCTCAAGCGCCACCACCTGGTTATATTTAGAAGAGCACCAGGCATTATTTCAGCTGGTTAAGGATGCTTTGGTGTACACAGTTAAAGGTATACTTCACTCAAAAATGAAAATTCTGTCATCATTTACTCACCTTCTAGTTGTTCTGAATGTGTATACATTTCTTTGTTCTTATGAAAACAGAGAAAGATATTTAGAAAAGTGCTTGCAACCAAACCGATATCAACACCCATTGACTACCATAGTAGGTTAAGAAACATTGGTAGTCAAAAGTGCACCAGACCTGTTTGCTGTCCTACATTCTTCAAAATGTCTTATTTTGTGTTCAACAGAACAAAAAATTGTAAAAGTAACTTTTCCTACTATTGGAGTCAAAGGGTGGTGAGATCTCTTTAGTTAGAAGCATTCTGCCAAATATCTTTCTCTGTGTTCATCAGAAGAAAGTTTATATACATTTTTACACTTTGGAAAAACTCCAAGGTGAGTAAATGATGACATTTTTGGGTGAAGTATTACTTTAATTGAATAATTTATTGTTAGGCATGTAGCCTATAGAGCTTGTCAATCGACGCCACACCGTCTTGAATATTCCGCCATGTTGGGAGGCAGGCTGCTATTGCGTTCAATGGAGTGTTGAATGAAGTTTTTCTTGTTTGATTAAGTAATATAACTATTGTAGGTCGGTCTTTCTGTTTTAAAAACTACAATACCATTACGTGGAGTCTTTCTGGAAAAGGCCCTTGTAGTTTCACTTTTGATGTCTCCATATATCAATCAAAACAAGTAACGGTACATATCAAAACAATATTAACAACGGAGTATGAGTCTCCCAAGATGGTAGAGCAGCCGGCGGAACTGCAACATAAAACGCAGGGCGTGACGTCAGCTTCACATTCTCTATTAGTCTTTTATGCCTTTATGCAATATAACGTGCCAAACATGAGAATGTAATCCAGAGGATTCCACAGCATTCCTAGATACGTCATTTGCGTAGCTGTAATTCTTGGACGGGATTATGCTAATTGTGAATGAGGGTGCATGCACGCCTTATTAACGAATGAGTGATATTCATTAACATACACACGTTTTACTATCAAATCTGACGTTTACGACCTATTTGTGAATCCGGAGGAGAGTTTACTCATATATTAACTCAAATATTTAGGAATGTTTCATGAACGAGACCCAATATACGCAACCACTCTAAATTGAACAAAATATACATATCAAAACAAAACTGATTATTATTCAACAGGACAAAATTGATAGGAAACACTATTCTAGTATAAAGGACAAGACCTGAATGTACTAGATTATAGCCATTTTAAAGGGATAGTTTACCCCAAATGAAATTTCATTCATCATTATGTCTCATGTCATTTCAAACCTCTGTGACTTTCTTTTTTCTGCAGAACACAAATGAAGATATTTTGAAGAACGTTGGTAACCAAACAACATTGACCCTCATTGACTTCCATGGTATGGATTAAAGATTTCTTGAAATATCTTAATTTGTGTTCCACAGAAAAATAGGGTCACATGTAGGTCTTAAATGACATGAGGGTGATTAAAGGGATAGTTCACCACAAAACATGAATTCTGTCATTATTTAATGTACGACATACAGTCAGACCTAACCATGCTAGAATACAGCTTCAGTAGTGAAAGTGAACAGTGTGGTTTCTTGCCAACATCTGCGGGGTTTAAGACAGATGCTGCACATCTCAAATGACTCAAACTGATATTTTGGAAGGAGGGAAGCAGACTGTCTGACGATCATATGAATTATGACCATTGGAGAATTTTATTATCATTATAAAACCCCCTCTTAACATTTTATCGGGCAGAACTGAGAGAAAACAGATGTGCAAAAGTGCCAAAAGCTGTCATGCTAACCGCTTTTTGACTGAAAATGTGTGAGGAGGTATTAAAGAGACAGTCACCCAAAAATGAAAATTCTGTCATAAATTACTCAGCCTCAAGGTTTAAAACCTGTATACATGTTTCTGTTCCACTAACACAAAAGAAGATATTTGAAAGAATGTTTGTTACCGAACAGTTCTAGGGCAACATTGACTTTCATAGTAGGAAACGAAACTACGATAGTAGTCAATGGTGACCCAGAACGGTTTGGTTCCCTACATTATTCTAAATATATTATTTTGTGTTAAACAGAACAAAGAAATGGATATAGATCTGAAACAACATGAGGCTAAATAAATTATGGCAGAATTTTCATTTTTGAGTGAACTTTCCATTTCAGAGAAAATAGCAACTCTCTCTTAGAACAGTTCATGGTACACAATATCTACCTAAACACTTTCCCAAAACGTCCAGTCTAACAGTTTTACAGAATTTTCTCAAACAACAGAAACATTGTAAAGTACTGGGCTTACAGCAGTAATACTCTGGGTTCATGGACTCGCCCATCCTGAGGAAGGAGTATGTGAGGAAGGCGCGGTGATAAGCATTCAACACCTGGCCTGTAGATTCAGGTTCTGGACATGTGGACAGGTATGAGCCAAAGGTTGCCATGGAGAGGAACTTCATTAGCTCCACGTTGGGGATGTAGCCAAAACTACAGTTGTACGAGTATGCCCCGCCCACCTAAAGGAAACACAGTGGTAAAACGACAATATTTATATAACAAACCACACCTCAGACATAAATGACACAATATTCATTATTTTCTGGAGTCAAACACAAGCTCTGCAGGACCTGGACAAAGGAGCAGGCGATAGTTCCACTTCTCAACTGGTTCAATAAAGTTTCACAGACTGCGACATCAGGAACGCTTGTCACCCCGTCTGTAATGATTATTATGCCTGCACACCAGCATAAAAAAAAGGTTATTGATTTATTATTGCCACGCCCAGGATTTTATTTCACTTTGTGAGGTGACTTTTATTTAGGAAATCGTGAACTGAATAAAACTATTAATTAATGTTAGTGAAATCTTATTGGGCAGGGCAGTATAACAGGTGCGGACCAACTGACCTGCGCCGGAGTTTGGAGGCAAAAGTTGTAGTGCTAAAATCCCCTGCCTCACCATGCTGACCAGCCCAACATCCGCTGTTACCATGGAAACCGCTGGCTCCCTTTGAGATGACTCCTCCACAGCATCATTAGAGTAGGACTGACAGAGAGATCCAGTGAACTGAAGATCAAACTTACTGTTTAGAACACAGACTTCTTAACTTCCACACTACAGATTGTGCAGCTGTTTCAAGCATCGACATAAAAATCAATAGGTGACAGAAAAACAACACAAATCATTACTGTAAGCTTACTGATGTGAATGAAGGTAAATTAAACAGACTGCTTTAAACTCCAGTTGTTCCAAAACTGTATTAAAATCTATTTTCTGTTTGACAAAAGACGATATGTTGAAGAATTTGGGAAACTAAACAGTTCTGGGTAACCATTAACAACCATAGCTGTGTTTGTGCTAGACTTTTTCATTGTCCAGGCTCATAAAATATCTGTCATTTACTATTTTTACCAGTAGCTGTGGTGCAAGGTGATATTACGTGGTAATTCGCATTTTTGTGACACCATCGCTATGTACATGCGTTTACTCTCTGAACTTGCTGTGTTTTTAATACAACCGAATACCCAACACAGTTGAAGTCGTTTACATATTTAATGTTTCAGTTGTCAGACATTAAGCTATAATTACAGACAAATGTTAATAATCACATGTCCAGTCAGTCAGTAACAATAACAGGTGCTCGTAAATGGCTGTTTTGTAATCCTTCATTCACTCTGCTGCTTATTGAACAGAGAAGACGCAGAGATAAATTTCTCCACTTACTTAAAGCTAAAGTTTATCCAAAATGATGCTAGTCGCTATCACTCTCTGGTGGAAGACAGTCTGTTAACACTGCACCACTGAGAGCGCCTGTCTGTATATGCGAGCACGCGACATGGGGGTCTGATTAAGGGTGGGTTCGGGGACTAAATTAATGAAAATGGCTTCATATTTTGTATCAAAGTACTTCAGTGTTTGAATTTTTGTAGTTTCAAAATACTGCTAAATACTTTGTAAGAAGTCTACGTGATTACGTCATAAAAAATGCGGTCTCTGATTGGTGCCTATTCAGGAGTTTGCCTAGACTTGATGTTGAGAGCAAAGCAGAAAATTAGAAGAAAGTGGTCAAGGTAAGAAACATACAGGCGAAAAGATTTCCATCTATTATTGCATAAATTGCTATAATTACATTTTTAAAGGGGTCTGTACCGAGGAAGGTGAACAAGAGCTCCACCGGCCCGCCTCACATCATAGGGCGCGAATACGTGTTTTACTGTGTCTTTGGTGTGTTATAAGTTACCCTTGTATGTTCCAAATGTGGTAAAAGTTGTTAGATTTCCATCACACACATGCAGTTTTCGACCAATCACTACGCAGTGGTTAACTGACCAATCATAGCACACCTCATTTTTCAGAGCGATGAGCTTTGTATAAAATGCTTGTTGTGCTTAAAGGCATTAGCTAGATAGCGAAAGACTCTGCAATGTAGTCCACAGGTAACACACACACAAACAATACACACACACAAACTTACTCTCTCACCCACGTTCACACATAAGTTTCTGTTAGACATTTGTTTCATGTTTTGAAAACCTGCTATGTTGTTTTCTCTGTTGTATGGTAGGAGTTGGGTTCTCCTTGAGAAGTTCAGTTGATTCTTTTTGATTCAATTTCTGGCTACATTTTAAAATTTGTAATCAAAATTTTGCTTCAATGTTTGTTTTCAGCTCCCAATGATTGACATATAAATATTTGATTGGTGAATATTGTTCCTTAATTCAAGTAGCATTTTAATAGGAGCATGATTTTCCATACCATGGCATGAACGTCTGCTTGTCACATGTGAGGGATAATGTATAGGCAGCCGGTTGTTATGCAGAAATAAGCCCCGACAGCTAAGCGAAGGGTCTTGAATCACACTGAAGGGCCTTATTTCCCGATAACAGCAGGCTGCTCGAACATTATCCCTCACAGCTTACACAGCTTAATTGCCACATGAGAAAAAACTGGACATGTAATGTGAATTTGAAATATTTTATTAGCTCATTTTTACCGATGCAGACCATCTGTCAGGAACACGCACACCGCAGTGATATATAGAAGTGGCGTTCTACCAAATTTTAATGTTTTAACGACATATAAATTTAAGAAAGTATCATTTCAAATACGGTAGAACAGCACTTCTATATACCACTGGGGTGTGTGTAAATGTATAAATGTTCTCAGTTTCCCATTTCTCTCTGCTCGGAAACTGGCGCGGTTTCTTCCTGTGAAATGCAGAAGTAACGCGTGCATATAGCCCATATGCGAGTTATCATAACTGAATCCTATTTTATGTAAGTCACCAGTCGTGGGAACGTACAGGCACTGATCAATAGATGAACGCTGGTATTGCAAACAGAAATGAGCTGCTCTTGCCTGATTCTGCTGCTGTTGAAGGACCTCAGCAATGTTGCTCTCCACAGCCCTCAGCTGCTGGTAGATCTGCAGCAAAAACTTCTCCAGATCCATGGAGCCCAGCTCACAGCCCTGAACCAGCACCTGACGGACAAAAAAAACATATATTACTAATCAGAATTTACGTAGACTTCTCTTTTTAACTAACATTAACATTAAAGTCCTATCCGACGTCCTAACCATTAAGAATATATTACAAACTAGAAATCAGAAACGTTTATATTATGTAATTGTGACAGATTTGATATTAAAATAGTATAGACAGTTTCAAAGCAACAAACATAAACACACGTTTCCGTGTATGCGCAAATTCATGGGCTGCCATTAACTTCCGCGACACGTTCGTAAATGCCTATAGATTATTTCTCATAACAAGCAAAAGGAACAGAGAAGAACCATTACTTGGCTAAACTTCCCTTTGCAATATTTTGAATTTAGACTGCAATACCAAGCTCAACCGCTAGATGACAATGTCCCAAAGAGGGATGCATTCAACAATTTGATTATTTAATTAAATCAACATACAAAAAAATTCAACAAATCTTTTATCTAACACAATTGTTATACAATAAAATAATAATATTATTTAATATGAACTAAAATTAAATAAAATATAAACAGTTATAATATTAGACACTAGCCAGATCGATAAACAAAAACAGACAGGATGTTAACTGTTGTCCAGGCGCGCGCGTCCGATGAAACGGTTTATAGGAGATGTTAAAATGGGAAAGGATAATGGCCTTATTCCTCTATTGCAAATCCAGACAGGGTGAACAGGACACACCCTGAAAAGGTCCCAGATACACATTTTATCACAAATTTTATTTGTGTTGGTGTAAAAAAAGTGTCTGGCAGTGACACATAAACATATTACCAATATATGATATCATGAGACACTACACACCTGGTGAGAACTAAGACCAATGATGGAGGAATATGCTAGAATGGTGATGAAAATCTCTGGTTTAAACAGTAGCTCAGTTCCGGGAACTATGAAAGGTTTCGCCAGTCCAGCCAAACAGTGAGACAGAGCGTGGAAGACTTCATCAAAGATCATCTCTCCTGTGCTATCATCCTGAAGAAAGACACAATATCTCACCCATTTCATCACTACATTATTTTCAAAGAGCCACAAAAAAACTCCAGTTATCACACACTGCAAGATTCAGCAGAAATCTTTTTTTACCACAATCCCGGTAGAGGGACTCAGGTCCAGTTGGATGATGAAGCGATACCGGCGAGCCAGGAAGGTCACACGTGTGGAGGGAACCAGCAGACATGAGCAGGACGAGGGGGGAGAATCGGGCTGCCATCCTTTAGGGAGGACACTTAGAATGTCCAATTCGTTCTCTGACTTCAGCTGAGCACAAACCACAAAAACATTATCATGGGTGATGGACCGAGAGACCTAATTTGCCTCCTTACATCAGTGGACTGGACCAGTACAACAATAGAAATGTCTTACCAGTTCAGATTGTGAACAGGGCCGGATGACCTGATTTAATCTGCTGAGGAACCAGGACAAACGCACATTGCGTGATATCCTGTACTGCTCTTTCATCAGCAGATAAACCTGCTCTGCCTCCTCCACCTGGACACAGAAACATTCAGAAAACTTTAGGGCTTAATCATTCAATGTTATACTAATAAAATAAAATAAAATTGAGTCAGAGCTGAGGCTCAGTGGTCAGCGCTCTAGACACATATAGAGAAGGTTAAGCTACGCCACGGCACAGAATGTTGCGCCATCTTGGGAGGATCGCTGCTAGTGTGTTCAATGTTTTGTTTTTCTTGTTAAATCAGGAAATATAACTATGGTAGGAAAAGTCTTGCTGTGTTAAAAAACGACAATAGCATTAGGCAGAGTCCTTCAGGAAAAGCAGCAAGCCCCAGCTTCTTTTACTTTCAATTTCTCCATATTAAACAAAACAAGTAACAGTACATATCAAAACAATGATAGCAGTGGAGTATGATCCTCCCAAGATGGCGGCGCCACTGCAACATTGGGTGTGACTTTAGCTTCACATTCTCTATGCGAGCTGTTGGCTCATGGGAAAACGATTTCTGACAAACAGGAGCATGAGACGTTGTCTCAATGTTGTCAATTCTCTAAGAAGTTGTACATACAACAGATGTCATTGAAATTTGTTAACCTTTGAGAAATAAATATTTTATTTGAATTTAAATGTTCAAATGTTGTTCAATAAAATATTGATAATATCATACTGTGAACCCAGTATTGTGTTGCGAGCTAAGTATATTACCACTTTCTAAAAGATATCATATAAAGATAAAGCTTTCAAATGTGTGTAACATTAATAAAAAAATCTGCTTTTTTCACAGATCTGCTTTGTAAACATTTATGTAGTAACATTTATGTAGTAATATCCACAAACCTACAGCAGTGCCAAGTACAGATCAATAGTAATGACACAGCATAAACCACAGTGTCTATAGAGTTTATAACAATACAAATCAAGTCTCAACATAAATCACTTTTTATATTCGTGTTCAAATTTGAAGAAGCACAGTGTTAAATGCATGCAGTGTTTACATGAAGCCACTGCCAGTTAAAAACAGCATGCTGTTGTTTAATCGGTGGGAGGGAGGGGCTGCAAACACATGACAGAACTGCCTTACATTGATTTTCTTAACAGCAACCCCTGCATTAAAAGTATCACATAGCTCTCGAATTTATTTGACAGATGAATTACAGAAAAATACAACAAGTAAAAGTCTCCTTTTGTGTTCTACTGGTCTGTTTTGTTTTTGTCCTGTTTCTGAACATGTAAACAAGTGCGTTCAAAAAACTGACTTCAAGAAACAAACGCAGTGAAAATAAGTGTTCACCTCATTGTCCTGTCTTTCTGCCATGCCGTGCTTCTCATTACTGGCTCCTTATTTTTGAGTTTTACAGTATTTCTGTTAATTTCTGTTAACTCAACAGTGCTGTAAACTGCAGTCCATCTGACTGCATCTGATTCACTTCCGGTATGTGCTTTCAAAATAAGAGCCCTTTAAAATTGGCTGCACAATATGGATATGTTTCTTACACATTTCATCTGCATGACTTTCTGTTCTTATAAATGTATGAACATATGCGTATAATCTAAAAAGATCAGAAATATATGTACATACATATAAAAGTCTAAGATCACTAGTCATTCTGCTTTTTAATAATATACTTAATAACATTTACAATAATATACTTAATACATTTTTGTTCGTCAACTTATTATCACTACAACAAAAGAAATAGAAAATGTATTTATTTAACAGTATAACAGAACTGTATAACAGACATAATGCTTTCCATGCTTTAAAGTTTCTCAATCTTGATTTTATGATCACACTTTTACATTCCAGAAACATGCCAAAATATAAATCCTCAAAACAGGTATTCAGTTAAATATTTATGCCAGTTCAGGATGGATAAAACAAAGAATAAAAAGTCGTAAATCGTAGTCTGCGTTTCCCCCTCATTATAAAAAACACATGTTATATTAAACAATAGAGGATGCTATATAAAATAAAATATTAAACATGTAAAAAGTGAAAAAACTAACTGCTGTCGTAAAAGCAAAAATATCGGAACGTTTTTCAGCTGCGCGGGTTGTCAATCGGACTCCATTTAGTAGTGCAAAGGATTGTTTACTTCCGCTAAGCCATCTTCGTTGTACACATAGGTTGTTCTGTTTGTCCTGTGTCCATAATATGCAGGTATTTTTTAAAAGCTTATTTATGTCTATTTCCTGCAGCTGCTTTGGATTGCGAAAACATATTTAAAACTAAAGTAGAGCGCTAACGTTACTTGGAGTACAGCGCAATTTGAAATAGTAATGCTCTTATTACATGGTGCTAGGATGCTAAAAATAGGAAGCTACACAAGATTTAATAACTTGTTAAATGTATTAAACATCTGAAGAATGGCCTGATTTTGTTTTATTTTAACAGCAGCGAGAGGAGAAGCAGTTGGACGCGTCCGTAGAGTCTCTGGTTACTCGCGTGGCTCATCTGAAAGGTTCCCTGCAGAGTTTCATTTATAAACTGGAGAACGAATATGAGAGATTGTCATGGTGAATAGAGACTAAAAGCCTTTCCCAATCTACCTAGTATTTCAACTGTTACTGACACGTTTTTACTTCAGGCCCTCCGTTCTGGACAATTTTGCACTTCTGTCCGGGCAATTAAACACCATCAACAAACTGCTAAGAAATGAGAAGACCCCATCATACAAGTCACTGGTCATCATCCCACTGCTGTTGTCTCCTGATCGAGATGAAGAGTTGGCTGTGAGTGTCCTCTGAAAATTATGCCAATAATAATAATACCCAAAACTTGGATATTCTATACAAAAATATTTAATGTTAACATTATAGACTGTAACCCGCACTACAATACAAGGGTACAATGGAGCTTCATTATTTTGTTTCTACCCCTGATCCAGAAACTTACAGAGCAGAGAGTTCCTGTGTTCAGCCACGAGATTGTGCCAGACCATCTGAGGACCAAACCTGACCCAGAGGTTGAAGAACAGGAGAAGCAATTGAGTGTAGAAGCGGCCAGGATCGGACCAGAGGCAGCACAGGTGAGCATAAGCCACATGAGTATGAGATCCATCATGATTTACATTTCTCTGTTATCTTGTTTGTATTGTTTTTAAAGAATTATAGTATACACTATGGCCCAGTTTCACAGACAAGACTTACCTTAAGCCTGGACTAAGTCTTAGTTAAATTAGGATATTTAAGTCGCATTTATAAAAACTATTTTGACAAAAACATTACTGGTGTGCATATTGGGACATAGCAATGGCACTCATATAGTTTAAGATATGAAAGGGCAAGTTGTTTTAAGTTAAGACAACTCAAACGTTCGTTTTAGTCTGGTACTAGCTTTAGTCCTTGTCTGTGAAACCGGGCATATATAATATGAACTATTTAATATTCCATTCATACATTCTGAAGTGATTGGTGTAATTTGCCTGTTGAGTTGAATTTCAATGCTGTTTTTTGTTTAGAAACAGATTCAAACTTTGAATAAACTTTGCTCGAATCTTTTGGAGAAGCTGAACAACCCTCGTGATGACAGAGACTCTGAATCTTCAGGTAGATTAACTATTTCACAACATACCAGCGTTTCATGAATGCAAAGACATTTAATAGACATTCTTTTGTGCAGCATTACGACAAAACAAACCGTCCTTCAATCCAGCCGACACGAATGCACTGGTTGCGGCAGTGGGATTCGGAAAGAATCTGTCCAAGTGCAGACCCCCGGGCTCGGTTGCCCCTGGTCACACTGGACAGACGATGATGTCAGCAGGTCCCACGCTGCAGCAGGTCACTATAGCTGGAGCCGCAGGACATCAGCCAGGCATGAGCGGACAGGTTACACAACAGCAGCCTGGACAACCAGGTACAACAGTTAAATCTCTAACCCTTAATGAATTAAGTTTAAAAATCATCACATGGTGTTATAACTGTTTCTCTTTATATCAATAGGTAAAATGCCCAGTAACATCAAGACAAACATCAAGTCTGCATCTATGCACCCCTACAATCGATGACCTTCCAGTATCAGTGGTGCATATTTGGTTTTTGTAAAGATGAATTGTATGGCATGGATGTGAACAAATGCAACAAGTGTTGTCAATAAACTTGTTTTCAATAAAACTTGTTTGTTACAATAATCCGTTATCATTACATTTTTTTTCAGCAGTGTTATTTAAATACATTAAAAAGAAAATATTCTCATAAAATACTCCCTCTCATCCCAACACAGTTTGGTGTTCCTGTTATCAGGTGAACACAAATAAATAACTTCATATAAAATGCTGTCATTTTATTTTATATGGAAATTTTAATGTTAAAGCTAAAAAAAAACACATGAATCCATCATTAAAGTAATCAAAGTGATTCAAGTTTGTGTGCGGAAAAGATTAGTATTTGAACTTATTTTGTGACATTGATACCAAACCAAGCACGTTCATGCAGTCATTTCAAATATGGCGTCATGTTGATAATGTGGGTCTCATTGGATCTTGCAAGTCTCGTGATGAAATATCATCTGCCAATTAGTTAAGAAACGTAAGGGTAAGTAAATTATGAGAGTGTTTTTATTTAAGGCTGAAGGAGCTCTTGAAGATATACAGCAATCACTTGACGAATATGCCACTGTTAAGAATCCTGTCAACACTAGGTGGCAGAATTGGCTTTCACTTGTTTTTACCTCAGGGTCTTTTTTAAGTGATAGTCCACCGAAGAATGAAAATACTGTCATCAAATTCTTTCCCTCGTGTAATTGTATAACTATTAGACCTTAGTTCATCTTTGGAACAAAATTATGATGAAGTCCAAGAACTTTTTGACCCCCCATACAGACAGCAATGAAACTACCACCTTCAAGAGGCGAAAGGGTTGTAAAGGCATTTTCAAAATAGTCATTGTGACTACTGTGGTTCAAACTTCATTTTATGAATCGAAAGGAAAACATTTTTGGTGTAATAATACAAAATAATGACAATTTAACCATTTACTCTCTTACGTGTCAGTCTCCAACATATGTACATGTGGGCTCTTTATTCAAATATATTATTAAATATGTATAAAGCAATGCTCCGTGTGTGTTGTGTATTTGTGCTATAAAACTCAGCTTTGAGAAGAAAGTAAAAAGAAAGAGGCTTTTTTCAAACAATTGCACAAAAGGTCCGAAAAGCACGTAGAGTCAAGGCCCTCCATCTTTTTGTATATTCGAATAAAACCCATATTCCCTAAAATGCTGTAACCTTGACAAATCATTTTGTTCAATAGATACTTTAAAGGTTAGGTCAATTTTGTATATATTACATATTGATGATTTAATGTAACCTGGCATTAAAAGCGAATATTATACAAATATGCCATCCTGGTTCTCTATAGAGAATGTGAAGCTGACGTCACGCCCTGCGTTTTATATGGCTGCTCCGCCATCTTGGGAGGCTCATACTCTACTGTTATTATTGTTTTGATATGTAACGTTACTTGTTTTGTTTGAAATATGGAGACATCGAAAGTGAAACTACTAGGACCTTTTCCAGAAAGACTCTGCATAATGGTATTGTAGTTTTTAATACAGCAAGATCGACCTACCATAGTTATATTACTTATTTAAACAAGAAAAAACAATACACTCTATTGAACGCAATAGAAGCCTGCCTCCCAACATGGTGGAATATTCAACACGGCGTGACGTCGATTGACAAGCTCTACTAACAGAAATGGAATATAAAACACATAAATATGTGTTCGGAGTTGCATAAAGACCTTACATAATGAAAAATGATGTTTTTATCGTAGCATGAGCTATTTCTATCTTCATACACTGCTTACGTGGAATTCGCCATGTTTTTTCTACAATAGCAAACTGCACAGAGCACCTTTTGGTAATATATTATCTCCTTCGGCAAAGAAGCGAAAATATGACAACATTAGCATGTGCCATATAGTTCTTCGAATGGGAGGGGTAGAGTGAGTTATTAGTTGCAATTCAAAACCTCACCACTAGATGCTGCTAAATATCATACATTGGACCTTTAAATTGTTTCATCCATTGTTTGTATGAGTAAGCCTGTACTGGCTTATATTGAGGACAAATGGTGTTTAACTGAACTTGTAAAGAGTTTGACCTAAAAAAGAGATTGAGTTAACAAACTGGTTAAGGCTTCCATGTTTTATGAGTTGAGAACAGCGGTAAGATCTTTACTTATCTGTTAATATTGTTGGCATCTTGTAAGTATTAAAAAATAAAGTATAACCTACTGACATTTAAACCTCAAATCTTCAATCCCACAACCAGCACATTTAAACTTTACAGTGAATCTCTATGATCTCATGAAATCACGCATATTCAGTCTCACTTCACGTGGTGGGGGTGTTTAATGATCAAATCTAAAAGTGAAAATGAAAGCGGTTCGGGACTCTAACTAATTCTTCAAGGGTCCAATTAGCACGCCAGGAGAAAGACACACGAATCTTCTCCGAAGATTCCTAAATTTAATCACATTCTGCATTTGCACGTAAATTATTTTGGTGAGAGTTCATAAATACACATGGGGAAATAATCAAGAAGAAATAACTGATTTGGGTTTCATACATTTCCTAAAGAGAATTACCATCAAACAAGAATTTACCATATTTCTTAGTTCTTATAACTTAATTATGACAATATGATAAATATGTTTTCATTTCATAATAAGCCATGATTTTACTTGACTAATATGTGTATTCCAACTCTTTATAGTCTATTATAGAGAAACTTTCCATGAACTGTCACTGTATTCAGCTCTGCACATAACAGCAAAAAATGTAACATCAAGGTAATATTATCGTTCCAATCACAAATAGGGACTTTCATTCTAGTCTTTGTTACCTGGGACACTATTAATTCCATATTTTATGTTTTAATAGTCTATAAATGTGAGTTTTAGAGTCTGTGTCTATAGTTGTCATGCAGGGCATTTGCTAGCATTCAGCACACCGAGCAATACTGGGGTCTTTTGGTTTGAGGCCGTAAACAGATTTGTGTTCAAGACGACAAAGACACTCAACATGACAGCAGCCTCCCGCCTAGAGTCTCATCCGAGTCTCAGACGAGAGTCCTTCTGAAAACTCGTCAGTTACAGAGAAACATGGAGCTCACGAGATGACCCTATATTCTTTCCACTCAGACATACAAAAACACACGTTTAACTCACTACTATACCGAGAGAAATGGGCATTAAAGGGGTCACATAGCGCGAACGCGTGTTTTTCTGTGTCTTTGTTGTGTAATTAGTTGTCCATGCATGTCTTAGACACATAAAATGAAAGCGTCGGAACAAATAATGAACCTTATCTAAAAGCGAATCCTCACCAGACCTGCCTGAAACGCCACACCCCCACAAATCTACATCAGTTCGTGGTATGATTTGACTAAGACCGCCCAAATGAATACACAAGTAAGGTGGATGTACCTGTCAGCACAATTGCTTTGGAACCTGATGTTCCAAACATGGTAAGAGGCGTTACATTTCCATCACACGCTTGCAGTATTCGACCAATCACTAGGCATTGGTTAACTGGCCAATCATAGCACACCTCGCTTTTCAGAGTGATGAGCTTTGTTAAAAATTTGCGCGTTTCAGAGAGGCGGGTCAAAGATACAAAAGGTGATACAAACATGAACGTGTGTGGAAAATACAACGTTTTGAAGCTTAAATCGTGTATACATATTGCATTACATCTAAAACAAACAATAATATTAGTTTTAGCCGTGTGATATGACTCCTTAAAATTATTTTTTAAAAACTTTGAAATAACACTTTTATCTAGGGAGGTCCAGTAAAATTATATGTATTGTATGTTAGTGAGGACATTTAAGGCCTCATTAATAGCCAAAACGTGCTTATGAGGACTCTCCATAAAAGTAATGATTTTTACTGTACTAACTTTATATTTCCCGCCCTTTGATGCTGGTTTGTGCTGGTCATGTGCTAGTTTAAGCTGGTCAAACTAGCATAAAAAAACCTAACCCAGCATTTGCTGTTTTTCAGCAGGCACGTGATACAAATAAGTGTCTTCGAACAACTGACACACATCGCTGCAATGATGAGACGAAAACAACAACAAAATATTACCACTTTGTTTTAACAAAAAACAAACAAACTTAACCTGACTCAACAATACAGGCGGAACGCTTAAAAATACACGAAGCTGCAAAGCAAACAGCGTCTGTTCTGTCAAAATGAGTAGCGATACTTTTTAATCCTTAAATACACATTTCTTCTCTTTATTTTATCACATGACAGTAATTGTTTACCAAGAACGATAGAAAAAAATATTTGGTTAATTCTCCTCCGGTACTCTGACAATCAGACACGGTCTTTAAAAAAGATATTTCGATTTCATCCACAACAACGCAGCACGAGCCGCCCTCGCTTCACTTTCGCAGTTTGTTTCAAAGAGATAAGTTTCTTGTTTGTCTCGGGGCGCTGTTTTCTAAGATCTCCTCTCACAATGCAGAAGCGCATGTCTGATTCATTAACACGAGACGCTTTAGGCAAATATCAGCGAGCAGCGCTGTTTAACTTCCAACACCCACATCGCGAAAGTTCAGCGCGCGAGCATTTTACGGTTTGATCAACATGAAACGCGTGAGTGACACCGCGCGCGGATCTTCCTCGAATGGAGACGAGCGCGTCTCTTGCGGGAAAAGTTGGTGTCTGAGACAGATCAAGGGAATTTATTATCTCTCTGTGGGTGCAAATACACCCCAGAGGCGCACGGGGAGAGGCAACGCTGCTTATCTGCCCTGTTACGTGTGTCCTCTTAAATTATAGCATAAAATCAACACCAATATGTAAGATACTCTTTACCGTTCATACAAAACGCATCCCTGCTGACAACAATGCAAACCATTACAGAATTTATTTTGGATTTATTGGTTATGATGTGAATTGTATTGATGTATTGGAAACTATAATGGTGGGATGCTATCTGGCTCAATCCTACTGGACTAAGGCCCAACACACTAAGAAATCCTGTAATGGTTTTAATGGAAACAGCTGATGGTTGAAATCCATTAGAATTTGTGTTCTTTGTTTTAGGAAAGCAATATTATATTAACCAGACAACACAGTATAACCAGAGGCATTAGGAAATAACCTTTATGTTCTTGCTTTGATGGAGTTAAAATCCCTGCGGCGATGCAGAATTCACTACTTGTCAATATAATAAACCTCTTGTGAAGAACACTTCAGATTTCTTTGCTCAATATAGACAAGAGGAGATAAGACGGGGCTCATGCTCCAGTCACATGAGATCCCTTTTCCATAATCCCAACACGGGAACAAAGACTCCGATTTTTAATTCCTACGCTGCAGACCTTAGAGATCTTTCCTATCCGCCCCTCCGGCTCCCAGGTGATCACACAGGGGCGGTCTTGTGTGCACTGTACTGCCATTGATATGTGCATTATGCAAAAAGTGATAACGTGCACCGACGGGTTTGCATAGTTTTTGCAAGACAAATGGATCATAAAGACAAATTTTTATGTTCTGTGTAGAATATTTTAGTGTTTTCATCTAATAAGAAATGGTTTCCAAAAGGTGGATTTTGGAAGGATGTCATTTTACACCGGAGAACTCTTTGGAAAACAAGGATCTTCTGGACACATCTGTCTGTGAGCTCGAGAGAACACTTCTTGTTTTCATGATTTTTTAATTTTTGTTAAATGTTCACACTGGGACATCTTTTACAGTAGAAAATGTGATGAAACTGTAAATATGGCTCACTGTGCATTGTTTAAGAATCAGGCATCTGAATGTTGAAAAACAACGTAATATATTTAATAATGTAGGGTGAATGTTTCTCTAAAGTCTTATTTTCTTGAAAATTTTCCTGTAAGATTTTCTTAATTTACATGATAAAATATTACATTTGTTTACATTTTGTTTTAATGCACTGCTGTTGTCAAACATATGCCTATAAAATGTATAATACTGTTATATAAGTGTGGTTGTAGTTTTTGTACGAATGGTTCAAGGCCAAATAACAACAAATAATTATAAAACAAAAAATCTAATTTTTACCTATACTGTAAAAATAGTAATGTTAAAAAATATCTGTTATAATGTGTGTAATAATGTGATGTTTCTCAATCCTGCTTTGTGACTTCACCTAAGGGATCCCGCTCTGAATTTAATTTCAGAACAGGGTTTCGCTCACGGCGAGTGAAAAATGAACTACAGAGATCCTCTAAATGGTGGCCATCAATAAACATGTGGCGCTTTGCTTTGTATTCATCTTCCCCTCTTAATTTGTTTTCCAGACAACGGTCCCTCAGCTTCTGACCTTTCAGGAGACCATCCTGAAGCAGCAGATAGAATGAGAAAGCTTTCTTCTGAGAGCTCATTTATTTATAAAGTGCAGGGGGTGAAGAATAGACTGAAAGAGCTGCTGAAATATCAGAGCACATTTAACCACGAGAGCCCTCCATCTCCACAGAGACAGCCAGGGAATGGGCTGAATTTACACACCAAACATCAACTGCTCCACAGCGTTTGTTTTGTGCATTGTTTAAAGGATTGGCTGGAAATATACAGGTTGAAATCTTTAATTTTCTAGAGAATATTATTTTGTCTCATTTTTAAATAGCCAATTAAAATGAATATATTGCAACACCTTACTGTACAACAATACATTACTTCATTCCCATCACAGGAAGTTTCTACTTCATTAACTTAGAAATTAAACTTTAAAATAATTTTATTTAAAATTGATTTAAATTAGTTTATTTTAATTTTAGACATTCTAATAATTTCACACAGTTTTTGTAAATCAAACCATCATAGTCATTATAAGTCTTTGTTTGTAAAATTCATGATGGCTTTCTATCATAGTCTCACTGAAACCACACAAGCCACAGGCAAAAGATGCTGCAACCCCTGAGAAAAGTCTATTTTATCCAAAATGACACAAGGAAAATCACCAGCACAATGTGCTGAATCAGCATCAAATTGTCTTTATCTACACTTTCATCTGAGAAAAATACAATCCATCCTCTTTTCAGGACTCGTTTGAAATAGCATCACATATATTTTTGTAGTACATTTGTTGATATGGTATATAAATATTTTTTTGTTCATTTGTTCAATTCAAAGGGTTAACAATCCAAAATCCTTTAGTTAAAGGAACAGTTCACCAAAAAATTAAATCATCATCATTTACTCAACCTCAATGACTTTCTTTCTTCTGCAGAACACAAAAGAAGGTATTTTGAAGAAAGCTTGTAACTTAACAGCACTGGTCCCAATTCACTTCTACTGTATGGACACAGAACGTGAATGGGGGCCAGGTAACACCAAAAAACTTCTTAATATCTTTTGTGGACACTAAGTTTTCTACATTTTCTGCAATAAAACGTAAAAACGTTAACTTTTACCTATGCATTAAACGTTTAGACTGTGGCATCACAGCATGTTTTTGAAGAAAAAGTAAAGATTTATAAACCATCAGATATTGTCCATAATTAAAATCTGTAATAATAAACAAGCAAGTATATTGACCCTATGATCATTTTACATTAAAGTCCTACAGAAAATCATCTAAATGATATCGATCATAAAAAAAGATTACACACCGGAGAGAAAAGTATTGCAACAAAAGAAACTATTTATTTCAGAATATGCATTACCAGTACAAATTAAGAGACCAAAAACCTACACCTTGTTAGTTTTTTCTTCACAAAAACAGGTTGGAATCAAAAAGACAACAGTTTGCTTTACTGTGTTATTCCTTTCGTACATATGCAGAGATCTTAAAAGTTAAAACTCCAGAAGAGAACGTCTCTGCGCTTGATATAAAAAAAAGAAGAAACATTCAAAAACACTGCAGGATTTGAAAGAACGAAACACATGCAACAAAGTAAACATTTGATGTTTTACAAACTGCGTTATATGCGAAAACAAAAGCATCATTATATGAGGCTTTTCTGGATCTGCAGGGCAGGCAGTGATACAAACATTATGAGCAAATGGAACCTGAATCCTCCCTGTGTACACTTCTGAAATGGGCGGGATGGGTCTGGATCTGAACATTTCACCATTAGGCACAATCTATAGGGATCAACAGGCCCTATGACCCTTTGTGTCTCTCTGTTCATCCAGACCATTTTGTTATTGTGTGATATCAAATTTGATCCGTTTTTTGATATATTTGATGTATTTTGAATAACATTCACTCCTTATGGATTATAAACACAGCTGCCCTCATAAAGACCTTTTCATTGTATGTAAATATGTTAACAAAAAAGATTAAAAGTGCACATCTACAAGCTAGCGCGCATTCTTGGGCTAATTCACATTATGCCTGCGAGAAAATAAAATCTATTGCTGCCCTGTAAACAAGCCGAATATGAAATAAGAAACGAGAATTGGCTATTCACAACGGGAGGGCATCAAAAATATATCCAAACAATTTCTGCATTTGTGTGCCATCATTTGTTTTCCTTTTCTTTTCAAGAAACACGACAGAATTGCAGCTGGATTTTTGGTTTCAAGTCTAACGCACCGGGCCGTTCCTGTGAAACGCTACCCAATGCCGACGATATTATACAATTTACAACATGAACAATGTTAAAGTGATAATGGTGTAAAGAACGGACACATCTGCGGTTTTTGGTATCGAGATCGCCCGTTGGTCAGGCTCACGTGGTACAAAACTGGAAAAGATGCTGCTGTGAAAAACAATTCACATTGCGGATTCCTTCACTTTTTTTGATTGCCTTCTATTGCGTTCTAATGCGCAGTGATGAAAAATGATTCATAATAAAACTCATATCCTGAATCATGAAATTTCTGGAGGGATTTATCAGACACCTCATTAGAATTCATCCAAATGATGCAAATAAATTAATAGTGTGATGGGTGTCTATTATTTTACATGTAGAAAATCAGATTGAATGAGATTCAAAGGTTGTTAGACAAACAATATCCAACTAGTTCATTTTAGTTTAAAGGCCCAGTTAACCCAACTAACTGCTTGTTTTTAACAAGAGGTTATTTTACAGTAAAATGATGAACCTATAAGTGTTATGCAAATGTTATTGAATAGTGTTAATGTATAAAAGTATTTTGGCACTATGGTAAAATAGCAAAATGTTTCAAACATAATGTAATGTTTGTTCTGATGACAAAGGCATTGAATGATCATTTCTAAACTGGGTTGATATAGAATTATCTGTCTATACTAAACTTCCTATTATCTTTGTCTCGACCTGTTTATTGTCACTATTTTTGTATAAATGTTCGAGAGGTAGCATGAACTCTGTAATGTCAAGGGCTGATGATACTCGTCTGTGTTATCAAAAGTCATTTACACACTCGAGAGAAGAACGTGTGTGATGAATTGACTATAAAGCGGGTGTCGTCTGGGTGATGTAGGCAGTCCGTTCTGTGCGGTGAACGTGTCGTGTTGGAGCGGGCCGGGTGGGGGGGAATCAGTTAGAGGTGTCGGAATGGACGCTTCCAGGTCCTTCTGTCGGGGAGGTGACGGAGGAGGGGGTTGTGGGGTCCTGCCAGCCACCGTTAGCCTGAGAGAGAACCAAAAAACATGATGACTTAGCAATAAAACATGTTTTATATAAACAAAGGGATGACGTAGTAAGCTGTAGACACATTAAGTGCTGCCAAAATCACGATTAATCGATTCCAAAATGAATGTTTGTGTTTATATTTGTGTGGCTTTTATATATATATATATATATACACACACATACACGTGTATATGGGTAGTTGACAGACTATTATGCAAATTTGTCCAATGGAGATAAGGCAAAAATATTTTTATGTAATATTAATTATTGTTTTCTAAATTATGCTATGTCACACCATAGGACAAATCCGTCAACTAACAATATATAACAAATATTTCATAAACAGATATTAAATTATATTTAAATATAATAAAAATGATCTATAAACAAACCAAGAAATAAATAAATATAAACACAATATTCATATTTCTTAAATATGTACATGTATTTACAAATGTACACACCGCAAATACATATATTATATATACACACAAATATTAATCGATTAATCGCGATTAACGGTTTGACAGCAGTAGTTTAAATACAAAGCACAAACGCACATTCAGAAATATTCCATGACAGGTTGATAACAGTGAGAATATGAATAAACAGCTAGATTTGCATATGCTCAAGTAGACATTTTTGTATTATGTTAGCATGATAATCAACACAATATATGACGTTGTCGTTTAGTGTAAACACATTTTGCAGTCTTGATTCAATTTAACATCATGTCGTCACAAACGTTTCTAAAAACGAGCAGTCTATTCATGGGAGACTTTCAATGCTTGAAAAGCGATTTGAGCTGAACTACAGAAATTTGTAAAGGAAAAAAAAGTGCAGCTCTACATCCACTTCGATAAGATTGATATTTCCTCAGAAAACTGTGAGAAGTGTGTAACATAGGGCTGTGTTTAATGCTTGTCATTTCCACTGACACACACAGTACACTGAGAACTGAAAAGAAAAAAAAAATCGAGACTCAAGGAGTAAACGAAGCATAAACAGTGGAAGGACACACAGAGAAAGAATGTGAAATAAACACACACATACACACAAGCAGAATACATCTCTAATCTCTACGACAGGCTGCTAGCAGAATTTCACGGCATTAGAAAAGGCTGTAAATGCTAGTCTGTATATTTAGTCTTCAATCACATACACAATGAAAAGAAGGAATGGCTGAAAATTATGGAAACATAATAATAATGAATAATCAAAATAGTTTTTCCTCAAGTCAAATGAATGCAATCATTAAATATTAAAAAACTACATACAATTTTAAACGTCTCTAAATGTATTAAACATTTAATATTCAGTTTCAGTTTAAAATGTACTTTTTTCTCACCAAAAGATTTGTAATAATTTTCCAGTCATTTATAATTAATCAATATACATATTTTTTTTATAGAAACAACACTTACAAAATCCTGAAAGTTACATGTAACTATTATCTATTACTCGGAGGAAATTTATTGTAATTATTACTAAATGTAATAATTTATAATTATATGAACATTGGTGTTATTTATCGTGTTTGCATGATTTGTCGTATGAATGTTTTGTCAGTTTTAGATTTAGTTTTAAATTATAATAAAAATCACTACAGCTTCAATTAAATACAGTTAATATGTTATGATGTGAATTGATGTGTAAAGCGAAATTTCTCATTCCACGTATCTATAATACTCTCAAAGCCTCAAAGTCAATCCCCCGCCCCAGAACTGCATATAAAGGTAGTAAAAACAGCAGGGCTGAGTAGGATTTGAAAACATCCGTGCGTTTGATCTCATTAGCATACGGCCGCTGAAGCGGGGCAGAACGGAAGCAGGATCGAGACACGGCAACCCTGTCGCTGACCCCCCCCATCTCTCGCTCTTACTCTTCCCAGCCTGCTGTCAACGCCATTAGCTCGGCGGGAACGTGATCTGAGCAATGTGCTTGGATTGCTGTCCCAGGTCCACACTCGCTCTCTGTGTGTCTGTCGTATTGATTTTCCCCTTTACCACACGGCTTGTCGCTGTGAATTTTCTCGTCGTGCCAAGTTGCCAGCAGCACCCCATCCACCCCCCGTCCCCTACCGAAAGAAAAAACACACAACGAAACGCATGCGAGGTCCTGTTTAACCATGGGCGCACGCCTTTATTTTTAGAATTTGGCTGCAAGATTGTCCGTGAAGTGTTTTTTTGTCCACGCTGCCCTGCGGGTCAGGTGACTTTGGGGCACGGTGTGGGGTCATACATTTGCAGCCAGCGTCACCTGTTCTCCCCCTTCCCGTCGGCGGGGTTGGTGGCTGCAGGTGCCGGGCCGATCTGATTGGACGTGATGAGCTCAGACAAGACGCTGGGCGCGAGGGAGCCAGACTCGTGTCCGCATCTCGCCGGGCAGCGCGCCGCCCGTGGCGTTCGCAACACACAGGCAATCAACTAAGTGACCGCGGTTCCCAGACAAGTCGTGCTAAGTGGCATTCTCAGCCCTATGGCTTTGAAATAATTGGTAGAGGGCAAAACAAGAAGAAGTGTTTTTTTCTCGCCTTACATTGATGCCCTGCGGACTGTACATCTGGTTTGCTGCGAGGCCGTCACTGTATCCTCCTGTCTGGCTGATAACGTGGCGAAGGGTATCCACCTGAAACGCAAAAACAACACGGCAAGGTCAGAATGCAAGGTCGGGCAAACCGACGTGTACGAACAAAGCAAGGGCGGACGACTCGAGGAAGAATAAAGCAAGGTCAAAGAAAACAAACAACGAAAAGAGACACAAAGTAAACGTGATGAAACAAGACGACACAAAGTCAAAGACAATCTGCATCAGGGGTTTGCGATCACGGAGAGACAAACATGCGATGATGGCATGCAAACAATAAAATCCAGTACAAAGGCTGACTTTATGCCTCGGTTCCAGTGAGCTGCCTACATATAGACCATTTTAAAGTATTGAAGATGGACGTACTGCAATCCCAGAATGCACAGCGATGACATAAGGAGCTTTGTGTTTCTATGATATTTTGAGTAACATGCAACAGTCCAAATCTATGCAAATCAATCAGAAGTGCTATTTGTGTGGAGCTACTGTCTATGTAGAGTAGGGATAGGTACCGAGAACCAGTACCTTTTCGGACCGGTACATAATTGGGTCGATGCCGGAGTATCGATAAGCTTCATGACATATGATAATGTTATCGATACTTGTGTTGTTTTATCTCTGTGTATTAAAGTGTTAAATGGCGAATTAGAGGCTGCTGCTGCCTGTCATTTTCCATCCCTGAATGATGTCTGAATGGCCAAAGTCTGCTCGACTTGTGTGATATCTAGGGCCATATGAGTTCCACAATGTATTTGTAAGCTGCTTGTTTTGTGTGTTTATGAGTGAAAGAGTGACATGGTTGAGATTGTGGAGCTTTCAACGTCCCCATTTCAAAACGAGGAAGCTTCCGTCAAACACCCCTTTTCGGCAACCCGACAACATAAAAGTCCTATATTAGCGAATGATTTATAACATTGTTTTTAATAATTCGGGCACGGGGCATAATTACTTACTTAAGTAAATTGAAGTGCTAGTAAAATTAAAAAAGTAGAACATATAATTGAAAAATTTTACTTGCTTAGAAAATAGTACCTACATTTTATGTAGACTGAAAACCCGGAAAAAAAGAAATACGGTCTACCAGCCAAATAACCATGGTGATGTATAGTAAATATATTGAATTACATTATGATGTGCTCCTATGCACATGCTAAGTGCTGTAAGTGGTATGATAAGGAACACACACAGATTTTGTTATGTGGCATTTTCTGTTTGCTAAGAAGCTGTAATAAAGAAACTAAAAATGTTTAACATCTTTTCACATCATTTGTTTTTGCATCAAATTATAGAGCGAAGTATCGATAACCGAATTGATAAATACCGGTATCGATATAATCTTTACAATACCCATCCCTTATGTAGAGTGTTTCAGGTTACTTAGAATGCAGCCTATGTAGGCAGCAGACAAAAAGGAAGCTTTTAGGTTTTGCAACAGAACCTAAAAATGCTCTGCACGAAACTAACAACCTTCAGGGTGTTACTACAACCCTTGGGAAAAGTTCTGTAATGTTTGTGCACTTTTGAACACAAAAAGTTATTTTGCTAGGGTTTGAGATTTCTTCAATTAAATGTAGTGTTCTGCACACTATACCTGTGACTGCACATTGGCTCCCACCTGAGAGCCTTGGTATGAGTCCCCGTTCAAAGACTGAACACTCATAAATAAATCGCCAGAGTTTGACATGTTAAAAGAGCCAGCAGAACCTGAGAGTAGAAGAGACAAGGAGGAGAGAGAGAGAGATAAAAGGAAGAGAGTGGAGGAGTGGTTGAAGAAAAGAGCAGAGAGTGGAGAATGAGATATAAAATTCAAAAGTGCAGAAATGCAGAGTTATAGTTAGATGTGCTTTACAGAGCATAAAGTATCAGCAGACCATAAAGAAGACAGGATTAAGATTGTTGCTAAGCAGGAGAGATTCAGCTGAGACCGATGATGTCACTACTGTTGAGATGTTGAGATATGTGCAATTTTCAGTGAAAATAAAAGACCCATGGTTGAGATACTGTGTAAGAGACTTCGATAATTCTGTCATCATTTACTCATCAAGTTGTCCCAAACCTGTATAAACTTCTTCGTTTTATCGAACACAAAAGAAGAAATTTTGAAGAATGGGGCACCATTGACTACCATAGTAGTTAGCATTTCCTACTATTGTAGTAAGTGGTGCCCCAGAACTGTTTGTTTACAAACATTCTTCCAAATATCTTTGCGTTTATCAGAATAAAGAAACTCATACAGGTTTGAAACATAGGAGGGTGAGTAACTGATGACAGAATTTATGTTTTTGGGTGAACTATGCCTTTAAATCTATAATCTTATTGTCTCATGGATTCAGGTGTGAGGCATGACTTTAGAGATATTCATCAGGTATCGTGTGAATCATCGGCGGTATATTTGGAGTTGTGAATGAAGTTTTTTGTCACCTGCTGAGTTTGGAGTAGACGGGGAATTGGCCTGGCTGCCATGCGCGGACACACTGGCAGCGCTGACGGCCGTTCTGGCGGCGTACATGTTGGCTTCTTCCTGGAACTTTCCGATGTTCTTCTTATATCGGATTCGTTTGTTTCCAAACCAGTTGGACACCTGCCCACAAAAGCGTTAATAAAGCACGTGTTTTCCAAAACAACGTCTACCTTCATCTTCAGCAGTTTAGCAATGCATCACGGTTGATGAACAAAAACAAACAAGGCCTTACTTGTTATAAAAGATTAGATTGATTCAGGGTTGCATTCTGGAATAGAATTATGTAGTTTAATATTGTATGTATTTAAATTAATATATATATTTTTGACATTATAAAGGCTGCAATCTGTTACTTTTTTAAGGATAACTTACATTAAAAATATTATTAAATAGGCTAGTAGGCTTCTTGATTTGATAAGTAACCTGAACATTTATGTTTCAGGCAGAGATAAGTTACAATTAGCAGCTTTAACACATAAAATAAATAAATAACAAAGTATACAGTATAAGCCGTACTAAGCCAGCACTCCATTTTAAATATAACCAGTGACATTTTAATGACCAGTAAAAAAAGCCCATTGAACGAACAAACATAACGCCAATGACAAATCATGTGACGCCCACAAGGACAGAGTTCTAACCCTGATGGACACAAAAACGCACAACAAAATGATTGTTTATAACCATCTTGCCGTGTCCGCGCTGTCAGCTCCGATCTCCTGAAACGCTGACTGCAATCACTCACCACGCACTACATCCATTACTACTAATACACCAGCAGACGAGCCGCTACGCTAATGATAAACACCATTACGATGAAAAGCTAATCAATCCTGTCGCTAAGCTTCCTGTTCCCGTGAGAGGCTAAAGGTGTTTCTATATTACAAACACTGCACGAATCATCAGTCACCCTGCCAGTGTGAGCCGAATGCATCACACAATCATTCCAGTTAAATTTATTAAATACCTTTGAGCGCATTATGCGTTTGCGGCGGCAGATGAAAAATGCTAAGAGGCATTTAGCGCCGTACTCCAAATGATTTTGTTTCCGACAGTTTTGCTGTCGAGTTACACGAGATTTAACTTGCGTGAGTGTTACTGATATCACATTCAATACACAGATAGAAGTAGACATGGACTGTGTCTCAAAATCTGGTGAGATGACAGTCTAGCCAGCACATTGTATGAAATAATAATTAAAAATATCCATCTGGTATAGTGACCATCTGTACGGTTGTATTGGTTTGTCGGGCATGTTAATAACGTTTCTTATATTATGTTCTTTGTGTGTTTACTCAGAGCTCCTAAAATCACAATAAATGTATAGAGTAGGTGCGGACACTGAATAAAGCTTGTTCTGATTCTGAGAATGCTTGAAGTCTCTAACCTGCGACACTGTGATGGAGCACTTCTTGGCCAGCTCCTCTTTGGCCTCCTCGCTGGGATACGGGTTACTTAGATGCGAGTAAAAATATTCATTCAGGATTTCTGTGGCCTGTTTGTTGAAGTTTCGTCTTTTCCTCCTAAGAAGAGAGAAGCCGAAAAACAATGTTTTAAACACGTTTCTACATTTTATTTAGCTTTTTTGTCATTTAACACAACAGAACCACAAACTAGATTTTAAAATTAAAAAATGAATGAAAAAACAAAATAAAGCATTTCATGTAATTTCCACTTAATTATATGCATTTGGCAGACACATTAATCCAAAGCGACATTGCATCATACTTTACATTTCTTTCCAAGAACATACAATCCCTGGGATCGAACCCATGAACTTGGCGTTACTAGCTCCATGACCTAACCACTGAGCTACAGAAAGCCTACTTGAACCTCTCTTTTAGGTCATCTTTGATCCGATATTTGTGAAAACTGTTAATAGTATTTAAAGGGATACTTCATCTTCTGTCATCATTTACTCAGCTTCGAGTTGTTCCAAATCTGTGTGAATTTCTTTGTTCTGATAAACACAGAGAAAGATTTTTGGAAGAATGCTTATAATGATCAGATCTTGCCCCCCATAGTAAGAAAAATTACTTGATCTCTTTTGTTCGGTTGAACACAAAAGAAGACATTTTGAAGAATGTAGGACAGCAAACAGTTCTGGGGCACTTTTGACTACCATTGTATTCGTTTCCTACTATAGGAGTCAGTGGGGGGCAAAAACTGTCGGGTTATAAGCATTCTTCCAAATATCTTTCTCAGTGTTCATCAGAAAAAAGAAATTCACACGGATTTGGAACAACTCGAAGGTGAGTAAATGATGACATTTTTGGGTGAAGTATCCCTTTAACAGTGCAAAGCAGGACTGAACAACATTGAAGAAAACTGTGATTCTTAATACTTGCTATATAATAATATCGTTGCTGTCCTTTCGAAACCTTGTATGTCCTATTTCACATTTTTTCAGGAAATTTTGACAAGCATTTTTAATACTTTTTATGGGTTAGATATTTGCAGATCCCATTGACTAACATAAGGGGTGACTTTATGGCAATAAAAAAAAATCAGTATTTAAGGAGATACGATGTCTCAGAGGGACAGCAGCGATATGCGATACGATAATGCTTTATGTTTGTAAAATCCATTTGAACTATATTAAAATATATTTAAAAGGTCTAGATTTTGCATTGACCTAAAACGTTGACAATTTACAACTTCTTAAAGTATTGCAATCATTCATTTATTGTAAACCTCAGTGAAATTCACATGTGCTGTATATAAGTAATAGCCATAAATTGTACAGCCCTAGCGCAAAGACAAATTCGGTAAGCAGATGCTTCATTGTTTTAAAAGCCATCCCTAAAGCAGACCCCACACACACTAACAAGAAAGAAGCTTTAAAATGACAGTAAACTCAGCCTTTGGTGCCAATGAATGCGACCTCCTCTCTGCATCACTCATCTGTGGGCTAAAATCCCGCGAGCAGGTCTCAGAGGTTTATAGATGTGGCACCGATGGCCCGGAACAGAGGTTGAGCGGATTTCCTCCCCAAAACCCCTCTTGAAAACATGCAAATGAGCCCAACATGGTCTCAGGCAGAGAGGGGATTAACCGTTGGAACTGAGCATGCTCCAAAGAGCGAGAGAATGGATGCTAAGAGCTGTGAGAAAACATGAACCTCATTTAAATGTTCTGCCTCTGACTAGAAGCTCTTGGTGTCATTTATCCGTGAGGAAATTTATGCAAATCCCAGGCATGTTTCAAAGAGAACAAGCGATTACATTGAAACGCGGATGGACTCGACACGCTGTAGCGTGTGTGGGTTTGGACGGGGCCCCTAAAGCTCAGGTCTGGGGCTCTGTGCAAACACGCAGCACAAGTGTTTGTTTACATGCATGTGCTTAGAGCCCAGCGTGGTCCACGGAGAAGACGAGAATGAAAACACGAGCGTGATTATGCACAAAATCGCTAACGAACAAGCGAAAAACAAACAACCCCCCGTTTAGCTGGAGGCGTGTGAACACCGACCTGGCGTCTAGGAAGCGCGATCGCAGGATCATGACGGCCTCGCATGTGCTCTGTTTCAGCTGCATCTGGATGGAACTGAACTTGCGGTGGATGATACCGACCATTCGCTCGATCTCTTTGGGCGAGATGGGCCGCGTGCGAGACTGCTCCCTCAACAGGTTCATCACGTGGGTCGTGAACTCGTTGCACGCCTGGAAAAACAGAAAACAATCAGGTTTTCTCAGAAAATGCAACAGACTGATAGAGTCCTGTTTTATTGGACTTTATTGTTATTGCCATACAAGATTTCACATTTTTGTGTGATTTTTGTGATCAAAAGGACTTATTTTTTGGTGGTAATTTCTAGAAATGTGCAACAGATCTTGCCTAATATAAAAAAAGAACCAAATGACATGGAACACATATATTTTACATAAAGATAATGCTTTAAAGCAGAGGTTCTCAAACTGGGGGCTAAAGATGCTGTGGCATTTTTTGAAATATAGAAATCTATCATAGATTTTGTGCACTCAAACATCAAAAAAATAAGGCCACCGACCCAAATAAATGATGTTTCAGCATTGTATAACCGCATATGCTTTGATTAAGATTATAAGTCTTTATTTCGGGGGGCCGCAAAGCAAGTGCTCTATACATAGTGGTTCTTCTTACAACAAAAAAGTTTGACAACCACTGCTTTAATGAGATACATATTGAAATAAAATTGTCAACGTTTATTCATCATCATGTCATTCAAAGCCGCTAAATGATTCTTTCTTCTGTGGAACAGATCAAATATTTCGAGAAATGTGTCCAGACAATGAAATTCAATGGGGTCCAATGGGGTTTGGTTACCAACATTCTTCAAAACATTTTCTTTTTTGTTGTGCAGAAGAAAGTCATACAGGTTTGAAATGACGTGAGGATGAATAAATAAAAACTGTAATAATTGTGGGGGAACCCTATAGGTTTAATTTATGTGCTGTGGTTGAACTAATAAGCTTAACAAACACAAACAGCAGCCGGCATAAAAGATTACTGTCACTTTAAAATCAAAACTAAAGCTTATTGACACAATATCAATTTTAAGACATAACTGATCGTTTTTACATAAATACTCATTTTTGATGGATCAAGTGCAATATGTCTGTAAAGAGAACACAATTCAGTACGCTGATGGGTGGGAAGCACAAATATTTGTCCCACTCTGATGGGAGTCAACAAAATACATTTCTTCAAGGACGTTTGAATAGTTATACCTTATGATATTGTTTCGCTTAATTCTTGGAAGGTAAGAAATGTTTGCTTTTGTCTGTTTTGCACTGACAACTCACTGATACATCTTACTTTTACACAGACAATTTAACACTACAAGTTTATTTAAAAAAAAGTATAATAAGATAATACATTTTTTTATGATTATTTCATTATTATTGAATCATTCTGTTGATTCTGCATTGTACTCAGCAATGGCACAATCAAAAAAAAAGCTGAAAGGACTGATGGCTAATCTCTCCTCACCAGAAGCGCTGAACTCCTGATTCCCATCACTATACGTTCTAATCCAGTGATGTTGATAAAAATAATCTTAAACCTCATCCATCTTTTAAACCAGCGCCCTTCATATACGCTTTTCGAGGAGCTTGATCCTGGAATCCATTTATCATGCATAAAAATGAGGCTTGATTGAGTTGTTACACTTTTAATACTCCAAGTTCATTTTGAAATGGCCTCGCTGGCGTGAGAGCTCTCATTACTCACATCTCACGCATGCACACACAGATGGGTACAAGAGGAGAGAGTGTCACAAAACACAGGGCTCATGGGAAGACGGCAACAACAGCGACACGAGGATGATGAAGGACGTTGTGCGGGATGGTCCGTGCGTGTGTGTGTTGGTGATTTTGGGGCAGCGGCAGTGTTTGTGGTCCTCTATGACAGCTATGAATGTCCTTTTGTGAACAAACAAACAGAGGACACCTGGCTCGCTCCCAGAATGCATTTCAGTGCATCACCTCTGCTCTGTCTCAACTATATATCATCACAGATGGATCTAGTGTCCGGCCAAAGTGTGCGAGAGTCAGTACAAGAGGTACTGAAATCATTTTTATGTACGAAGCTTAAAAGTGAAGGATATTTAAGGTGATATTACCTTTAAGTGAAATTTTAATGAATTAGTTTTAAAGTAATTGTTGCCTACTGATATTTTTTGGAAAACACTAATGAGTAATTCAGACATTGTGTGACTGAACCTACCTGCTCGTATTTCTCCAGTTCAGTGTGGTAGATCTGACGGATCTGAGTGAGCTTTGCTCTGTAATCGGAGTGTTCTGCTGAATTATCGGCTCCTATTCCAGCCGATGCAGCCGCTGCTGCTGCGGCCGCCGCAGACCCGCCCCCTTTCTCCGGCCCGGACACGCCCTCTGCCAGCAGCATGTTGTCCAATCTCATCAGTTGGGCATCTGGAGGGTCTTCCTCCTGGGCGCCACGGATACTCAACACTGTAGGAATGACACAAAAATGTAAAAGGTTATTGAAACAGGTCAGTATCCCAGAATGCATTGCGTGACAGCAGGACACCAGAGAGTCTGAATATACTGAGGCTGACATAACAGGTCCAGCCACATTGATCCACTGAGATTCTCCATTTTATGATAAATTGATTTAGCTAAAACAAAAAAGGCCAAGGCTGCAGATGACTTAGCCAAGTTTTATGATGATACAATTAAAAACTTCATTTCATTCATATCAGGAGTGACCCCAGTCAGTGGAGAAGATCTGTGGCTTTAATTCTCCATATCCTGCGGTCTGCTGGTTTGACACCAGAGGGCCTTAGAGTTTATATTTTACATCAGAGGACAGCTTTGATCTTTAATACATCATGCTTTTCACATGCTTGCACATACAAAGATGTAGAAAACACATGAAAGCTCACACATGCTAAAATATGTTCTTTCTAGCAGGGTTGAACTTGATAATAAGTAAGGTTTGAAGATGTGGTTGGCTTTGATAAATGTAAATTTCAGCTAAATTGACCTCGACCTACAGTATGTTGATCTAAAAATTGAATAGCAATGGCAGTAATTTACTGTTGTAAATTTAATACTGAAATTTACATGAATTTGAGATATTATTCGAACTTCGAACCGAGTAATTCATTTCGACTTCCTTTATAACATGCAGAACACATTTTCTTAAATGAAAGGCATTTGCTATAATATACGTTAGAAAATAAAAACATTTTGTCACAACAAAAAAGATTTTAATTTGGCCAAACAGCACAGCACAAGCACAATGTTTCTATTGATTATAAAAATGATTATTAAAAAAATCTGCCAGTAATATACTCTAATAAATAAACAAAAAATATTAATAGTAATATTAGATACATAAATTTTAATAAATGACTCCAATACTAAAATTCGGACAGGTATTAGCTTAAACCAGGTCAAAAAATCTCGAGACAAAACAATGGTAACAATCTTTTTTTAAGATATGTCAGTGTAAGTTGTTTTTGATCAAGACACCTTTAACATTTAAGTTAGTCTGGGACTAGTCTTGTCCAGGAGACCGCCGCATGACGTTCGTGGGTAATACTAAAAAATAATGACATAATGAAATACTGCATTTATCACAGTTATATTACAATGAAGTTCATTCAATTTGATTAATTTTAACTTCCTTAAATTTAGAAAACAATTCTGAATCCTCCCCATCAAATTCTTTTTCAAAATTCTTCATCAAACTTAACTAAAATTCAGGATTTTTTTCTTAAATCACTTCTGTCTCTTACATGATCCGACTGCTGCCTACTTTGATTTTCCAGCCGCTTTAATTATCAGTGACATTCTCTTCTGTCATCTAACGTCTGGCCCATTTAACAAGTCGGAGGGAGATGCAGTCATTTCCTCATGAGTTGTGACACATGAGCAAAAACCGACTTTCAGGTTTCTAGGTTGTGAGGGGATGGTCATCTGCTGTGATTATGGGCCACACTGTCTGGGACTAAAAGGAAGCTCTTCATTAATCCAGAGACAAAGCCGTGCACTGGTGCATTAACCCCAGACCACTGACGCCCGGTTCGGATGCAGCAGCGGTGAGAAAGGGTCCTGCTGTATGGCCAGCGGGAAAGCATGTGGGGGGGCATGACTCTGACCTCCTCTTTAAGTCGAAATGCAAATGCGCAGACTGTTGGCGAGCAGGAAAGGTTAAGGGTTCACGGCTCGAGGCCAGCAGGAGCTAGACTGCGCAAATCTGCGCAAGAGAAACAATACTGTTTCATTAGCAAACACATTTCATCTGATTCATGCTGTGGCTTCAGATGGGGAAAACTCACATGGGTAGCAGATGATATGGATTAACAGTCACGTTTTTGAGTGTCCAAAGAAAAAATATCTGAAGAGGGTGTTTATGTAGAAGTCCTAAAGGCAGAGCTGTACTAACTGGCCCATGTAATTAATAATGTAAAGAAATGATCCTAAAAAGGTAAATTACATATATTGCAAAAATAAAATGATAGACAAATGTATAGGACATGAGCCCAGTAAAGATTAGTATAGTTTTGTTGTTAGTTTTACTGTATTTTAAATAATATTTTGGATTAGATTTTATTTTTTAAATATTTTGTTTTGTTTTCTGTTTCATTGTTTTGCGATTTTGTTATGTGCTTTTGTCATTTTGTTACATATATATAATATATATAAATATAAGTTTTGTTTTTTATGTATTTTCAGTTGAAGTTCCCCTGTAGTCTCACATATATATGCTCTAAAATAGCTTGAATGTAACTTTAATTGTATGGTTTTATGAATATGCAAATTATTACCTGCCTCCACTTATTCACACCAGTTCAGTCTACCTGATCCACTCGGTAAACTGTGTAATGTGGTTTGTCTTATAGCATGACGTATAAATCACACAGTGTTCTTTTGATTTAAACCAAAAAAGGAGCTGTTCCTCAAGTAAAGGCACAGTAAGTTCAGTCTATCACTACTGGTTGTTAACAGCTCATAAACAGCAGAGTCACAATCCACAGCTCATAACATGAAACTAAAACAATCCACAGAGAGCAGACCAAAATCATTTCAGTGAGAACGTTCAAGCACTGTGAAGTAAAATTAAGACAACTGGTAAAGAGTGACTTAAGTCATCCTTCTAAATAAAGATCATGAATAATTTTTTTACGGTGTGTAAATGAATTCATTACATTAGTTTATCCTAAACTACAAGACACCGATGTAGAGATTTGGATCATGTTTGTAAAACCACACCAATGACAAATGCAAAGTGATTCACCTTTTTAAATACTCAATAGTCAGATACTGTGAAGGAATCCCGACTGTAGCGCAAATGCAACTAGCACACGTTTTAGATGAAGCAGAAACGTTGTCTGGGAGCTCAAGGGAGACATCGGCAGAAACTCAAGGCCAACAGAATTCCATCCAAAGTTATAAAACGTCTAGACTGTCAAGCATAATGGAACATAAAAATTCCCCCGTTCACAGAGCGATACGCTCCCCCTCTGCCAAATCCTGCTTCGCATCCGCGGGTGTTTATTTAACTTGGCTACAAGCGCCTCGACCATCAGTCTGTTAAAAAGAAAAGCTGTTTGGCCAGCAAAGGGCCCAGAACGAAAAAGCCAAACGCAATACGATACACGCCATTGAAAGGGGAAATAATGGCACGAGAACAAATAATCTGTACGTACAACCATGAAAACCTTTACTGAGAGTCATAGCATTTTGATGAGGTCATATTGAGCAATACTTCAAGTACAATAAAATCAAAAGTTAGATTTACAAGCGTGCTGCAATGGATCTGGCATTGCGATGTTGTTTATAGCTCAGCACGTGCTCACGAGAATACGTGACGGCTTCTATGTGCTTTTAGCCAATGGTGCTAGCTGCCAAAACATGTGACGCTGTGATGTCATCAGGGTTGCACCATTCAGACTCTGTTATCTTTGATCACATAAGACCAAGTGAGAAAAAGCGCAGACAGTTTTTATTTTGACCTGATAGTCACAAACTGGACCTTTAAAGCTGCAATCTGTAAATTTTGCCTCTTTACCGTTATCATTGTTTGAAACTTAAAATTCTAGGATACTTTGCATCAAACAAAATCTTACCTGACTCTAATTACAAATCATCATTATAAGATAAACGATGTTATTATAAGATTTATTTTCAAATGACTTATATACTTGCTCAATAACAGATTTTTGATTATCTTTCTCAAAAAGTTACAGACTGCAGCTTTAAAGTCATTATTTTTTTAGTCTTATGGACAAGAAAGATATTGTTACAAAAATGAGATGCATCCGCAGGATTTTAATATAAGAAAATCATTTTCCATTTGTAAACATTTCAACTAATTATTATTATAAATAATATTTTGCATTCATTTTGAAACGTTTGCCCTGGCTAAAGACACTAAAAGCACACGGATAAAGCGCATGCAATGGAAGGAAATACACCTGACAAATGATGATTTATTCATCCCTCTCGTAAACTAAAGCACATAATTAAAAGCACTGAATGGATTATTCTAAATAAATACAATTAAGCAGAATGATGAGAAAGGTTCCTGCGTTTGGCTGTGGGTCATAATTACACGAATCACTGAAGGCCACTTTACTCAGTAATGGCAGGCTAATTGATTCCTGCTAATATTTTCCTGAGTTGAAACTGCGTGGTTCCTTCTAGCAGGCCAACGCTGGAGAGATATCTGCGAGACAGCTGAGGGAGGAAAGCTTTCCCTATCCTTGTTAACATTGTTTTCTCTTTAAAATGAAAAGAATCACCTGCAGGCATTTTAATGCTGGTTTACTGCTGGAATAAAGCACAGCAGCAGATCTGGATTTTGAAGTATTTTTCTCTGTATCTTTCATTTACTGTTTTCTTGATTTCCAGTCTCCTTTCGATCATGGTTGAAATATAGCAAACTTGGAGTTAATTTTTAACTTTTGGATGCATACTTTATTCATGTTTCTGGACTGTATGTTTTTCACAATAAAAGCTTTGTTAGATTTTATTTAGCTCTTTATGAAGCTGTGATATGGCATTTGCATTGATAGTCTGACAGGATGCTGGACAGCTGTTGCCTGGCAACCAGAACTCAATCTGGAGTTGGTGAATCATGATTTGATTTTGATTGACCTGCTTCAAACATCTCGCCTAAGACATTTACTTGGCATTATTGAAGATTTACTCTGCTCAGCCTTGTTTTGTCAGCCGTCTGCAGTTATTTCCCACAAGCACGACTACAACGATATTTGCAAATAAATCAGGGTTGCTGTGCCAGAAGGTCAGGGACGACCGGATGCTTTTAACTTTAGCTGCTAACCCAAAACATCGGATCTACTCAACAGATTGTTAGAGTCAAAACAAAACAAAAATCGGAGTTTGCGACATTTGCTCGATCTCGCAGCATGTGGCCTTTTACAAATCAAATCAATATTTAATAAAAACCCAAGGCCACAGGCTGAACGGACAATGGATTATTTTCTCTGTCGGCTTGTTTATCGGAGGCGATTCGTTTCGTTTCCGAGAAGGCGCTCTGGAAGAGTCTGTGTTATTGGTGGAAGGCGCATGCAGGATTTATGCACCTCTTCTCAAGGTGGCTACTCGCCAAAAGTCGTGTTTGTCTTTTCCTCCAGTGAAGCTGTGTACTGTCGGATGGTTAGTATTCTAGTCTTCTGCATTTTCCATTAAGCGAACATCCGAGCGGGTCTGCCTGTGCCAGGGCTCCCACAGATATTGAAATATTAATTGAACTTCTATAAAAGGAGGCCGTGATCACTCTAACTGAACCCTCGGACTGCGACCAGTCTTAATTGAACAAGCAAGAGACACAAATGGCCGTTTGTGACTGGACCATGTCAAATTGCCAAAGCATCTTACCTCCCTTAATGAGTAAAGAGTTTGCATGATTTCATTTGGTAAGAACTTGTAAAACAGAACCAATTTTTGCAAAAATAAATAAAATAAGCTTTTAAAAGGAAAAACAAGCCCATTATGTGCCAATACAGGACATGACATAAGCCAATTTGATGCACAATATTTTCAAATGTTAACACAGCACTTTCTCCACTTTTTGTCAAACCGCAAGAAAAAAATGGCTCAAGTTTACATCCATATCAATGTCAATGCTTTGACAGCAAGATCAATTTCCTCCCCAAATAATGAACAGGAGGCCAAAACCTGCTCTGCAGTTCACATTTTTTACCCATCTGATTAGCCGCAAATAACTTGCGACTGTCAATAGCCGGATGAATGTGTAACCCTTTGCGAATTGATGCCGTTGTGTCAGAGGCGGTTGGCATGGCTGGTCATCATGGTGATACTCTGATAGAAGTGAGATACTGATGTTGAACGAATTATGTTTAGTTTCCGTAAGTCTTGGGAAAACCGACACATATAGACACACGCAGCCACGCAGGCACACACGTATACACACGCACGCGTACAAACAAACAAAGTTACTCTATTTTTTCCGCTGGCTTGGTCAGTTGTAGTTCCATTTTTACTCTTTTATATAAATAAGTGATTAAAACTTTGCTATTACTTTTTTTTAGTTTAAATGTTAACAAAAACAAAAAAATCAGTCCCTGAAAAAACAAATGGCTACAGTAACAAGCACAAACAAAAAACTAACCAAAATACTTTACTGTAAGCCAAGGAAGGGGTTGATAGAAAGGCACAAATAATTATATTTTGAATGTCCATATTCTTTTAAATTGTAAAAAAAAATATCTCTTTATTGTTGAATCTAGAATAAACTTCAATAAATTACTTAAAATACTAAAATCTTACCATCAAAATGCATGACATACGGAGCAACACTTTTTTAGTGCAAACACAGACGCAGTGTTTGGATGCATAATTAACCCATGCTGGTCGGGCAGCGCTGAAGCCATGGGCTCAGATTTACGCTGACAGCTCTGGCCCTGTTTGTTTGCACTGGTGATTCAGTGGCACAGTCGAGTGCGGCTGTAGCGCTTGATAAATCAGGGTGGGTCGACGCTGGCGTGTTCAGTGGTGGTCCTGTCAGAAGCAAGCTCAGAGTCCAGACGACAGCTTCATGCTAATTCAAAGGCAACATTGTTCATTATACAGTCACGAGTGTAGTGGAACGACAAAGAAACCAACAGGACAGTAATCTATCTGTTTAACCAGACCACCTCTGTCACACTCACATCTAAGAGTGGAAATGGCCGATATTCACTGGGGGACACTAGTTGGTGACATCATTTCTGTTTTAAATGTCAATATATGCGTGTATAAAATTTGCAGTGATTGGAGACTGAAAATGATCTACATTTTTTCCTGGACGTCAGACCGAACTGGAATTTAATCCTTGGTCCCCCCCGTTTTCCGGCTTGGTCAAAACCCTGGACACTTGGAATCAATATTATGTAAATTGAAAAGGATTTTTTACTGATTTAGCCAATGTATTAAATAAATATGATCTTTACCATTATTGCTGAATAACAAAAATCTATTCTTTAAAAAAAATCTATTGACCAGGCTACAAGTGGTTCTCTAACTTTTTCGTTATAAGGCCCTCTTTGTGTAAGGTGCATTGCTTTGATAATATAAAGATAATGACTTTTTATGTGAAAAAATTCATGAAACCAGAAACATCAATTCTTTTGGTTGGTAGGCAGCTTTTTCTGATGTTTGATTTCTGATGTTTCTGATGAATTTTTATCCACAAAATCTGTGGCCCCTTGGATCCATCTTGGGCCCCCAGTTTGAGAACCACAGATCTATACTATACATTTTGAAACTGACACAAGTGAAAACAATAACTTCGCATATCCAGCCAAGCAGGAAAAGCCAACTACAAAAATCTCTAAATGGACAAATATCAGCTGAATAATATCAAAAACAGACTGAAAAATTACGAAAAATACTATGATTGTAACAGGGTAAAGTGACAGTTTACAACAATGATACTGATTGTATTTTGAAAGCGTATAAAAGTCCTGCTAGTGTTAAGTTATTATTGGTGAGTGACAAGATTTATTGACGATTTGTGATATTTAATGCATAAAATATAATAAAAAACGGTGACATTTAAAGCTCATTAAAAAAGAAAAATGCATGAAAAGGTGCCACAAGCAAAATGAATCAATTCAAAACGTAATCAAATCACAAATTAGAAAGTCAATTAAAAGAATAAACTCCGGCATATATATGCAGGTATGACAGTCTGCTTAAACAAAGCTGACAGGAGCTGTGTGTGTGTGTATCTGTCTTGGAAAGAACCATCGCTACAGCCTGAGACCAGCAGCTCCCAGCCCAGTGGACCAGTACGAGACGCAGCAATACGTTTAGCCCGTACGTGCGCCTCCAGAGTCGAGTCTAATAATGGTAATTATAATCATTAAAGGCTGGCCAGGCCTGAGGGTAGCTGGTAATGACACAGCCTGAGATGGAATGAGATATAGAGACAGATAGACATCGAGATGGAGAGAGAGAAAAGTAATTCATTAGGCAAATAGTGTTACTCATTTGAACGCATCCTCAGCCTCGGGCCACGCATATTCCTCTAGATCTATTAAATATATGTGATATATGAGCTGGATCTAATCAAGGATGGGTTTTACTGTACATGTATGACTAAAGCTGGGGTGGGGGGGTGGCTGGTAATGCAGCCCAAACACGTTTTCAACTTACCTCATAGTCCGACTTAGCGAGTTTCTCAGGCAGATGGCACATTAAATGTAATTATATATTAGAATTTGTTCAATAAAATAATTAATTAATCAATAAATTTTATAGAATACATAACATTTTCAATTATTCTTCAATGAGTCATGAACCAAACCTACCAATAAACATCTGAAACAGACAAAAGACTAAAGTTCAAATCATCCCATGATGCATTGCACATGCTCAAACTGGATCAAAATGTTTCAATGTGAGCTAGGTACTCAGTAACCGATTGGAAGTATTAAAATTATATATCTAAACGTATAGATAATGAATTAACTACACATTATGTAGTTAAATATTTCGAATATATTTTTAAATATAAGGTCAGATCTGTTGAGTGTGGAATGAAATATAAATCTGAGTTGTATGACTCCATCAGGAGTCCATTTCTCAACCCCCCCAACTGCACCCCCATAGGGGCAGAACAACCAGAGACAAATGTGTCATTAAAACCTGCCCCGCAGCTCTTTATTACAGTCAATTCTCCGGGATGCCAATGACGGGTCTGAATCCAAAAGAGCAGCAAAGGGCAGATTGACCATTGACATCATCAGTGTGTGTGAGGGGGCGTGGACACTGGTGTGGTCAGACGGAGCAGAACGCATTTTCTGTTCTTTCATTACTGACGCATCACCTGTCTTGCATGGATCACTGACGCACAACTCTATAAAACCACAATAATGTGTCTGTTATCCTTATGGATTTGCTATGGTAACCATGGGAATAAAGATACCGTCGCTTAACTTTGTGAGTTCACCTTTCTAAAGTTAGCCCTGAGCAAAGCATATCAAAAATTGCTTTGTCAACACACATCTCATAGAACATTTTTCAAGGATCAGTTCAAGTAATAAAATAGGTAAGAAGCTATAGTGCTATTTTTTTTATGGGTATACTGTATTGTCTTAAGCTACAAGTTACTCATCTTTTAAAGCAGATCCACTAGAGCAAGCAGCTTCCTAACAAGCTACTTACAAACCATTTGCTAACTAAATTGAATCTATTTAAATGAAGGGGGCAACAGTTTATAAAACTAGATTACATGTTATTGGTTGAACAAAAACATTGCAAGTCTCAAACTGAGACGGTAAATAGAAAACTTATAGCACAGAATAACATGCGAATATTAATTCAAACAGCAAACACGCGTTTGTCAATACGCTGCCATCCAGAGCTTGTAATGTTAAAGCTCAACTACTTTAAGAAAAGTGAGCTGCTCTGTCTATAAGTTACTGACATTCAGAGTTATTGAGGACCGAAACTTACTTTAGGCAAATGTGTAGATTTTAATGCTTGGACAATAGCTAAACATTAGGACTTCTTACACAATATCACTGTGGTTTAACAAACATCAGAACTCAAGGAAGAGTTTTCTTAAAACGTCATTAAACCAAATGTGTTGAATTTGCATGAAGCTGCAATGACAGAACTGACCTGAAACAGGTTGTATACATGAGTTGAGACTTAAGTATACTTAAAGTAAGAAGATATTTCAAAGAATGTGGGAAACTACACAATTCGAGGCACCATGGACTATCTTAGTATATTTGAAGAGTTTGGTTCCAAAATGAGATAACTCGGTTTAAAAATAAAATCTAAAATCATGTTTTTATTATGTTATATCTTTATTGTGTTTTATTGTGTTAGTTAGTTACAAACATTATTCCAAATATGTTTTTTTCGTGTTCAGCAGTATAACATAATTTAAACAGGTTTGAAACAACTAGAGAGTGAGTAAATGATGGAAAGATTTTTTTTGGCTGAACTATCCCTTTTAACTTTACTCCTCACCACTGCACAGAGTTCCAAGAATTAAGTTCACAAAAAACACTATCTCACCCTCTCTCGTTTAATCACTCTCTCTTTTCCTCCCTCTCCCCCTCACTCCCTGTCTCTCTCTATCACTCATTCTCTGTCTCTCTCTGCGAGCGAGTGCCACATTTCATACAGCAACGTTCTCTCAGCCAACAAGTTTATGTAAAAGTGATTAACCGTAATTAAGCCATAATTACTCTGATTAGCCAAGTCACAGTAAATTACAGCAGCGCTTGTGAAGCGTTGGAGGGGTATAGAGTAGCTCTAGGGAGGTGTGTGTTCTCCACGACCCACTGCAGATTGCACAAACTGTATCGAGGTTGGGGGGGCTTAGGTGTTCATGAAGCGAGACCTTGTTACCCATAATGCACTTTTCTAACCGTCACACACAAGCTTTTGACTGTGTGAAATGATTTCCCTAAATGCATGTGTGCAGTTTTAAAGAGAACAAGTAACATTAAGAGGAAAGATGAAAATGCATCACAAACTTGGCAAAATAATTGTATGTGAAATAGAAGTTAGTTTGGAAAGTGTTTTGATGTCAACTTCAGGTCAAATTTTTAAGAAATGAAGACTCGAGAGCTATAACTCGTATTCCAATGGTCCAAACCTTAAAGGGGTGCAGCAACGATGTGTCATGCATTCAGACTTCTTCACAATGTTAAACATGCTGTCTTCTCATGCTTAACATGGTCAACTTGTCAAAAAAAGAGTTGGGCGTAATAAGTAGTATTTCTGTGCTAAATACGATGCCGCCTGTTTCTTTCGAACACATAAAACTGTTTTGTAAAAACTTTTCTTAGTCCCCTATTGGACAATTCTCCCGGAAAAGCACCCGGAACGCCCAGAGCAGGAGAAGGAGAGCAGGAGAAGGAGCATGCGCAGACGTCTTTCACTTGTGTGGAGGAGAGAGAGCATATGTTCGCAAAGTTCAGGTGTTTGTTTGTTCACTGCATTTGGGTGATGAATGTTATATAAACGGTGGATATAAGGCTGGATTTGGAGATCGTTTGAAACTGATATATGGAGCCGTCCCAGCACTAAAAGATGCCGGACATGAACCGCATGCGGTGAGTAAAACTGATGTCTGTGTTTTGTTGACAATGTGCTTTAGTTCAGACCCTGCATGCGCCGTGTGATTTATAAATGTGATTCTCTCAAGCTACTGAATTAATATGAGATTGGCAGAAACCCTGTGTGTTATGGCTGCTTTAAATAAACTCCCTTAATTAAATATAAACTATTTTTTTCTTTGGAATGATACACACTAGTGGAATTATATAGGGGGCTGATTTTCATAATAGGGTTTTTTGAGGTACTGGCAACCGATTGCTCAAATTCATCTGCTGGGATTTTACAACCCAAGAAATCTCTCACCATCTCACCAGCCAAGACTGTGACCTTTCCAGTTCAACACAGAGACTGCATAACAGAAGCTGGTCTTTTATTGTAAAGAACACACACACACAGACAAACACAAATTTTGCCCTTCGCACTCCCGCAGCATTCCGGATTGGTCGGACCGCCAGCAGAAGTCTCGGGTCATGCCAGCACAGACTGAAGCTGAGCAAATCTATCTCATTTCATTTGAGTCTGCTTCTCTTCTGGCACATAAATAATGCATCAGTCGGAGGCGTGTGGCGCGCTGCAGTCTCCCTCTCAGCGGGGAGCGCTGCGTCTCCCTGTGCGCCCCCCCCAACTCCATCCCGTTACACCGCACCCGATTAATTACACACTTTAATGAGCTGCATTATTAATGGGGCTCTTACTTGGCAGTTTAAGGAAACGCAGCCGAGCGCTCAGCGATACGAGTTTCTACTTCTCATTAAAACATCACACGAGGCATGTGGGACGACCGTGGCCCTTCTCTAACACAACATTCACAAGATTTAAATTCTTGACAGGGGCATAGAGATGGAGAAAAGTCTAAAGAATTCCTCCTCAAACCATATAGGAAATCTTCTTATGATGTCATCAAAGTTCATACCAATGACGGAAATAAGTTGGATTTTAATCGCTTGGAAAGTAAAACCTCCCCTCAACAATGCACACAGTTTTACCAAGTTCCTCCTTTGCTGTAGATCGTTTATGGTTGCCAGATAATGAAGAAGAAAAAATAATTCTATGAAGCATCTTTGTTTGGGATTTTATAATCGTTTTGAAAGTCTTTCAAAAATTGCTCATACAATCAGACTTTCTAAAAGACAACCGAATATCTGGAACGTCCTTGGGGACATCCATTTTGATTTAGCATCACTTCTACAAAACAGTCTGTCGAACAGAATCAAGAACAAATGTGTTCCATGTGGCCCACATGAGCTCAAGCTGTTTAATTACTGCCTTTAAGAAACCAAAATAAAAGTCAAAAGCCATAAATATCCACATGACCGACAGAAAACAACAAACATACAAGTCGACATTGCAACAGGAAAACTAAAAGCTTAAAACACGTTATTTATTCTTCACAGAAGTGCAGTGGGAGCTGCTCTGAGATATCAGCACACTATCATTTGGATTGTAGTATTGTTGCTCATATTTGGAGGAACATAAATATATTTTTCTTTGTGTTTGCCACGGAAGCTTCTTTTGTTTGTGAGAAGAGTTTCACAGCCGCGGAAAGAGACCGAATGAGAAACCAAGAGTATGGATTCCCGCGGGTCCTCCGTGTGGGTTATTTTGTGCAGGAGCGTCTTTCCTCCTGCCATTCAGAGACACGTAACGCAACACATCAAAACATGTCAATTTCCATTAACGCGCAAACCAACACATGAGCAGGAAAGACTTCAAAATGACCAGAAATACAACAGAACAACCAAGCACTTTTTTAATATATCCGAACAAGAATCATGATGCAACAACTTAACACAAATAAAAGTACATTCTTTTTGTGTTTGGCAAGTGTCTTATATTTTATTTTATTTATGTTAATATTAATTTGCATTATTATTTTACTGTATAATAAATGTATGCAATAAACAAATTTTTTTTATTTTGTTGCATGTCATTTTAGTAAATAAACAATCTGTTAAAATGGGTCCTGTAGTTCGGTAGCATTTAAACAAACCGTATGGTACATGGACATCTAGCGTTTGAGCTTGGTATCGCAGTATAAATTAAAAATATTGGAAAGACAAGCTTAGACAAGTAACGCTTCTTATTGGTTTTTTTATTGCCATCAGAATAATCTACAGGCACTGGGGTCACAAAGTGCGCATGTGCAGTAACGATTGTTTATGTGGTAAGGATGAAACCGTCTATACTATACTAAACTGTTCGTGTTACCTCATAAAACCTAATAAAATGTGCTCCAGTGTGATGTTAATTGATTGATTTTATTACATTTTACATGACTAAATCAACAGAACTGCATTAGTTGGAAGCAAAGGTCCAATACGTAATTTTTTGGGGGATCTATTGACAAAAATTCATTATAAATTACATAACTTTGTCTACAGAAGTGTATAAAGAGCTAACATAATCAAGCGTTATGATTTGACAACCTTAGAATAAGCTATTTCTATCTGAAAATGTATGTCCTGTGTCATCCACCGTAGTGCTTCGAAAGAGAGGGGTGCAGAGAGCTGTTGATTGCAATTCGCAATCTCACATCTAGATGCCGCTAAATGTCATAGACTTGACCTTTAAAGATCATTTCAAATAGAAACAGCTTCCTAACGTAACAATGGCATGGTACCCCATTTTACAGTGGAGGCAGTTTCTAAGGGGAATGTCTTTATCATGTTGCTATGCAGTTGCCAGGGTGTTCTAGGTGGTTGCTAGGTCAGAATAAAATCCCATAGACTGACATCGAATCTGGGTCCAGAGTCATATCTATAGAGCAGAATATGATAGACTCCAGGGAACACTTTAACATCTAGCTATGTAAATATAACCCTGACCAAACTATCACTTCACTCCAGCGCTAAAAAAAAAATAGGTAATGACTTTCACACGGTGGTTTTAATTTGCTCATGGTGTTCTCTATGTCTCAAGACCTCTGACCCCAGGCTCACTCAGCGTAGGGTCTTCTAATATTCTATTCATCGGCTCTCTGACGGCCTGTGATCCAGTCGAGCGGGCGTGATCTTTCAGTCCAGCTCAGCCTTTCATTTCTCGTGTCTTGATTGACAAAAGGAGTTCCATGTGACCTATATCTGCATGTGCTCTGTGACCCAGATAGTGCCCACGTAATGAATGTCTTAGCCATTTGTGTCCAACTCCTCCTTGTCTTGGTCTTGCGTCCATGTGCTAAAGTCCTCCTGATGGAGTTGTCCCCAGGGCCTGTGCTGTCTGGGGTCTAGAGAGAAATATTCCCATGCGCCCGGACCGGAGACATTTTTGGGGGGGGTCACACATTACTATTCATGGGCTTGAGATGATGGACCCGCTCACCCTCAATTTATCATTCGCAGCCAAAACGCACACACACATACTCACCTGCCTCTGTCCCATGGTGGGGAATTAAAAAAGTAACATAATGGATTTTCCTTGCCGTTTTGAAAAACATTGTATTACACTGATAGACTCTAAAAACTCCATTTATTTCAATAGAGCTTTTCACAATTTTGTAATGATGCAAAGCAGGAAAAAAGAAAACAAAACAGGAAGTTTATGAATGATATAGAATACATGGTATTCCACAAATGGTATTGCACGGGTTCAAAAAGATGTACAAAACTAACAGACAAAATCAAATTGAATGTCTTTAGGTTTGTAGTCTGACTGTTATTTTCATAGTATTAAGGAAGTTTGTGTATCAGTTATTATTTCATGTTTTTTCCAAAACATAAACTTGGTTGTTGGTGGGAAAATCCACAGAACATATTTTTAAAAAGTAAAATAAAGGTGTGTAAATCACTTATAGTTAAAGTCACCGTGAAATAAAAAATGATTGTATATTATTAACTATTTATTCATGAAGGGGATTACTTTTTAAAACTTCCCCTCCCAAAATCTCTTTTCCCATGACGTGTATCTCGGTTTGAGGGCGGGACTATACCAACTACCCAAAAAACTGCCTTTCAATTTCTAACAATCCAATAAAATATTCAAGGACAAAATCCTGCGCCACCCTACAATTTCCCAACATTTTTTAGTTACATACTCGATCTGTTGTTCTCAAACTCGTTTTAAGGCCTCATTTGTGTAGAGTCAACTTTGAGTCCCTCCAAATAAAGATTTATAGTCATAATCTTAAACCAAAGATATATTCAGCCATACAAATCTGTAACATCGATCCTTTGGGTTGTTGTTCTGATGTTTGATCTATGATAAATACCTGTATTTTATAAAATGGCAAAAAATCTGTGGCCTTCCTGGATCCACGGCACCCAGTTTGAGAACCACTGATCTAAAGTATGTTTAGAGTATGCTATAATTAAGACTTCTGGTTTAACATGCCATGCACATCGAATTTAATCGTCCACATGGCTTCGTCTATGATTAATTCCATCGAGCTCAAGTGCAGCGTGCTAATAACATCCCGGGATGCTTTTGTATTATTCTGAGAAACTTTACCGCGTTCTGAAGTAACCGACTCCAGCTGTCTCTGAAGAATTCCTCCCGCGTTCTGCAGCTACCGGCTGAATGATAAAATCACTCTGACCTAGATGCTGCGGCCCTCATGAGACTCTCTCTCTCTCTCTGCGCTCTGTGAATACGTAATTCTAATTTATGAAGTAGCAGAAGGCACTGGCAGAATGTGTATGTGTGCATTTCATATATATATATATATAAAAATACACACACACACACGGATGCTTCTCTATGCATTCACGTCTACTGTTCTAGTCAATCATCGTGTTCCATCGTGTTGTTCTCCTTCAACAGAACCGTGTGATGTTTGTAAAAAAGCAAAACAGCGTCTGCGCTGAAGGAAAGGAAAGTTCCAGGAAAAACTGACAGTACAGCTGAAATAATGGAGAGAAGACACTATGCAGAAGAAAAAAACTCTGTTTGGATTCACCTATTGTGTTAAAGGGGAAAAAAAACTATATAAGAAACGGCTGGTAGAAGATGAGCAGACGCGTGCTGAGAGCGTGTGCTCCTCCAGTCTGACAGTCTCTGGAATAATCTTATGCTAATACTCAAGACCTGTGTTTAGCCTTAAGTGCACCGTGCACTCGGATGATCGGAGGAGAGCAATTTTTCCAAAGCACAGATTCTTCCAAAGAAAGAGTGAGTAAGATGTGCAAAGGAATTGAGTGTAAAATAGTGTTTTACTGCAGATGGAGCTTCTTTGAGTTGAGGCAATTTATAGTGAGGGTGACAATTTCGCCTTTCCCAGAGAAGACAGCAATTTATAGTTGTGTCGAAGCGTCATCATGGTGAGACGAGACCACAGCATGTTTGTGTCAGAATAAGAGAGAGAGAGAAAACCTTACAACAAACACCATGTTTAACAGCAGTTTAAGTAGTAGTTCTAAGAGACAGTCCCTAGACAATTTTGCGATCGCAGAATTTAACGCATAATGAAACGCATAATGAAACAAACTTTTAGATTGTCGCAGAATTCTTCACATCTCGCATTCCGTCAAAACCAGCTCCAAAATCGAGCAGAGATACTATAGAAAGCACTGTAACGCTACCAGTTTGCTATCAACATCCATTGCCATCTATTTAAAAAAAACTAGCCTCTGGTCTCCTTTCCTTTGTTCTGCTGAAGGAGTTAGCATTAAGGGAAAGCCTGGGTTGCGCAAGCGCTGAGGGCCAAGGTTCAAACGTCACGGTTCGCTACGCCCTTTAGCCCTTACGCTTTTATGCCTAAAGGTTTCAGTAAAGTTTCTTCGAGTCAAGTCAGCCTCACCGATGTATGCATCTCGTTCTTTAAAAACACACCTGGAAACAACATAAAGCCAATTAATCTATGAAGAAAGCTGTTATTTTATTTTGGTGTCAATGAACATTCAGCACAATCAACTAAACGGTGATTTGTCAAAAGTGTGCAAGGTTTATGGCATAACTCATAAAAGTTATCGCAGAGAGATTTTCACAACCATACACATGAACCGATATGAAACGAAACGTGATTGGTTGCTTGACCTGTCAGTCAAAATGGCCTCTTGGCCCTTAAAAAATGGCCCTTAAACTTAAAGCCGCCAGCAGTCTGAATCTGCTGCATGTCTTTAATAATAGGAAATGCATAAATAATGTTTTCAAGTTTTAAATTTAGTTTTTAACTTTCTTGGTAAAACCCCCAGCAATCGTTTTTGCAAAATTTCAATTAAGCTGCTCCAAAATTACGGATTTCAGGCTGCAGAAATCACAAAAAATCTAGGCGTAATTCACCCCAAAATAAAAATTCATTCAAAACAATCATTTAATTCCGAAATCTGTTTATGACAAAACACAAAAGAAGATATTTTGAGATATGGCTCAGTGTTTTTGTGTTCACACAAAGGAAGTCATTGGAGGTCGATGTTGTTTGATTACCAAAATTCTTTGATAATATATGTTTCTGTGTTCTGCAGAAGTAAGAATGTCAAACAAGTTTGAAATGACATACGTGTCAATAAATGATGAAGGAATTATCATTTTGGAGGGGGCTATCCCTTTAACATGATCCAATATCACGTCTACAGAAAAACTGTTTGTAAAACGTAACGTGCAAACCCCGTTCCATGTAAATGACAAGACAAACTTGTAAAGGTGCCATATTTGATTTTACCATAATGTTTTGTTAAATGCCATCATTTTCAACTATTCCTTTAAATTATGAGTAGTTTGTATCAAGCTACAGATTCAAAGAAGCTCCCTCAACACTAAAAGCATCTCTGCTCAATTTCAGTCTTTGACATAAACATCAACATGTATATATTTTCCAAATCCCTCTCATAGCATTCGCACCACAGACACTAAAAGTCATTTGCCTTTAAAGGTGAAATGATTTCCATAAAAACAAAACCGTAGGATAATAAATGTTTTAATGACGGCATCGGGGCCTTTGGGTTTGTCGCATTGTCCCCATGAAGCCTGGAAAGGCAGATGTAGAAATTGATTGCTCTTTACCAGAGGAATGAAAGGGGGCAGAGCTAGCTTTCTAAAAATAAAGCATCCGAACAGCGTGCATTGTGCGTGGCTGCTCTACAGTATCAGCGAGTGTGATAAAGTCACTAGCAGTGTCTTATCGTCCGCTGAGAGGAAATATGCCTCCACCAGATTAGAGCTCAACACTTTGCCAAGGTTATAAACAGCCTGTTATCTGCCACCCAAACACACAAATCCACACTCTATCAGCACACAAACATACGGGCCACACACACCGAAGATCTCTGCCTCCGGATGGCCGGACACACATACATAATCACACGCGTGAACGGGGCATCCTGTGCGAGACTGAAGTGAATCAGTTTATTCAGTACTAAACTAAAAGCCATGCCATCAAAACACACCTCATTCTCTCAAGTGTTTGTTTTTCTCCCGGGCTGGCACGAGTCTGCACCTCTGAGAAACGGATCTGTGGTTCTGGCAGCACTAAAAGGGCCCGGCATCTATTCTGCCTGCCTCAATGGCTCATTCTTCCGGTCCCATCTCATTTTGCGGCTTTTGTTGCTTGTTTGTGTTGATCAGCATGGCAAATGAGATGAGCCCTCCACCACAGCGCAGAAAATGTGTTTAATGGAGACAAAGAGCCGTGATTGAGGAATACGGTGAAAGAAGCTTGACATACACACACACACACACACTAACACGAACGCTTTAAAGTGATGCTCAAACGCGCTAGATAATCAATAACAAGCCAAACATCCACAGACGGCCGCACTTCCCTCAAAATGAAAGCAAGTGGCATCCATAGAGAGAGAAGAAAACAAAGGCAGTTCACCTCAGTACTGCGCATGTGTTAAAGGAACAATTCAGCGTTTTCAGGAGGATATAGTGACAGAAATGCAATATAATATACAAACTATTTCTTCAGAGGTGTATAAAGACAACATAGTAAACCGTTATGTTTCTAATACCTTAGAATAAGATGTTTATATCTACTGTACATAGAGAGTGAGGCTTCATACATTGAATTCGCCGCCATGTTTTGTACAGCAGCCCTTAACAAACAAACAACGTGTCCTCTCCTCTGCGGTATGTGGTGAAACGGATCACAATCTGCGGTTTGGAACACAGGATTAAATGCAAGTTTATTTATCATTAGCCAACGCACTCTCTCACTCCAATATAATATTAAAGCGGTTCCAGATAAACAATGACGCTCAAAACGGTTCCATCACACAGCTAATATTAGAAGAAAAACAACAACATGTCTAGGTTATAATAAACAGAAAAAAGCAAAGTTACTCACATACTGATCCGAATCAAAGCATCCTCCTCAGGGGTGATTTAAAGACGATCTTTCTCTCAAATTTACTCTCTGCTCCATAGATATCTACATGTATCTCTGCTAAAAGCCTTGGTACCACGGGTTCTAACGCGTCTCTGCAGGAAAGTCTTTATAATATTGGCGCAGGTCCTCGCTCCTGCCTGACTTTTATCCTTCTTTTATTCTTAAAATCCACAGACCTTTTATTTGATGTAATAAATAAGACATTACTCTTTCTACAGTCTTTCTAATGCCCGCATGATCTCTTCCCTGCGTCAACATGAGAATGACATCTTTATCTACTATGGCGGCCACCGTCGTGTTTGGACTGAGCGATTCGTTGCAAATCTATAATACAACGCTGTAAATCAAAAACTGCTCCTTTAAAGCTGTAATGAAAATTATTTTATGTGGGCTCATCCAATCGAATGGATCAGCAGGCCAGAACTATTCATCTTGAAAAATATATATTTTCTTTTTCTTTTTTCTTTTAGTTTGCATCATTTCACGGGTTTGAGATCACATGGGAGAGTTGGGTTAACAGGCAACCATAAAGGGGAGGTTCGACCAAAAATGTAAATTCGGTTATCATTTATTCACCATCATGTTATTCAAAACGTGTTTGTGTTATTCAACAGAAAAGAAGATATTTTGAGAAATGTCTCATGTGGTTTTGTGTCCATATAAGGGAAGTCATTGGGGGTCAATGTTGTTTCGGTTACCAATGTTCTTCAAAATATCTTTTGTTGTGTTCACTAGAAAAAAAGAAACTCATACAGGTTTGAATACTCAAGAAGGTGTGTAAACGAACGATGACAGAGTTTTCATTTTTGGGTGAACTATTTAAATTCAATTAACAAAGATCCTACAAACGCGAACATACACTGACATTCAAAGTTACCTGTTGGTTATAAAATCAATAAGGCTGTTAATATTTGTTGCCATTTGTTTAATCGTTGTGAATTAGCCTTTAAATGTTAAATAATATGAATCTGCCAGAACTGCCTACTTTTGGATAAGGTGGAATTAAACAAAAAAACTATTTTACAGGAATATAGACTATTTCTCTAGTATCATATAGTAATACAACTTTGATCACCCCACCCCTTGTGTGTGTATGTTTGTTGTCACCAGCATCAGTTTCAACATCAAGGTGTGTGTTTTAACTCCAGAGAGCTCTGATGAGACATCTTTGAGCAGCGGTGAGGTGACCTTGGTCCTCCTGTGCTAGATTCCTACAGCGCTCTGTTCTGCAAGCTTCAACGGTGATGTTAAAAATGGCTTTCCCTCTAGATTAATGGCACGAGGGGGAAAAGACCGCTGGCTCTAGACAGAACAGAAGAAACACAGGCCAGAACTGAAAGGTGCCAACTGCCCTTCAGCACTTTATTGTGAAGAGAACCACCACAACCACGGCCAGAAGAAGACTTGTTTTACATTTACACTTTTTGGAAGAGATGAACATGTACTTAAACAATAAAAAAGTAGATTTTTTAGCCCTGTTATCCAACAAGACGTATCGAGAGAGTTTGTGTGCATTTCTACATTCATTTAATACATTTTCAAATGGGATGAGGATGAAAAAGAGCCAATAAAATAAAAATGAGACAATAGGCTTTTTTTGTTTTACACCTTCAGCCGTACGTCTCATCTCCACCTGGCTCTAACACTGGATCTCACCTAAATACATGAACACCGGCCAGCCTGATTTCAAACCCATTTGACATTTATTCTAACATTTTCGCCTGGATTTAAAAGGTTTCAATGTTGTAGCGTGTGTGTGCTATGTAGTCTGTTCGAGCAAAAGCTAATTATTTCCTAGAGCTCAAAGCGAACGCTGAAGTCTGGTCGCACTCTTTTGTAATGATGAGGAATGGAGACGGCAAGATGGAGAGATGCTCTTATAGGTGAGCGCAGAACTACAGCTCAGCGTTAATGAGTCCAGGGTTAAAAGAAAAACATCTCGCTCCACTGTCGGCTGTACCGCCAGTCGGTGTGTGATGTGAATATCTCAGCCTTCATAAAACATTCAAGCGTTATTGACTTCCTAGTTTGTTTCCCCTGCACAGCTTTACCTCCCAGACTGCACTCACGTTCAACCGAACCTTTGTCTTCCACCTACAGTATACCATTCGGCCTTCGTGTGTTATGAGCTGGTAAAGTGCTATATGGAAAGTACATGAAAAACACTTGACGGTGACCAGAAAAAGAAGATATTTAAGTGTATTGATTTAAGCAGTAACAATTGGACGTTTAACCCATCATTAAGCAAAAAGAAAAACCTTTGAAGAATTTATGACTATTTACGTCCCCCCTCTGTTTGAGAGTCTTCTATAAAGTTTAAGCTGTCACCACGGGGCTATAAAGTGGACATGGCCTAATGCTCCGTCCCTTTAAACGCACCAATAAAGTCTTTTCTTTTTGACTCTACGATAAAACGCACTTTCAAATGGTCGTCCCAGGAGTAATTGATGCCTTTATTGTCACGATTATCCATCTCAAGGGGCATGTTCTGCTTTTACAATTCTGACCAGAGACTGTGACCCGCACATAACAAACCCAACGGAGTTTCCCAGTTTCTCCGATAGAAAATTCTGTCCTGCTGTCCATTTACAGGACAGTTTTGCTTCGACACCGTTTGCATCTCTCTCATTATCACCACGAGCCTCTCACAAGCACTTCCACGCGGAGCTCAAACTGTGATGTAATTATTTAGAGACAATTAGCCATTTGGCACATATAAATTATGTGAAAACAATCTCACAGTGTAACAGGTTTAATCACAGCAGGCTTTTTTCAATCCCAGATCAGACATACTGTACAGCATCTATGGCACAAATAATGAAGCGCTGGAATAATGTGGGACTCCAGATCAGTAAATAAATTCAAAAGCACTACGGCGCCTCACAAAACTTGTCAAGAACGTCTCAAGGTCACATTACACTTCAAAATTAAAAGTAATATAATAGTTAAATGTGAACAGAACAGATTTAAACAGAAAAAATTTATACTTAAGATTTACATTTTTAAATCAATTAAAAATAAAAGTACATTTTAAACAAAGCAGTGTCCTTACCAATAATGATTTATGAGTTTGATACCATTACTAAAAAAACTATTGTTATTTTTTCATGAAATGATGCTGTGTTTATAGTAAATAGCTTATCAATTTTGGTCATTTCTTTTTATAATTCATGTAACCTCCCATCTAAGTTAAAATCTGAAAATGCAGAGGAACCGTTAACTCCTCCCCTTCAACTGTCAGTCTGCTGCCATTTTTAGTTCAAAATGCGATGGCCATTATTAAACATCCAATCATTATGCAGTGAAAAACGCAAACCACCCCCATACATTTTATCCTTTGAAATTCTTTTTCACTAGGAAATGAGTCAGAAGATTACGGAAGTACAAAGATCACAACTTCCAGTTCAAGGGGACTTTAACAGACATGTGTGGAAAGATACTGCAACTTTATGTTTTAAACAGAGATGGCGATAAAGAGGAAAACGTTACAGATTGCAACTTATTGACCTTAAAATAGGCTTTATATTCATTACGCCAAAAAAGTCTCTTAATATACGTGATATATAATCTGGATGTTCACTAGTGATTCTGAAATAAATCAACGTAAGATCTTATGAGCCACAATTCACGTTCCCAAACTCTGATGATTCCAGATGCTGTCAGGAGCATTTTGGAGTTAAAGACCTGAGACAGTCCGACAGCCACAGTGTGGAAAATCATCGCAGATGTCTGGACGAGGGACCTATGAAAAACTGTCGAATTACTCTACGATGACAACAAGTATTTAATGAAGTCACTGTGCATTGATTAACAGCAGATGTCTGTGTGTTAGTCTCATATGTCTCTGTCAATGATCGTGTGTACAGATATCAGAAGTGGAGCTGACTGAGATCCATTCACTGTCTCCCGCTTACAGACTGACAGAATATTGACAGCATGTTGAGCATTTCAACATCTACTTCAATTCAGTGACCGAACATTGAAATCTGTCAGATGCATCATGGCATCTTCAGGTTAGAAACAAAGAGCTAAGAACTGCTTGATTTTGTAATGTATAAGCAATTTGCTGTGATTTTTAACTCTGCACCACTTCTCAACATTCAAACATGTTGAATTATTTTAACATCAAATATGAAAATGATAGATTGGTTTAATCATCTATTGTTCTTTAAAGACTTAAAACTGCACTATAACCAAAACACCCCCAATGCCATCAAAAACCTAAATTATATCTAAACTAAATTACTAAAAGATAACAGAGATCAGAGATCAATTTTCTACGACTTAAATGTAGTAATAAAGTTCATAATAACTAATGAAATAATGAAATGAAAATATATAAGAAATAAAGACGAAGTAAAATAAAAATACAATAAAATACAATTATTAAATTAATTTATACATATTAACATATAATAAATAATTAAATTTATTATAGAATTTTTAGTTTTTTTAAATAAAACATTTTACTCGACCATTTTACTTGCCCAGCCAATGACAGAAAATATAAATAAACAAGGAAAAATTAAAAACAGCCAGACAGATAAATATCTTATGCCCAATTAAAAACTTGATCAAAAAGTTCAATCAAGTTTTTAAAGCTTTGAATGAAACCTCATAAGAGAGCTTCCGAGACAACAAGACTTTAAAAATGATGTTCATTTCCCTACATTTCTTGTCAGCCAGAAACTATTTTAACAGGAACCATGGTACCATGGTAAATTATTGTGTCAGGGATGTAAAATGTTTCAGATTACGTTTGCGACGATTTTCTTTCAAACTCCAAGGCCTGAAAGGCAGAAACGACAGGCATGTCTGATGCGCGTCTACAACAAAGCCAAATGTTTCAAACCAAGGCATTTGGTCTTAATAAGAGGAAAAACTCAAGACCCCCCACATCAATCAAAGAGCACATAAGAAACAAATGAATCCCTCAAATGACACACAATCACATTTCCCATGTACTTCTGTAGCAAACACACACGCAGTGACAGGAAACTCGTACCTCAACCCGCAATACATCATACTGTTTGAAGAAGAGGGAACATCTGGAATATTTAATCCACATCCATATTTCCAATACAAAGCTGGATTTACTAAAACCACGGTTCGATAGCTGCAGTTACAGGTCGTCCCCTTTTCCATCCTGCAGTTTTGACTTCCTTTTAGGATTGTCTTTGGTCTGCCCTTGATTTGAGTGCAGTCAGAAGAGCTGAAGGGGGTTTGAGTACATTCGGTCCCTCTCCTGCATAGAAAGAGTCTCAGACCGAAAGATTGAAGGAAACAGACTTTAATAATTGAGTGAAAGGCTACAGGCAAGACCTGTCTTAGGGGTAGTAGCTTTAAGATGAATGCTTCCAGAGAGAGAGGGAAAAGACTGCATTAGATCACATGGGCGTCTGCTCAAACTTCACGTGAACTTGAAACATGAAGCAGCATTCGCAACATGGCTTACTTCTTTAGTCTGAAGAATTTATGAAAAAAATTTGATATTTTTTGTATCTTCAGTACATTACTTATGAGGGGACGTATACTATAATGGAGCCAGGTGGTGGGAGGGGCTTAAAAATGGGAGGGCTTGATATCATCAGCCAACATGGAACACTTTGTCACAAGATATTATTTTGGAAAAAATATTAAGATTTGGGATTTCCTGTTGGTTTTTTAAAGCAACAATGTGTACATTTTGTCATAAAAAAATATGTGATGCATCTGCTGTGGGCTGCAATTTAAACCAGACTTTATGAAGACTTTACTTTTGGTCAGGTTGTCCAGGGTACGCAACATTACGTGGAAAATAACCTGGGCTATAAATTCCCTCTAATAAAACTACTCATGAAGGTGAAAAGCTCTATCTGAAACAAGCACTGATGCTGGTGTAACCTCTGACTCAGATGTGCCGTGTTCTACTAGCCCTGTCATTACCGCTCAGACCTAAATTATTGATCGGGAACGTTCATCAGCAACACAGTCACGTCCCTACAGCTCCTGTTCCAGCCCCAATACAGCCACTGAAATAATTAGGAGGATTTCTCATTAAGGCCGAATGAAAGAAAGAAGAGAGAGAGATGGAGAGCCGGAGGGTGCCCGGAGTGTTAAATATCTCCCTCTGAGAGTTTACAGCGTTCCGATCACATCCACTGAAAGTGGCGTGGAGTTGCAGGCCTAAACACACGGCACAGCTAACAGGAGTAAAACATCAATACCGTGAGAGGGAGGAAGCTTTATAAATCAAGATGTTACGCTGCACTGGCAAATTAATAAAGAACTGTAAAATCTGAAACCGATGTTTGTCAGCTTTAGTTTACATGAGAACCAACCGCTTGCCTCCTCATGACCAACAGGAAACTTACAAAGCTTTAAAGCTGCTCCAAGCGTTTTTTTTAGAATAGCACACATAAAATGCCCCCATTTAGACAGATATCACTGAGAATCCACACCTTACTCAATGACATCAGCAGAGTTAGTAAACAACGCTTAAAAGTGTTTTTAAAATAGATTTCCAGACTATTACAATGTTTACGTTAATATAAATGTGTAAATAAAAATATATTCAATATTACAAATATATACATTGTGATATAATATCTTTGGATCCTATCTTTCACCCTATATAAAAAAAATCTATAAGCAAAAGTGTATAATGGAATTCTCCACCATACAGTAGGTTTAGGCCACACCCCTCATTACTTGGAGAGGTTCATTATGCAAATGATCTTGCTGGAGCCGTATCAAGCAGAAGCACGCACTCTGTTATCGTTTCCAGTGCCGGGGCTCCCCTCTCCCAGATCACTCATAGGGAATCATGGCCTAATAGCATCCCATTACCATAATTGCCTACACAACTAGTGTTCCGTGTCTTAACGCTTCTGAGCCGCCATGCCACTCGCACATGCCATAAGAGTACTTCAATGAAGGCCAGCAGTGTGTTTCATTCTTAGTTTTGGTAAGACCCATATTCTGCCACAGAGCTCCAAATCAAATTCCCATTAATTTTCAATAATTCCTTGATTAAAATATAGTATGCCTCGTATCCAGCTAATCTCTCTTAATATGCAAATCTGTGGTTTTCAACGATATTAAGATACTATTAATTGATGCTCTGCATTTATTTATTGTTTGCAAACAAAGGCAGGATGCATCAAGGTAGGATGTATAGTTGGCAATCCGAGGAAGAATTTTTTATAAATGTATGCATTAAGCAAAGCTTTTAATCGTTGCTTTGTAACAAAAAAATGGTAAAAAAATATGAAGAATAAATTTAATTTGAGAGTTGAGTTGTTAATTTTGTGATGAAGCTTTTAACCTCAAAGCGCACAGGAATTTAGGATATCATGACTATCAAAATGGCAATATTATAGCTTTAAGCATTTGTAGACAAGAAGATCCACAAAACTTGGTCTAGCATTTGTTGAACCTAGTAACTTTGTATTAGCAACTATTGTATTATTTCTCCTGTATGACATATCGCTTATTGCTCCCAGAACTCTCTGTAAGTCGCTTTGGATAAAAGTGTCTGCTAAATGACTAAATGTAAAACATGTCTTGTTACCTTACAGCCTTTGTATATTGTTGGCAAAAGCAATGTTTCTCTGGTGTAACACATTGTTCTCTCTAGATCTCTATGCCCCGCCCCTTTTAGCATGCCTGAACACACACATGCACACGCACAGAAAAACAAACTCCCAAAGGAGACATAGCTCTGATGAATTGATTGACAACATTTCCCATCTGCCAGTGCTGTCTGAGAAGAGAGCGATATTGAGAAAGAGGTACAGCATCTATTTTTGCTTTATTCTAGGGACTAGGAAATCCCGCACATAACAGAGCTGGCAGGAATCGACAGTATGAAATGTTTATGCCAGTATAATTCATATTTCTACTTGCCCTGGTTGCAGTTCAACTGGCCCTGATGTAAAACTAAAAAAAGCAATCATCTTGAGCTATGATTCTTCAACGGTGAAGGTTAAGCGGTTGAGACAAATGTACAGCAAATAACTTGCTTTCAAAGTGAAGTCTTCACTTTCACAATTTGAAGTTGTATCCTTCTAAAAGCTCATTGAAACACGGCACAATCGCCAGTGTTAAAAAAGGTCAAGTTAACACTCACAGTGTATATATAATCTACACACCGTTTTAGGCTGATCAAGTTTTATAGGTTTCTTTTTAGCCGAGAGACCAGGTACTGCAGCAAAATGTGCTAAATGGAAATGAAGACATACTGTATAACTCAATAACACTCACATCCATATTACTTCTTCCATGACATCTGAAATCACCAATAGACAGCAGCACAAGCTAAACACTAACTATTTCATCAAAAACAGACAAATGATTACATTACATCTGTCTTCAAAGAGACTTATCCTCCTCTTTTCGATAATAGTTAGACAAATAACTTAATCTATAAAGCGACATGTAAATATATTTACATGATAAAAATACATTTTCACTAGTCATTTAATTAGTACATTTTCTCATGTCAAGTTAAACTTAAAGTGCACTGCTCAGGGAGTCAACCCATTGAAGTGCACTTAGATGCTTGCTCTCTTGATATTCCCAAAACCCAGCAACCAATTTCAACCTTTTAATTTTTGTCATACGATGGTTGTATTTAAAGAATCTTGAATCTACTTTTGTTATCTACTTACTCTCATGTCTCTTTTATGAATAAACTCTACTGTTTTACTAGACTTTCGTTACTCAAATACAAAAACCCAGCAAAACTTTTATGAAGGATCTTGTATATGAATGAGAAAACAGCGAGATGAAATATTTAATATAGTGAGTAAAGACAAAGAACAATCAAATGACATATGGTTGAGAATATTATTTTTAAAAAAGCGTTCAAGAATTTTTTATGTGATGTGTGTCTGTGTCTGTGTACCTGCTGCTGTAGACAATTAATAGTCAATTTTAATAAACAAGCAGGTGTAAAGGGTGTTTTTAGGGAATGTAATTTTAAAAAGACATCGGGCTAAAAGTGAAGAAGCACCCCATCACATCAAGACTCCTCCAGTTAAATCTATGAATCGCTTCTTTTAAAAAGTGCTTGACTTTGCACATCTAGATAGATCGGATTACGATGTTGGCTTCAATCATCTGATAAATGATTGCTGCCCTGACCGGTGGAGAACATACACTAGAATTTTTAAGTAAAATTAAGCATAACACTTGCTATCTGCACCCCAGGCTTATACCACAAGAGCCGGCTCTAAAAAAAGAGTAACTCGGTGCATTAAGTAGCCTACTACCCATTTAAACTTTGTGGTTCCCAAATCATTTTCTGCACAAAAAACAAAATTGTCTCTTCAGTAAATTCGCCTCTCAGAACAACTCAATCCGATGCCCTCGATAACAATCCCTGAATTCATCTCAGCACAGAGATCATTAGTTGTGTGCAACAATCAACATCTCCAGCCCGCCACCACCATCAATCTGACGGCTTCCTTCAAACACCACCACAATTTCCACCCTAGCAACCACACGCTCTTGATTATTGACCACAATGTCGAAGCCGCAGCGCCTCGGCAACCACCCACACGCGCTCTCTCTTCTCCAGCAGTTTTAATTTGACACCCTGAGCCGGGGTAACGAGGTGTGGAGAGCCGAGCCGCAGTGGAATTCATTAGCTGCGCCACTGCAGGGTCCTCTCTCCTGCGTTAATGACACGCGAGGCTGCCGAGAATCTAGACGGCGCAGACACCAGATGAAATAAACATGAACCCTGTCAGCAGTGAAGGTTCGGGCTAAAGGGACAGCGAGCTCGGGGTCTGAAGACCTCCAGCCCCAGAAAGATCACAGCAGACGCCCGCAGGACCCCTGAGCCGCATGTTATTACCGGCTGATGAAAGCAGAAATAGAGGCTGTGGATGAAATGTGTTTGTGAGTGCGGTTACGGCTTGTGGAATGACAGTATGCGCTGGATTGTTGTGTGTATTTTGATGTGGCTATTGTTAGCCAGGGACTGTGTGTTATATTTACACATAATAGTAATGCAGAAAGAGGGTACAAAGAAAACGCAAATACATAACATGTTTATAAGAAATTAACATTATATGAAAAATCGACTGGTGTGCAACCACAGGGACTATTATCAAAAATCATAATGCAATATTAATATTTGTACCTCATTTTATTTATTTATTAATTTATACTTAATACATTTTTTATATTTATTTTATTATTAAAAATAATCCTTCATTTTAGGGCTGTCATACGTTTGTCTTTACATTATATATGTCTGTGAACTGTGCAAATTTATTTTAGATTTATAGACACATACATTTAAATGTATATTTTTAGGAAATATCTGGATGCATATAATAATATTAATATATCATTTAAATTATTTATTACATTTTTTTACTTTATATTTTCTTAAATATATACATGCGTTTATAATTACAAAATATAATGTATAGAGTACACACCATATATATCACGCAAACACAAGGTTTTATTCTGGATGCGATTAATGGACCTTTATCACATTTCCCGTATCCGGTAAGCGAAGCAGTGTGGTGTTTTTCCGGTAGCATAGCAACACAGTTAAAACCAACGGCTGTATCGGTGTAACTGCTGCACCCGGATGCTTAAAGCTGAACATCGACCTCCTTACCTCAGTTACACAAAATTCTTGACACAAAACAATTGCGGAAAACATGGGTGAGATTGAAACTGCAATATGGAGTGCCTTTCTTTTAAAATAGCATGCGGAAGTACGTTTGTGTGCAATATGCGCTTTGAAACTGAGGATGTTTATCTATTTAACTTGCTGAAATGTTCCTGTACATATATTTCCCATCCAAATTTCCTAACATACTACAGTCCTGTGTTTTCTCTTACTGGTAATATTTTATTTGAAACGAATATAACTGATAAACACCATTATGGAAATTAAACATGGTTGTATTATAGTGAAAGTGTAGTATATATTTGTAGTAAAACCATTGGTCTTTATTGGTCATTTTCCGTAAGAGCAGTGATGCTTGCGTTGTTATTCCAGCCCTTACAATACCCGAATGCATGGTAAAAAAGAAGGAATGGCCTTAAAGAAACGTAATGATATTAAACACTTAATTCATCTTAAAAGTGTAACGCAATGAGAGCTCGACCACATTGAATATTAATGAATTTTGGAGTATTTGTGAATTACATGCAGTAACATGACTGACAATGAAAAATCACACACAATAGGTGATAAAATATCTAATACAAATAAATGCACATTCTAATCTTATTCATCACACTGCAGCACATTGATAACTAATTTGGAGTGCTGACTGACACAGTATGATGAAATTATCACGAATGTCTACCAGCCACTGCTTTCACAGATCGGTTCGCTGGATATAATTGGGTTGAGTTTGTAGACATCTCTTCTCATGTCTCTCAAAATGTCTGGATTTTTAAATAATTTTGCGGACACTCATTACAAGAGCCATTTCATCAAATAGGAAGCCTATTGGAATAAACATAACTGGATAAAATTGATACACTGCTTCGAGAGCACTTCGTGAGTTCAATTCCTATGTGATAAAGGTCCTTCGTTTGACAGCCCTTCTACAGTTACTTCTAAACAATGCTTTATTTTACTGTTTAAACCTTTCATTTTTTACCTCCTGTTGCCTAATGTGAAGCTCTATTGTCACTGTCATAAATAATACCTTTGTATTTGAATATTTTTTTACTGGATTATCCAAAAATAAGCATTCATAACAAATATATACATGCCCAACAGCTATGTTACAATACACATAGCACAACATAAAATGATTCATAATGTGATGCAAAATTGTATTATGCTGTGCTACAACACACTCAGGACAAGAAGAATCCATCATTATATGACACTGGCAATCCAACAACATCTACATACCCGTCTGCAATTAAATGATTAAAGTCAAAGCGCCTCCGTTTGGGCCCCCCTGTTAATGTGGCTGATGGAATATATGAAGTACACAGCCATCTCTGTCTGCTTCACTACAAATCAATTGAAACGGCAACGAACATACGTACAGGAAACAGAAATGTGTGTGTTGGCTGCGGAGAGGGAGAGGAGAGCAAGGGGCGATCAACACACAGCTCTGCATTAGTCATCCGGCTCCCTCCAGCTTGTGTCACTTCTGAGTAGAAACGCGTCATATTCTGCCAGTCGCAACAGCAGGAGAGTTAAGACCAAAACTGCCGGCGAAGTGACAAGTTAAACTTCTGTTAGATGGTTGTTTTCTGTTTAAAAAAGTGTTTTTTATGGTTTTCCTGATTAGCAGGTCCAGATCGAATAGCTTTTTTGTGTTTATCATAATGAGAAAATCGGACGTAGACTGATGGATTTATGCAGTGGAATTAAGGAGTATTTAAAAGACACCATTTTTAAGAAATGTTTTTGCATTTTGCCTATTCATTTACACGGAAATGGCGTATTTAAACAACATAAATAAGGCTTTATAACTAGACGCAATACATATGTTGCAATGCAACATTGAATGATTCATAATGTCAAACAAGATTTTAAACGTGTGTAAAGTTTGTGAACTGCAATTTTATGTTTTAAACAGAGTTGGCGATAGAGAGGCAAAATTATCAGTATTCATTTTTGATGCATAATAAAATGCATTAAAAAAACATGCAAACCATCAGAAATCTATGTAGCTTTCTAAAACTTTTCAACAGAAAAAGCTGCTTTTTTGTCCTCCCTGTCAGCAGTTACTGTCAACCACACAACATCCCTTAAACCCACAACCCAATATCGTTGACGTGAGATGGCTGAGCTATCCAACGCCCTTTGTGCGGGTCTGTACATCAGCTGACCCTCTTTCTGTACATCTTATCCTCAAAATTTGAAGAACTGGTCTCGACAGTCATCTGCCAGGAAAACCAAACAAAGATTTAGGTCGAAGGACAGGTGGATACTGTGAAGTTGAGACCGCCTGGATGACGTGGGGTGTTAGCATATTTGACAGAGCGCTGACAAATTTAACAGGGAGCCAGAGACCCGGAGGGTAGCTAACTTTACACGAGCCGCGAGATCAAACAAATTCCCAACAGCACGGGCTGTGACATTTAGAAGAATATCTTCAACCATCTCATTCCCGTTCCTAATAAATCAAGAGCCGGCTCTTGATTTATTAGGCAAAAAGTCATATTGGCAAAAAGTCATCTTGGAACGCATGTGTTGTAGGTCAGGCACTTCACAACGCGTGTTTGGCTCGGCTGCTTCACCGACTCGGCGTGTTTCAAAAGGAATTCGAGATTCGCCGACGCCTCCTACGCAGCAATTAAGACATTGTGAAAAATCTTCCACCCTATATTGAAGGAATAAACATATGGAAGAGTGACGAGACCACGTCGCGAGCCTCTTTATCCGACCACACCAAAGAAAGTGACAAATTGGCCTAGTTTTGCATTTAATTAATCACATCGGCCTGACAGCTACCTGAGCAGAGCTCGACTACATCATTAGTGTTGCGTATGTGTTTGTCGGGGATGCTTGTGGTAGAAGTGGATTCTATTTATTAACAGGACCAGCACTATTCAGCAATTTATCTGACCATAACACATCAGAATAAAGCCTGTGGGAAAACATACAACCTTCTGATTTGCTGTTTACTTTTAAGGAGAGAAGATCTACGATTTTTATCGTTTTATAATCAGTAAAAAGTAAAAATTTTCAATCCATAAAAAGCTACGGATTGCAGCTTTAAAGTTTAATGTTGTTGTCCTTCTGAAACCGTGGATGTTTTTCAGGAAATTTGAAAAACACTGTACTTTTAAAATGATTAAATACTGTTCTGTCAAAGTTGACTTTGCAATATTTAATGCTTTTTATTGCTTAGATATTTGCAAAACCCACTGAGAAACATGAAGGCTGACTAATAATAATGATTTATGTCAACAAATAAAAATCGTGAATATGAAAATACGAGGTTTAGAAGGACAGCAGCAATACCCGTCTCCCAAACCTGTAGCAGTCGCTGGTTACCAATTACACATTTTTCTGTCCATAAAATCGCTCCCATCCAAAGACACGTTTGCACTTCATGGCATGCTCTTTTTCATTTCAGCCGTCTGTCGCGAAAACAGGCAGCAGAGGACCGATCAAAACAATGAAACATGTCAGTGGACGTGAATAACAATGAAACATGTCACAGCTGATTAATAAATGTGCTGTCGGCAGCCCCCCCGCACCTACTTAAAGAAGGTCATAATTTACGTTCTATCAGCGCGAATGCGACTTCTGAAGAGCATCATAGAGATTCGCCCGTCTGCGTCGAGCGCTTGGGTGGCGGGACGTTGAGTGACGGCTCTGAGGGCCTGAAGGACGCAGGACAGGCTACGTGTGATTGACACCTCGTTCTTTATTGGCGTCGTGGTGTGAAAAGGCAGGTTCAGGGTTCATCTCCGCCTACTCGGACAGACGCGTTCAGAGGCGTCTGTCGAGATGCAGATGAAAAGATACAGAATCAATCATCTGATATCCAGAGGATAAATTTGAGCATTCTGACGTCTCATTGATGTGTGTGTCAGAAAGGACGTTTAAAATATGTATTAAGTTATATTCAGTGTATCTACACGAGTCAGTATATCTGCGACCTATGACACCTGAGACAACTGGTCAGCAGGGTTTGTCCACATTCACCAAAACTTAAGAAAAATGCTGTAGCTATGTGTATTATCTGGTGACTAAACATCCAAAATAAATCATGTTATATTTTATAATCTTCAAAGTTTGCCTAGAATTTGTACAAAGAATTCTTGACATTTATCAACCAGTTTGAGGTCTCACTCTAGGATGCTTATTACAGAAAACTGAAGCAATGTTTTCTTCTTCATTTGGTCCAAGTCTTCGATTTAAAAGCATTTTTATAAAATGTATATATTTTTTATGAAACAACTGAACATGTTGGAACAATTACATTTTGTCATCAGAACCAAGCAAGGATACTTCAGACCAACTAAACAGGCCATCTAGTTGAGTAATCTGTGAAATCTGCAAACCCGAACGCCTGTTAAAAATGCTTCTGGGTACCACCACCGATGTAACTCTAAGAAGAAAAGATGCTGTGAGACAATGCCTTTGTATAAGAGGCATAAAACTAGATAAATGCACCCAAATAACTGTGCCACAGCATGTGCTGACAGAACCAAAAATGAAAAAGAATGTTGCCACGTAAAATATCCTACACGCTGTTAATATTTTATGAGCACTCGTTTTGACACCAGCCTGTATATTCCTAATTTGCATCGTTGGCTGGCAACACAAATGGCTGGTGAATAAAAAAGAAGAGGAAAAAAGAGATGAGGTGGAGATGAAGCAGAGAGAGAGAGATAAAAGAGATAAAAAGCAACTGAAACTGAAAGAAAATTGACTGCGAATCCGTACGGGGAGATTTCGTAGTCAATGTGGTACACAAAACATCCGAAATGGCCCATTTCCCTGCTCAGTATTGTGTTGCTCTCGACATCTTCATTTCAATACTCTATGATGGCGGAAGATGGATTGAAGACGAGCGTCGCTTGAGATGAGCGTTTTATCAAGGTTACCTTAACCTCCAAACTGCTCGCGGCAGATGAAGCTATCGTGATCTAAACCAGTAGAAGTGAGCACGTGAAAAGCCATCAGCCGTCTGATGAATCTGGGAGCTGAGGAGAAGATTATGACCGTGATATTGACTGGCATTTTCATTAGGAGCACTGTATGGTGCTCCGGCAAATGGAGAGGCTCTGCTGATCGCAAATGAGAAGCGGGAATCCTGCGGACAGCCGAATGCGTGTGTCGCAAGTTCGGGAGACTTTTATTTCTGATTGACAATATGGCAACCGGAATCATTTGTTTTTCTTCAGAGTTACTTTTCAGAAAAGTGGGATTCGGCAAATAAAGTTTAACTTTATTCAAATGAGCAGTGTTGTATTGAGATAACAATTCGGAAGTCATCGCAAGCTCACCTGAGGTTCACCCAAACAGCAGAAATTAAATAGAGCCAAAACTTTTTGTTGCTGTCCCAAATTTGGTTTTGCCATGAGGCAGGTGAACGTCATAACGCAGGACTGAATGTGGCGAACCGGATGCAGGCAGCAGTAAATGAAGCGTGACAGGACAGAGAAGAGCAGCATTCCTATTAGTGCTGATCTGGTTCTGAGTCCAGATGACTCATGCATGTATTCTGGGCCACAAGTCATAAACTGCCAAACAGACAGAGAGAGAGTGAGAGAGAGTAAGCGAGAGAGAGAGAGAGAGAGAGAGAGAGAAAGAGAGAATGCTCAGTGAGCAAAACTAAATGCCTCGTATAACTTTAGGAAACTCAAAGAAACACGTAACATTAAATCTCTTCTGAAAAGTCTTTTGTACTCTCATGAAAGCGTAAGAGGCGTTCAAGACAAACTCCACATTTCACAACAACTGATCAAAGCTGGCAAGGCCTCCGTTTCAAATAACATAAACCTGCCCATCTCCACTCGTAACCTTTTCGATAGGAAGTCCTGGGATGACCTGTGAAACGGCAAGCACCTGTTTCATCTTTAACACCCCTTACACCGCAGAGGTTTGCGTGAGGACATGTCTTCTGATGTGCTGAGCCAGCTAGACGGAGATGTCCTCCATTTACCGAAACCACTAGGACTTAACTGAGCAGAACTACTGCTCGCCAAAGCTCTTTAAGAACAAGACTGGGGAGAAAATAGCTCATCACGCTGTATGTAAGCGAGGTGAGATGGGGTTACGGATCATAAAATGTCGAATTCGGGCATTAAACAACCGAGTTGCATCACGGTACTTCCAACAGCGACATGAACTTCGGTTCCGGCATTTTCTTCCGGAGCCAAACGGTACCCGGGATGGCACTCGCGTCTGTGCTGGGAAAGCGGCCAAAACCACCGCGCTGCTTCGCGCAAACATTTGTTTCCTTTCAGGGGGCACAAGACTCCACATGCTTCCTTGAAAAAACATTTCCGTGCCACGAGCGCCGTGTCGAAGGGGCTATTTTAAGATGGTTAAACAGACACGTGAGAGCAGACACAAAATCAAACAGGACACTAAATGCACATTTCTGTCAAAAAAAGGGTTCTTGTACATTACTGGTCAAAAGTTTTAGAGCACTTGAGTGAAAATGGTTTTCATTTGAAGGTGTATGCTTAAATGTCTGAAGTTTGTTAACCTAGCCTAATTGTAAAAATATAATGTAATTTATTTAGTCGCAACACAATTCTCATATTTCCCTTTGTGTTATTCCATAGGTTGGAAGAGCTTAATATTATCTCAAATGTGCCAAAAATATGAATGAGAAAATGAGTAAGTTTTCTCTCCGGACGCAAAACAACAATTTGAAAAATGTAAAATAATATTAAAGTGCTGGATTAACTACATAATTTAAGGCATGGATGAGAACTGTAAGAAACTGGATTTTAAGACACGTTTGTTTTTATAATTATTGACAGACAGTAGCAGCTTTTTTCTTATTTTTCTTATATGCATGTCCAATTATGAGCAATATATACAAGAGAAAGAGAGAAAAATTCAAAGAGCGAGAGTGCGCGAGAGAGAGAGAGAGACTTTAGAGGCATTACTTTACTTGTCTCTCTAGGGAAGCTCACAGGAACGGTCATCCCTGTATTGATTTCTAACATCAGCACAGAGATACACATCAATTCAAACTCTAATCACACTTCACGATCCATACGAAGCTTATAGGGAAATATCACTTTAGCCACACTTGTCTAAAGAAGACACACGTGTGAACCTCAACGGCCATCACACCGTACTGAGCTCGTTTGCTAAAGACATAGGGTTAGTCAAGATCCAGATACTGGAAGCTCAAAGTGTTGTTGGAAGGCTTCACAATCATGTTTACTGTTATATTTATCCCAGTAAACAAACCGAGAATTTTGAAGAGTCCTTTAATTGGTAGAGCAGTGCATTAGCAACACAAAGGTTGAGGGTGCAAATTCAACAATCAATCCACAAACTGATGAAGAACATGTAAACATAGATGCACTGTAAATTGCGTTGGATAAATTATCTGCAAAATGCATAAATGTAAATGTCTGAGTACAAACAATATAAAATATATAATCTGGGTTGCACTGAGAACAAAAGCACACATTATGAGATTGAAGTGTTTTATACAAAATTTCACCTTGTTAACTATCAGAGGCAAAGATGCAAATAAGAAAGGGTGAATCTATCATGTCTGTAATGGAACGTACTGCGACGAGGTGCGGACGGGGGATCTGTGATGTATGGGTGAGCTGCATGAGAAGTGAAAAGCGTAGCGGGGGGTGCATATACGAGTGAGGGGGGGGCAGTTGTGGGTATCCTGAAAGCCGAGGGCAAAAGGGGGATAAATGTTGATTAGTGTTGATTTTGTCCATGGAACGCCGGGCAACTGACAGTGGGACTAAACTGCAGCGAAAGGCATCCATTAATCTTGGTCTGGTTTAAGTAGTGTATATTAATTTGTGTCATTTCCACTACGTGTAGAGAGGTCTCTCCCTCTCTCTCTCTCTCGCCGTATGTGGCGACTGCCTGTAGTGGCTGCGATGGCGAGGGGGGGTGGGGGAGGAAATGAGATTCTGAACCTTGCATTAAAGACAGACGACTCCTCTGGGGTTGGTATGGCAACGGCACTAGCAAGAAGCACTTCTCGTTCACTTTAATGCGCATTACAAATTTTCAGATTTGATTAAAGTCGTAACGTATCAAGAAAGCTGGCAGTAACGCTGGACGAGTGTGTCTCCAAATACACGCTTTATGGAGGGCTGCCTGGAACAGACGACACGAAGCAAACAGACCGATAACATCGGCAGCGCTTCGCTGATGTACTGCGTGTCATGATGTTTAATGCAGTTCGCGAGCAGTTGTTCTATTTTGCAATTTTTTGATAGATAAGAACAGCTATATTGAACGTTATTTAAGACGGTTCGCATGGTGCATTTAGTTTTATTGGATTGGCGAACACAAATCTGCCATTTTTTTTAATGGGCAACACAACTAACTAGCGCTGTTGTGAAATAATTCTTGTAAAAATAAATGTTGTAGCAATACCGTAGATCTTTGTTAGAGATGCACTGATACTAAATTTCCTCACCAATAGCCGATTATTCAGCATGATATCTGCAGATTCTGAAGATTAATTCATAAGATTTGTTTTCTAAACTTTCTGAATGTTATAAATTAATATTGACTATTAATATTGAACATCAAACTTATGAGGATTCTTAACATTTTCTATATACAGAGCACAAATTAATTGCATTTAAGCCTTTCTCTTTTGATTGACAGGATTTATCGCCCCATGTTATCAACCTATAGCATGATAAATTGCATTTATTGTCTGATACCGTTTATTGGACGATATATCGCTGCATCTCTTTTCTTTATACAATTTTTTTGCTTATCCTATTTATTGTCCTGCAGTTCACAAAAAAATAGGGCTTAATAAGTTCAAACCTTGACACCCATTAATCAGAATAAAGATGAAACAAGAGATACAACATTTTTAGACATGGAAGTACAAAAGATACTACTTTTTCTGTTTTGAATTTTAAAATGGCATTGAGAAACATCATCCAGCTAATACTGGTAGACAGACAGAAAGACACTTATGTTGTCTTTCACACACTGTTCAATCAATGGCACCGCAAACTCGCCGTCGTGCTTAATTACCAAATAGCATCACAGTTAAATTCCAGCTATTAAGCTTCTTAATATGATTAACACATCTCAATTAAGCCACTGACAATTTGCATAATTCATAAGGCAATGTGATTGTGCTCCAGTGTATACTCAGAGAGAACGATGACAGATTTCACCATAACTGCTGTTGCGTGCTCTCCTAATCTCATTTCAACGAAAGCCTGGCGGAACCGTTCCAAAAAACGCCACGCTGGCCTCGCGCCGCCAGCCAGCGTGCGTGTGGCTCTATTATGTGCTGGATTAGGCTTTAGCGTTTACGCTCGAAGGATGATGAGCCCGTCCAACAGATGTGATTCTTGTTTCCGCTCGTTCGCTTTCCGGGGAGAGATGCTGCTTCAGCATGTTAAAAACACACATGCAGAAAACAAGCAAATGAAAGACAGAACAATGCACGTTGGGACTGAGTCCTGGCCTGGGTGTCTCCAGTTTATCTGAACTGAGATTTACGGCCAAAAAAGCTAAGGTTTTCAATCTTATTTTTTTTTGTTTTTGAAAAAAACTATATAATATTCCATTCTTGTTCTTAAATATAATATTTTAATCATTACTGAAGCCTGTAGCACGTATACTGTGTGCAGTATGCAAATTTACTTTATGCCTGAAATACCCGGATGACCTACTACATTTGCCAAAATGTGCATTAGTGCATGAGATCTTCCATCCCACAATGCACTCTCTGCTCATCTGCAATCTGACCTTTCATTCCTAGAGTTATGAATAAACCAAAGTAAAATCTGATTTTTAACATCTGTTTCTTGACTTCTTGATATCCAAACCTACTGCCAAGAGTTAAGACTCAAGTTTTTGGACAAAACTGGAAAACAACAACATAACAAAACTTAAAACCGGAAAAATGGCATTGACATTAAGCATGTCATTGTTAACATGTTAATATATGTCAGTCCGCTGTTTGAAAAGATAAAGAAGTGCTGTTGTTGATTTATTCGGTCTGCTGAAGTAGATACTAGTGCGGCCACTGGTGTGTTAAGTTTGAGATGAGTTTCACACAGGCCCGAGAACTCCTCACGCTGCTGTTCCGTGCCGAGCGCGCTCGGAGAAGTCATCTCTGGCTCATTTCAGCCTTGTCAAATAATCCCGCCCCGCCCTCTCCTCACCTTATTCTCACACGTAAAAAAATAACATTACATCACCCGAACCCCAGGCGTTAAACCTTACACTGTTTAAACACATGCCACAAGAAAACTAGCCTTTTGTTGAGGTTTGCTGGCAGGAAAAACACAGCAAGACAAGATTTGTTTGATTTGACAGCAGTATTAAATAATGGTTGCGATGTGTTTACAAACGTGTGCAATAAAAATTATATTTGCCTAAGGAATGGACAACCAGGATTTAGAAATACATTCATTTTCTATAAGCAAATAAAAAATAAAACGTGAACCGCTTTAATTTAAAGTTAAAAGTAATTTGAAGGCAATTGCACGTAACATCAAATTTTAATAAGAATACTGCAAATAACTTGTTTGTGTTACAAACAAATGACAAAATTATTTTTATCTTTTGTCACTTTTTTGTTGCTTTCCCATACTTTATGATAAAGTCAAATCCTTTTCTTTGCTCGTAGTGCAAAACTACGAAAAACTGTTAAAAAGGAACAAACAAACAAAGTAAAAAAAACTAAAGAAAACAACGCACTTTGTGCATCAACAGCTTCTATTAGGGCTTCACTTCGAGGTTTCTGAAGTTAACGACTATCTGTACGCGATGTAAAATCTCTGACAGGCGCTCAAAAACTCTGCCATGGCGAAGAGCCGCTACACTCTCTGTCAAAGCTGAAGGTTCAAGGTGGCGTCACAGAACGAACTCTGACAATCGGCAATTAGATGCCTTGACACCGTTCTGAAGTTCCAAGAGATCCAAGAATTCTACTTCCACAGAGACGGGTTTCCATGTGTCAGAAAGACGGAGACAAAACCAAAGAGGGGATATATATTTGCACTGTTCCTTTTAAGCGCTGGCTGGGTTATGTCGCTATAAAGAATAACGAAACAAGATTCAGCGAGCCGCTGGGCCCGTGCGAGCCAACTGATCCGTCTGGAATTGTTTCAGAGGGTATTTTTGGAAAACCATTTGGTGCCAGAGCATTTCCAACATCATTCTAGGCTACACGCTTCAAAGATCACAGATGCTAGGATGGACGTTACCTTTGTTTTCATGAAGGTGACAACAAGCGGAGCATTTCTAATTGTAAACTAATTACATAGCAAATTACATTTTAAGTTCAATAATAAAATGCATGTATGCAGATAAACGCATGTAGTAAGTTTACGTAAAACAGGTAAACAACTATTGGATTTAAATCTGTAAATAGAGAAATCAAAGTTTAATGGCACCAAAAGATGAGTGTTATGCAGTAAGGTCGACTACATTAACTCTTTAGTCGATGTAAAATTACTGTTACCCACAAGCTCAAGTCGCTTTCTTTTCCATTTAGAAAGAGATTTTCAAACAGTCAATAGTTCTTTTTTTTCAGTGTCCATTGATGTCAAACAAAGCACAAATAGAAATATGTTCATGTGTTCACACCATGTGACTTGGTGAGTCAGAATTTACTGTCAAAATAGTTTTTACAGTCAGGTGATTTTTAAGGTGTCAAAACTATAACACACAAAGATTAAGGTAAAACACTCCAAATCCACCTATGCATAAACACATCCTCCTTGTGTCAACACACACACGAGCCCTTGCAAAGACACATTCCACAGACGAGAATGAAAGTACACGTGCAATGAAAGTGATTAAGAGCATACAGACGACAACGCCTCAGAAACCCAATGAAAAAGACACTCTGTATCCGGCGTTCTGTACATCCAAGTAAAAACAGAGAGCAGAGTCAATAGGTCAGGTCGTGACCTAAGCTCATGTCCTCCCTGCAGGTGTCAATCAACACACTGGGAGGAGAAGGAAAAACTGTACTGTACGTGATCTTGAATTCTGAAACTTTGAACCTAAAAGCCTGAATTTCAACTTTTCATTCTCGACACTATCAATTTTTTAATGCAAATGCACTGTGATGATTTATCAATGTTAAACAAATACTGGAATTTTTTACATATATTTCACTGTACATAGTTTTACTTTAATGCCAAGAGTATACTTTTATTTTGTAGATCATGTAAATCAATATTTGTTAAAATGTAAAGCGGTTCCATAAAAATAATGATCACATAGAAAATATTAATTGTGATTTAATAATACTTTTATTTAGCGGCAACAACATAAACAAACATCATGTGGCCCAAACTTAACTGCCGTTGACTTACGCAAAGAACAAGTAACAGTTGAGTAGATAACAATTAATAGAATAGAAATAATATTCAATCAAATATATTATAAATTAATATGAATTTTAATATAAAGTAAATATAAAATATATTTTTATATTATAACCAAACATAGACTGCAGGTTAAATTTTACCAATCACCTGCAAATATTTTCAAATGCTAAATCTTCAGTCAGTTTATTAAGTTAAAGGATCTTGTTCGAGTAACACTAAAAATCATTCATGAGTTACTGGCTTTTGTCACCTAAAATCTACACAAGATCAAGATAACTCCAACATTCCTCTCGCACGTGTTTGTGGAGGAGTGATATACATCAAACAAAACCAATTTTGACTAAATCAAAAACCATATGTTAAACAACATGACTCTCATCTCTTGGCTTTTGAGAAATAAACAAATGGCAAACTCTCTTCACTTTCAAATTCCAGGTTTTAAGCAAAAACCATATGCAAAATGTTTTTATCTATTTCCTTAAAAGTTTACATTGGAAAGATGTTTCAGATTAATGATTTTTACTAAGAAATATACACTACCACAAAACAAACAAGCCTTTAACGTAAACGCTCCTAAGCGTAGTCGTTCTGACTGGGAAGCATAGGAGGCCCTTCGTATATTTCGAGTACTGTTGAAAACGGGCGCAATCGAAACAATGCAGTCTGGGATACGTTCATGACGTGCTGCGCTTCATGTGAGCTCGAACTCTGAGTGAACTCCGAAAAGAAAAACAAACAGAGAACGAAACGGCAGGGAGTGGATCTCCACGCATAGCTGTGTCACTCCCCTCTCGGACGGAGAGCAGCCGTGGAGCGGCAGGCCGCAGATCCCCCCCACCCCTTTGCCGAGACGACGGCCGTGCTCGGGGGGGTAAAACTCAATGAAAACATCAGAGCGGACCAGCACGGCAGTGGAGGAGACAAAATAAACAGCGAGATCAGAACCTCCCACTGCCTCACAGCTGGAACGGGGCCGTCAGAGAGATAATGATAAAGAAATCTACTTTATCTCCTTTTTATTTCATGCGCTAATGACTGTGAAACACGCTGGAACCATTTTCCGCACCAAACCGCAGAGCGATAAGGTCTCGATATCTCAAGAGCACAGATCCATCGTAATTCCTACTCTCACGGCTCGGGGAAGCCAAATAAAAACAAAACATTACAGCCATTCTGTTTCTGAGAAAAGTCGTCACATTTTTTTTCCTCATTTGGCTGCAAAGTTAATCACAAAGCCACAAAATCTATGACTGACAGCTCACAAAAAATACAAAATTCATTCATGGTGTTTGGCCAAACATGTCTTCACACAGCAGCAAGGCAAGTTATGATTGGTCATTTAATATTTTACTTTTATAACCAGAACATGGCTGGATTTCTTGTTAAGGTACAAAAAGACAAGCTATATATATGAATAAGTATACCGTAAAAATGATTTACCAATGAGAGGTCAAAAGAGAAGAATGTTTACAGACGATTTCCCTAATTTCCTCACCAGCTCTGCCACAAAGACACATTCACACTCCGAGATCCACAGCCTTACATATCCACAGCCAATCACAATGTAGAAAAATAAAAATTCACTCTGGAGACACAGCATGCCGTTACAACACAACACTGTGTTGCCAATTATAATATTTTTTCCTGCTGGGTTTACATAAATATGTCATGACGTGTGCAATACAAGGTTCTCCGAGCAGACACTGAAATACAGAGACAAGGTCAAAATATCCAAGTCGTGCTCAACAAATATATCATCCTTTCATTAATGCTAAATGGGCTGTGCGATCATGATGTATATTTTGTAAGGATGACACCACTTACCGGTTTTCTCTTTGATTTCACACAGGACGTTAAATAGAGCTGGCTTCATTCGATGGCAGTTGAGAGCATGTTTCCTGAAACACATCGAATGGCAGCGGTGAGCTTTTACAAAGATGAATTTTCTCTTATTGCCTGACAGTAAAATAGCCATGGTGACATTAATGGCATTTTATAGAAATCTTGAGTCGGTTTATCACTTAAATAGTTTATATTTTTAATAATTTGTATTTTAATATGACATAATAATAAAATATTAACAAAAGGTCATTTTTTATAATAATTAAGGCTGCAATTAATTTTTCTTTTTTGTATTTCTTTATAAGAACCCAAAGGTACTTTTCACTATTTTTCACATTATCTATAGAAAAAAAAAGATAATTTTCTTTCATATGTATATAAAAGTACTCTTCAAGGCTGAGTAATGAATTATTAATTCTAGAAATAATAATATCTGCATCTTAACATTTTTTACATTTTGAACTTTTATTCTATAATACCACAAAATATGTTAACATGGGTAAAATGCGTTTTTTCTCTATATTTTTTAAAACCTCTGAAGAACATATGTGTCCCAGTTAAAAGGACATCATACATGCAAGATGCCTGTCTGTCACATTCTATCGTGGCATCTGTTCATTTCTATTGACAAAAAATGAGCACCACATGTCAGAAAAATCCCCTGATGTCTGTCACCACACACTGCATGTGTTTGGACACACTGACAACAGCTATTGTGTTATCAGTCCATACCTGCTTTAGTCAATAACATCACATCTGCAAATGCACCAGGATGCAAAGGCTTAAAAAAGGTACCAAACATCTAAATATTCCCTTGCATGCAATTGACATGGTCAATTTATCACAAAATACTAAAGATACAGCAGTAAAAACTGTGGTACGTCTGTGTAAGCCAACTGTCAAGAAAGTAAACACACAAAATGACAGATTGACAGAAAAACACACATTCCTTTCTTATGGTACAATTCTGTATTGTATGACAGTTGTTGCCGAGAAGTCTACATTAAATTTGCTTTCCTTATTTTGAGATGTAAAGTCATTGTAAAGTTAAGGAAAATGTTTATTTACATAATATACACAATTTATTTTATTAAATCATATTATAGTTATGTAATGTATTGCTCTTAATAAATATGCCACTGTTTTATTGTTTATCTTTTTATTTGAACTATATCATATTATTACTAATTGTAGCCTATTTTAGTGTATTTTATTTTGCACTGTAATTTTACTTCTGGAGCTCCAGATCCACTGACATGACTGTGGTGACATCTCACCTGGCCTGCGCCTCGTCCAGACTCTGGTCCGTGATGGTCATAATCTGCTGTAAGATGTCTCCGATGTCCTGCTTTCTCCCGTCGCCGTCGGTGTTCTCCGGTATGTGCTGAGACAAGCCCGGGTGTCCGGTCATCCCCACGGGCGCGTGAGCGTGCATCAGGCGCGGCTGCTCGTCCATGTCGGCCCCGCTCCGGTCCTCCGTGCGTTCTCCTCTACAGCTGCGGCGGTGCTTCGGTGCTCGGTAACGTGCAGACCTGTCCCGTTTCTCTCTGACCCCGGTGCTCTACTCCAGCTGAAACGTGAGCTCACTTGTAAGTGTCAAGCGGACTTTAAACGCTTAACTGACTCGTGCGCGAGCTGTCGGTGCCGTTTTGTACGTAATTATTCGCTTCCCGCGTAAACGCAGCGCTTGATACACGCGCGCATTATTTCAATGTTTCATCCTGCTGCTTTTGTTACATTGTAACACTACAGCTCAGACTGTGATGCTTAGGCTCCGCCCTCGCCGTCTGATTGGATACGTAGATGGGATATCTCCGCCCACCGAAGGCTCTCGGTGCATGTCAATCATTGCGCATGAGAGAGATGAGACGCGGGAACGCGCTTTTATGCCCTCCTGTCAGACAGCTAATCATTTTTGTCCACTACTATTGTACACTTGGGTCACTTTCTTGATAACTCACAAACACTTAAGTGTTTTTGGAGTAGACTATCGTTGGCCTATTACTATTTATGTGCGACAGGTGGTAGGTAATATTTGTAAAACTTTCAACTGTATTCATTTGTATTATTTGAATAAATTTGCATATCGCACAATAACTTTTATTATACATATAATTGAACATATTATTTTAGTGTATGGTATGACTATTATCAATTTATATAAAATTTTAATGTGAAATAGAAATAGAAATGTTTATCTTATTTAAAATAATATAAGCCACGTTATGTAAAAGTAGTCATTTAGAGATTTTCCATGTTTATTTATTATTTATTATGGACATGTTTTAACCATTGTAATCATGTTTTTTATTTGTAATAAAAAACTTAGAAACCACACATTCACTATGGTGTTAATGTGGTAACCTTAGTTTAACCATTTGTAGTTAAACTGTGGTAATACAAATGGTCAAAATCCTTAAAAAAAAGATTACTACACTTTGACTATACGAGAACATGATTTCGTTTCTGTAAGGGTGATGGCAGACAGGTAAATCTGTTGTTGCACCACACACAAACACACACAAACACACACACACACACAAAATAAATAAATAATTGTGTCTCACATTGCGGGTCTGTCTCAGTCCCCCCTGTGACCAGTGGCAGACCTCCATTTTTTCCCATGTCTCCGTCTCATTTTCCAGCCCGCTGCCAAGAAATAGATTTATTTTACGGAGGTGCAAAACCCCCGATCAAAACAATTGACCTTGGGTTTCATTCATTTCAGATATCGCCCTGTTAATGTGATTAATTCAGAATTAACCACCAAATGATTCCATCCTTCATTCAATACAGGAAACCATAGCGAGTCATACCAAATTAAACTGATTTGGAATTGAATTTCCATTGTGTGTTGACAAACAGTAAAATCTTAAAATGGCACGCTTTTTTTATAGAAACGTCTTGTTTGATCATGTTGCGTTGGCCTCTTTTGTGCTCTGTGCAGTGTTGTGTTTTTTCCAGGTATGTCGGAACAACACGCATGACTGTGTTCGGCTGGGCTTTTCTAATGTAAGCCGGTGACCCATGGTGCGCAGCCAAGCAGCAGGGCCCTAGTGTGTGTGACCAGGCTGAAAAGTGCCTTCCAGGTCCGACGCATCCACTCTACTGCTCCTGCCACGGGGAGAGGGGGGAAACACAAACACACACACACACAATCCAGTGTGTATGATTGAGAGATGCCTCTTTAACTCAACCGAGAGCAAGTCCAAGAGCAGAAATAAATGGAAGACACTCTGGGCTGATTTCCCTGTTCTAAATTGAGCAGTGACCCTCTGGCTAATAGACGGATTTCTTGGAATGTATTCGAAATGACTTTGCAGACAATCCCCGGGTTCTTCTGGAAACCGCTGTTGTGTTCCCTTTTTATCCTTCTTTTGGCTTTTTAAAAGGACAGTTCTGTACCTGGCACCCAGAGACAGCAGTGTGCACTGTGACGGCGTCTCTGTAATGTGCATCTTACCATCTGCCGAACAGCAGTCCCTGTGCGTTCTTTTACGTAGCAGAGGAGACTGTCACACCGTCCAAACATCTGTCTTGTCCGGCACACAGCAAACATTTTCACTCATCAGCGGATCCTAACAAGCCTATAGTCCACAACACAACAAAAAGTTGTGTTTGAAATTCAATCTTTGAAATCTATGCTGAAAACTTTCACAATCACCTACATATTTGTTATAGCCATTTTTTATATTTAAGCCACTGCACATGTCCAGTGTGTTAATTTTAGGGGCATCTAGTGGTGAGGTTGCAAATTGCAACTAATGGCTCAGTCCACTAGCCTGGTAATACCAAACTCTGCTCCTTCGCTTTGCTTCGTAGACAGAGTCTGGAAGGGCATGATTGACAAGCGTGTACATTCTCGTGGGGCGGCACTTGTCTGAAGTTTAAAATCACAAGCCAATCCCTAAGCCAATCACATAACTTTTGGTCATGACGTATGTTATGTGCCTGCTCAGCCGCCCCGAACTTCTGCTGTAAACACAGGTATGCGGCGAAAGCAAAACCATCGAGCGAAATACCGGATGGCTGTGAATGATTTTTGCAGATTATGTGAAGTAAATCTACGCATCCGCGGTACAATAGGTGCATCTAAACTAATATTTGACAGTAGAGACAAACAAGACAATATTTGTCAAAGTTAGCATTAGTTCTGTTAAACACAGCTCTTCAGTCATTTCGAGTCTGTCGGTAATGCTTGAACTTAATTGCAAAATTACATCATGACATGGCAATATTCAAGGACTGGAAAAGAAAGTAGACACTTGAACTTTCAAAAGGGAGCCAGTTCAATCTCGAAAGATGAAAGAGACCGAGATACACCCTCTAAAACTCCAAGGACCATGAAAAAGCTAAGGAAATCGCCTCCATTCAAAATGTGAACACTCTTCTTGTTCGGGCTTCAGTTGGCAAATGCCTGTAACATTTTCCACAACAGAGCAAATATTATCCCGTGTCTCCATGACCGCTGTCGTTTTATATTTCACTAACTACAATCTTAAATTTGACGTTTGGCGTCTATTGTTCGTTGGTTGGACGGCTGGTATGGAGCCGGAAATAATCTGGGAGCTGGTTTGCTTTATCAGACTGAGTACAGAAGCGAACTGAAATTGAATGGAAGTACGAAGTCTGACGTAATCAGGCTATCAGTCCACCCCATCAATTGCGAAGCACAACGGTGGCTGAAACATGGCTAAGATGTTGTCACATTTTCTTTGCCAAAAGAGATAACGTATTTTTGAAACGGGCTCTGTAGTGCAGTTTGTCCGTTTAGGTCTACTGTGGAAACAACATGGCCACTTCCACGCAAGTGGACCAGCGGTGTATGTATAGAAGTAGCTAATTCTATCAAAACATAACGCCTCATTATGTGAGGTCTTTATACACTTCTGAAGACATGATTATGTATATTATATTGCATTTCTGTCAATAGATCCTCCAAAAAACGTACACACTACCTTCTCTGGATCTGCTCTACACTAGTGGAATGATCTACCCGTTGCTACAAGATCAGCAGATTCTGTAGCCGTCTTTAAGAATCATCTGAAAACACCGCCAACCCCTTTCCGACTACTCTTTTCCACTCTTTCTACCAAAAAACAACAACTTAGCTTTGTTTACTGTACTGGCCGTTTTTTAATGCACTTATGCATTTTATTGTCCTTATGTTGTTCCAATTGCTTCTATTGTTCACATGATTTGCAAGTCGCTTTGGATAAAAGCATCTGGTAAATGACTTAATGTTAATGTAACCAAAACCGCATACAAGCTTACACATGGAGTCACATAAAGCAGTTTACAACCACAGAATTAAAGGTGTGTTCTGTAAAACAATTCAACTGGACAAGAATTCTAAGTTATGATAGATAAAACAAATAAAAGAAGAAAAAAACACAACTTGGCAAAAGCAACTTACACTTGGTAAATTACTTACAGATCAAAAACGCGAACAGAACTGATGTGCTCTCATCCCCAAAAAATATTGACAAAGGTACAACAGTCTACCTGCCAGACTTCTAAAAATGCGGCTCACTTGCAACAAGATTAAACATGGTTTGCGACAACCACAATCTCTTGATCAATTATTGACACACGAAATAAACATTCACTTACAATTCTTTGTTCATTTACATAATAGTCGTTTTTTCAATTTACCCCTACGTATTAATCATTTTATATATTGTTTATTAAAGTACTACATTTTAATGTTTGAATTAACAGACATCTTTCTTCAGTGTTTTGCTTTGCTTGGTTGCCAGTTAATGTCAAATTTAAAATATTTAAGCGGAAGTCCTGTTGAATTTGGTTCCTTATGCATACAGTATATACTGGTTATGGAAGCTATACTAAACTGATAATTTTCTTCAGTGTGTATGATACAACAGTATTGCCACCCCAATGCAATTCTATGTAATATATTCATGGCTATTTAAAGTAACAGTGGCCGTTTCAGACAGCACTGTCAAATGTAACACCGCAGTGGGGGAAGAAACTACATTCCTTGTCTCACTTCCATATGGAAAACTACGAGATCATCGCTTTATGTGTTTTAGATTTATAGATGGAATCATGTTGTAATAGGTATTTAGGGAGTTCAGTTATTATTTTATAACTCTGGTGATATCAGTGGCATAAAAATGACACACTTCGCCTAAAACCAAGTTTTCATTGATGGAGCTCAGTCTATTCTTCAATTCTGTTACTTCAATAAACACCTGAAAGCATTGTTAAATATATCCAAAATTTAACGTGTGAGGGGATAGAGAGGGGTGGGACTTTTTAAAACATTTCGGAAGATTATAGGAAAAAGGAAAGCTCTGATGCTTTTCGTGCAGGCATGCTTATGTAAATAAAATAGATCATGTACCAATAAAATATCATGTTATTTTTTAATACTTTAACAAAAAAGCATAACTTTTTTCCATCAACAATAGACCTCTACACTTGACAAACGTCACAGTCACACTGTCTATCACATAAACACACACTTACAGTCGAAGTGTTGGGCTTGTGCGTTTGTTTGCCTGCACATTATTGTGGTGGGTGGGTGGCTTGAGTGAATGCGGGCTGACAGGGACGCAGCGGTGCAGTGGATCGGTTGGTGCCAGCACACTCTCGTCTACGCCGTGGGTCATTTCTCAGGACTGAAAGAATCCGTAGATGAAGCTTCATTCAGACTGCAGGAGCTTCTGGGCTGTTTGGTAGTGTGTAAAGTGCAACAGGAATGGAGTTTTTCTGAAATGTGAGAAAGTATTTTGACATCAAGAATCCTATATACATTAAAAAGGATAAAATTCTTCCATTATTTTCATGCCCTCTTGTCATTTCAAACCTGTATGGCTTTCTTTCTTCTGCAGAACACAAAAGTAGATATTTTGAAGAATAAGGGTAACAGAAAACCGTTGGTCTCCTTTGACTAGCATTGGTTTTGTGTCCATATCCTTACAATAGAAGTCAATGGGGACCAACGGTTTATGATTACTAATATTCTTTAAAAATACGTCACACAGGTTTAATGACAAGGGGATGAGTAGATGATGCCTATGAATAAACTATTCCTTTAGCATTAAGTATATTTGAAAATACCTGCGAATAAGAGTGTAGTCTATATTCTTTATATTTTTTGTGATATTTAAAAGAATGATTGGTCCAAAAATGATAACTTGGAAATAATTTGCTCATCCTCATGTCGTTTCAAACCTTTCGTTTGCAGAACACCAATAACAGTGTAGTATTCTATACTGTTTATTCTCTATTTTTTATCATATATCAATGGCATGGCAATCAACATTATCAATGATTGGTCCAAAATTGAAAGGACTTAGTTTTACTCATCCTCATGTCGTTTCAAACCTTTCTCGTTTAGAACACATCCAAGTATTTTGGAGAATGTTAGTCGGCAAACAACATTGGCACCAAATGACTTCAATTGAATGAACTAAAAACCACTGAGACATTTCTCAAAATATTTTCTTTTGTGGTCCAAAGTAGAGACATTCATATTTTGAATGATATGATGGCAAATTAATTATGAAATCATTTTTAGTTTGGGTGAACTATCCCATTCTATAGACTTTCAACAATTTTGTAAATCTATTTTGCAAAAATAATGCAACAGATATTAGATTGGTTGGAATTAGATAAGTCGACAATGTGGCCCCATCAGTCACATAAGAACTTACACATCCAACACAAGTTCTAAAGAAGTGACAACAAATTTCTAAAGTGAAGAAAAATCCCTCTGATCCCCTGCATGTGCTGTAGGTATAAGGGTCACAGATTCGTGGTATACATGTGAGCTTGGGTTCCAGGACATGAATGCACCTCAGAGACGCTCAGAGCAACATGGCACTGGAGGAGAACAAAGACGAGCTGTGTTACAGCAGACATACTAATCACTCGCCTACAGTCAGATCAATGCAGCTACAGAGCGAGAGAGAGAGAGAGAGAGAGAGAGAGGGAGAGAGAGAGAGAGGAACCGATAAATTACATAGTGTTGGGCTCAGGCGTCTTCAGCTCTTTCAGGAGGTTCTGGTTCGTCTGGTCCGGGTGTTGTTGTTGTTATCACAGCCTCTATGAGCTGCCTGTCTCATCACATCAATCATTCGCTTGTTTATTTGAAAGCCTCATTATGTAAGTTTGGCATCTGTACTCCTGTTCTCCCCTTCTGTCCTTCTGCACTAATTTCTCCTCCTGTTCTCCTCCCTTCCTCTCCGCCTGATCTCTTACTCTCATCTCCTCCTTTCTCTCTCCTTTTCCTCTCCTTGTCTCCTCCTGATTTCTGACTCGCTTCTCCTGCAGTTCTATTTTTACTTTCTTTTTCACTTTTTTCACGTGTCCTCCTGGCATCCTCTTCTCCTTCTCTACTGCACAACTTTTTGTCACCTGAGGCATAAAGACACCAGATAGAATATTCCACCAAAACGCCCTTCATAATATATAAAGAGTACTTAGGTTTCTTGAAACAAACAACTTATTTTTTTTAAAACCTTTTTTGTTATTGCAGCCCTGCATTTAGACTTACATATGTAAATAAAATTTGATTATTGAGGATTTGTAATGATTGGTTAATCATCTATCTCATAGGTTTTTGTATGATTCATATTGTACAAATTCATCCGATCCGTGATAATTTTTGGAACAATTTTGCAGTTTAGATTAGATAAACAATCAAAAACATCCGAAGCATCTAACTCTTTGCTTTCCCCACAATGACCGTTCAACCAACATGTTGTGTCTTTTTTTAAAACTCATTAGACCCTTTCCAACCCGTAAACCGAGTCATAAAACGTGCCTGACCTGCCTTTGACCTTTGATCCTGCAACCACCTCACAATCCGATGAACTCCAAACTGATGTTCTCCAGGACACTGCCCCAGATACAAATGAAAAGTCCCTGAGTAGAAAACTGTCCACTGAGACACATAAGTACTTCAGAGAATTCAATCACACGCTCCTTACATGCACTTAAACTTGTACAGAGAGCTTTTATGTTCACGGCTCACGGACAGAGTGAGATAAATGAAGTTTCATTCTGTAGACTGTAACTTCAGCTCTGTTTATGTCCACAATTCAGTTATGGTTCGAGTGTAATGGGAAATTGTAAACCATCCACAAGAAACACTTCCAGACACTTTAACATGAAATTTAATTTGTCTTACAGGAGGATAAACTAACAAACTGGGAATAGAAGCACAAACTAAGTGAACACGAAAGGAAGATTTGCATTTTCTTAAAAAGTCTGTGTTGCAATGTTACATAACGTTTATGTGTAACGTTAATGTGACGTTTTTTTGTTAACTGTTATAGCTTTTTCGATACGTTTTAGCTTTTTTGTTGTCATGATGTTGACAGAACATGTAAAATGCTATAATTGCAATGCCAAATTTGCAGTATTTTTCTTTAATTAGTTATTTTATTGTTTTACCGATATTAATGCAAAATCTGTAAAAAAAACTATTAAACCCTAACACTTTTTTACATTATACGTGGAAAATTCGAATAAAAATGTTCAGTACATTTTTTGTGAAATTACAGCTACTTATACAGGGAAGTGACAGCATTTGTCTCATAATATTAATAGGGAGGCTCAGAGATTACATATTTTTGTGTGCAGAACCCGGAAGTGAGTTAGCGTTTAAGGACTTCCGGTTCCATATCTACAAATTTTTTTTTTAATGGGTTTTTGGTAAATCGCCGGAAATAAGGTCCCTAGTAAACAACACCTCAAAATATTTTCTAGTTTTATTCTATGACATAAAACGCACAAATTATAACTCGCATGTGATTTTTTAAAGCCTTATTGTGTCATAAAAATGAAGTTTACAAACAAGTTGCTGAAAAGCGACGACTTTCTTTGGCGGGGATGTCAGACTTCATCGTGCATATAAAGCTCACAAATAATGCGACATAGGCACATATCTATTAAAACGTAGATGTGGATTCATTCACATGTGGATTCATTTTTCATTTGTTTGAAAGAGTTGTTGGAGGCTTGGTGGTGGTGACGTTGATATCGACCTTAAGTGTAGTCTGTTTATAGCATCATATTAGCCTTTTACTTCTGCCGCGCTGGGTCGAGGGAACCATCGAGGCACTTACTTCCGGGTTAGCCTACAAAAATACGGCTTCTCTGATCCTCTCCATAACAATCCCTTATTAAAATATGGTGTAGATCTTAATTTAAATAACAACTGTATAGTTTCATTAACATGCCTTTTACATTTCATGAGTACACTTCGTGACCCATACAATACTACTGTAAGTAGTAAAACTTTACTGTAAGTCGAACATACTCATAAAATACACCTTGAATGACGTTCAGTAACGTTGGATAAAAGTGTAAAGGGATGAAATTGTATTGTTTTAATGTATATTGGATATGATCCACTTTGAAGGCGAGCCTATGCAATAAAGCACAGATCCATTAGATGCTGATGTTATTGTGCTGTGTCTGAACGGGCCGATGTTCAAGGATAACCTTTCCCAGACACTTGATTGTGGAGAAAAGGTTAAGCAGCACATTAACATGCATTAAAATATAAAATTATGACTCCATTTAATGTATGAGAGAAAAACAACAACATAAAAAAGGCTTTTAAATTTAAGAAGATGGTTTATAGAGTGAGGACGGACGGGACCAGCATGTGAAAGATGATGATTTGCTCGAATTAAGGTTTAATGAAGTATTGCGGGTCAGCGCTGTAATTACACTAAAACTCTGAAGCAAAGCTGAGCAGAAGACAAGAGAGAATAGAGAAAGAAAAACGGGATCCTCCATAGCTGGTATTACCCTTACCATATCATCACTATGGTACCACCTGAGGTTTATTTGTTTTCACATTACAGACTGACCTAAAGTCCTTCTTCGCTCCTACAAAGTGGAAGCCACAAAATAAACATTAAGTAAATGTTTTCAATGAAACATAATTTTACAGTCAAAGACTTAAAGGGGTGATTCGCCGGAAATACGTGTTTTTCTTCGTCTTTGGTGTGTTATAAGTTACTCATGCATGTATTAGACATGTAAAATTTCGGAAAAAAATATGTATTTTATCTAGAAGCGTGTAACCACACCCCGGCGAATCTACGTCAGTTCGTAATATGATTTGACTGTTAAATCTCAATGTACCGTTGTTGGCGCAGCCAGATGTTCAGAATATGGTAAGAGGCGTTACATTTCCGTACAGTATTCGACCAATCACTACGCACTAGTGAACTGGCCAATCATAGCATACCTCGCTTTTCAGAGCGATGAGCTTTTATAAAATATCAGCACGTTTCAGAGAGGCGGAGCAAAGAGGTGATACAAACATGCGCGGTATGTGGAAAATACAGCTTTGTTTAACCTTAAATCGTGTATAGATATTGTATTACATCTTAAGAAAACAATAATATTCGTTTTAGCCGTGTAAAGTTACCCCTTTAAGCTAAACCATATAATCCCTCACATGTAAACCAGAAAATGACTGGCTCTATTTGTCTTTGAATTACGTGGCTTACATTGTGTTTGAGAAAATAAACAATTAACCCGTCAGAATGGCTCGGTTTAGCACTGGGTCCCTACGCATCTCATCCATTTAGATAATTGAAGAATCCCATCCCTGATCTCACATACAAGCAATCCCATCATGCAACAGCACTTCACTCATCCCTGATTGACAGCTTTCTCTTTTTAACAATCTAGTGTCCACCGACTTCAGTTTAATTTATTGTGTTGTTAGTGCCCACCATCAGAGAGAGAGAGAGAAAGAGAGACTCATCCCCCTGAAAGGAGAGAACGAAGAAGGACTTATTGACCAGTAGAGCAGGTAAAAAGAGCTACAGACAAGAAAGAAAAAGTGGGACAATTTAAAAGCAAGAAAAGCACACACACACTCACACACACACACACACACACACACACACTCACACGCACACATAAACCGAGATACAAACTGAGGAAACTCATGTCAATGGGGATCTTTATCACTGTGGAGGTGAGGATATAAAAAAGGTCCATGGAGAAAAACACAACTCATCAAGGTCAGTTTTATGTGTAAAAGTAAATGAAAAAACAGTACATACTGCATTTTATAATTTTACATTGAAATTTTGTCTATTATGTATTTTAATTCATTCTAAAAATGTATTTATTTTCAGGTTTGAATTCTATTATCATTATATTTTAATCACAGGACTTTGGGCTCCACTTTAAGTATTACGAAGTGTTAAAGTAAAAGAATTTTTCATTATTTCATTATATAATTCTGTGAGCTACTGATAACATTTGTCCCAAATTCCAAAAAAACTCCTTAAAAATGCTTTATTTTGCACAAACCCCACAAAATAACAAAAAGGTATGTTTTCAGATCTTATACTGCAAGTTCATGTTTATTTTTAAACAACACAATGCTAATATTTTTTTCATGTTTTTTATAAACAGATCAAAAACAAATATATGACTAAACAGGCCTGATTTTCAATCACAATTTTCATGCGTCTTGGCATTCTCAGTCACATTGCTGGTTACTTTTTATCACTGTATCCTGTTGGTATTTAACAGACACTAAACTAAAATGCTGATTCCGTTGACAAATTTGCTAATCGACTTATGCAGAAAACTTCAAAATGGTCAAATACATTTTCTGGCCTGTCTAGTAGTCACACGTGATGGAAAAGTTAAAGTTAGCCCGAAGAACGTAACTTCTGTGCAAGTGTTTGTTTTTGGCCACCCAATTTACAGCAGTGAAGACAGCGGGTGAGCGAGTCCCAGTGGGCGGCTGTGTTCGTTTGTATCTGGACGGGCTTTGGTGAGATAAGCCCCCTGTAGCTCCAGGGGTCTGTCATTGCTGAGAGTGGCAGATTTGTGTGGGAGATCTCTACCCCACAGTCACTCACTCACTGGCACAGCTTTTATTAAAACTACCTTCTCACACACACACACACACACACACACACATTCAGGTGTCTAAAGCCAAGCGCCTGGTGCTGGCGTGTTTTCAGGCCTAATTTGCATTAATAAAGAGGCTGTTCCTTGTCGGAATGTGTTTTATTCTGCTCAAAAAATCCCTGGGTGATCCCTGACGGAGAGGCGCCCGGGAGAATCTGACTGTCAAATACGACAAGACAAATGTATGGCGATGTCAGCGCGCCGCGGCTCACAGATGACAGATTGAGAAGCGCTGTCCCTCTGCCGACAGGCACGCTTCATTTTCAAATTAATAAATCTGAATAAAATATTTTAGCCTTCATTATGAGAGATTCCTGGCTGACAGCTCGGCATGCTGGGAGTGTGCGTTTGGAATGGGAGGGGCTGCCGAGAACAGCTTGCATCAAATCCACCTGGGCCTGTGCTTCATGTTTGTGATGTGGCAACATGCGGTTCAGTCTCAGTGTGTGTGTGTGTGTTTCATTAATGGGGATCGTTTATGTATTTGTGTGCGTCTGTAAAACCGCCTTCTAAGATAACAGGGCTGCACGCTCTCCGATCCCCTCGGCCGTGGTCAGAAAAATACATAAACACACAAATATACAGTAGCTCTGCCCTAGTGGAGGCTGGGTAATATTTGCATGTCTCACACCTGTGTGGCCATTAGAGGATTGAACAATCCCAACAGATGCATGCATGCTTTTGGAACAATGCTTTGGGACATTTGAGAAAGTTGACATGGTACTTTATGGGCTACACAGTGACATAAGTAAAATAATAAACAAAGAATAAAACATCCAATAAGTTAAAATGCAAATATGATGTCATAATAATATTTTTTCTATAATAATAACACAAAGTTTTGTAATATGTACTGTAGGTAACATTTTAGAGTAAAGCTAGTAAAAAAAAAGCTGGTACCTTGGAGTACAATGCAAAACTGTTTATACATTGTACATGCATAAAATATACCTATATTGAATTACCTATATTATATGAATATAGCGAGTGAGTTAACAATGAAAGAATTTTCTATTTTGGTGAGCTATCCCTCTACTGTAAAAATAATCCCGTAATAAAATGGTTATTATCAGGTAGTACATTTTTTTTAATAACATAGTTTTTTCACCTATAAAATTCATTTGTTTCATGACAATTCATTTTCTTTCTGCAATTTGACAATTTTTTAGTGTATTTCAAAAATACCTGAACATTTTAAAAAAGAACAATTTACATGACATTTAAAAAAATCATTAAAAAAAAATTACAGTAATTCTCTGTAAAATACATATTTTTTACAGTGTTTAACATTAAAGGGTCGTGACTGCTGGATTTGATGTATATGTGAAATAAAAACATGCTCATCTTCCACTAAAAAGCAAGATTGAAGGCCACGGCACTCCAGAACTGCTGAATTTATCCACAGAGAGCAGTAATGCGTTTGGGGGAAGGGATTGTTGTGGTCAGTCTCAAGGCTCTAAGGCAGAAAAAAATGAAAATTCAAAAGGAAAACTAATATGCCTTTTCAACACACTCTGTGTGTGCGTAACAAGAAATTACAGCTTGAGGCTTCATGTCATTTTAATATGTAATGCATTAGGAGCACTGAATGAGATATTGCGTTCATTTTTTTCAAGCGAGTCCCGCGCTCTCAAGGTGATCAGGTAAATGGCCTTATTTATCCAACACCTTCCAGAGGAGAATTCATTTATATCTCTTTGATATATTAAAAGACAAAGAGCGGCTGATGGGAGCTGCTCATTTTTCAGGAAAATCTATTTTATATTTAAGTGAGAGGAAGGCGTGTACAGTACATATGCCATTAGCACAGAAGACGTCTTCATGAGTTATTACTGAACAAATGACATGTAAGAATAAATATCTGCTCTATAATATCCGAAGCATGTAATGAAGACACAAAACAGCTAAATAACTGTGAATGCTTTCCCCGGCACGTTAATTCTACATGACACATGAACAGAAACATTTTAGGTGAGAAGTCTTTTTGCTGTAAGATCCAGACATAAAAAAGATGAATCTGTTTATGCTATTTCCTCGAAGAGAAGAGCTTCGAAGAGCATTGACAGGGAATTTGAATGAATCAGGCTGGAACAAACAACATTAACAAACACTTATTAATAATACATCTCAGATTACCCAAAGCAACACAGAATTACATCCTTATGCTGTTTTGTTAAGGGTTTATTTCACCCCAAATGACAATTTGATCATCTACTCTTAAAAATGAAAGCATGAGTTTATGTTTGTGCAAGACTCAAAATTAGATTTTCGTCAGAATGTGAGAATGGCCTTAAAGATCCATCAAAGAAGGCCAGTTCACACCAAGGAGGACAACTACACTCTTCAAAATCGCTGCTGTCCTTCTGAAACCTTGAACCTCTAAATATTTCATGATTTTTATTGAGTGTGCTATTAATCATTATTATTAGTCACCCCTTTTTCTTTAGTCACCCCTTTATGTTGCCACGACACTTTTAAAAACAAATATACCAAAAGGATCTCCACTTTGATGCCAAGGTAACACAAAGAACCATTCAGTAAAAAGTTATTTACCTCTGTACAAAACTTTTCTGGCAGCTCAGCGCAATAAATATATAGTAAAAATAAAACGTTTTGATGTGTAATAACCTTTTTCCCCCTCTTTTTCTTGTTAATTTGCAGTCTTTGTAATTTGACGCTTTTTGAAAGTATTTCAAAAATACTTACAAATTCTGTTGAGAAAAACTTAAATTCTCGTAAACGTACATTTTGTATATTATGAAAATACTAAAATAATGTTTTTTTACAGTACAGAACCATTTCTTTTTTTACCTTTTGTGAAACGGAAAGGTTCTTCAGATGCACAAAGCTTCTTTGTGGAACCATTTAGACAAATAAGTGGCAATGTGAAGCAATGTGGGTTGTGCAAATATCTAATATCTGATGACAGGACAGTTTTTAATCATTTAAAAAAGTACAGTCTTTCCATTTCCTGAAAATGGCGAATCTGGATGTACAAAGTTTCGAAAGGACAGTGATGAAATGCTCGGTTATGTTCGACCAAGCAACATGAAACATTCCTTCTCTACATTCGCATTTTCGAATGATTAAATATGGCAAAAGCATCCCAACAGATTTACGCAACCTAAGGTCTTAAGATGTTTTTCACTACCATCAGGAATAAGAAAAAACACCAAAATTTTATGTTGGGTGTAATTTTTCAATAGGGGTGATGTGAAGTGTCAAAAGGAAGTTAATTAGGCCATGTTGCATAAACACTGTTGTTGTTATTTTTTTATCATTTATTAACTCTATGTCAATGTGTGTTTTGGAACGTTCAAGACGAATGTTGTCACAATGTGCCATTCTGATGTCTTACGCCAACTCAAGTACCGCTGATAAGACACTATTTCACTGGAGGTCAGGGCCAATAAAATGCCATTTCAGCACAGCGGAGATAAATCACGTCTGACGGCTACACTCCACCACAGTCGACACACACACGCACGGACTGTAACGTATGATGGCGAAATGCGGTACAAACAATCGGAGGTTGTCATTAATGATGAAATTTTGCGTCCGAAACAGAGTGGATGGTCATTACGGCTGATAAATGGGTGGAACCAGCAGTGAACTAATCTAGTGAGCAATCAGTTTAACCAATAACACATCCAATATTCCAGCTATAGAATTGAATCCCCAAACATTGTTTGAAGGGCATTAGGGAAATAACAAATGCACTGCAATTTAGTTAAGGATTCTCCAAATGTCAAATCCTGAAAGCAATAACTCCATCAAGCCCATTGCTAATAATGAACATCTCTCACGTCCGCATTGGCATATAAACCGTGTTAAATACAGTCGAGGTGCTCTGAGTGTGTAAGCCGAGAGTGTGTGAGTTCTGTTCTTTAGAGATTTATGAGGCTTCGACGTGCAAAGGGTTAAAGGAATCCCAAATTATCAATGCTGTGATGTTCTTGTGTTCCAACACCAAACGTGTATGAAACAACGACTTATACATATTTTAATGAAGTATCCCTTTAAAAATGAAAAGACACCGTCCTGTAGCCCAACCCCTCTCTCTCCCCCTCTTGCACACCATCCTTATTCAACTCCAAACTGACAGTGTTTTTAATCTTTCTTGGGCTTCTCCTCTGGAGATTGGGGTAACAAAAATCAATAGTTTCTGGCAGGTGATCTGGAGGGTGTGAATTATCGGCCGCCGTTGTGCAGCTCTGACTGCCTTTGGCCTTGAGCCCGGCCACACCGGAGTGTGGATGGAGGTCAGAGGTCATGACAGGAGCAGCGTGGGTAAAGTGAGGTATTTACTGCAGGCATGACCGCAATGAGAAATACCTCCTTCAGATTCATTTGAACGAGGGTCAACACATAGAACTGTTCTTAATTTTAGCACATTACGCCCAAAAATTAAAGAACCACTTCATTGTCTACTGTCTACATTGACCAATATCTTTTAATATTATTTTTTCAATTGAAATAGAACGGTCCCTATTGAAATTGACTTAGCATGTATCTAATGATGCATATTTAACACAACTGTCAATTTGATTAGACTATTTTAAGATGTCTCTGCAGCTCACTAGGATTTGAAGCAGAGCTACCGTGAGTAATTCTCTCTCACACACACACACACACACACACACGCACACACAACACACACACACACACACACACACACACACACACACACACACACACACAGCAGGTGATGTATAGTACCTTGATCAGTGTGTGTGTATGTGTGTGTCAGTCGCACTACAAATCCTACAAGAGAACACAGTGACAGTTTAGTGTGTGATTACTGCTTAATCACAGCAATGACGCGTGTTTCAATCCTTCCTGCTCACCAAACCAACAAAACCAGTAAATCCACCAAATCGCACACAATTTATACTGCAATTCCATGAAACTTACACTCCAATAAAACCAGCAGTAATGATTACAACTTCCTCATGAACATTTACCACAGATACTGTCCCAAACTAAAAAAGCTTTAATTATAGAGTATAAAGATACTTTAGATTATATACATTCTGATTAAAAAGGAAAGAAATAGTTCACCTTAATATGGAAACTATCTTATAGTTTAATCTATGACTTTACTTTATGACTTTCTTTTCTCACTTGAACACAAACAAATACTTGTATATTTAAATTGCGGTTTCTTCTCATATGGGACTAAAAATGTTGTTCCAAAATCCTCCAAAAAGCACATGCATCCATTGCAAAAGTAATCCATATGACTTTGGCGCTTTAATAAATATCTTCTGATTGACGTGTCGCCATAAATCAAATTAGTTTAAGTGCTGTTAACAAATATATCCATTCCATTTGAAGCTGTGCATTTACACCCATTTTATTCTGTTAAGGGATTTTGGTACAACACAATCTCACAGAAATACATTTTAGATGTGGCTAATTCATATGATTCATACATTTTCATTTGTGCCTTTTAGGATTGGCTTTTAAGTTAGTGACGATAGGTTTAGGGATGGGTCTTCAAAATACTTTTTTATCTAATAATCATATGTTTTGGTGTGATTCACATCGTACTAATTGATATGAATTAGCAGCCTTGTGAGATAGTTTTAAATTACCATGAAATCATGTTGGAACAGCTCACTTGTGGTAAAATCACAGTACCAGCCTGCCTTAAAGGGATAGTTGACCAAAAAATTGACCCCCATAGTATACAATTTCCCTAAAATGGTAGTAAATAGGGGATGAGATATTTTTGGTTACTGACATTCTTTCAAATATCTTCTTTTGTGTTGAACAATGCAGAACAATGAAATTTATACAGGTTTGGAACAACCTGACGGTGAGTAAATTATGACAGATTTTTAATTTTTTGGGTGAACTATCCCTTAATTCGAATATACCAAATCAGTGTTGGCCATAGTAATGCTACTAATTTAACCCTTTATGTATTATACTGAATTACTCTGCACATAAAAATAGTTCTTGAGATATTTTGGTCACACTGTACATTATTGTTTTTAATTGGTCAAGTGCCTAACATACCAGCTTCCATATTTATCTTCTTCTTAATCTCATTTCACTGTATTAAGCATCTCCAGCTGTAGTCAACATCACTCTGCACAAGATCATGAAACTCTAATTATCGCAAACAGCAACCCACTGTCTATGAACAAAACTAATATTTTGCAATCTCGATACACATTCTTGGTGACTTCTTTACTATTCTTACTGTGTTTTTGTTTTTAAAAACAGACTCAAGCGTTCAGTATCATCCTGTATCAATACAGTCTTATGCAAAACCTCCCTCTGCAAATATCATCAGAAACACTCTGCCGTCGATGCAAAATATCTCAGTCGGTTAAGTATCTGCTGTGGCTGAAATCCATCTTTTTACAGGCCTGAATATGGCTTGATTAATTTGTGTTTGAGGGATCTGGTCGATAGGTGTGCGGTCATCTGCCAATACAGCGCTGACTGAGTAATTAGCCAATGGAATGCTGCGATCGTTGGCAGAGCAGACAGCCACAGTGGAGTCACGTCTGAGCCCAGAAATAATCCGGTGATTGTTTTCCGGTGAACCGCACAAAAAATCTACTATGTGAAAATGCAAATTAAACAATTAAAATGTTCCTGTGGTTCTTTTAATAGAGAATTGTGTTAAACGTTCATGGGTTTGATTGCCAGGAAACACTATAGTAATAATAAAATAGCTTGAATGTGCAATAAATGGCTTTACATGAGTTAAAAATGTATATTTGACTCTTTAAATCAAATATATCAGTCGATTTGTTTTTATTATTATGTTTCAACATGATATGAATAACCATCTTATGTGCACAGCTGTGCAAGTTTTATACTTCTTGTATTGCTTTTTGTTTTATTTTATTCGCACATAATGAAATTATTTCAATGCAAAAAATATTGCCTGTTGATTTGTGTTTATTTATAATAACGATAGAGTGCATTATCCAACACAATTGTAATAAACAGTACTAGCACGTCTGTAAGTATCTCTCCAAGTTGCATTTTATGTATATTATTTACATTTTTACTTATAAATTTACCTTAGGGACTTACACCGATGCTAGTTTCTTAAATTTCTTAATGTTAATAATTCATTTAATGACTATTAATATTGAACGTCAAACTGATGTTTTTCTTAACATGCCAATAAAAAACAGTCCAATCATTGCCTATTTTTAAACTATTGGCCAATAGTGAGAAAAATTACTTTTATTGAGTGATAACGATATTTGGCCAATGTCAGTGCTTGAAGTGGGCTGGTACGCAGTAGTGAAAACATCCCACTACAGGGAGGGAGCGCGAATCCTACGTTCCAGATAGACGGGATTTCTAGTATATCCACCTCAAACCCAGAAATAAATGTCTGGAACGGCATGCGAAGTTGGACATGAGACCTTCTGAACTCTCAGATCGATCAACCCCATCCCATCTTCAGGTAAACGTATCATTTTCACACTCACGCCCAAAATGTTTCCGGTGAGATTATCGTGAAGCAAAAGATACTCTTATTATAAGGAGCTAGAAGAGTCTATAACACTTCCAGTTTGAGAAAGCATAACGGCTAACAACTCCCATTGACATCCCTTAAAAAAGATTTGTTTTCTGAGTTTCGCTTGAGCCATAGCGTCACGATTTTTTGGCTAAAGATAACAGGCTTCTCATCTAGTGTCTTTGGTGTGGAGTTCCCCATATTGACCAATCAAACAGGGTTTAGAGAATTCCAGCCAATCAAATTACGGATGCCAACCAGCATATCAGCCAATAAAACTAAAGAAGACAGAACATTCAGCCAATCAAATTGAAGAAGACGGTCTGCAGGGGGACGCTAATAATTGTGAATGACTGTGTAGTGAGATGTGAGAAGTCAAGTCAATTTATTTACAGAGCACAATTTTAACACAACCACCATTAATCCAAAGTGCTTAACAATAAAAGGGTAGATGAAAGGCAACATAGATCAAAATTGAGAAAGGAAACAATATATATAAAGTCAAGATAAAATCAAAATAGGTATATATACAAAAAACATACATCAAAAACGTACCGTACACACCATCACTCAAATACAAGAGTGTAAAAATTAGTCATTAAATTTGATTTAAAAACACGGAGCGATTGAAAAAGGCCGTTGATAGTAAGGGGTAGACTGTTCCAGAGCTTATACAGCGAAAGCTCGATCACCTTTGGATTTACAGCGAGAACGAGGGACAGATAAGAGAAGCTGGTCACAAGATCTTAATGACCTAGAGGTTGTATATGGCTGGATAGGATCACAGATATTTTCCCGGGCTGACTTTTGCTATGCCTTGTATACAAAAAGAAGGATCTTGAAATCAACTCTGAATTTGATAGGGAGCCAGTGCAATGAAGCAAGAACAGGAGTAATATGCTTCCTCTTTTTTGTTCCTGTCAACAATCTTGCAGCCGCATTTTGATCTAATCTGAAGCCGAGATAGAGTTATTTGAGGAAGGCCGACATACAGAGAGTTACAATAGTCAAGCCCAGAAGAGATTAGTGCATGGTTGAGAGTTTTGAGATCTTTTCGAGATAGAAAATGTTTTACTTTCGCAACAGATCTGGAGTGGAGAAAACTACTCTTGACAACTCTGTTTACATGCTTGTCAAATTGTAGTGACGGATCAAAAAGGACACCTAGATTTTTTACATGTTGTTATAAGTTATCAATAAGGGAACTTACCTACTTTTATGAGTAGAATTGAGTACATTGTGACCTAGCAGAAACACCTCTGTTTTGTTAGTGTTCAGCTGCAAAAATTATTAGCCATCCATGTTCTTACTTCGTCAAAACATAAGAAGATAAGTGTAAAGTAGAGTCACTTTCAAGTTTGATTGGAAGGCATAGCTGTAGGTCAACGGCTTAGGGGAAGCATGTAGAGCGAGAACAATTAAGGGCTAAGAATAGAACCCTGAGGAACACCATAAGGGATGGACGCAGAAGGTGAGTTGGACGACCCGATATTTACTGAAAATAGTCCTACCCTTTAATTAAGTGGTGAACTGCTGTAATGCCGTTCCTTGAACACCATACTATGCATTTGAGTCGATTCAAGAGGTTGTTATGGTCAATATGTCAGAGGCTGCACTCAAATCTAACAGTATCAGATTGGCAGATGACCCGGAATCAATGGACAACAAAAGATCATTCATAACTTTAAGCAAGGCCGACTCTGTACTGTGAGGTGCTCTGAAACCAGATTGACACTTATCCGGAATGTTATAAGCATCCAGGTAAGATGTAAGCTGTGAAAGCACTGCTTTCTCTAAAACCTTAGAAATAAATGGGAGTTTAGATATTGGCCGGTAGTTGCTAAGAGCTGATGGATCGAGGTGGGATCTTTTTTATCAGGGGCTGTACAAAGCTTATTTAAAAGACTGGGAAAACGCCACGAGTCAAAGATCTGTTTAGGATAGTTAAAAGGGCAGGGCTAATGGTGACCAACTGCTCTCTAAGCCAACGGCCAGACAGTACATTGAATTGACAATACGTAAATTTCATCTTAGAAATGAATGCACTAAATCGAGATGGAGTCAGCGGTTTAAAACTAGTGAAACTGCAAGGAGAGATCGGTTGAGAATGAAGAATATCAGGAGGAGAGAGGTGAAATCTGATTTCTTGTACTTTGTGCACAAATTAAACTAAGAATTCTACGCAGGTCTTGAGATTGCCAACAGGGACTGAGCAAGTGGTAATTTTGTAATTTTGCATTACTGACAGACTTTTGATAGGTGGTTAGACAATTTTTCAAAATTTGATAAGAAACCAGAAGCCCATCCTTTTCCAGCTTCGTTCAGACCTCCAGCACTCTTGTCTGTAGTACACGGGTAGAAGCATTTAGCCACGGTTGAGGATTAGATCTAGGTTGCCACTTTGAAGGCTTCAGCGGAGCAACATTCAATGCAGAAGAACAAGCAGAGTTTAAAATGAGAACCAGCTGATCAGTGTTCTATATCAGGCAAACATAACGTAGCCAACGCTTACAAAAACCAAACAAAAAACACGTTTCCAACGCTGTTACAAAAAAGTGATAAATGGTACGATTTCAGAGATGCAAAGGACTTATCTTTTGCCAGTTCTGCGTTTTGAAGTGAAAATGTTACATGCTTAAAAACACAAGTTTGTAGCATATAAAACATAAGATATGACTCTATGTACATGATGGATTTAATTAACAGAACAATCCAGAACTGCAGAACTATCACAGGTAATGAAATGACAATTTTTTTGATCAAATTTGAATTTAACATTATTAAATCAGTTGTTTGGCAAACGTTTCCTTTAGTAAATAAATATGTTGTACCATGCAGAATTGTTTTATCCTGTTTTATCATTCTCAAAATTTGTGGAAAATATGTGGAATAATTTGCATATGTCAACGTGCACAAGAGAGTACCGGCCCCTTTTTTTCCCACTTCAAGCACTGGCTGATCCAGTATGCATCTCTAATTGACATATTTATGTATTTTTCTTGTGTTTCTGCAAAACTGTATGCTATGTAAATACTCAAAGATGCTCACACATTCTAGCTCATTCTGACTCTAGAACAAGCAGGATAACGTACGTTTGGCAGGTTTTCAGGAGTGCTGTTTACTGTGTCTGGATTTATTTTGCTAAAATGGATTGAACATGATCCCTAACATACGTTTTGGCCCTACTAAACCTAATAATTTCACCTGATTCGGCTTCGCGCAAAAAGCAAGCAAACAAAAATGTTACGTGACTGACCGATAATAGCGTCCCGGTTTCAATCATTTTCCACTCTAGAACGCACAAAAGAACCATTGTGTTCTTTAATTTGAGTCACAAAGGCCTAATTGAAACTTTCCCTCTTGTTTTCCCGCTTGATTTTCTACAATTGTCACAAAATCAATAACGCTGCCTTTCTCCTGTACACACTGCCTCTGGCTTTCATACACACCCGCTGAGCACATCGCCTGGGTTAAGTGCTTGGAGAACACACAAACGCGCACACACACACTGTTTAGTTTTGGAGTATCTTCGGTTAAAGTGTAATTTGTGCAGCTGACTGACCTGTGAAGGGCTTTAAAAAAGTGCTCTGGGCAGACGTTCTGCACACAATAACTACAGACCGGCAGTCAAAACAATCTCAGCGATGTCATTGTCAAGCTGAAAATCATCTTTTTGTTTGCTTTTGCTGAAGAGGTTCAAAACATCGTCTAGACCACCGTTATTGGAGATCAAACTATCAATGTTTAACTTCCCCGGTATAATACAAACAAACATAATGATGTGAAACAACTGAAGAGCTTTGCCTGATTCGGATAACCAAGCAAAATAAAACGAGCACAATGTTGCAAAATTGTCTGAAAAACATAGTTTTGACTTTGGTGTCTGAGAAAAAGAAAATACAAATCTTTCTCATAAAGGAAAATGCATTAGCTCACCCGAAAATAAATATTGTGTCATCATTCGAAAGTATTTCTCACATGGCATCTGACATTTAAAATGTAGCTCACAGAAAAGCTCTTCATTCTTGGATGAACTATGCCTTCAAAGATAGATTTGACTTTCCGAGGGTCACCAGAAAGCTTGCTGTAGTTGCTCAAGTTAATGCACTGAAGCAAAGAGCGGAGAGCAGCTATTTGGCTAAGTACGGAGCAATTACATGAGCAGGTGATCTAGAGAGAGTCAGCGTCCTGCCGATGGGGATAAAAATGGCTTTGATAATAGCAGAGGCGACACTCGGCCACTCCGAACGGACAGACCATTAGAGCACGTCAACAAAGGGAAGAAAAAGTGGAAAACTATGAATGCTTCAATTAAGGAGATCGGTAGGAATGACTGTAAGACATTAGGAGGAATAAAAAGGCCAGAGGACTCTGGATAGGAGGATTTATGGTGGATTTCATGAACGACCTTCTGTGTGCCACAGTTTTGCGTCTGTGGTGTTAATAGCTTTGGTAGCGTTAATGAGGTCAATATGAATGTCATTGTGTCAGTGAAGACCCTGATCATGGCCATCACAGTCTGACCTGTTCGGTAACAGATGAGAAGAAAAGAAATGTCTCTTAACCTCTGAACTCTGATCATCACGCACACTTTACACAATTACACACGTTCATCTGTTACTGCGTAACGAGGGATCATTTATTGAGATACATGCAACATAATGATGGTGTGTGAATAAGGCAGGAAAGAATGAAATAGCATGTAAAGGCTAGAGGGAAAAAGGTGACAAATAAAATTAATTTTAGTATATAATTAAATAGGAATATAATTATTTTATCAGATTTTATTAGGGTTTACATTGAACGACTGAATTCTGATTTTAAAAAGAGAAAAAACTATTAGAAGGGTTGGATCTTTAAAAAAACATATTTTTAACGGTTTCATCAAACAAATGTGCCTGGTCCGAAGTTAACTTCAGGTCTGTGTTTTTTATCGGTCTGGCTAGTGGCTAATAATATAACTATTTATATTTTAATATATTCATTTATATAAATATTTTATTGTATAACAATTGTGTTAAATAAACAATTTATTTATTTTTTTGTATGCTAAATTGATTAAATAAACAAATTTGCTGAGTGGGAATGGTGTAACTTTATCGCATTTAAGTTTAGCCAAGAAACGGTTCTGCTGATGGTAACCCAAAAATGTCTAAAAATTACCAGAACTCACCAATTAAATATATATTATATATTTTTATAGAATTTATTTGTACAACCCTGTAACCAAGATTTGTGTATAAATTTAACCCTCAATAATTCATTCTCTTCGTTTTTTATCTACCAATAAACAGTATATAGAAATAAATAAACAGTAAATCATTACAAAATGAGCAACATTTGTGTATTTGACAAAAGTACCGCACATGTGTCCATATGGTGTGACAGCAAATTTTTGAAAAAAACCTGTTAATAATATATTATTTTATACTGTTAATAGTTATATTTATATTTATAAAGTAAAACAAGTGGCAAAACAAAGATTTATCTTTTTTGTATTTTTTTTTTCTACATTTTGGCTGTTACACCATAGGACCCAGTTATTCATTGCTTTGTCAACTAACCCTTTATAAAATAACTAATAAAAGAATTCATGTGAGCGCACAAATTTGTCTTCTCATTTGTATAAATCCATATGAGGTTCCAGTGATGCGCATTACGGCGCCAGCTGTACGTAAACGTAACTGTGCGCAGGGCAGTGATTTGTGTAATAAATGTAATTTGTGCCCGCCTGGCTCTGGGCGACAGGATGCACCTCCAGCGTTCGACACAGTCTGCGTCTCATTACCACGCCGGCATCTGAATGCTTTCTGAAAATAAGCCTCAGCAATTAGCGCAGGATTAATTGGAGTCTTCATCTCATTAGTGCCGATGAGATGCGAGCGTGATTAGGTTTGTGTAACCTGCCGTTTGTTTAAGAGGAATGCCGTAATTGGTGTCATTATTACAGGCTCTTCAGCTTGCCGAGCTTCGGCGGCGACCTCGTAAACCCCGGTGACGTGCCGTTGGGTTGGGTTTGCTTGACCTTCAGGAAGAGACCTGGGCAGCGGTCGTGAACCGTTAGCTATTAACTCCTCGCCACAATAAACCCATTACTGCAAGCCCACCCCTGAAACAACCAGCTTCTGTGATCGCAACTAATTGCTGCACCGCCTACCCATAAACACACTTTTACAGGTCCTGGGCGTTGGAATCTGGCCGTGAATGAGGGGCCGGGCATGTGCGGGGTCTGGCAAACAAGACAGCCAGCGTGTGATGGTTTTAATACCCAGGGGCGTGCTAATAACTCCACAAACACAAACATACACAGTGTTCCAAAGTCTAGCTGCCATGCTGGTTTTCCTGGGAAAGTTTAATGAATTTTTTCTTCAGCGTATCAATCTCTGCAAACCTCTTTCAGATGTTAGCCAAAATGTAGACGGTGGAATGATGTCAACAATGACTGTATCCATTGACTTTCATTGTTTGGGCACAAAACCAATGCTAGTGAATGGACGCCGCTGTTGCGTATTTACCAACATTCTTCAAAATATCATCTTTTGTGTTCTGTAGAAGAAAATAAGTCAAGCAGGTTTAAAATGACAAGAGGGTGAGAAAATGATGACGGATGTTTCCTTTTGGGTGAACTATCCCTTTAAAATGACTTTTAATTTCATACAAGAAGCAGAGTCGGATCCGTGGTAAACAGCCATTTCACCCCATTAAACATCATGTCGGCAGTATAAAAACACTCTTCCCCTCCATGAAGAATCTCTTCGGCTTTATGACAGCTTATAAGGATCTCGGTTACGTAAATGACAAAGCAATGGTCGTATAAATTGCAAGAGAAACACAAAGCCGTTAATCCAACAGCGGAAGAACTTCACACGTGCTTGTGGCCTTTCCAAAGGGGGTCATCAAGTTTTATGCTCTCGTAACTATTTCAGCCCCCCTTAGTGTTAACAACTGGACACTTACTAGATGGCAGTGTTTAAACGAGAGCCCTGAGGGTTTTTTTTGGCAGGCTAAACGGTGAGCACCGAACATCTCCATGGCTTTGTAGCACAATAACAGAATAATCCAGGCCCCTCAAACACAGGTTTTTGCTCGCTCTGGCCCTGACAGCCGGGCAGCACATGAATTTACAGTGTCTGCAGGGGTCAAGCGCTCCTAAAGGACCCGTTCCACGGCTGAGGAAACCGGCAGGCATCTCGTCTGCTGTTTCTATATACTTTGTCTCTAAGTGGGGAGGTTACAGTAGCATTACTGGTGTTCATGGGAATTAATGGCACCAGGAGAGAGAGTGTGTGTTTCCCTCCAAGATTATCAACATGGATTTCTGTGGTTTTGAATAAGGGGATAGAAGTGACTATGTTTTTTGTGTAAAATCAAGCATTCTCCCTGCATCCCTCTATTTTTTCAATACAATCTCAGGAATTTGTAACTAGTTTACGAGGTAGTAGCTAATTCATAAAAATCGATAAGTATCTTTTGGTACGATTTGCCTTTGCGCCATGATGTTAGACTTAGGGATGGGGTGGGGGCTTCAGTACGTTAAAGTATCTTAATTTGCATTTTTGTAAGATTCACATCATACAGATTCCTACTACTTATCCACCTCATAAATAGTTAGGAATTCCTGTGAGATCAGGTTGATTTTCCCCACATTTCTCAGTAGTTTTCTTGTACACATAGAAAATATATTTTCCTTAATATAATAACTATAATTAAAGTAAATAATTGTATATATTTGAAACTGTATAGAATAATACATTGCTAATATAGTACAATTGAATAATACTATTTCCGCTTTTCATACAAAATAAACATGTAAGCACTTGGATGCAGAATATGCATATTTTTTATATACAGTATTAAAAAGATTGCCAGTATATTTAACTTTTTTTTCAAAAATGTTAATATATGATAAATATCCATAAATGTTTTAATGGCGCAAAATGGGAGAAAGTGTTCATATCAAAAAAGCATTTATGAACTTAAATGGCAGTAGTAGCTTGTGGAAATTTGACTATCACATTGTTAGTGCACTTACTTACTAATATCGAAAACCTATAATACATTTTGGTCATACATTTACATTACTAAATTTATTTTAACAAATATAAAAAATTCTCAAGTGACATCGCCAACTGCAGGCTTGGCATGCGTAATACGGTATTTAAGTAGAGATACACCAATATATTGGCCAATAATCTGTATCAGTCAATAAAGCAATTTTTCACAGTTATCAGCAGATATGTGATCCTAGACAGAAAAAGTCTTATGGGTCAATTTTTCGAAATTGAGATTTTAAATCGTCATTTGCATTGATGTATGGGTTGTTAGGATAGGACAATATCTGGTGGTGATACAACAGTTTAAAACTCTGGAATCTGAGGCAGCAAACTAAATATTGAGAAAATTGCCTTTGAAGTTGTTAATCAGATGAAATCACATGATCTTAACTTAATATTCTAATGTGTTTTGGCATAAAAGAAAAATCTATCAATTTGACACATACAATGTATTTTTGTCTTTTACTGAAAATGTTCCTGTGCTACTTAAGATGAAGGTTTTGTGATCCAGGGTCACATATATCCAGTCAATCAAAAGATTGCTGGAAAATACAATACATTTGTGTTCTGTATATATAGAATGTTACGAAACATCACAAGTTTGATGTGCAATACAAATAGTCATTATGTAAATGAATAGCATTCGAAAATAATGATAGAAGTCTTCAGAATCGGTATCGGCGGACATCGCTCTGAATATAAGTCAGGGATTTTCCAGTTTTAGTCCACTTACCATAAATCTTTGTGAACAGAAATTGTTTTGACTATCTGAAACTTTTCCAAAACGCAAAGCAAAAACTTTTCTGTCATGTAAAAGTTCCCTTGGTATACAGTGTAAGTCCAACTTAGACAGCTCACAGTTCACCTCTTCACAAACATGAAGTATCATTATACAAATGGTGCAAGCACCAAGTTACACTTCAGTTACACTTAACTTTAATACTCAGAAACAAAAATGAATCTAAAACAACAATTGCTAATCCTCACATAGTGCTTCTTGTTCTAAGAGCAAATCGATATTTTAACTTTTACAGCTGGGCCTTTTCTCCCTATTTCTCTGTGTGTGCTCACATTTATTTGTTACACCATACACAGTGTTGCGGTTGAAGTGTCACTGATTCGAAAGAAGTTAGGCAAAAGAACCAAAAACATGTGAGAGGAAACTTGGCTGCACAAAAGAGGTGGAGCTGAGGAATGAAACTTCACTGGTGCGTCTAGAATCCAGTCTTCGCCTTCCCTGTCGTTTGAAGTCACAACTCTTTTACACTCAGTTTTTCCCTCTCATTTATTTGAAGAAAGCAGACACACACACACAGACACACACACACAATGCATGTTGACACTCACACTGTTTCAAAAATACACACACATTTGCACCATATGCTTTCATCGATTCTCATGTGATGGCCAGGATCTGACTCCAGATCAGCCCTCACAGTCTTTCCTTGTGTTCTGCTCTTCTTATTCACTCTATTTATCTATTATTTATAAAGAAGAACCGAGCTGGGCTGCAGTCTTATACATGTAGAGTAGCGGTAGAAATCCACAGCCTGCTGTTTTTAAAACGTCTTTCTATTATTCATGCCATGCAGCAACAAACTGAGTGCCTGAATAATTCCCCCAGTAAATAATGAAAGATTCCAGACTAATATTTTGTGTTGAAAAATATGTACCATATTAAACAAAACTCACATTTAGTGAATAAACACGAGCATTGGAAGGCAGCAGTGTTTCTTTGTAAAGGGTCGTCTGGCCCCGAGGCCGAATGTCACTCCACACATGTGAATCATAGAAATGTCAAGTGCAAAGGTCACCGAGGAAACAGGCCCTAGACATCAGAAAAATGATCTAGACACCATGGCAACTAAAACTCAAAATAGCAGATTCATAATGGAAAACAATCTAACAACTTGGATTCATTTTCAGTGTAGACACTTTTCAATTAGTTGATGGCCCGATTCTTCGAAAACTTCTCTAATAAACATCTCTGGAAATCAAAGTCCATAAACACCATTAAAAATGTCTCTTTCCTGCAAAAAAACCCCATTTGCTTCATTTTGGTGACAAAATCTGCCTCAAACATTTCCTCGAGTATGGGATTAAATTCACAGGTGCAATTAAAATGAACACCAGAGATAATAGAACGAGACATAATTATAATGGATTTAATATAGGCCATTTTGCCTTTGTGATCTTCTGTCCCTTATAAACCCGTAGAGAAGTCATTGTGAGCCGCCCCTTATATGATGTGATTAAATTACTGCTAATGGGATTCTATTTTTATACCCCTGACACATTGAAAACTGTTTCTGAGGATAAAATCTCTTAGCATCAGCGAGGGCCTCATGGACAAGAATCCAGGGGAAAATGAAATACCTTTGTGGAATTGTACCTACTGTAGGTCCAGAATTAACCGCGTGGAGTGTCAAATCAAAGTAAAAATGAAGGAACACGTTACTTGGTTGGACAAAGTGTAAAAATGATACACTCATCTCATGAAAGTAACTGTAATCAAATAAAGCCTTTTACTAAACAGAAGAAGACCGGAGTGTCATCTAACAGCTTTAACCTCGTTACATCTTATAGTATAAATAAATTGAAGAAAGTTCATTAAGTATGGTCAACACCAAAACTCCAAGAGACAACACGTATAGTATATAAAAATATTCACAACAACTGGTTTATGGACGTTACACATTCACTATTTGTCCAAACCTAAAAAGCTACCACAGTCGATGGCAGAAATGCATTATTGAATGGACGCTCCCAACACAAAGAGGCAAATAGCACAATTATGGCAATCCCAGAATGCACTGCAACAAGTTCAGTGAATAAATTCTTGAAAAGGATTGAAAAGATGAATAAAAAATATTATAAAAGTTCAATAACTAAATAATATAGTAAAAAAATAACACTAATAAAATGTAATAGTTTAATTTTCAAGGAAAAAAATATATGTGTAACATATACAAAAAGTGCTAGTATTGAAATGTTAGAATATCGCACTGATGCTTTAGCAACTTGCTAAAGCCAAACTCTAATGCTAATTTTTAAATGGGCAGATATATTGAATATACTGTATCCGACATTGTGTGTTCTTTTCTGTATAGCTCAGTTGGTACAACATTGCATTAGCATCTTTAAACTCATGGTTTCTACTCACAGGTAACACAAACGTGAAAACTGTGGATAAAAGCTCCTGCCAAATGAGTAAAAATAAATACATATTCTTAAAATGTTGGACCCTTGGTTTTAGATACTGGAAACCCATATGGCAACCTATGACAAATAACACAGGCGCAAAGTTTGATACAAGAACAAAATTAAAGCTTAACTTAATCTGATTCAGATGTTGTTTGTTGTTAAATTGATGAAACTGTAGGAATCCTTATGTTGTTTGCAAAAAACAGAAGCACTGTGAGCTAAAATATCACATTTCTAATTGAGTCGTACACATTCAGTCAGTCTGAAAGACGATTACCTTCATCCAACAGAACAAATTCTCCCATGTCACACAATAATCTAAATCAGATGCTGTTGTTCCTGTTGAGATGGTCGGATGACTGCTGGAGAGGAGGAGGAATTCTGACACTCTAACAGCGAGACGTCTGTGACATACAACATGGATGCTTGTTGTTGAACAGTGGAAAACATTGACTCTAGAGTGATGTTAAAGATTGTGAGTTCCTGGCGTGTGTGTGGACATGACATCTGATTTTTATTAAAGAATTCAGATTGTTATTTTTAACTTGGAAAGTCACATTACAAAAAATGCTGGGTTATTGTCAACCCGACGTTGGGTCAAATAGGGAAGCCAACCATTGGGTTAATTGAACCCAGGAAATAGTTTTATTTGACCCAACAATGAGTTCAAACAACCCAGCATTTTGGGTTAAAACAGCTCAGCATATGTTTTTTTACAAACAAACAGGTTGGGTTCGTCCCTTTTTAACGAATTGCTGAGTTTAAAATAACCCGGATTTTTTGGAGTGTGTGTGCGATAACATATCAATTCTACCAATCCTTCATAAAAAAATATTTAAATTTTAATATTTTAAAGCTGCAGTCTCTAACATTTGCCTCTATCGCCATTCCTGTTCGAAACATAGAATTGCAGGTTATCTAAATGTCCTTTTTAGTGGGTGGGAGTCAAATGGCATCAAATTGACACTTTCCCTAAAATCATACCTGGCAGCCCTAATTTTAAATCATTATAATCTATACGCATGTAAATAGGCGTGAGGTAAGGAGACAGTTTTCTGCATTGACTGTACATTCTCAATAACTTCTTTTTAAATCTGTTTATCAGTTTGAAACAAGAGGTGATTTGTGTTTCTACAGATTAGCTGTTTTTTGTTTTATTTATGCATGTATTTTTTTAATTGTGTATTTGGATACATGCTAGCTATGAAACTACTTTTAGCAAGTCAAGGCTGTCAACAATTTCATATAAAAAAAAATATTTTCATTACAAAACGAAGAAAACCAAAACACATCGTTTGAGATGTGATGAGAATGACTAAATTAATCCATTAGAAGAAAATTGTCCTGTGGTGCATGTATACGCACTGTTGGACACTGTTAACAGACATAAAACACTAATGCTAGTCGAAAATATACTTTTTAAGGAACTTTAACGTCCACAAAGGCCTATAGCTGAAGAAACGCAGACAAACGGTCAGATCGGTACATGCGAGTTGGCATGTACACGTGTCAAACTTATAGATCATGACAACATGGGTTTTTGTCTTCCAAACTTGATCCGCGACAGCTTGCGAGCCAGAGGAAAGGTACGGTACACTTCAGCAGATATGTGCGTCTTCCCAACAGATGGATCAAAGATGTGCGGTACACAGAAAATCTGGAGATCTTAATAATTCAGCAACTTTATGTGTGACATGGAGTGTAGTTCAGCCTTCTCTCAAACAGGGCACATATGGAGAAGCAGACGCGCCTCTCACAGAAAACGCTAAACTAACAGGAGAAGTCCCCAAAGAGAGGAGTGCCGACGCGAGCGAGGGAGGAATGGACAGAATGCGACTCAACCCCCCCGAGGCCACGAGAGAATACTTTAGCATGTGTGTGTGCGAGTGCAGATGTGAACAGCTTGATACTGTGCACCAAATGCTGCAGGGATAAATTTCTCCTGTTTCGCACGTTAATTTGTGCTGAAATTAGCCAGCGGACCGAAGACTGCCATTCCTCAAATGATTGATTTTACTTACCAACTTTATCAACTTCACTCCGTTCGCCGGTGAAACTAACCTGACAGTGACAGGCAAAGTGTTATTTCACCTTTGTGTGTAAATTTAGACACGATAGATCAAAAATAAAAATTCTTTCATCATTTACTTACCCTCTTGTCATTTCAAACTTGACTTTCTTTATTCCTGGAACACTTAAAGAAGATATATTGAAGAAAGATGGTAACCGAATGGCGCCGGCACCCATTTACTTCTATGGACACAAAACCAACAAGTCAATAGGTGCTGGTTAACAAAATTCGTCAAAATATCTTCTTTTGTTTTCTGCCGAAGAAAGTAAGTCGGAAATGACATGAGGTTGAGCAGATTATTTTTGGGTGAACTATCACTTTTTACTAGGGGGTACATTTTTATTTGGGTAAATTTTGTATATTTTTTAACCAAAGATTGTTTGAAATGTGTATAGAGTTTGAAGACTATTTCATGGAAAAATGAAAGATGGAGCTCCATCCCTGGACTCCCCAAATTTCCAGCTCTGGTTATATTATTGAGCATGATACAAGTTTGTGTGCTCTTTTTCATGGCAAATTGCCTCAAGTAGCTAATAACTTCAATAAAATAAAATAAAAAATGTTCATATTATTAGTAATGTTGGCATTCAGAGTGATTTTTAAGATCAATAACTTCACCACTGAATAATGTTGTACATTAAGGACTAACAAAACAATTTTGTGATGTGCAGTCACATGTAGACATGCTAGAGAAAAACTTATTCTAAAATAAACTTTGATTTGACTTCAAGGGTTAATAAATTCAAAAAAATATTTGTTAAGTCAAGAACATAACTAGCAAGTGTTAAAATACAAACATACATTATATTAAAAACCTAGTAGGCTATTCAAAGTTTTGGTCACTGCTGAGCTTTTGTGCGGCAGCTAGCATTTCCATGGTAACAGTGATGTTGTCTAATTGATTGAGCTCTTTTTGGGATTATGGTCAACATAGATTTTCACTTACCAATACGTTTTTTTAAAGAGGGATGCAGCGTTGTTTCATGTTAAACATGCTGTCTTCTCATGCTTGTCAAGAAAAGAGTTGGACCTATGACACAGTATTTCTGTGCTCGATACACTCCCCAAGCATTGTACAAGCATGCATTGTACAAGCATACAAGCATGTAAATAAAAATGAAACTAAGAGATGGCGTGATGAACCACAAACAGTAAGTGAAACTGAGTCATATGTCTTTGTTTTGTTGGCAATGGGTGCGCACATGCTTTAGTTAGGCCCCTCCATCCCCCCCGCCACCGCACGCATCGTATGTTTTCGGAAATAATAGTTGAGCTGTATCTGTCTTTTATTAATGTGACCAAACTAAAGAGTCTACGGATATTTGAAGAGTCCAACACTATTCTGTAAGTAAACTACTAAAGATTAACATTAGACATGCAGAAACAGTTATGACCATTTTAAATAAATGATGGCTTCTATGATGACTTATATTTGACTTTTCCATGCAATAAAATTTTTTTTTTTTCCAGAACCCTATAGCAGCTTAAAAGTGTCTCATCCAACAATAATAAGAGCTAAAACCACCCGCTTTATAAAGCAGATTATTCCAATCTTGTTTCAATGATATGCAGGCTGTTTCTGCAGTTGATGGGTACTGCTGAGGGCACTGTGAGATCTCTAGCTGGCATGAATCGCTCAAACCCCCTCAGCCTGGTGTCACTGACTCACACACACACACACACACACGCACACACGCACGCACACACGCACACACGCACGCACACACACACACACACACACACACAGCCATGGCTCCAGCTGAGCTAGTTAGGTGGGCTGGATTGAGTCTGTCCTCAGGCACACGGTTAGTGTTTAACTGTAGCGCTGGTGGAGTGAGAGACCGTCTCATTATCTACCCACACAGACATACAAAGCACTAAAATAGGTTTACACTTTTTCCTTCTCGCTGAGCTGTGATATGCGGGATAATTCTCTCTTTCTGCTTGTGTGTCATGGTGCAGAAGTGGCTTAGGCTAGAGATCATTGCAGAAACATCAGAAAGGTCAGGGAATAACGGTCAACGTCTTTAGGCTTCATCTTCATCACATCATTGATCATTAGATTTAAAGATTTTACACGTTTATTTACACTAATCTGCTCCACAGAATCCAAAACGCATAATCTCAAATAGTTTTCATGCTATCGTCACAAAAGTCTCAGGGGAATATGATCATTTCTCAGAGGATGCTCTATCATGGCTCAGGAGACTTCTGTTCATTTAGGCATCAGTTTGCCTCAGCTGTTTCTCTTAAAATTGCTTCATAGAAACAAACATAGACTTTTAGAGTATTTCAGTTGTTAAAGTGCGAAATAGCACAGAGATGTAAAAATGAATGTGCAGAGTGTTTCTTAAATAATTTAGTATTGAATGAATTTAAACAGAATTTTTTGGAATACTGGCATCTGACTCTACAACCATTTGCTAGAAAATTACCAAAATAAAAGCAGAATTTAGTTCCACATAAATATTCCTGGTCTTATTGTTTATCTTTCAATATTGTAATTATCAATATCCATTGCTCTCTAAAATTCATCACATGGAGTGGATCGCAAACAGCATGTTACATGTATAACCTTTCCTTTTTATATGAAGAAAAATATAAGCAATTGGTTCCTATACATAAAAGCCTTATTTAATATATTGCATTGAATTTTCCAATATATGCCCCTATATTTTTATTTTGTAAGGGTAGGTAGGGTAAGGCAGGTTGATTTTTCCCAACAACACTTCGTTTCAGCAAAATGCCACAGCAACAACGGCAGGGTACGCCGATCTATTCTAAAGTCTCTGGCGAGGGCGCAGGCTTGGGTGACACAGTCATGTTCTAGTGTTTTATTTACTTCTCCTCGCAGACACACGCATACATCACCTTCACATCTGTCGACATCTCCCTGACTGACAGGTGCGTTTGATAAGACATGCGTTTCTGCATTTCAGCGCGCGGCCTGATGACTGCGAGCGCCCCGCGTACACGTGTAGAGTTAATGCGGCTACTGCCTCCCTGCACCGCTGCACAGTAATACTCTCTGATCGCAGCGACGTGCCGAACGTCTCGGCGGCCTGTCGCGCAGGCCTCACACACACCCACAGAATGGCTCGGCTCCAGGAATAATTGAATGGTTGGATTCTTCTCGAAGCCCGTGCTGAGGTTGAGAGAGAGAGAGATGCGCGGAGACGGACTGACAGTATTCCGGAGCTCATATCAACACCGCGTCTCTGGAATAATGCAGCCGTGACACTCAGCACCTCCGCTGTCAGATTAGCTGATCTCTGAGAGCAGCACAGACTTATGGGAAACATGGTTTTTAATGAGGGTTTACTTTGGATTATGATTTGGCTCTGGGCACTAATGATAAATCTCGAGACGAAAGTTTTACTAGTCGATATTCAAACAAGATACTGGACTTAAAGTTGATAATTACAATGTTGTGTGACGTTTATTAGGTTAATACTGTCGCTCATATAAAAATTCAATGTCTATAAAAACCAATAAATCTGTTAGATCAAGCAGGATCAGATCCATAAAGGAAACCGAAACAATGTACATTCATTTTACAGCTGCACTAAAACGCCCCTTCATGCATTTTAATAAGTGATTCTGTTTTTAATTCTCCTTACACGTTTTAGGAAAAACAGGTACATTGATACCTGAAATGAAACATAACAGAGAAACATAACCTCACACCGAGCGAAACCTATGCAATAAAGCCATATCTAGACACCAGAATCACAGAGACTCCAGAACGGGCAAGCACCTAGTGGCACCTTAGCAACCACCTAGTACATCCTGTGAACTACAGGATACAGCAATGCCCTGGTTACCGCCAACACAAACCCAGCATAGCAACATTCTCACACAACCATTTCAAACAACTTAGCTACAGCATCACATGGCAGTCGTGGAAAACGTCAAACTTGCACACTCCATCTTTTTATCTGATTTCCCAGTCCACATTCATATGTCATATGTGTACAAATGTCACCTACAGCCAGTCTGATTCTATGGTGTCATTCATTGTCTTCTTTTCTGCAAGTGATAGAAAAAGCTTAAAAGACAAGGCCAGACAGATGCCTGTGAAACAAACTTTTCTTTCTTTTGATCACTGCAAGACAAAAATACAAATTTACACATGCATTCATCTACACGACACACACATGCTGACATTCGGCTGAAGACTCTAAATTCAGCCCGTTTTCATCTAATCCATCGATAATCTGTGGCTAGTTTCTACAGCGACGTGAGGAATGAATGTCTAATTCACAGCTAGAAATAGGAGAGAAATCCAGGCAAAAAAGCCAAGTCAAGCGTACTCTTCACTCACCCTGCTGACAAGACATCAGGATGATTGTGAAAAAATGACAACAAACTTGAAAACAGGCTTGCTGTGCTCACATTTATCAAACACGCTCCCTGTTTTACTCAGCGTGACAGTCAAATGGGGTACACGCTTACGTCCTCAGTCATTTTGAGTCTGATATAAACGCAGCCACTGTAATGAGAGAAAAAAAAGATTATATACAAACCACAAACTGCATTGAACTCGCTCCATGCTGCTGGCCGGGGGGCCATTAAAAGTGTAGGAAAACGGCAAAGAGGGTATGATTAAGTTTTAAATGGGGGAAATGTAGTGCGTTTGGACCGGAGGGGTTTGGTTGGTACTGTGGCAGCTGGCTTCTCCCCGTGGAGTCTCCCACCTTCACACCGGACCCCGGCGTAAACAAGGTCGACTCATTTAAACGCAGCTCTAGCCACAAACACGACGCCATTATTCAAATTCTATTCAGCCAAAGTTTGTTTTATTGGCAAGGCCATGCAGATTATGCACACCACAGTTGTATAAATTTAGCTTTCAAATCTGGTGTGAATATTTTAGGTGAGCTTAGACCTGTGAGTCTAAAACCGAGAGGACCCGCAGGACTTGTTACATATATTAGATTAGATTAAACTTTATTGTCATTACACATATAAAAGGAAAGTGTAACGAAATGTAGTAAAATTTCGTAGTATCATGTTTAAAAATGGAGCATTTCTGTGCAGTACTGCACTGAGTTTGACCGACAACGGCATTATTGAATGTGCCATGCTAGTTTAAAGGGATGGTTAAATAATTATTTCATTATTCATTCAAAGCCTGTTTAAATTCCCCTCCCTATAAAACACAAAAGAAGATATTTTAAGAAATGTCGCAGTTGTTTTGTTTCCACTGAAATTTTGTCATTGGGGTACAATTTTGTTTGGTGACCAACATTCTTCAAAAGGTCTTCTGCAGTAGAAAAAGTCATACCGCTTTGGAATGAGTTAATTTTGGAGCTAACTGTCCCTTTAAATATGAAAAATTGCAATTCGAAAACTATTTACCTTAAATAAGGACTTTTATGTCGTTTTCTGTGTTTTTCAGGACTTGACAGACACTCTGAATTGCATGGACAATAAATGCGTGAAGATTCATGTGAGTTTGGAACAACATGTGGGATGATGAGAGAATTTTCTTTTTTTGGGTGAACTATTCCTTTAACTCAACACAGACGTTTATAGGGATAATATTCTTCCTGTTTTAGTTCCGGTTCCTCTCACAGGATGCAGGGGAAATCAACAGGAAACACATTGCTGTTTTCATACACATCTTTATGGTGTATTTTATATAAGCTGGTGTATAAATGTTAACTTTAACTGTAAGAGATTAAACTTTGGTAGAACGTTAGACAAGAAAAACAGCACACAATGAAATAAATACTATTTTCAGATTCTTTGTACTAAGTTGTCTTGTGGGTTAAGAATGCTACATGAACATAAGCTTATGGCACATTGATACATCCAGATGTTTTCACCGATATGTAATAAAGGATTTTTAAGGTTTCTAGTATATTAGGAAGACATAAGAAGACAAAAACAAAGAAGACAATAATTTAAATGTCTATACTATGTGTGCGTGTGTGTTCACAGGACCAAAATAAGCAGCATAAGTGCAGTTCTGTTTCCTCTTACTGGAGGTACAGGGGTGAAGAGTCAGATGAAGGACAGTATGACAGATCGACTGAAGGTGAAGTTGAGGTCAACATCGCAATGGCTATTTCCTCCCTGATCTCTATCTCGCTCTCCATTTCACTACACAACACCTGGCACGCACACACAACCTTTACACGAAACATTGTACACACACATACCCAATATTTAGATCACACTCTAAACACAACACCTAGCATGCACACGCAACCTTCACAACACATTCTAACAGTAAAAACAACATGTAACATTCACACAATCTTTAAAAAACACTATAAACACAACACCCACAATGCACACACACTTTAATACAAAACACCACATTACATCACACATACATCCAAACAACAACACACTCTAAACACAAAACACTACCCAACACCTGGCAAACATACACACAACCATAACAACACACTCTAAACAAAACACTACCCAACACCTGGCAAACATACACACAACCATAACAACACACTCTAAATACAAAACATCAGACAACACCTGGCAAATAGACACAAACATTTAAATCTTTACAGCAAACACATTCTTGTGCCATAATGAGCTTTGAATGTTTCTGAAGATTAAATGGGTGTTTGTGAGTTGTCGCCGGGGCATTGAGATGCGGTTGCTATCATTCCAGTGTGGAATGTGTGGATGCTAGGACTTTGGTATGTTTGCTGTTGAGACATTACCAGGGCGGTTGAAAAACAGAGTTACGACACTCAATACACACGCCACAGTGTGGTCACATGGTTCATGGAGCACTTAATAGTTCCAAACAAATGTGTGCTGTCAACCTATTTGAATGGATTTTAGCGGGACAGAAAACCACATCAATTTTGCTTAATATATTTGCACATTGTGTACACTGTACTACGCTGACTATGTTTAGCAGCATCTTGTTTGAGGTGAAATATGAATAAAAGTCATATGAATCTAAGAACCATGAAAATAAGGTGTGTCCGCCAACTTGGTAAAATGTTAAAACATGCAGTTATTTCACCGACTGTACTGAAAATGATTTTGGGAGACACTGAAATGAATGGGCTTCAGTGATAAGAGTTACTTCCTCATTCCATTCTTACTGTGGAGGTCTATGAGTGTCGTAACTCTGTATTTAAATGGTTCTGAACATGACTATGTGATTGCTTATTGTCCAGATAACACATTACGTGGCATGGTGTTGCATTGTAGAAAAAAACATATTTTGCGTAGGTAAAAAGTTGATATTGTTACAATATTGCTTTTATAAAGACATCCTAGTGTTAAGATATTTGTTTAACACAGCCTTCTGTTGGCCATCAATACAGTATCTCTCATTTCTTTAATATGAGTCTAGTGGACCTCTGGGTAAAAACTGTTATTCAGACCACTTAGAAAAGCAATATCACATCTTTCCTCAACAAACCATATGAGGGATCATTCATGTCTTCAGCATCATCATTGCACGATGTGTGGCCTCTCCTATTTCAAACCACAAATTGTAAGTATAAGCAACAATAACAATGAAGCCTGCCTCCGATAAATAAAAAAAGATAAAGTCACTTTGTAGAGAAAAACGTTTCTCACGACCTCTCAAGCTGGGAGATTTCGTTGGCTTATAACCTTCATTTGATCGTGCGATTTTTTTTCGCCGTGGTTTAATCAGAAAGCCACAGACAGATTCAATTATCCCGGACACCTGAACACACACGGGCGGCTCAGCTTCGAGCTGCTCTGTTGTTGCTCTAAGCATCAGCCACGCTAATGGGAAATATTGATTCAAATTTTCTCCCCCTTTTGCTTTGGACCAGAGCAAGCACATTTGTCTCTCTCTCTCTCTCTCTCTCTCTCTCTATGCGCTGCTGCTGGTAATAGGCAGATTGGATCTGAATCAGAAGTGGAAAGCCCGTTATTTCATCCCTGTTTATTTCCCCTGAGACCCAAAAGAGCTCGTCTCTGAATGTGATGACGATAAAGAGTCCGTCACTCACACAGACTGACGGAAATCAAACATCAATTTGTGGACGGCGACGCAGCTAAAATGTTTCACGACTTGTGTCATTTTTTGACATTTTTGATGAGAGGGTGCAAGTGAGATATTTGTTGTTAATGCTGACAACGTCTATGTTTTACACTGTTAATTAAAATGAACCTACTTCAATAGTTTCAATTGAATTCAAAAGTGTTTTATGACAAAACACAATGTGCATGTTCAAACCATTTGCAAGGCCTACAAACAGTGCCGATCCTAGACATTTGGGGGCCCTAAGCAAACCTTTGTGAGGGTCCCTTGTTACAATAGTTCAAATTAGATAGAAAAAAAATATATAAAATAAAAGAAATACAAAAAATAAATCGACTAACAAAACTTAAATGAATAAAGACTGAAAGACAAAAAATATTAAACTATTAATTAATTATAAAATAATATTAAAATTTTTAATTGACAAAATTTCTTTACCTAAAGTAACATGGCTCTGGAAACATCTTGTTGTAAAAAAACCTATAACATGCAAATGTGGTGTGTTTTTACTAATCAAATGAGTAATTAACAAAAACAAAGCATGATAAATATAGTTTACTCAATAAAGCTAAGTACACGAAAAAACACATCCATAATACTCCAAAAGTGACATACTATCATGGACAAACCAAATGCAGTGGATTGTAGTGGTGTGCATTATAGTAAACTATATTCACTCACATGAACACTGTAGTTGGTTTTGGGCCTGGAAGTCATTCCCTTCAAATATATTCCCTATAAATATAGCAATATTTACATATGATTTGACAGTTTATTGTGATCAATCGAAAAAGGTGTGCATTATAGCTGACACCCAGAGGAATACTGTACAGATGATTTTGTGCTGTAAGTCATTCCCTTTAAAGGCTACTGAAGTTAGAAACGTGTATTAATGTGTATGCAACATTGGAGATGGTGCCTAAATTCACTACTATCACACGTCCAACATCAAGCCAACTTTATGCCAGTGGAAAGAAACTGAATTTGTATAAAGCAAATACTTAATTTTAGCAAAAACTAAAAATAAGACTTCAAAGTTTTACAAAAACACATGCCTCCTTGTTATTTTGCTTTATATTGCTGGTGTTTTTTTCGCTTAAGACGGATAGCTTCGTTTAAAGCCATGGTCATATGTAAAGACGCATATCAGCACATCACATCTATGTAATCACCTGCCGCCCACTGCATGATATCCGAGTATATCACAGTAGTTAAATAAATTAAGGATTAAGAAGGAATTTTCAAATGATTCCTCTCAAGTTTATTCTGCAAGTTATTGTGTTTACAATATTGTTTTGAATCGGGACTCAAGCGGGGTCCTGGTGGTGCAGGGGCCCTATGCAACTTGCGTAGTTTGCTTATAGGAAGAATCGGCTCTGCCTACAAAGGATAACATTTGTGTCTGTGTCTCTCTCTCTCTGCCGAGTGTGTGGAGAGCAGACAGCAGTAGGCTATTCAGGCGTCCAGCCAGAGAGCAGAGCAGTAGATTCATCATGATCCTGCTGTGCGGTGTACACTGTCCACGCAAACGACTGCAGCTCACATCACTACATAAATCTGCTCTGACTCACTTAATGAAGCTCAATTTCCCCAGACCGGGGGAGGCAGTCACATTTACATGAGCGTTCAGATAGTTCACAAGCGTTATCTCTCCCTATCTCATATCCCACTGTACAGGACACTCTGCCCTCAACACGACTCGGTCTCTCCCAATCACAACATGCCAAAGCAAATATCCCTGAACAAAATTAATTTCTTACTTTGTCTTTTTTGCCATTTTTTCTAATACAATTTCTGTTGCATCAACATAGCCTACATTTACACCAAAAGCAAAATTACATACGATGTTGAGTTTATGGTTATTTGAGTTGTTTACTGCCATTGTGGCAATAACTTCATTCTTTCTAGAACACTCACAATTCACATAATACGTACAGTAATTCATTGTTTGGAATAACACAAATTCCCTTCAGAGTTGAATATTTTCCATTTGTTTAATAACAATTTATAAGTAGGCTACCACATTTTATAAAGTTCTTAGGTCTGTTTGATGTAAGTATCAACTCAGATGTCTCAGATGTTTCTCCTAAAATTTTAGAAACTCCTAAAAACAATTGAGATGTTTTAAAGATATCAGCCGTGATTTTATTATAACTTTACCGAGGCCTCTAGTGTCTTGTTGCTTTTGTAAAACAGCTTCTATAAAAATGAACTTCTCATTGAACCTGAGCAGACTGAATTTCAGTAAAGATTGTTGATAAAACCATTGTCGAATGCAACATTTAAAAAAAAGAATGATTTCACGTACGATTTACACAGAAATTTGGTCTACTTGTGTTTCATTAATGAGGTCTAAAGCATTTATATTCACAAATGGTTTTGGCTGCATTATTAGGGTTTTAAGCGTTTGAGATTAAGTGGCTATGGAAAACAGACTTGGGTTTTGGATGAGCATGAAATTCCTTGTCAAAATGTTTAATTTTGCTGGAAAGCCTTTCTCCAAAATGTATCCTTTGTTCCCTGTCTGCCTGTCGCTCGTCACAGGGGTTTTACTAATCCCGGACGTTTTCTTGGATCTTCATATTTCTACTGTCCTAGATTCAACGCTTTCTTTTAAACCGCGCATTCTTTTAACGCACGAAACATTAAGCTTTTCTCCAGTAAAATATTAACACACAAGTGAGGTGTTTGTCTCTTAACATTACCCTGGATGTAAACATCTTTTAAATTCCAAATCCAACATTTCCTGTAAGGAGTGACGTCAAACAAGAGCTTCTGTGATTTGTAAACTAGCTAGTGAAAGTAAAACTGATTTAATGAGGTTTTAGAAATGATGTGTTTAATCGTTTGCTGTCTGCAATGCCCATGTTTGTGTATTGGTCCCTTTCTCTGGGATCAGTGAAGCGTTGAGTGCCGTCATACCTGCTTTCTCCTGTCGACTCCCATACGGAGAGGGAGCGGTATCTGTGATCTCCCATCATGCATCAGGACAGCGTGGGTAAGATTGATGACACTGTCCGGAAGCAACAGAAGACGGTGCCGCCCGCGAGCAGGCGCTTATGAGACCTGATAGACTTGTGTCTTAATAAACAGCACTGATGTGTCAGCCACGCCGCGTTTCACCCAAAGCAGCCATGCACACGAGCGAGAACAAGAATTTGAGTGAGAGAGAGAGAGAGAAATAAATTTGTCAACAGAAAAGTCCCAAAAGAGCTGCTTTGCCCATTTTCTCATGACCGTATAGCTGCACAATGAGCCTTGATGTGGAGAACATCAGACATCAATATTCAAATTAAAACCACCATTATCTCAGTCAAAGTGTTTTGCTTTGGTGTATAGCTAAAACAAAAAACTTTAGGATCCCTTATGAAAATGTATCCATAGTAAGCATACACAAAATGCCGAGTTGTTTTCATATAGGTGTGTCACAATATACCGCAGTATTTATAATAACCGTTAAAAAAACACAATTTACAATATATTACTAATTGTACACATATGATAATATCGTAAATAATTTTAAACCTCTTTAAACTTTTGTATTAAGAGCCACAATGGTTAGAAACGCGCTCTCTAATTCTTGATTAATTTTAATTGTGATTTGTTGGCTAAAAAGGATTAATTTGACTCAGAGCATTCTTTATTAATTTAAAATCTCTTTAAATAGATACCATTATATTATTGTCACCGTAATTATTCTGACCATGAAAACGGCAAAGTGAAACTCTGATTTTGTGACATACTGTAGTTGGGTGAACTATGGACAAACCCTTCTGTTGTTTTGATTATCTTTTAACATGTCAATATTTGACCCAAACATTCTATAAACACATGTCTACCGTGAGCAGTTTGCATAGTTTAACCATGCTATTTGGATCCAAACTGTGCTAAAACAAATGATAATCAAATACCCCCACAAAAACATGATTACTTTACCTTTACTATTAAAACTGGGTTCAGTATTCTCTTTTTGGCACACTCGTACAAATTTATCAAAAATAGTTATTATATTATTATAATAGATTATTATAATAGATTTGCACACTTTATGGGATTGCGATGTGTTTGCCATTTCAAAACTCATTGCCACAATGCAAGGGTGTTCTGAACGGTTGCCAGGGCGTTGCTATGAGGTGGCTTTGGTGGTATCTGTGGTTAATAGGTGCACATGCAATTTATAGAAGCCAGAGACTCTCATATTAGATACACACACATTAACATACAAGCACACATATTAGTAACAGGAAAAAGACGTTACAATTTTTCAAACACAAGTTTGAGTTCTTAAAGGTACAGTTCAGTATGTTTCACAGTACACCAAATTTGATTTGAGGTAACTTCACAAGCAACCTAAGTATCTGATCTTTTAAAAAGTCTTGCAGTATATTGTACTTTAACTGCTCATTTCAAAGTGGCAAAACACAAAAGATCCAATAAAAACAGCTGATATCGACTTTTATTTCATTCTGAACAGAGGCATTAGAAGACACGGCACATCCAAAGGCTCCGACACATTTATGGAGTCTTCTATTTACAATATTTCATATTTCCGCGGTAAAAAATGTTGTAACTGTCACAATTCTATCTCCCCGACTCACCCTCTACACTGTATAATGCCTTGTTAAAGTCAGTCGTGTGTGAAATGGTGTTTTGAAATAAATGAAACCGACCAGGAAGAGCTGGAGAAGCGGAATATTGCGATGTCAAGCTGACAGGCAGGCGCTGAAAATGTAACAAGAGGCATCATCTAACGGAAAAAACGGGTTAAATAAAAACCCGCCGCATCTCCTGCGCTCATATTGACACGCCAGTGGCGGGGGGCATTTTTCATTGTCTCATCAAGACAAAGCATTATGGGAGATCAATCCGGCTGCGCCTCACATAGGCACTGGAGCAAAGTGCTAGCTGCACGTTTTCCATTCTCGCACTTTATACGAGGGCCTGCGCGCTTTCTGCCCCTCATCGGGGGATAGAATAGCTGTCAGGCGGAGTTTGAAAAGGAGAAATTCAGAAAGCGTTTGTAGAGGAACGCATGAGACTTTCTCTTATCTTTCTCTTTGAAACGGTTTTGAACCTCGGTGCCGCATTTCTGACGTCTCTTCTGCTCCTGACCTCACGACCTCGGCATTGTTAATCAGTGAAATTTGTCGATGACGCCAATGAGGCTGTGATCAGCGTTTTAGTGGAGCTCTTTGAAGCAGAGCGCCGCTCTTGACAATGTTAAATATCACACCGCAGCTAAATGTGACAGTATTGTGAATCAATGCCACGAGAGACGGAATAATTGGACCTCTTCTCTTCAAAAGCCCCTCGAATTGTTGAAATAAGTCTTTTTTTTCCCAGAGCACAAAGCGCAGAGCAACCATTTTGTCTTTCCTGCGAAGCGGCTTTCAACACACACACACCCTCACGAGAAACACTAGAGTCAGTGAATAGTGTTTTTGTAACGCACAGGAACAGTAAAAGCGGCCCGGCTAAAGGTAATTACCAGAGAAAATCATATATCATGCCTTTAACCTGGAGAGCTTGTATATCTTCAGGGGTCGTTAATTTTAAAAGAGCGCCATTAACCTGGGGTGAGATTGCTAATGATAGACAGAGGGCAGGCTTTATAAAACAAACCCATGCAGATGTGACCACAGGGGGAAATAGACTGTGTGTGTGAAGGATGGAGAGAGAGAGGCTAAACTGTGGTAAATTCATTGTAACGCATCGCCTCAAGTGGCTTACTTCTTTAATAAAACCGCAGCAACAGCAACATGATAAATGACACCAATGTTCAATAAATAGCTACATTTATTAAGAATAATATTATTCGGAACAATTCAAACACAATTCCTTCACCCAGTAATGTAGTTCATAATAGTCTGTTTGCTGTTACCAAGCAACTTGAACATAAAATATGTGTACAAATCTCATAAATCCAAAACCTGACAACCAACAATTGGTCAGATGTTTAACAAGAATGACGTTTCACTTCTCAGATGTCAAAACCTCCCCTGTGTAGTGAGTTACAAATACTACTGGAGTACTGCTTTTTGACCAACACCATCTCATAAGAATTCGTAACTTTTTTAAGAGGTGGATCATTTGTACGATCTTAATTGTATATTTTAGTAGGATTTGGCTTTTCTTATGATCGTACGTTTTGTACAATTCACATTGTTTGATTTAATATGAACGAGCCACCTTGTCAAATAGTTACAAATGTGATTGGGTTGTGTTGATCCGTAAAAGTGCATTTTAAATAGTATGTGTGAGAGGAGTAAGCATGCATTTTAGTGTTAAGATCTAAAACAGGAAGTTCTTCAGGACAACCATTGAACCAGAGTTGTTTACGTCATCCAAACAGGTCTAAAACTTACACTTGACAAGTGTTATAAAGTTTTTCTTTTTCCTTATGTTTTTATCATGGCGACACATCCAATGTATGAGAAATCTCACTGGAAGAAGTATACCATTGAAGTATTTCTTGCATACCGAAGTTTCAGATGTACTATTCATGATGGATGGATTTTGACTTTTGCTGTGATTTTAGGGTTTGGGGTGAGGTAAGGTGCTGTTAAGACAATAGACACCTCCTAAAATATGAACGATTCTTTTGATATCAAGTTATAAATGTACATACACACACTTCCTGTTTAGTGAAAGTCGTGCTGAGTGACACAAAAAAGTGGGAAATTCTTGCCCATAAACATGAATAAACAGATTCCAAATTTCTGTAGTTAATACATGGTACACTTACAGTGCATCTTACAACGAATTTGAATAAGACTGATCCCATTCGAATTAAGTATCTGTTATAAGTATCACAGTTAAGTATCTTTTATACTGGATTATTTTATGGCTCTATTCTGTTTCCAATTAAACACAATTATAAATCATTAAAAAAAAATTGGTGTGAATCTCATGATGATAATTACGAGATTTCATGTAGCCTCTTATGGGGTGTGAGAAAAATGTGTCGGAACCAACAACTTCACACCAATGGGTCACTCGGGACGCCATTTACTAGTGTACACATTTCATGTTTACAACATTTTATTTGCATATTGGTTGTCAATGCATAATGGGGCTCGAAGGACGTTACAGAAAAAATTAGGTAAAGGAATGTTTGCAAACCAGCTAAGCTCTACGAACAGTATTTTTCTCATCATGCTAATAACCACAATAGGAAATAACTTAAAACTAATCTTCAAGGGCACTTATGGTGAAGGTTGATAGGTAAAGGCATTATGGAGGGTAACATTTTTTGTCTGCAAAAATGATGGTGTTAAGTAATATATATGGATAAGAATATAAATGTACGATACTTGATTTCTATGTTACCCTGACGTTAACTGAATGCAATGATATCATGACACTAATTATAGTTTATTTTAGAAAGAATTATTACGACACAGCAGTCTGTTTCTCAAATAAGTTTCAAAACTTGATACCTGCTGAAAGGTTTTTGCCACAAATACTGTTCGGCTTGTGAGTCCAACACATTGTTTAGTTTCTTTGGGAATATAAATATTTCTCTCTCTGTCCTATTTCAGCGAGCATGTGGTCTGATACTTTGGGGTCTCTGGCCCTCATGCCCAGCGGTGTAAACCATATAGCCCCTCGGGGAGTTAGCTGAGGGGGCGATGCGGAGGCCCTGTTGATTTCTGTTTGGCTTTTGTCTTCCTCAGGCCAGAGCAGCGTGTCAGATTCGAAAGGTTTATTTTCCTACATCAGAGTCAAGCGCAATCATTTTTCACTCTCAGAACCTGAGAGAAAAACACAGCGCGTCTGTGACCGAACGACTCCGCAAGCAAAACACACGCTGCCATTGCTCAACTTGAGCCTGTGTGTGATCTAAACCTGATCAAGTTCTGTGAAATGTTGGTACTTTTACCCAGCATCCTAATCTGGTATTTTAAAGAGCAAACTTAGAACAGAATAGTTCAACCATAAAAATAACATTATGTCACTTAATTCTATATGAGGTTTGTGAAGAAGATTTGGGAAGAAAGAGTTTTGTAAAATTCAACTGAATTATGGTTTTGCTACCAAAAAAAGATTTATACTCCACGTATTTTGATCCAGATGTCATGAAGAAAATATTATTTGCTAATTAATCAAATAAAAGCGAATAAAGATCACACTCGTATTCAGCGCTTTAAACATCCATGCTTGGATCAATGTTCTAAGTAATGTTGCATTTATAAATCAACAGTATTACTGAAATGACTGATGAAAAAACTGATGAAAAGATTTCAATCATCTCAAACAAAATTAAAACATTAACATTAAATGTATTGCATGGTTAACAAAAGTTAAAACTTACTTTGAAATTTTCTTTCGTATTTAATGAAAATAAAACCGGAATGACACGAGAGAGAGAATGACTTGAGAGAGAGTGAATAATTTGAGGAAAAGAAAAATGACAAATCTCAGATTACCTCAACTGTTTTCCCAAGGACTGCAATGAGGTTAAACAGAGAGCAGTGGAGATTTTAGCCGAGATTTTTTTGAAAGGATCCCTCCAATCTCCACTAGAAGAAATCTAGAAAATGACTCAAACTCTGATCAGATTGACCAAGATATCAACGACAACCAAAAGTCTCATCTCACTACCAATTCAAACATTTCTTAACAAATTCTCCCAAGACCTAATAAAACTAAACTACAGTATATCATTTATTTCACGGCACTTAACAAGTCTGCACATATGAGAAAGATGAAGGTCTCCAGCAATGAAAACCAATAAAAAACCAATAAAAATACACATCATCAATTGATGTATCTGTACCTACAGTATTTGTATTTCTCCATTTGAGAACAAATTGATTTTAAACAAACTAAACATCCATTAAACCTCCAGATATATTAAGGAACAACCTTGATCTCAAGAAGCAAAAACATTGTTCTCTTTGTGTCTAAAATGTTTTAAAATGAAGCTCTTCTTTGCTTTAGTCATATAGTGGGTTTAACAGCGTGGTCGAGCGGTGGTTTCTGAGGTTCTATGAAGGCCGTGGCCCCTGACCGAAGACCACAAATAAACAGACCTGAAGCAAAGCTCTCTGAGCACAGCATATATACACACTGAACAAAAACATCAATCACTACAACAGCCCACACACACAAAAACAGCATGCGACATATTATACACTCACACATTTGTTGTCAGAAAAAAAATCGTTCACTGTACTAAATACCTATTTATACTCCTGCTGTACATATAGCATATGCTTTGTAAAACATACCAGCAAGGGAACCAACTTAATCAGATACAAATGAGACTAAATTAATGATGTGAAAGAAATATAGGGTGACTGCTAAAATATACCAATTTTACCAAATTTTAATTTTGACGAACATACACATATGTGCTTGTTAATTTTGCATAGCTATGCTTATTTAGGTACTGTACCTGAGGTACTAGACAAGACAGACTCAGACAGACTTGCCTCTATTTTACATTTGTTGCAGGGGGGAGTCTTCGCAGCAACACTGCCCCCTGCTGACACTCCAGTTAACTCGACACAGCAGTCAGTTCAGGTCAGGGCTGGACACGATTGTTATGGTGGAAATAACTCACGATAAGGATACCAGGCAAAATTTTAAATAAGTAAAAAACCTCAACCAGACATTTTGCAGTAGCGCTTATCTTGAACTAGGCTATGTGAATTATTAACACGGTATTTATAATCAACATTTTAATATCACGGTTTTTGGCCATAAGTTGTAATAACAACTTCAGTTCATCTGAAAATTGACCACTGAATCGCAAAAATGAAACAACTTTATTTTGAGCAATTTTAATATTTTGCTATATATAAAATTTAAGCTGTCAGAAAATTTTATAAAGAATCTAAAAGAGACTTTTATCTATGAATAAAAAATGGGTTTGAGTAAAGAACCTTAATTTTACATTCCTCATGTCAAAGAAATTAAACAGAATTTTAAACGTCCCTAGTAGATGCACAGCAAATCTATTAACTGCCGAGTATTCTTCATTCAGCACATGCAGATGTTAACTGACAGATGTCAGTAAGTCAGCTGACACCCTTCTTTAAGAGAATAATTGCTTACATGATTTGAAATAAACAAATCTGAAAAATAATGAATACAAAGCACACTCAACACAAAAGCTAAATTCTGTGAAATCTCAAAATAACAATGCAGGTTTAATCAGGAGCATTAGGCTATTCAGATGCCAGTATTCATTAAAAATGTTTCATGAAATGTCAAAATACCCGTTGCACTTTATCAAAGCGTTACTTTGTATGATAGTAGACACGGTGTGTTTGACCTAGAAACTGCGAATTGGTAATTAACCCTGCAAATGAAAGCGTGTTGGAATGCGTTAATGAGCCTCTACTCTTCTGTGCTCACGGTAGAGGAGGTCTCTGAAAGCTTTCCGTGTAATTGATATTGAGAGAGATCATAAAGTCAGTCTAAATCAAATGAAAACGGCTAATTGGCAGAGTTATTACATTCATAGTCCATCATTACCGACGAGTACATTCAATAAAATCTCTGTACACTTTCTCTTTCACACGGTAATTGGATTCTTGATGAATAATGCCGTTTCCAGAAATGGACTTTTTTCAATCAGTGTCTTTTAATTGAAAGTAAATCTTTTTTCTCAATCAAAGAGGTTTTTATATACATCACCCCACGAGTAAAATAGGACAGGAGCAACATAAAGACTTGACACGTGTTAACCACATTGCTATCACAGACTTATTAGAATTTATTGTGACGGGTCTCTCGTGTAGTCATCCAATGACGTGGTATAAAAGCGATTCACACCGAGCGGTTTGAAAGCGTAAAACATTGTCCAGTTGTGAAACTAAGTTCATTTTGGAAACACTTTTTTGGGATAGTAATCTCTAAAACTCTTAAAGGGATGCTTCACCCAAAATTGAAATTGATTTTTTTGGTGAAGTTTCCCTTTAATGCCACACAGTATACTCATTGACAGCATTGAGATTGTATCGAGACGTCTCTGGCTTGCAGATTCTCATGAAAATCTAATTTATTTCTCATTAAGAGTTCGTGATTGAAATCCACTACTATGAAGAATTTCATTGAGTTCATATTGAGATCTTTTAATGGCATACTTTAACTTTTATCTCCAAAATCCATACTGTTGTATTGTATTGTCTCACAGTGTCTTTTTAACTTTTGAAGAATTGTATTAGAAATATCAGCAAGATTGCGATGATATGTTCTCAGGTGCATTTTCATATGCATTTTGTCCAATAAAATGCTTTTTAAAATGAAAATGTACCTCCCCAATATCTGACTCCAAATAGCCGGAGGGATTCTGTCAACACAAGAAAAAAGCTGAACTTGTCAAGCCATTCATGAGCTCTCCACATCCCCTGAACAAGGAAAGAGCAACATCTGAGGAAAAAAACGTTCCTATTAATACTGTATGTCACAATACTGACAGATATCACATTAGAACATCTGCTTTCAAAAATCTACGAAACCTCTGCACTCCTCCATATCCCCCTTATGTGGAGATCTTTGTGTCCTTGGCATTGGTCTGAGGAAAATGAATCACAACTGAGACCTTCCTGAAAGCTCCTTTCCATAAACTGAAGGCTTGTTGACAAGGCCAGGTGTCATTCAACAACGGTTGGTGAAGAAAAACGGGCAAAGACAGAAATCATGTCGCTAAATGCTCACGTCAAAAACAACGTCCCTCAAGATTTCATGATAAATTTCTTCATCGTTCATTTCAAAATCAGGGCTTTTCGTATCCAAGCGTGTGATCACAGAAATATGGCTGTTACTGGATTTAAACGCCAAGGAATGTCTTTAAATAAGAGGAATAACTGATTGCTTGTGATGAGCTCTTACCAACACTAGTATATAAGACCATTGAACTGAGTTGAGGAGAGTTCACATAAATTAAAATTTCGTCACAATGTATTCACCCTCATGTCATTAAAACCGTGTATTTGACTCTTTCTAATGCAGAATACTTTGTTTCGCTGAAAATTATACACTCAACCCATTAACATGGGTATAATAATAACACTTCACATACACTGATTTTATTCTTTACATAAAAAAAGATTGAACTTGAATACTTGCACCGTGTAAAACCTCTATAAGATTTGTTCTACCAGAAAGACTCGGAATTCCAAAGTTGAGTAATCAACATTTATTGAACATCTGATAGACAGAATATATATGGTTATATAGAGATGGTTATAGTTTCTTTGGAGTAGGCCCTGTCCGTGGCTCGCATCCAGAGGGCCAAGAAGTCCTCCACTTCCCGCCTTGAGATGGCAAGGCGGGGGCATAGCCAACCCCCCTGGGGTTATATTGACAGGGACCTCCTGGTGGTGGTGGGGAGGATGGGGGCGAATCACTGTTGCTTCGACTGCGGACGTAGAAAGGGGTAAGTGGCGATCTTTTATGTTCCATGTTGGAATGTGATTGGATGGGTGTTGATTGGTAGTGAGTGATGCAAGATTGAGTCTTCCTGGCAGAACTAGCGCTGAATCTATATTTCCATATATCACGTTTTCTCTCTTATTTAGTCAATAAAACTAAAACACGTTTTACAAAACGACACAGGAATAAAAACAAAAAGACAAGTTTCGACTGCACAATAACAGTAGGAACGGCGCAGCTGTAATCCGTTGCCCGCGCTCCGGCGGAATCAGTTTAATAATGGCTCCGCGCTCGAGCCCCTCTGCTGGATTATGTCAACCTGAGGGCCAAAGCTCCCGAGCGGAGCGACGAAGAACACTGACAGCATGCAAACAGCAGCGGATAATCACTGCAGGAGGGGAAAACCTCCCGCACAGTGCAGCCAAGTGCAGGCCCACGAAACAGCCCACCACAACATTGCATCTGATGCGACATGACTTCTGCTATTCTTAACTGCATCCTCCTGTGGCACATCTCCACAAGCTGCATGTATGTGTGTAGAGGGTATCAGACCGCTGGCGGTGACGCGTTGAAGGCACGTCTGACATCAGCGTCTTGCTCTCCTATGCGCTTCGGGCTGTGTGAAAGCAAATCTGAGCATCTACGGACGGCACTTTCCTTCACTCACAGCTGCTTCAAGTGCCGTTTCAGCCATAAACAACGACCTCACACAGCCAACAGCTACGGCTCTGCTAAGTTACACTTACTTTCTTGGGTGATTATGGATAAATGTAGCATGTAGGTGAGTTGGCTGGAGTGAATGAAAGGGTGACAGACAGCTTGAGGTTCCTGTGGACCACAGGACCTCTGTGTCCTGAAATGTGACAAAACCCTCAGGCATTATGCTATTAATGTGAGAGAACCATAATAAAAAAAACTAAAAACTGAGACACAACATGTAGAACACACGTGTGCATCTAAATAATGGCTAAATAAGGTTTTTATATATAACTAAAGTTAATAATAATGATTATAGATCCAAAACTGTGAAGAAAAAATATTATGCACAGATTTTATGATCAGAAATACAAAGAAACAACGGATCATTACATAATATGATATAATAAATGAAAATGTAATATCATTTTAATACAAAAAAGTAATATTCTTAATAGAAAAATATTTTGTATATGTTTGTATTAAATATTTAGATTATTTTTCTAAAATTTAAAGGCAAATTATAGGCCTATAGATACAATAAAAAACGATTTTATTAGTCAAATCATTATTAATAAAAATGTGTAATCTGCTTTGAGATTAAATGCTGTTTCAAACTATGACATTGACATTAACATTGTCGTGTGTCTATGACCTCTGAAACGGAACATCCTTCCAAAATTCAGCTCTTTTTTAGAACAACACAGATCTTTCACCGTCTGGATCCGTCTGCCAGGAACCCTAATGAGGTTTTTATCAGACAACTCGACTTACTGTATCTGGTTAACAGCTGCCTGACATATGTGACGTCCGTAAATTGCTATTCTCCAAGGATTGAAAATGTTTTACACATACAATCTCTTTGCGCTTCACTGTTTTAAATATTTGTGAGACTAATGTGAATATTAGTGTGTTCACATGTCATATTTTTCTATGCGTGTAATACAAATGTGTTATTTTATTGAATGGAATGTTATTAAAAACAAATATTATAAATGGACGCCTATAAATGTTTAAACCCCTACAGTAATAAGGTAAAAACAGGGATGGAAAGTTATATTGAGGATAAATGTAGGCCTAACATAAATAAAAGCAATATCGAAACATTATGTTTTTGATGAACTGTCGTTAACACAACCATAAAAATGTTCATATGAACGTGTATTGCACAGGTTGCAACATGTGACAATGGAGTTATTGTTTAATCTATTTTTTGTCAACTGTACAAATATTTTTTGTATTAACTCACTCGCTCATACCAAAGTCAAGATGTGTGTGTGTGAAGTCTTGTAACCGAAGGCTTTGTTCACAGTAATAAACTCCTCTACATGTGGGAATTCTGACACTATAGTTCACACTCACCATTTTTCAGGACCATTTGTTTAATTAAAAGAGCACTTTTTAGAGAAATTAATTTTCAGCTGCTGCCTCTGGCATAGACTCTCACATGAGCTTTGCCATGATGACATTCAGCTGATGGGTGTGTGTGCGCGTGAATGTGTGCAACATAGAGGAAAGAAGGCATAATTGTGATGCCCATGAGATGCTGTTGTATATGTCAATGTGATCCTGTTCAGTACTTTTTAGTTAATCCATTTTTAGATACTGTGTTTTTAAACATGCTCAAACAATATATATTTTTAAATGTGCCATATGTGACCCTGGACAACAAAACCAGTCTTAAGTATCACAGGAACGTTTTTAGTAATCGGCAAAAATATATTGCAGGGATAAAAATGACCGATTTTTCTTATTGCCAAAAAACATTAGGATATTAGGTAAAGATCATGTTCCATGAAGACACTTTTTAAATTTCCTACCATGATTGTAAAAAACTTTCTTTTCGTGAGTCGATGGCCTGCTTCAGTACCTCAGATTAACAACTTCAAAGGAGATTTTCTCAATATTTGGCTTGTTTTGCACCCTCAGATTCCAGCTTTGTAAACAGCTGTTGTTCCACCAGATAGTGTCCTATCCTAACAAACCATATATCAATAGAAAGCTTATTTCTCAAGCTTTTTTTACGATTTAAAATTCTGAATTTCTAAAAATGTACGCTCAGGACTGGTTTTGTCGTCCAGGGTCACACATTATTACTAAAGGTAGCCTGGGGTATCATGCAAATGTTTTATATAAATAGGGTTATCACTCAGCACCACTGCACTCCATGATGTGGTATACCATGTATTGTTTGTCCCATGGTATACCGCTAAGGTGTTCTTTAAGTAGCCTACCTTGGAGTACCATGTAAATGCTATAGCATATATAAACTCACTGCGAGCGAGGAAAGTTTTCAGCATTGCAAGAGTCACACAATCCCCTTCACGAAGAGTTTCATAGAGGACGGAAAAATATTCTTATCCTTTTAATTGATTTTTCAGACACTACACAATAGAGTAATTTCACTTCACATATACAAACGATCCTCCACTGACCTGTCCTACTTATCCTGTGGTAGAAAACTTTGAATTCAAATTACCAGTGTAAATTAATTCCTTGATATGTAAAGCCGTGTTCTGCATACTAATACGAAACATTTTTCGTCTAAATAGAAAGTTCATGAGAGGGACTACATGGTGTGCATTTACAGGTTTCTATTGTAGAGACCCCAATGTCACCATAATGATGGAAAAAGTCTTAACCAACCACTGTGTGGAACATAAAACCTTATTTAATAATTGTTTATTTAATCTACATAACTCAATTTTGTTTTGTCATATAATCATAAATATGATAAATATGTCACTTGCTCTAAATCACCTGATTGATTTATTTGACAATGTCTTTATTAAATATATAATATGACAGAACACATAGTATCTGTTGTTGTTAAATATGGATTTAAAAAGAATCCCTTGATAAATAATTATTTTTCCAGTAGAATCAGTGAGGTGCAGAAATATTTCACTGCCTTTAGCAACTCAAAAAAACACGTTCAATTTCACAGTTGGACACATCAGATGCTTATCACATGTGTTAACACATTGAGTTCAGGGCTGCATTCAGCCAGCACCGACAAAACGTTTTTTAAACGGAAACAGAGGTGCTGTTGACCACCCTGTTGGGATGAAGCAAGACTTGCAACAATGGCAGCTGAGCAGGCCCGGATTAAGAATTCAGAGGTCCCTTGGCACAAGTGTCTTATGGACACCCCCCATACACACACGTGTGCACAATAAAGTTTTAAATTTGCCTATAAGCTACTATGTGTATCTTATTCAGGATTACGAACTATGATCAAAACCTGAAGGCCAATATCAACAGCTGTACAAATCCTCTATCATACCGGATTTATATGATTGCAACAATTCTTTTCTAGATCTGCAACAAAATCTTTAGACATTTCCCTTCATACTGTAACTCACTACCACACCTCTATCAATTCAGTTCTATCAGATTCTTCAATATTTCACACACAAACATGTCACAAGATTCACAAAACTGTTCAGAAGTTTCTTAAGATTAATTATTGAAAGTTCTTAAGAATATTATTATGTGAAAGTCTCAAACATTTCATCTTCTACATTTTGCAATGTATGTAAAGCACTGTAATAATGAAGGCTAAATATTGGTAAAGTAAGTTATTTAGACCTAATCAACATTATATCAATATAATATTCATAATTTGCAAGTAAACACCTCCAAATAAATGTAAAAAAAATCTTACCTATTAAGATATAAAATAACCGTGAGGGTATTTCAACTCATAGATTATATTTACAACAACCAAGCCTTTCTCATTGAAATATTTTCAGTTCCTGTTGTCAGTTCAGACTTATTACGCAACATCAAAGCGGTGATTTCAGCTATATTCTTTCATACAGTCTCTCTCTGGTAACCATGTGCATATTGACAGAATAACTTTGTTTATATTTATAGATTCAAACAGTCAATAACAGTGACAGATTGTTGGAAACGTTGTTTTGTACTCAGAAGTCTTCAGATTCAGAAGTCACCTGTCGTATGGTGCGGCTTCTTATTGCCGCTAACTGTACGGAGTGATGCAGAGAGAAGTGATCCTTGCGCCGGGAAAGACATTTTCCAACTGAATGAAAGCTTTATCCAAGAAAGGTTTATCCAAGACGTAGCTTGATTTATTGCTATGCGCTTCTTCTCAACAAAAGTTCCTAAGTTAGGAACACTGTTTTTTGTGCGCACCTCCATGTGCAGTGAAGTGTTCTTCCCCTTGCCTGGGCCCCAAGCCACAAAGGTCCCTGGGTCTGTGCCCATAAGGCCCATTGGATGGTCCAGCCCTGCAGCTGAGAAGGCCATTCTTTGTGTTATTTTTGAAGACTTTTCATAGCATGTTGAAATTGGTATGAATACATGTTTAATACTGCAAGATACATGTCGATTAATATCTTCAATAGTTGTGTACACCAAGCTGCAGCAGACACGTTGGTAAATGACTTTACATGGACTAGTCTCTTTAATACCGCGTTATATACACGTTGCTGCTGATTGGGCTGTCATTTTTGACACAGCCACCAAACAAGAGAATATGTATTTCAAACCCTGTTGTACACCGTTTCCAGGAAACATGTCAGAAATTGTGGCACACCGGTTTGAGCTTGAACGTCCCCCATGCGTTTTTAATCACTCATGCACACATCCAACACGTGCTAAAACCATAAAAAGCAGCACTGAAATTGAAATGTTCAAAAAACTAAAGTTAAAAAATATTGATGGTCACATGATGACCATTAAAAGACCATTTATTAAAATGCTCTTTAGAAATATTTTCAAAACAATTGATTTTTTGGTTAAAGGGCAAGATTAATCTGAGGTTGCACTGCCCTCTAGAGCCAGAAATCAGAAACTACACCAAAAGCCCCTCAAGTAGGAATTAAGAACAATTCAAACAAAAATCGAAATTCCTAAAATCTAAAAAAACTCATTTTTTATAATGCACATGCATGTGAAATTCTATTCTTCGCCAGTGGATCTTCATACCCACAGTTTAGATCGGAGGTCTTTAGATCGCCGGCTGCAGGGGTGCGAATTAATGTTAAGGTCACTGGTTCTGGTTTTCGCTTTTACTGCGGTGTTATTTAACCATACTTGTATTTTTTTCATTCCTTGAAAAATTCAATAAGTAGAATTGAGGAGCAATGCAGCTTATTGGAAATAAATAATGGAGAGTGTCACATTTTACCTTCTTACCTCATAAAATAATTTTGTTCTGTAAATCTATTATATTTGTACAAAAAGATACATACAGTCATTGCACTATACCAGTCTCATGTGAATGTACACTTTTAAAGGCACTAATGGCCAAATAAGTATTCAGGCGCCTGGTTCATGGGAACAGCAGGATCAGCCTGTGCTGGAGAAAGTATCAGCGAGAAGTGTCGTCTCTTTGAATAGTAAAATTACAGTAGTAAAGTGGTGAAATAAAAGGTTTTTGATTATAACCCTCTTTCTATTTCCATTGTACATACCTTCATCTGATTTGACAATCTTGATGTTTTGGTACAGGATATTTGCAGGACACTCTTCCTTAGGCATAGAGGTGATCCTTCAGAGTTGTGACTCCAGACAAATTTAAGATTGTCTTCAGCAAGCGAAACCTGCTAAAGAGAGTATACGTTTATACATATGACTAGCCTATAAATACTAAAAAAAAATACTATTAATGAGAATAACTGTACTAATTATACTGCATCTCATAATAGTAATAGCTGACATGAATACACTAACACAAAAGGTTTGTGGTTACAAACGTAAAATTATTACAGCATTATTGTGTAAAGTGACCTTGAAATTGCCAAGGGGACCATATATTAATGAAACTTAATGATAATCTTTAAACTTATATTGATAACTAGATTTATTTATTTATATTTTTTCAAACCATATTAAAGGAGTTCCATCTATTCTCTTACTGATTGATTTTTCTGAAGTATTTTTTTTGTTTTGTAATAAAATTACTGTAACACTTCAGCGTGTCCCCTGCCTGTGTTTCCCACGTGTTTTGCATTCTCAACTGTTTTCACCTGTCCCTTGTTATTGCCAATTAGTCCCACACCTGATTCTGTTTTCCCAGAGTGTTTGCATTTGTATTTAAGCCCTGTATGGTTCTTAGTTCAGTGTCTGTTATTGTAGTGTCAACATTGGTGTGTCTTCACCGATTTGTCTGTTCCGGGTTTTGTCTGTTTATGTTCGTTTGGATTCATCTTCATTAATACCCTTGGATTATACGTTTTGTTAAGTGCATCGTCATTCATCCGTGTCTACCTTTGACAATTACGCATTTTTGCACAGTCTACAAAACTACTTTAGACATTTGAGCATACCTTTAGATTTGTAAGATCAAAATTACCCTTTAATTTTGAATGGTAGTGAATGTACTAAAACATAATCCTTATACTAAAACTAGTGCTGGCTGAATCCTCAATTACACATTTTTCAATTACATGTTTTTACACCGAGACACTGGCTTTGATTGTTCAATCTAGACACACTGCTTTGCTTTGTGTATACCTGGGCATCTTATTACTTTTTCCTTCAGTAGATTATAACAGGGAAGATGTCCATTAGCTGTATAGAACAGTGTGCAATCAACCAGCCCCGAGACAAACAGCCTTAGTATGCCGTCTCTCTGAACTTCATTAATGTTGATATGAAAATGTGAGTACAAAAAACTTTCAAAGAATTTTAGATGTTAAATAACACTTGATGTTTTGTACAGTACTAGGTTTTACAAATAATTCATTTCAAGTTGGGAATATGTCAGTAGTGTTTTCAGTGTGGTTTATTGGTGCTGTGGCTTCCCAAGACTAAACGGGTAACTGTATCAAAGCATTGATTTGTTTGATTGAATGCTCGGATGTGTCAACTTCTCCACCAATATAGTGAGTTTAGGGCTGAACAAGCTTTGTCCATGATTTTTTTTACAAGATCCTTGTAAAGACAAAAGTAATTCATAAAGCATCTTAAGCCTTAAAAGAGCTCTTAAGATCCAAAATTTTAGGAGAAGTGAGAAGGACTTTTAAGAGACTTAAGAGTTTCTTTAGCACTAGAGAAAATATATGAAACACGAAATGTGAGAAGAAATGTGTCGTAATGCATGACAATTTCCATATCACTTTACAGGTTAATCAGATTTCTTATAATTGTTTTTGTGTGTGTTCAACTATGGTTTATCTTGGTTTTCTTTGAATTGAATGACAGTTAATAGGACGCAACACATAAGATCGTGCAGGGTTCATGTTTATGACCGATCGAATTAGAGACACGCTAACATCTCAAAGACATCGAAGAAATGCCATAGCGCCAGAAATCACCAGATTAACATATTCATCAAATGGAGGAATGAAGTTATACAGCTGAGATGATTTGGTACTGTCACAACGTTCTTTGGGGATCACACAAACATTTACAGCACTAACAGACAGTTATTGTGTCACTGTTCATTTTCTATCAGATACGTTGACATTAACAGCACGGTAAATAAAAATAAAGCATATATGTGTATGTGCGTGAGCATGGTAAAACAGAAAACATAACATGTGCAATTTCAAACTAATGACCCTATACTTTAAGCGCTCTTTTTTTTTCCCATCTTGGCCAATCAACCAATCACAGTCCTCAAAATATAGCAACGGGGCCAGTCCCACCCTTGTTACCAATATAGTGAGTTTGGGGCTGAACAAGCTTTGTCCATGATTTTTGCGCTAGATGTTGTACCCTGACCTTTGGTGACATGTTGCAGTGCAGAAAAATGTTGATGATCAACTTCTGGCAAAGCATGACATTCAGTCTCTAAGTAAACATGGCCTTTGATCCCATATTATCACCTGCATCTGCCAAACGCCTGAACCTATAAACTCAGAAAAAATCACATTTAAGACAACAAGCTGCTAAAAACTCAGACAACGGTCTCATACAAACAAATATTGCAACTCAAGGTCAAACATAATCACTCTTGCTTAGTTGTATAAATTAAAGTGATAGTGCACTCTAGTTACTCACTCTCCTGTTAAAACTTTTATGGATTTTTCTCTTCTGCAGAACATAAAAGTTATTTTAACTTCGGCCCTCATTGATTTCCACTTTAGAGACAATATCACCGAGACATTTTTCAAAATATCTTCTTTTGTGTTCCACAGAAGAATGAGTAATACAAGTTTTGAATGACATGAGTTTAAAGATAAGATGGCAGAATTTCTATTTTTGGTTGAACTACTGTATTTGATAAGTTTATTGCGCCCTCTGCTGGACAATTTATAACATTTCACACGCCAAGGAAAAGTCATTGGGTAAGAAGCAATTTTACTCTAAAGAAATATTTTCGAGTTTATCCATCGGCTGAACCGCTCTCAGGTTCACGTCTGATGAGGTTGGAGATGAAGCAAATGTTTCCTGATACTGTTTCAACCTGCTGAAGTTATTCAAGACGCATGTTTTACAAACATCATAGCATGCAATGCTTTGGTATCTCAGTTTTTTAGACAGCAATGACATTAAATAGACAGCAACTAGATTGTCCAAGATTTTACCAGAACTAGAGTCGCAATTGTAAAACACGTGACCACAGCTGTCCGCATAACTTTTACAGCTCTATACTCTTAATGTACTGTATATCACATTTGAGTGATTTTTGGTTTCTATTTTTATTTCTTAGGAAAATAAATCAGAGACAACATTTTTAAAAGGATGGTACACTCAAAATCCAAACCTCTATGACTTTCTTTTTTTCCTGCAGAACGCAAAAGAACATATTTTGAATAACGTCGGTAACCAAACAACCCATTGACTTCCATTGTATGGACACAAAACACTGAAACATTTCTTAAAATATCTTCTTTTGTGTTCTAGGTAAAAAGAGTCATATACTTTTTTTTAATTACTTGAGGGTTAATAAATAGTAACATAATTTTTAGTTGTAGTAGTTTGTCAGAGTACCACGTGACTTCCAGGGACTTGTATTACAAATATTTGTTTTAAGAGTGTCTAGAAATTGAAACCACAAGAAAATGATTACTGGTATTAACATGATATTTATGTTGTTAATTTGAAGAACGCGCGTAACGTTATGTGTTGCGACGTCATATCCGGCCCAGGCCTCCGCAGCGGTGCGCTTTTTCCTCATCCTTAAAGAAGTCTGCCAGCGAGCTGGGGTAGAAAACGCGTTATAACCACATTTCTGTCTTCAGAGACCGGGTTAAACATTCCTGTGTATGATCTAAGATCGAGTTATTTATTTTTTTGTACTGGGGGACTGTGAATGGACCATGGATTGTGTAAGTAGTTCAGTTCAAAGAGTCCGGCAGACAGAGCTGGTCTCATTTAACTCTTTTACTGCAAGCTTTTATTGAATGAAGCCACGAAGCAATGGTTTGATTCTCGATAAGATCAGTTACGTTTTACGCTGTAACATTTAAAACATTTCCGGTGAGGAAACGTAGGGTGCGAGGGTGATGTTGCGTATTATTTACCATTAATTCGCAATACTCAGTAATACTCTGCTTTCTGTTTATTAAGTACCATATTAGTAAACTAACGTTACTTATATGTTACTATATTGGTCATACTGCTGCTGTTACTCTAATTCTTGTTAACTGTCTTCACTGTATTTGTTGACTGCTATTGCACTTTTATTTGTTAATTTATTGCTCTTACACGTATACGTCATCAGTTTGCTTCGTTAATCAAGTTATGTGTTATTTTCTTAACTAACTTTAGTACTTTTCAGTACTTAAGTAGACGATATAACGCTTTGTTCACCGTTACTGCAGTGCTATGTTAGTTCACTGCTCTTACTTACTATGTTATTAGAGTTCAACACTGTTTTATAGTGCTGTTACTTTGACACTTTGTTTTGACACTACAAGCTGAAGCCTGTAGCTGTGACTGTTCTTAACTGAGGTATAAGCAGTTGATTTAACATGTGATTCAAGATCTAATTGTTTATTCAAGGGTTGGCCATTCAACATCAGTTTGTACTTTAAGGTCATATGCTTAGTTTGAGTACACAAGGCTGTTTTTCTACACCAGTATCCATTTTGGTAACTAATTTTGAAGTACTGAAGTTAAACATAAGTCAATAGATAAGGACCCAGTAAAACAGTGTCTGAGAGACAAGCAGAAGAGTTCTGCTATTAACTTATCTAGCTAATGTGTGTTTAAAAGAAACTTGTGTATTTATAAGGTTGTGACATTTAAGCTTTCATAAGGGATGTTTATATTGAGAATGTTTGATTTTTGAGATTTGATCATCTGTTTTCCAGGTTCCTGCTGTTCTGGATGAGTTGGATGGTAAAAAGGAGGCACCCATAGAGGGTAGGAATGCGAAATAAAAACTTTGAAAAATATAAACTGGAATTTGAGGACATAAAGTTGTGGTTATGTCACCTGCAGCTTAGCAGGGGTTGCTTGATTCTCACAAAATTTTGGTTTCAAGATGTCGAACATAATTTTCTTACATTTTTTTATTAAAACCATTAATTTCACAATTTCTAACATCTTTTTTTACCAGAAGGTCTTAAGAGTTCTCATTACCGTAACCATTTAAAACTGTCAATCCCATAGCACGTTTTGGTGAAAAGCCATGATGATTAAACCAGTTGGTATTAATCATGCATCATAACAAATTCATGCATAAGACATTCATGCATTATAATAGAAAATTATACATATAACATTTTTTAAATGCAGAAAAACTACCCATATTTGGAAAGAAAAAAAGTCTAAAGAATATTAATCTTATAACTAGAAAAATATAAAGTAATCTGTTACAACATATAATGCACTTGGGACGCACTACGGTAATGAGAATTTCAGCAAAAAAAGCAAGCAATAAATAAATAAATGATTCATTCCTATGTTAAAATTATGCATTGTCCCGACACAGTTATGTTTATGATCTTTTTTTTGTATTACCAAATTATGTTTTATGCTTTCCTGCCATGTTTCAGTGGTTTCATTAGAATGAACAGGTTTGACTTCACTGTTGTAAATGAATACAGACACTTCAACAGAAATATGATCCACTGTGTTTTTCAGTTTATTTTTATTACTTGTTCATGATCTGGGCCCGTATTCATGAAACATCTTACTGCAAAGAGTTGAGAAAATCATTAGAAATGTGGGCGTTTCTCCTTAAAATTACAGAAAAGATCCTTGTAAAGACAAAAGTAATTCATAAAGCATCTTAAGCCTTAAAAGAGCTCTTAAGATCCAAAATTTTAGGAGAAGTGAGAAGGACTTTAAAGAGACTTAAGAGTTTCTTTAGCACTAGAGAAAATATATGAAACACGAAATGTGAGAAGAAATGTGTTGTAATGCATGACAATTTCCATATCACTTTACAGGTTAATCAGATTTCTTTTAATTGTTTTTGTGTGTGTTCAACTATGGTTTATCTTGGTTTTCTTTGAATTGAATGACAGTTAATAGGACGCAACACATAAGATCGTGCAGGGTTCATGTTTATGACCGATCGAATTAGAGACACGCTAACATCTCAAAGACATCGAAGAAATGCCATAGCGCCAGAAATCACCAGATTAACATATTCATCAAATGGAGGAATGAAGTTATACAGCTGAGATGATTTGGTACTGTCACAACGTTCTTTGGGGATCACACAAACATTTACAGCACTAACAGACAGTTATTGTGTCACTGTTCATTTTCTATCAGATACGTTGACATTAACAGCACGGTAAATAAAAATAAAGCATATATGTGTATGTGCGTGAGCATGGTAAAACAGAAAACATAACATGTGCAATTTCAAACTAATGACCCTATACTTTAAGCGCTCTTTTTTTTTTCCATCTTGGCCAATCAACCAATCACAGTCCTCAAAATATAGCAACGGGGCCAGTCCCACCTCCTCACTAAGATAAAACTGTTTGTCTTTTCCTTGCTCAGAGTTGCTCTCAGATTGATCCTGAATCACATTTGAGCTAAAACTCCTACATAGAAGTTTTTAAGCTAAATTAAGAGCTTTCTTAGGCCCCGTTTGAATTGCCAGTTAAATGGGACCCAATTCCGTTTTTTTCCTCCAATGTGACACAGATCGGATATGACCCACCATGGGCATTCAGATATTTCGAGATCAGTTTCAGGCCTCATTCACATTTGAAAATAAATCCGATTTAAATCAGATATTTGTCAATGTGACGGTCATGTAAACTGGCAGATCGGATTTTCTGAGGCGTTTCGGTCTGTACGTAATTAAAACGGCGACTATTTGGTACTTGTCCACAGTTTTATGACGTATGATCAGGAAGAAGAACGTGTGGATGCAGTTAAGTCAAAGACATTAAACAATTTGATCAAACAATTGAAGCATATGCGCAGGCTGCAATGATGGCTCTTTCCTCCTCCTCTGCCTCAAAATCTATTTAATGTTGGGTGAACTTGTCATATATCACCGAGCTAACATCAAGCACATTTCATGTTTTTCCATCATGGCCAGAGAGTATTCTTGGCTTAATAACTCGCATTCATGCATGCGCAATGCTTCAAATGGTTTGGCAAATATAAGCACGTGAGTCGGATATGTTTCACAATTGAAAGTACAAGTAAACGGACAGTCGAAAAAATCGGATATAGTCAACAAGTCAGAATTGAGCATCAAGACCTGCAGTGTAAACGGGGCCTTAGAGGAGTCTTAGAAGCTTTAATCGTCAACATCGGGCCCTGATGTTTTTCAGTAAAACTCTTGATTTAAAAAGTAACATGTCTCTTACCTTCTTACACACAGACCCTGAGTACAATGTGTACGCACGCTTCATGAAGTCGCACCGCTGTTATGACCTGGTGCCCACCAGCTCGAAGTTGGTTGTGTTTGACACTTCACTCCAGGTTGGCAACACTATTCACACTTCTAAATGACTCTGGATACCGATATTATTCACCGCACACGTGACCTTAATCGGTAGCTTCTCAAATGTCCTGTTTTCACATTGAGTCAATACCCACTGAGTAGTGAAATTGTCTTTTCTTCTGTGCTTTGTCTCTGTGCTTACTTTGTGGTTACCAGGTGAAGAAAGCTTTCTTTGCTTTGGTGTCGAATGGAGTAAGAGCTGCTCCTCTCTGGGATAGCAAGACGCAATGTTTTGTCGGTAAGTTCATTTAAGTGACATTTCTAATCATCTGTAGTGTGTTTGTGCTATAACTATATTATCATTTTTTATTATAGGAATGCTGACCATCACAGACTTCATCAATATACTTCACCGCTATTACAAATCCCCTCTGGTAAAAATCTGACCTCACTCTCAAATGTCAAAGCAATAGGTTCCCAAGTTCAACTCAGTGTTAATGTGTTATGTCTCTGTTTTAGGTTCAGATATATGAGTTAGAAGAACACAAGATCGAGACATGGAGAGGTAGAAATAAGTGTGTTTATTATGTAGTATTTATAGGTTGGATGGGCCTGTGAACTGATATGGGCCTGTTTTTGTTTGTTACATAGAAGTTTACCTGCAAGATTCCTTCAAACCTCTCGTGAGCATATCACCCAACGCCAGGTGAGGTTCTGAGATTTCTTCCTCATCTAATATCCTAAGGTTATGAAACATTAGCCATTTTGCCAGTTATTGCTGTAGAACCGTTGATGGATGTTTTCTCTGTTTTTTTTAGTCTGTACGATGCAGTTTCATCTCTACTGACGAACAAGATCCATAGATTACCTGTGATTGATCCTCTGACAGGAAACACGCTTTACATCTTAACACATAAGAGGATCCTCAAATTCCTGAAGCTCTTCGTAAGTTTCCTTAAGTTTCCTAAAGACATTCAATTTAATACTTAACCCAAATACGATACCTCATTTCTTTTGTCCTCTGTATAGAACATGTTTGTGAATGTCTTGTTTGGCGGATTCAGTAAAACAGCGGAATAATGTGACTTCCTTAACAAAGCATCCGAAAGAGATTGTGTTTTTTTTGTTAAGCGTGTGCAATGTGATGTTTTTATCTCTGCCAGATATGTGAGATCCCCAAAACTGCCTTTCTCTCTCAAACATTGGAGGAGTTGAACATCGGTACTTTTCACAACATCGCAGTGGTGAATTCCAACACACCGCTGTACGCCGCGCTGGGGATATTTGTGGATCAGCGGGTGTCTGCTCTCCCTGTGGTAGATGAGAACGGTGAGTGGGAAACATGAAGGACCAACAGTTAGATTTTCAGAAGACACATTATTTTTAACCATGCAAAATATTTATATTTATACTTTTATACTGTACATTTACACAGAACAAACTCTTGAATACTTAAATACTGTTCTTACATCAATACTTCATATTGTTACATATTATAGCTCTATGTAAAAAGCATCTTTATAAAACACTTGATCTGTGATTTCACTGTTTTTATTGTGATTTGGGCCGACAGGACGAGTGGTTGACATTTATTCCAAATTTGACGTTATAGTAAGTTGTGTTTATTTATTTACTTCTAAACAGATTGGTTGACATTGAGCCATGAAGGTGACCTATTGAACGAGTGTGTGTTGTTTGTTGTGTGTTAATGCTTTATGTGTGTGTGTGTGTGTCTTGTCCCTGTACTGCTGATTTAATTGAGCTTGATCACATCCGCTGGTGCTGAAGAGCTGTGTGTGCGTGTTTGTGTGTGTGCCATCTGTAGCCCCTGGTAATGTTGTATTGATTATCAAGTCTGCATGGAGTCAACTTCTGTGTTAGCAAGTTGAATTAATCCTGTACAATAATTCAGATTTTTAAGAAATTTATATATAATGTTATAATGTATAACTTGGTTAAAAAGGCTGAATGCTTTTCATAGAAAGACCTGTGTGTGTCTGTATCAGGGTTATTATCATAAACGAAAACTATCAATAAAACGGAAATTGTAAGTGAAAACACATTTTCGTTAACTGAAATAAAAAAAACTTAAGTTAAAGAAAAAAAAACTACACTGTAACTAAAATGCGCGCCTACAAAACATACGAACAATAAATCAAATGTAGTAAAACAAACCTTGCCTTTCCATTTTTTAATTGTGTTGAATTAGCAGTTGAACACCGAGTGACTCATGTTGTAAGCAGACATTGCTGGATCAATAATGACCCGTAGGTGGCAGAAGAACTACTAACTTTTGACCGTCCCAGCGACGAAGCTGTTGCTCTGGCAGAGATGGCGAAGGTAGTAGGAAGGAAGAGACATAGCCCAATTTGGGATTTTTTTATACGATTCACCAACAGCAAGTGCATGGTGATCAGAAGCGATGGTAGCATTTGTGTGACTTTACTAAGGGGTAAGAATTTGCAGCTTGAAAGTGCAATTAAAAAGTTCACATGATGTATTTGGGTTTTGTTTAAAACGGTAAATAAATTAAATTAATTTCAACACTAAGTTTGTTGCATTTTAGATTTACGTGTGTAGAGTTATATAATTTGTCCATCTTTCAACAATGAGGACTATCGTGAGACTCATACAAAAGAATGACAACATACAAACGTTTAGTGATGCTCAAGAAGTCAGCAAACTTTTTTTATTGTATTTTTAACATTTACAGATTTGACAAGGTGTACCATGATATTACGCTATAGACACAATATTAAAACTATATACAAATTCTAAGTTAAAATTAACTAAAACTAAACTAAATAAAAATACAAATTTTTTGATTTTCAAATTTATAATAACTATAATAACCCTGGTCTGTATATGTCCATGTATCACAATCTTTGGTTTTACCACACAGAATCTGGCAGCTGAGAAGACGTATAATAATCTGGACATCACTGTGACTAAAGCTCTACAGCATCGCTCGCAGTATTTTGAGGGCGTGCTCACCTGCCGAGACAGTGAGACTTTAGAAGCCATTATCAATCGACTAGTAGAGGCTGAGGTGAGGAACAGACACTCTCTGAATGCTTGCAGCCAAAAACATCTCTGCTAACAGAGACACGTGGCAGATGTACACACTTGACATTGTTCTGTCTGAATATCTGCCTGAAAAAGAAACTACCTGTTGAGATAAGCTAATGTGCATTATAGCGCCCCCTATGGTTAAAATGAGAATTGTTTGTTTCTTAATCTTAGGTTCACAGGTTGGTTATAGTGGATGAACAGGAAGTTGTGAAAGGCATCGTTTCTCTCTCAGATATCTTGCAGGCTTTGGTGCTCACCAACGGAGATGATGGTAAGACTGTTATAAGTTTGTTAAGTTTGATAACTTATGTTTATACCTCTTGCATTTATGTAATAAAAAATATAAGCATTTTTCCATGAAATTATATTTTATTTGTTTTATTGTAAATGCTAATACTTCAAATGTATTTAAAGGGCTTCAAGTATATATAAGTCTATGATAACATTGTATTTGAACGGCTTCCAATATTCAGTTGTGTGAAAGAGTGTTTGCCCCCTCCTGATTTTTGTTTTATTTGCATATTTGTCATGCTTAAATGATCCAGATCATCAAACAAATGTTAATATTACACAAAGAAAACCAGATTAAATTCAAAATGGCGTTTTTAAATTGTGGTTTTATTTGTTGAGTGAAATAACAATCCAAACATACCCTATGTGAAAAAGTATTTGCCCCCTAATCCAAATTACTAGTTGTGCCACCCTTGGCGGCAACAAATGCAATCAAGGGTTTGCGATAGCTCGCAATGAGTCTTTCACATTGCTGTGGAGGAATTTTGGGCCACTCTTCTTTGCAGAATTGTTTTAATTCATCCACATTGGAGTGTCTTTGACCATGAACAGCCTTTTTAAAGTCATGCCACAGCATTTCAAATGGAATTAAGTCCAGACTTTGATTAGCCCGCTCCGAAACCTATATTTTGAATTTTTTAGCCATTCAGAGGTAGAATTGCTGGTGTGTTTTGGATCATTGTCCTGCTGCATAAACCAAATGCGTTTAAGCTTGAGGTCACAAAACAATGGCCGGACATTCTCTTTTGGGATTTTCTGGTAGAGTGCAGAATTCATAGTTCCATCAATTACGGCCAGTTGTCCAGGTCCTGAAGCTGCAAAGCAGCCCCAGACCATTACATTACCTCCACAATGTTTGACTGTTGGTATGATGTTCTTTTTATGAATACTGTGTTAGTTAAATGCCAGATGTAACGGGAAGCACACCTTCCAAAAGTTTTTCTCATCAGTCCACAGAATATTTGCCCAAAAGTTTTGGAGATCATCAAGACGTTTTTAAGCAAATGTGAGACAAGCCTTTGTGTTCTTTTTGGTCAGCAGTGGTTTTCGCCTTGGAACTCAATAATGTCTCTTTCTTATTGTAGAATCATGAACACTGAGCTTAACTGAAACAAGAGAGGTCTGCAGTTCTTGAGATGTTGTTCTGGGGTCTTTTATGACCACCTGGACGAGTCGTCCTTGTGCTATTGGATTAATTTTGGGAGGCAGCCACCCCTGGGAGGGTTACCACTGTTCCATTCTTTCTCCATTTGTGGATAATGGCACTCACTGTGGTTCGCTGGAGTCCCAAAGACTTAGAAATGGCTGAAACATTTCAATAACATTGTTTCCCATCTGCTCTTGAATATCTTTAGATCGCGGCATGATGTGTTGCCATTTGAGATCTTTTAGACTACTTCAGTTTGTCAGACAGGTTCTACTTAAGTGAATTTTTTTTTCCCTTAATAAATAAAACCATCATTTAAAAACTGCATTTTGTATTTACTCTGGTTTTCTTTGAGTAACATAAAACTTTGTTTGATGATCTGAATCATTCAAGCCTGACAAATATGCAAAAAAAAACCGTTTTCACACTACTGTATGTACGCATATGCAACTGTTGTATTTAGTAAATAATTTTGAGTAAATTACACAAGAAATGCAAATTTATTATCATCTTATGTTTTGTTTTTCAGGCACAGCTTGATTGAAGTGCAGATCAGCGAGCAGGGCGTCTCTTTCCTTCTCTGTATCAGGAAAGTGTAAAGAGAATGTATAATTTACACTTACCCCAATAACAGGAGTATATAAGGCACAACTGTAGTTATTAAGTATACAGCCAGTAGAGAAAGATTAATTTATGACCCTGGACAACAAAACTGGTCTTATGTGTATATTTTTCGAAATTGAGATTTATACATTATCTAAATAATTAAGCTTTCCATTGATATATGGTTTGTTAGGATAGGACAATATTGGACCCAGATACAACTATATCAAACTCTGAAATCTGAGGGTGCAAAAAAATCAATTAAATAATGAGAATAAATAATGAGAAAATCGTCTTTAAAGACATTTACAAAATATTTTCATGGAACATGATCTTTACTTAATGTCCTGATGTTTTTGGCATAATAAAATAAAAAAGATTGTTTTGTTAGGTTTTTCCAGAAATATTCACATGCTACTCAATGACTACAAGGTTTTGTGATCCAGGGTCACATTTGGAAACAAAGACCCTTCACTATGAAGAAACTCCTTCTCATGTCATTGGATATTAAACAAATTTTATTTTATTTAAAAAACAAAAACCATGATCTTTTACCTATAACTCAATATTTCACATCATAGAAAATGTATGTCAATAAGATGAGGTAAGAACTGCCCTCACAACGAAATAAAAATAAAGTTTGTGTGCTGGAAAGAAATTGACACGTAAGGTTTGACAGAGTCATAGAAGAATTTTGATGTAAATTGAAAGTGAGAGATGTGAAAACTCCATGTCCAGCTAATGTTTGAATCTCAGTGGGCATTTCAGAAGCATTTACAAGTTACCAATGTGTTGATTGATATGTAAAAGGCGAGTCCTCTGCAGCACACCAAAAATGAATGTTTCTAAAGTACCACACAATCATTCCCTCCTTCAGTAGTATTCAGGAGAAAGAATCATTCTTGGCAGAGACTGTTTTCTGTAGTTCAACACTAAGAGCCATTTAAAACATCAGCACAATGTGAAGCACGAATAGCAGAAATAACGAGCGCTTTGATAAAACATTTTGAGATTGGGGATAGTGTCATGGTAATTTTGTAATAGAACCACAACACAATATTATTATTTGTTTAGTGTATGTATGTTATACAGAAATGTAGTTCTTTATCTTTCATTTTGATTTCTTGTTTTGGGCCGTTAAGACATCCGTTAGCATCCCTCATGTTTCAGGCCTGATGGTGTGTCTATATTAAAATAATGCTACTGATTTAAATTCACTTTGGTTGCTTCATGATTCACACCCGGTAAACATTACATTTATAAATGTGGGGTGAGATTTGAAATGGATATATAAAGGTTTTTTATGTATAAAAAGTATCAATAAAGGGACATTCAGCGTTCATCGTAACAGACCTGTGTATGAACCTTCCTGACAGCTGTATGAGAAAAACGTTATTTTGTCTGTGTAAAACATCGTTCTAAGAAATATTGTTGATATTGTTTGACAAAATGTACAGTGGGGTCCAAACGTTAGAAACCCCTAGAGAAAATTGTTCTATTTTGCATTCTTTTCTGATATATATTTGTTTTCAACACGGATGTTTTCCTAATAAATTGATCAATTTTTGAGTATTCCCTGCATGTTTAGAGATTTATATCTTTATTTAGTGCTTTGAAGCAACAAAATCTGACATTTTGTACAAGACAAAGGTAAATAGGTAAAAATCTATGAAATAACCTTCATCGAATTTCTGACATTTACTTTCAGCTTTAGATGGAATATCTTAGTTTTAATTTAATTTGGTTTTCAACTGGATTATTGGAGTTGTTACATCCCATTAAATGACCAACACGAGGACCATAGAAACTGTCCATCGGCATGTTGTTATTGCGCGTTGGATCTGATTTTCTCAGCACCATTGTATTGTAGTTCGACTTCCTACTGAAAAAGAGTTTCTTCTATCACGTTTATATATTTTGCTCTGTAATAATTTTTATGACTTCATAATATAGAATGTAAATATGCCTAAACTGTTTTCTATAATGTCAAAGATGTTTTATTCAGAGCACAAGAAAAATAAAATGTATTCTGTTTGTCACATGTGTTGCTTATTAGATGTTTCATTAAGCAATTAAATAGATTGACATTTTCTGCATATCTTATGGATGAAAGAACATTGTTAAAATTGGATGTCAGGGGCATAATGGTCAACTGTTCTGGGTGTTATTATTGACGTTCAAAGAGGTCAAGGCAACATTTTTCAGCATGTTCAAAAGTCATGTAGTCTATATAGTAAGTTATATTATACCTATTTGTTTTATGAATACAGACACTGTTTTTAAAATATTCAGTTGACATCCTAAATATTGTGTAATGTTTGTAACATAATGAATTTAGGTATTGCACTTATGGATGTAGAGGCCCATTGCCTGTCTGTTTAGACGACAGCTTTCGTAAAAGATTGTTGGAGTCCATAGGTGGATTGGCAACTTTGGCAACTGATACGTAGGCCATGCACCATTTGTAAAATGTGGGCCGGTCATATTTTTTAAGATTTGTATATAAATAAATCGTTTTACAGGCCTAAAGCGCATATCAGTTTTCCCGATGTGGGCCGACCCACACTTGGGATATAAAGAAATAACAATTTTTTTGTTAATATAATTATCTTTTGCTCATTTGTTATCAACTCTTGTGATTTCTGTTGTATTATGATGGCTACAGGTCAATATTTTTATGCAGGAGTCAGCCAGGTGGATGGACGTGTTAATATGCACTTTTTTATTCCCACCTCAACAAGGGGAAGTATTATACCATCTATCAACATCATCCTTTCTGAGATTAACACTTTACTTCACATCACATAAGTATGTGTGGAAGTATGTAAATATACAATGTTTGTACAGTTTTCACTGATACTAGAAAATCCCCAATATTTTTTAACTATTATCCATTACTTATAACATTGTAACAAATGTATCACAGAACAAGTTCGATACAGATTACTTTTGTACAAATAAGAACATGTAACCTTTTTTCACTATCTAAGAAGGGTGAGGTAGACTGCCGTGGTTTATTCTGCGTCGTAGCAAGTCACTCGGTTTTTCCATAAGCACCTGCTGACTAAGAACAAAGTAGAAGGGTATCTTTTCTCCAGTATGTTGGTAAGGACTGGAGAATTGTTTACATCGAAGCTTCAGTGTCAGTCATCCTCACCAGCTCCCCTGGATGAAAATGAGGTGAGTCATGTGCTCTGTGTCTTTTATTGAACAGTTTACCTTGTTTGTCTCTCATAATATTTTCATTTTTTCTTTTATTTTGCTTTCAGAAAGTTGCGGCCCATTAGCAGTTTGTTGGCCGATATGCCATAAAGGCAAGGTGTTGATCTGCTGCTTCTGCCAGGGAAATCCTTCCCAGTTCCTCGTGCCCTTTCTGCTTCGCCATTGGCATGTGCAAATCTGAGACTGTATGTTGTGTGAACAAATTCAAATCTTTTACAAATTTCTTAATGAACTCAGCACTGAACTGTGGGCCATTATCTGACATCAAACCTGGAGGAAATCCAGCACTCTAGATAGAACTTCCTCACCAGCTTTAGAACTGGATCAGATTCCTGATGTTCTTGAATTTCACAAAGTCTGTTTTCATCAGTAGGTAAGCTTATGACAGCTTAATTCACAGACAGGTTCATGTCTTCTTCGTTCAGCTGTTTTTTTTCTCCGTCTTCACCAGCCGCTCTGGAGAGGACACCAGCTGTCGCAATGTTTTCCCCTGGAACATGTGAAATCGAGCAAGTGACTTTCATGAGCCTCATACGCAGTCTTTGAATACCTGTTGATAGCTCATCTAGGTTCTTTGAACTCAGGAGAGGATCTTATGGATTGTGGTCCATTTCTATGTGAAAGGAAAGACCCACCAGGAAGTCTGTGATGGCTCACACGCCCAGGTGACAGCTAGGGTTTCCTTTTTATTTGTGCATGCAGCGGGGAAAATAAGTATTTAACACATCAGCATTTTTACCAGTAAGCGGATTTCTAAGTGGGCTATTGACACAAAATTTCCACCAGATGTAGCCATCAAGCCAAATATTGAATTCATACAAAGAAATCAGAACATTTAATCATACAAGTTCAGTCATAATAAATAAAGTGAAATGACACAGGGAATAAGTATTGAACACATGAAGGTAACAAGGTGCAAAATGGCATAGAAAGCCAGGAGATCACCTGAAATCTGTCAGTATTGAGAGAGAAACCATGTCCCCTACAAGTACTAATTGATATCAGCTGCTTTAGTCCTAATTGATGGCCTATAAAGACTTCTCATTACCTAGGAGGAAGACAGGAAAGACTTCATGATGGGTAAAAGCAAAGAACTCTCTGTAGAGCGCAGTAATCTTATCGTTGAAAAGCATTTTGATGGGAATGGTTAGAGGCGCATTTCCAGAATGCTGAATGTTCCTGTGAGCACTGTGGGGGCCATTATCCGGAAATGGAAAGAGCATCAGTTCACCATAAACTGGCCATGATCAGGTGCTCCACGTAAGAACTCCGAGGAGTCCAAAGAATAATCAGGAGAGTTCTCCAAGAGCCAAGAACCATTTGGGCAGAACTTCAGGAAGAACTTGAATCAGCAGGTACTGTTGTTTCAAAGAAAACTATAAGCAATGCACTGAACCGGCATGGCATCCATGCACTCTCACCACGCAAGACTCCATTGCTGAACAAAAAGGATGTTGAGGCTCGGTTAAAGTTTGCGTAACAGCATTTGGAGAAGCCTGTGGATTATTGGGAGACTATAGTATGGTCAGATGAAAGCAAAATTGAACTTTTTGGCAGTCATTCTACACACCATGTTTGGAGAAGAAATGGCACTGCCCACCACCCCAAGAACACCATACCAACAGATAAGTTTGATGGTGGAAGCATCATGGTTTGGGGCTCCTTTTCAGCAAGGGGTACTGGCAGACTTCATATTACTGAAGGCAGGATGAATGGAGAAATGTACCGGGACATTCTGGATAAAAATCTGCTGCAATCTACCAGAAAGCTGAAAATGAAAAGAGGGTGGACATTTCAGCAAGACAATGATCCCAAACACAAGGCCAAGGACACAATGAAGTGGTTTCTAAGAAAGAAAATCAAGCTGCTTGAATGGCCCAGTCGATCACGTGTAACAAAACAAACATTAACATAATGATCAATGGCCACGAGAGCGGCAAACTCATCATACCAATATCTCATGGGTGGAGATCGGCATATCTCATCATATCCATATCTTTCTTATTCTTGCTATTATCTGTCCGCACTCATTGGAGAATGTTTTTTCAAATTCCTTGAATTTCCAAACACTTCACTTTTCTGTTTCATTAAGTATACCTTGCAACATCTAGAATAGTCATAAATAAACGTCACAAAGTACTTTGATCCACCAATAGATTCAGTTTGCATGGGACCACAGATGTCACTGTGGACCAACTCCAATTTGCGTTTGGAATGTATTTCCCCAACTGGCTTGTGAGGATTTCATGACAGCTAGCCTTCAACACAGGGTTCACATAAGTGATCATCTTTTTCTGTTCATTCCCTTCACCAGATTCTTAAGTTCCCTCAGTGTGGTGTGTCCCAGTCGCTGCACAGTGACTGACAAGTGAACTCCCTTTAACATATAGCCGAAACAACCCATGAGATCTTTGTGTTTCCATTCCTCTGAGTTCTCCTTCTTCACTACGGAAGTAGCTGCATAACTTCTTGAATTTCACTGCATTTCCTCTTTTAACAGCAGCTCCCACTGAGAAAAGATTTCCTGATAACTTGTGAACAAACAGCACATCAAACATTGTGACATTTGTGACACCACTGAAAGTGATTTTTAGTTTAACGTTACCAAGTCCTAGAACTTCAATAACTCTTACATATTTTACAATTCTGATTAGCAGTATAGTGACAAAAATCCTATATGTATTCGTCCAGCAAATGCATCAAAGATTTATACACTAACGTTATCTCATGACTATAAATAAACGTAACTTTACCAAACAGAATTTAGAGCAGAGGTAGCATAGATCGAAACACAGTTTAAGTGACCCGTTTGTGAGCGTGAACACAGAGAACCCATCACAAATGCCTTTATGGTTTTTATTAAACTCTACTCTACATGGTAAACCTAATGACAACAAACAAATACATGAAACACAAACGCGCTAGGAAGCGCAGAGAGAGAAAGAGAGAGTGAGAGAGAGAGAGCGCATGGCAGCGAGGCAGGTAAAACATGTCTGAAAACCAATAAAATCATCTTTAACAAAGAGGCACGCTCTTAACGCAGCCACTCTATATTTAGCAACGGATACTTGCAATCTCGGTGTTGGACCTATATCCATATGCGCGTGGATGGAAATCTTGAATGGTTTCAGAATGCAGTCCTGTTGAAACGCTGAGTTTAGGTTCTGAGTCCGAAGTTCAATGGCCTATTTGGACCCCCCAAGGGGGTGCCGCAAGCTCCTCGTCCTCTTTCTTTTCCCTTCCAATTCCTATTTCAAGAAGCCCCGAAGTGGAACGGTGATGGTGTTTTAAATGCATACCTGCCCTGCCCCCAGATGGTCTGCGGGCCGATGCCATGAAAGTGATAAGGGGGCCAAAGAAAGTTCCTTTGTTTCTCATGGCGCCTCATTTGCATGGCTCTGACATTATGGTCTGTTTGCATTTAATACCTAAACTTAGTTATGGACATAATATGATGTATGCTATGTTTTTATAACATAGCTCATCATATAGGGAATTCAGAGAGTCTTAGCTACATATGAAAAATGCATGACATTGAACTGTGAATCATTCCAATGTATGAATACATCAAATGAACCCTAAATCAAAACTTGCATATCTAACAGTTACAGAGTATTTAAAATGGCACGAGCGTCAACACACAACCTAGACATTTAGATACATTTACAGAAAACAATAGTTTAAATCACATAAGTTCCTATTTGTCAGAGAAGTTTCTCTGGTTAGCCTCAGATGTTAAGTAAGAGAAGAGACAGAGACTTATCACCAATGCTTTGAAGCTAAGGAGTCGCAAAAATCCTACAGAGACCCAAATGGTTATCACACTCTCTGTGAGAGTTCAAAACCTAATACCAGCCCCATGGAGCCAGGTTTGCTATGGTCCTTTGATGATGGTATATAGAAATCAGGACAAAATGGAGTGAGGGGGTTCATGGCTTTTCTCTCAATGATCCAGTCACTACAATGAAAACTATGTAAACTGTATAGGCGCATGAAGCATTTATTTGTAAATGAACAGACTGAGAATCTGGCTGAGGCAAATGCAACAGAGGACAAAATAAAAGCTGTCATGTTCCAGTCCAGCCGCTGTTACTATTCTTCGAAATGAGTATAATAACAATCTCATCACTAACCTGTCACCATTTGGCCACCAGGGGTCGCCTGGGGTTCATGTTATACTTATTTGTTAAGTGATTGCACCTGTGCCTCGTTTGTTTGAGAGTTTTTATACACCCTGCTATGCCCTTAATTCTTCCTGTTAAGTTTGTATGTTACTGCCCGTTCCATATTACGGTGAGATCTGTTTTCTCCTGTTGGTTTCAAGATACCCTTTTTGTGGATTACCTTTTATGGATGTACCTTTGTTTGATTTATCATTTTGTGGATTATTTTTGAGATGGATTGTGCTTGATGGATTATCTTTTTGTTTGACCATTAAATCCTCCTTTTGCAAGCATCGTTGTGTCTGCCTCACCTTTTGGGTTCAACCACTTTCCACACAGTCTACCCGAGTGTGTACCGGATTCTGACATTACCAGTGAAGCACTCAGGCTTGTTGGAGGCCTTCCACCAAACTATGTGTGCCGTAACTGTGGCATACCTGGGCATCACATCAGAAACTGCCCAAAGACACGGGTAACACAAAACTGAACTGTGGACAGCAGTTGTGCACATGTCATGAATGTAAATGCAACCTGTTGCTTGTGCCTTCGCAGGATTCAACTTTTGTTGGGGTTAAACGCATTCGGAGAAGCGCAGGAATTCCTGTCAGCTTCCTAATGGAGGTGGATGACCCCAACATGAAGGGAGTGATGCTGAGCAGCAGCGGAAAGCATGTCATTCCCATTATTAATGCGTGAGTTTAAAACTGTCATCCGTGTAGAGACCTCACCGTGAACTAACATTTGCATTTGGTTGATAATTGTGTGCTTGTTCTGTTTAGTGAGGCTTATGCATCTCTGAAGAAAGAGAATCCACCTTTCGTACCCCAAAACAAATCCTCCTCATCGACCTCAGATGAAGATCCAGTGCCTGATGCCTTTCTGTGTAAGATCTGTAAAGATCTCATCACCGATGCTGTGTCGACTCCCTGTTGCAGCAGCAGCTACTGCGACGACGGTGAGTCTCTGCACAAACAAATGTTACTCAGAAAGTTTGTTTAACCTTTGAGAATATCTGTTATTGTTTGGTCGCAGGTATCCGATCGTGTCTGCTGGATTCAGATGAACATGTTTGTCCCACCTGCAAACAGTCTTGTGTGTCTCCTGATGCTCTGGACATCAACACGTTCTTACGCCAGGTAAGATTGTGAACATCATGTTTGTTCTCAAGCATCGAGCTCTGCCTTCTTACAAACCGTTTTTCTGGTTCTTGTTGTTAACACAGGAAGTGAACCGTTTTAAGAACAGAGCTGAGGGGTCTGCATTCTCACACCAGCAAAGACCGCTTTACTCTCAATTGGCATGTTCCAACACAAGCCCGAGCCTCAGCTATCAATCCAGCTCGCTGTCTTCTGAACCTCAGAGCTTTCGCACCAATTTACCCTCTGGGAAGAGGCACCGGGACTTGAGCGAGAATGATGAAGACAATGGCTCCACACCTCTCCACAAGAAAACCAAACATACTGCTGTGTGAAGAACATCAAGAGCAATTCATCATCATTATGTATATATTGTGTAAATATTATGTATATAATTAGATAGCACAGACTTAATGAAGAGTTATGTAGTTTGTTAATATGGTTAATAAAGTTTGAAGAGTGTTTATGAAACCTTTGACATAGTAGCATCCTTGCTCTTATACACACACTCACACACACACACACACACACACATAATACGAATCCACTTAAGCCTTAACAAAAATCTTCATTATACTTTCTTACCTAACTACAATTTGAAGGACTGTGTCACCAATCACAGGTAACAATAACAAAATCATTGACTTTAAGCAGCTCTTTGACTAACAAAAAGCACACAAAATATTAAAGTCACTTAAGTCCTGCATTATGTATTTAATTATTATTTTCTTAATCATTAATTATGTTTACATTATTTATACATCGAAATATGCTACTAGCATCTGATGCAATCCAGATATTCCTCACAGTAATTCTTATTGTTACTCAGTCATTGGGTTATTTATGTATAGGTAGACACAGCAACAAAACATGTAAAGTGGGATCTTATAATACTCACTGGATCATATTCATAAACAATTCAAACAGTTTTCCTGGTGTTTTATGAATATGCATGTTTTTTAGAGCAGGGTTAAAAATAGGCACTGTGTATAACAATATAAACTTCCTCTTGACAGATTCTGCAATGTGAAAAATAGAACTAACCCCTAAGAGATGGCCTAGTGTCTGAAAAGGTCACAGAAATTTTTGTTTTTCAAGAGGGCCTGTACACTTTAGAAAACAAGGTGTCATTTGTGACTGAATGGTTTGAACATCAAATTGACATAAAGGCTCTTCTATTTGGGATCCTTCCTATTCCTCGAAGTTACAATTTTATAATTTTGCTCATTGGATAAAGTAATGTAAATCTTTTCAAATGCTGAGAAAATAGCCAGGATGCTTTTTGACAAGATACAAAAATGTGATGTAAAGAAATAAATACGATTTTCTTTAACTTAAAAAACTTTGTTTGTAGTAAAACGTATTCATATTTTTGTTAACAGGGAGGTAGGCACACTTGAAATGATGCTGTTTCTTTTTCTCCAGGAGATCTGTAATGACAGCAGAGACAGATAGCAGATCGTTTTTCTGGAACGGGTCTGAAGTGGAGGAAGGGCGTTCATGTTTGTTTGTTAGAGGGCTTTGTTTCACGCTCAATTAAACGTTTTTATCAAGAAGTCTTCAATTGTTTTGTAGTTCTTGTTTAATGTTCAAATAATGTGAGATCTTTTTGTTTACTAATTTAAAACATATGAAGCTTTCAGCAAGGTTTTGGCTGCTCTTGTTTTGCATTTGAATACGAGTCTCACTCTCACTCCTGTTATTAATGAAAAGGCTCGAACACACTCAGTGGCGGTTCTACATTGAATCACTCCCCGGGCGAGATCCCCTCTGGGTGGCCCCCCACCTACTCCCACCCATCCGAGAAAAAAAAGAAGCCATTTTTTACCATAACTATATAAGTCTAAGACAAACCTTATATTTCTCAATTGCATAAAACCTCAACAGAGCATTTTAAAAACACAATTATGCACAAAACAGGATAAGTTATCAGACCTTAAATATACTCTATTTACATAAAAGTGGCAACATATGTACAATCATGATGTAACATGAGCGGAATCAACAATAATATAAAATATTAAGAATAATATACAAATAAAATATAGAATAAATATTCTAAATAGCACAAATCCTTCATCACACAAATCACACAAAAGCAAATCTAATTATAATAGACCTTTCTGGCCTTCCTTGATGCAAAATCATCAATAATGTCATCATACGAAATCTGCTCCCTATTGAGTGATTGATACTGATGATAGCAACAAGGCCAGTGAGCTGTTCCTGAGACATGGTTGACCTCAGGTACGACTTGATCAACTTTTGAAAAGCTCCTCTCTGCTTGAGCCACAGTGACTGGCAGAGTAAGTGCAATCCTGAGAGCAGTCCAAAAGTTGGAGTAGATCTCCGATAGATCCTTATCATGCATAAAAGTGATAAACTCAAGGAGGCTGATGGTTTTTGATGGCTGACCAGGGGCAGAGGATTCTCCAAAATACTTTAGAAGTGCCCTTGAAATTGCTATTGCAACTGACTCATTAGACGCTATATAAAACTAATCTAAGGGAGGAACAATTAGCTCAGTGGTTACTGCCTCGAATTAAATTCTCTGTCATGCAACAGAGTTATAGCAAATGTTCGTCTTTGAAACGTCCTACACATATGTTACTTTCGGTGGCTAATTACAGGGCCTATCATTAACCCAAATGATGGAAATAAATAATAACTTTACTTGAACCAGTTTTGTTGCAGAGCACAATCTGATGGTGAAATTAGATCTCGTGTTTGTCGAGTTAAGACCGAATTATTGTTGTATAAGCATAGCAAGCATCATAGCAAGAGGCTAACAAACTAAGAGTTAACGTTACCACCAATTAACATTAGCCCCTCATTGATGACATGGATAACATTACCGTAATCATACAGAGAGAACGTAGTTGCATACCTTTATCTTTTGCTCTTTTCTCCTCTTCTTCTTTTATTTTTTTCCTATATTGGGCACCTGACGGCTTAAACCTTTTTCTCTCCATCGCTGTCGCTGTGTTTATCTGGCACTCGACAGTCAACAGATTTCCCATCCCCCCCAACACTGTCACTCACGACCAGAAGTCAAGACTAAACCACTTCACCTCCACATAGCCAAATCGTTTTGGATTTCCTTTTTTATTATATATTTTACACAAACAATTCAGAAAAAACAAACCATGTAAATTATAAGCCTGTGCTTTAATATTATGAATGAAATGTGCGTTATTTTGAAGTAAGTCAAGGTGTGACTGACTTTAGCCCATTAAGTGGATCCCCCTCCTTGTCCGCTCCATTTGGGAGAGGTGACCTGTCCATCGCGGGCGTGGCCCCTCCCCTTTACACTTTTCACACAGCTTCTGCGCTTCTCAGCAAGCAGGGACGGCAATTTGCCATTTCACCACACAGACAGTTATATTAGACAATACAAACCCGTTTAGTGGCGCAGATTATTTGTCTTTTTCATGTGCTTTTGCCTCCCCCCACGTGTCGTGAAAATTTGCCGCCCCGTGCAGCTGCCCGGTTCGCTCGTGCCTAAAACCGCCACTGAACACACTTATGTATTTTGTAAAAAAAGATTGATGTGCTATAGTAAAGGATTTGGCCGGTCATGTTTCTTTTCATGCTGTGTTTTTCCTTGTGTGAACTCCCTGTTTACGCGCGCATTTGGCAGGGAGTTTAATTGATCAATGCTCGTGCCCGATTTGTGGTCAAATGAAAAAAATGTGAGCATTTTTAATGGAGCTTTAGAGACAATGCAAATTAATTATACCAATGTTGGGTATGTTACCTCAAAAATGTAATAAATTACTAATGACATCACTCACGCAAAGCACCATAGGCATACTTTATAAAAAACGCATTAAGTGTCCATAATGACAATGTAAATATTTATTAAAAGTATGTTAGGATTCATCTACATTAAACATGACCTGCAACAAGCTGTATCTTACACAATCAAAGAATCCAAACACTGGTAACACACTTCAATAAAACTTTATTGTTTTGTTTAGTTGTGCTGAATGTGCTTTCTTGCTTAGATATTGCGTCACGGAAACCTTTTAATTGATGCGCTTGATTGGTTTCCATGGCAACAAGCTACGTTTTGTTTAGTGTTGCTAAACGCGGTTCCTGAGAGCACATTTCTACATCCTCGTTGTTGTCAAGTTTTTTACTTCTGAAGTTCATAATTGTGTTGATTATATATATTATATTTGTGGTTAATTACTTGCTGGCCTTTCTGTTAATTTCTTCTACATTTCAGAAATTTATTGCATTCATTGATCTGTTTTTATTGTTGCAGGGGCATCAGAACGCAGCCGAGTCAACATGCCGTGTGTTCATTATAAGTTTTTCAGTAAACTTACACACGACACGGTGATCTTTGATGGCCTTCACATCACTCTCGGAGATTTGAAACGCCAAATCATGAGACGAGAGAAACTGAAGCGCTGCGATCTGAGCATCACAAACGACCAAAACAATGAAGGTAAGTTCTGCTATTTTACCTGTAAACATTAAATTAATTGCTATCCTCTTTTTTTTTCAAACTCGCACGTTGATTTTTGTGAAGTATTAAATGTGATTATGAAAATAAGGGTCACTGGCTTAATATTTGTATTACTATTTAAATGGTTTAAAAAGACATTAAGAAAAACGATCAAAAAGATAAGACACATGCATGTTTAACAAGCCTTTGCGAATTTTATTGATTAAAATAAGGCTGCTAAAAGATCTTTTGCCAAGTCAAATGGCTTGACTTCAGTCAGTTTACTGTTGCTTGGCAACCTGGTGCGTTTAGTACACTCATTACTATGCAATGTTTTAACAAACAAATGTTGTGAGTAGTGTTAACATGTTATATTGATATGTTCTGTGGTTGGTATACAATCCCTTGGTATGACTTTGGTTGATGTGGACAGACTGTAAATAAGTGTGTGTTTACCACAGAATACACTGATGATGCGGACGTCATCCCCAGTTACACCATGGTGACCGTCAGACGAATCCCTGGAACTGGAGTAAAATCCAGATATAACAGACATGCCAAGTAAGTCACGTGAAGATGTTACGAATATGAATCTTTAAGTGAATTTCAATCAGTCATCGAGTCTTTGTTTGTTTTTTTGCAGTAACTGGTCTGCACCATTTAGTGGATCTTCAATAGCAGTATGTAAACAAAAGTGTTGACTCGGTTGTGTACAATGTACTGTATGATCTCTTTAAGCTGGTCAGAGTTGACCATGAAGAAGCCTGGGACAATAGGCAAATATGTTATTGTACTATACAATTCAGTAAGTTAAAACTCTTTTTTTAAGAAAAACATCACATCACCTCACAAGTTCACATACATTTTCTGTAATGAACTAATTTCAATATAAAATTTGTACCTTGCTGTGGTTTAGCTCTTTTGCTTTAAAATCCCAGTTGGTGGGTTTCTGTTTGCGTTGTTTTAAGTGTGTTTAGTTTGTCTCTCTGGGTGTGACGGGGTTATGCCTGCTAACAGTAAATCTCTTTGTTCTTCTTTCAGCAGCAAGTGAACAGTTCATCATTGTCACTGGAGCAGCTTTTCAAGGTACTGAAATCCACTGAACAACATGAAAACTATGTAAACTGTATAGGCGCATGAAGTATTTTTTTGTAAATGAACAGACTGAGAATCTGGCTGAGGCAAACGCATCAGAGGAGGACAAAATAAAAGCTGTCATGTTCCAGTCCAGCTGCTGTTACTATTCTTCGAAGTGAGTACATAACAATCACATCACCAGCAGAATTTTCAAGTGCACTCTATCATGAATCTCATCACTTACCAGTGAAGCACTCAGGCTGGTTGGAGTCCTTCCACCAAACTATGTGTGCCGTAACTGTGGCATACCTGGGCATCACATCAGAAACTGCCCAAAGACACGGGTAACACAAAACTAAACTGTGGACAGCATTTGTGCACATGTCATGAATGTAAATGCAACCTGTTGCTTGTGCCTTCGCAGGATTCACCTTTTGTTGGGGTTAAACGCATTCGGAGAAGCGCAGGAATTCCTGTCAGCTTCCTAATGGAGGTGGATGACCCCAACATGAAGGGAGTGATGCTGAGCAGCAGCGGAAAGCATGTCATTCCCATTATTAATGCGTGAGTTTAAAACTGTCATCCGTGTAGAGACCTCACCGGGAACACACATTTGCATTTGGTTGATAATTGTGTGCTTGTTCTGTTTAGTGAGGCTTATGCATCTCCAAAGAAAGAGAATCCACCTTTCGTACCCCAAAACGAGTCCTCCTCATCGACCTCAGATGAAGATCCAGTGCCTGATGCCTTTCTGTGTAAGATCTGTAAAGATCTCATCACCGATGCTGTGTCGACTCCCTGTTGCAGCAGCAGCTACTGCGACGACTGTGAGTCTCTGCACAAACAAATGTTACTCAGAAAGTTTGTTTAACCTTTGAGAACATCTGTGATTGTTTGGTCGCAGGTATCCGATCGTGTCTGCTGGATTCAGATGAACATGTTTGTCCCAACTGCAAACAGTCTTGTGTGTCTCCTGATGCTCTGAACATCAACACGTTCTTACGCCAGGTAAGACTGTGAACATCATGTTTGTTCTCAAGCATCGAGCTCTGCCTTCTTACAAACCGTTTTTCTGGTTCTTGTTGTTTACACAGGAAGTGAACCGTTTTAAGAACAGAGCCGAGGGGTCTGCATTCTCACACCAGCAAAGACCGCTTTACTCTCAATTGGCATGTTCCAACACAAGCCCGAGCCTCAGCTATCAATCCAGCTCGCTGTCTTCTGAACCTCAGAGCTCTCGCACCAATTTACCCTCTGGGAAGAGGCACCGGGACTTGAGCGAGAATGATGATGAAGACAATGGCTCCACACCTCTCCACAAGAAAACCAAACATACTGCTGTGTGAAGAACATCAAGAGCAATTCATCATCATTATGTATATTGTGTAAATATTATGTATATAATTAGATAGCACAGACTTAATGAAGAGTTATATAGTTTGTTAATATGATTAATAAAGTTTGAAGAGTGTTTATGAAACCTTTGACATAGTAGCATCCTTGCTCTTATACACACACTCACACACACACATAATACGAATCCACTTAAGCCTTAACAAAAATCTTCATTATACTTTCTTACCTAACTACAATTTGAAGGACTGTCACCAATCACAGGTAACAAGGTAACAAAATCATTGACTTTAAGCAGCTCTTTGACTAACAAAAAGCACACAAAATATTAAAGTCACTTAAGTCCTGCATTATGTATTTAATTATTATTTTCTTAATCATTAATTATGTTTACATTATTTATACATCGAAATATGCTACTAGCATCTGATGCAATCCAGATATTCCTCACAGTAATTCTTATTGTTACTCAGTCATTGGGTTATTTATGTATAGGTAGACACAGCAACAAAACATGTAAAGTGGGATCTTATAATACTCACTGGATCATATTCATAAACAATTCAAACAGTTTTCCTGGTGTTTTATGAATATGCATGTTTTTTAGAGCAGGGTTAAAAATAGGCACTGTGTATAACAATATAAACTTCCTCTTGACAGATTCTGCAATGTGAAAAATAGAACTAACCCCTAAGAGATGGCCTGGTGTCTGAAAAGGTCACAGAAATTTTTGTTTTTCAAGAGGGCCTGTACACTTTAGAAAACAAGGTGTCATTTGTGACTGAATGGTTTGAACATCAAATAGACATAAAGGCTCTTCTATTTGGGATCCTTCCTATTCCTCGAAGTTACAATTTTATAATTTTGCTCATTGGATAAAGTAATGTAAATCTTTTCAAATGCTGAGAAAATAGCCAGGATGCTTTTTGACAAGATACAAAAATGTGATGTAAAGAAATAAATACGATTTTCTTTAACTTAAAAAACTTTGTTTGTAGTAAAACGTATTCATATTTTTGTTAACAGGGAGGTAGGCACACTTGAAATGATGCTGTTTCTTTTTCTCCAGGAGATCTGTAATGACAGCAGAGACAGATAGCAGATCGTTTTTCTGGAACGGGTCTGAAGTGGAGGAAGGGCGTTCATGTTTGTTTGTTAGAGGGCTTTGTTTCACGCTCAATTAAACGTTTTTATCAAGAAGTCTTCAATTGTTTTGTAGTTCTTGTTTAATGTTCAAATAATGTGAGATCTTTTTGTTTACTAATTTAAAACATATGAAGCTTTCAGCAAGGTTTTGGCTGCTCTTGTTTTGCATTTGAATACGAGTCTCACTCTCACTCCTGTTATTAATGAAAAGGCTCGAACACACTCAGTGGCGGTTCTACATTGAATCACTCCCCGGGCGAGATCCCCTCTGGGTGGCCCCCCACCTACTCCCACCCATCCGAGAAAAAAAAGAAGCCATTTTTTACCATAACTATATAAGTCTAAGACAAACCTTATATTTCTCAATTGCATAAAACCTCAACAGAGCATTTTAAAAACACAATTATGCACAAAACAGGATAAGTTATCAGACCTTAAATATACTCTATTTACATAAAAGTGGCAACATATGTACAATCATGATGTAACATGAGCGGAATCAACAATAATATAAAATATTAAGAATAATATACAAATAAAATATAGAATAAATATTCTAAATAGCACAAATCCTTCATCACACAAATCACACAAAAGCAAATCTAATTATAATAGACCTTTCTGGCCTTCCTTGATGCAAAATCATCAATAATGTCATCATACGAAATCTGCTCCCTATTGAGTGATTGATACTGATGATAGCAACAAGGCCAGTGAGCTGTTCCTGAGACATGGTTGACCTCAGGTACGACTTGATCAACTTTTGAAAAGCTCCTCTCTGCTTGAGCCACAGTGACTGGCAGAGTAAGTGCAATCCTGAGAGCAGTCCAAAAGTTGGAGTAGATCTCCGATAGATCCTTATCATGCATAAAAGTGATAAGTTCAAGGAGGCTGATGGTTTTTGATGGCTGACCAGGGGCAGAGGATTCTCCAAAATACTTTAGAAGTGCCCTTGAAATTGCTATTGCAACTGACTCATTAGACGCTATATAAAACTAATCTAAGGGAGGAACAATTAGCTCAGTGATTACTGCCTCGAATTAAATTCTCTGTCATGCAACAGAGTTATAGCAAATGTTCGTCTTTGAAACGTCCTACACATATGTTACTTTCGGTGGCTAATTACAGGGCCTATCATTAACCCAAATGATGGAAATAAATAATAACTTTACTTGAACCAGTTTTGTTGCAGAGCACAATCTGATGGTGAAATTAGATCTCGTGTTTGTCGAGTTAAGACCGAATTATTGTTGTATAAGCATAGCAAGCATCATAGCAAGAGGCTAACAAACTAAGAGTTAACGTTACCACCAATTAACATTAGCCCTTCATTGATGACATGGATAACATTACCGTAATCATACAGAGAGAACGTAGTTGCATACCTTTATCTTTTGCTCTTTTCTCCTCTTCTTCTTTTATTTTTTTCCTATATTGGGCACCTGACGGCTTAAACCTTTTTCTCTCCATCGCTGTCGCTGTGTTTATCTGGCACTCGACAGTCAACAGATTTCCCATCCCCCCCAACACTGTCACTCACGACCAGAAGTCAAGACTAAACCACTTCACCTCCACATAGCCAAATCGTTTTGGATTTCCTTTTTTATTATATATTTTACACAAACAATTCAGAAAAAACAAACCATGTAAATTATAAGCCTGTGCTTTAATATTATGAATGAAATGTGCGTTATTTGGAAGTAAGTCAAGGTGTGACTGACTTTAGCCCATTAAGTGGATCCCCCTCCTTGTCCGCTCCATTTGGGAGAGGTGACCTGTCCATCGCGGGCGTGGCCCCTCCCCTTTACACTTTTCACACAGCTTCTGCGCTTCTCAGCAAGCAGGGACGTCAATTTGCCATTTCACCACACAGACAGTTATATTAGACAATACAAACCCGTTTAGTGGCGCAGATTATTTGTCTTTTTCATGTGCTTTTGCCTCCCCCCACGCGTCGTGAAAATTTGCCGCCCCGTGCAGCTGCCCGGTTCGCTCGTGCCTAAAACCACCACTGAACACACTTATGTATTTTGTAAAAAAGATTGATGTGCTATAGTAAAGGATGTGGCCGGTCATGTTTCTTTTCATGCTGTGTTTTTCCTTGTGTGAACTCCCTGTTTACGCGCGCATTTGGCAGGGAGTTTAATTGATCAATGCTCGTGCCCGATTTGTGGTCAAATGAAAAAAATGTGAGCATTTTTAATGGAGCTTTAGAGACAATGCAAATTAATTATACCAATGTTGGGTATGTTACCTCAAAAATGTAATAAATTACTAATGACATCACTCACGCAAAGCACCATAGGCATACTTTATAAAAACGCATTAAGTGTCCATAATGACAATGTAAATATTTATTAAAAGTATGTTAGGATTCATCTACATTAAACATGACCTGCAACAAGCTGTATCTTACACAATCAAAGAATCCAAACACTGGTAACATACTTCAATTAAACTTTATTGTTTTGTTTAGTTGTGCTGAATGTGCTTTCTTGCTTAGATATTGCGTCACGGAAACCTTTTAATTGATGCGCTTGATTGGTTTCCATGGCAACAAGCTACGTTTTGTTTAGTGTTGCTAAACGCGGTTCCTGAGAGCACATTTCTACATCCTCGTTGTTGTCAAGTTTTTTACTTCTGAAGTTCATAATTGTGTTGATTATATATATTATATTTGTGGTTAATTACTTGCTGGCCTTTCTGTTAATTTCTTCTACATTTCAGCAATTTATTGCATTCATTGATCTGTTTTTATTGTTGCAGGGGCATCAGAACGCAGCCGAGTCAACATGTCGTGAATGTTCATTATAACCTTTTGCAGTGCCTTCACACGATTCACCTTCTTGTTGGCCTTAAACATCATTCGGAGAAGCGCCAGGAATTCATGTCGAGAGAAACTGAAGCGCTGCGATCTGGCATCACCGACCAAAACAATGAAGGGAAGTGATGCTATTTTGCAGCGGAAAGCATGTCACTTATTATTAATGCGTGAGTTTAAAACTGTCATCGTTGTGTAGAGACCTCACCGGGATTACACATTTGCATTGGTTGATATTGTGTGCTTGTTCTGTTTAGTGAGGCTTATGCATCTCCAAGAAGAGAATCCACCTTTCGTACCCCAAAACGAGTCCTCCTCATCGACCTCAGATGAAGATCCAGTGCCTGATGCCTTTCTGTGTAAGATCTGTAAAGATCTCATCACCGATGCTGTGTCGACTCCCTGTTGCAGTTTAGCTACTACTGCGACGACTGTGAGTCTCTGCACAAACAAATGTTACTCAGAAATTTGTTTAACCTTTGAGAACATCTGTGATTGTTTGGTCGCAGGTATCCGATCGTGTCTGCTGGATTCAGATGAACATGTTTGTCCCAACTGCAAACAGTCTTGTGTGTCTCCTGATGCTCTGACATCAACACGTTCTTACGCCAGGTAAGACTGTGAACATCATGTTTGTTCTCAAGCATCGAGCTCTGCCTTCTTACAAACCGTTTTTCTGTTCTTGTGTTTACACAGGAAGTGAACCGTTTTAAGAACAGAGCCGAGGGGTCTGCATTCTCACACCAGCAAAGACCGCTTTACTCTCAATTGGCATGTTCCAACACAAGCCCGAGCCTCAGCTATCAATCCAGCTCGCTGTCTTCTGAACCTCAGAGCTCTCGCACCAATTTACCCTCTGGGAAGAGGCACCGGGACTTGAGCGAGAATGATGATGAAGACAATGGCTCCACACCTCTCACACAAGACAACCAACATACTGCTGTGTGAAGAATCAAGAGCAATTCATCATCATTATGTATATTGTGTAAATATTATGTATATAATTAGATCACAGACTTAATGAAGAGTTATATAGTTTGTTAATATGATTAATAAAGTTTGAAGAGTGTTTATGAACCTTTGACATAGTAGCATCCTTGCTCTTATACACACACTCACACACACACATAATACGAATCCACTTAAGCCTTAACAAAAATCTTCATTATACTTTCTTACCTAACTACAATTTGAAGGACTGTCACCAATCACAGGTAACAAGGTAACAAATCATTGACTTTAAGCAGCTCTTTGACTAACAAAAAGCACACAACAATATTAAAGTCACTAAGTCCTGCATTATGTATTTAATTATTATTTTCTTAATCATTAATTATGTTTTACATTATTTATACATCGAAATATGCTACTAGCATCTGATGCAATCCAGATATTCCTCACAGTAATTCTTATTGTTACTCAGTCATTGGGTTATTTATGTATAGGTAGACACAGCAACAAAATGTAAAGTGGGATCTTATAATACTCACTGGATCATATTCATAAACAATTCAAACAGTTTTCCTGGTGTTTTTGAATATGCATGTTTTTTAGAGCAGGGTTAAAAATAGGCACTGTGTATAACAATATAAACTTCCTCTTGACAGATTCTGCAATGTGAAAAATAGAACTAACCCCTAAGAGATGGCCTGGTGTCTGAAAAGGTCACAGAAATTTTTGTTTTTCAAGAGGGCCTGTACACTTTAGAAAACAAGGTGTCATTTGTGACTGAATGGTTTGAACATCAAATAGACATAAAGGCTCTTCTATTTGGGATCCTTCCTATTCCTCGAAGTTACAATTTTATAATTTGCTCATTGGATAAAGTAATGTAAATCTTTTCAAATGCTGAGAAAATAGCCAGGATGCTTTTTGACAAGATACAAAAATGTGATGTAAAGAAATAAATACGATTTTCTTTAACTTAAAAAACTTTGTTTGTAGTAAAACGTATTCATATTTTTGTTAACAGGGAGGTAGGCACACTTGAAATGATGCTGTTTCTTTTTCTCCAGGAGATCTGTAATGACAGCAGAGACAGATAGCAGATCGTTTTTCTGGAACGGGTCTGAAGTGGAGGAAGGGCGTTCATGTTTGTTTGTTAGAGGGCTTTGTTTCACGCTCAATTAAACGTTTTTATCAAGAAGTCTTCAATTGTTTTGTAGTTCTTGTTTAATGTTCAAATAATGTGAGATCTTTTTGTTTACTAATTTAAAACATATGAAGCTTTCAGCAAGGTTTTGGCTGCTCTTGTTTTGCATTTGAATACGAGTCTCACTCTCACTCCTGTTATTAATGAAAAGGCTCGAACACACTCAGTGGCGGTTCTACATTGAATCACTCCCCGGGCGAGATCCCCTCTGGGTGGCCCCCCACCTACTCCCACCCATCCGAGAAAAAAAAGAAGCCATTTTTTACCATAACTATATAAGTCTAAGACAAACCTTATATTTCTCAATTGCATAAAACCTCAACAGAGCATTTTAAAAACACAATTATGCACAAAACAGGATAAGTTATCAGACCTTAAATATACTCTATTTACATAAAAGTGGCAACATATGTACAATCATGATGTAACATGAGCGGAATCAACAATAATATAAAATATTAAGAATAATATACAAATAAAATATAGAATAAATATTCTAAATAGCACAAATCCTTCATCACACAAATCACACAAAAGCAAATCTAATTATAATAGACCTTTCTGGCCTTCCTTGATGCAAAATCATCAATAATGTCATCATACGAAATCTGCTCCCTATTGAGTGATTGATACTGATGATAGCAACAAGGCCAGTGAGCTGTTCCTGAGACATGGTTGACCTCAGGTACGACTTGATCAACTTTTGAAAAGCTCCTCTCTGCTTGAGCCACAGTGACTGGCAGAGTAAGTGCAATCCTGAGAGCAGTCCAAAAGTTGGAGTAGATCTCCGATAGATCCTTATCATGCATAAAAGTGATAAGTTCAAGGAGGCTGATGGTTTTTGATGGCTGACCAGGGGCAGAGGATTCTCCAAAATACTTTAGAAGTGCCCTTGAAATTGCTATTGCAACTGACTCATTAGACGCTATATAAAACTAATCTAAGGGAGGAACAATTAGCTCAGTGATTACTGCCTCGAATTAAATTCTCTGTCATGCAACAGAGTTATAGCAAATGTTCGTCTTTGAAACGTCCTACACATATGTTACTTTCGGTGGCTAATTACAGGGCCTATCATTAACCCAAATGATGGAAATAAATAATAACTTTACTTGAACCAGTTTTGTTGCAGAGCACAATCTGATGGTGAAATTAGATCTCGTGTTTGTCGAGTTAAGACCGAATTATTGTTGTATAAGCATAGCAAGCATCATAGCAAGAGGCTAACAAACTAAGAGTTGACGTTACCACCAATTAACATTAGCCCTTCATTGATGACATGGATAACATTACCGTAATCATACAGAGAGAACGTAGTTGCATACCTTTATCTTTTGCTCTTTTCTCCTCTTCTTCTTTTATTTTTTTCCTATATTGGGCACCTGACGGCTTAAACCTTTTTCTCTCCATCGCTGTCGCTGTGTTTATCTGGCACTCGACAGTCAACAGATTTCCCATCCCCCCCAACACTGTCACTCACGACCAGAAGTCAAGACTAAACCACTTCACCTCCACATAGCCAAATCGTTTTGGATTTCCTTTTTTATTATATATTTTACACAAACAATTCAGAAAAAACAAACCATGTAAATTATAAGCCTGTGCTTTAATATTATGAATGAAATGTGCGTTATTTGGAAGTAAGTCAAGGTGTGACTGACTTTAGCCCATTAAGTGGATCCCCCTCCTTGTCCGCTCCATTTGGGAGAGGTGACCTGTCCATCGCGGGCGTGGCCCCTCCCCTTTACACTTTTCACACAGCTTCTGCGCTTCTCAGCAAGCAGGGACGTCAATTTGCCATTTCACCACACAGACAGTTATATTAGACAATACAAACCCGTTTAGTGGCGCAGATTATTTGTCTTTTTCATGTGCTTTTGCCTCCCCCCACGCGTCGTGAAAATTTGCCGCCCCGTGCAGCTGCCCGGTTCGCTCGTGCCTAAAACCACCACTGAACACACTTATGTATTTTGTAAAAAAGATTGATGTGCTATAGTAAAGGATGTGGCCGGTCATGTTTCTTTTCATGCTGTGTTTTTCCTTGTGTGAACTCCCTGTTTACGCGCGCATTTGGCAGGGAGTTTAATTGATCAATGCTCGTGCCCGATTTGTGGTCAAATGAAAAAAATGTGAGCATTTTTAATGGAGCTTTAGAGACAATGCAAATTAATTATACCAATGTTGGGTATGTTACCTCAAAAATGTAATAAATTACTAATGACATCACTCACGCAAAGCACCATAGGCATACTTTATAAAAAACGCATTAAGTGTCCATAATGACAATGTAAATATTTATTAAAAGTATGTTAGGATTCATCTACATTAAACATGACCTGCAACAAGCTGTATCTTACACAATCAAAGAATCCAAACACTGGTAACATACTTCAATTAAACTTTATTGTTTTGTTTAGTTGTGCTGAATGTGCTTTCTTGCTTAGATATTGCGTCACGGAAACCTTTTAATTGATGCGCTTGATTGGTTTCCATGGCAACAAGCTACGTTTTGTTTAGTGTTGCTAAACGCGGTTCCTGAGAGCACATTTCTACATCCTCGTTGTTGTCAAGTTTTTTACTTCTGAAGTTCATAATTGTGTTGATTATATATATTATATTTGTGGTTAATTACTTGCTGGCCTTTCTGTTAATTTCTTCTACATTTCAGCAATTTATTGCATTCATTGATCTGTTTTTATTGTTGCAGGGGCATCAGAACGCAGCCGAGTCAACATGCCGTGTGTTCATTATAAGTTTTTCAGTAAACTTACACACGACACGGTGATCTTTGATGGCCTTCACATCACTCTCGGAGATTTGAAACGCCAAATCATGAGACGAGAGAAACTGAAGCGCTGCGATCTGAGCATCACAAACGACCAAAACAATGAAGGTAAGTTCTGCTATTTTGCATGTAAACATTGACTTATTTGCTATCCTCTTTTTTTTTCAAACTCGCACGTTGATTTTTGTGAAGTATTAAATGTGATTATGAAAATAAAGGTCACTGGCTTAATATTTGTATTACTATTTAAATGGTTTAAAAAGACATTAAGAAAAACGATCAAAAAGATAAGACACATGCATGTTTAACAAGCCTTTGCGAATTTTATTGATTAAAATAAGGCTGCTAAAAGATCTTTTGCCAAGTCAAATGGCTTGACTTCAGTCAGTTTACTGTTGCTTGGCAACCTGGTGCGTTTAGTACACTCATTACTATGCAATGTTTTAACAAACAAATGTTGTGAGTAGTGTTAACATGTTATATTGATATGTTCTGTGGTTGGTATACAATCCCTTGGTATGACTTTGGTTGATGTGGACAGACTGTAAATAAGTGTGTGTTTACCACAGAATACACTGATGATGCGGACGTCATCCCCAGTTACACCATGGTGACCGTCAGACGAATCCCTGGAACTGGAGTAAAATCCAGATATAACAGACATGCCAAGTAAGTCACGTGAAGATGTTACGAATATGAATCTTTAAGTGAATTTCAATCAGTCATTGAGTCTTTGTTTGTTTTTTTGCAGTAACTGGTCTGCACCATTTACTGGATCTTCAATAGCAGTATGTAAACAAAAGTGTTGACTCGGTTGTGTACAATGTACTGTATGATCTCTTTAAGCTGGTCAGAGTTGACCATGAAGAAGCCTGGGACAATAGGCAAATATGTTATTGTACTATACAATTCAGTAAGTTAAAACTCTTTTTTTAAGAAAAACATCACATCACCTCACAAGTTCACATACATTTTCTGTAATGAACTAATTTCAATATAAAATTTGTACCTTGCTGTGGTTTAGCTCTTTTGCTTTAAAATCCCAGTTGGTGGGTTTCTGTTTGCGTTGTTTTAAGTGTGTTTAGTTTGTCTCTCTGGGTGTGACGGGGTTATGCCTGCTAACAGTAAATCTCTTTGTTCTTCTTTCAGCAGCAAGTGAACAGTTCATCATTGTCACTGGAGCAGCTTTTCAAGGTACTGAAATCCACTGAACAACATGAAAACTATGTAAACTGTATAGGCGCATGAAGTATTTTTTTGTAAATGAACAGACTGAGAATCTGGCTGAGGCAAACGCATCAGAGGAGGACAAAATAAAAGCTGTCATGTTCCAGTCCAGCTGCTGTTACTATTCTTCGAAGTGAGTACATAACAATCACATCACCAGCAGAATTTTCAAGTGCACTCTATCATGAATCTCATCACTTACCAGTGAAGCACTCAGGCTGGTTGGAGTCCTTCCACCAAACTATGTGTGCCGTAACTGTGGCATACCTGGACATCACATCAGAAACTGCCCAAAGACACGGGTAACACAAAACTAAACTGTGGACAGCATTTGTGCACATGTCATGAATGTAAATGCAACCTGTTGCTTGTGCCTTCGCAGGATTCACCTTTTGTTGGGGTTAAACGCATTCGGAGAAGCGCAGGAATTCCTGTCAGCTTCCTAATGGCGGTGGATGACCCCAACATGAAGGGAGTGATGCTGAGCAGCAGCGGAAAGCATGTCATTCCCATTATTAATGCGTGAGTTTAAAACTGTCATCCGTGTAGAGACCTCACCGGGAACACACATTTGCATTTGGTTGATAATTGTGTGCTTGTTCTGTTTAGTGAGGCTTATGCATCTCCAAAGAAAGAGAATCCACCTTTCGTACCCCAAAACGAGTCCTCCTCATCGACCTCAGATGAAGATCCAGTGCCTGATGCCTTTCTGTGTAAGATCTGTAAAGATCTCATCACCGATGCTGTGTCGACTCCCTGTTGCAGCAGCAGCTACTGCGACGACTGTGAGTCTCTGCACAAACAAATGTTACTCAGAAAGTTTGTTTAACCTTTGAGAACATCTGTGATTGTTTGGTCGCAGGTATCCGATCGTGTCTGCTGGATTCAGATGAACATGTTTGTCCCAACTGCAAACAGTCTTGTGTGTCTCCTGATGCTCTGAACATCAACACGTTCTTACGCCAGGTAAGACTGTGAACATCATGTTTGTTCTCAAGCATCGAGCTCTGCCTTCTTACAAACCGTTTTTCTGGTTCTTGTTGTTTACACAGGAAGTGAACCGTTTTAAGAACAGAGCCGAGGGGTCTGCATTCTCACACCAGCAAAGACCCCTTTACTCTCAATCGGCATGTTCCAACACAAGCCCGAGCCTCAGCTATCGATCCAGCTCGCTGTCTTCTGAACCTCAGAGCTCTCGCACCAATTTACCCTCTGGGAAGAGGCACCGGGACTTGAGCGAGAATGATGATGAAGACAATGGCTCCACACCTCTCCACAAGAAAACCAAACATACTGCTGTGTGAAGAACATCAAGAGCAATTCATCATCATTATGTATATTGTGTAAATATTATGTATATAATTAGATAGCACAGACTTAATGAAGAGTTATATAGTTTGTTAATATGATTAATAAAGTTTGAAGAGTGTTTATGAAACCTTTGACATAGTAGCATCCTTGCTTTCATACACACACTCACACACACACACACACACACACACACACACACACACATAACACAAATCCACTTAAGCCTTAACAAAGAAATTCATTATACTTTCTTACCTAACTACAATTTGAAGGACTGTCACCAATCACAGGTAACAAGGTAACAAAATCATTGACTTTAAGCAGCTCTTTGACTAACAAAAAGTACACAAAATATTAAAGTCACTTAAGTCCTTCATTATGGATTTAATTATTATTTTCTTAATCATTAATTATGTTTACATTATTTATACATCGAAATATGCTACTAGCATCTGATGCAATCCAGATATTCCTCACAGTAATTCTTATTGTTACTCAGTCATTGGGTTATTTATGTATAGGTAGACACAGCAACAAAACATGTAAAGTGGGATCTTATAATACTCACTGGATCATATTCATAAACAATTCAAACAGTTTTCCTGGTGTTTTATGAATATGCATGTTTTTTAGAGCAGGGTTAAAAATAGACACTGTGTATAACAATATAAACTTCCTCTTGACAGATTCTGCAATGTGAAAAATGAAACTAACCCCTAAGAGATGGCCTGGTGTCTGAAAAGGTCACAGAATTTTTTTTTTTCAAGAGGGCCTGTACACTTTAGAAAACAAGGTGTCATTTTTGACTGAATGGTTTGAACATCAAATTGACAGAAAGGCTCTTCTATTTGGGATCCTTCCTATTCCTCGAAGTTACAATTTTATAATTTTGCTCATTGGATAAAGTAATGTAAATCTTTTCAAATGCTGAGAAAATAGCCAGGATGCTTTTTGACAAGATACAAAAATGTGATGTAAAGAAATAAATACGATTTTCTTCAACTTAAAAAACTTTGTTTGTAAGGCAAGGCAAGGTAAGTTTATTTATATAGCACATTTCATACACAAGTGCAATTCAAAGTGCTTTACATAAAATGATTGACAGAAAGAATAAAACGTATCTTTAAAATGCAAATTATTTAAAACAATAAAACAGCAATAAAATTGATTAAAAATGTGAGTGTATATATAAAAAGAATAAGAGCAAAATAAAAATAAATTAGAAATAGAAGTGCAGTTGATGTAAAGCAGCACAGTGCTCAGGTTGTGAATGCACAGCTAAACAAGTATGTTTTTAATCTGGATTTAAAAGTATCTACTGTTGGTGAATGTCTGATGTCATCTGGAAGCAGATTCCAGCTACGGGTGGCGTAATGGCTAAACGCCGACTCGCCCTGTTTTGAGTGAACCCTTGTTATCTCTAACTGACTTGATCCTGATGATCTGAGAAGTCTGATTGGTTTATATCCAATGAGCATATCTGAGATGTATTTGGGTCCTAGACCATTGAGTGATTTATAGACAATTAATAATACTTTGAAGTTGATTCTAAAAGTAACTGGTAACCAGTGTAAGGACCTGAGGATTGGAGTGATATGCTCAGATTTTTTGGTTCTGGTCAGAATTCTGGCAGCAGCGTTCTGTATGAGCTGCAGCTGGTCTTTTTGGGAAGACCTGTAAGGAGTCCATTACAGTAATCCACCCTGCTGGTGATGAAAGCATGAACTAGTTTCTCTAAATCTTGGCTTGAGACAAAACATCTGATTCTGGCTATGTTTCTGAGATGGTAGTACGCTGATTTGCTTATTGCTTTGACATGACTGTTGAAACTAAGGTCAGACTCCAAAATGACCCCAAGATTTTTTACCTTGCTTTGTGTCTTTAGACCTCTTAAGTCAAGGTATTTGTTTACCTTGTTAGTTTCATTACCAAAAACAATGACTTCAGTTTTGTTTTTATTTAACTGAAGGAAGTTTTGACACATCCATCTGTTAATTTCATCAATGCATTGGCAAAGAGAGTCAATAGGCCTGTAGTCATTGGGTGAGAGGGCTAGGTAGATCTGAGTGTCGTCTGCATAGCTGTGGTAGGCAATTTGGTACTTTTTCATTATTTGGCCAAGTGGGAGCATATACAAGTTGAAGAGGAGCGGAGCTAGTATTGAGCCCTGTGGAACACCACAAGTCATGGGTGTCCAGTCAGATTTATGGTTGCCTATGTTCACATAGTAACCTCTCCCTTTAAGGTATGACCCAAACCATTTAAGTACCAATCCAGAAAGCCCTACCCAGTTTTCCAGCCTATTTAGGAGTATGGTGTGATCTACTGTGTCAAAAGCAGCACTGAGATCTAGTAAAACCAGAACTGATATTTTGCCTGAATCAGAATTCAATCGAATATCATTTATTATCTTTATGAGCACTGTCTCTGTGCTATGATGCTGACGGAAACCAGACTGATAATTGTCCAGGTAGCCATTTGAGTTCAAGAATTTGGTCAGCTGATTGAAGATAACCTTTTCAATGATCTTGCCTATAAAAGGAAGATTTGATATTGGTCTGTAGTTAGACAGTAAGGTTTTATCTAGATTGGCCATTTTTAGAAGAGGTTTGACAACTGCATTTTTTAGGGACTCTGGGAAAGTTCCTGAGAGCAGTGAGCTATTAACATATTCATATTTTTGTTAACAGGGAGGTAGGCACACTTGAAATGATGCTGTTTCTTTTTCTCCAGGAGATCTGTAATGACAGCAGAGACAGATAGCAGATCGTTTTTCTGGAACGGGTCTGGAGTGGAGGAAGGGCGTTCATGTTTGTTTGTTAGAGGGCTTTGTTTCACGTTCAATTGAACGTTTTTATCAAGAAGTCTTCATTTGTTTTGTAGTTCTAGTCTAATGTTCAAATAATGTGAGATCTTTTTGTTTACTAATTTAAAACATATGAAACTTTCAGCACGGTTTTGGCTGCTCTTGTTTTGCATTTGAATACGAGTCTCACTCTCACTCCTGTTATTAATGCAAAGGCTCGAACACACTTATGTATTTTGTAAAAAAGATTGATGTGCTATAGTAAAGAATGTGAGCCGACATGTTTCTTTTCATGCTGTGTTTTTCCTTGTGTGAACTCCATGTTTACGCGCGCGCGCATTTGGCAGGGAGTTTAATTGATCAATGCTCGTGCCCGATTTGTGGTCAAATGAAAAAAATGTGAGCATTTTTAATGGAGCTTTAGAGACAATGCAAATTAATTATACCAATGTTGGGTATGTTACTTCAAAAATGTAATAAATTACTAATGACATCACTCACGCAAAGCACCATAGGCATACTTTATAAAAAACGCATTAAGTGTCCATAATGATAATGTAAATATTTATTAAAAGTATGTTAGGATTCATCTACATTAAACATGACCTGCAACAAGCTGTATCTTACACAATCAAAGAATCCAAACACTGGTAACATACTTCAATAAAACTTTATTGTTTTGTTTAGTTGTGCTGAATGTGCTTTCTTGCTTATATTGCGTCACGGAAACCTTTTAATTGATGCGCTTGATTGGTTTCCATGGCAACAAGCTACGTTTTGTTTAGTGTTGCTAAACGCGGTTCCTGAGAGCACATTTCTACATCCTCGTTGTTGTCAAGTTTTTTACTTCTGAAGTTCATAATTGTGTTGATTATATATATTATATTTGTGGTTAATTTCTTCTACATTTCAGCAATTTATTGCATTCATTGATCTGTTTTTATTGTTGCAGGGGCATCAGAACGCAGCCGAGTCAACATGCCGTGTGTTCATTATAAGTTTTTCAGTAAACTTACACACGACACGGTGATCTTTGATGGCCTTCACATCACTCTCGGAGATTTGAAACGCCAAATCATGAGACGAGAGAAACTGAAGCGCTGCGATCTGAGCATCACAAACGACCAAAACAATGAAGGTAAGTTCTGCTATTTTGCATGTAAACATTGACTTATTTGCTATACTCGTTTTTTTTCAAACTCGCACGTTGATTTTTGTGAAGTATTAAATGTGATTATGAAAATAAGGGTCACTGGCTTAATATTTGTATTACTATTTAAATGGTTTAAAAGGACATTAAGAAAAACGATCAAAAAGATAAGACACATGCATGTTTAACAAGCCTTTGCGAATTTTATTGATTAAAATAAGGCTGCTAAAAGATCTTTTGCCAAGTCAAATGGCTTGACTTCAGTCAGTTTACTGTTGCTTGGCAACCTGGTGCGTTTAGTACACTCATTACTATGCAATGTTTTAACAAACAAATGTTGTGAGTAGTGTTAACATGTTATATTGATATGTTCTGTGGTTGGTATACAATCCCTTGGTATGACTTTGGTTGATGTGGACAGACTGTAAATAAGTGTGTGTTTACCACAGAATACACTGATGATGCGGACGTCATCCCCAGTTACACCATGGTGACCGTCAGACGAATCCCTGGAACTGGAGTAAAATCCAGATATAACAGACATGCCAAGTAAGTCACGTGAAGATGTTACGAATATGAATCTTTAAGTGAATTTCAATCAGTCATCGAGTCTTTGTTTGTTTTTTTGCAGTAACTGGTCTGCACCATTTAGTGGATCTTCAATAGCAGTATGTAAACAAAAGTGTTGACTCGGTTGTGTACAATGTACTGTATGATCTCTTTAAGCTGGTCAGAGTTGACCATGAAGAAGCCACGGACAATAGGCAAATATGTTATTGTACTATACAATTCAGTAAGTTAAAACTCTTTTTTTAAGAAAAACATCACATCACCTCACAAGTTCACATACATTTTCTGTAATGAACTAATTTCAATATATAATTTGTACCTTGCTGTGGTTTAGCTCTTTTGCTTTAAAATCCCAGTTGGTGGGTTTCTGTTTGCGTTGTTTTAAGTGTGTTTAGTTTGTCTCTCTGGGTGTGACGGGGTTATGCCTGCTAATAGTAAATCTCTTTGTTCTTCTTTCAGCAGCAAGTGAACAGTTCATCATTGTCACTGGAGCAGCTTTTCAAGGTACTGAAATCCACTGAACAACATGAAAACTATGTAAACTGTATAGGCGCATGAAGTATTTTTTTGTAAATGAACAGACTGAGAATCTGGCTGAGGCAAACGCATCAGAGGAGGACAAAATAAAAGCTGTCATGTTCCAGTCCAGCTGCTGTTACTATTCTTCGAAGTGAGTACATAACAATCACATCACCAGCAGAATTTTCAAGTGCACTCTATCATGAATCTCATCACTTACCAGTGAAGCACTCAGGCTGGTTGGAGTCCTTCCACCAAACTATGTGTGCCGTAACTGTGGCATACCTGGGCATCACATCAGAAACTGCCCAAAGACACGGGTAACACAAAACTAAACTGTGGACAGCATTTGTGCACATGTCATGAATGTAAATTCAACCTGTTGCTTGTGCCTTCGCAGGATTCAACTTTTTTTGGGGTTAAACGCATTCGGAGAAGCGCAGGAATTCCTGTCAGCTTCCTAATGGAGGTGGATGACCCCAACATGAAGGGAGTGATGCTGAGCAGCAGCGGAAAGCATGTCATTCCCATTATTAATGCGTGAGTTTAAAACTGTCATCCGTGTAGAGACCTCACCGGGAACACACATTTGCATTTGGTTGATAATTGTGTACTTGTTCTGTTTAGTGAGGCTTATGCATCTCCGAAGAAAGAGAATCCACCTTTCGTACCCAAAAACGAGTCCTCCTCATCGACCTCAGATGAAGATCCAGTGCCTGATGCCTTTCTGTGTAAGATCTGTAAAGATCTCATCACCGATGCTGTGTCGACTCCCTGTTGCAGCAGCAGCTACTGCGACGACTGTGAGTCTCTGCACAAACAAATGTTACTCAGAAAGTTTGTTTAACCTTTGAGAACATCTGTGATTGTTTGGTCGCAGGTATCCGATCGTGTCTGCTGGATTCAGATGAACATGTTTGTCCCACCTGCAAACAGTCTTGTGTGTCTCCTGATGCTCTGAACATCAACACGTTCTTACGCCAGGTAAGATTGTGAACATCATGTTTGTTCTCAAGCATCGAGCTCTGCCTTCTTACAAACCGTTTTTCTTACAAACCCTTTTTCTGGTTCTTGTTGTTTACACAGGAAGTGAACCGTTTTAAGAACAGAGCCGAGGGGTCTGCATTCTCACACCAGCAAAGACCCCCTTACTCTCAATCGGCATGTTCCAACACAAGCCCGAGCCTCAGCTATCGATCCAGCTCGCTGTCTTCTGAACCTCAGAGCTCTCGCACCAATTTACCCTCTGGGAAGAGGCACCGGGACTTGAGCGAGAATGATGATGAAGACAATGGCTCCACACCTCTCCACAAGAAAACCAAACATACTGCTGTGTGAAGAACATCAAGAGCAATTCATCATCATTATGTATATATTGTGTAAATATTATGTAAATATTATGTATATAATTAGATAGCACAGACTTAATAAAGAGTTATATAGATTGTTAATATGGTTAATAAAGAGTGTTTATGAAACCTTTGACATAGTAGCATCCTTGCTTTTATACACACACTCACACACACACACACACATAATACGAATCCACTTAAGCCTTAACAAAAAAATTCATTATACTTTCTTACCTAACTACAATTTGAAGGACTGTGTCACCAATCACAGCTAACAACCATTGGCGGTTTTAGGCATGGGCGAACCGGGCAGCCGCCCGGGACGGCAAATTTTCACGACACGTGGGGGGCGACAAAAGCACTTGAAAAGAAAAATAATCTGCGCCACTAAACGTGTTTGTATTGTCTATAATATAACTGTCTGTGTGGGGAATTGGCAAATTGCCGTCCCTGCTTGCAGAAGCTGTGTGAAAAGTGTAAAGGGGAGGGGCCGCGTCCGCGATGGACAGGTCACCTCTCCCAAATGGAGCGGACAAGGAGGGGGATCCACTTAGTGGGCTAAAGTCAGTCACACCTTGACTTTCTTCCAAATAACGCACATTTCATTCATGATATTAAAGCACAGACCTATACTTTGCATGCTTTTTTTCTGAATTGTGTGTGTGAAATGGCTAATAAAAAAGGAAATCCAAAACGATTATGTGGAGGTGAAGTGGTTTAGTCTTGACTTCTGGTCGTGAGTGACAGTGTTGGGGGGGATGGGAAATCTGTTGACTGTCGAGTGCCAGATAAACACAGCGACAGCGATGGAGAGAAACAGGTTTAAGGCGTCAAGTGCCCAATATAGGAAAAAAATAAAAGAAGAAGAGGAGAAAGGAGCAAAAGATAAAGGTATGCAACTACGTTCTCTCTGTATGATTACGGTAATGTTATCCATGTCATCAATGAGGGGCTAATGTTAATTGGTGGTAACGTCAACTCTTAGTTTGTTAGCCTCTTGCTATGATGCTTGCTATGCTTATACAACAATAATTCGGTCTTAACTCAACAAACACGAGATCTAATTTCACCATCAGATTGTGCTCTGCAACAAAACTGGTTCAAGTAAAGTTATTATTTATTTCCATCATTTGGATTAAAGTTGGGCCCTGTAATTAGCCAACGGAATTTACATATGTGTAGGAAGTTTTAAAGACGAACATTTGCTATAACTCTGTTGCGTGACAAAGAATATAATTCGAGGCAGGAACCAGGGAGCTAATTGTTCTTCCCTTAGATTTGATTAATATCAAATCTTCCTTTTATAGGCAAGATCATTGAAAAGGTTATCTTCAATCAGCTGACCAAATTCTTGAACTCAAATGGCTACCTGGACAATTATCAGTCTGGTTTCCGTCAGCATCATAGCACAGAGACAGTGCTCATAAAGATAATTAATGATATTCGATTGAATTCTGATTCAGGCAAAATATCAGTTCTGGTTTTACTAGATCTCAGTGCTGCTTTTGACACAGTAGATCACACCATACTCCTAAATAGGCTGGAAAACTGGGTTGGGCTTTCTGGATTGGTACTTAAATGGTTTGGGTCATACCTTAAAGGGAGAGGTTACTATGTGAACATAGGCAACCATAAATCTGACTGGACACCCATGACTTGTGGTGTTCCACAGGGCTCAATACTAGCTCCGCTCCTCTTCAACTTGTATATGCTCCCACTTGGCCAAATAATGAAAAGGTACAAAATTGCCTACCACAGCTATGCAGACGACACTCAGATCTACCTAGCCCTCTCACCCAATGACTACAGGCCTATTGACTCTCTTTGCCAATGCATTGATGAAATTAACAGATGGATGTGTCAAAACATCCTTCAGTTAAATAAAAACAAAACTGAAGTCATTGTTTTTGGTAACAAGGATGAAACTAAAGAGGTAAACAAATACCTTGACTTAAGAGGTCTAAAGACACAAAGCAAGGTAAAAAATCTTGGGGTCATTTTGGAGTCTGACCTTAGTTTCAACAGTCATGTCAAAGCAATAAGCAAATCAGCCTACTACCATCTCAGAAACATAGCCAGAATCAGATGTTTTGTCTCAAGCCAAGATTTAGAGAAACTAGTTCATGCTTTCATCACCAGCAGGGTGGATTACTGTAATGGACTCCTTACAGGTCTTCCCAAAAAGACCAGCTGCAGCTCATACAGAACGCTGCTGCCAGAATTCTGACCAGAACCAAAAAATCTGAGCATATCACTCCAATCCTCAGGTCCTTACACTGGTTACCAGTTACTTTTAGAATCAACTTCAAAGTATTATTAATTGTCTATAAATCACTCAATGGTCTAGGACCCAAATACATCTCAGATATGCTCATTGGATATAAACCAATCAGACTTCTCATGTATTTTGTAAAAATGATTGATGTGCTATAGTAAAGAATGTGAGCCGACATGTTTCTTTTCATGCTGTGTTTTTCCTTGTGTGAACTCCCCGTTTTCGCGCGCGCACATTTGGCAGGGAGTTTAATTGATCAATGCTCGTGCCCGATTTGTGGTCAAATGAAAAAAATGTGAGCATTTTTAATGGAGCTTTAGAGACAATGCAAATTAATTATACCAATGTTGGGTATGTTACCTCAAAAATGTCATAATTTACTAATGACATCACTCACGCAAAGCACCATAGGCATACTTTATAAAAAACGCATAAAGTGTCCATAATGATAATGTAAATATTTATTAAAAGTATATTAGGATTCATCTACATTAAACATGACCTGCAACAAGCTGTATCTTACACAATCAAAGAATCCAAACACTGGTAACACACTTCAATAAAACTTTATTGTTTTGTTTAGTTGTGCTGAATGTGCTTTCTTGCTTATATTGCGTCACGGAAACCTTTTAATTGATGCGCTTGATCGGTTTCCATGGCAACAAGCTACGTTTTGTTTAGTTTTGCTAAACGCGGTTCCTGAGAGCACATTTCTCGTTGTTGTCAAGTTTTTTACTTCTGAAGTTCATAATTGTGTTGATTATATATATTATATTTGTGGTTAATTACTTGCTGGCCTTTCTGTTAATTTCTTCTACATTTCAGCAATTTATTGCATTCATTGATCTGTTTTTATTGTTGCAGGGGCATCAGAACGCAGCCGAGTCAACATGCCGTGTGTTCATTATAAGTTTTTCAGTAAACTTACACACGACACGGTGATCTTTGATGGCCTTCACATCACTCTCGGAGATTTGAAACGCCAAATCATGAGACGAGAGAAACTGAAGCGCTGCGATCTGAGCATCACAAACGACCAAAACAATGAAGGTAAGTTCTGCTATTTTGCATGTAAACATTGACTTATTTGCTATCCTCTTTTTTTTTCAAACTCGCACGTTGATTTTTGTGAAGTATTAAATGTGATTATGAAAATAAAGGTCACTGGCTTAATATTTGTATTACTATTTAAATGGTTTAAAAAGACATTAAGAAAAACGATCAAAAAGATAAGACACATGCATGTTTAACAAGCCTTTGCAAATTTTCTTGATTAAAATAAGGCTGCTAAAAGATCTTTTGCCAAGTCAAATGGCTTGACTTCAGTCAGTTTACTGTTGCTTGGCAACCTGGTGCGTTTAGTACACTCATTACTATGCAATGTTTTAACAAACAAGTGTTGTGAGTAGTGTTAACATGTTATATTGATATGTTCTGTGGTTGGTATACAATCCCTTGGTATGACTTTGGTTGATGTGGACAGACTGTAAATAAGTGTGTGTTTACCACAGAATACACTGATGATGCGGACGTCATCCCCAGTTACACCATGGTGACCGTCAGACGAATCCCTGGAACTGGAGTAAAATCCAGATATAACAGACATGCCAAGTAAGTCACGTGAAGATGTTACGAATATGAATCTTTAAGTGAATTTCAATCAGTCATTGAGTCTTTGTTTGTTTTTTTGCAGTAACTGGTCTGCACCATTTAGTGGATCTTCAATAGCAGTATGTAAACAAAAGTGTTGACTCGGTTGTGTACAATGTACTGTATGATCTCTTTAAGCTGGTCAGAGTTGACCATGAAGAAGCCTGGGACAATAGGCAAATATGTTATTGTACTATACAATTCAGTAAGTTAAAACTCTTTTTTTAAGAAAAACATCACATCACCTCACAAGTTCACATACATTTTCTGTAATGAACTAATTTCAATATAAAATTTGTACCTTGCTGTGGTTTAGCTCTTTTGCTTTAAAATCCCAGTTGGTGGGTTTCTGTTTGCGTTGTTTTAAGTGTGTTTAGTTTGTCTCTCTGGGTGTGACGGGGTTATGCCTGCTAACAGTAAATCTCTTTGTTCTTCTTTCAGCAGCAAGTGAACAGTTCATCATTGTCACTGGAGCAGCTTTTCAAGGTACTGAAATCCACTGAACAACATGAAAACTATGTAAACTGTATAGGCGCATGAAGTATTTTTTTGTAAATGAACAGACTGAGAATCTGGCTGAGGCAAACGCATCAGAGGAGGACAAAATAAAAGCTGTCATGTTCCAGTCCAGCTGCTGTTACTATTCTTCGAAGTGAGTACATAACAATCACATCACCAGCAGAATTTTCAAGTGCACTCTATCATGAATCTCATCACTTACCAGTGAAGCACTCAGGCTGGTTGGAGTCCTTCCACCAAACTATGTGTGCCGTAACTGTGGCATACCTGGGCATCACATCAGAAACTGCCCAAAGACACGGGTAACACAAAACTAAACTGTGGACAGCATTTGTGCACATGTCATGAATGTAAATGCAACCTGTTGCTTGTGCCTTCGCAGGATTCACCTTTTGTTGGGGTTAAACGCATTCGGAGAAGCGCAGGAATTCCTGTCAGCTTCCTAATGGAGGTGGATGACCCCAACATGAAGGGAGTGATGCTGAGCAGCAGCGGAAAGCATGTCATTCCCATTATTAATGCGTGAGTTTAAAACTGTCATCCGTGTAGAGACCTCACCGGGAACACACATTTGCATTTGGTTGATAATTGTGTGCTTGTTCTGTTTAGTGAGGCTTATGCATCTCCAAAGAAAGAGAATCCACCTTTCGTACCCCAAAACGAGTCCTCCTCATCGACCTCAGATGAAGATCCAGTGCCTGATGCCTTTCTGTGTAAGATCTGTAAAGATCTCATCACCGATGCTGTGTCGACTCCCTGTTGCAGCAGCAGCTACTGCGACGACTGTGAGTCTCTGCACAAACAAATGTTACTCAGAAAGTTTGTTTAACCTTTGAGAACATCTGTGATTGTTTGGTCGCAGGTATCCGATCGTGTCTGCTGGATTCAGATGAACATGTTTGTCCCAACTGCAAACAGTCTTGTGTGTCTCCTGATGCTCTGAACATCAACACGTTCTTACGCCAGGTAAGACTGTGAACATCATGTTTGTTCTCAAGCATCGAGCTCTGCCTTCTTACAAACCGTTTTTCTGGTTCTTGTTGTTTACACAGGAAGTGAACCGTTTTAAGAACAGAGCCGAGGGGTCTGCATTCTCACACCAGCAAAGACCCCTTTACTCTCAATCGGCATGTTCCAACACAAGCCCGAGCCTCAGCTATCGATCCAGCTCGCTGTCTTCTGAACCTCAGAGCTCTCGCACCAATTTACCCTCTGGGAAGAGGCACCGGGACTTGAGCAAGAATGATGATGAAGACAATGGCTCCACACCTCTCCACAAGAAAACCAAACATACTGCTGTGTGAAGAACATCAAGAGCAATTCATCATCATTATGTATATTGTGTAAATATTATGTATATAATTAGATAGCACAGACTTAATGAAGAGTTATATAGTTTGTTAATATGATTAATAAAGTTTGAAGAGTGTTTATGAAACCTTTGACATAGTAGCATCCTTGCTTTCATACACACACTCACACACACACACACACACACACACACACATAACACAAATCCCCCTTAAGCCTTAACAAAGAAATTCATTATACTTTCTTACCTAACTACAATTTGAAGGACTGTCACCAATCACAGGTAACAAGGTAACAAAATCATTGACTTTAAGCAGCTCTTTGACTAACAAAAAGCACACAAAATATTAAAGTCACTTAAGTCCTTCATTATGGATTTAATTATTATTTTCTTAATCATTAATTATGTTTACATTATTTATACATCGAAATATGCTACTAGCATCTGATGCAATCCAGATATTCCTCACAGTAATTCTTATTGTTACTCAGTCATTGGGTTATTTATGTATAGGTAGACACAGCAACAAAACATGTAAAGTGGGATCTTATAATACTCACTGGATCATATTCATAAACAATTCAAACAGTTTTCCTGGTGTTTTATGAATATGCATGTTTTTTAGAGCAGGGTTAAAAATAGGCACTGTGTATAACAATATAAACTTCCTCTTGACAGATTCTGCAATGTGAAAAATGAAACTAACCCCTAAGAGATGGCCTGGTGTCTGAAAAGGTCACAGAAATTTTTGTTTTTCAAGAGGGCCTGTACACTTTAGAAAACAAGGTGTCATTTTTGACTGAATGGTTTGAACATCAAATTGACAGAAAGGCTCTTCTATTTGGGATCCTTCCTATTCCTCGAAGTTACAATTTTATAATTTTGCTCATTGGATAAAGTAATGTAAATCTTTTCAAATGCTGAGAAAATAGCCAGGATGCTTTTTGACAAGATACAAAAATGTGATGTAAAGAAATAAATACGATTTTCTTCAACTTAAAAAACTTTGTTTGTAAGGCAAGGCAAGGCAAGTTTATTTATATAGCACATTTCATACACAAGTGCAATTCAAAGTGCTTTACATAAAATGATTGACAGAAAGAATAAAACGTATCTTTAAAATGCAAATTATTTAAAACAATAAAACAGCAATAAAATTGATTAAAAATGTGAGTGTATATATAAAAAGAATAAGAGCAAAATAAAAATAAATTAGAAATAGAAGTGCAGTTGATGTAAAGCAGCACAGTGCTCAGGTTGTGAATGCACAGCTAAACAAGTATGTTTTTAATCTGGATTTAAAAGTATCTACTGTTGGTGAATGTCTGATGTCATCTGGAAGCAGATTCCAGCTACGGGTGGCGTAATGGCTAAACGCCGACTCGCCCTGTTTTGAGTGAACCCTTGTTATCTCTAACTGACTTGATCCTGATGATCTGAGAAGTCTGATTGGTTTATATCCAATGAGCATATCTGAGATGTATTTGGGTCCTAGACCATTGAGTGATTTATAGACAATTAATAATACTTTGAAGTTGATTCTAAAAGTAACTGGTAACCAGTGTAAGGACCTGAGGATTGGAGTGATATGCTCAGATTTTTTGGTTCTGGTCAGAATTCTGGCAGCAGCGTTCTGTATGAGCTGCAGCTGGTCTTTTTGGGAAGACCTGTAAGGAGTCCATTACAGTAATCCACCCTGCTGGTGATGAAAGCATGAACTAGTTTCTCTAAATCTTGGCTTGAGACAAAACATCTGATTCTGGCTATGTTTCTGAGATGGTAGTAGGCTGATTTGCTTATTGCTTTGACATGACTGTTGAAACTAAGGTCAGACTCCAAAATGACCCCAAGATTTTTTACCTTGCTTTGTGTCTTTAGACCTCTTAAGTCAAGGTATTTGTTTACCTCTTTAGTTTCATCCTTGTTACCAAAAACAATGACTTCAGTTTTGTTTTTATTTAACTGAAGGATGTTTTGACACATCCATCTGTTAATTTCATCAATGCATTGGCAAAGAGAGTCAATAGGCCTGTAGTCATTGGGTGAGAGGGCTAGGTAGATCTGAGTGTCGTCTGCATAGCTGTGGTAGGCAATTTGGTACTTTTTCATTATTTGGCCAAGTGGGAGCATATACAAGTTGAAGAGGAGCGGAGCTAGTATTGAGCCCTGTGGAACACCACAAGTCATGGGTGTCCAGTCAGATTTATGGTTGCCTATGTTCACATAGTAACCTCTCCCTTTAAGGTATGACCCAAACCATTTAAGTACCAATCCAGAAAGCCCTACCCAGTTTTCCAGCCTATTTAGGAGTATGGTGTGATCTACTGTGTCAAAAGCAGCACTGAGATCTAGTAAAACCAGAACTGATATTTTGCCTGAATCAGAATTCAATCGAATATCATTAATTATCTTTATGAGCACTGTCTCTGTGCTATGATGCTGACGGAAACCAGACTGATAATTGTCCAGGTAGCCATTTGAGTTCAAGAATTTGGTCAGCTGATTGAAGATAACCTTTTCAATGATCTTGCCTATAAAAGGAAGATTTGATATTGGTCTGTAGTTAGACAGTAAGGTTTTATCTAGATTGGCCATTTTTAGAAGAGGTTTGACAACTGCATTTTTTAGGGACTCTGGGAAAGTTCCTGAGAGCAGTGAGCTATTAACATATTCATATTTTTGTTAACAGGGAGGTAGGCACACTTGAAATGATGCTGTTTCTTTTTCTCCAGGAGATCTGTAATGACAGCAGAGACAGATAGCAGATCGTTTTTCTGGAACGGGTCTGGAGTGGAGGAAGGGCGTTCATGTTTGTTTGTTAGAGGGCTTTGTTTCACGCTCAATTAAACGTTTTTATCAAGAAGTCTTCATTTGTTTTGTAGTTCTAGTCTAATGTTCAAATAATGTGAGATCTTTTTGTTTACTAATTTAAAACATATGAAACTTTCAGCACGGTTTTGGCTGCTCTTGTTTTGCATTTGAATACGAGTCTCACTCTCACTCCTGTTATTAATGCAAAGGCTCGAACACACTTATGTATTTTGTAAAAAAGATTGATGTGCTATAGTAAAGAATGTGAGCCGACATGTTTCTTTTCATGCTGTGTTTTTCCTTGTGTGAACTCCATGTTTACGCGCGCGCGCATTTGGCAGGGAGTTTAATTGATCAATGCTCGTGCCCGATTTGTGGTCAAATGAAAAAAATGTGAGCATTTTTAATGGAGCTTTAGAGACAATGCAAATTAATTACACCAATGTTGGGTATGTTACTTCAAAAATGTAATAAATTACTAATGACATCACTCACGCAAAGCACCATAGGCATACTTTATAAAAAACGCATTAAGTGTCCATAATGATAATGTAAATATTTATTAAAAGTATATTAGGATTCATCTACATTAAACATGACCTGCAACAAGCTGTATCTTACTCAATCAAAGACACCAAACAGTGATAACACACTTCAATAAAACTTTATTGTTTTGTTTAGTTGTGCTGAATGTGCTTTCTTGCTTAGATATTGCGTCACGGAAACCTTTTAATTGATGCACTTGATTGGTTTCCATGGCAACAAGCTACGTTTTGTTTAGTGTTGCTAAACGCGGTTCCTGAGAGCACATTTCTACATCCTCGTTGTTGTCAAGTTTTTTACTTCTGAAGTTCATAATTGTGTTGATTATATATATTATATTTGTGGTTAATTACTTGCTGGCCTTTCTGTTAATTTCTTCTACATTTCAGCAATTTATTGCATTCATTGATCTGTTTTTATTGTTGCAGGGGCATCAGAACGCAGCCGAGTCAACATGCCGTGTGTTCATTATAAGTTTTTCAGTAAACTTACACACGACACGGTGATCTTTGATGGCCTTCACATCACTCTCGGAGATTTGAAACGCCAAATCATGAGACGAGAGAAACTGAAGCGCTGCGATCTGAGCATCACAAACGACCAAAACAATGAAGGTAAGTTCTGCTATTTTGCATGTAAACATTGACTTATTTGCTATACTCGTTTTTTTTCAAACTCGCACGTTGATTTTTGTGAAGTATTAAATGTGATTATGAAAATAAGGGTCACTGGCTTAATATTTGTATTACTATTTAAATGGTTTAAAAGGACATTAAGAAAAACGATCAAAAAGATAAGACACATGCATGTTTAACAAGCCTTTGCGAATTTTATTGATTAAAATAAGGCTGCTAAAAGATCTTTTGCCAAGTCAAATGGCTTGACTTCAGTCAGTTTACTGTTGCTTGGCAACCTGGTGCGTTTAGTACACTCATTACTATGCAATGTTTTAACAAACAAATGTTGTGAGTAGTGTTAACATGTTATATTGATATGTTCTGTGGTTGGTATACAATCCCTTGGTATGACTTTGGTTGATGTGGACAGACTGTAAATAAGTGTGTGTTTACCACAGAATACACTGATGATGCGGACGTCATCCCCAGTTACACCATGGTGACCGTCAGACGAATCCCTGGAACTGGAGTAAAATCCAGATATAACAGACATGCCAAGTAAGTCACGTGAAGATGTTACGAATATGAATCTTTAAGTGAATTTCAATCAGTCATCGAGTCTTTGTTTGTTTTTTTGCAGTAACTGGTCTGCACCATTTAGTGGATCTTCAATAGCAGTATGTAAACAAAAGTGTTGACTCGGTTGTGTACAATGTACTGTATGATCTCTTTAAGCTGGTCAGAGTTGACCATGAAGAAGCCACGGACAATAGGCAAATATGTTATTGTACTATACAATTCAGTAAGTTAAAACTCTTTTTTTAAGAAAAACATCACATCACCTCACAAGTTCACATACATTTTCTGTAATGAACTAATTTCAATATATAATTTGTACCTTGCTGTGGTTTAGCTCTTTTGCTTTAAAATCCCAGTTGGTGGGTTTCTGTTTGCGTTGTTTTAAGTGTGTTTAGTTTGTCTCTCTGGGTATGACGGGGTTATGCCTGCTAATAGTAAATCTCTTTGTTCTTCTTTCAGCAGCAAGTGAACAGTTCATCATTGTCACTGGAGCAGCTTTTCAAGGTACTGAAATCCACTGAACAACATGAAAACTATGTAAACTGTATAGGCGCATGAAGTATTTTTTTGTAAATGAACAGACTGAGAATCTGGCTGAGGCAAACGCATCAGAGGAGGACAAAATAAAAGCTGTCATGTTCCAGTCCAGCTGCTGTTACTATTCTTCGAAGTGAGTACATAACAATCACATCACCAGCAGAATTTTCAAGTGCACTCTATCATGAATCTCATCACTTACCAGTGAAGCACTCAGGCTGGTTGGAGTCCTTCCACCAAACTATGTGTGCCGTAACTGTGGCATACCTGGGCATCACATCAGAAACTGCCCAAAGACACGGGTAACACAAAACTAAACTGTGGACAGCATTTGTGCACATGTCATGAATGTAAATGCAACCTGTTGCTTGTGCCTTCGCAGGATTCAACTTTTGTTGGGGTTAAACGCATTCGGAGAAGCGCAGGAATTCCTGTCAGCTTCCTAATGGAGGTGGATGACCCCAACATGAAGGGAGTGATGCTGAGCAGCAGCGGAAAGCATGTCATTCCCATTATTAATGCGTGAGTTTAAAACTGTCATCCGTGTAGAGACCTCACCGGGAACACACATTTGCATTTGGTTGATAATTGTGTACTTGTTCTGTTTAGTGAGGCTTATGCATCTCCGAAGAAAGAGAATCCACCTTTCGTACCCAAAAACGAGTCCTCCTCATCGACCTCAGATGAAGATCCAGTGCCTGATGCCTTTCTGTGTAAGATCTGTAAAGATCTCATCACCGATGCTGTGTCGACTCCCTGTTGCAGCAGCAGCTACTGCGACGACTGTGAGTCTCTGCACAAACAAATGTTACTCAGAAAGTTTGTTTAACCTTTGAGAACATCTGTGATTGTTTGGTCGCAGGTATCCGATCGTGTCTGCTGGATTCAGATGAACATGTTTGTCCCACCTGCAAACAGTCTTGTGTGTCTCCTGATGCTCTGAACATCAACACGTTCTTACGCCAGGTAAGATTGTGAACATCATGTTTGTTCTCAAGCATCGAGCTCTGCCTTCTTACAAACCGTTTTTCTTACAAACCCTTTTTCTGGTTCTTGTTGTTTACACAGGAAGTGAACCGTTTTAAGAACAGAGCTGAGGGGTCTGCATTCTCACACCAGCAAAGACCCCCTTACTCTCAATCGGCATGTTCCAACACAAGCCCGAGCCTCAGCTATCGATCCAGCTCGCTGTCTTCTGAACCTCAGAGCTCTCGCACCAATTTACCCTCTGGGAAGAGGCACCGGGACTTGAGCGAGAATGATGATGAAGACAATGGCTCCACACCTCTCCACAAGAAAACCAAACATACTGCTGTGTGAAGAACATCAAGAGCAATTCATCATCATTATGTATATATTGTGTAAATATTATGTAAATATTATGTATATAATTAGATAGCACAGACTTAATAAAGAGTTATATAGATTGTTAATATGGTTAATAAAGAGTGTTTATGAAACCTTTGACATAGTAGCATCCTTGCTTTTATACACACACTCACACACACACACACACATAATACGAATCCACTTAAGCCTTAACAAAAAAATTCATTATACTTTCTTACCTAACTACAATTTGAAGGACTGTGTCACCAATCACAGCTAACAACCATTGGCGGTTTTAGGCATGGGCGAACCGGGCAGCCGCCCGGGACGGCAAATTTTCACGACACGTGGGGGGCGACAAAAGCACTTGAAAAGAAAAATAATCTGCGCCACTAAACGTGTTTGTATTGTCTATAATATAACTGTCTGTGTGGGGAATTGGCAAATTGCCGTCCCTGCTTGCAGAAGCTGTGTGAAAAGTGTAAAGGGGAGGGGCCGCGTCCGCGATGGACAGGTCACCTCTCCCAAATGGAGCGGACAAGGAGGGGGATCCACTTAGTGGGCTAAAGTCAGTCACACCTTGACTTTCTTCCAAATAACGCACATTTCATTCATGATATTAAAGCACAGACCTATACTTTGCATGCTTTTTTTCTGAATTGTGTGTGTGAAATGGCTAATAAAAAAGGAAATCCAAAACGATTATGTGGAGGTGAAGTGGTTTAGTCTTGACTTCTGGTCGTGAGTGACAGTGTTGGGGGGGATGGGAAATCTGTTGACTGTCGAGTGCCAGATAAACACAGCGACAGCGATGGAGAGAAACAGGTTTAAGGCGTCAAGTGCCCAATATAGGAAAAAAATAAAAGAAGAAGAGGAGAAAGGAGCAAAAGATAAAGGTATGCAACTACGTTCTCTCTGTATGATTACGGTAATGTTATCCATGTCATCAATGAGGGGCTAATGTTAATTGGTGGTAACGTTAACTCTTAGTTTGTTAGCCTCTTGCTATGATGCTTGCTATGCTTATACAACAATAATTCGGTCTTAACTCAACAAACACGAGATCTAATTTCACCATCAGATTGTGCTTTGCAACAAAACTGGTTCAAGTAAAGTTATTATTTATTTCCATCATTTGGATTAAAGTTGGGCCCTGTAATTAGCCAACGGAATTTACATATGTGTAGGAAGTTTTAAAGACGAACATTTGCTATAACTCTGTTGCGTGACAAAGAATATAATTCGAGGCAGGAACCAGGGAGCTAATTGTTCTTCCCTTAGATTTGATTAATATCAAATCTTCCTTTTATAGGCAAGATCATTGAAAAGGTTATCTTCAATCAGCTGACCAAATTCTTGAACTCAAATGGCTACCTGGACAATTATCAGTCTGGTTTCCGTCAGCATCATAGCACAGAGACAGTGCTCATAAAGATAATTAATGATATTCGATTGAATTCTGATTCAGGCAAAATATCAGTTCTGGTTTTACTAGATCTCAGTGCTGCTTTTGACACAGTAGATCACACCATACTCCTAAATAGGCTGGAAAACTGGGTTGGGCTTTCTGGATTGGTACTTAAATGGTTTGGGTCATACCTTAAAGGGAGAGGTTACTATGTGAACATAGGCAACCATAAATCTGACTGGACACCCATGACTTGTGGTGTTCCACAGGGCTCAATACTAGCTCCGCTCCTCTTCAACTTGTATATGCTCCCACTTGGCCAAATAATGAAAAGGTACAAAATTGCCTACCACAGCTATGCAGACGACACTCAGATCTACCTAGCCCTCTCACCCAATGACTACAGGCCTATTGACTCTCTTTGCCAATGCATTGATGAAATTAACAGATGGATGTGTCAAAACATCCTTCAGTTAAATAAAAACAAAACTGAAGTCATTGTTTTTGGTAACAAGGATGAAACTAAAGAGGTAAACAAATACCTTGACTTAAGAGGTCTAAAGACACAAAGCAAGGTAAAAAATCTTGGGGTCATTTTGGAGTCTGACCTTAGTTTCAACAGTCATGTCAAAGCAATAAGCAAATCAGCCTACTACCATCTCAGAAACATAGCCAGAATCAGATGTTTTGTCTCAAGCCAAGATTTAGAGAAACTAGTTCATGCTTTCATCACCAGCAGGGTGGATTACTGTAATGGACTCCTTACAGGTCTTCCCAAAAAGACCAGCTGCAGCTCATACAGAACGCTGCTGCCAGAATTCTGACCAGAACCAAAAAATCTGAGCATATCACTCCAATCCTCAGGTCCTTACACTGGTTACCAGTTACTTTTAGAATCAACTTCAAAGTATTATTAATTGTCTATAAATCACTCAATGGTCTAGGACCCAAATACATCTCAGATATGCTCATTGGATATAAACCAATCAGACTTCTCATGTATTTTGTAAAAATGATTGATGTGCTATAGTAAAGAATGTGAGCCGACATGTTTCTTTTCATGCTGTGTTTTTCCTTGTGTGAACTCCCCGTTTTCGCGCGCGCACATTTGGCAGGGAGTTTAATTGATCAATGCTCGTGCCCGATTTGTGGTCAAATGAAAAAAATGTGAGCATTTTTAATGGAGCTTTAGAGACAATGCAAATTAATTATACCAATGTTGGGTATGTTACCTCAAAAATGTCATAATTTACTAATGACATCACTCACGCAAAGCACCATAGGCATACTTTATAAAAAACGCATAAAGTGTCCATAATGATAATGTAAATATTTATTAAAAGTATATTAGGATTCATCTACATTAAACATGACCTGCAACAAGCTGTATCTTACACAATCAAAGAATCCAAACACTGGTAACACACTTCAATAAAACTTTATTGTTTTGTTTAGTTGTGCTGAATGTGCTTTCTTGCTTATATTGCGTCACGGAAACCTTTTAATTGATGCGCTTGATCGGTTTCCATGGCAACAAGCTACGTTTTGTTTAGTTTTGCTAAACGCGGTTCCTGAGAGCACATTTCTACATCCTCGTTGTTGTCAAGTTTTTTACTTCTGAAGTTCATAATTGTGCTGATTATATATATTATATTTGTGGTTAATTACTTGCTGGCCTTTCTGTTAATTTCTTCTACATTTCAGCAATTTATTGCATTCATTGATCTGTTTTTATTGTTGCAGGGGCATCAGAACGCAGCCGAGTCAACATGCCGTGTGTTCATTATAAGTTTTTCAGTAAACTTACACACGACACGGTGATCTTTGATGGCCTTCACATCACTCTCGGAGATTTGAAACGCCAAATCATGAGACGAGAGAAACTGAAGCGCTGCGATCTGAGCATCACAAACGACCAAAACAATGAAGGTAAGTTCTGCTATTTTGCATGTAAACATTGACTTATTTGCTATACTCGTTTTTTTTCAAACTCGCACGTTGATTTTTGTGAAGTATTAAATGTGATTATGAAAATAAAGGTCACTGGCTTAATATTTGTATTACTATTTAAATGGTTTAAAAAGACATTAAGAAAAACGATCAAAAAGATAAGACACATGCATGTTTAACAAGCCTTTGCGAATTTTATTGATTAAAATAAGTCTGCTAAAAGATCTTTTGCCAAGTCAAATGGCTTGACTTCAGTCAGTTTACTGTTGCTTGGCAACCTGGTGCGTTTAGTACACTCATTACTATGCAATGTTTTAACAAACAAATGTTGTGAGTAGTGTTAACATGTTATATTGATATGTTCTGTGGTTGGTATACAATCCCTTGGTATGACTTTGGTTGATGTGGACAGACTGTAAATAAGTGTGTGTTTACCACAGAATACACTGATGATGCGGACGTCATCCCCAGTTACACCATGGTGACCGTCAGACGAATCCCTGGAACTGGAGTAAAATCCAGATATAACAGACATGCCAAGTAAGTCACGTGAAGATGTTACGAATATGAATCTTTAAGTGAATTTCAATCAGTCATCGAGTCTTTGTTTGTTTTTTTGCAGTAAGTGGTCTGCACCATTTAGTGGATCTTCAATAGCAGTATGTAAACAAAAGTGTTGACTCGGTTGTGTACAATGTACTGTATGATCTCTTTAAGCTGGTCAGAGTTGACCATGAAGAAGCCTGGGACAATAGGCAAATATGTTATTGTACTATACAATTCAGTAAGTTTAAACTCTTTTTTTAAGAAAAACATCACATCACCTCACAAGTTCACATACATTTTCTGTAATGAACTAATTTCAATATAAAATTTGTACCTTGCTGTGGTTTAGCTCTTTTGCTTTAAAATCCCAGTTGGTGGGTTTCTGTTTGCGTTGTTTTAAGTGTGTTTAGTTTGTCTCTCTGGGTGTGACGGGGTTATGCCTGCTAACAGTAAATCTCTTTGTTCTTCTTTCAGCAGCAAGTGAACAGTTCATCATTGTCACTGGAGCAGCTTTTCAAGGTACTGAAATCCACTGAACAACATGAAAACTATGTAAACTGTATAGGCGCATGAAGTATTTTTTTGTAAATGAACAGACTGAGAATCTGGCTGAGGCAAACGCATCAGAGGAGGACAAAATAAAAGCTGTCATGTTCCAGTCCAGCTGCTGTTACTATTCTTCGAAGTGAGTACATAACAATCACATCACCAGCAGAATTTTCAAGTGCACTCTATCATGAATCTCATCACTTACCAGTGAAGCACTCAGGCTGGTTGGAGTCCTTCCACCAAACTATGTGTGCCGTAACTGTGGCATACCTGGGCATCACATCAGAAACTGCCCAAAGACACGGGTAACACAAAACTAAACTGTGGACAGCAGTTGTGCACATGTCATGAATGTAAATGCAACCTGTTGCTTGTGCCTTCGCAGGATTCAACTTTTGTTGGGGTTAAACGCATTCGGAGAAGCGCAGGAATTCCTGTCAGCTTCCTAATGGAGGTGGATGACCCCAACATGAAGGGAGTGATGCTGAGCAGCAGCGGAAAGCATGTCATTCCCATTATTAATGCGTGAGTTTAAAACTGTCATCCGTGTAGAGACCTCACCGGGAACACACATTTGCATTTGGTTGATAATTGTGTGCTTGTTCTGTTTAGTGAGGCTTATGCATCTCCAAAGAAAGAGAATCCACCTTTCGTACCCCAAAACGAGTCCTCCTCATCGACCTCAGATGAAGATCCAGTGCCTGATGCCTTTCTGTGTAAGATCTGTAAAGATCTCATCACCGATGCTGTGTCGACTCCCTGTTGCAGCAGCAGCTACTGCGACGACTGTGAGTCTCTGCACAAACAAATGTTACTCAGAAAGTTTGTTTAACCTTTGAGAACATCTGTGATTGTTTGGTCGCAGGTATCCGATCGTGTCTGCTGGATTCAGATGAACATGTTTGTCCCACCTGCAAACAGTCTTGTGTGTCTCCTGATGCTCTGAGCATCAACACGTTCTTACGCCAGGTAAGATTGTGAACATCATGTTTGTTCTCAAGCATCGAGCTCTGCCTTCTTACAAACCGATTTTCTGGTTCTTGTTGTTAACACAGGAAGTGAACCGTTTTAAGAACAGAGCCGAGGGGTCTGCATTCTCACACCAGCAAAGACCGCTTTACTCTCAATCGGCATGTTCCAACAAAAGCCCGAGCCTCAGCTATCGATCCAGCTCGCTGTCTTCTGAACCTCAGAGCTCTCGCACTAATATACCCTCTGGGAAGAGGCACCGGGACTTGAGCAAGAATGATGATGAAGACAATGGCTCCACACCTCTCCACAAGAAAACCAAACATACTGCTGTGTGAAGAACATCAAGAGCAATTCATCATCATTATGTATATATTGTGTAAATATTATGTATATAATTAGATAGCACAGAATTAATAAAGAGTTATGTAGTTTGCTAATATGGTTAATAAAGTTTGAAGAGTGTTTATGAAACCTTTGACAGCATAGCAATTGTTTCGCTCGCTCGCTCACTCACTCACTCACTGACATCCTATCAAACCCTAACAAAAAAATACATTTTTATTTCTTACCTATATAAATACAAATTGAAGGACAGAATATGAATGTTTTTTAGAGCAGGGTTAAAAAGAGCCACTGTGTATTACAATATCTATTTCCTGTTGACATATTCAGCAGGAAAATCACACTAATCCCTAAGTGATCGACTTGCATCTTAAAACGTCACAGAAAATTATTTTTTCAATATACACTTATAAAAAGAAGGTTTTTCACAATGTCATAGATTTTTTTTGACTGAACGGTTCCATAAAAAACTTGATTATAAAGAAGAACTCAAGAATGGCATTGATGTAAAGAACTTTTATAGCACCTTCTTAAGCCTATGTGTTGTTTCTTATTCAACGATGAGAGACATTTTTATTTTATAACAGACTTTTACTTTCACCTACAATTTACACATGGTGTAAATTAGTTCCTCACTTCATAGATCCCATCAATTGACAACCGCAATCCGATTCACCCCTAATTTAAGCTCATAAATCATACTTATTGATACATTCTAAAATGCCGCAAAAAATGAGCACACGACACAACCTCAAACGTAGGAAAATCTGTATTTATTACCATTTATTACCCATGTACATGATTGGAAATTCCTGAAAAATCCCTGTTCCGATTTGGGAAAAACACTCAAGATTATAGGTAGGTTGTGCGGTCAAAGAGGCTAAAGAAAATGTTTCCTTACAATAATACAAGGCTTTAATTAAATGGACATTATGTCACAATATAAACTCAGACAGGGTGATCAAGACCCTGATGTAGGAAGGAGGTGTCTTGTATGTCCCGATTGGATTTATCTTAAGTTAATGACTGTCCATTATCCTGTACATGTAAAAGTAAAAATTAAATGAGAATTTCCAAACTATAACGACAGGCATTTCACAATTAGCAGCATGCTAGTGTGTTCTCAGTAGTGTATTGACTCAAAATTAATCCAGTGTTACATCACAAATTTTGTTTAGTTTTTTTAAATCCAAATATTACAACAACAAATTAAAATAAATATCTAGAGAAACATAACAGCCATCAACACATCCTTCGTAACATATCCAATTATTTTTGGTTTTCTCCGGAATAACTACATTTTCATATGGTGGCTTTGAATTGTTGCAAATGGACAAAGCAAGTTTAGGAAGTTACCTAGCACTTACTTTTGTGATTGTCAAACACTCCCAACATCATACAAAACTCTTAACATCAGTCCTGGAACATTCTGGAGAGGCCGGGAGATCCACTAAATACAAAAAAATACACACGAAAACCCTGTACAGCTGCTTTAAGAGCATTTCTACTGTTAAAAACGCAAAACAAATGAACCTGAATTTATTCACATTACAAAAATGGATGAATCACAAAACGGAGAGTGACAAAACAGCTAATAATGGCAGCTGGCTACAAACACAAAACAGTCTAAAGAATAAAACGAAAACATAATTGTTTAAAAAAATCATACACTATAAATATTATATTTACATCTTGCATATCCCGTACAGGAGTGGAGTACAGAAGGGCAGTAGTATTAAGGGAGAGTACTTGTCAGGGTCAGCTGTCATAAATACAGTGTATAAGGGGGTACCCAGTTTACACCAAACCATTCAAGTCATTCTTGCCAGTGTGTAAAGAATTAACCATTTCCTCGTGATTCATGAAATGCTTCTCAAGAAACAAATCATCACAAAAAAATAAGATAATATATTCATACAACAGAATTGATGAAACAGTGGGGGTGTCAAAGTTAAAAAAGCAATAATAAAAGCAGTTCATGCACATCCTGCTCGGTCTATATAAATAAGTAGGACAGCTTTACACCAGGAACAGACTGAAATCCGAGTCACAACTGCTGACTACAAATCTTCCGCTCACAGATAAATCATTCATAAATCTCATTCATGAATCAAAGCTTTAAAAGTCTGATGCTAAACGTCAATGATTAGTGTGCATCCAAACTGATCCTAATGCACTTCAGAGTGTAGTTTAATTTGAGAGCTGCAGCAGTGGATGAGATTTACAGCTCCTTCATTTTCAGTCCGTTCATCATTTATCCTACGGTTTTATGTCCATGCTTTTGTCGTCGTTTCCACTGATAAAAATAATTTAAGAGTTCAAGAGTTTAAGCACTTTTGTCTAAGCCACACAAACAATTCCTAAACCTGGAATAAAATGTGTGTAATTAGTGTTTTGTCATATTTAGTGAAATTTAAAGGGATAGCTCACCCACAAAAGAAAATTCTGGTATCATTTATTCACTCTCTTGTCACTTCAAACCTGTATGAGAATGTTGATAACCGAACAGCGTTTGCAACCATTCACTTCTTTTGTATCGAGACAAAACCAATGCAAGTGAATGGGTGCCTGTTAACGTTCTTTAAAATATCTTCTTTTGTATTCTGCGTAAGCAAGAAAGTCGTACTGGTTTGAATGAGGGTTAAGAAATGATGACAGAATTTACATTTTTGGGAGAACTATCCCTTTAATGCTACCATGAGAAGCCACACTCTCCACATGATTAGCTTAAAAAACAGACTGGGTCAAACAAAAGACATTTTACTGTACTGTAGACGACACAAAACAAATATTTTTCAAACCCGTGACCCGTACATTCCACACATCAGTTTCCCGCATTCCTATCGCAATACCTGACTGCCAAACGTCTATAATATAAGAAACATCTCCAAAAGAACCCAACACTTTAATTGAGCTGTCAAAAAAATCCGAAATTAAAAAAGGGTAAGCAATTTACATTTTCATACGTTTAAAAATAGACTATATACAGCAGCTTCGCTGTGGAGGAACAATTGAATGGCAATAAAAAAATAAGGACAATATGACGGCTCTAAAATCTACAATAAATAGATCTCTCCGTACCGATCAGTAAAACAGTGTGCCAGTGAGCGAATCCAAAATTAAGATGGCTATAATCCACTTCATACTTGCAAAACTTCCATAGTAAAGTGCAAACAAGGTTGTTTTGCTAACTTGGTTATAAAAAAGGAAATAAATGATCAAAAATGACTTTTCTTCCGGTATCTCTACCAGTCCATTTTTATCAGCTCATCTTGCACCAACTCACACCGTTTACCGGTTTAACCATCCCCTTATCTCCTGGAGTGTGTGTATGTGTTCATAAATGTTACAAAGCTATATAGCATCTTAACCGAGGTAGACCTTTGACAGATCAAAGACTGACAGCAACCAGCCCACATCAAATGTTCACAGCAACCAAGTTAAAAGGGTCAAATGTGAGTCTTTGGGGCAAATGATTAGAAAACAAAACCCACCTAGAACCCTTTCATTATAAAGAAAGATAACAGGTGTAACCCCGGACCAGCAGTATATTTTGAGTAGTCTAAAGTCGCAAAGATTAAGATTGATATATGAAGAGCAGATGGCGACAATCCTTTAAAGCAGATAGAAAGAACGTTTTTGGGTACCGTGGGATTCAGTAGTTTTGGCGTTGGGGGTGAGGTAGGCCCCGTCGCAATCTAGCGGACGGAAAATCTTTGCTTTAAAACTGGCAGGAAAGTTTCGAGTGGTAAAGTTTCTGTACACATTCGTTTTTTCTAAGAACACCAGTCTCTCACACTTCATTTCAGATTTTGATGTCTTCGTCCACGCTGAGCTGCGACAGGGTTTTTTTGATGCGGAGAGCTGTGAGACGGGCGGCACCGTTAGCATACCAACACTCGCGCATGATCTTTCCCATCACGCGTAACGCCTGCAGGAGAATGAGAGATAGAATTTAGAGCATGCGTGTGTTAAAAGGTCCATGTCCGTTTCTTTAACATTTCTAATTTCAACATGATTTGTTCTTCAAACATTCCTCTTTTAAAGAGGAGTTTTCACAATTGGCATAATTTGCATCGAAGATTGCTAAAATGAACATATACGCCAACCGATAACCCGATCTCTTTGTAAAAATAAGATTATGATGCTGGAATATTTCTCATGTCATTCTTCACCCAGTCTAAAATGGCTCCAAATTTCAGGTGAAAATTGACCTTTTTCCTCACTTTACAAAGTAATGGAGTACTTATTTACTATTCATCATGGTATTTCATAATTTTTTCAACACCACTCCAGATTTTGGTCTTTAATTTAATTTATTTTTTTATCCAAAAATATTCCAAATTTGGTTGATTTGACACAGAATGACCGCCAAATTATTCACCTATATGCCATGCTATTTAGTTTTTCTTTAACTACAAACATGATTTTAAGATGATCAAGAGAAAGTGACTCCAAATTTTCCATGCTGTTACCCTATCTAAATATTTATATAAATATTTATATAATATTTATATAATGTTCTTAAAACCCTATCTAAATATTTCATAAATATTGTACATTTGTACACTCTGATTTTCAGATTTAAAACTTTTACCCCAGTCCAATAAAGACCATTTATATACTATGGAACAATATCAAGACTAGAGGAAAAAATGTAATGAAATATATGAAGCTCTAAAGGAGCAGAGGGTTAACAGCTCTCACCTCATAACTCTGCCACCAATTGGGGACGTTGGGTCTTAACCTCTGGTCACACACCACTTTCCTCATTTCTTCTATGGAGGGGTCAGAGGGCACCAGATCATAGTAGGGCAGCTGGTATTCTTCATGAATGCCTGCCACACACCACAAATAAAAGGTTATTTATCAGAACAAACTAATTATTTGTAATATTTGAAATCATTCTGCTGTGTGTTGTTTGACCCGAGTACCTCCGGCATTGCAACGGCGAGCAATCTCCCAGTACACCAGACCCAGAGCGTAGATATCAGCGCATTTAAAGGAGTCAAAGTGACGCATGTTAATGGTCTCCTCCAGAACCTCAGGTGCCATATACCTGATGCACACAAACAACACAACAAATGATTTTGAGTGAAAATAAATGTAGTGAAATAAAGGACAGTCTGTCATGCGGGGAGGTTTATATTTTCTGTCTGTGCGAATAAAGTGGCTGTACCTCTTGGTGCCGACGCGCTGATTGGGTGCGATATCGATGGTGTCTGTGACGGACTCGTGACGAACTGCTAGGCCGAGATCGGCAATAGCACATGTGCCGTTTTTCTTCACCAGAATGTTCTTGGACTTGAGATCCCGGTGAGCGATGCCGGGCTTACCTGCAGAAAAACATCACTTAGCCTGCAAAATAATGCTTCCTTATAAGAAGCCTCGTTTTAAATTTCAGAAGACACAGCACTGTCATATGTCTAACATGTAATAAAAGCGCACACACACTCACCCTGAGTGCCCAGGATCTCCATGTGCAGATGTGCCAGTCCGCTGGCAGCCGACAGAGCCAGTTTGATCATGCCCTCAATGGTGACTGAGTATCGGTTCAGATAGTCAAACAGAGAGCCGTTTTCATGATAGTCTGATACCAACCACAGCTGAGTCCACGTGCCATTATCTGTTAGACACACAAACACATGTTTTTCAATAAAAAAGAATATGTAAACTATAAACATGAGCTTAAAGTGCAGATTATAGTCATGCGTATGTGGCAGAGACGGGTTCCCTACACCTTAGCATGATGCGCACCTCTTCAAAAATATAAGAGCTTGTCAATGCGACGCAAAATACAAGCAGTGTGATTGGTTTGCTCAAAACAACTCTGTTCAGGTAAAAAAAACTTAAGAGATATCATCAGGCTTAGTAATACGCAGTTCTGAATTAATTGTATAAAAAATGCTTTTTTTAAGTTTTTCAGTAATTAACAACTCAAGCTGCAAAAGTGACTGTTTACTTACGGCTATCACTGCTAAATGCTTCTCAGACAGTGTACAGCTCTTGTCTTAGTTATACAAGCAGCAGCCTGTGGACACTGGCGCCTTGTGGCCATTGCCTGTCAATGCAGACAACAAGGTACAAGTGGCATAGGTCCTTAAGTGTGTTGTTTACCTTTGTTATCAGCAGCGATGAACCCCAGAATATTCTCGTGACGGAGCATAATGGTCTGGTAGATTTCTGCTTCACGAAACCAAGAGCGTTCCTCCCGAGAGGAGAAGATCTTCACAGCGACGTCACCTCCTCTCCACCTTCCCCTCCACACCTCTCCGAAACGTCCCTTACCAATTATCTCCTGCAGTACTATGGTACGAGCCACGGTTCTCTGGACAAACAGTGGCAGACCTGCACAAAGACATAAAAGAGGTTATAACTCACTGGTAAGAAAAGAAAACAAGTAAAAGGTGATACTAACCTGAGCCAGACCCTGAAGTGGAGAGATCATAGATGAGGTCTTGTAAGGTCTTGTCTTTGGCCAGAAACATGTGTTCAGTGCTGGGGTCCTCCACCTCCATTCTCTGGCGGTGACCGTAGGCCCGCTGGTGGTGATGGAACAAAAAGAGACCCAGCAGGACCAGCACGCACACCACAAAGACCGGACCAGCCACTACCGCTGTAAGCTCAACCGGACCCCATTCCTGACCGGCACCCACTTGCTTTGTCACTAATAGAGGAACGTGATATGTTAGTCTCAAATTTTCTTTCAATCTTGTAGAAACTGTAAGGATGACCTTTTTTGCTGATAAAAGATATGTTGTAATGTCGGGTTATGTAACGATGTAATGATGCTCACTGGTCGGCAGTTTGAGATCGATGCTGTTGCAGTAATCTTTATAGCAACAGTGTGTGTTCATCAGTCCCTCAGCGCTGAGACAGTAGAATGGCTGGCCGGGAGGAACCAGCTTCTCCTTCCGGATGCAGAGACGCACATTCTGCTCCTGTCCACCAATTATAGAGGTTGACGCCACACACGCCCCATTTGTCTCGCACTTATAACCATCCTTCTCACAGCTCGGTGTGGTGCAGTTACAGAACAACGCTGCAAAGAGAAACAGTCATAAAAACGTTGATTTCCTTGACAAATACAAGTGCTGCTCAATTGGTTGAGTCATGGGTTTGATTCCAAGAAGGAAAAATAATTATTAACAAAATGTAGATTGGATGCATATTCATGTTGCAAATCTATAAAATGTAAAAGTGAATGGATGTGGAGACTGTTGTGCCCCTTTTGAACAGCAGGGGGTGACAGATGTCAGTAAAAAAAAATTCAAATATTTTTTTAGTAGATTAAATCATGATTGAAGCATCTAGAAAAAGGTTTGCGTTTACATAATATGTGTCTGTGTTCTTTGCATATGTATTTTGTATTTATAAACACGTACACATACATGTCTATATATTTAGGAAATATCTGAAATTATATATAACGATAATATATGCATTTTGTGTGTATGTGTTTAAACATAAAAATAAATGAATACACTAACATTGCTATATTATGTAAACACAAAATTTTACTCTGGATGAAATTTATTGCGATTAATTGTTTGACAGTCCTGGTTTTCACACAAAAAAAGGGGATGAAGTTTACTTTTTACTCTATTTATCTTTAAACTTCCCCAAAAAATGTTTTCCCCTTAATGCAATTGTGTGCTAAATGCCTGCATGGTTTCACTAGGAGAAGCCAGACAGAGCTGATTCAATAAACCTGCTAGCAAAGGACATTTAAATGGACCTCAGATCAAATACACTTCTCTCACCTGATCTGTATGATCTCATTTGTGCTGGATTGTCATTGGCTATGTGCTTAAATCTTTTTAGCTGTGGATATCTCTAGAGATGTGCAGAATCTAATTTAATAGGTTGACTTTTAAACACAAAAAAATATGTTATAAAACTGTAAAATACCAAACATTAAAAATCCTACCACCAATGTTATGTATGAGTCAATAGTGTCTAATTTAATTATTTGCTTGGACATAATAAAATACAAAACTGTTGTGTATATGGTCAAAATGTTCTCTGCACAGTTCTGCTTTCACAGAGCCGCATGCAAGCTACAGCGTGTTGTGCTGGTGGCGTGACTGAACACAGCTCCAGCGCATGCCAACAGGAATCGTATCCAACCAAAACACTGAATCATTAAACAAATGAAGCTATTGACGGATTCACATGAAGTGGATCTAGCTTTATGGCATAATTTGGTTAGCTCTTTAAATTTTTGTGCTCTCTGCAACATGTAAACATAGTACAAAGGTTTTCTGCTCGATCTAAATGTCATATAAAAGCAAATACACAAAGCGCATTCTGTATTAAATTGTGAATTAGTTATCAGTTACAAGGATTTCCTGTTATCTAAGGTCATTGACACATGAACACGTTAAATGAGCCTTTGTACAGTGGGAACCCCGTGGGGTGTGAACTGGGTGAAACAACGTTTACAGTTGCAATCACGTGATAAATGATGTCATACTGCATGACAGCATGTGTTATCACCATGTTTTAAATGATTATAGAATGTGTAAAAATTAGTAGTCCCAATTCACCAACACCAGGTTCTGTTCTGATGACTTAAACATTGCATACAATACTAGAACTATTCAATTAATCATTTTGCTCATCATTGGATTAATTAGCACAATTTGAATTTATATAATAAGTGTAAATAATTTAATTGCATCATAGCTTTATTGTGCATGTTGTTGAAAAGACTGCAAATGTTTTCATGAAGCTATAACATTAAAAGCATATTTTAGGCACACTTAGTTAGTACATTAGCCTATTCCTTGAGTGTATTGTCGGCAAGACGGGCATTTAATCACACCCATGTGTGTCTCTGAACATTTATATGTATAAATAAGTTGCGAAAAATAACTCTATCTAAATTTGTCGCAAGCAGCTTGAAATGCAGAGTCAATGTGTGTGTGCGCGCGCGCATGAGATCGCTCTGACTGAAGATCGACAATTCAAGTTCTTTATGCTTTAAAATGGCTTGTATTTTTTAAATGGCGTAACTTAAAATGACGTGCAAAATGCCAGCTCAATCAAGCGTGTGCAGTTTGCCGTTCGCTTGCAGAGCATAATCATTGTTATTCTATGGATGTGAATTATATCTACATGATAATAATGCGTAAATCCTGAGGAACCTGCAGGAAGCCCGCAAAGCTGCTCCGAAATTCAGGCACGATTTATATTGAAGTGTTTTGCATCTTCAGTGTAATGGATAGTGATTTATTTCAACGTCTGATGCTGCCTTACTTCAGAGGGCATGAAGCCGAAGCAGCGCTTTCGGTGTGAGTGAAAAAAACGTTCTGTTCCGCAGCCTCCCGCGTTGATTGGCCGGACTTGTGACTTAGTCCCAACAAATCAGAGGGGCAGTGGGCGGGCATTATTCTAGGCAACAAACTACTTGAATGGCTTGTCTTTATATGTTCCTATTGTGTATATAAAGGACCCTTTATATCATGTTCACAACACTATGTAAAGATACCTTAAACTTCACAAGAGCACTAGCATGTCGTTCATTCTAGTTGTAAATTGACTGGAAAAGTTTCAGCGCTGACTCCAGTGATCAACATATGAATGAGTATTTTAACTCGCCCGCGGTTACTTTAAGTAGAACGGCATGGCATATCATCATGAAAACATCATCCAAACTGTGAAGTATAGTGGAGGAAAAATCAGGATTTGGGCATGCTTTGCTGCATCATGGCCTGGCCAGCTTGGATTCATTAAGGGGAAGATGAATTCCCAAGTATATCAGACAATTATACAGGGTAAAGTGAGAATGTCTGTACGTCAGCTGAAACTGTCTAGAAGGCGAGTGTTTCAACAGACAACAACCCACAACACCAGAGCAAGTCATCAACAGAATGGCTTCAGAAAAACAAAATCCGAAATTTGGAGTGGACAAGTCAGAGCTCAGACCTCAACCCAATCGAGATGCTATGGATTGACTTGAAGAAGGCCATACACATGAGATGTCCAGAGAATATGGACAGAGCTTAACCAGTTCTGCCAGGAAGAATGGGCTAAAGTTCTGCGCAGTACTGAACATCCGAAACAGTAAATAAATCCAGTAAAATAAATCCACACACTTGTGTATCCACATCATTTGAAATAATACTAGACGGACTGACGGTACAAACTACTTCCGCATCCAGTGTTACGCTGTTACTACGTCAGTAAAAGCGGTAAGATAGGGTGACACGGATATGACCCCTTTGACAAGCGACTAAATATCCCTGGTCCACTGTTTAGAATGGAGATGTTCTCAGGATTTAACAGCAGTTTGAGTCATTTGAGATATTGTAAGTACCGGGTGAAAAAAAAATATAACTATGGCCCAGTGGTTTTTTGGATATTTAACTGCAAAATTCTTACAAACTCTACCTTTAAAATGCAAAGCATATTGAAAAATTCACAATGATAAAAATCTCTGTGGAAACATGAATACTCAAAAACTGGTTGTTACACGGCTCGTTGGAATGCTTGATTCTGATTGGCTAGTAGAGGTACAGGTAAAAGATGACTGATAGCAGCATATTATTCATAGAGAATTAAAATTAAATGCATGTGGGCCTAAGTTTGTTTGTGTTTGTTGTTGTTGTTTAATAATAACCATAATTGGACCAGATGCTGGAGTGGATTGGTTCACTGTAACTGCAGCTTTACATTCACATAATGTAGTTAACTCTGTTTGGGCTTAAAAGTTATACAGGTTTGGAACTAGGGGTGCAACAACGAATCGATAAAATTGATAAAAACGATTACTAAAAGAGTTGCCAACGAATTTCATAATCGATTCGTTGTGTCGCGCGACGCGGAGAGGTTTGATTTTTTTTTTTAAAAAACTTTATTTGAGAGCAGAGCGGAGTGAACGCACTCGGTCTCTCTCGTGCACTGATACTAGCAGAGTTCGGCTTCTCGTAGACGGGGCAGAGCAAAAATAAAACTAGCGGAGGAAAGATACATGGCGGAAGCAGAGAAATCCGCGCGACCCAAGTCATCCAAGGTGTTGGAGCATTTCACACTAAATAACAGAAAAGGTGTGTTAACTGCAAAATATGCTAAAGCGACATGGCGGGAGCAACACGGCAATGATCCAGCACCTGAAACGCAAACATGTTTGAGTCTTTGATGAGGAGGAATTGTTGCTCCATGTTTATGACCTTGGTTCTGCTTGTTCCTGTAGCCCGTGTCAATTCGGTTCCTGATTGCATCGCTGCCAGCGGCTAGTTTGTATCCTCTGACACTTGCTTCACCTCACATTTGTTCCTGGTCTTACTATTAGTGTATTTTACTATCGTTACCTATCACTGTCGTTGCCGAATTATTTATAACTTTATTTTCTAAATCTATATTAATTGAAGCGTAACGCCGCTAGCATATTAGCATATTAGCGTGTTAGCTTGCCTTCTGTTTACACTGTGGAATATCATCTCCCCCTGTTTGTCCTGTGTGCTAACTGTTTCTCTTTTTATGTGTATATACTAAGACTCATCAAGCAACCTTGGTAAGTTAGGATTGCACTTCATACCCGTTGAGTCATGGCTTCTATTCCTATTGTTGTTATTTGCACCTCATGTCATATGTTTAGCTTAGCCTTCTCTGTCAGCGGCGAGGGATTTACATGTGATAAATGCAGGGAAGTAGTTAGGCTGACGGAGAAGATCTTAGAATTAGAGTCTCGCATTCAATCTTTACTTGAGGATAGTAAGAGTGTTAGGACCGTAGAAAACATTTTGGATGCGAGCAATGTTAGCGCACACAGCTCGGTTCCGGTTGAAAATCCCCTGCAGCTGGGAAACTTTGTGACGGTGAGACGGCATAGTCGCAGGACAAAACATCACTCAACCGTTCCGATTAAAGTCTCAATCAGGTTTGCCCCGCTCAGTGACGCACCGACTGAGAAACCTGCTGAAAGTGCCCTAGTGATCGGTGATTCTATTGTCCGGAACGTTAACATAGAGGCACCAGCTAGGCATGCACGATTAATCGTTTTTAAACCGAAATCGCAATTTGAACGAGTGCGATGTTCAAATCGCAAAAGCTGCGATTATTTCGATTAAAAGAGCTTTAAATCTGATAAAATTCTGCTACGTATTATTTGACAGTTTGCTTTTGCAATTTTACATTAAACCAATAGGGAGCATTTTAACACTTTAACATTTTAACACAGTGATGAGCGGATGGCAGTTAAATTACCCGGGTCGGGTAATAAAAAATTCATTCAGATTAATTGCGGGTGGGTCGCGGGTGGATGATATCATTTACAATATTAACACAATTTCTCAAAAAATACGAATATGTTTTAAATGCATTTTTAATCAGGCGCTAATTTGTAGTAATTTAAAAGAAATGTGCGCGTGGCGGCGGTAGAGGATGGTCTATTTCGTTAAGCAGAAATGGAGGCAAAACAGATCCCAGAGAAATTTAAAAAGGGAGAATATATATATCATAGAATATTATACGTGCAGATAATTTATTTGAAGCAGCGGATGGGGGTGACATTTTAGCTTATCCGCGCATCTCTACTGTACATGCTTTTGAATTAGCAAAGAACGTCATTTGGAAAAGATGAGCGCGACAGGGAGCAGCAGTTCAAAGTCGCAACAAAGTAACGTCATGTCTGCTGAAGCGCTAAGTCCTGCAGCTGCAGGTGACTTGGTACCTAAATGAAAAAGCATCGCTTATGTTTGGAATTATTTTGAAAGTCTGTGTGAACCTCGCGCGAGGCAACACAACCAATCTCTATCAACACCTGCAGAGGTATCAAAGACTATTCTATGATGAATGCAAGGCCAAAAAGTCCACAGATAAACCCACTTCGTCGCAACAACCACCACAACTGACATCCAAGCAAACTTCAATTGCTCACGCGTTTGAAATAAGCACAACCTACGACAGATTTTCACAAAGGTACAGCAAAATAACAGACGCCATACATAACTGTAATTGTTTACAGTGTGTTTGGGATCTTAAACGTATAAGGTTTTGCTTATACTTGTTAATTGAACTATTTAAGATACTGCTGTTATTTTCTTAATTTGTGATGACATTTTTGCATGACAACTTTATTAAAAAAATGGCCACAGTGTAAGTGGTTTTAAATAAACAGTGGGATAATCTTACAATAGTTTGTGATTTTGCTTGGTCTTTCTTTGATGCATGCTGTTAAAACCAACACAACCAACCTAGCTCTTTTTTTTTTTTAAATAGTAGTCAAATCGCATTTTAAATCGCAAATCGCAATTTTGGTCAGAAAAATCACAATTCGATTTTTTCTTCAAATCGTGCAGCCCTAGACAAAACATTTTTAAATTGTATTCTAGCTATTGTATATAGGCCTCCAGGGCACCACACAGATTTTATTTAAGATTTTGGAGGGTTCTTATCAGAACTAGTACTGGTCGCAGATAGAGTCCTTGTCGTTGGTGACTTTAATATCCATGTAGACAATGATACAGATGCCATGGGCATGGCTTTCAAAGACACTCTTAACTCCATGGGCGTTAGTCAACATGTGTCAGGACCCATTCACCTTCGTAATCATACTTTAGATTTAATACTTTCTTATGGTATAAATGTGGACGATGTTAAAATCGTTCAGCAGAGTGAAGACATTTCGGATCATTGTCTGATATTATGTTTGCTTCAATGGCCTACGGCTGCAAATCAAACTCCTTGTTACAAATATGGTAGAACGATTACTTCAACTGCCAAAGATGCGTTTCTCGATAATCTGCCTGAATTGTCTAAAATATCTAGCATGTGTAAAAACGTTGACGATTTTGATACTACTATTGAAAATTTTAACTCTACCTTCTCGGAAATATTAGACATACTTGCTCCTCTGCGTTTAAAAAAAATTAAAAATAGCAGCCCAACTCCGTGGTATAATGAACACACTCAAGACTCTAAAGAAAGCGTCCCGGAAAATGGAGCGCCGCTTTAAGAAAACTAATTTAGAGGTCTTTCGTATAGCATGGAAGGATAGTACTCGAAAATACAGGAATGCCATAAAAATGTCTAGATCCGCCTACTTTTCAACACTAATAGAGGAAAACCATCACAACCCTAGGTTTTTATTTAACACCGTGGCTAAATTAACAAAAAATAAGTCGTCAGCGACGTCAGATTCTGATTATCAGCATAACAGTGATGAATTTATGAACTACTTCACTAGTAAAATCCAAGATATAAGAGAAAAAATTATAACAATGCAACCTGTAGTGAAACCCGCTAAACAAACTAACTACAGCACCCCTAAGGAGAAATTGCAATTATTTTCTACAGTAGATCACAATGAACTGTCTAAAATCCTTAGATCATCTAAATCAACAACATGCATGCTAGACCCTGTACCTACAAAACTACTGAAATAAATGCTCCCAGAAGTTATAGATCCTCTTCTTAGTATTATTAACTCATCTCTGACATTAGGACATGTGCCTAAAGCATTTAAGGTGGCTGTTATAAGGCCTATTTAAAAAAAAAACCAAACTCGACCCTAAAGAACTAGGGAATTACAGGCCTATATCGAATTTACCATTTATATCTAAAGTTCTGGAAAAAGTAGTTTCAACTCAATTATGCTCCTTCCTCCAAAGGAATGACATTAATGATGAATTCCAGTCTGGATTTCGAGCATGTCACAGTACAGAGACTGCTTTGATCAGCGTTACAAATGATCTGCTTTTAGCGTCTGACCGTGGCTGTATTTGGTTATTGGTGCTGCTAGACCTCAGTGCTGCATTTGACACCATTGACCACAGCATCCTTCTACATGGACTCAAAAATAACGTCAGCATTAACGGAATAGCATCGAAATGGTTTAAGTCTTATTTATCTGACCGTTTTCAATTTGTAGCAATAAACAATGAGGTGTCCCGCAAATCTCAAGTCCAGTACGGTGTACCACAGGGCTCAGTTTTGGGGCCTCTGCTCTTCGCATTATACATGCCACCTCTAGGAGATATAATAAAGCGACACGGAATTAGCTTTCACTGTTATGCTGATGATACTCAACTTTATATTTCCTCGAATCCTCATGAAACCCAGCAGTTTCATAGAATAAAGGATTGCATAGTTGACTTAAAAATGTGGATGAGTAACAATTTTTTACTACTAAACTCGGACAAAACAGAAGTATTACTTACTGGACCGAAAACCGCTATACGCAACAACCAAGAATACTGCTTAACAATTGACGGATGCTCCATAAAATCCTCGTCATCAGCTAAGAATCTTGCCGTTGTATTCAATAGTACTCTGTCATTTGAAAGCCATGTCGCCAACACCTGTAAAATTGCATTTTTCCATCTTAAGAATATATCTAAACTACGTCATATGCTGTCACTGTCAGATGCAGAGAAATTAATTCATGCATTCATGACATCAAGACTAGATTATTGTGATGCACCTCTAGGTGGATGCCCTGCAGGCATATTACAAAAACTGCAAATTGTTCAAAACGCGGCAGCTCGAGTTCTTACATGTACAAAAAAGTATGAGGATATAACCCCGGTTCTGTCAACCTTGCACTGGTTACCTATAAAGCATCGCATTAACTTTAAAATCCTGCTTATTACCTATAAAGCCCTACATGGTCTAGCGCCGCAGTATTTGAATGAACTTCTATTGTATTACAGACCTCAACGTACATTACGCTCTCGGGCGTCCTGTCAGTTGTTAATACCTAGAATTTTAAAATCAAGTGCAGGTGGTAGATCCTTTTCTTATCTAGCGCCTAAACTTTGGAATATTCTTCCCTGCACGGTCCGGGAGGCAGACACACTCTGTCAGTTTAAATCTAGACTAAAGACTCATCTTTTTAATCTTGCATACACTACACCTCCATAATATTAATCCTCAGAGGATTTAGGCTGCATTATTTAGATCAACCGGAACCAGGAACACATCCAACAACAAATGATGTACTTGTTGCATCAAAGAGTGCAGAACAGTACTCTACACTCAGCCAGTCTTGTCTCTTTGTTCCAAGGTTACCGCAGGATGCAGTTCATGCCCAGACCTGATGGCAGAGCTGAGAATGGGAAGCGGTGACCTGACAAGAGCTAAGAGGATAGAGCTGGATAAAGGACGCGACAACTTTGATTTTCCTACAACATTTCAAATGTTATTAGATTGTTAATGATAATCTTAAATCTATCATTTTTTATTTTTATTTAGCCTTGTTGTGCAAGCACTGTTGAGCTTGTGCAGAGGCAGCAGCTTTTGCCAGAGGGGAACTGGAATCCCCTGGTTGGGCCTGGGTTCTCCTCAGGTTTTGGTTCTCGATGGGAGTTTTGGGTTCCTCACCACGGTTTGCATATTGTTTTGCACTATCTGCCTGGCCGGGGGGGCTGCTTCAGAATTCAGAAATTAGACATAATTAATATTGCATATAAGAATTTATAGTCCGTTTAATATTTGACCTGTGGTTCTTTCTCCTTTATCGCCAATGTGTGCTTTCACTGTGTGTGTGTGCGTCTATGTCAATGTGTGTGTGTGTATGTATGTTTGCATATTGTGTGTGTTCAATGCGTCTCATGTACAGCTGCTTTGTAACAATGAAAATTGTAAAAAGCGCTATATAAATAAAGTTGAGTTGAGGAAGGGTGTTCAACAGCAGGTTAAGTCACTACAGAATCGTACTTTTATTTCGTTTTGAAGTGAGGAGCGTAATGTCCCGGGTGCTGGTGTTTACTCGTTATCCATCTTGTCAAGCATGACAAGTAGGGCTGCAACAACGAATCGATAAAATGATAAAACTCGATTACTAAAAGAGTTGGCAACGACGGGGAGACATTTGATTATTAAAAATAAAATGATTTGAGCGCGGAGCGGAGTGAACTCACTCGGTCTCTCTCGTGCACTGATGCTAGCAGATTTCGGCGCCTCATAGACGGGGCGGAGCAAAAATAAAATTAACGAGCGGATACATGGGGGGGGGGGGGGGCTGTGAAATCCGCGCGACCCAAGTCATCCAAGGTGTGGAAGCATTTCACACTAAATAAACAGAAAAAGTGCGTTAACTGCAAAATATGCTCAAGCGACATGGCATGGCACGGGAGCACCACGGCAATGATACAGCAGCTGAAACGCAAACATGTTGGAGTCTTTGATGAGAAGGAAGGGAGTTCAACAGCAGGTTAAGTCACTAAAGAATCTTACTTTTGTTCCGTTTTGAAGTGAGGAGCATAATGTCCCTGGTGCTGGTGTTTACTCGTTATCCAGCTTGACAAGCATGACAAGTTAGCATTAGCTCGTTAATAACACTAGTGAAACAGGGGTGATATAGTTACTGTGCACTTCGCATTGCAAGACTGGTCACGTTTTTATTCACTCGCCTTTTTTGGACCATTCATTTTTAAATCCGTTTAGCAACACATGAAAATAGCTTTTCTAATTAGTCATTTTGTCTCGTTTCCAGTCCAAATATTTAAAAAATCTTAAATCAAGATTACTGTACAAGAAAAATTGCTTGAGAAAATTAAGTGATGCTTAAAACCTCTGTTTGAGATCATATCTCATTAAGATTATTTTTCTTACCCCATTGGCAGATAATTTTGCTTGTTATAAAGAAAAGAATCACTTAATTTTGAGGTTCTTTTTCAGATTGTCTCGTAAATGGATCTTGATTTAAGATTTTTTTGATATTTGGACTGACAACAGGACGAAAGAGAGAAGAGAGCGAGAGCGAGAGCGAGAGCGAGAGAGAGAGAGAGAGAGAGAGAGAGAGAGAGAGAGAGAGAGAGAGAGAGAGAGAGAGAGAGAGAGAGCGTCTGCAGTAGGGCTGTGCGATATGGACAAAAAAAAAGAATCTTGATTTTTAAATCAATTTGGGGATTTCGATATTCAGTCAAAAAATTTTTCAATTTATTTCCTTACACAAACGAACAGGGAAACTGTAGACTTTATAAATGCATGCAGTGCTTATTAAAACATGTTTCAAGATGAAGCATAAAAAGCTGTAATATGTCTAGATCAGATATAGGGCAAGTAAAAACCAAGTTAAGCAAAATGTCTATAAAACAGACAATGGGCCAAATAATAAATAAAAGTGTAACAATTAGTCTCTGGAACCGACATACTAAATAATATGTCTCAAAAACATATAAAGCTAATTATAACAAAATGTCTCTAAAACAGACATAAGGAAAAATACATGTGTGTGGTTAATCAAACCATCAAAACAAATCAGTGGTGATTGACACCTGCTGAGCCTCAGAAAGTCCCCAGGAAGCCAAAGCATCTCTTAAAACCTGAGACAAATTTTCTCCAGTGTGGTCATCGGGGAAGTATGACGTTTGCAAGACTTTGCTTTTCATTTTGAAATCATCATTAATAAAGTGCACCGTTAAACTTAAGTAAGGCTCTGATATTCTGATTGACCACATGTCGGAAGTAGTCGCGTAGTATTTCACTTGTTTTAACTCACATTCCACACTGGCCTTGCATTTGGAATACATTTCAGGGATGGCAACTCTTGAAAAATAACTTCGCGACGGCAGCTGATATCTCTTATCAAGTGCCTGTATCATTTTTCGAAAGCCGGCTTTACTGACAATATTGGCGGGCATCATATCCTTGAATAAATGGTACGTGACGGCGTCGGTTATTTCTTTATGACTTTTAGAACTTTTTTCATATGGTGTGCAGCTCGCAAATGCATGTATGTTAGTTTTTTGTTCACCTAGTTTTTGGGCTGCACTTTTGTTCGTGTCCTGGCCTTTCTTAACCATGCACTGGTCGTAGAGCTCTTTGTGGCGCTGCCTCGGGTGTTGTAATAGATTAGATGTGTTACCATGGTTTGCTGCAACGATGGTTTTGCAGGTCTTGCAAATCACGTGGCTCTATGATGCATCATCTCTGCTAAATCCAAAATATTCCCATATCACAGATGTCGATTTTCTCTTTGCTACCAAGTCGTTAATCTGTTCTAAGCTCATCTTCGCTGTTTCAATACGATCCCCTGGTTCTGATCAACCGTTCGTTCTGTTAAATTCTCGCGGGCTGTGTGGGCGCGCTCGCTGCGATGGATTCTGATTAGTTCGGATAGCATACTGCGGGACGTCAGTGGGCAGGAAAAGAATCATGTTAACTGCGGTTTAGAAATCGCAGATGCTCACATCAAGGTTTTTTATTGATTTTGATTAATCGCACAGCCCTAGTCTGCAGTGTAGTTTAGAGAACAAGTTCTGGGGCCCGTTTCAATAAGGAAGTTCAACCAACATCGAGTTAAGATCTGAACTCTGAGTTGATTTACTCACAGAATCGCTACTCTTGAGTTTTCAGTTTCAGAACAGCTGATTTGAGTTAGTTCAATCCACTCTGAGTAAGTTAACTCTAGCTTATGCGCGTGCAGCATGGCGATGAAAAGCCATCATCAATTGAGCGAAGATAGCACGATTCACCATGGCAACGGCACGTGACAATAAGCGCATGTTCATTTCTGGCCAATCGAATTGAAGGTACTGTTACAAGCGTACGGTGAATATGAGCACATATTTAGAAAAATGTATTCACTTGTTAATGCGCAAGTTTATATGTCAATCACTTTTATATTTATTTTGTTGAAACTGTGAAAATGAGAATTATATTTCACTATTTCACGATCTCTCTCTCTCTCTCACTCTCTCTCACTCTCTCGCGCGCGCGCTCTCGCTATCTCTCTTTCTGTCTCTCTCGTTCTCATGTAGGTGCAATCCTTCTGCAATAAAAAGATCTCGGCAGAAGCTGAATATGAAATACAAGAACATCATTCTTTCAGGAAAATTTAAAGAAATTAAATGCTCTTGCTAGTAGGATTCCTGATTGGGAAATGTTAAATATAATACTTCACGGAGTGTGTTACTCTGGTTACTCACTCGGAGTATAAGATACCTCGATTTCTGAAATGAGCTTGACTTACCCCGCGGTCGCGGGTTGGACATACTTCGCGTTCTGAAACTAAAAACCCTGAGTATTCCGTTTTCTTGGGTTAACTTACTCTGAGTTGGCACTTACCCTGCTTTCTTTTTGTGTTAATCAACACTATTATTTTATTTTATTATTATTATAACAACTCAGGGATGATCAAGGAGCAACATGTTTGTGCACTTTCTGAAGATTTTAGTTCTGTTTTTGAATAAAGGGTTGAAAATGAATGCTTTTCTTGTTTTTATCCGATTCATCGATTAATCGAATAAATAATCAATAGATGAATCGATTATTAAAATAATCGTTAGTTGCAGCCCTATTTGGAACCTCTTGCAAAGTACACACACAAAAAGTTTATGTATTTCATCACTACAAATAAATTTTTTTGGTAAGCTCTGCTTTATAATTTCTTAAGCATAATTTATTATTATTCATCCATTTTAAATGCAGTACTGTGAAAGCATTTTTAATGTTTAAGATTTATTTAGGCTACTGCAGAAAAAAATACTCAAAAGATTTATATGTAGGCTATTTTTTTATATGACCAAATTACTGGCATATTTAAGTCTTTCTCCGCAGTAATAAGAAATGTTGCAAGCAGTTTGAGTGGCGGCCCAGTCCAGTGGGAATGCACTGACTGAATATCGTCTTTTGAGAGCATGCGAGTACATGATGTTTTAAAATGGTTTGTATTTGTGATTGGCATGCCTTAAAATAATGTGCAAATTATTCCGTCAACTGATGCGCGATCAATGAAGCAGCTCAACTAGCAACCCTTCCAGTGCCTTTAGCCTCCCACGTTGATTGGCCGGACTTGTGACTCCCAACAAATCAGATGGGCGGTGGGAGGGCATTACTCTAGGCCACAGACTAGGCTCTAGTGCCTTTATCTGACGGCTCTCACTAAATCCCTGGATGCATCAGAGCCAAATAGCGCATTTCAAAATTGTATTTCTGTATTGGTAAATCGGCTTTTAAAATGACCAATGTCGATAATCGAAAAAATGCTTAATATCGCCGTCGATAATCGGCCAGTCCGATTATCGGTCGACCCCTAGTCGAGAAATTTGCAGGTGGTTACTCCCAGATAACAACTTCTCAAAACTAATAACACACGGTAACCCAGATGCATTTTGACAGGTTTTTTTGTCAAATTAAGTATAAATATGTCTTTTAATAACATATATGACATTATATTTACAAACGATTAAAAAAATCCTGTCTGTGACATTTGAACACAGTTTCTTACCTTAAATCCAAAAGAAAACTACTTAATTAGCTAATAAAATATTTAAAATTCACATCCAGTTTTTTTTCTCATGTGGCAAGTAGCCATGTAATAAGTGGGATAATGTATAAGCAGACGGCTGTTATCGAGGAATATCACACTGTCTGGGCTTGTTTCTGTGAAAACAACCGGCTGCCTGCACATTACCCTTACCTAAAACACATACTGTGTTGGCAACTGTATTGAGCATAAACTAATAATGTTGTTGAGTATGAATGGATTGATTGTTGAACTATGTTAGTTAGCCATAAATGTGCTATTTTAGTCAAGAGGATTATGAAATTATATCTGACGATAATGCATTCCTACTCTCATAAACAAGTCAATATTTTCAGAATTTGTCTGACCCAATCAATACTTTTAGTAATAATGTTTCACATTATGTATTTTATATTTTCAATATTTTTGGGGGGGGAAGAAAAGTTGTGTGTTCTGATTTTACAGTTTGTAGATAAATTATGATAAACAATATCTGATCAGCCAGGTTAATAGCTGTATTAACTGCTATGGATGCATATTTATGGCACTGACATTTTTGGCACAGAAGTTTATTGCTTCAACTTTTTATCAAGATTTGCTCGACAAACACATTGATAAGAAAAAACTGATAATTGAAAAAATCAACTTTATTTAACCTTCAATACTCTTTCACATTGTCTAAAAGCGAAAAATTCAAAGGGAAACACTTTAAATCAAAGACTTCAAAAGATACGAACTTGTGTGTGCCCAAACCAATTATCCTTTCAAATGAAGAGTGTTGACAGCTGTAAATAAAGCCCCTGGTTATCAGTTATTCCACATGAAACCAAACTAAGAAACATACTGTGTTTTACATTGACGCTGCAAGAAAGAGACAAATAAATAAAGAGAGATGGGGTCACTGCTCCGTCACTTCAATGCTCTCTGAAAAAGAACAGCAATTTTTGCAGAGCCTGAAACCCCAGAATGAGATCACAACCTTAGTGACTCAAACACACCATAACATGTCTGTGAGGTCGTTGTTACAAGAATCAGTATTATAATTCACAGGCACAGGGCAGACCTATGCTTCAATACACTTTACATGATACACAATAATATTCTGGTATTAAAATCTTATTTCAAAAACAATTTTCATACTGAGTGAGAACAATCGTTTGCTTGATAGACTTTTTCTCTGTGTTATATGCAGGTTTGGTGACCAACTGTCCTCATTTTCTTACAACAAGTAGACCAAAAATCATCAACTAAACCTCAAACACAAACTACGTGTAAGTTAGGCCTACAGAATATGTCCAGCAGACCACTGAAAAACAAATCTTTAAGAGTAAAGGATCAACGTGGATGCAGATCGCTTCCGCAATACTAAAAGACCAAACAAATGGACAAATAAACTCAACTTTCCACTAAATTTCAACTAGAACAATGAAACAACATTTACAAAAACACATGTGTGAAAAAATAGAACCCCAGTGAGGGGAAAAAGACATTAAACTCCTTTGTGAATGAGTTAACGTTAGTATAGGGTCTGTATAAACTCATCTGGTTCGGCAACAACACTAAAATCAATAAGTTACTAGGTGACATTCCAGTTACTGTATTGTGATTACCGGTTACCCGTCAATGTAAACTAACAAACTTAAAGACGAAAAACACAAACCTTTTGGAAGTTCAAAGAAATTATTGTTTCTATTTACAGCTACGTAACGTAAGTTACTAAACGAAGTTAGCCTGTTAGCATGCTAGCTTATCACACATACAATCTTCAGACATTAAAACCACCATCCTGCCGGGGTATTGATTCAATTAAACATATAACGTTAGGTGAAATATAACTGGCAGATCGATACAGACTCATCAATCACATAGGGTGGGGAGAATGAGATACTAAATGAACAGCAGAAGAGTTTATGGAGACGGTAGTTAAAGGCGCGCGCCATGTTGTTGTCGTGTTTGACTCACAACCCTCAGCGACTATAACACGCTTTCAGACTAAGTCTGGTGAATAAAACGCAACTGAAACAGAGGAAGAATTAACACTCACATTCACACACTCTGTTTAATCCAAATATGACGACCAGGAGCCGCAGGATACTCCGTTGGTCCATCATCACAGGACTTCCATCTCACTGAGTGACGTTACGCGCATGAACAAGAGAGTAAGTGTGGCGAGCACGCGCATTTGATTCTTCCAAGTTGGGGACGCAGGTTGTTAACCTGCACTTTTTTATAATGTATATCACGCATGATTGAACATTTGGAAAATGAAATTTTATATACATGTAAAAAATAAATAGACAGTGGGCTAAAATGTGACACTTTACTTGGAATAACTATTTATAACAGAAGTTTAACGGCTACCAAGAGAGTTCAGTTTGTTTTGAGTGACATAAAGTTTCGTGTAAACCTCGTCGTGAGAGCCTTATTCGGTATTATACTGCCATCAGCTGGACATCACCAAAATGAAAACTATCAATCATGCACAACAATGTCCCATATTGGATGATATTGTCTTTTGTTTATTGCGGCTCAAAAATCGAAATAATGATAATAAAGTTAAAGTTATCAATAGGGGAAATTTGTTTTTGTATCATCATTTTTCTTCACTTAACACCAGATCACAGATACAACGTACATACATTTAAATAATTTAAAGCATTCAATAATTATGCCGCTTATTATTATTACAATTTTATATTAAATGTATTCCGTATGAATCAGACAAATATTTGCGTATCCATTTTGGCGGAACTATTATCAAAGAAATAGTTTCCCATCGATGACGATAACAGTTGCACTTGTGTTACGGTGTGTAGCGTCCGGATTTGTCATGGCAGCTTCAGATCTCTTGAGAACTGTATTATACACAGTCAACAATCTCCTCCAACAACACAAATATAAAACTGCACTCGCTGTTGTTAAAGGCTTCAGGAATGGAGCTGTGTGAGTTAATTGTTTGACTGCTAATTTTTTTGAGAGACACTTAATAGAAAGTGTTGTTCTCATGTTCATTACATCTGGGCATTTCATACAGCTGATTATATTAAGTTACATGTCCTATAAAAAGAGTATCTGTCGTTTCTTTATCTTTTTTTGCTCATGTAAAGGTAACACATTTATTGGACTCAAAATTGCAATTATGCCATTCCTAATAAAATAGTTATATGGGTTAAAGAGTGTTGGAAACATGTCATTATTTTACTGTTAATAAAATGAAAGTCTCAAAGCCTTTTTTGATTTTTTTGGTTTGTAGATATGGTGCTAAAATTCGTGCTCCTCATGCCCTTGTCATGACGTTTCTGTTCAGAAGCGGAAGGTAAAGTGAACTTTGACATCTCTAATAAAACCACATTGCACTTTCAAATGAATGCAGTTTTTACTGTTGCTTGTTCGTATTTCCTAAGTTTGATTTTATTTACTCATTGCAATCTTTAGCAGATATTATACAACTCTAACTACTTTACAGTAAAAACGACTGTTGCCTGTGCATTACAGTTAAGATTTCGAGATCAAGGACCTTGGACAAATCAAAATTCTAATATGACTGCTGAAACATACTAAAAACCTAACCAGATAATATCCTATGCTAATTAAATGTAGTTTCTGCATTAATGTTCACATTTTAATATTTCCATGTATTTGTATCTGACTTGCACAACAGTCTGAGAGAGAAGTTTAGAGCGATAGCTCAGGCCACTTACACCCACTCCAGGAACTTGGCCTGCTTTGTCTTCACGTATAAAGGCCTGCAGGGAATTCAGCAGCAAATACAGGGGAAACAGCTCCAGTCTCACGCCTTCCTCGCTGCGTGCGTCGGAGGCTGGCTTGTGTTTGGAGAAAATAACAACATAAACAGCCAGGTGAGCATAGCTGAGTTTATTAAGTATATTTTTCATGATATTTGTATAACATAGTATAACAAGAAAATAGAAGATGGATCACCTTGAGATTAATTTGTGTTCTCCATGCAGTGGGCTTACAGGGCCCAAAAAGTTTTTGTTTTCTAGAATAAGATCACTTGTGATTTATGGCTATAAAAAGTGTTTGATATTTTGCTTTGAAAAGTGTTTATCTCAGTGTGATTTTACATTTCCCCAGATAAACATGTACCTGCTCTCCAGAATCCTCTTTGCTTTGTCTCGATTGGCTATGGAAAAGGGATACATCCCCCAACCCAAGAGAGATCCCTTCCCACTGTTTGCCACGCTGGTGTGGGGTATTGTGCTCTGGCTGTTTGAGTATCACCCTCATACACTTCAACCCTCCCTTCAGTCGTCCATGAATTACCTTTATCATGACAGCAACACATGGCATGATATTTCAGACTTTCTCATTTATAACAAACCCAAAACCAACTGAACCCACAGGAGACCTCAGAACGGCTCTCCGCTTGTCTAATTGAATAGTTTAATTACCGTGATTTTCACTTTCTTAATGAGACAAATGAAGATTGAAGGTATGTAGCCTTGGCTGTTTTCAAAGTTGTATACCCGCGACCGGTTATCGTAAGTAAAGCTAGAGTCCTGGAGGGTTATTTTTCTACAGAATGTAGGCCAAAACATGAATTGTGGTTGTTTAATGTGGAGCTAAACCCTGCAAGAAGGTGAGATTTCAGGACTGGAATTTGACACACATGAGAGTATGCCCTGTATTAATTTTGAATGCTGTAGATTGTATAGAGTGCAGCCAACTAGCTTTCATCACACAACACTATTTTAACACTTGCACATATCCTATTATAATTTTGATAAATCTTCATATGTGTTTTGAAAACTGTTAAAAAAGTAATCTCACAGAAAGCAGGTCTTCGGCTAACACTGAAAGATTTATTATTTAAATTGTAATAAAGGTTATTAATTGGGTTAAATATGAGCCAGACATGGTAGTATTTTATCAGATTCATTAAGACATCTGCTGAACTAAATAAATGTGGGGGATCTATCATTTGTGGTTTGGATGTCATATTGTCATATTATGACAACAATCAATCTAAAAAAAATCCTTAACATGTATCCTAAACAATGATAATTCGTAATTTGTTGATTTGAGTGTAATAATTATACTTTTAACATAGTCCATAGTTTACGTCATATTCTCATCACAGTATAAGTGAGGATTTAAAAAAAATATTAAGGGACTATTGTATACATACCTATAGTGTGGATTTAATTTGAGAATGAATTTTCTAATTGAGTAAAGACTACACAAAAAAGATTGGAAAAATGAGTCATTAATGTTGTGTGTCAAGTGTTGAGTGAAGGTCATGTCACAACGGCAATTTAGAATTGAGTGATTCTTCCTTATCAGGTAGTTGATTGCGAGGGTGGGTGTAAAGGAATGTAAAACCTATATGAAACTATGGGGGAAATATTACGGTTGTGTTCAAAACACAATCTTTGTTAGTTTTCGGACAAAACACAAATACCACAATAAAAAAATATGATGATTGTTAAAAGATCCTTTCTGAACGCATACTAGATTGCAATTCAACAATTAACTTTTCTCAGCTTTAGGAGCAAAATCAAGAGACTGGATATTTTTCTGTAAATCAACTTGTTTTGTTTACAGTTGTTTTATGTTTAAGTGTCAAGGTTAAACTTCATACTGAAATTGATCTTTTTGATAGAATAGAATAGGATCTTTTTATAGGAGAAGAGATATAAGTTATGCTTTATAATGTGTACATTAATGCTTTGTATTAAATACATTTTTTTAGTATTTTTCTTTAACAAGGCATTTTAATTCATATAAGCTTCTTATCATACAGGTGATGAAATCAGATCATTAAATGTAAAACCTTTTATATAAAATTTTAAAAATGAACAAATGCTAACCATTAAAAACATGCTGATTAAATCAAGAGATGTTTCTTATTAGAGTGACTGTCAAGTCAATGTTCTGACACAGTTAAAAGACACCCTCTTCACGTTTGATTTCTCTCCAAGAATTTTGTTAAGAAGATTTTAGATGAAAATATAGAAACAGCAAACTGTAAATCTGTTTAGTGAAAAGTTTATTATCCCAGTAATTCTCAACTGGTGGGCCGCGGCCCTATAGGATGGGCTTCGGAGCGCTATCTGGTGGGCTGTATAGATAGTGGTACACTACCGCCAAATTAATTTTCTAATGATTTAATTAGTTTTATGAATTTACATGTTAAAGAAACACTAAAGTGGAGTCAAGATGCATTACCTAAAAATATTTATATATGTGAATGTCGCAACACCAAATACGTCACAATGTCAGATTGAACTAACACATCCAATCTGGTGTTCCAAAAAATTAATTTTTTGCCCTCTCAGATTCCAGCTTTGTGAATGGTTGTTGTTCCGCCAGATATTGTCGTATCGTAACAAACCATATATCAAAATAAAGCGTATTTCTTCAGCTTTCATATGATGTAAAATCTAAATTTCAAAAAAATTCCCCTCAAGACTGGTTTTGTCGTACAAATCTAATATTTGGAACAGTGGTCCTCGGAATGTTTTTATACAGTCCTTGGTGGACCATGAGATGCAAAAGGTTGATAACCACTGTATTATACCCTTTAGCCTGTGTCATGAGTCACTGCAGAAAGCTGCCGTGCAATTGAAATACTTTAGGATAGCAACACTAAAACACCTGTTTATTTAAAGGGAAGGGCCTGAATCTAGCAACCTTGCTGAATTTCCTGAATTAATTAAGGATATATATTTTCATTTAAAACCAGTCTATGTTGGTGGACTCCCTAGTTGTGAGAAGTTCTTACAAAAATCCCAAATAAAGAAATAGTCTAGTGAGGATTTATTTTAAATTCTGCAGTATGAAGTTATTTTTTTAATCATATTTGATTTTTGAGGTACTTTTCTGCTATACATCAAACAGAAAGCTGATGTTTTGTGAAGAAGATGACTGGCTAACTTCTATGTAAGTTTAGGTTGATTTGTTTTTGTTTGATATTTGTAAACCCATGTTGTAATGGAAGCTAATGAAAGACTTCTGGAAAAGGGAAGAGTAGAGGAGTGACCAAGTGAAACCGGGACAAGCCCTGATCACTCCACACCCATTTAATATTAAGGTGCATGTTTCATCATTGATGGATATTCACACCTTTGGCTGTAATATAAAATCATTTCCTTTCCGGAATTTGAGATGCTCCGATACCAATTAAAATAATGATAATGTCACACAAGACAAAATAATTGTCATATATAAATCACATATCAGGAAATGTCAGTTATGTTCGGTTACATGTCAAACATTCCAGGAAATAATACATTATAAGGTTTATCAGTACTGTACTGAGAGTATAGAAATTGATTACAAAGATAAAGGAGATTTTATAGAGGAATTGACAGGACTGGACATTATAGTAATATTATTGAAATAAAGAATTAATCCAAAAATGTTATATTGCAAGTCGGTAGAGAGTTGGACTCGTGACCAAAAGGTCGCTGGTTCGATTCTCAGTTCGATTCTTGAACAAGGCACCCAACCCACTTGCTCGCCGGTCGCTACAGTAATAGCTGCCCACTGCTCAGGGTGAAAGTGTGATCATGACTTGAATTTGTTAATCTGAGATACTGTAGCAGCACAAAAATAAAGTTTTTATACATTTACAGTAGGAAATTTATAAAATATCTTCACAGAACATTATCTTTACTTAACATCCTAATGATTTTAGTATAAATGAAAAATCTGTAATATTTACCCATACCTTGAAACGAAAAGTAAGTCATGTATATTTGCTGTGGTTATCATTTAAAATGCATTTATAATGCATTATTATTTGTGATTAACATCTCATATAATTTTCAATCAAGTTTCAATTTCATAGATGGTCAAAAGCGCTTTCATGTTTATTCATAAGTTTATTTTGTTCATTTTTTCCAGAGTTCAGGTTTAGAAATGTCCACCTTAAGTCAACCAGAAACCAGCTCAACCACAATACCAGCGGTCTGATTTCCAGAACTTTGGTCCTGCGTAGAGGACTGACCTTACAGATTCTGGTGGGCTTCAATGGACGTGAATTCAATACACACAAGGATAAGCTGGTCTTCCTGTTTTAGGAAATGTTCTCTGTCTGTGCATGTAATTAAAGATTTGTCAGATACCCACAGCGCATTTTTACTAAAGGGAGTTACCTGGGAAAACTCTGTCTATAGAGCATGAATAATTTTTGGTTAAAGGTTGTTATAAAAACCAGGCTTATTCTATCACATGTTCCTTTTTGCACTTGTCTTAAAATACATGTAAAAACATTAGCATTTTGTTGTTTTCTTAAGATCTGTAAACATGTAATATTTTTTTGTTATTTTTACCACTTTGTCCTGTTTGATTTTCTGCCAATAAAAACAATATTTTAATTTGGAATTTGGGTGAAATGTTTTTGCCAGTTCATTCAATGAAACACAAATAATAATTTTACTTAATTCATGAAAACTAAACATAATTTTGGAGGTGTCACTTAATGAATGAAAAATGCCCTGCATTGAGGGTCCAGACAGCCTGTCTCTGGTACTGGACAACCATCTACAGCTCAATGGTCTGCCATTATGGAGCGGGGCGTACCTAACCCAAAGTCACTCACACAATATCAGTTTTGCTCTTCAGCCCAGCATCTGCCTCTGTGGGGGTTTAAACCCTCAGCCTGAGAGTCGAGAACCGCACTAGTGTAAGAACCCACTTGCTAGGTCAATTTACGCTCATCTGTAGAACCCCTCTGCAACTCCTGGTGTCAAGGTGAGGCCTCGATGTGAACAATTATTAATAGTAATGTCAATGTGGTCACAACAATACTGATCTCAATGTACAGGATGCTATAGTTTAATGTTTTGTGGCTAAAAGGGTCCATTACATTTATGAAAGTGGGATATTGGACATTTGTATGAAACTTATAGCTGAGTCACCAATATCAAACCAACAGGAGAAGAGATTTACTGAATCGTAACAATCCGGTCTGGTGAACGTGGAGTGTTGGAAGTGGTCATGTGCACAGCTTTGACAAACATCGGTTATTTTATCTGGATTTGCTGATATTTTCATCTCTAAGTGTTCAATCACTATATTCTGCAGACAGATGTTTGTTTGTATAATAAAAGGGTCCTAAATCATCCTTTCAGGGCTAATTTTATGTAACAACAACTGTACATTATCCCTTACTTATTACATTTAATAATTTCTTTGTGAAGAAAGAAAATGAGGGATGACAAAAATTATAATTTCTTGCTTTAAATATGCAATATTAGCATATACATATACTTTATATCCTCCATGCAAACACATCATGTATCAAAAAGGGTCTAGCTCTGGCTGATTCCTGTCCCTTATGTTTCACCAGCTCAGACTTTCTGACACAAGATCTCGTACAGCGATTATACATCTATATCAGCCTGTGATTGACATACCTTCGAACAGGGTTAAATGGTGTGATCTTAACACTCATGTTACTGTCCTATGAGGGAGAGAATACACATAATTGCATAAACAAATGACGAGTCGAGAACCAACATCAATTAAATTAAGTCATTCTTCCATGCAGATCGCAGATGAGAACTCTGTCATGGTTAACATGCAGGAAGTTGACCTTCACCAGTCCCTTGACTCCAATCGCTGTT